>CM072336.1:10436500-11767500 GCA_036874045.1 Cymodocea nodosa | reverse complement strand
AAAGGAGTGTACCTAAAAAAGGCATTACAAGACTCAATTTAAATTGAGTGAAATCAGATATAATAATATCAGAAAATATTTTTCGGCTTAACCGAAAATTCGGTCGACGGAAATTGTCGAGCACTGTGACCGGTCCCACCTGAGAAATCGGTGAAGCCGTGTCTGTTGTTGAGACCGATGCAGATCCGGTTTAACCGTTGAAAAGACGGTCATACCGGAACAAGGATCCTTCAGTGTGAACAGAGATCGAATCCTGTTGCTTGTCGGTGAGACCGGATGCTGAGATCGGTCCAACCGGAGAACATTCGGTAGAAGATAAAAGGTCGGTGTAACCGTATACGGGTTACGGTGTAACCGGGGCAGACTCAGTTTGGTCTTCGAAAACCGAGAAGGCTGGGCGGTCCAACCGAGAAGATGGTTAAACCGAGAGTTAAGATCGGTGAGACCGTGTCTGTTTATCGACCGGTGCAGATCCGGTTTAACCGTTGAAATGACGGTCATACCGAAACAAGGATTTTTCATTCGAGAAAACGGTTTCGGTGTGAACAGAGACTTGTCAGCGACCGATACCTGATTTCGGTGTGAACAGAGACATCTGTGACCGAAACCGTTTCGGTGTGAACATAGCTTGTCAGCGACCGATACCTGTTTTCGGTGTGAACCGGGACTTGTCTGCAATCGAAGCCTGTTGCTTGTCGGTGAAACCGAATTCTGAGATCGGTCCAACCGGGAAACTTTCGGAGAAGGTCGGCGTGTACAGGTTTCGGTGTAACCGGGGCAGAGTACAGGTTTATCCTTCGAAAACCGAAGCAGAGTGGTTCTTCCGAAGAGCCTTTCCCGTGTGAACATGGTTACCCTGTGTACCGAATTTCCGTGTGTACAGAGAAGTGTCAAACAGCTGGTCTTCGAGAGTATATTTCCGAAGACTGTTGTATGCTACGAGCAAAATCTTCTCGTAAGTTGTGATTTGTATCTTGTATATCTTGAAATCTGCATAATCATTCTCGGATATTGAAACTATTGATATAATAAATAATCTGGGATACGATAGTAGTAATATTAGGCTTTTTATTGCCGAATATTATCTCACATCTGTGTTTCCACAAGCTCCAAAGAGTGAATGCCGATAGATATTTATAAAAGTGATTCCGAGAAGATTTTTTTCTTGAATATAGCTGCTGACTGCTCCATATTTCCCAGTTGTGGATAGGATTTGCTGTGGTCAATAATCGAAGCCATTTGATAACATCTTGAGTGAAAGAGCAATTATAAAAGATATGCTTGATAGTTTCAGTGTCGTTCCTGCAGAATCCGCATATGGATGGTAATTGGTGTCCCATCTTTTTTCTGGTTTCATCTACTGGAAGGAATTTGTTTTTGAGTTTCCATAGAAAAACAGAAATTTTTGTAGGTATTCCCGAACTCCAAAAACCCAAGAGTTTGTTGTTACAGTGTAGATGATTTCTGATAGAATTCCAAGCCACTTTGACTGAAAATCTTGGAATCTGCAGAGTTTGATAATATCTATGCCACGTTTTGCCCAATGTTTTGCCTATGTTGCTGTCTCTGTGGATATTAAAAATATGGTCCATACTGCCATAGATTGCCTTGATTGCTTCAGCCCAGATGCCATTATTATTGATCAGCTTGTGTATTTGCTTTAGTTGGAATGCTACTAATTGCTCTTTTAAATTTCTGATATTGAGCCCACCTTCGGGAATTGGGGTGGAGATTTTGTCCCATTTGAGCCAATGATAGTTTTTCTGATTACTATCTCCTGACCAGAAAAAACGAGCACAAATATTGTTGATCTTCTGAACGATTCCACATGGAAGGGGCAAAACTGATAAAGTGTGTATAGGAATAGAATTTAGCACATGCTTAATAAGCATTAATCTTCCCCCTTGGCTAAGAAATTTAGTCTTCCAACCTGCAACTTTGTTTTGAATTTTGTCAATGAGATATTGGAAATATTTGATACGAGATTGACCTTTGAAAATTGGACAGCCGAGGTAGATGAAAGGCCATTTGCCTTGAGGACATCCAATCATAGTAGAGAAAACAATCTTCCTGTGTTCTGGACTTTTTTTGGAGACATAGAAGTTACTCTTATTGTAGTTGATTTTTTGACCCGTAGATGCTTCATATTGCTGCAAAATGGTTAGAGCTTTGTCTAACATCGATTTGCGGCCATTGAGGAAAAGAATGGCATCATCAGCGAAAAGTAGGTGAGATATTTTCCAATGTCTTCCTTGGCATTTATAAGGGACATAATTTTGCTCCATTTGCATTTTAAGGAGAGCCCTGGATAATAATTCTTCTGTGATAATGAAGAGAAGAGGAGAAAGAGGGTCACCTTGTCGTAATCCTCGGGTTGGATAAAATACTTGAGAATTAGCTCCATTGAAAAGAACTGAGGTGGGATTCGACGATAGACATCTTGATATTAGATCAATAATAGTAGTGTCAAATCCGAAGGCAGCAAGTGTGTCAAAAATAGCTGACCATTCCATTCTATCAAAAGCTTTTTCCATATCGAGTATTTGCGGTTCAACCGTTATCTAATAAAATAAATAAATATGTACATATAGATAATAACATTTTCGGCTCAACCGAGGCATTCCCGGTTTGGCCGATTCAAGTAAATATACATACATAAATATCATAATAATAATAGTCAAATATATATACATATACATATATATATAATAATGATATAAAATCCATCAAATTATTTGATTGGTAAATGGCATTTCTAGGATAGCATACATTATATCATGTTAATCATTTATGAATGCTTAATCTTAAACATCCTAAGTTATAACATTTTAAATAATGTAGAGGCTTCACCATAATTCTGTTTGCATCCATATGTAAATTTGAATTCAAACTTCAAGAAACTAAAGTTGGTTCTCAAAGAGATTAAAGGACTAATTTGTTGATAGGGAGGTTAGGTAAATAAAACTTTATTACATAATTATGGTTGAAAACAACTATCCTAATGCTTATTTAAAATATCCTCTTATACCCACATGTGATAAATGCTTATTATTTGATGGTGAAACTCACGAATGTCTCTTTTATATGTTAGATAATATTAGAAACTTAATTGGATAAGAGGTTGAAACTAATACTAACATTAATATGCATAATAAATATCCTTATGAAATTTCATCACAAAATGATATGGGAAATGTCAATGCATTTAGTGGGATAGGCATGCCTTATGATGGAGCTAAGTTTAGTCTCAACAAAGATATAGATGAAGCTGAAGTATATTTTTAGTGGCTTTATGTAACTAGACTCAACACATTTGGCATTACTTTTCCAAAGCAATCCACTTTAGAATTCACACAACATGAGGAACAAAATGAAAGAGTGGATGCATTTGCATTACTTAGATTTGGAAGAGGATATCATAGATCCATTATAAACCCTCAACCATCTTCTTCTAACACTGTGGAAGCGCCTATAGATGAAGTTGTTACTACTAAGGGAAATAAATTTCATTTGATTAGCAAGCCAAATAATAAGGAGATTGCTTGTGAACCTCATCAAGATTAGCATACATACCAAAGACTTCTTGCTAATAGGTGGAGGAACGTGCACCCCTCCACCCCTCCTTTACACGACCATCCACCATACGAAAGGAGAAGAAGTAACGAGCATGAAAGTATAAAATCCCTCACTTGCAACCTCTACAAGGCACATCACAATCACTCCACCATCAACCTCGAAACACCACCAATCATCATCTTATTGACTTGTTGGTCCTTGCTTCAAAAAACTCCCATCACTCCACACATTTCTGCTACCTAAAATCACTAAAAACTCACTATCTGAGTTCTTCAATCGCCACCATGTCTTCCATTGCTACTCACCCAAATTCTAGTCCAAACTTGCTTCAAGCTCGCTATCATTTATTAGGTTTTTCCCATATTGATCAGAGTCATCATACTTAACATTGTAAGCCTTCTTTTCCCTTCCTTACGTCTTCATTATCATTTCTTTGACCTTGTTATTTTTTAGTGTTTATACACATTTAGTTAAATGTGCTATTTTAGCATCATTCATAGTCTAATTGTGCCAAAATGTTGTGTCACTTGTGTAATGAACCATCTATAATTTCCACATTTTTTGGTCATCGTTGATCTATGGTGGTCGTTTTCTCCCAATCATGAGTCAAGAACTCATCGATTGATACAGGTTGGAGAAAATTAACATATATTAGCATTCTCCTACTTTATTTCTTATTGGTCTTCTTTGTCCTCTATTAGTCCTCACAAAACGAAATTTCTAGTTCTATCCCTAATTTAATGGTAGATGATAGTAGTGGTACAAAGGTAAATGGAATACTAAAGACTACACAGGAGCATATATACAAGTGTTTTGAAAATTACAAGGATATATGGTAAATTACACTTCTATGAATGCATGATGAAGAGGTGCGCTCTTACTAGTTGATTGATCTTATTTCTCTTTTTTTTTTTATAATAACAGTATTTTTGCTTTCTATGATATTGAAACCTAGAAGAGACTACAAGTGACACACCGTTAATAATGATGTAGACTTGGTTTCTCATCTACATATTCTACTACTATTAATCGATCATCGATAGAAGCAATGACTACAACCCTAGAATCATGGAAAATGAATGTGAAGTGCCTAATGATATCAAGATGTATTGATGTGCATTGTTGTGTGTCTTGATTAATTTGATCACTCGTAGTACAAAGTAATTTTCGAACAAGACTTAAATTACTTTTATTTGTTTAATTTACTATAAGTGCACAACATTTATTGTAGAAGTGTGCAAGTATAAGTTGATCTATAAGAAGTGATTAAAATCTGTTTCTAGATTGCCTTTATCAAGGGTTTGCATTTTATGAATTGATTTCTCTCTCTTCATTAAATTAATAAGTAACTCAATGAAGAAACTTCGTTGAATTAATGTTTAACTCAATGGGTAAGTCCATTAACTTAAACTCACTTCTATTGTTTGTACCTAAAATCAACCAACCATTGGCCAGTCCCGAGAATACAAATAAGTTATCTTTTCACTCTATGATTGTTATTTATCTTAGATTAACAATGAATAGATTTAGCATTAAGATCATCTCAAATAGTAATCATTCAAGGCACGATTTCAAAGATTAAGCTAATTGATTTCAAAATAAAGTAATATTCAAATTCATACTGAAATAGAAGTAAATACATAATCATTTAACATTCACAAACAAATAATACAAACACAAACAGTACAGAAACAAAACATAATATATATGTACATGTAGATGTTCCTTAAAATGGATGATAGGTGAATGACAATGTTTTTTATTGAAAATAAAAAATAACCTTTAACCCTATATGTGACGTAGTTACACCTCCAAAAATTTAACAATTTACTGTCAAGCACCTCTTTCCCTATTGGACTGCGAACTTAGACTTTTACAAGGTGATCTCCTTCTCGACAAGTTGACATCAACTTGACACTAAGGCTAGAAGTTTTAGTCTTTCAACTAAGAGGTGATATAATGCTTAGTGAAGAAGTATCCCCTTCCTTTGACATGATTACTCCTTTATAGTAATTGTTAGTTACCATGATTTGATCAAAATCGACCTAACTCTAGAAACGTCTCCACAAACCTCCAATAAATGATAGATAAGTGGTAGAATAAAGATATCTTAAGGAATGTTTGACGCTCTCTATAGTGAGTGCTCCTTTCCCCTTGTTTCGATTGCCACCAATCTTTTTTTATAGTTCTTTTCAAGTACAACTATTGACACCAAAAATCAATTGTTGGATTCTTTTTTTTTGTGCATCAATGACTATAATCTTTGCTCTATTCCATGACAATGATAGGTGTGAATCATGCAACATGAGTTTATGATGCAATTCTTGTAACTACTCAAAATTATATATTAAAAAAAATGATTAATCCGTAAAGTTAACATGACTCAACAAACTAATTTTATCGATAATTTTACCAAGTCAATGATATCTACAAAGATATTAGCTTATTTTCTTTTTTTTATTTTACTCGTTCAAACTTTTTTTCTCCAATGACATCGTATTAATTCTTATCGAAAAGAAAAGATATGACATGACATGACATGACATTTCATTTAATATTGTATAAGCTAGGTTCGTTTAATGTAGGCGAAGATCACCAAAAGGGACCACCCTCCATCTATTTGACCATAATATATATCTTGAAAATTTTCCTTTCCCGTTAAGTTTGTACTTGGATGGAAAACACGCGTGTTCATATTCCTAACGGTGGACGACGAGGTCATCCCTGCTTTCTACGCTCTTACCTGTTCCATGATAGATTTTTTTGAGAAAATATCTTTTACTTAAACATATGTTACAAAAAATCTAATATTTACTTGGTTGTATACTCTCGACACTCCAAGGTCACCGGTCAAGTCTTTGAACCAACGCGGTATCTGCAAAAGACTTGACGAAGCCATCCCAACACTCACTGCAGGCTGAAAGACATGGTTATCGGTCGGGTTGATTGAATGTATCTGCGGAAGACGCATACTTGGCTGAAACATATATATATATATATATAGATATGCGTACTGGGTTGATTGAATGTATCTGCATATAAGCTTTCATTTGGACACGAGTACCATAGCTCTAGCCGTCTTCTCCTCTGGCATCTCTGCGCTGTCCTCTCCTTAAGCTGAATACAAAAGAAGAGGCTACGTGTTTCTCCTTCCTTTTGGACAGAAAGAGCAATCGTGATTCGCTCCGTTTTCTCCAGCCACCCGCACCCTCTTCTTGCATTCCTGATATATATCCAAAGATAATTCTTTCGGAAGGTAGAGAAAGCACTTCTTTCTTACTGCTTTTTTTTTTTTTAATTTCTCCTTTTTGTCGATCACTTAATCGCTCCAAATTTACTTAACATTATTCATTTGTGTCCAAGTAACGTTTGCTTAACTTCTTCATTTTTTAAATTGATCGGTCATGTTAATTATTAACTATTTCACGAAATATCCTAACCTTCCACACAAATTAATCTAGGTACAAGAAGTATAGGGTAATTCTAATGGCCATAAAAGTTGCAAAAGAAGAGTATTTTGGTCCAAGGCCACATAAGAGTGAGATGGCTATCTAACAGTCGTTGTTGGGAGCTTCCACTACGATATGAGTAGAGGAAATCAATTTTTCCTTTTGGATGAACTCCATTGACATATACTCTTTCTTTAAGGTTATAAGTTGAAACTCTTATTGATATGTGTACTTGAAATTTAGAAACAAATATCTTCGCAATGGTAGAGACGTATCATGTTCCAAAACTTGAGATAGAACATCTAACTTCAGGGAAGAAGTTATCCAACTTAGGGTTAGTTGGATGACTTTTGCTCCATTTAGTGAAAGTAGGGTTAAGGACATTTTTAGAAAGAAACCAAGATTTTGTGACATCTACACTGACCATAATATCATGAGCTCAAAAAATAAGTAGAAATTATGACTTCTATATAGGAGAGTTCTCTTTTTTGAGCTTCACATACAGAAAATGATCCGAATACTTGAAAGTTAAGAGGAGGGGTAGGAACACGTGTCATATCTGATTATTTCAATTTCTCACCATTACAATTATTTCTTGATGTTTTATTTTTCGACAGAAAACGTGTACAAATGAGCATTTGTAACTTCAACTGTACAAACGAAACTGAAATATACAAGAGGGACCTTGACAACTTTGGCAAGCCCATCGTCGCCATTGGCTTTTACATAACAATCGCCACATTCTACCTACTTGCCGCCATAAGCGCCGATCTCTTCAGAAGCTACATCCGGAACAGGTCCTGGTATCCCTTCAAGTACTTCTCCATCAACGCTTTCTCCATCACACTCCTCGGCATCGCCCTCAAGATCCCCACCGACCTCACCATGGAAATGCCTCGTCCGCTGGATCAGCTCAGCAAGCTTAGCGGGAGCGTCTTACTCTGCACAGTCATTGCTATGTCCATACCATCTCTTGGGACGATGGACAAATCTGAGGTGATCTCCAACGTCGTCGCACTCACCGTGCTTGGGGTGACGGTCGTTGTCGACATTGGGATCCAATTGGGAACTTGTGCTATATATAAATTTTTCTTCGAGCATGTAATTGTCATGGCGTTCTTGTTGGTCCTCCTAGCCCTCTTAGTCTCCACAGCTATGACCGTCCAGACGATAAAGCAGTTGCTTGAACAAGAGTTCCAAAAAAAAAGTGAGGACTTACGGAAGGACGACGAACACACAAGTTGCATGAATGTTGACAAGATAAAGGAGCACATCTCCAACTACTGGTTCTTGGCTCATACCTCCAACCCGCAGTTCGTGATCGGACGAATGGCAACGTGCGTCGCCTCTGCAATCTTGTCTGTAACTGCCGCCGGTATGACGTTGGGAGCGACCCTGTTTGCCTTTACCAATTCGGAGAAATTCTGCATATACCCAAAAAGTGATTACGAATACATGATCTGGGCGGTGTTCATCGTCCAATTGGTGATGATCATCTTGGGCACTATAGGTCCTACTTCAAGATGCATATGGTGGTCCAGGAAAGGCTTCAAGTACGTCTTCAAGAATGGCGTTTCCGTCGAGGAATACTGGGTGAAGAGCTTTATGGACCTAAAGGAGTCTCCCTTGTGTGTCCACTCCAAGAATAAGTGGAGGATGAAGATCACCCGCTTTCTCAGGAGACTCTACTTCACTACACTCATCAAACTACAAAAAAGAGTTGTCCAGCTGAGCAAGCTCATCCGATTGGGAGCAATCATACCCATAGGCCTGGTTCAGAAGTGGATGCCAAATTTTATCATATGGATTTTACTGCTGGCATTACCAGCCTTTGTCGGATATTTTTGGGATTTTCACGATGACAAATGGTTGTATCGTACGCTTCTGGTCAACAACCTTGTGATCTTTTGCGTGATAACGTTTTTATGTTGGTGTTGCCTTAAATTGTTCAAGCTACAGAGAACCCGGAGGCTCAACTATTATATCAGATTTGAAAAATACTATATGTAAATTTACTTAAGGATAAAAAAAATTAAATAAAATAATAAGATCTCAACGATCAAATGGAAATAAATATGACCTAAGGTATGCTACACCACAAGAAATACCTTATTGTGGTGGAGTGATTCGATCTTATAGAGATGACACCACTGTGTTTGCCATCAAACGAAGATTAGGTCATATGTGGCTACTAAGAGACAATAGATTTAATGTTTTAAGGATTAACTCCTTTGGACCCAAGAAAATTTGGGTACCAAAAGCTTTAATTTCAATATGATTTGCAGGGTGATAATGAGTTTCAAGCACATTCAACTAAATGGATTGTAGACAGTGGATGCTCAAAGCACATGACAGATAAGAAAAGCTTTCTTGACTCAGTTAAAAACTTAAGTTCAGGATCTGTTAAGTTTAGAAATAATGAAAAGTGTAAAATAACTGCAATAGGAAATATTACATCTGAAAATGGTATAATTGAGAATGTCTTGCATGTAAATGGTTTAAAACAAAATTTGTTAAGTGTAGGACAATTATGTGATAAAGGCTATACTATTTCTTTTAATGCTAAAAACTGCTACATTATTGATCCTGCCACAAATGAAACAAAATTTACTGGTATTAGAAATTATTCAATATATACATTAAATTTTCCATATGAAAATTCTGTAAGTAATTCTTATTTGGTAGCAACTGGTGAAGATGATTGGGTGTGGCATAGAAGACTTGGTCACATCAGTATGAAGAATATCAGAAAGTTATCCACAGGTAATCTTGTTAGGGGTCTGCCTAAACTCACTTTTAAGAAGGATAGAGTGTGCAATGAGTGTATGCTAGGGAAGTAGAAGAGAACTGCTCTTCACAGCAAAAGTGTTGTTTCCACCAAAAGGCCATTAGAACTGCTACATCTAGATTTGTTTGGTCCTTCTCAAGTATCAAGTCTTGAGGGTCGAAAATATACCTTTGTTATTGTTGATGACTTCTCTAGATTAACTTGGGTAATATTTTTGACACATAAAAATGAAACTTGCAATGAGTTCAGGAATTTCTAAATAAGAGTTCAGAATCAGAAGGAACTAACAGTGAAGAAAATTAGAAGTGATCATGGAGGTGAATTTGAAAACTATGAATTTGAAAACCTCTGCAATTCATTTGGAATTTTGCATGAATTCTCTTGTCCTAGAACTCCTGCTCAAAATGGAGTTGTAGAAAGAAAAAATAGGACATTACAAGAAATGGCTAGAACTATGTTAAGTGTCATGAATCTACCTAAATTTCTCTAGGCAGAAGCTGTAGGAATAGCTTGTCACATTTCCAATAAAACTCACATTAGATCCATATTGAATAAGACACCCTTTGAAATTTGGTTCGATAAAACTCCAAATGTGGGCTATTTTAAGACATTTGGATGCAAATGTTTTGTCTTAAATACAGAAAATGCTAAAGACAAGTTTGATACTAAGTCTGAACCTGCCATACTTGTTGGTTACTCCTCGAGAAGCAAAGCTTACAGAGTGTATTTTGCTAAAGATAGAAGAGTGGAGGAAAGTATAAATGTTCAGTTTGATGAAGATCTGTTCCAGAATTTCAAAAAACTGAAGATTAATGATGATAGTGAAAATGAATACTTTGAAGATGATAAAAGCAAGTAGAATACAAATTCACAAGTGTTAGACCAAAATCTCAACCTTAGATATCAGAATCATAACAATTGGAAGTTTAGATCTGATCATCCCGAGGAACAAATTATTGGAAATATATCCAAAGGGGTACAAACTAGAAGCAAAGCACAAGATATCTATAATTTTTGTGCATTTGTGTCAGAAATAGAGCCAAAATCAGTAGGTGAAGCCTGTAAGGATACCTACTAGACAATGGCCATGTAGGAAGAATTAAATCAGTTCTAGAAAAATAATGTGTGGGAACTAATAGAAAAACCTGCAGGAAAATCCATCATTGGAACTAAATGGATTTTCAAAAACAAATTAGATGAAGATGGTAACATTCTCAGAAATAAAGCTCGATTAGTTGCACAAGGCTACAATCAGTAGGAAGGTATTGACTATGAAGAAACTTTTGCTCCTATAGCCAGGATTGAAGCTATCAGAATGTTGCTTGCCTTTGTAAGTAGTATGAAGATAAGATTGTTTCAAATGGATGTGAAAAGTGACTTCTTAAATGTAGAAATTCAAGAAAAAGTGTTTGTTAAACAACCTCTTGGATTTGAAGATGAACTCAAGCCGGATCATGTCTACAAACTGAGAAAGGCTCTATATGATTTGAAACAGGCACCTAGAGTTTGGTATGAGAAATTGAAAACAATTTTTCTATAGGCAAAGTGAACAGCACTTTGTTTGTCAAAAATTTTGATGTGCACATGTTGATTGTACAAATATATGTTGATGATATAGTCTTTGGAGCCACTTCAGAAGATCTCTGTCATAAATTTCAGAATTTGATGAAAAATAAATTCAAAATGAGCATGATGGGAAAATTGAAGTTTTTCTTGGGATTACAGATTCATCAAATGCATAATGGTATCTTTGTCAACTAAGAAAAATACTGCAAAGAGATGTTGAAGAAATTTCGTTATGAAAACATCAAATCCGCAAATACTCCATTAAGCTCAAGCATTAAAATAGAAATGGATGATTCAAGTGTTGCAGTGGATCAAAGGCAATATAGAGGTATGATTGGATCCCTGTTATACCTTCTAGCTAGCAAGCCAGATATTATGTTTAGTGTATGCTTGTGTGTTAGATTTCAAGCATCACCAAAGGAATCACATTTGAAATCAATCAAAAGAATCTTCAGATATCTATAAGGAACAAAAGATTTAAGATTATTCTACTCAACTGATATTAGTTTAATTTTAACAGGCTATAGTGATGCAGATTATGCAGGGAGCAGATCTGATAGAAAAAGCATTAGTGGTACTTGTCAATTACTTGGATGTTCTTTAATCTCATGGTTCAGTAGGAAACAAAATTGTATAGCTTTATCTACTACTGAAGCTGAGTATATTGCAGTTAGATTGTGTTGTGCACAAATCCTTTGGATGCAGCAAACTCTAGCAGATTATAAACTGAAAATTCAGAATTCAATCATATTTTGTGATAACAGTAGTGTAATTAGTCTATCTAAGAACACAGTACTTCATTCTAGAGCCAAGCATATCGAGATCAAACATCATTTTCTGAGAGATCATGTGGAGAAAGGGAACATTTCACTTAAGTTTGTGCCAACAGAAAATCAACTTGCAGATATTTTCACCAAACCTTTAAATGAATCAACTTTTAATCATATTAGACGAAATCTAGGAATATGTTCTTTACAAGATCTTTAAATATTTTTTCATCAAGCTCACAATATGGGAGCTTGTTTTTCTACTAACCTACTCATGCAGGTTATATCAATTTTATAGAAAATCAATTTTACAGTCCTCACCTTTTTATATAATGACAAAAAGGGGGAGAAGGATTTGAAAATTTGTCAAGTATATAGTCACTCATAGTATTTCCGGCAATAATTAAAAGAGAAAAACTCAACACACAGATAGGGGGAGAAGTCTGCTCAAAGTCAGGGGGAGGAATCCCTCCTTGTCAGTATAGTTTTGTTAAATTCCTGTTTTATGTTTCTCTGTGACTAAATGTATAGAAATACACTAAGGAGTGAAATACATATAAATAATTGTAAATGTTTTTGTCATTATCAAAAAGGGGGAGATTGTTAGTACCTGAGTATTTTGATAATGCAAAACATATGTAAGGAAACATATTGTATTTCACAATTAAGTCTTACTGCATTAGATCAAAAGGCTATTAGAACTATTTCCAAGCAGATGAAAAGATCAAGAAGGTTCTAGATGAACAGATCAAGAAGATTCAGCAAAATCGGACAGTTACAGGTCTAAGTATCTGAAGAGCAAGTTTAAAGCAGTAGCAATGCTATCGGACAGTTAAAAGAATAACTATCCGATTTTACAAAGCCTTCGAAGAGTTATTTAATCAGACAGTTAAAGGGATTGAATGATCGGATAGTTAAGAAGATAACTATCCGAAAGCTTAAAGGACTTTTCAGAGAGTTATAGGTATAACTATCTGAAAGTTAAGTCATTCAATAAACCACGTGTAGAAATACAGAACGGAAGCTTAAAAGACTTGTCGGAGAGTTAGATAACTATCCGAGTTTTCTTTTCGAAGAGTTAGATAACTATTCGAGTTTTTCGGTAAGTTACAAGCATAACTTTCCAGAACTTAAGTCATTTTATTACGCACATGCAAAATGGAAAAGCCGGCAATTAAAAGTTTAAATGGGAAAATTGGAGAGTTAGATAACTATCCGAAATTTAAAAGAGAGTTTCGGTAAGTTATAGTTTAACTATCCGAAACTTAAGTCAGTAAATTTCCCACGTGCAGAAATCCAAACAGATGCTTAAATAGGTTTTCAGAGAGTTAGAAGGATAATTATCCGAAATTTCAAAAGAGTTTCGGTGAGTTACAGTTTAACCATCCAAAACTTAAGTCATTGAATTTCTCACGTGCAGAATTCCAAACAGTGGCTCAAATAAGTTTTCGGAGAGTTAGAAAAATAACTATCGGAAATCTTGAAGAATTTTGATGAGTTACAGGATAACCTTCCGAAACTTAAGTTAGTCTTTTATGCACATGCTAAATTAAAATCGAAAAGTTGACAGAGTCAAGTATATAACTGTTCGGTGAGTTACAGTTATAAGTATTCGATTGGATGGTAGCTCACATTTAAATATTCTGGAATCCTACCTGGCAGTAAAGGATAAGTGATCTTTCGGTGAGTTATAGTTACTCTTCGAAGAGTTGTATAACTAACTATCTGAAAGAACAAGAAAATCGATAAGTTGACTTGAAACGTTTTTTCTGAACGGTCACTTGCCATATTAGGACTTGATCCTAATCAAGTACAATAGAATACATCCGTTTGCGGAAAATATGATTGTTGTACATATCAAGTATATATTCAAAATACAGACAACGGATATACAGTAGAGATATACAGTGAGCTACACTCCAATTCCATTCATACTCAAGTCTGCAAACAGTGAAGAATATTCAGAAGATCCATTGTAGAAAAAGCTCTTGCGCCAAAACTCTGATTGAAGATTTAAAGATGTTGGTTTGTGGCTTCAACCTGAAAGCTACATACAATGTTGGTTTGAGTTTCGACCTGAAAACTCTAAAGGTTGGTTTACTGAAGTTTTTACCTGAAAACTTCTGTGTAGTTGGTTCTTGCTTTGACCTGAAAGTAAGTGTGTAAGTGTTGAAACACTTAGTGAAGCCCAAGTGAACCTTAGGGGTGGACTAGCCAAATTGGTGAACCACCTAAAAATTTGCTATGTATTTCTTATCTCTGTTAATTTGCATTATATTAGTTTCATCTCATTTCATTTTTTGTTGAATCATTCGATTCAACATTAAAAGAATTTTAAAAATACACACTTTCACCATTCACCCCCCCCTTTGGTGAGCCTATCGATCCTAACACATTTGCCTTGTAGGTGACAGTTGAGGTGGAGGATTCTATCGATCCACCTACTTATGAAGCTGCAATTAAAAGTCCAAATGCTGATTTTTGGATGTCTACTATGGAGGAGGAACTCTAATCCCTCCATAAGAACAAGACTTGGGAGTTGGTAAAACGTCCAAAGAACATGAACATAGTTGGCTGCAAATTGGTGTTCAAAAGAAAAACAGGAACACAAGGCAACCAAGGGGTGCAGTTTAAAGCAAGACTTATAGCAAAGGGCTATTCACAATAGAAAGGTATTGACTACAATGATGTTTTTGCTCCAATGGTTAGACATATGTCCATTAGGGTGCTTCTAGCAATTGTGGCAGCAAAGAACTTGGAGCTAGAGCAGCTAGACGTCAAAATAGCATTCCTACATGATGATTTAGAAGAAGAAATATGGATGGAACAGCCAACAGGTTTTGAAGTCAAGGAGAAATAAGATTTGGTTTGCAAATTGAAGAAGTCCTTGTATGGACTAAAATAGTCTCCTAGACAATGGTATAAAAGGTTTGATATTTTTATTACCAAGATTGGCTTTGCTCGTAGTTTTTTTGATTCATGTGTGTATGTGAAACAATTAGATGATAGGACACATGTATACTTGTTATTGTATGTGGATGATATCTTGATTGCAGTAAAAGATATCAATGTGATACAAGATTTGAAGACTACTTTGAAATTAGAATTTGAAATGAAAGATCTTGGACCAATAGGTAAAATACTTGGCATGGAGATTCAACGTGATAGAGGCATTGGTAGACTCTTTCTCCACTAGCATAGGTATGTAGAAAAGATCTTGAGCAAATTTGGCATGGCCTCGTGCAAGGCCATTGGGATGCCTTTTGACAGGAATCTGCGTTTATCTTCAACTATGGCTCCACAAACTCAATCTGAAAAAGAATATATGCAGTGTGTTCCATACTCCCAGGCCATTGGTAGTTTGATGTATGCTATGGTATGTACCCAGCCTGATTTAGCTTATCCTCTTAGTGTTGTCCAATCCTAGCAAGGAGCATTAGCAGGCCATGAAGAGGATATTTAGATATCTCAAGGGAACACCTGATGTGGGGCTTATGTATGGCATCAATCAGAGTTGCAGCATGGCTAGATTTTCAGATTCAGATTATGCAGGTGATGTTGACAATAGGAGATCCTTGACAGATTATGTCTTCACAGTTGCAGGTTCAGTTGTTAGTTGGAAGTCTACACTTTAGCCTACTATTTCACTCTCCACCACTAAGGCTGAGTATATGGCAATGACTAAAGCAGCTAAAGAAGGTATCTGGCTTAAAGGTTTGCTTGATGATTTTGGTTATTGTATTGACAGGGCAAATATTTATTGTGACAACTTGAGTGTCATCTACCTAACCAAAGACAACGTGTTTCATGACCGCACGAAACACATTGACATTAGATATCACTTTCTTAGAAGTGAGGACAGAATCAAGATATTGAAGGTCAACACCAAAGACAATCCAACAAACATGTTCACCAAAGGTGTGATTGAGAGTAAGTTCAACCATTGCTTGGACTTACTCAATGTGTATGGCTGTAGTTGACCCTTTGTGGGCCTTGATGGAGAGGCGCTAGTTCAAGGTGGAGTGTTAATTCAAGTCAAGGTGGAGATTGTAGAATGTGACTTGTATTAACTTTGTATTAGCTGACGGGTATTTTTGTCTTTTTCTTTTGGAACGCCCAAGTATATAAGACAAAGGGGCCTCCAAATTTGTGACCAAGGTCGAAAATCTTGTATTCCCAAATTTGACATAGTGAAACACCACCTCCTCCTCCTCTCCATCTGTGGACGTAGCCCCATTGGGGTGAACCACGTAAATCTAGGCATCCTTGTGATTGTTTGCTGATTGCTTGTATTTCCAATATGCGGCTTCTTCTTCCTCGTGTTCCATCTCCTCTTCTCCAAGTTCGATTGCTTCTCAAACCCTTCTGCTCGCACAACATAAAGGCAGCTAATATGGTTGTTTGTCTTCAAAATCAGTTACCTACAAAGATTTTGAAGAAAGCCACTCCATTTGAGTTGTGGCATGGATATCACCCCAATTATAGCCATTTGAGTCTTTGGTTGCTTGTGTTTTTCACAAGTACCCAGTGCTTAACAAGATAAACTACATCCAAGGGCATCACTAGGCATTTTCATCATATAGAATCTATCATCCAGCTAGTTATTGTTTCAATTAATGTAACATTCCTCAGAATTGAAGAATGGGATTGGCAACAACCCACTACAACACATCAATTTATGTAGCCACCATATTTAACCTTAGCTTTGGGAGATGCACTTGATGTAGAAGACATGTTGGATGAGGAAGAAATGCCTATACATGGGACACACCCTCTTACAGATATATATGTCGAGTCTAGTGTAGCTAGCGTGGATCCTATTAATGTGGAGCTATTAATGTTTGTCCATATTTGTGATTAACCATCAAACTCATAAAGAGGGAAGTGGAAAAGGAAAGACTCATTTTTTATATGGAAGGAATCTTTAAAATTCCTTTCAACTAATTCCTTTGTATACAAGCACCCTATCTATTGGAATTTGTCTTCAATTCTTGCCTTTCAACAAATTCTAATGTACACAAATCCCTTCTAAAAAAGATAATAAATAAAAGAGAAAGAGATCATTCCTCTTCAGTTGAACGATGAATGTCAAATGATTTGTATTTATAGGCATCACTATAGGTGTTAAATGGGTCAGGCCACTATGAGCCGACCCAACCCTACTTGTAATGGGCTAGTCTAGCCCAACCAAATTTAAAAAATCAACCTATAGGATGAATGTAATATTTGTAACATTTGTATGAACATTCGAAAATGTTTGTTTGAATGTTCATTACAACGTTCGCAAAAATACAAACATTTGAAAAAACATTCGTTTCTACAAATGTTGAAATAACAGTTAAAAAAAAGAGAAGGGAAGGGAAAGGGAGAGAAGAAGGAAAAAAGTAATGGAAAAATATATAAATAAGGAAGAATGTTAGAGTTTTCTTCACGTCTCATACTTATTTAATTTTTTCTCTTTCTTTTACAAAATGAAAAGTTGATCATTTAGACTTCAACTTTCAAATTTCAACTCTCAAGTCAAATTCTATTTTATGTTTGTAAAAATGGCATGTAACTTGAATGACTTCATCTTTAATAAGACTACTAACAATTATTTTACAATATTTAAGTAGGAATAACAACACTCTCAAAGTTCAAATTATAGAAGGTGGAGTATTGACTTCAATCAACAAGAAGATCAAATTTATGGTTGAAGTTTACAATAAAGATAATTATGAGATTTACTTGCTTGTAGACTAATTTGGAGCTCTACACTGTAAATAACAACAGTTCCCTAACTATCACGAATCTGCAACTTCTTGGGTAAACAACAATGAAGGAAGGGAGAGAGAGTAAGAAGGAAACAGAAATAGCGGTTTTATATGTTTCGGTAAACAGCCTACATCCACAGGTGTTTGAGAAAATCTTCACTAGCTTGTGTAGTGTTATAAACAATAAAAGCTCTCACACATAGTGACAATGCTTCACATCACACACACCAGCACTAGGATTACATCTCCCCCATTTATAGTGCAACGTACCACCTAGCACACTCTCACATATTATATTTGATCCTAGCCCATGATATGACATTAGATCATAACCCTTCGAAAGTTCTTCAGAAATCCCAACTGGAACCGACCTCGGATGTCGACTTGCAAATCCCCCAAATTTTAGAACTTCTTCACTAGAACTCCACCTACTTGAAACTAGGGCATCTACTCTATGGACAACTAGCAGTCTATTGACATTTGCCTGACTACATCCACTTTATGAATAGCACTTTTAAATTATAGATATATATATATTGATAGTAGCATATTTCTTCTATATAGTGTTACTAACTTTATTATGCAAAATAGTACATGTAGAACTAGTTAGATGAGGCACCAACAATGGAATACCTAAAAGAAAATTAGCCAAGCTAATGTAGGAAATACAATAGCTAAGAAGAAGAAAGAGAACCTTAGTAGGGAGTAAGTGATGAAGCCACCACTCATACAAATTCAGCGTTTAGCTCAAGCCCAACACTACCACTTTAAGAAGCACAACCATTAACTTGATGGACCATGTCATAGAGCCTACACTACATGATATTAAGGTAAAGTCCCTTATATTTGTATTTTTCCTCTGTCTTTAGGAGAAGGTGAAAGATAAATGAATGAATTACATGTAGCATTAATGACCTTGTCCTCTTCTAGCGGAGATGACCTTATGAGTAGTAATTCATAAAAATTCTTATTGGTCTTCTTTGTCCTCCGTTAGTCCTCACAAAACGAAATTTCTAGTTCTATCCCTGATTCGATGGTAGATGACAGCAGTGGTACAAAGGTAAATGGGATACTAAACACCGCATAGGAGCATATATACAAGTGTTTTGAAAATTACAAGGATATATGGTAAATTACACTTCTATGAATGCATGCCGAAGAGGTGCGCTCTTACTAGTCGATCGATGCTATTTCTCGTGTTATTTTTTATAATAACAGTATTTTTGTTTTCTATGATATTGAAACCTAGAGGAGACTACAAGTAACACACCGTTAATAATGACGCAGACTTGGTTTCTTATCTATATATTCTCCTACTGTTGATTGATCATCGATAGAAACAGTGACTACAACCCTGGAATCATGGAAAACGAATGCAAAGTGCCTGATGATATCGGGATGAAGTGGTGCACGTCTGTCGGTGTCGAAGGATTCACCAAATGGAACAACGAGGACTTCGGCAAGCCCGTCCTCGCCATTGGTGTCTACGTCACAATCTCCATAATCTACTTCGTTGCCACCATAGGCGCCGATCTATTCAGAAGGTACGTCCGGAACAGGTCCTGGTATCCCTCCAAGTACTTCGCCATCAACGCTTTGTCCACCACACTCCTCGGCATCGCCCTCAAGATCCCCACCGACCTCACCATGAAAATGCCTCATCTGGTGGATCAGCTGAGCAAGCTTAACGGGAGCGTCTTACTCTGCACTGTCATTGTTATGTCCACACCATCTCTTGGGCCGATGGACAGATCTAAGGTGATCTCCAACGTCGTCGCACTCACCGTGCTTGGGTGACGGTCGTTGTCGACATTGGGATCCAGCTGGGAACTTGTGCTATATATAAATTTTTCTCCGAGCATATAATTGTCATGGTGTTCTTGTTGGTCCTCCTAACCCTCTTAGCCTCCACAGCTATGACCATCCAGACGATAAAGGAGTTGATGGAACAAGAATTCCAAAGAAGAAGTGAGGACTTATGGAACGACGACGAACACACGAGTTGCATGAATGTTGACAAACTAAAGGACTTACTGGTTCTTGGTTTATACCACCAACCCAGAGTTCGTGATCGGACAAATGGCAACGTGCGTCACCTCTGCAATCTTGACCGTAACTACCGCCGGTATGACGTCAGGAGCGACCTTGTTTGCCTTTATCAATTGGGAGAAATTCTGCAAAGGCCAAGAAAGTGAGTACAGATACACGATCTGGGTGGTGTTCATCGACCAATTGGTGATGATTGTCTTGGGCACCATAGGTCCTACTTCGAGGTGCATATGGTGGTCCAAGAAAGGCTTTATGTACGTCTTCGAGAATGTCTTTAATGTTGAGGGGTACTGGGTCATGAGCCTTAAGGACATGAAGGAGTCTCCCTTGCGTTTCCACTCCAAGAGTATGCGGAGGAGGAAGATCTTTCGCTTTCTCTAGAGACTCTCCTTCACTACACTCATCAAACCACAAGCAAGAGTTGTCCAATTGAGCAAGCTCATCCGATTGGTCGCAATCTTATTACCCATAGTCCTGGTTCAGAAGTGTATGCCAGGTTTTATTACATGGATGTCAACTTTTATTATATGGATTTTACTGCTGGCACTACCGACCCTTGTCGAAGGGTTTAGGGATTACTATTACGGTAGCCAACCAACATATCTTCCTAATTTGGGCATCTATATTGGATCTCTTTCATGATAACATTATTAGGTTTGTGTGTGCCTTAAAATGATCAAGCTACGGAGAGACCAGAGTCTAATTTTCGACCATCGAAAGTGAAAATGTATGTGCAGCATCTAGAAGGAGAGAACGATTTCATTAAATTCATCATGGAAAGCAGAGAAAAGGAAACCAAGGCGTGGATCAAGAAAGCTAAAAGAAAAGAAAATGAAAAGCTCAATTTCCTGCCCTTTCCGTGAGTGCAGGGCGGTGAGATTGCGAGGCGAGGGATTGCAGGAGCGTGCGCGTGAGAAGAGAGAGAGAGAGAGAGGGGGGTGTATTATTCTTAACTATTGCATAATTTTTTAAAATTATTATTGATTAATGCATATTTATAGCATATCAGTGTGAATTGAATTTTAAGAATGCATGTGCATCTTTATTTGTCTTCAATTTAGTCGTTTTGAGTGATACATATTTTCCTTGAGTTGTTCATATCATGCATCAATGACTTGATAAAAATGGGATGGTCATTAGGTTCTATGCATGCTTATATGGTGTTCCTTGAGAAGTGCACATTTGTGAGTTTGATGCATCTACCTTTAAGGATGTCATGCTGTGATGCATTTTCGTGCGTGTGGTACATGAAATGTGATTTTTGCATGTTCCACTTAATTTTTGACGGAGTAAGCGAGATAATTATAAAATAGCTATGATTTATATCCGAATAAGAGAAGTTAAACTATAGATATTGTGCACACAATGCTTGGGTTCCATTACGAAGCTAACTGTGAAAATACGTTTGGACCTAATCATATATAAGGTTAAGTGTAATGTTTTAATTCCTTGCTGCACAGATTGTTTGAAACTGTAACGAATATTATAGTTATTGCGAAATTGTAAGAGTTGATGACTTTTGGTTTGGCACATGTAGCGTTTTTTATGAATTTATTTTACCATACTTCCATGATTTAACTTTATTTAACATTAAACTTTTACATGTTATGCATATCACTTGCTATGTTTCTTTGGACAAATAGTCAAATATTTACTAGGCTATAACTCACCTACTTTGCAGCTGAACTTTCTTTTAGTTCTGAGTAATCTCAACTTCAATGTTTGTTAAAGGGATGGAATAGACAGCTAACTTTAGTCAAGAGTACTGGAAGAATGAAGGGGGTCCCCCAAGAGAAAAGGAAAGGAAATAGAGTCACCACTCAATCTAATTCAAGGGAAGACTAGGAAAAACTTAAATATAATGTCTAGATACATGCAAAGTAATTGAGTTTGTGTGTGATCTGTTAATCAGAGAGTCTAAATAAAGGTTTTAGGTATACGTAAGGAAGGTGCTAGGCACCACTATGTACCTAATTTCTTAGCCTTCTAGATGTCCTTAGGTGTGTGTGCGTTTTATATGTGCAAATAGCTAACTATGCAAAAAAGAAGAAATAAGAGCGAGCATTTTTGCCCAAATCGACAAAGAGAACTAGGAGCCTAGAAGAGGGTCATGTAAACATCCCCTCACTCATGTAGTAAATGAGAAACAAGTTCTATATGGTCTTAGTCTAAATGGCTTAACACAATGTAGCCAAACAAGCAAGATAAGCAAATATGGCATGATGCAGACGCATGGTGGCTTTGGGACATATTGAATGGGGTACGCTCATTCATGCCCTCTCCAAGAGATTACCTTGGTAAATTTTAACATGCTTAAAGGAATTATCACTTGTTTAAATGCAAATCCTAAGTGATAATCTTAAAGAAAGTGGGAATCATAAAATTCCACCAAAAGAGATGAGAAGGAGAATTAAGGTGTGAATACATGACCTTAGCCCTACATGATATGCCAAATGCATCCTTATGTTGATGAAATTTCACTAAGACACATTCGTCAATGTTTGATTCCATGACTATATATTACTTTGTTTTATTTTAGAGTACACGTCAAACTTGAGTTTCTTTTGAATGTAATTCATCGTTTTTTTGTGATTTTGCACCATTTCCATGCACCGATACACTAGACTTTAATTTGGTACCTCCTCTGCAATTTTCCAGGTTATGAACTCGGAGATATGGATTTTTGAAGTTGGTGCAAACCTACTGGGTCCTACCCAGATTTGTGTCCGTGCATGACTTTTATCAATATTTATGCTTGTGAACCACTTCTTGGATTTCTGGTTCTATATTTTTCCCTTATATCATACTCCTCATACTTTAATTTGGTATCTTGTTCGCCATGTTTCGGATTATGAATCAGATGATGCGGACTTTTCAAGACAACATATCTCTACTGTTTTTTATTCTAATTTCAATGGATATAAGCTATTGGATTTTCATTTAGTTCAAATTTCATGTGTTGTATTTCTATTCGTAGATTTGCAGAAACAATCATAACAAGTCCTACATGTCTTACATAACAAGTCCAACATGAGAGTGCAAGAAAGTAGATTACAAAATATCTTAATGGCACTCATAAACTGTAGCATAAATAATTCAAGTCTTACTGCATCTTCTCTTAACCGTCAGTTTTTAAGGTTCTTGGATCAATACTCTTTGAGAAAGATTTTTTTAATCTTACCATCGAAGAGAAAAATCAATCACAAAAATACGAAGTGATAGGAAACGAAGAGCTAGAGGGTGTATGAAATGTTAGAGAGTCTTGGAAATCAAAGCGACATAAAAAGTAAAAGATTTAAAAGTTTTATTGAAAAGAACACAAAGAAGAACGAAAGGGAGGGGAAAAGTCACAAGGGGGCTGGAATCCAAACGACAGAAGGAAGTATTGGAAGATTTTGTAGGTTTCTAAGGAGGAGGGAAAGCAGCATACAACTGAATAATATTAGAGACTTGCTGAAAACCTAAGAAGAGGAGCTCCGTTTAAGCCAGGGAGAAAGACAAAAGTACCCCTTGATCCATTAAAGAGTTGGTGAGAGAAGGCGCAAGTTCTTAAGGAGGGGAAAAAGAGGAAGGCAGATCGACATCCGAATGGGATGCTTGTGCACCTCATCAAGGTTAGCCCTCACGATACGAAATTAACAAAGGTATCAAGAAAGGCTTTAAGTACGTCTTCAAACTAACAAAGGTTGGCCCTCCTACTTCGAGGTGCATATGGTGGTCCAGGAATCTGGGTGTTGATTGGAAAACAAGAACCTCTCCGCGTAGTTGATTTTTATGCACCCATTTATATTGTGTTGTCTTATGAACACACTACTTGCAAATGATTCAAGAATTAATTTTTGGAAATCCATGTGGATTTAACCTGTACTTGCACCAATTAATACAAGTACCGTATGTTTGTGATTTATAAATGTAAAATTTGGGATTAGGATTAATTCGAGACAATCGTAATCCGAACAAGTTTTTGGCGCCGGGGAGTTGCATGCCAAATGAAATGCCTTGGATGATCTAGTTTAGTTTTGGTGTTCTTATCTTTCAAAAAAAGAAAGAAATAAAAAAGAAAAAAAAGGAAAGAGAGAGAGTCCTTAGAGTCTAACGTAGGGTAGCATATTATTTGGCCATCAACATGTTTGACCCATCATTGTAATAAGTTGACATTTATTTTATATATATATATACAATAATAAAGAGATTAATAAGAAGTTTGGAGTCATAGTAATCATGAGAAATTGTCTTTCTCGCCTTTCTTAAACAAAAAGTCCTACTAATGAGTCTACACTTGGGGTTGTATTAAACTCTGAGTTGATTGTTTAAATTTTATTTCTTCTTTACGTCCAGTTAGCATAATATTGTTTTTGATTCAATTGTGCATTGATAACTTAGGAATTCTTGTAGTTTGTATGTATGAAATCCAAGTTAATGTCATCTACAACTTTGCAAGTGCCCATAGGTTGTAATTGTTTATTTATTTTATTGTTTTTATTTGCATTTTTAGTAAACTACTTGTTTATGTTTAGGCATGTGAATTTATTATTATTATTTTTCTGTTAGTCTGCATAAGTTTACCTCTCATTTGAGTATTTATACATTCAATTTGGATACTTGTAAAAATATCTATGAATTTTCTAATACGATTATGTAGCTAGAAATCTATTTATTTACTATTCACACTGCTATTTTGCAATTGAGATTTTGTTCAACACTCATTTTAAGAAAATAATAATAAAAAATTTTGGTATTAGAAAAAAGTAATAATAAATAAATAAGATATTTTAATAATAATAATAATAATAATAATAAATAATAAATATTGAAAAAAACTAAATTAATTACTTAAAATAAAATAATAATAATGATATTTGGTTAATAGTGAAAAAAAGAAAATTCGGTTAAACCAGTTATGTATAATGCAATCTTTAAAATTATATATATATATAAATATGCTTTTGTTGGTTTAAATCGAAACACAAATAGTTTAATCGAGTTCTTAATAATATAAAATTATTACTATATATGGCATGTTGGATGAATCAAATTAATATTGATTCGATCTAGAAGTGTCAATTAGGCTGGGCCATTGTGGGCCAACCCAACCTTACCAGTTATGGGCTAGCTCGACTCGATCCGATTTAAAAAATTAGGTCAAGTTGGGCTATAATATATTAGAAAATCGGCCCACCGATCGAGTTGGCCAACAGGTCGATTTAGGTCAAGTCAAGTTAGGCTAGCTAGCGAGTTGATTTAGGCACAACCTGTATTCATAATATTCTGAGTTAAAAACAAACGTTATTTCTATTTCAAAATGAATGTTATTTAATGAATGTTATTTTTTACAAACGTTGAAAATAATGTTATTTCAATGTTCTTAAAAAATGAACATTGTTTTATGAACGTTGAAATAACATTTGTAAAAAACGAGCATTGAAGAGAAGGGATGAATGAGACAGAAACAGAAAGATGACTTCATTGATGAATTTGTAAATTTAAATATAAGTATGTATATTAAATTTAAATATATTTGATGTAATTACAAAAATAATTACAATGTATTTTTTAATTTGAATTTAGAAATAAAATAATTATTTTAACTTTATGACTTATGTTTGAATGTGTTGATGGATGATAAATCATGAACGGTGAGTTGACGATATCTTGATATTGATTTTAATGTAACGAATGAATGATGACTTATTCATATAATTTATAAATAAAATAATGTGTTTGAATGATGAATTGATTATCAGATAATGTTGTAATTTTTTTAATCAAAAAAATAAATAAATAAAATCAAAAATTTGAGTTGGATCGAAGTGAGATAAGGTTGGACTAATCAAAAGATAATAAAAAATAAAAAACTTTAGTCTAACTGAAAGTAAGATTTACGGTCAGACCAATGAAAAAATAAATAAATAATAAAAAAATTCAGACTAATCGAAGGTGAGATATGATCATACCAGTGAAAAAATAAAAAAAATAAAAAAACAGTCAAACATTTAGACCAATGAAAAAATAAAAAACATCAATCTGACCAAAGGTAAGATATGATCTAACCTATAAATAATAAAAAAACTTCAATCAGATTAAAGTTGAGCTTCAGTCTGATCGAAGGAAAATATAAAAAAAATAAAAAACTTCATTTAGTCAAATCAAAGAAAAAAAATAAAAATAAAATAAAAAACTAGTTAGACGATCAAACCGATGAAAAAATAAAAAAAATAAAAATAAAAACATCAATCTGATCGAATGTAAGATACGATCTGATTGAAAATAATAATAATCTTATAAAAAACATCGATTTGACTGAAGAAAAAAATAAAAAACATCGGTTTGATCAAAAAAAATAAAAAACTTTGGTAGGAATAAAGTTTAGCTTTGTCTGATCGAAGGAAAAAATAAAAAAATAAAAAACTTCGGTTAGTTGAACTAAAGAAAAAAAATAAAAAATTAGTCAAACGTTTAGAAAGATGAAAAAATAAAAAACGATCTGACCGGAAAAAAAAAAATAATAAAAATAAAAAACATCGATTGAACTGAAACAAAAAACTTTGATCGGATCAAAGTTAAACTTTATTCTGATCGAAAAAAAAATAAAAAAATAAAAAACTTCAGTTGGTTGGATTGAAGAAAAAAATAAAAAAATGATCAAATGGTTAGATTGATGAAAAATAAAAAACATAAAAATAAAAAAATTAATTTGACTGAAGGAAAAATAAAAAACTTCGGTTAGTCAGATGAAAGAAAAAAGTAAAAGAAAAAAAAACTACAGGATAGGTCAGGCTGTCTTGAAAACATTTCAAGTTGGACTGGGTTGCTCGAAAAAATTTAAGGTTTGGCTGTCACAAAATAATTAAAAAAATTTTGACCCGACCTGTAGCCCGAATGGGCTGCTACTTTTTGGGTCGGGCCGAGCTGATCTGGCCTATTAACACCTCTAGTTCGAACGAGTATAAAAGAAATAATAAATATATTTTTATTTAAATTATCGGTTGAACTGAAAAGGTATCGGTTCAATTGATTACAAACAAATATATATATATATATAATAAAATAATCAGTTGAACCGGGAAAGCATTTCGGTTCAACCGATCAAGAAAATGGTACATATAAAATAAAATATCGGTTATCCAGTTCAACCGACTACAAAATAAAACAGAAAAAAAAAAACAAAAAAAATTATCGGGTGAACCGAAATTCCATCGGTTCAACCGTTCTCTAATAAAATAAATAAATATGTACATATAGATAATAACAAAATAATTAATATCATTTGCGGCTCAACCGAGACATTCCCGGTTTGGCCGATTCAAGTAAATATACATACATAAATATCATAATAATAATAGTCAAATATATATGCATATACATATATATATAATAATGATATAAAATCCATCAAATTATTTGATTGGTAAATGGCATTTCTAGGATAGCATACATTATATCATGTTAATCATTTATGAATGCTTAATCTTAAACATCCTAAGTTATAACATTTTAAATAATGTAGAGGCTTCACCATAATTCTATTTGCATCCATATGTAAATTTGAATTCAAACTTCAAGAAACTAAAGTTGGTTCTCAAAGAGATTAAAGGACTAATTTGTTGATAGGGATGTTAGGTAAATAAAACTTTATTACATAATTATGGTTGAAAACAACTGTCCTAATGCTTATTTAAAATATCCTCTTATACCCTCATGTGATAAATGCTGAATGTCCCTTTTATATGTTAGATAATATTAGAAACTTAATTGGATAAGAGGTTGAAACTAATACTAACATTAATATGCATAATAAATATCCTTATGAAATTTCATCACAAAATGATATGGGAAATGTCAATACATTTAGTGGGATAGGCATGCCTTATGATGGAGCTAAGTTTAGTCTCAACAAAGATATAGATGAAGCTGAAGTATATTTTTAGTGGCTTTATGTAACTAGACTCAACACATTTGGTATTACTTTTCCAAAGCAATCCACTTTAGAATTCACACAACATGAGGAACAAAATGAAAGAGTGGATGCATTTGCATTACTTAGATTTGGAAGAGGATATCATGGATCCATTATAAACCCTCAACCATCTTCTTCTAACACTGTGGAAGCGCCTATAGATGAAGAAGTTGTTACTACTAAGGGAAATAAATTTCATTTGATTAGCAAGCCAAATAATAAGGAGATTGCTTGTGAACCTCATCAAGATTAGCATACATACCAAAGACTTCTTGCTAATAGGTGGAGGAACGTGCACCCTTCCACCCCTCTTTTACATGACCATCCACCATACGAAAGGAGAAGAAGTAACGAGCATGAAAGTATAAAATCCCTCACTTGCAGCCTCTACAAGGCACATCACAATCACTCCACCATCAACCTCGAAACACCACCAATCATCATCTTATTGACTTGTTGGTCCTTGCTTCAAAAAACTCCCATCACTCCACACATTTCTGCTACCTAAAATCACTAAAAACTCACTATCTGAGTTCTTCAATCGCCACCATGTCTTCCATTGCTGCTCACCCAAATTCTAGTCCAAACTTGCTTCAAGCTCGCTATCATTTATTAGGTTTTTCCCATATTGATCAGAGTCATCATACTTAACATTGTAAGCCTTCTTTTCCCTTCCTTACGTCTTCATTATCATTTCTTTGACCTTGTTATTTTTTAGTGTTTATACACATTTAGTTAAATGTGTTATTTTAGCATCATTCATAGTCTAATTGTGCCAAAATGTTGTGTCACTTGTGTAATGAACCATCTATAATTTCCACATTTTTTGGTCATCGTTGATCTATGGTGGTCGTCGACTACCCATTTTCTCCCAATCATGAGTTAAGAACTCGTCGATTGATACAGGTTGGAGAAAATTAACATATATTAGCATTCTCCTACTTTATTTCTTATTGGTCTTCTTTGTCCTCTATTAGTCCTCACGAAACGAAATTTCTAGTTCTATCCCTAATTTGATGGTAGATGATAGTAGTGGTACAAAGGTAAATGGAATACTAAAGACTACACAGGAGCATATATACAAGTGTTTTGAAAATTACAAGGATATATGATAAATTACACTTCTATGAATGCATGCTGAAGAGGTGCACTCTTACTAGTTGATCGATCTTATTTCTCGTTTTTCTTTTTTTATAATAACAATATTTTTGCTTTCTATGATATTGAAACCTAGAAGAGACTACAAGTAACACACCGTTAATAATGACGTAGACTTGGTTTCTCATCTACGTATTCTGCTATTATTAATTGATCATCGACAGAAACAGTGACTGCAACCCTAGAATCATGGAAAATGAATGCGAAGTGCCTTATGGTATCAGGATGTAGTGATGTGCGTTGTTGTGTGCCCTGATTAATTTGATCACTCGTGGTACAAAGTAATTTTCAAACAAGACTTAAATTACTTTTATTTGTTTAATTTACTGTAAGTGCACAATATTCATTATAGAAGTGTGCAAGTATAAGTCGATCTATAAGAAGTGATTAAAGTCTATTTCTAGATTGCCTTTATCAAGGATTTGCATTTTATGAATTGATTTCTCTCTCTTCATTAAATTAATAAATAACTCAATGAAAAAACTTTGTTGAATTAATGTTTAACTCAACAGGTAAGTCCATTAACTTAAACTCACTTCTATTGTTTGTACCTAAAATCAACCAACCATTGGGCAGTCTCAAGAATACAAATAACTTATCTTTTCACTCTATGATTGTTATTTATCTTAGATTAACGATGAATATATTTAGCATTAAGATCATCTCAAATAGTAATCATTCAAGGCAAGATTTCAAAGATTAAGCTAATTGATTTCAAAATAAAGTAATATTCAAATTCATACTAAAATAGAAGTAAATACAAAATCATTTAACAATCACAAACAAATAATACAAACACAAACAGTACATAAACAAAACATAATATATATGTACACGTAGATGTTCCTTAAAATGGATAACAGGTGAATGATGATGTTCTCTATTGAAAATAAAAAATAACCTTTAACCCTATAAGTACTATAACTATTTTGATTATATGCAAATGAATATTCTTTCAGAAAAACTAGCAATGCTTGCAATTTTTAATGATACGTTTATATGTAAATAAAAGAAATTACAAAGATAATGTTGAAAATTCAATATAATATTCTTGGCTTTACTTTAATGAGATCGATCAAAAAAATTGCGTATTTGCATCGATTAATATAAGTATAGATACTCTAACGTTAATTTTTTTTTTATATGTCAATTATTTATAAAATTCGTTGTGATAATTAATGAATTTTGTTGGAAGAAGTAAAAATAAATAAATACTTAATAAATAACTAATTTTTCTTAAATAAGAAGAAACCTACGTAAAATTCAAACTTGTTTTTTCGAAATATATCTACTAAAAAAACAATATTGCTTTTTCCACCACATAGTGTTGGCAAATTATATTTGACCTTTCCAATAATTTTACCAAGTCAATGATATCTACGAAGATATTAGCTTATTTTCTTTTATTTATTTTACTCGTTGTAACTTTTTTTCTCCAATGACATCGTATTAATTCTTATCGACAAGAAAAGACATGATATGACATTTCATTTAATATTGTATAAGCTAGGTTCGTTTAATGTAGGCGAAGATCACCAAAAGGGACCACCCTCCATCTATTTGACCATAATATATATCTTGAAAATTTTCCTTTCCCGTTAATTTTGTACTTGGATGGAAAAGACGCGTGTTCATATTCCTAACGGTGGACGACGAGGTCATCCCTGCTTTCTACGCTCTTACCTGTTCCATGATAGATTTTTTTGAGAAAATATCTTTTACTTAAACATATGTTACAAAAAATCTAATATTTACTTGGTTGTATACTCTCGACACTCCAAGGTCACCGGTCAAGTCTTTGAACCAACGCGGTATCTTCTAAATATATATATATATATCTGCAAAAGACTTGACGAATTCATCCCAACACTCACTGCAGGCTGAAAGACATGGTTATCGATCGGGTTGGTATCAAATGTACCTGCGGAAGACGCATACTTGGCTGAAACATATATATATATATAGATATGGGTACTGGGTTGATTGAAACTATTTGGGTGGAAGAATGTTTCCTCCACGAGTACTATAGCTTTCATTTGGAAGGTATTATATTGGCCACGAGTACCATAGCTCTAGCCGTCTTCTCCTCTGGCATCTCTGCGCTGTCCTCTCCTTAAGCTGAATACAAAAGAAGAGGCTACGTGTTTCTCCTTCCTTTTGGACAGAAAGAGCAATCGTGATTCGCTCCGTTTTCTCCAGCCACCCGCACCCTCTTCTTGCATTCCTGATATATATCCAAAGATAATTCTTTCGAAAGGTAAAGAAAGCACTTCTTTCTTACTACCTTTTTTTTTAAAATTTCTCCAAATTTACTTAACATTATTCATTTGTGTCCTAGTAACGTTTGCTTAACTTCTTCATTTTTTAAGTTGATAGGTCATGTTAATTATTAAATATATCCGAACCTTCCACACAAATTAATCACATATTGTCCATTAATTCCCTCCCAATTTCTCGTATATATTGTCAGTTGCTTACAGGGAATGATATCGTTGATCGATCAGCGGTATATCAATATCTTAAAATTCTTACAAAGAGGAGTCATTAGAAGATGTCTGTCCTTATTTAACGATCTCCAATAACTCAATATTTAGTCTTCAATTCTTTCCTTTCCACAAATTCTGATGAACATAAATCCCTTCTAAGAAAGAAAATAAATAAATGAGAAGGAGATAATTCCTCTTTCACTGAAAGATGAATGTCAAATGATTTGTATTTATTCAGTAAAATAATAAAAGAGTAAGGATAATTATTAAGTCCTTTGTAAATCATAAACTTGAAAAGAAGTATATTTAAGTTTCAAAAGAAAATCAAAAAAAGATAAAAATAACTGTAAAGATAGGTAAATTTTCTGTTGTATCTAACATTTATGGACCATGATAAAAAATAAAATTTTATTTTATTTATAGACAAGTAGATGTAAATGACTCATTAATATTTTATAGTTACAATACCATCTTCTACTTCCATACGGCGAGTGACTGCACCGGAAACATGTCAAGGCAAAGGCCAGTTTGTGCCTACATATGTAGGTGCGACAACGATGAGGACTTCAGCAAGCCCGTCGTCGCCATTGGCGTCTACATCACAATCGCCTCATTCTACTTCCTTGCCACCATATGCGCCGATCTCTTCAGAAGCTACATCCGGAACAGGTCCTGGTATCCCTCCAGGTACTTCGCCATCAACGCTTTCTCCATCACACTCCTCGGCATCACCCTCAAGATCCCCACCGACCTCACCATGGAAATGCCTCATCCGGTGGGTCAGCTCAGCAAGCTTAGCGGGAGCGTCTTACTCTGCACAGTCATTGCTATGTCCATACCATCTCTTGGGACGATGGACAAATCTGAGGTGATCTCCAACGTCGTCGCACTCACCGTGCTTGGGGTGACGGTCGTTGTCGACATTGGGATCCAGTTGGTAACTCAGGCGATAAATAATTTTTCACCCGAGCATATCACTATCATGGTGTTCTTGTTGGTCCTCCTAGCCTTCTTAGTGTCCACAGCTATGATCGTCCAGATGACAAAGGAGTCGCTGGAAAGAGAATTCCAAGCGAGAAGTGATAAATTACGGTACGACGACAAACACACCAGTTGCATGGATACTAACAAGATAAAGGAATACATCTCCAACTACTGGCTCTTGGCTCATACCTCCAACCCGCAGTTCGTGATCGGACGAACACCAACATGCGTCGCCTCTGCAATCTTGTCTGTAACTGCTGCCGGTATAACGATAAGAGCGATGCGGTCTGCCTTAATGGCTCCGGATTTCTTTGAAACCCCACAAAATAATTACCGAAACACAATCTGGGCAGTGTTCATTACCCAAATAGTGATGATCATCATTGGCACCATAGGTCCAACTTGGAGGTGCATATGGTGGTCCAGGAGAGGCTCCAAGTACGTCTTCCACAATGGCTTCTCCGTTGAGGAATACTGGGTCAAGAGCCTTAAGGACCTGAAGGTGTCTCCCTTGCGTGTCCACTCCAAGAATAGGTGGAGGATGAAGAACGCTCGCTTTCTCTGGAGACTTTCCTTCACTGCATTCATCAAACTACAAGCAAGAGTTGTCCAGTTGAGCAAGCTTATCCGATTGGTCGCAATCGTACCCATAGGCCTGGTTTCGAAGTGGATGCCAAAGTTATTTATATGGATTTTACTGCTGGCGCTACCGGCCGTCGCAGTCAAAAGTTCATGGATATGTTTTACATACACAACAGAACAATATGTGGTGGGGTATTGCAGATCACATTATATTTTTCTAGGCCTCTGCCTTGGGTTCTTATGCATGATAATGTTATTGTGTTGTTGCTGCCTTAAAATGATCAAGCTACAGAGATCCCGGAGGTATAGACCATCAGAGTATCCTAGACCGTCGGAAGGGAATTTGGACCATCCGAGGATCTTGTACGTGCTGCATCTAGAAGGAGAGAACGACTTCGTCGATTTCATCAAGGAAAGCGCAGAAAAGGACACCGAGGCGTGGATCAAGAAAGCCAAGAACACGAAAAATGCCAAGCTGGACGAATTGATAAAGCAATATAGCACCCACATTAATGGTTTCGGTGGAGTGACAGACTTCGATTGGAGGCTCACTTCCACGCGGACAGCTGGTGAAAGCATCAAGTATTGCTGGGCACTCCCAGTTGCAACCCTTGCGTGCGTCGCCGTTGCAGTTCCCGTCGTGGATCAATCATCCCTTGACGGTCTACTAGAAGGGGTGATTGAAGGTTTCAAATATGTTAGACAGGTGGACAAGAACCTGGACGATCGAGGACTACAGAACATGATCGATGCCGCAGAGTTTGTGATGGAAGGGCTTCAACTCGACAAGAAGTGGTACGATGTTGACCTTATTGGCTTGAAAGTCGAATGTGATGGGGAAAGGATCGTTGGAAAGCTTGGAAGGGTTGGAGCTGTTTATCTACAAGAGTTCAACGAAATCATGGAGAATGAACCTGCAGACAAGCACAATAATCTACGGGAAAGGCTGCCTCCGAAGGTTCTGGCAGCTGATTGCTTGTTTAGAATATGCCTAACGATATTATCGAAATACGAACAATTCCAAACCAACCAACGGTTGTTCGAGTGGTTGAGGGTAACCATCGCAGATATCTTGGGAGCGTGTCTTACAAATGTACCACAAGTGATACACAAGAAATGCTCCAACACTGCAATCGAAGCTCGAGAAGAAAGTGTCCGAAACGCCACAATACTATTCGGGGAGTTGGAAGAGCTACTACGATTTCTCTACGACGGTACGAAGAAGTATTCCCAAGTAAAGAAGTACATTGACCAATGGGAAAGCAGAGGTTCAATAGAAGAATCACAAGTCGTTTCCATCGACATATGTGATGATTAGCTGGCTATCGATGCGAGTAGCCACATCTCCTTCTTGGTATGATCGTAAGATAAATTTTATCAGTGTACCTAAGGATTTATTACGTATAAGTCCACACTACTCCTCTGTGCCCACCCTATTTACACCCTTGCAGATGTCACCAAAAATATCATGAAAAAACAATGGTTTCTTATTGTAATTATAATATGCTTAAATTGTTGTACGATGATTACGTGATTTTGATCGATTCTAATGAAATTAATACATTAAACGAGGAAATGTTAATTCAATTACGAACTCACATATAAAGAATTTTATCGATCAAATCAATATTTCGTACAACAAATAAAAAAAACTAGAACATTGTAACAATATTAGAATATTCACTACAAGAAAAGGCTAATTGTGCAATATATTAATATATTCTTGGGATGGTCAATCATGATAATTTTATTTCTGTCATTTACGTCAATATTCTTATAATGATTTAAAACTATAATAATATACAATTTAAACAAAATTAGTCTTTTCTTTTCTTTCCTCCTCCCTCCTCTCCATTCTTTAATGTCCTTGTCGATTAAATGGGGATACAATTTTTAGAACTTCACGGAATTCCTTTCACTCTATGCAATTCTCTAGTTTTTGTTCTTGAAATTAATTTCACCTAATATCTTGCAAAGTTACACAAAAAAATGCATAATATAATGGTTAAAACTAACTTAGTCAAATACAATGAAATATGTAAAAGAATATTGAAAATTGAATTGAATGGCATATCATCTCATACAAAGTAACAAACGAACAAATAAAATATTAATAATTAAATTCTTTACACCAGTGTTCATAGTATACATATAAAAAACAAAATATTTAACCAAAGTTTTCAAAATTGAACCCAAAATCAAACTAAAAGGTCTCCATTTTTAGTTCAAAGTAGTTCAACTAATGGTTCAAATTGTTAGAGTTATATTAGGATCTAATATATTTTGTTGTATTCATTTGTATTACACTATTGTAGTGTCAGAAACTTAATTTATAAGTTGAGTTCTCAAATTTGTAAGCAACCCAATTAGAATAGGAGTATTAAAGTTGGACACTTAGGACTTTGTACCATCTTTTGATCTCTATTTGAAAGTATTATACTTGGGAGAGTGGTTGTTGTCTCATTTGCTTAAATAAATTTTTCTAAATAAAAAGGTAATTTCCAAACAAGATTTAATTTTAAATAATTCACTTGTTTAATTAACTACAAGTGCACAGTGTTAGTTGTAAAAAGTGTGCAAGAATAGGTCGATCCACATGAATTGATTTAATTCAAACTCTAGGTTGTTTAATTTTATATACAGTGTTTAATTAACGAAATCTCACACTCCATTGAATTACTGCTTAACTCCACAGACTACCTCGTTGAGTTATAAATAACTTAATAAGCAATTCATCAAATTACTCTCTTTACTATTGATTGCACAAGAATGCGATCATCCTTTAGGCAATTCTAAAGAATGCAAACAACACACTTATGCTCCCTAAATGCTATTTATAATAGATTTAACAAGATTGGATTAACCAATAAATTTATTTTAAATAGCAAATAGGCAAAGAACAATTTCAAAGATTTAAATATCTAGTTTTAAAATAAAGTCATACAATTTCAAACTGACTAAAATGAAATAAACATTTAACATTGACTAACACACAATACAAACCCAAACAATACAAACATTAACATAAGTACAAGATGATGTAAACATAAATATGTGTGTTTCTTAACGTGGACAATTATTGATAGGAAATACTCTTTATTGAAAATAAAAGACTTCCAACACTACTTGCAATGTGGTTATACATTTGAAAACTTAATCACTTACTATCAAGCACTTCTCTCCCTATTGGATTACAAACTTAGATATTTGTAAGATGATCTCCTCTTCAACATATTGGCATCAACCCGAAATGAAGACTATAAGCTTTTATCATCTTTTAAGAAATGATTTAGTGCTAGGTGAGGAAGTATTTCCTTCCTGTGATGCGATCACTCTTCCATAGTGATTGTCAGTTACCATAGTTTGCTTGGAATCAACTTGACTTTAGAAACTATCCTCATAGATCTCCAATGAATTGTAGGTGGTGGTGGAAGGAAAATAACTTAAGGAGCATCCAATGTTGTCTATAGTGAGCATAGATATCTTTTTCCTCCTCCCTTTCTCTCGATTCATTTAATCCTTTTATATTTCTTTTTCATAGCAACTATTGGCACCCAAATTTAATGGCTAGATCTTCATTTATGCAAATCAATGATTGTGATTTCTCTATTGTTCCATGATCATGCAACATGGTTGTCCTTTACATTTCCTATAACTATTCAGAATCGAACATTAAATAATAACTAGTTTGTGGAGTTAACCTAACTCAACAGACTAACTCTGTTGAGTTAATTACTAACTCCATAGACTGGGTTCATTGAGTTACAACATAACTCAACGTACTCGTCCAGTTTTGTATGTTAATAAAACAATATATATAATTTTTAAAAACATGTAAAAAGTGTTTCTCAATCGTTTAAACATGGTACTTAATTAATGTTAATTCTTTCAAATTAAGCATGTTTATTAATTTAGTTTCATCTTTATGCAAATATAACATAATGACCTAATTCTCATATGATAAGTTAATTAATATGCCATTAACCACTTATTAAGCTCTAATACTATGCATTATTTCATTCTAAACACTTCCCCCATACCTAAATTTTGTTAGTCCCTTAACAAACCTGTTAGGCAAATGATTTAGATTTTTGGCTTCAAATACAGATAAAGAACTTTGATCCTTTCCTCAATTTCCATTCTCAAAAAACTATTCATTACAAACATACTTCTCTACAAACAAAGATTTATGTAATGAATTTTCACTATCTTATCCTAATCCCAATATCTTATGTATCTTATAAAGATGATGACGTTAATCAAAACTTTAATGTACATATTCTCATCCTTTAGAAATATTAATGTATCTTGGTGGCAAGATCACAAATTATATTTATTGAAAATGGTTTCTTCCTCATTGATTGTAAAATCTTCTTGTCTTGGACTTGGATGAATGCATGGAATACAAAGTGTGAATCATTCTAGGACAAAGAAAAAATTTCTTTCCATTTCTTTCTCTTTTTTTTTGAAATGAAATAGATGATTCATGGCATGATGAATGGAAAAAAAAAATTTGCGAAGACAAGACAAGAATTAAAAATATTATTATATGAGAAAGATAATCCTAAATAATAGAATTTGATTTCCTTGCCCCGATAGCATTATGGGATGAAAATACTTGTGTTTGAATGTGTTGGTGAATGGGATCTATTTTTGATAGTTATAATCCTTAAGTATAAAAAAAATTCGAGGATTGAAGAAAAATATAGAGATCACATATAAAATTATATACAATGAGAGCTATAAAGCATCACTAGAATCCTTACAAATACAACCAACATAAGTGTAGAAATCTCTCAAAGTTGATATAAGTGAAAAAGCTCTCTATGCCTAAATCTCTAAATGAAGTAAAACTATTGATTGGCTGAAGTTTCGACTTGAAAACTTTTGAGAATTGGTTGGTTAGAGCTATAACTAGAAAGTTCAAGTGATTGGTTGATTCTTGCTTTGATATTAAAGTAAGTGTTTATAAGTGCTGAAATACATAATGAAGTCTAAGTGATCTTTGAGGGTGGACTAATCATTAATGATGAACTACTTAAAATTTTCTATGTTTCATTCCTCTTTGCTCTATTGTGCATAAGATTATTGATTCATTTATAATTAAGCATAGTAAATAATCATATTAGTATAAGGTAAAATATATTGTTAAGAAATCAAAAATTACCATTCACCCTCATTTGATTCTAACAAGACCAAAATAAAAAAAAGTTTTATGACTTTCGGTCGAGTCAAAAGAAAATTTTGGCTCGACCAAAATTTCCCTTTTCTTTTTTAAAATATTCCTTTTTAACCTACGATCGAATCAAAGGAAAATTTTGGTTCTACCAAATTCCTCTTTCTTTAAAAAGTATATTTTTTAACCTTTAGTAGAACTAAAGGAAAACTTTAGTTCGATCGAAATTTTTTTTTTCTAATAAAGATATTTTTAAACTTTGGTTAAATTAAAGGAAAATTTTGAATTGACAGAATTTTCTTCTTGTTATATATATATATATATATTTCTTTTTTAACGTTTGGTCAGATCAAACCAAAATTTTGGTTCGATTGAATTTTTTTTAATAAATATATATTTTTAACATTGAGTCGGACTAATGGAAAATTTTGGTTCAACTGAATTTTCATTCTTTTTGATACATATATATATATATATATATATATATATTTAACCTTTGGTCGAATTTTAGGAAAAGTTCGGTTAGACCAAAATTTTCTTTTTTTAATAAAGATATTCTTCAACCTTTGATTGAACTAAAGGAAAATTTCGCGTCGATCATATTTTCTTTTTTTAATAAATATTTTTTTTAGCCTTCAGAAATTTTGATTTGCTTGAATTTTTTTTAATAAATATATTTTTTTTAACCTTTGGTCAGACTTTTCAGTATGAGCAAAGTTTACATATATATGATATTATTTATATCATCTCTTTTTTTAAAAAAAAAAAACTCTTTAGTCGAACTTTTCGATTCGACTGAAGTCTCTACATATATACTTATTATTATCTTTAGCTTTTTTTTACAACTTGCGTACTTAAACCTATCTTCATTTTAAGATTCTCAATATTTTTTTTCATTCTTCTTTTTTTTAACAAACACTTATATATTACGCCCAAGATTTCCTCTTGATTTTATTCTAAAACTTTATGCTTAAAATGTTTTGACCTTTCGTTATTTTCTTATGTTTTAGCATATACATTTACGTTGGATGTCACTTGACAATTACGTGATTTTTCTTATTATTTATACATATTAGTATGACAGCTCTCTTTGCATTTTTTTTGTATTTCAACTTTTTATTTTTTATGGTCGAACAATCTTAAAAAAAATGATGAAAAGATTGAGAGAAAGACAACTTCATTGGTGCCTACTTTTTCAACATCTCTCTCTCTCTCTCTCTCTCTCTCTCTCTCTCTCTCTCTCTCTTTCTCTTTCTCTCTCTCTCTCTCTATATATATATTGGTGACTCCATGGCACCCGCCTCCCTCACGTCACTCTTATTTTATATTTCTTTTTAGGATTTAAGAAAACGAAGGAGGAGATGACGACTCCATCGACCCCCACTTTCTTCACGTAATTTCTATTTCGTATTTCTTTTCAAGATTTAAGAAAATGAACGAGGAGTAGGCCAGCGGACTAATATTTATCACATGATAAGCTAAATATTATGTAATTAATTATTATTTAATTGTTAATATTATGTACTTTTTTATTCTAAATAGTTATGGATTAGGTCAGACCAAGTTATCTTGAAAAAATTTTAGGCTAGGCCATCCCAAAAAAATTAAAAAATTTTCGACTTGACCTAGCCCATAGCTTGAATGGACTAATACTTTTTAGGCCAGCTCAAACATTGGCACCTCTAATTAGTCTTGGGCAGAGGTATACCAATATTTGGAAAACAACCTATTGATTCTAAAAAATGATAGAGCGATTTTTAATACAAAAAGCTTAATTTGAACAACATACCGAAATTCCAAATTACATATCGATTATATAGGAAATAGAAGTTAAATTCGGCCTTTATGTTTTCCTTGTTGGGCTACCAATACTTGCACTCTCGAACATCTCTTAGACTACCAGCACGTACACATGGGAAGGTTGAATGAGCAGGTCACATGTGCCATATGAGGGCAAAATATGTTGAAAGATTACACGTGCTCTCATAGCAATCTAGCAAACTGCATGCTAGTATTTTAAAAATTTTCGACATTAAATCTACTCATCGAAACATTGCAAAATAAGATACCAAATGAACGCATAGGAAGCGCACCAACAAGGAAAAATGAGAGGATTATGTTATATTCTATGAATATGAATATGAAAAATGAGAGGATTATGCTATTATGCATATGAATAGTCTGGCATGCATAGAAATCACAATTGAAACCTATAGATTTATGTCAACCTGAAAAATTCGTTTATGCAAATCTATGAATCGAAATACATCACATGAAATTTGAACTAAATGTTGATGGCGAAGTACCTGGAGGGATACCAGGACCTGTTCCGGACATAGCTTCTGAACAGATCGGCGCCTATGGTGGCAACGAAGTAGATTGTTGAGATTGTGACGTAGACACCAATGGCGAGGACGGGCTTGCCGAAGTTCTTGTTGTTCCATTTGGTCAATCCTTTTCCATCGACAGACACGCACCACCGCATCCCGATATCATCAGGCACTTTGCATTCGTTTGCCATGATTCCAGGGTTGTAGTCGCTGCTTCTATCGATGATCGATCAATAGTAAGAGAATATGTAGAAAATGCGCAGTCGACGGCCACCATAGATCAACGATGACCAGAAAATGTGGAAATTATAGACGGTTCATTACACAAGTGACCCAATATTTTGGCATAATTAGACTATGACTGACGCTAAAATAGGACATTTAACTAAATGTGTATAAACAACAAAAGATAACAAGGTCAAAGAAACGATAATGAAAACGTAAGGAAGAAGAGAAGAAGAGGTTACGTATTTCTCCTTCCTTTTGGATAGAAAGAGCAATCGTGGTTCGCACCTTCTTCTTGCATTCCTGATATATATCCAAAGATAATTCTTTCGGAAGGTAAAGAAAGCACTTCTTTCTTTTTTCTTTTTTCAATTTCTCCTGTTCGTGGATCTCTTAATCGCTCTAAATTTTCTTAACATTATTCATTTGTGTCCAAGTAACGTTTGCTTAACTTCTTCATTTTTTCAATTGATCGCTCATGTTAATTATTCACTAATTCACGAAATATCCTAACCTTCCGCACAGATTAATTATTAATTATTCGATTGCCTATGAATATGAATACACAGTTCTTCCTAAGTTTTTTGGATTTGATAGAAATATGGATGCTATCAATAATATTTTCAAATAAGAACACATATATTTGGATTTTTATTATATTTAAATTGTGAAAATGTGCACTTTGTAGGATTTGAACTATTGACACCTTAAAAGGGCTTTAACCACTTCATGAATGGCACTAAACGACGTGGCATGATGTACAAGCAACCAGATGAATGTCTATTGCGCCACATAAAACTTATAAGAATCATTGATGTAAGTTACATATGAATGTTTGTTGGTAGGGTCACACAATGATAGATTAGAATAGAGGATAAAAATGTTACTAACTTTATTATGCAAAATAGTACACGTAGAAATAGTTAGATGAGACGCCAACAATGGAATACCTAAAAGAAAATTAGCCAAGCTAATGTAGGAAATACAATAGCTAAGAAGAAGAAAGAGAACCTTAGTAGGGAGTAACACTAAAGTGATGAAGCCACCACTCATACAATTTGAGCGTTTAGCTCAAGACCAACACTACCACTTTAAGAACCACAACCATTAACTTGATGGACCATGTCATAGAGCCTACACTAAAAGATATTAAGGTAAAGTCCCTCATATTTGTATTTTTCCTTTGTCTTTAGGAAAAGGTGAAAGATAAATGAGTGAATTACATGTAGCATTAACGACCTTGTCCTCTTCTAGTGGAGATGACCTTATGGGTAGTAATTCATAAAAATTCCCTTCATAAGGCACTCTAGTTTTAGGTCACATTCCATGCCTTGCTAGATCATCTTGTAGTAACTACACTTTGCAAGGGTTGTGCAAGTCTAAGCATATATGGAAGGAATGGATGTCTAGGAGGCCATTGAGGATGACTACCACATTCCTCCCCTTCTAGAAAATCCCATATTGGCTCAACTACAATCTAATGAGTAATGGGTGTAAAAATCCAAAGCAAAATTTGTGCTGCTCTTCGTCGTCGCTCCTTCAATCTTTACAAGGATTATGTGGTTGAAGACTGCAAAGAGATATAGGAGTATCTCAAGAAAGAGTTCATCAACAATGACTGCATTAAGGGCATGAAAGTCTTGAATTAAGAGATGAAGGACACAAACACCATCAAGGAGTACACCAACAAGCTCCTAGGTGTCATGAACAAGGTGCAACTATTGGGAATGGAATTTTCCCCGAACGGTATGAGGCATCGATCACCACATTGGAGAACACAAGGGATTTATCAAAAATCACCTTATCTGAGTTGTTAAATGCACTTCAAGCATAGGAACAATGACGCATGATGAGGCAGGGGAGTACATCTAAATGTGCACTTGTCACAAAGAGCACATATGAAAAGAAAGAAAAAAAGAAGAGTGGCAAGAAACGAGTTGATTCAAGTGGAGCATCTACTTCGAACTACTCCAACAATCAAAGGAAGAATTATCCCTTGTGCAAGTTTTGTAGTAAGAAGGGACACCCTCCATACAGGTGTTGGCGGCGACCAAATGTGAGATGTGCGAAGTGCAATCAAGATAGCCACGAAGTCATCATTTGCAAGCAAAACAAGGTGCAAGCACAATGTGACACCGAAGCATCGTAGTAAGGAAACAACACTAACAAAGACGAGGGGGAGAAACTTTTCCTGGCAATGATGTTGATGGCAACGTCATCATCTCCAACTGATGCCTTATCAACAACAACAACAACAACAATGGTGTAAGCATCTTCAACCAATACCTTGTCTACTGACAATTGGTTTCTCAACTAAGGGTGTACAAATCATATGACATTCAACAAGCAGTTGTTCATCACCTTGAATTCTAACGATATTTGACAAGTAAGGATCGAAAATGGTAAGATCTTGCCTACACATAACAAAAGCATTGTCACTGTTTCAACCACTTTTAGCATTAGATATTTATCTAGTGTACTCTACGTTCCATCCATTGATCAAAATCTTCTCAATGTGGGACAATTGTTGGAGTAAAGATACAAAGTTTTATTTTAGGATTACTATTGCCTTATTGTGGTCTAGAATAATAGACATTTATTCAAAGTCCAAATGAAAGGTCACAATTTTTCACTCAACTTGGAGAAGGATGTTGTTATTGCATTTGTTGGTCAACTTCAAAATGGAGATCGAAGGCATAAGTTGCTTGGGCATTATAGTACAGACAGACTTCAACAATTGATCAATGATGATTATTCAAATTGCAAGGCATGCCAACTTGGGAAGTTATGTCATCACACTTTTCCTCCAACTTCTTGGCAAGCGATACAAAGCTTTAGTTGGTTCACTCCAACATGGCTAGACTGATGAGCATGCCATCTATTAGGGGTAACCTTTATTATCTTATTTTTATCAATGGTCATTCTTGCATGTGTTGGATTTATTTTATGAAGTGCAAGTCTAAGGTGTTGAAGAATTTTTTCCACTTCAAGATTCTTGTTGAAAATCAAAGTGACAATCAAATTAAAATTCTTCAATCTAATAATGGCGACGAGTATATTTTGACAAAGTTCCAATATACTTGTTCTTTTGCGGGAATTCTCCATTAGCTCACAACACCATATACACCACAACAAAATAGCATAAGTGAGTGGAAGAATGGTTCTATCCTTGACATGGCTTGGTATCTACTTCACAATAAAAATCTTCTAAAGAAACTTTAGGTAAAGTGTAGAATGTGACTTGTATTAACTTTGTATTAGCTGAGGGGTATTTTGGTCTTTTGCTCTTAGAATGCCCAAGTATATAAGACAAGGAGCTTCCAAATTTGTGACCAGGGTCGACAATCTTGTATTCCTAAATTTGACATAGTGAAACACTGCCTCCTCCTCCTCTCCATCCGTGGACGTAGCCCCATTAGGGTGAACCACGTAAATCTAGGCGTCCTTGTGATTGTTTACTAATTGCTTGTATTTCCAATCTACGGCTTCTTCTTCCTCGTTCTCCATCTCCTCTTCTCAAGTTTGATTGCTTTTCAAACCCTTCCACTTGCACAACAATTGGTATCAAAGCCTTGTGCTTGAGGAGAAGCTGATTTCAAGATTGAAATCATTTTGGAGGAGAAGAACAAGTGGATTCAAGAAGTCTGCCCCAGCCGCAACACCGCCCAACACCAGCCACGACGCTGCCTTGAGACAACCTACCGTTTCCCCTGATTTTGTTCCACATAGCTGGAACGGTTAGCATTGAACTAGGGCACTGGTCGGTTTTCTGGTTTGTTGTTTTTGGGAGCTTGTTTGCGCTTGTGGTGTTCACTAGATTCAGCCGTCTGATTGCTTGTGGTTTTGCTGCATTGAGAATTAGTTTGCTAAATTAGATTTGGGGATTTGCTGTTAAAGTTTGATTTCTGTAATTGCATTAGTTGATTCAAGTTTGTGAGAATTTGTTGAATCATTAGAACGTGTAGTTGTATAGAAATTATTCTATTTTGTAGACATTGTGTTTGTCTATTTGTGTTGCATTTTTCCTGTTGAATACAATGTCAACCTCAACATTGAAGGTTGAAAAATTCAATGGGAAGAATAGTTTTAGTCTATGGCAGATTAAGATGAGAGCCCTACTTAAGCAATAGGGCATTTGGACTTCCTTAAATAAGGTGTCGACCATGGACAGAAAATCTATAAAATTTGAACAACAAGAGGAGAAAGCCCACTCTACTATTTTGTTGTCTTTATGATGAAGTAATTATTGAAGTTGTTGATGAGACCACAACTTTTGGGTTGTGGAACAAGTAGGAGACGTTGTACATGATAAAGTCACTTACTAACAAGTTATTGCTCAAGCAAAGATTATTCTCTTTTAGAATGAAGGAGAGTACACCATTGAAGCAACATTTGGATAAGTTAAACACTATCCTAATGGAGCTACGTAACATTGGTGTGACTGTTGAGGATGAGGATGCAGCCCTCATTTTGCTTGTTTCACTTCCGTTGTCATTTGAGAATTTTATGCAATCTTTTGCGGTTGGTAGGGATACAATCACGTTGGAGGAAGTAAGGTCCAACCTTCACTCAAGGGAACTCAGGCACATGGTTACTCATGGGAGCAATGACGTAGGTGCATCTGGGTTGATAGCACACCATGGTGATAGTAGGGGACGTCAGCAGAAGCAAAATAGCAACAATAGGTTCAGAGGCAGTAGTAAATACAAAGGTAGATACTCCAAGGATACTTGCAACTATTGCAAGAAAAAGGGACATTGGAAAGCCAATTGTCCTAAGTTGAAATCAAAAGGGAATGCGGCAGTAGTTGAAAAAGAAGATTCTGCATCAAAAGGTGATTATTCTCTTACAGTTTATTGCAGTGCATATTCACAAGAAAACTGGATTTTGGATTCTGGAGCAAGCCACCATATGACTCCAAACAAAGAGTATTTCCACACGTATGAATAGGTAAATGGTGGACAAGTTACTTTGGCTAATGATGGTGTGTGTGAAAGAGTAGGTGTTGGCACAATCCACTTCAAGCTTCATGATGACACCGTGAGGATGCTAGAAGATGTTTGGCATGTTCCCAAGTTGGGAAAGAGTCTGATTTCCTTGATGGCATTAGATTCCAAGGGATACAAGTATTCAAGTGGAGATGGCAAATTGTGTATCTCCAAGGGCTCCATGGTAGTGATGAAAGAAGTCAGGAATGGGCCTCTCTACACTCTTCTAAGTTCTCCTATTGTTGGTGCTGATGCTGCTGTTGCCACTGATCAGTAGGCTTCTTATGTCATTTGGCATTCCAGACTTGGACATTTGAGACAGAAGGGCATGTAGATGTTTAGTAGTTTGGGTAGATTGGATGGACACAAGTTTGTAGGTATTGATTTGTGCAAGCATTGTGTATTTGAAAAGCAAAAGCAAGTTTCTTTTGGCAGAGCCGAGCACTCTATAAAGGGAGTATTAGACTACATCCATGTTGATTGTTAGGGACCCTCCCAACAACCTTCTCTTGCAAGTTCTAGATATTTTCTCTCCATCATTGATGATTATTCAAGGATGAACTAGGTTATTATCATGAAGCACAAGGGAGACGCTTTCAAGTGCTTCAAGTAGTGGAAGATAATGGTGGAAAACCAGGTTGAGAGAAAGGTAAAGTATCTCAGAACTGATAATGATATGGAATTTTGCTCACATGAGTTTGATATGTTTTGTCAGCAATTAGGTATCACTCGTCACCACACAGTTAGGGATACACCTCAGCAAAATGGAGTTGTTGAGAGGCTGAACCGTACTCTTTTAGAAAAGGCAAGATGTATGCTTTCCCACGTTGGCCTAGACAAGAAATTCTAGGGAGAAGCTGTTAACATAGCTTCATATCTTGTCAATAGATCTCCATCATCTACTATTGGAGGAAAAATTCCTTATGAACTGTGGATGGGTAAGACTGCAAATTACTCTAAATTGAGAATTTTTGGATGCTTGTGTTTTACCATGTAAACAATGGTAAGTTGGAGCCTAGGGCCAAGAAAGTGATCTTCGTTGGCTATGTCATGGGAGTAAAGGGCTATAGGATTTATGATGGTGAATCAAAAAAAGTAATATACAGTAGGGATGTCACTTTTGATGAGACTACTTTGTTAAAGGATATAGAAAAGCTAGCCACAATTGATCAACTTTCCACTCCCGTTCAGGTGGAGTTTAGCTTGCTGTAGTCTACCACGTCTGATCAGGTAAAAGATGATGTCTTGCCAAAAGTTCATGACTGCCACAGTGAGGACATGGTGGAAGAAATTCCACCAAGGACTATTGGTAGAGATCGTCCTAGAAGGGACATTAGACCTCCTATTAAATATTGTTACAATAGCTTAGTTGCATTTGCCTTGTAGGTAACAGTTGAGGTGGAGGATTCTATTAATCCACCTACTTATGAAGCTGCAATTAAAAGTCCAAATGCTGATCTTTGGATGTCTACTATGGAGGAGGAACTCTAATCCCTTCATAAGAACAAAACTTGGGAGTTGGTGAAACGTCCAAAGAACATAAACATAGTTGGCTGCAAATGAGTGTTCAAAAGAAAAACAGGAACTTATTGATAATGCAAAACCTATGTGAGGAAACATATTGTATTTCACAGTTAAGTCTTACTGCATTAGATCAGAAGGCTATTAGAATTATTTCCAAGCAGATGAAAAGATCAAGAAGGTTCTAGATGAACAGATCAAGAAGATTCAGCAAAATCGAACAGTTATAGGTCTAAGTATCCAAAGAGCAAGTTTAAAGCAGCAACAATGCTATCAGACAATTAAAAGAAGAACTATCCGATTTTACAAAGCCTTCAGAGAGTTATTTAATCAGACAGTTAAAGGGATTAAATGATCGGATAGTTAAGGAGATAACTATCCGGAAGCTTAAAGGACTTTTCAAAGAGTTACAAGTATAACTATCCGAAAGTTAAGTCATTCAATAAACCACGTGTAGAAATATAGAACAGAAGCTTAAAAGACTTGTCGGAGAGTTAGATAACTATCCGAGTTTTCTTTTCAGAGAGTTAGATAACTATTCGAGTTTTTTGGTAAGTTACAGGCATAACTTTCCGGAACTTAAGTCATTTCATTATGCACATGCAAAATGGAGAAGTCAGCAGTTGAAAGTTTAAATGGGAAAATCGGAGAGTTAGATAACTATTCGAAATTTAAAAGAGAGTTTCGGTAAGTTACAGTTTAACTATCTGAAACTTAAGTTAGTAAATTTCCCACGTGCAAAAATCCAGACAGATGCTCAAATAGGTTTTCTAAGAGTTAGAAGGATAACTATCTGACATTTCAAAAGAGTTTCGGTGAGTTACAGTTTAACCATCCGAAACTTAAGTCATTGAATTTCCCACGTGCAGAATTCCAGACAGTGGCTCAAATAAGTTTTCGAAGAGTTAGAAAAATAACTATCCGAAATCTTGAAGAATTTCGATGAGTTACAGGATAACCTTTCGAAACTTAAGTCAGTCTTTTATGCACGTGCTAAATTCAATGAGTAAAGGATAAGTGATCTTTCGGTGAGTTACAGTTACTCTTCGGAGAGTTGTATAGCTAACTATCCGAAAGAACAGGAAAATTGATAAGTTGACTTGAAACGTTTTTTCTGAACGGTCACTTGCCGTATTGGGACTTGATCCTAATCAAGTACAATAGAATACATCCGTTGGAGGAAAATATGATCGTTGTACATATCAAGTATATATTCAAAATACAGACAACAGATATACAGTAGAGATATACAGTGAGCTACACTCCAATTCCATTCATACTCAAGTCTGTAAACAGTGAAGAATATTCAGAAGATCCATTGCAGAAAAAGCTCTTGCGCCAAAACTCTGATTGAAGATTTAAAGATGTTGGTTCGTGGCTTCAACCTGAAAGCTACATACAGTGTTGGTTTGAGTTTCGACCTGAAAACTCTAGAAGTTGGTTTACTGAAGTTTTTACCTGAAAACTTCTATGTAGTTGGTTCTTGCTTTGACCTGAAAGTAAGTGTGTAAGTGTTGAAACACTTAGTGAAGCCCAAGTGAACCTTGGGGGTGGACTAGCCAAATTGGTGAACCACCTAAAAATTTACTGTGTGTTTCTTATCTCTGTTAATTTGCATTATATTAGTTTCATCTCATTTCATTTTTTGTTGAATCATTCGATTCAACATTAAAAGAATTTTAAAATACACACTTTCACCATTCACCCCCCTCTGGTGAGCCTATCGATCCTAACAATTAGTATCAGAGCAAGGTTAATCCTTCATAAGATTTAACCATCTGGATTTATGACTCAATTTGTGGAGGGACAAAACATCCACAGACCTCTCCTATTCGATAGCTCCAATTATAACTATTGGAAGAATAGAATGTAATGTTTCCTTAGGAGTTCTGATGTTAAACTCTAGAAGATTGTTGTTCTTGGAACTACACTTCCAACCAGTAATGTTATGGACTGATCTAAGGAGGATGAGAAAATCATTCAGTTGGATGCTAGAGGGTTGAATGCTATTTATTGTGCACTAACTGCTGATCAATATAATAAAGTATTTGCATGTAAATCTGCTCATGAGGTGTGGAAAATCCTTCAAGTGATTCATGAAGGTACAAGCCAGGTTAAGGATACAAAAATCAATATTCTTTTAAGAAAACTTGAACTGTTTAAAATGAATGATAATGAAAACATAACTGAAATGTTTTCTAGATTTACTGAAATCACTAACAATCTGAAAGGCTTGGGAAAGGAGTTCTCTTCACGTGAACAGGTATAAAAGATCCTAAGGAGCTTAACTGTTGAGTGGAAACAGAAGTCCACATCTATTCAAGATTCCAAAGATCTTAACAACTATACAATTGAAGAATTGTTGGGCAATCTTCTGGCCTACGAAGCTCAGATGAAGAACTGGAAAAAGCAAGAAGGAACTGTTGAAAAGAAAGCTGAAAAGAAAAAGGAAATAGCATTTCCATCTATAGAAGAAGTTCCTAGCTCAGATGATGATAAGATCATGTTGCTGGCAAGAAATTTCAGAAAATTCATGAAGAAAAAGAATAAGCCCAGCTACTCTAAAAGAACTGTTCCTACATGTTTCAAATGTAAAAGGCAAGGGCACATACAGACCTTCTGTCCATTTTAGACAGAAGAGGATCAAGGAGATAAGAAGAAGAGATTGAAATACAAAAAGAAGATGGCTCTCAAAGCTACGTGGGATGACAGTAGCTCTTCAAGCTGTTCATTAGAGTCTGAAGAAGAAGCTACAACAAATGTTTGTTTTGCAACACAAGAGATATGCTCTACTTCCTCTAGTTTAGAAAATGAGCATGATGATCTAGACATAAATAGTCTTTTATCTACTGTAGATAATTTATATGTGAAGTGTAGAGATTTTAAGAAAGAAATTAAAAGATTAAATTAGTGCTTAGAAAATTCATTTGCTAAATTAGAATCAACTATAGTTGAAAATAGGAATCTAAAATCAAATTTAGATAAGTATAGTTGTGATAATTGTAAATTAAAAGATGAAAATAAAATTCTATCAACTACTATATCAGATTTGAAAAATACTATATGTAAATTTACTCAAGGACAAAAAGGATTAAATAAAATAATAGGATCTCAACGATCAAATGGGAATAAATATGGCCTAGGGTATGCTACACCACAAGAAATACCTTATTGTGGTGGAGTGATTCGATCTTATAGAGATGACACCACTGTGTTTGCCATCAAACGAAGATTAGGTCATATGTGGCTACCAAGAGACAATAGATTTAATGTTTTAAGGATTAACTCCTTTGGACCCAAGAAAATTTGGGTACCAAAAGCTTTAATTTCAATATGATTTGCAGGGTGATAATGAGTTTCAAGCACGTTCAACTAAATGGATTGTGGACAGTGGATGCTCAAAGCACATGATAGGTAAGAAAAGCTTTCTTGACTCAGTTAAAAACTTAAGTTCAGGATCTGTTAAGTTTAGAAATAATGAAAAGTGTAAAATAACTGCAATAGGAAATATTACATCTGAAAATGGTATAATTGAGAATGTCTTGCATGTAAATGGTTTAAAACAAAATTTGTTAAGTGTAGGACAATTATGTGATAAAGGCTATACTATTTCTTTTAATGCTAAAAACTGCTACATTATTGATCCTGCCACAAATGAAACAAAATTTACTGGTATTAGAAATTGTTCAATATATACATTAAACTTTCCATATGAAAATTCTGTAAGTAATTCTTATTTGGTAGCAACTGGTGAAGATGATTGAGTGTGGCATAGAAGACTTGGCCACATCAGTATGAAGAATATCAGAAAGTTATCCCTAGGTAATCTTGTTAGGGGTCTGCCTAAACTCACTTTTAAGAAGGATAGAGTGTGCAATGAGTGTATGCTAGGGAAGCAGAAGAGAACTGCTCTTCACAGCAAAAGTGTTGTTTCCACCAAACGGCCATTAGAACTGCTACATCTAGATTTGTTTGGTCCTTCTCAAGTATCAAGTCTTGAGGGTCGAAAATATACCTTTGTTATTGTTGATGACTTCTTTAGATTAACTTGGGTAATATTTTTGACACATAAAAATAAAACTTGCAATGAGTTCAGGAATTTCTAAATAAGAGTTCAGAATCAGAAGGAACTAACAGTGAAGAAAATTAGAAGTGATCATGGAGGTGAATTTGAAAACTATGAATTTGAAAACCTCTGCAATTCATTTGGAATTTTGCATGAATTCTCTTGTCCTAGAACTCCTGCTCAAAATGGAGTTGTGGAAAGAAAAAATAGGACATTACAAGAAATGGCTAGAACTATGTTAAGTGTCATGAATCTACCTAAATTTCTCTAGGCAGAAGCTGTAGGAATAGCTTGTCACATTTCCAATAAAACTCACATTAGATCCATATTGAATAAGACACCCTTTGAAATTTGGTTCGATAAAACTCCAAATGTGGGCTATTTTAAGACATTTGGATGCAAATGTTTTGTCTTAAATACAGGAAATGCTAAAGACAAGTTTGATACTAAGTCTGAACCTGCCATACTTGTTGGTTACTCCTCGAGAAGCAAAGCTTACAGAGTGTATTTTGCTGAAGATAGAAGAGTGGAGGAAAGTATAAATGTTCAGTTTGATGAAGATCTGTTCCAGAATTTCAAAAAACTGAAGATTAATGATGATAGTGAAAATGAATACTTTGAAGATGATAAAAGCAAGCAGAATACAAATTCACAAGTGTTAGACCAAAATCTCAACCTTAGATATCAGAATCATAACAATTGGAAGTTTAGATCTGATCATCCCGAGGAACAAATTATTGGAAATATATCCAAAGGGGTACAAACTAGAAGCAAAGCACAAGATATCTATAATTTTTGTGCATTTGTGTCAGAAATAGAGCCAAAATCAATAGGTGAAGCCTGTAAGGATACCTACTGGACAATGGCCATGTAGGAAGAATTAAATCAGTTCTAGAAAAATAATGTGTGGGAACTAATAGAAAAACCTACAGGAAAATCCATCATTGGAACTAAATGGATTTTCAAAAACAAATTAGATGAAGATGGTAACATTCTCAGAAATAAAGCTCGATTAGTTGCACAAGGCTACAATTAGTAGGAAGGTATTGACTATGAAGAAACTTTTGCTCCTATAGCCAGGATTGAAGTTATCAGAATGTTGCTTGCCTTTGCAAGTAGTATGAAGATAAGATTGTTTCAAATGGATGTGAAAAGTGACTTCTTAAATGGAGAAATTCAAGAAAAAGTTTGTTAAACAACCTCTTGGATTTGAAGATGAACTCAAGCTGGATCATGTCTACAAACTGAGAAAGGCTCTATATGGTTTGAAACAGGCACCTAGAGTTTGGTATGAGAAATTGAAAACAATTTTTCTATAGGCAAAGTGAACAACACTTTGTTTGTCAAAAATTTTGATATGCACATGTTGATTGTACAAATATATGTTGATGATAAAGTCTTTGGAGCCACTTCACAGAAGATCTCTGTCATAAATTTCAGAATTTGATGAAAAATAAATTCGAAATGAGCATGATGGGAAATTTGAAGTTTTTCTTGGGATTACAGATTCATCAAATGCATAATGGTATCTTTGTCAACTAAGAAAAATACTGCAAAGAGATGTTGAAGAAATTTCATTATGAAAACATCAAATCCGCAAATACTCCATTAAGCTCAAGCATTAAAATAGAAATGGATGATTCAAGTGTTGCAGTGGATCAAAGGCAATATAGAGGTATGATTGGATCCCTGTTATACCTTCCAGCTAGCAAGCCAGATATTATGTTTAGTGTATGCTTGTGTGTTAGATTTCAAGCATCACCAAAGGAATCACATTTGAAATCAATCAAAAGAATCTTCAGATATCTATAAGGAACAAAAGATTTCAGATTATTCTACTCAACTGATAGTAGTTTAATTTTAACAGGCTATAGTGATGCAGATTATGCAGGGAGCAGATCTGATAGAAAAAGCATCAGTGGTACTTGTCATTTAGTTGGATGTTCTTTAATCTCATGGTTCAGTAGGAAACAAAATTGTATAGCTTTATCTACTACTGAAGCTGAGTATATTGCAGTTAGATTGTGTTGTGCACAAATCCTTTGGATGCAGCAAACTCTAGCAGATTATAGACTGAAAATTCAGAATTCAATCATATTTTGTGATAACAGTAGTGTAATTAGTCTATCTAAGAACACAGTACTTCATTCTAGAGCCAAGCATATCGAGATCAGACATCATTTTCTGAGAGATCATGTGGAGAAAGGGAACATTTCACTTAAGTTTGTGCCAACAGAAAATCAACTTGCAGATATTTTCACCAAACCTTTAAATGAATCAACTTTTAATCATATTAGACGAAATCTAGGAATATGTTCTTTACAAGATCTTTAAATATTTTTTCATCAAGCTCACAATATGGGAGCTTGTTTTTCTACTAACCTACTCGTGCAGGTTATATCAATTTTATAGAAAATCAATTTTACAGTCCTCACCTTTTTATATAATGACAAAAAGGGGGAGAAGGATTTGGAAATTTGTCAAGTATATAGTCACTCACAGTATTTCCGGTAATAATTAAAAGAGAAAAACTCAACACACAGATAGGGGGAGAAGTCTGCTCAAGGTCAGGGGGAGGAATCCCTCCTTGTCAGTATAGTTTTGTTAAATTCCTGTTTTATGTTTCTCTGTGTGACTAAATGTATAGAAATACACTAAGGAGTGAAATACATATAAATAATTGTAAATGTTTTTGTCATTATCAAAAAGGGGGAGATTGTTAGTACCTGAGTATTTTGATAATGCAAAACCTATGTAAGGAAACATATTGTATTTCACAGTTAAGTCTTACTACATTAGATCAAAAGGCTATTAGAACTATTTCCAGGCAGATGAAAAGATCAAGAAGGTTCTAGATGAACAGATCAAGAAGATTCAGCAAAATCAGACAGTTACAGGTCTAAGTATCCGAAGAGCAAGTTTAAAGCAGTAGCAATGCTATCGGACAGTTAAAAGAATAACTATCTGATTTTACAAAGCCTTCGAAGAGTTATTTAATCAGACAGTTAAAGGGATTGAATGATCGGATAGTTAAGAAGATAACTATTCGAAAGCTTAAAGGACTTTTCGGAGAGTTACAGGTATAACTATCTGAAAGTTAAGTCATTCAATAAACCACGTGTAGAAATACAGAACGGAAGCTTAAAAGACTTGTCGGAGAGTTAGATAACTATCCGAGTTTTCTTTTCGGAGAGTTAGATAACTATTCGAGTTTTTCGGTAAGTTACAAGCATAACTTTCCAGAACTTAAGTCATTTTATTACGCACATGCAAAATGGAAAAGCTGGCAATTGAAAGTTTAAATGGGAAAATTGGAGAGTTAGATAACTATCCGAAATTTAAAAGAGAGTTTCGATAAGTTATAGTTTAACTATCCGAAACTTAAGTCAGTAAATTTCCCACGTGCAGAAATCCAAACAGATGCTCAAATAGGTTTTCAGAGAGTTAGAAGGATAATTATCCGAAATTTCAAAAGAGTTTCGGTGAGTTACAGTTTAACCATCCAAAACTTAAGTCATTGAATTTCTCACGTGCAGAATTCCAAACAATGGCTCAAATAAGTTTTCGGAGAGTTAGAAAAATAACTATCGGAAATCTTGAAGAATTTCGATGAGTTACAGGATAACCTTCCGAAACTTAAGTTAGTCTTTTATGCACATGCTAAATTAAAATCGAAAAGTTGACAGAGTCAAGTATATAACTGTTCGGTGAGTTACAGTTATAAGTATCCAATTGGATGGCAGCTCACATTTAAATATTCTGGAATCCTACCTGGCAGTAAAGGATAAGTGATCTTTCGGTGAGTTACAGTTACTCTTCGGAGAGTTGTATAACTAACTATCTGAAAGAAAATCGATAAGTTGACTTGAAACGTTTTTTCTAAACGGTCACTTGCCATATTAGGACTTGATCCTAATCAAGTACAATGGAATACATCCGTTTGAGGAAAATATGATTGTTGTACATATCAAGTATATATTCAAAATACAGACAACGGATATACAGTAGAGATATACAGTGAGCTACACTCCAATTCCATTCATACTCAAGTCTGCAAACAGTGAAGAATATTCAGAAGATCCATTGTAGAAAAAGCTCTTGCGCCAAAACTCTGATTGAAGATTTAAAGATGTTGGTTCGTGGCTTCAACCTGAAAGCTACATACAATGTTGGTTTGAGTTTCGACCTGAAAACTCTAGAGGTTGGTTTACTGAAGTTTTTACCTGAAAACTTCTGTGTAGTTGGTTCTTGCTTTGACCTGAAAGTAAGTGTGTAAGTGTTGAAACACTTAGTGAAGCCCAAGTGAACCTTGGGGGTGGACTAGCCAAATTGGTGAACCACCTAAAAATTTGCTATGTATTTCTTATCTCTGTTAATTTGCATTATATTAGTTTCATCTCATTTCATTTTTTGTTGAATCATTCGATTCAACATTAAAAGAATTTTAAAAATACACACTTTCACCATTCACCCCCCCTTTGGTGAGCCTATCGATCCTAACACATTTGCCTTGTAGGTGACAGTTGAGGTGGAGGATTCTATCGATACACTTACTTATGAAGCTGCAATTAAAAGTCCAAATGCTGATTTTTGGATGTCTGCTATGGAGGAGGAACTCTAATCCCTCCATAAGAACAAGACTTGGGAGTTGGTAAAACGTCCAAAGAACATGAACATAGTTGGCTGCAAATTGGTGTTCAAAAGAAAAACAGGAACACAAGGCAACCAAGGGGTGCAGTTTAAAGCAAGACTTATAGCAAAGGGCTATTCACAATAGAAAGGTATTGACTACAATGATGTTTTTGCTCCAATGGTTAGACATATGTCCATTAGGGTGCTTCTAGCAATTGTGGCAGCAAAGAACTTGGAGCTAGAGCAACTAGACGTCAAAATAGCATTCCTACATGATGATTTAGAAGAAGAAATATGGATGGAACAACCAATAGGTTTTGAAGTCAAGGAGAAATAAGATTTGGTTTGCAAATTGAAGAAGTCCTTGTATGGACTAAAATAGTCTCCTAGACAATGGTATAAAAGGTTTGATATTTTTATTACCAAGATTGGCTTTGCTTGTAGTTTTTTTGATTCATGTGTGTATGTGAAACAATTAGATGATAGGACACATGTATACTTGTTATTGTATGTGGATGATATCTTGATTGCAGTAAAAGATATCAATGTGATACAAGATTTGAAGACTACTTTGAAATTAGAATTTGAAATGAAAGATCTTGGACCAATAGGTAAAATACTTGGCATGGAGATTCAACGTGATAGAGGCATTGGTAGACTCTTTCTCCACTAGCATAGGTATGTAGAAAAGATCTTGAGCAAATTTGGCATGGCCTCGTGCAAGGCCATTGGGATGCCTTTTGACAGGAATATGCGTTTATCTTCAACTATGGCTCCACAAACTCAATCTGAAAAAGAATATATGCAGTGTGTTCCATACTCCCAGGCCATTGGTAGTTTGATGTATGCTATAGTATGTACCCAGCCTGATTTAGCTTATCCTCTTAGTGTTGTCCAATCCTAGCAAGGAGCATTAGCAGGCCATGAAGAGGATATTTAGATATCTCAAGGGAACACCTGATGTGGGGCTTATGTATGGCATCAATCAGAGTTGCAGCATGGCTAGATTTTCAGATTCAGATTATGCAAGTGATGTTGACAATAGGAGATCCTTGACAGATTATGTCTTCACAGTTGCAGGTTCAGTTGTTAGTTGGAAGTCTACACTTTAGCCTACTATTTCACTCTCCACCACTAAGGCTGAGTATATGGCAATGACTAAAGCAGCTAAAGAAGGTATCTGGCTTAAAGGTTTGCTTGATGATTTTGGTTATTGTATTGACAGGGCAAATATTTATTGTGACAACTTGAGTGTCATCTACCTAACCAAAGACAACGTGTTTCATGACCGCATGAAACACATTGACATTAGATATCACTTTCTTAGAAGTGAAGACAGAATCAAGATATTGAAGGTCAACACCAAAGACAATCCAACAAACATGTTCACCAAAGGTGTGATTGAGAGTAAGTTCAACCATTGCTTGGACTTACTCAATGTGTATGGCTGTAGTTGACCCTTTGTGGGCCTTGATGGAGAGGCGCTAGTTCAAGGTGGAGTGTTAATTCAAGTCAAGGTGGAGATTGTAGAATGTGACTTGTATTAACTTTGTATTAGCTGACGGGTATTTTTGTCTTTTTCTTTTGGAACGCCCAAGTATATAAGACAAAGGGGCCTCCAAATTTGTGACCAAGGTCGAAAATCTTGTATTCCCAAATTTGACATAGTGAAACACCACCTCCTCCTCCTCTCCATCTGTGGACGTAGCCCCATTGGGGTGAACCACGTAAATCTAGGCATCCTTGTGATTGTTTGCTGATTGCTTGTATTTCCAATCTGCGGCTTCTTCTTCCTCGTGCTCCATCTCCTCTTCTCCAAGTTCGATTGCTTCTCAAACCCTTCTGCTCGCACAACATAAAGGCAGCTAATATGGTTGTTTGTCTTCAAAATCAGTTACCTACAAAGGTTTTGAAGAAAGCCACTCCATTTGAGTCTTTGGTTGCTTGTGTTTTTCACAAGTACCCAGTGCTTAACAAGATAAACTACATCCAAGGGCATCACTAGGCATTTTCATCATATAGAATCTATCATCCAGCTAGTTATTGTTTCAATTAATGTAACATTCCTCAGAATTGAAGAATGGGATTGGCAACAACCCACTACAACACATCAATTTATGTAGCCACCATATTTAACCTTACCTTTGGGAGATGCACTTGATGTAGAAGACATGTTGGATGAGGAAGAAATGCCTATACATGGGACACACCCTCTTACAGATATATATGTCGAGTCTAGTGTAGCTAGCGTGGATCCTATTAATGTGGAGCTATTAATGTTTGTCCATATTTGTGATTAACCATCAAACTCATAAAGAGGGAAGTGGAAAAGGAAAGACTCATTTTTTATATGGAAGGAATCTTTAAAATTCCTTTCAACTAATTCCTTTGTATACAAGCACCCTATCTATTGGAATTTGTCTTCAATTCTTGCCTTTCCACAAATTCTAATGTACACAAATCCCTTCTAAAAAAGATAATAAATAAAAGAGAAAGAGATCATTCCTCTTCAGTTGAACGATGAATGTCAAATGATTTGTATTTATAGGCATCACTATAGGTGTTAAATGGGTCAGGCCACTATGAGCCGACCCAACCCTACTTGTAATGGGCTAGTCTAGCCCAACCAAATTTAAAAAATCAACCTATAGGATGAATGTAATATTTGTAACATTTGTATGAACATTCGAAAATGTTTGTTTGAATGTTCATTACAACGTTCGCAAAAATACAAACATTTGAAAAAACATTCGTTTCTACAAATGTTGAAATAACAGTTAAAAAAAAGAGAAGGGAAGGGAAAGGGAGAGAAGAAGGATAAAAGTAATGGAAAAATCTATAAATAAGGAAGAATGTTAGAGTTTTCTTCACGTCTCATACTTATTTAATTTTTTCTCTTTCTTTTACAAAATGAAAAGTTGATCATTTAGACTTCAACTTTCAAATTTCAACTCTCAAGTCAAATTCTATTTTATGTTTGTAAAAATGGCATGTAACTTGAATGACTTCATCTTTAATAAGACTACTAACAATTATTTTACAATATTTAAGTAGGAATAACAACACTCTCAAAGTTCAAATTATAGAAGGTGGAGTATTGACTTCAATCAACAAGAAGATCAAATTTATGGTTGAAGTTTACAATAAAGATAATTATGAGATTTACTTGCTTGTAGACTAATTTGGAGCTCTACACTGTAAATAACAACAGTTCCCTAACTATCACGAATCTGCAACTTCTTGGGTAAACAACAATGAAGGAAGGGAGAGAGAGTAAGAAGGAAAGAGAAATAGCGGTTTTATATGTTTCGGTAAACAGCCTACATCCACAGGTGTTTGAGAAAATCTTCACTAGCTTGTGTAGTGTTATAAACAATAAAAGCTCTCACACATAGTGACAATGCTTCACATCACACACACACCAGCACTAGGATTACATCTCCCCCATTTATAGTGCAACGTACCACCTAGCACACTCTCACATATTATATTTGATCCTAGCCCATGATATGACATTAGATCATAACCCTTCGAAAGTTCTTCAGAAATCCCAACTGGAACCGACCTCGGATGTCGACTTGCAAATCCCCCAAATTTTAGAACTTCTTCACTAGAACTCCACCTACTTGAAACTAGGGCATCTACTCTATGGACAACTAGCAGTCTATTGACATTTGCCTGACTACATCCACTTTATGAATAGCACTTTTAAATTATAGATATATATATATTGATAGTAGCATATTTCTTCTATATAGTGTTACTAACTTTATTATGCAAAATAGTACATGTAGAACTAGTTAGATGAGGCACCAACAATGGAATACCTAAAAGAAAATTAGCCAAGCTAATGTAGGAAATACAATAGCTAAGAAGAAGAAAGAGAACCTTAGTAGGGAGTAAGTGATGAAGCCACCACTCATACAAATTCAGCGTTTAGCTCAAGCCCAACACTACCACTTTAAGAAGCACAACCATTAACTTGATGGACCATGTCATAGAGCCTACACTACATGATATTAAGGTAAAGTCCCTTATATTTGTATTTTTCCTCTGTCTTTAGGAGAAGGTGAAAGATAAATGAATGAATTACATGTAGCAGTAATGACCTTGTCCTCTTCTAGCGGAGATGACCTTATGAGTAGTAATTCATAAAAATTCTTATTGGTCTTCTTTGTCCTCCGTTAGTCCTCACGAAACGAAATTTCTAGTTCTATCCCTAATTCGATGGTAGATGACAGCAGTGGTACAAAGGTAAATGGGATACTAAACACCGCATAGGAGCATATATACAAGTGTTTTGAAAATTACAAGGATATATGGTAAATTACACTTCTATGAATGCATGCCGAAGAGGTGCGCTCTTACTAGTCGATCGATGTTATTTCTCGTGTTATTTTTTATAATAACAGTATTTTTGTTTTCTATGATATTGAAACCTAGAGGAGACTACAAGTAACACACCGTTAATAATGACGCAGACTTGGTTTCTTATCTATATATTCTCCTACTGTTGATTGATCATCGATAGAAACAGTGACTACAACCCTGGAATCATGGAAAACGAATGCAAAGTGCCTGATGATATCGGGATGAAGTGGTGCACGTCTGTCGGTGTCGAAGGATTCACCAAATGGAACAACGAGGACTTCGGCAAGCCCGTCCTCGCCATTGGTGTCTACGTCACAATCTCCATAATCTACTTCGTTGCCACCATAGGCGCCGATCTATTCAGAAGGTACGTCCGGAACAGGTCCTGGTATCCCTCCAAGTACTTCGCCATCAACGCTTTGTCCACCACACTCCTCGGCATCGCCCTCAAGATCCCCACCGACCTCACCATGAAAATGCCTCATCTGGTGGATCAGCTGAGCAAGCTTAACGGGAGCGTCTTACTCTGCACTGTCATTGTTATGTCCACACCATCTCTTGGGCCGATGGACAGATCTAAGGTGATCTCCAACGTCGTCGCACTCACCGTGCTTGGGTGACGGTCGTTGTCGACATTGGGATCCAGCTGGGAACTTGTGCTATATATAAATTTTTCTCCGAGCATATAATTGTCATGGTGTTCTTGTTGGTCCTCCTAACCCTCTTAGCCTCCACAGCTATGACCATCCAGACGATAAAGGAGTTGATGGAACAAGAATTCCAAAGAAGAAGTGAGGACTTATGGAACGACGACGAACACACGAGTTGCATGAATGTTGACAAACTAAAGGACTTACTGGCTCTTGGTTTATACCACCAACCCAGAGTTCGTGATCGGACAAATGGCAACGTGCGTCACCTCTGCAATCTTGACCGTAACTACCGCCGGTATGACGTCAGGAGCGACCTTGTTTGCCTTTATCAATTGGGAGAAATTCTGCAAAGGCCAAGAAAGTGAGTACAGATACACGATCTGGGTGGTGTTCATCGACCAATTGGTGATGATTGTCTTGGGCACCATAGGTCCTACTTCGAGGTGCATATGGTGGTCCAAGAAAGGCTTTATGTACGTCTTCGAGAATGTCTTTAATGTTGAGGGGTACTGGGTCATGAGCCTTAAGGACATGAAGGAGTCTCCCTTGCGTTTCCACTCCAAGAGTATGCGGAGGAGGAAGATCTTTCGCTTTCTCTAGAGACTCTCCTTCACTACACTCATCAAACCACAAGCAAGAGTTGTCCAATTGAGCAAGCTCATCCGATTGGTCGCAATCTTATTACCCATAGTCCTGGTTCAGAAGTGTATGCCAGGTTTTATTACATGGATGTCAACTTTTATTATATGGATTTTACTGCTGGCACTACCGACCCTTGTCGAAGGGTTTAGGGATTACTATTACGGTAGCCAACCAACATATCTTCCTAATTTGGGCATCTATATTGGATCTCTTTCATGATAACATTATTAGGTTTGTGTGTGCCTTAAAATGATCAAGCTACGGAGAGACCAGAGTCTAATTTTCGACCATCGAAAGTGAAAATGTATGTGCAGCATCTAGAAGGAGAGAACGATTTCATTAAATTCATCATGGAAAGCAGAGAAAAGGAAACCAAGGCGTGGATCAAGAAAGCTAAAAGAAAAGAAAATGAAAAGCTCAATTTCCTGCCCTTTCCGTGAGTGCAGGGCGGTGAGATTGCGAGGCGAGGGATTGCAGGAGCGTGCGCGTGAGAAGAGAGAGAGAGAGAGAGGGGGGTGTATTATTCTTAACTATTGCATAATTTTTTAAAATTATTATTGATTAATGCATATTTATAGCATATCAGTGTGAATTGAATTTTAAGAATGCATGTGCATCTTTATTTGTCTTCAATTTAGTCGTTTTGAGTGATACATATTTTCCTTGAGTTGTTCATATCATGCATCAATGACTTGATAAAAATGGGATGGTCATTAGGTTCTATGCATGCTTATATGGTGTTCCTTGAGAAGTGCACATTTGTGAGTTTGATGCATCTACCTTTAAGGATGTCATGCTGTGATGCATTTTCGTGCGTGTGGTACATGAAATGTGATTTTTGCATGTTCCACTTAATTTTTGACGGAGTAAGCGAGATAATTATAAAATAGCTATGATTTATATCCGAATAAGAGAAGTTAAACTATAGATATTGTGCACACAATGCTTGGGTTCCATTACGAAGCTAACTGTGAAAATACGTTTGGACCTAATCATATATAAGGTTAAGTGTAATGTTTTAATTCCTTGCTGCACAGATTGTTTGAAACTGTAACGAATATTATAGTTATTGCGAAATTGTAAGAGTTGATGACTTTTGGTTTGGCACATGTAGCGTTTTTTATGAATTTATTTTACCATACTTCCATGATTTAACTTTATTTAACATTAAACTTTTACATGTTATGCATATCACTTGCTATGTTTCTTTGGACAAATAGTCAAATATTTACTAGGCTATAACTCACCTACTTTGCAGCTGAACTTTCTTTTAGTTCTGAGTAATCTCAACTTCAATGTTTGTTAAAGGGATGGAATAGACAGCTAACTTTAGTCAAGAGTACTGGAAGAATGAAGGGGGTCCCCCAAGAGAAAAGGAAAGGAAATAGAGTCACCACTCAATCTAATTCAAGGGAAGACTAGGAAAAACTTAAATATAATGTCTAGATACATGCAAAGTAATTGAGTTTGTGTGTGATCTGTTAATCAGAGAGTCTAAATAAAGGTTTTAGGTATACGTAAGGAAGGTGCTAGGCACCACTATGTACCTAATTTCTTAGCCTTCTAGATGTCCTTAGGTGTGTGTGCGTTTTATATGTGCAAATAGCTAACTATGCAAAAAAGAAGAAATAAGAGCGAGCATTTTTGCCCAAATCGACAAAGAGAACTAGGAGCCTAGAAGAGGGTCATGTAAACATCCCCTCACTCATGTAGTAAATGAGAAACAAGTTCTATATGGTCTTAGTCTAAATGGCTTAACACAATGTAGCCAAACAAGCAAGATAAGCAAATATGGCATGATGCAGACGCATGGTGGCTTTGGGACATATTGAATGGGGTACGCTCATTCATGCCCTCTCCAAGAGATTACCTTGGTAAATTTTAACATGCTTAAAGGAATTATCACTTGTTTAAATGCAAATCCTAAGTGATAATCTTAAAGAAAGTGGGAATCATAAAATTCCACCAAAAGAGATGAGAAGGAGAATTAAGGTGTGAATACATGACCTTAGCCCTACATGATATGCCAAATGCATCCTTATGTTGATGAAATTTCACTAAGACACATTCGTCAATGTTTGATTCCATGACTATATATTACTTTGTTTTATTTTAGAGTACACGTCAAACTTGAGTTTCTTTTGAATGTAATTCATCGTTTTTTTGTGATTTTGCACCATTTCCATGCACCGATACACTAGACTTTAATTTGGTACCTCCTCTGCAATTTTCCAGGTTATGAACTCGGAGATATGGATTTTTGAAGTTGGTGCAAACCTACTGGGTCCTACCCAGATTTGTGTCCGTGCATGACTTTTATCAATATTTATGCTTGTGAACCACTTCTTGGATTTCTGGTTCTATATTTTTCCCTTATATCATACTCCTCATACTTTAATTTGGTATCTTGTTCGCCATGTTTCGGATTATGAATCAGATGATGCGGACTTTTCAAGACAACATATCTCTACTGTTTTTTATTCTAATTTCAATGGATATAAGCTATTGGATTTTCATTTAGTTCAAATTTCATGTGTTGTATTTCTATTCGTAGATTTGCAGAAACAATCATAACAAGTCCTACATGTCTTACATAACAAGTCCAACATGAGAGTGCAAGAAAGTAGATTACAAAATATCTTAATGGCACTCATAAACTGTAGCATAAATAATTCAAGTCTTACTGCATCTTCTCTTAACCGTCAGTTTTTAAGGTTCTTGGATCAATACTCTTTGAGAAAGATTTTTTTAATCTTACCATCGAAGAGAAAAATCAATCACAAAAATACGAAGTGATAGGAAACGAAGAGCTAGAGGGTGTATGAAATGTTAGAGAGTCTTGGAAATCAAAGCGACATAAAAAGTAAAAGATTTAAAAGTTTTATTGAAAAGAACACAAAGAAGAACGAAAGGGAGGGGAAAAGTCACAAGGGGGCTGGAATCCAAACGACAGAAGGAAGTATTGGAAGATTTTGTAGGTTTCTAAGGAGGAGGGAAAGCAGCATACAACTGAATAATATTAGAGACTTGCTGAAAACCTAAGAAGAGGAGCTCCGTTTAAGCCAGGGAGAAAGACAAAAGTACCCCTTGATCCATTAAAGAGTTGGTGAGAGAAGGCGCAAGTTCTTAAGGAGGGGAAAAAGAGGAAGGCAGATCGACATCCGAATGGGATGCTTGTGCACCTCATCAAGGTTAGCCCTCACGATACGAAATTAACAAAGGTATCAAGAAAGGCTTTAAGTACGTCTTCAAACTAACAAAGGTTGGCCCTCCTACTTCGAGGTGCATATGGTGGTCCAGGAATCTGGGTGTTGATTGGAAAACAAGAACCTCTCCGCGTAGTTGATTTTTATGCACCCATTTATATTGTGTTGTCTTATGAACACACTACTTGCAAATGATTCAAGAATTAATTTTTGGAAATCCATGTGGATTTAACCTGTACTTGCACCAATTAATACAAGTACCGTATGTTTGTGATTTATAAATGTAAAATTTGGGATTAGGATTAATTCGAGACAATCGTAATCCGAACAAGTTTTTGGCGCCGGGGAGTTGCATGCCAAATGAAATGCCTTGGATGATCTAGTTTAGTTTTGGTGTTCTTATCTTTCAAAAAAAGAAAGAAATAAAAAAGAAAAAAAAGGAAAGAGAGAGAGTCCTTAGAGTCTAACGTAGGGTAGCATATTATTTGGCCATCAACATGTTTGACCCATCATTGTAATAAGTTGACATTTATTTTATATATATATATACAATAATAAAGAGATTAATAAGAAGTTTGGAGTCATAGTAATCATGAGAAATTGTCTTTCTCGCCTTTCTTAAACAAAAAGTCCTACTAATGAGTCTACACTTGGGGTTGTATTAAACTCTGAGTTGATTGTTTAAATTTTATTTCTTCTTTACGTCCAGTTAGCATAATATTGTTTTTGATTCAATTGTGCATTGATAACTTAGGAATTCTTGTAGTTTGTATGTATGAAATCCAAGTTAATGTCATCTACAACTTTGCAAGTGCCCATAGGTTGTAATTGTTTATTTATTTTATTGTTTTTATTTGCATTTTTAGTAAACTACTTGTTTATGTTTAGGCATGTGAATTTATTATTATTATTTTTCTGTTAGTCTGCATAAGTTTACCTCTCATTTGAGTATTTATACATTCAATTTGGATACTTGTAAAAATATCTATGAATTTTCTAATACGATTATGTAGCTAGAAATCTATTTATTTACTATTCACACTGCTATTTTGCAATTGAGATTTTGTTCAACACTCATTTTAAGAAAATAATAATAAAAAATTTTGGTATTAGAAAAAAGTAATAATAAATAAATAAATAAGATATTTTAATAATAATAATAATAATAATAATAAATAATAAATATTGAAAAAAACTAAATTAATTACTTAAAATAAAATAATAATAATGATATTTGGTTAATAGTGAAAAAAAGAAAATTCGGTTAAACCAGTTATGTATAATGCAATCTTTAAAATTATATATATATATAAATATGCTTTTGTTGGTTTAAATCGAAACACAAATAGTTTAATTGAGTTCTTAATAATATAAAATTATTACTATATATGGCATGTTGGATGAATCAAATTAATATTGATTCGATCTAGAAGTGTCAATTAGGCTGGGCCATTGTGGGCCAACCCAACCTTACCAGTTATGGGCTAGCTCGACTCGATCCGATTTAAAAAATTAGGTCAAGTTGGGCTATAATATATTAGAAAATCGGCCCACCGATCGAGTTGGCCAACAGGTCGATTTAGGTCAAGTCAAGTTAGGCTAGCTAGCGAGTTGATTTAGGCACAACCTGTATTCATAATATTCTGAGTTAAAAACAAACGTTATTTCTATTTCAAAATGAATGTTATTTAATGAATGTTATTTTTTACAAACGTTGAAAATAACGTTATTTCAATGTTCTTAAAAAATGAACATTGTTTTATGAACGTTGAAATAACATTTGTAAAAAACGAGCATTGAAGAGAAGGGATGAATGAGACAGAAACAGAAAGATGACTTCATTGATGAATTTGTAAATTTAAATATAAGTATGTATATTAAATTTAAATATATTTGATGTAATTACAAAAATAATTACAATGTATTTTTTAATTTGAATTTAGAAATAAAATAATTATTTTAACTTTATGACTCATGTTTGAATGTGTTGATGGATGATAAATCATGAACGGTGAGTTGACGATATCTTGATATTGATTTTAATGTAACGAATGAATGATGACTTATTCATATAATTTATAAATAAAATAATGTGTTTGAATGATGAATTGATTATCAGATAATGTTGTAATTTTTTTAATCAAAAAAATAAATAAATAAAATCAAAAATTTGAGTTGGATCGAAGTGAGATAAGGTTGGACCAATCAAAAGATAATAAAAAATAAAAAACTTTAGTCTAACTGAAAGTAAGATTTACGGTCAGACCAATGAAAAAATAAATAAATAATAAAAAAATTCAGACTAATCGAAGGTGAGATATGATCATACCAGTGAAAAAATAAAAAAAATAAAAAAACAGTCAAACATTTAGACCAATGAAAAAATAAAAAACATCAATCTGACCAAAGTTAAGATATGATCTAACCTATAAAAAAAAAAAAAACTTCAATCAGATTAAAGTTGAGCTTCAGTCTGATCGAAGGAAAATATAAAAAAAATAAAAAACTTCATTTAGTCAAATCAAAGAAAAAAAATAAAAATAAAATAAAAAACTAGTTAGACGATCAAACCGATGAAAAAATAAAAAAAATAAAAATAAAAACATCAATCTGATCGAATGTAAGATACGATCTGATTGAAAATAATAATAATCTTATAAAAAACATCGATTTGACTGAAGAAAAAAATAAAAAACATCGGTTTGATCAAAAAAAATAAAAAACTTTGGTAGGAATAAAGTTTAGCTTTGTCTGATCGAAGGAAAAAATAAAAAAATAAAAAACTTCGGTTAGTTGAACTAAAGAAAAAAAATAAAAAATTAGTCAAACGTTTAGAAAGATGAAAAAATAAAAAACGATCTGACCGGAAAAAAAAAAATAATAAAAATAAAAAACATCGATTGAACTGAAACAAAAAACTTTGATCGGATCAAAGTTAAACTTTATTCTGATCGAAAAAAAAATAAAAAAGTAAAAAACTTCAGTTGGTTGGATTGAAGAAAAAAATAAAAAAATCATCAAATGGTTAGATTGATGAAAAATAAAAAACATAAAAATAAAAAATTAATTTGACTGAAGGAAAAATAAAAAACTTCGGTTAGTCAGATGAAAGAAAAAAGTAAAAGAAAAAAAAACTACAGGATAGGTCAGGCTGTCTTGAAAACATTTCAAGTTGGACTGGGTTGCTCGAAAAAATTTAAGGTTTGGCTGTCACAAAATAATTAAAAAAATTTTGACCCGACCTGTAGCCCGAATGGGCTGCTACTTTTTGGGTCGGGCCGAGCTGATCTGGCCTATTAACAGCTCTAGTTCGAACGAGTATAAAAGAAATAATAAATATATTTTTATTTAAATTATCGGTTGAACTGAAAAGGTATCGGTTCAATTGATTACAAACAAATATATATATATATATAATAAAATAATCAGTTGAACCGGGAAAGCATTTCGGTTCAACCGATCAAGAAAATGGTACATATAAAATAAAATATCGGTTATCCAGTTCAACCGACTACAAAATAAAACAGAAAAAAAAAACAAAAAAAATTATCGGGTGAACCGAAATTCCATCGGTTCAACCGTTCTCTAATAAAATAAATAAATATGTACATATAGATAATAACAAAATAATTAATATCATTTGCGGCTCAACCGAGACATTCCCGGTTTGGCCGATTCAAGTAAATATACATACATAAATATCATAATAATAATAGTCAAATATATATGCATATACATATATATATAATAATGATATAAAATCCATCAAATTATAACATCATAAGTTATAACATTTTAAATAATGTAGAGGCTTCACCATAATTCTGTTTGCATCCATATGTAAATTTGAATTCAAACTTCAAGAAACTAAAGTTGGTTCTAAAAGAGATTAAAGGACTAATTTGTTGATAGGGATGTTAGGTAAATAAAACTTTATTACATAATTATTGTTGAAAACAACTGTCCTAATGCTTATTTAAAATATCCTCTTATACCCTCATGTGATAAATGCTGAATGTCCCTTTTATATGTTAGATAATATTAGAAACTTAATTGGATAAGAGGTTGAAACTAATACTAACATTAATATGCATAATAAATATCCTTATGAAATTTCATCACAAAATGATATGGGAAATGTCAATGCATTTAGTGGGATAGGCATGCCTTATGATGGAGCTAAGTTTAGTCTCAATAAAGATATAGATGAAGCTGAAGTATATTTTTAGTGGCTTTATGTAACTAGACTCAACACATTTGGTATTACTTTTCCAAAGCAATCCACTTTAGAATTCACACAACATGAGGAACAAAATGAAAGAGTGGATGCATTTGCATTACTTAGATTTGGAAGAGGATATCATGGATCCATTATAAACCCTCAACCATCTTCTCCTAACACTGTGGAAGCGCCTATAGATGAAGAAGTTGTTACTACTAAGGGAAATAAATTTCATTTGATTAGCAAGCCAAATAATAAGGAGATTGCTTGTGAACCTCATCAAGATTAGCATACATACCAAAGACTTCTTGCTAATAGGTGGAGGAACGTGCACCCCTCCACCCCTCTTTTACATGACCATCCACCATACGAAAGGAGAAGAAGTAACGAGCATGAAAGTATAAAATCCCTCACTTGCAACCTCTACAAGGCACATCACAATCACTCCACCATCAACCTCAAAACACCACCAATCATCATCTTATTGACTTGTTGGTCCTTGCTTCAAAAACTCCCATCACTCCACACATTTCTGCTACCTAAAATCACTAAAAACTCACTATCTGAGTTCTTCAATCGCCACCATGTCTTCCATTGCTGCTCACCCAAATTCTAGTCCAAACTTGCTTCAAGCTCGCTATCATTTATTAGGTTTTTCCCATATTGATCAGAGTCATCATACTTAACATTGTAAGCCTTCTTTTCCCTTCCTTACGTCTTCATTATCATTTCTTTGACCTTGTTATTTTTTAGTGTTTATACACATTTAGTTAAATGTGCTATTTTAGCATCATTCGTAGTCTAATTGTGCCAAAATGTTGTGTCACTTGTGTAATGAACCATCTATAATTTCCACATTTTTTGGTCATCGTTGATCTATGGTGGTCGTCGACTACCCATTTTCTCCCAATCATGAGTTAAGAACTCGTCGATTGATACAGGTTGGAGAAAATTAACATATATTAGCATTCTCCTACTTTATTTCTTATTGGTCTTCTTTGTCCTCTATTAGTCCTCACGAAACGAAATTTCTAGTTCTATCCCTAATTTGATGGTAGATGATAGTAGTGGTACAAAGGTAAATGGAATACTAAAGACTACACAGGAGCATATATACAAGTGTTTTGAAAATTACAAGGATATATGATAAATTACACTTCTATGAATGCATGTTGAAGAGGTGCACTCTTACTAGTTGATCGATCTTATTTCTCGTTTTTCTTTTTTTATAATAACAGTATTTTTGCTTTCTATGATATTGAAACCTAGAAGAGACTACAAGTAACACACCGTTAATAATGACGTAGTGCACAATATTCATTATAGAAGTGTGTAAGTATAAGTCGATCTATAAGAAGTGATTAAAGTCTATTTCTAGATTGCCTTTATCAAGGATTTGCATTTTATGAATTGATTTCTCTCTCTTCATTAAATTAATAAATAACTCAATGAAAAAACTTCGTTGAATTAATGTTTAACTCAACAGGTAAGTCCATTAACTTAAACTCACTTCTATTGTTTGTACCTAAAATCAACCAACCATTGGGCAGTCTCAAGAATACAAATAACTTATCTTTTCACTCTATGATTGTTATTTATCTTAGATTAACGATGAATATATTTAGCATTAAGATCATCTCAAATAGTAATCATTCAAGGCATGATTTCAAAGATTAAGCTAATTGATTTCAAAATAAAGTAATATTCAAATTTATACTAAAATAGAAGTAAATACAAAATCATTTAACAATCACAAACAAATAATACAAACACAAACATAATATATATGTACACGTAGATGTTCCTTAAAATGGATAACAGGTGAATGATGATGTTCTCTATTGAAAATAAAAAATAACCTTTAACCCTATAAGTACTATAACTATTTTGATTATATGCAAATGAATATTCTTTCAGAAAAACTAGCAATGCTTGCAATTTTTAATGATACGTTTATATGTAAATAAAAGAAATTACGAAGATAATGTTGAAAATTCAATATAATATTCTTGGCTTTACTTTAATGAGATCGATCAAAAAAATTGCGTATTTGCATCGATTAATATAAGTATAGATACTCTAACTTTAATTTTTTTTTTATATGTCAATTATTTATAAAATTCGTTGTGATAATTAATGAATTTTGTTGGAAGAAGTAAAAATAAATAAATACTTAATAAATAACTAATTTTTCTTAAATACGAAGAAACCTACGTAAAATTCAAAGTTGTTTTTTTCGAAAGATTCGTTATTTTAACGCGCATTTGAAATCTAACGAAATTTGAAATATATGCGAAAGAAAATAGTGAAAAAGACTTTACCACTTGAGTGTACAGCTTTGTGTGACAATACTTGTGGAGGACGTTTCTGTAGATATCAAACGTTCACATTGATTTGATTGGAAGGTTACTTTGTCGGTTGAATATAAATATGTGCAAAACCAGTAATTATCTTGTATAAGGATGATAAAATGAAACTCTCGACACTCCAAGGTCACCGGTCAAGTCTTTGAACCAACGCGGTATGTTCTAAAGATATATATATATATATATATATATATCTGCAAAAGACTTGACGAAGTCATCCCAACACTCACTGCAGGCTGAAAGACATGGTTGTCGATCGGGTTGGTATCAAATGTACCTGCGGAAGACGCATACTTGGCTGAAACATATATATATATATAGATATGGGTACTGGGTTCCACCGAAGAAATATGAAAATGAAAAATCTATATATATCGGACACCAAAAATATAATAAAACATAAGTGTTTTAGCTAAGATATATTTTATATGATTTGACACTTGGCATTCAAAATTAAAATCAAGAAATGATTTCATCCAAAGAAAAATAGGAGCTATACCTATTAAGTAAGGATAAAAAAGAGAAGTCACGTTAATTAAATGATTTATTCGTAGTCATAAAAGACGAATAAATGCACTTAAAAGAAAATGAAAAATAATTATATCTTTTAAGGCCAACGCCTTGGTTACCAAGGCGTAGATTACTCACGCATTGACTAAACTTACTTTAGTAATATTACAAGACTTCATGTTTAATACTATAAAACCACACGAAAGTTATGTTTTCCATCTTTCAGAAATAATACTTAATTCCTTTAAATTATGCATTTTCTTTAATTAAGACCTGTAATTGTATAAATGTAACATAATAACTTAATTCTCATATGATAAATTAAATACAATGCAATTAACCATTCATTAATCACTAATATTATACATAATTTCTTTCTAAATACTTCTCACGTACTCAAGTTTTACTAGTCACTTAGCAAACCTATTATAGTCTTGTTAAAAATTTTCTATCTACAATGCTAGGACTTATATACTTCTATTATTTTAATTTGCACTTTATTGCAAAAATTCAATATATCACGCATTGGGTAAGGCACACTCAAACTTAAGGGAGAGATAGGGAGGCAGATATACATATGTCTACTAAAAAAACAATATTGCTTTTTCCACCACATAGTGTTGGCAAATTATATTTGGCCTTTCCAATAATTTTACCAAGTCAATGATATCTACAAAGATATTAGCTTATTTTCTTTTTTTTATTTTACTCGTTCAAACTTTTTTTCTCCAATGACATCGTATTAATTCTTATCGAAAAGAAAAGATATGACATGACATGACATGACATTTCATTTAATATTGTATAAGCTAGGTTCGTTTAATGTAGGCGAAGATCACCAAAAGGGACCACCCTCCATCTATTTGACCATAATATATATCTTGAAAATTTTCCTTTCCCGTTAAGTTTGTACTTGGATGGAAAACACGCGTGTTCATATTCCTAACGGTGGACGACGAGGTCATCCCTGCTTTCTACGCTCTTACCTGTTCCATGATAGATTTTTTTGAGAAAATATCTTTTACTTAAACATATGTTACAAAAAATCTAATATTTACTTGGTTGTATACTCTCGACACTCCAAGGTCACCGGTCAAGTCTTTGAACCAACGCGGTATCTGCAAAAGACTTGACGAAGCCATCCCAACACTCACTGCAGGCTGAAAGACATGGTTATCGGTCGGGTTGATTGAATGTATCTGCGGAAGACGCATACTTGGCTGAAACATATATATATATATATATAGATATGCGTACTGGGTTGATTGAATGTATCTGCATATAAGCTTTCATTTGGACACGAGTACCATAGCTCTAGCCGTCTTCTCCTCTGGCATCTCTGCGCTGTCCTCTCCTTAAGCTGAATACAAAAGAAGAGGCTACGTGTTTCTCCTTCCTTTTGGACAGAAAGAGCAATCGTGATTCGCTCCGTTTTCTCCAGCCACCCGCACCCTCTTCTTGCATTCCTGATATATATCCAAAGATAATTCTTTCGGAAGGTAGAGAAAGCACTTCTTTCTTACTGCTTTTTTTTTTTTTAATTTCTCCTTTTTGTCGATCACTTAATCGCTCCAAATTTACTTAACATTATTCATTTGTGTCCAAGTAACGTTTGCTTAACTTCTTCATTTTTTAAATTGATCGGTCATGTTAATTATTAACTATTTCACGAAATATCCTAACCTTCCACACAAATTAATCTAGGTACAAGAAGTATAGGGTAATTCTAATGGCCATAAAAGTTGCAAAAGAAGAGTATTTTGGTCCAAGGCCACATAAGAGTGAGATGGCTATCTAACAGTCGTTGTTGGGAGCTTCCACTACGATATGAGTAGAGGAAATCAATTTTTCCTTTTGGATGAACTCCATTGACATATACTCTTTCTTTAAGGTTATAAGTTGAAACTCTTATTGATATGTGTACTTGAAATTTAGAAACAAATATCTTCGCAATGGTAGAGACGTATCATGTTCCAAAACTTGAGATAGAACATCTAACTTCAGGGAAGAAGTTATCCAACTTAGGGTTAGTTGGATGACTTTTGCTCCATTTAGTGAAAGTAGGGTTAAGGACATTTTTAGAAAGAAACCAAGATTTTGTGACATCTACACTGACCATAATATCATGAGCTCAAAAAATAAGTAGAAATTATGACTTCTATATAGGAGAGTTCTCTTTTTTGAGCTTCACATACAGAAAATGATCCGAATACTTGAAAGTTAAGAGGAGGGGTAGGAACACGTGTCATATCTGATTATTTCAATTTCTCACCATTACAATTATTTCTTGATGTTTTATTTTTCGACGGAAAACGTGTACAAATGAGCATTTGTAACTTCAACTGTACAAACGAAACTGAAATACCCAAGAGGGACGTTGACAACTTTGGCAAGCCCATCGTCGCCATTGGCTTTTACATAACAATCGCCACATTCTACCTACTTGCCGCCATAAGCGCCGATCTCTTCAGAAGCTACATCCGGAACAGGTCCTGGTATCCCTTCAAGTACTTCTCCATCAACGCTTTCTCCATCACACTCCTCGGCATCGCCCTCAAGATCCCCACCGACCTCACCATGAAAATGCCTCCTCCAAGTACGTCTTCAAGAATGGCGTTATTATTGAGGAGTACTGGGTCAAGAGCCTTAAGGACATGAATGAGTCTCCCTTGCGTTTCCACTCCAAGAGTACGTGGAGCATTTGGACTTTTAATTACAGTTTCATAAATAGGTGGATCAATAGAATCCTCCACCTCAACTGTTACCTACAAGGCAAATGCAACTAAGCTATTGTAATTATATTTAATAGGAGGTCTAATGTCCCTTCTAGGACGATCTCTCCCAATAGTCCTTGGTGGAATTTCTTCCACCACATCCTCACTGTGGCAGTCACAAACTTTTGGCAAGACATCATCTTTTACTTGATTAGACGTGGTAGACTGTAGCAAGCTGAACTCCACCTGATCGGGAGTGGAAGGCTAATCAACTATGGCTGGCTTTCTATATCCTTTAACAAAGTAGTCTCATCAAAAGTGACATCCCTACTGTATATTACTTTTCTTGATTCACCATCATAAATCCTATAGCCCTTTACTCCCATGCCATAACCAACGAAGATCCCTTTCTTGGCCCTAGGCTCCAACTTACCATTGTTTACATGGTAAAACACAAGACATCCAAAAATTCTCAATTTAGAGTAATTTACAGTCTTACCCATCCATAGTTCATAAGGAATTTTTCCTCCAATAGCAGATAATGGAGATCTATTGACAATATATGAAGCTATGTTAACAGCTTCTCCCTAGAATTTCTTGTCTAGGCCAACGTGGGAAAGCATACATCTGACCTTCTCCAAAAGAGTACGGTTCAGACTCTCAACAACTCCATTTTGCTGAGGTGTATCCCTAACTGTGTGGTGACGAGTGATACCTAATTGTTGACAAAATGTATCAAACTCATGTGAGCAGAATTCCATGTCATTATCAGTTCTGAGATACTTTACCATTCTCTCAACCTAGTTTTCCACCATTATCTTCCACTGCTTGAAGCACTTGAAAGTGTCTCCCTTGTGCTTCATGATAATAACCCAGTTCATCCTTGAATAATCATCAATGATGGAGAGAAAATATCTAGAACTTGCAAGAGAAAGTTGTTGGGAGGGTCCCTAACAATCAGCATGGACGTAGTCTAATACTCCCTTTATAGAGTGCTCGGCTCTACCAAAAGAAACTTGCTTTTGCTTTCCAAATATACAATGCTTGCACAAATCAATACCTACAAACCTATGTCCATCTAATCTGCCCAAACTGCTAAGCATCTGCATGCCCTTCTATCTCAAATGTCCAAGTCTGGAATGCCAAATGACAGAAGAAGCCTATTGATCAGTGGCAACGGCAGCATCAGCACCAACAATAGAACTTAGAAGAGTGTAGAGAGGCCCATTTCTAACTCCTTTCATCACTACCATGGAACCCTTGGAGATACACAATTTGCCATCTCCACCTGAATACTTGTATCCCTTGGAATCTAATGCCATCAAGGAAATCAGACTCTTTTCCAACTTAGGAACATGCCAAACATCTTCTAGCATCCTCATGGTGTCATCATGAAGCTTGAAGCGGATTGTGCCAACACCTACTCTTTCACACACACTATCATCAGCCAAAGTAACTTGTCCACCATTTACCTATTCATACGTGTGGAAATACTCTTTGTTTGGAGTCATATGGTGGCTTGCTCCAGAATCAAAAATCTAGTTTTCTTGTGAATATGCACTGCAACAAACTGTAAGAGAATAATCACCTTCTGATGCAGAATCTTCTTTTTCAACTATTGCCGCACTCCCCTTTGATTTCAGCTTGGGACAATTGGCTTTCCAATGTCCCTTTTCCTTGCAATAGTTGTAGATATCCTTGGAGTATCTACCTTTGGATTTACTACTACCTCTGAACCTATTGTTGCTATTTTGCTTCTGCTGACGTCCCCTACTATCACCATGGTGCGCTATCAACCCAGATGCACCTGTGCCATTGCTCCCATGAGTAACCATGTACCTGAGTTCCCTTGAGTGAAGGCTGAACCTCACTTCCTCCAACGTGATTGTATCCCTACCAACTGCAAAAGATTACATAAAATTCTCAAATGACAATGGAAGTGAAACAAGCAAAATGAGGGTTGCATCCTCATCCTCAACAGTCACACTAATGTTGCATAACACGGTGACTGACAAACACTATGAGGAGTGATTGCATCATAGAAAGGGAAGCTATTTTCACCAAGCACCGACTCATATCTCAAGAGATCTTAAAACTTCTAGCCTTGGTTTCGGGTTGATGTCAATATACTAAAGAGGAGATCAACTTACAAGTCTTGGTTCATGATTCTATAGGGAGAGGAGGCAAGATTGAAAGTGATTAAGTTTTCAGTAGTGTAATCGCATCGCATGTAGTGACAGAAGTTTTTATTGTTGTTTGGGTTGTAAATGGTTAAATCAGAAAATCAGCTTGAATTTTTTATGCCTATATTAATAAATTCTCTTAGAAGTAAACAAACAACCTTTCACACAAATTAGATATGAAGTTCAATTTGTATTTTAAACTACAAGTGCACAGTGTATATTGTATTTGTGTGCAAGTACAGGTCGATCCCATAGAGATTGAGTAAGAATTGTGTATTATTCCAATTTTATATTGAAATTTATATGTGTTTAGTAAAGCACTCCATTGAGTTATAGTTAATACAATGGACTTAGTTTGTGGAGTTATAGTTACTCAACGGACTAACCTCGTGGACTTAAATTAACTCCACAAGCCTTTTTTTTTTGTTAAATACTATTATTTACAAAGGAATTCGACCAACCATTAAGCGATTCCACAGAATGTAAATAACATTAGTTAAGCTCTTTAATGTTAGTTAATATTAGATTTGTCATTAAGCAACATTAACATTTGGATATTTCAAATAGTAACCTTTAAAATCTTTAAGCATTTGGGATAATTTAATTTTCAGTAAACTGTAAAACTATTTTCTATTTTCTAAATCAAATAAACATAAAACATTCAAAATACTGACAATGATAATATTAAACATGATACAAAGCAAACAATACAATACTTTAATACTAAATGCAAACACATATAATTTGTTGTTTTTGGTATTTTTGTTTTGATACGTTCTTGAAGATAAGCAAAAAGTGAAATGTAAAAAATTCTCTATCGACAGTAAATACTTCCATTACTACATGCGACATGATTACACCACTGAAAACTTAATCACTTATAGAATCGTGAATCAAGAATTGTAAGATAATCTCCTCTTCAGCATACTGGCATCAACCTGAAACCAAGGCTTGAAGCTTTACGATCTCTTGAGATATGAGTCGGTGCTTGGTGAAAATGGCTTCCTTTCTTGTAATGGGATCACTCCTCACAATGGTTGTCAATCACTGTGTTTGACTCGAAATTAACTAGACATCTAGAAAGTATCCTTACAAACCTTTGATGGTTGGTGATATTGGTGATTTTGATGGTGGTGTGGAGCTTCAGGGAACTACCGACGCTTCCTACAGTTAGCGTGGTTCCCCACCTACACACACACCTTTTTCGTCTTTCTCCTCTTCTTTTATATTTTTTTCAGTAGTAACTACTTCTTCTTAAATGACCGATTGGATTTCCTTCATTCATTTCAACAATGGTGATTTCTTCTTCATTCCACGAGTGAATTCTTACATGATACGTGCAATAGTGGTTTTCCTTTGAATTTCTTGTTTCTACAACTGCTACAATGGCATATTAGAAAATAAATGGTCTGTGAAGTTAGTGTAACTCAATGGACTTACTTCGTTGATTTAACTATAAAACACGTGCAATAATGAAATAACTTATAAGCTTACTAACACAATGCGTTATATTTAGAATGAAAAAGTGCATAATATTAAGAGTTAAATGATGGTTAATTGCATAATATTTAGCTTATCATATAAGAATTAAGCCATTATGTTATAATTACACTGTTATATGCTTTAATGAAAGAATTTGCATAATTTCAGGGAATTAATGTTAATTTAGTACATTTCTGAACTGTCGGTGAATTGTAGGTTGTGAAATTCTTAAGTATTCGAATTTTTTGTTATTTCGGAGAGTTATATTGCATGTACCGGACAATTATGTTTTTAACAATAGAAGAATATTTTATTATTTCCTGGAGTACACATGTTGAAACCTTAATGCATGACTTAAGTGGATTTTTGGTAAGTTATCTACTAACTATCTGAAATGCATCTAGGCATCGGATAGTTAACGTTCCCTTTTTGTCGAAGAGTTATGTTGAAAACTAGTATAGTTAAGTTATTTGCATGTATTTTTTTAATGTTTTAAGTTGTCACGCATTTTCCATGTGCATTTGGTAATGAAAATCAAAGAGTTAGATAACTGTTCGAGTTTTTATACGCATGGATAGATAACTGTTCGAATTTTATAAAATGACTAACAAACAAATAAGTTTTCTATGTTTAGTCACGTGTTTTGCAAGTGCAAAAACTCGAAGAGTTATAGATAAGTGTTCGAGTTTTTACAAGACTTAAAGGATAAGTGTTTGACTAAAATGAAGACTAATATGCCACTGTAGCGGTTACAAAAATAAGACATTGGAAGGAAAACCACGATTGCACATATCACGTAGGAATTCACTCGTGGAAGGAAGAAGAAATCACCATCGTTGATATGAATGAAGGAAATCCAACCAATCATCTAAGCAGAAGTAGTTACTACTGAAGAAATATAAAAGCAGAGGAGAAAAAAATGAAGAAAGTGTGGTTGGCAATTTGTGCAGAGGTGGAGGATCGTGCTAACTGTAGGTAGCATCAGAAGTTCACTGAAGCTCCACACCATCACCAAAAATCACCAACATCACCATAATCACCAACCATCGGAGGTCTGTGAGGATACTTTCCTAATGTCGAGTCGATTCCGAGCCAAACACGGTACCTAACAACCATTGTGAGGAGTGATCGCTTCGCGGGGAGGGAAGCCATTTTCACCAAGCACTGACTCATATCTCAAGAGATCGTAAAGTTTCTAGCCTTGGTTTCGGGTTGATGCTAGTATGCTGAAGAGGAGATCATCTTGCAATTCTGGACTCGCGATTCTATAGGGAGAGGAGGCAGGATTGTAAGTGATTAAGTTTTCAATGGTATAATCGCGTCGCATGTAGTGACGGAAGTTTTTACTATCAATAGAGATTTTTACATTTCACCTTTCGCCCATCTTCATGAACATATCAAAACAAAAAATACCAAAAACAACTTATCTGTGTTTATATTTAGTATTAAAGTGTTGTATTGTTTGTTTTGTATCATGAGTAATGTTCTGAATATCGTGTGTTAGTTCCAAATACTTAAAGATTTTAATGGTTATTGTTTGAAATATCTGAATGTTAGTGTTGCTTAATGATAAATCTAATATTAACTAGCATTAAAGAGCTTAATTGATGTTATTTACAATTTGTGGAATCGCCCAATGGTTGGCCAAATTCCTTTGTAAATAGCAGTATTTAACTAGAAAGATAGGCTTGTGGAGTTAACTTAAGTGCACGAGGTTAGTCCGTTGAGTTAGCCATAACTCCACGAACTTGGTCCGTTTTGTTAACTATAACTCAACGGAGTGCTTACTGAACACATAAATTCCATTATTAAAATTGGAACAGTACACAATTCTTACTCAATCTCTATGGGATCGACCTATACTTGCACACAAATACAATATACACTGTGTACTTGCAGTTAAAATACAAATTGGAATTAATATCTAATTTGTGTGAAAGGTTGTTAGTTTACTTCTAAAAGTAATTATTGATATAAGGCTAAAGATAAATTAAACAAGTAAAAATAGAAGTTAACGAACCCAATGGACAAGTTTTCTAACACCGTTGTCGAGGACTAGTTGTTTGATCTAACCTTTCACATCAATACAAGTTTTCTAGCACTGTTGCTAGGGATTGAAAAGCTAAGCAATTGTGAGTGCTATTTTGTTTTAATAGCAAGAGGAGTGTTGTGTGTTTTCTTCTATAATTGAGAACATGGCATATGCTTATGCTCAAAGATTTCTAAAACCTGTAGTTAGCATATGTGAATTCTATAATTTGGAAGGTCACGACATTTTTGATTGTTTGAAACTGAGACGATTGCAAATGGTTAAAGCACATGAACAATAAATGAATTATCTTCACTATAATAGATCTGAGTATGAGAATCCTATGGTTTACCCAACTAATGGTTGGCTTAGAATGTGTAATATGTTGAGAGATGTTTGGTTTTTCACAGCACTACACTAGAAAAACTTAGATTTGTTACTTCTGTTTTTACTTAGTTAATTTATCTTTATGCCTATTCTCTCTTTTAGAAGTAAACAAACAACCTTTAATACAATTTAGATATTAATTCCAATTTGTACTTTAACTGCAAGTGCACAATGTATATTGTATCAGTGTGCAAGTACAGGTTGATCCTACAGGGAATTGCTGACGAACTTGAGAACTGTTTGTTTGTTAACAATCAAATTTATATATTCAATAAGCTCTCCGTTAACTTATAGTTAACTCAATGGATTAACCTCGTGGACTTAATTTTACTCCACGAGCCTACCTTTTCTTTTTTAATACTGCTATTTACAAAGGAATTCAACCAACCATTGGGCGATTCCACAAATTGTAAATAACATCAATTAAGCTTTTTAATGCTAGTTAACATTGGATTTATCATTAAGCAATATTAACATTCAGATAATTCAAACAGTAACCATTAAAATCTTTAAGTCTTTTGAACGAACCAGTTTCAGTGAACTGTAAATCTAAAATAAACATAAAACAATCACAACACTGACAAAGATAACATTAATCACGATACAACACAAACAATACAACACTCAAATACAACATACAAACAAAGATAAATTGTTTTTGGTATTTTTGTTTTAATATGAACATGGAAATGGGCGACAAGTGAAATGTAAAGTAATCTCACTTGACAGTAAATACTTTTGACACTACTTGCAACGTGATTACACCACTGAAAATTAAATCACTTACAATCCTGTCTCCTCTCCCTATAGAATCGCGAGTCCAGAATTGCAAGATGATCCCCTCTTCAGCATACAGGCATCAACCCGAAGCCAAGGCTAAAAGCTTTACGATCTCCTAAAATATGAGTCGACACTTGGTGAAAATGGCTTCCCTTCCCGCGACGCAATCACTCCTCACAGTGGTTGTCAGGCACTGTGTATGGCTCGGAATCGACCAGACATCATGCAAGTATCCTCACAGACCTCCGATGGTTGGTGATTATGGTGTGGTGATGATGATGGTTGGTGTGGTACTTCAGAGAATTGTGACGCCGATCCTCCTCTACACACACTATCCGCCCATCGATCACACCCTTCTTCTTTTTTCTTCTTTTCTTTTATATTTCTTTCATTCTAAACACACTATCCGTCCATCAATCACACTCTTCTTTTTTTCTTCTTTTCTTTTATATTTCTTCAGTAGTAACTACTTCTGCTTGAATGATCGGTTGGATTTCCTTCATTCATATCAACGGCGATGCTTCCTTCTCCTACGCGATACGTGCAAACGTGGTTTTTCCTTCCAACTATCCTATTTCTACAACCGCTACAGTGGCATATTAGAAAATATATAGTTCGTGGAGTTACAGATAACTCAACGGACTTTCTTCGTTGATTTAACTATAAAATACGTGCATAAATTTAACTATCTGATGCCTAGGTGCATTTCGGATACTTATAAACTTAACTATCTGATGCTTAGATGCATTTCAGATAGTTACAGATAACTCACTGATACATAACTTAAGTAAATCTAATAGATCTCAACACGTGTCAGTAGCAGTTTTAATCATAAAATAACATTTCGGAGAGTGACAGGTATAACTATCCGATGCTCAGATGCATTTCGGATAGTTACAGCTAACTCACTGAAAATCCACTTAAGTCACTTTCCCAGAACATGACATGTGTCCTCAGCTATTTTATAAATAAAAAGAGATTTCGGAGAGTTACAGGGATAACTATTCGATGCTCAACTGCAATTTCGGATAGTTATAGATAACTCACCGAAAGTTCACTTAAGTCATTCATTCTGGTTTCGACACACGTACTTCAGGAAATAATAAAATATTCTCTCAAAACATAACTGTTCGGCAATTTAAACATAACTATCCGATACATATTCGGTCTGTTAAACATAATTGTCTGAATTTGTTCGGTATGTTAAACATAACTGTCCGAAATATCAAAAAATTCGGATACTTAAAAATTTCACAGCCTGCAACTTACCGACAGTTCATAAATGTACTAAATTAACATTAATTCCCCAAAATTAAGCAGATTCTTCAATTAAAGCATATAACAGTGCAATTATAACATAATGGCTTAATTCTCATATGATAACCTAAATATTATGCAATTAACCATCATTTAATCGTTAATAATATGCACTTTTTCATTCTAAACAAGAATAGATTTTATGGGTCCATTTCCTATGTCTAATCAATTTAATTATATATTGTTGGGGGTGGATTATGTATCTAAATGGATAGAAGCTATTCCTACAAAAACTAATGACAACAAAGTGGTAATACATTTTATAAAAATCAATATAATTGCCAGATTTGGAATACCTAAAGCTATTATCAGTGATAAAGGAACTCATTTCTGTAATAGAAGTTTTGAAGCCTTAATGAAGAAATATGGAGTGAACCACAAAATTGCAACATCATATCATCCGCAAACAAGTGGACACTTATTTAGTGTTTGATGCACTTTACAAGAAAAGGGCTATAGAAAAGTTAAAAGCCCAATATAAAATCAAAGTGGAACTACATCAAGAAGCTACTGCCAGACTTGCTGCAAGAGGAGCTGAAGCTGGTCCTTCGAGACCAGTAATTATGGAAAAAGTTAAACAGAAAGAGCCAGTACCTGTAGCTCAAAGGCATGCAGAGCCTACGTTTGTAGCTTTAATCTCAGAAGAAGAAGAGGAAGACCAGGCACAATTAATCAAAAGAAGGAAAGGAAAAGAGATAGTGCCTGAATATCAAGAGGAGATTAAATCTAAAGTACCAATATCAATAGGGCCTATAGAGCCAATTTTTGTAAACCTGCTATCCGATTCTGAGGAGCAGGAGCAGCAGTAAAAGCAAAGAGAAGAAGAAAAACAGGCTAGTCTGCAACCTATACAAGAAGAAGAAACAAAAATTAAGGCAGAAGTTGATTTGCCCATCACTCCATCCCAATCTGCTATAGAATTAGAAAGAACAGTGACAATGTAGATTGGTAGTCAGAAGGAAGAAGAAAGAATAGAAATTGAACAAGAAGTTGAACAAGTCCATATGGAAAGAAATGACTTTGTAGATTCCATTAAAGAGCAAGAAACTTTTCAACAATTTATGGAAAGAATTCAAGACAGAGTGGAGAGTTCTATCATCTCACCATCACAAACAAAAGCAGAAGCAAAAATGCCAAAATCTGTGGAGCATTTTCAGCAAGTACAAGTTCAGCATATGGAAGAGGAAGTTCAAGAACAAACCCCTCTTGAGCAACAAATGCATATTCTTGAACCTTCTGAAGCAATAGTTTTAAATGAAGTACACTTTTGGAGTCAGAAAGCTTATGATAAATACCAAGAGATTAGGGGTTATGATATCATATACAATAGACCAGTAAATTAGGACGGGATGCAAGAAATTAAGGATTTATTTGAGTTCCAAGGTCTACTGCAATTTATTTCTAAAGAAAGAGGGCATGCAATATATGAAAATCTAGTACCCTACTTTTATGCAAACTTAAGAGAAGGAGAAGGAGGATTAATTTCCAACGTGGAGGAAGCTGATGTATAGTTAACACCAGAGCTTCTCCATAACATTCTGGGATTGAAGAATGAAGGACTAGAAATTCTGGAAAGCACAACTGCAGTTGAGTGGACAGAGCAAGCAATAAAGGATTATTTAGCTATCAATCCTAGTGTGCCGTTATTAAATAGACTAAAGCAGCTAAATGGTAAAGCACACATGATAGCAAAGATTCTAATTAAGAATGTCTACCAACGACAAGGCCATGATATAGAACTGAGTTAATTTGTCAAATGGGCCACATATGTAGTTGTGAATAGAATTCAAATAAATTGGTCTGCAGTTTTTATCTCCAAGCTGAGAATAGTGAAGAAGAAATTATTTTATGGAGATTTGATTCCACTACTGATGGTGGACTGTATTGATTTCACGAAATAGGCATCTAAAAAGATCAGATCAAGAACTATTTCAGTGAAAGAATACAGAAATTATGTAGCTGCAGAGATTGCTGAACCTTCTAGAGGAATTACAGGAGTTGTAGAAAGGATTAACCACTTAGAGCAACAATTAGAAAAACTCAAGAAGGAAGTAAATGAACTTAGGAGAAAAGATTAAAATTGTATTGTTCGTCTACTTGTACTTGTATATATTTGTATGAAAAATATCTGATTAATTGTAATGTAAATTATTCATATTAATGAACATATGTTTTTAAGATATATTTTTCATTCATGTTTGAGAATGATGAAATGGATGAACTATATTGAATATTACATAATTTGTGGAACATTATGCAAGATTGTTTAAAAGATTTACAATTTGTTGAATGACAGGATTAAATGAAAGATAATTGATTAATGCTTGAGAATATCTGCATGCTGCAAAGTAAAATATAAATTCTGCATAACATGAAATAAATAGCAAGTTAAATATTTATATAATGTTTAGATTTAAATGAGTTTTAATTAGAATGCTGCATTAATAACATGTATTTAACTTTATTTAAGTTAACAGAATGTAGGAGAGAAAAAAACATAGAAGTCAATACGAGGAGTGAGTTTTAGAAATTTTCCAAGTGTTAACTCAACGAAGTAAGTTCGTTGAGTTAAACTTAACTCCACGAGGTCAATAATAGAATATAAGGTCACTTTATTGAGTTATTTGTAACACAACGAAGTTAGTCCGTGGAGTTAACAACAGTAACCAAAGTATTCCGTTGAGTTAACTATAACTCAATAAGGTTAGTTCATGGATTAAGCTAAACAGTTATTCTTTTAGCCACGAACAAAACTTCGTGGGTTTAGCGGTTACTAAAATTTGAAATTAGAAGTGACACACGTACCCATAAAAATAGGAACCATACTGCACGTTATAAGACACATTCTTGCAATGAGATTTATTTGCTTTATGGATGTGCATTATAAATATAAAACAGAATGTTGTTTACAAGTTACCAACACTTTTGAAAGAAAAGAGAATTTGTTGGGGACTAGAAGGAGAAGCAGGTGATTCAACTTCATTCGTCAACCACTATTTACTGAATAGAAAGCTTCAGACTGGTATGTAATTAATCTTCTACTATTTTACTATATGTTAAGAGTTTATGAGCACATAGACTCGTTCTCCTAGCACTAAACGATTAGTAAGAACAACTAACTAGGAGTAGTCAACACAGAGGCGTACTGAAACATTTTCTGAATTGGACTTTAACAAAATCCTTAGGGGTGTAGCTAACCTTTCTTTAAAAGAGAACGAAGATATGGCTACTCTAGTAGAAAAACCATTAGGGGAAATTCTATATCTTGAATTAGTTGATGAACCTTCATGTATTTGATTACCAAACTTTGAGGGAGATAGGTTTGAACTAAAATCTAATTATATTAGTTAATTGCCACATTTTCATGGATTAGAAAGAGAGGATGTCTATTATTTCCTTAGAGAATTTAACGAAGTTTGTCAAATGATGAAAATGCCAAACATGAGTATAGATGCTATTAAACTTAGATATATCCCTTTTGCTTTAAAAGACACAGCTAAGAGATAGTTATATACTCTATCGCCTAATTCAATTTCTACATGGACTGAATTTTACTCTATTTTTCTAGAAAAATATTATCCAACACATCAAACAATTAAAAAGAAGGCTTTGCAAGCAACGTTTGATGATGAAAGTTCTTTAGATGATGATGAAATATCAAATTCTTCTAACTCAATCTCAAGTTCAGACACAAATAAAGACTTAGCAAATCTTGCTAATTTAGCCTTCATGACATCCACGTTTGAGGTAAAATTTTCTAATTATGAAAAAGATGGTTCTGATAAAAATGTAGATACTAGACTTCTTCGTGAATATGATAGATTAACTTCAAAAATCCAGAAGTTAAAATTGAAAGAAAAATTTTATAAATCTCAGATTTCTAAATTAAAGGAATTAAATAAATCTCTACATGATTAATCAAATGAGTTAAATCTGGAATTTAAGAAACAAGTTGCTGAAAATAAAAATCTAAATGTTTTTATTAGTGAATTATCTACAAGTGTTGAAAAATTTTCTTCTGAGTTAGATTTAATTTCAAAATTATACAAGGAAGCCACATTTGAAATTGTTAATTTGAAATTAGAAAATAAGAATCTTAAAGAAAAATTAGTTAATGCTAATAAAAATCTGATAAAATAGGTAACTAGTAAGACAACACTAGATAAACTAGAAAGAACCGAGTTTCCTATTAAAAATAAAATTAGATTAGGTTTTGATTATCATGACAGTACTATTAAACATCCAAAAACAAAATCTATTAGATCTAAAAATATGAAAATGATTAATTATAAATCTAAAAAGAAATACTTCAAATAAATATATATACATTTAGGATTTCAATAGAACTTTGAATTAATTTAGTCATTCACACTCATAACATTTCAACATCATAAACAACATATATATATATAAATTGTTTTGAATTACACACAATCTGGTATTTTACATTCATTACCAAAAATTTACAGTACAAGTAGATGATTAATACATTTAATCCCTATTCCTTAATTCATCTACTTCCTTTTAGAATTTTTCTAATTGTTGCTCTAATTGATTTATATGTTCTAAAGCTCTTGTAGATTCCATAGAATGTTCTGTAATCCTAGCAACAACATCAACAATAATATAACTTCTATATTCTTTCACTGAAATGGCCTTGGATCTCATCCTTTTTTATGTCCATTTCATGAAGTCAATACCTTCCACCATCAATAGTGGAATCAAATCTCCATAAAATAATTTTTTTCTTTACCACTCTAAGCTTGGATATGAATACTTTACACCAATTCACCTAAATTATGTTAACAACTACATAAGTGGCCTACTTGACAAACTGACTATTAGGGATAATGTTCTTAGCTATTAACATGATTACATTTTGATGAGTGACAAAATGATTTTTTAAGTATGCAAAATGATGAATTTCATAAATAATATCAAGTTCATAAGTTTAAGTATAATCGTAAATTTATCTGATTTATAACTCTAGTTTAAAGCTCTAAATTTTATCTAATTATATAATTTTACGGAAACTCGTATAGTTACAATGATAAATTGATGAATAGTCGTAAACTTATGAAGTTATTTTATATATATATATATATAGAATCCGTAAAGTTATAAGAATAACTTGATGGACCTTCGTAAGGTTATCTCTTAAGGGATTTGTAAAGTTATAAGTCTAGCATAGGTAGTTTTTAAAAGATAAAGAATTATAATTTATACGTGTCAACTTGTAAGAGTCTGTAAAGTTAAGGAGATAAGTTTATAGATGTTCGTAATGTTCTACTATACATAAGCTCGTAAAGTTATGGGCATAGCTCTACGAAGGGTCGTAATGTTAGCACTTTGATGAATTTATTTAATTGTTATATTTTATATTTAATCAAAGTTTTAGTGCAAGATTATTTATTTATTTTACAGATGACATGTGGCACACATGAACTCACACACATTCCACCATATTACTAAAGACTCGATCAAATATTTGTAGATGGCAATTAGAGATCGATTTGACAAAGTCAAGATTAAAGATCATGGTTTGAAAAAAAAAAAATCTTAAAACTGAATAGGTTCGTTGAGTAAAGTTAACTTCACAAAGTAAGTCCATTGAGTTCAATTAAGTCCATGAAATAATTATGTTAAGTTTCTCTAACTCCATGAACCAATAATTTCTCAACGATCATGTAGTGAGTGGTTGCAGGAAATCTGAAAGAGAAAGAACGTGTTGTAGGATTGTGTGTAGACAGTTATATTTTCTCAATGTAATATAAATTGAGTAAAATCGATGTTTGGATGTGAGTTCCCTTTCGACAAAAACTCTAAAGAGAAAATTTTGAGAAGACTTGAAGATACATGAAGAACGAAAGCTAAAAGTCATCAGAAGGAACTTAGCGGCAACAAAGCTATTACTTGAAGATTTAAGTATCACCATATCTACAAGAGGAAAGTTTTATTATGTTTATGCTTTCATGATTAATTCCTCTTTGCATTACATTATTTAATTGAAAAAGAGAACTTATCCACAAGGGATGTTGTGGAAGAAACTCTGAAAGGTGTTCTTTCAGAAGAGTTTCAAGGGAACTTTACGGGAGCACGTAAAGTTGTACAAATAACTATATGAAAGTTGGTATAGTTAGCATGGTAATTGTATGAGGGTTCGTACAATTAGAAGAACTAGACGAAGGATCGGTGTCTTGTCAAGTTGATTTAGCTTTGAGTAAAGTTGGAGACACCAAGTTTTAAGTGAACTAAAAACTCCTAAGGATAGTGAATTCTTGAGTAGAGACTCAAGGAGTGGACATATCTAGGTTGAGGGGAACCACTATAAATTGTCTCTGTGTTTTAATCTCTATTTTATTTCTGCATTACCTAGATTTAAAAAAGGACCAAAAATTACTATGAAATTTGCAGTATACTTAATTTACCCCCTCTTAAGTATAAACCTTTCCTAACAAGTGGTATCAAAGCTTTGGTAGATCATTTTTCTGCTAGGAAAAGCATTTTTAAATCTAGATTTCTGAGATTAAAATGGTGAGTTTTGGAAGTGAAGGACATAGTTTTCATAGGCCACTTCTATTTGATGGAACAAAGTATACTTATTGAAAACAAAGAATGACTGTTTTCATCCAGTCAGTAGACTTTGAACTATGGAATGTATTTATCGAAAATTTCCTGAATTAAATAAACCATATAATCTATGGATAGATGAAGAAAAGAAATTGTAACAATTAAATGTTAAAGGCAAGAATATTCTATTTTGTACATTATCATATGAGCAGTTTAATAAAGTCTCATCATATACGTCTACATTTGAAATATGACATGCATTAGAAATTACAAATGAAGGAACAAACCAAGTTAAGGAATCTAAAATAAACTTACTTGTACATCAGTATGAACTATTTATGATGCATGAAAATAAAACTATTTCTAATATGTTTATTAGATTTCTTACCATAGTTAATGGTTTAAGAGCACTTGGTCGAGAATGTTCAAGAGAAGATCTTGTAAGGAAAATTTTGAGATCCTTGACTTTAGAGTGGAAATGGAAAGCAACGGCAATTGAAGAAGCTAAGGATTTGTTAACATATACCATGGATGAATTAATTAGAAATCTCTTTGCATATGAAGTTAAACTTAAAGCTGAACTTGTCCCCAGAGAAAAGAATCAGAAGAAGAAGGAAATTACATTTCAGGTATCTTCTAATACAGAAAATAATTCTAATTCTGATTCAGATATTATTCTTTTAGCCAAGAAATTTAAGAAAACCTGAAGAAAAAGGAAAGACGTAAAGAGAACTGAATCTTCAAGAAATGGAAAAGAAAAGACAGATGTTTCTATTTGTTATAAATGTAACAAAAAGGGACACTTTAGATTTAATTTTCCCTCAAGGTCAAAGGAGGAAAAGAAATCTGATAAGAAGTTTAAGGAAAAGAAGAGTAAATCCAAGTCTAAATTTAAATCAACAAAGAAAGGATTTAAGAAAAAGGCTTTGCGAGCAACATTTGATGATGAAAGTTCTTCAGACGATGATGAAATATTAGATTCTTCCAGCTCAAGCTCAAGTTCAGACATAGATAAAGAATTAGCAAATCTTGCTAATGTAGCCTTCATGGCATTCAAGTCTGAGGTAAAATTTTCTGATCATGAAGAAAATGTTTCTGATGATGACATAGATACTAGACTTCTTCATGAATACAATAGATTAGCTTTAAAATTTCAAAAGTTAAAATTGAAAATTAATCTAGAAACAAAATTAATTTCTAGATTAATGGGTTCTAGATTAATTTCAAAAGTTAAAATTGAAAATTAATCTAAAAACAAAATTAATTTGGAAGAAAAGGATTAAAATTATTCAAAAATGGGTTCCTAAGGATAGTTGTAGTATTTCACTTTGTAGTTCTTCTAATGTTTCTAGACCCAAACAAATTTGGGTTCCAGGAAATGTGATTTTACCTTTTCTGTAGGTGATAAAGTCTAAATGGGTGATAGATAGTGAAGCTTCAAGTCATATAATAAGTAGAAAAGAATTGCTTGAAGATATTCAAGAGTGCAGATAAGGAACTGTTACATTTGAAAATTTAGAGAAAAGTAAAATACTTGGTGTTAACAAGGTAAGAGTTACTGATTCTATAATTATATTTAATGTTTTGTTAGTTGATAACTTGGGTTTTAATATTATCAATGTAAATCAATTACAAGATAAAGGATATAAAGTTATCTTTGAAAATAACAAATGTCTTATTGTTGAAAATTGTTCTAATTATATTAAATTTAAGGCAAAAAGAAAAGGATCTGTAACTATTCTGAAATTGCCTTCTGGTGCTCTAAATAAAAAGTCATGTTTTATTGCTAAATCTGAAGATGCATAACTATGGCATAGAAGGTTAAGACATACTAATATGAAATTATTACGTAAATTAGCAAGGCATGAACTTGTTAAGGGTTTACCTAAATTGAAATTTTCAAAAAACCATGTTTGTGATACATGTAAGTTGGGTAAACAACATAAAACTTCTTTTAAATCAGTTAATCAAGTATCTAGTAAGAGAGTCCTAGAATTAGTACATATTAACCTATTTAGACCAACTAGAACTCAAAGCTTAGGTAGAAAAAGATATGCACTTGTCTTAATTGATGATTATTCTCGATTAACATGGGTTTATTTTCTAGCACATAAATCTGATGTGTTTGAGATGTTTAAAGCCTTTTGCAATAAAGTTCAAAACAAAAAAGACTTACATATTAAGAAAATTAGAAGTGATCAAGGAACAGAATTTGAAAACTCTAAAATGGATAAATTTTGTGAGGACTTAGGCATAGATCATAGGTATTCATTTCCAAGAGCCCCCTCTTAAAATGGAGTTGTTGAAAGAAAGAATCAATCACTTTGGGAAATGGCTAGAACTTTAATAAATGAGAATAATCTACCTCATTTTTTGTGGGCAAAAGTAGTAAATACAACATGTTATGTGATAAATAGAGTTCATTTGATACCACTTTTAAATAGAACACCATTTGAAATCTGGCATGAAAGAGTTCCTAATATTTCTTATATGAAACCTTTTGGATGTAGATGTTTTATTTTAGATACTAAGGCTAACAAAGATAAGTTTCACATAAAATCAAATGAAGGTATCTTTATTGGTTATTCACATAGAAGTAAAGCATATAGAGTATTTCATACAGATACTAAAACCATAGAGGAAACTCTTCATGTGGTATTTGATGAAACACATGTTGAAAATTTAGATTAGGTTAGTAAAAATATATCAGATGATGAATTACTACTTGAAATTGCTCCTGAAAAGGAAAATGGGCAAGATGGTGAAGTTCATAAAAACAAAAATTGGAGGTACTTGTCTAGTCATCCACCAGAATTAATTATAGGTGACTCTAATCAAGGTGTTATGACTAGATCCAAGTTAAATACTGTTTCTACTTATGCTTTTATTTCTCAGATTGAACCTAAAAATGTTTTTAATGCATTAGAAGATGAATATTGGATAATGACAATGCAAGAAGAATTACAGCAATTTGTCAGAAACAATGTGTGGGAATTAGTACCATTACCTCCAAATCATCAAGTTATAGGAACTAAATGGATATTTAGAAATAAATCTAATGAAACATGCCATATTATTAGAAATAAGGCTAAACTGGTAGCTCAAGGAAATAATCAGAAGTAAGGCATAAACTATGATGAAACATTTGCTCCTGTTGCTAGATTAGAAGCTATTAGAATATTGTTAGCCTTTGCTTGTTATATGAATTTCATTCTATATCAAATGGATGTCAAAAGTGCTTTTCTTAATGGTTATATTAAGGAAGAAGTATGTGTTAAACAACCACTAGGGTTTAAAGATGAAAAATATCTTAACTATGTTTTTAGATTGAATAAGGCTCTCTACAAATTAAAGCAAGCTCCTAGATCTTAGTATGAAAAATTAAAAAATTTTCTTATTAAGAAAAACTTTAATATGGGTAAAGTAGATACTACTTTATTTGTTAAAAAATCTAGCAATGATATTTTAGTTGTGCAAATCTATGTTGATGACATCATATTCAGATCAACAAATGAAAACATGTGCAAAGCTTTTGCTAAGGACATGTTTGAAGAATTTGAAATGAGTATGATGGGAGAGTTAAATTATTTTCTTAGCTTGCAGATTAAACAGACTATTAAAGGAATTTTTATAAATCAAGAAAAATATACAAAAGAGTTGTTTAAAAAGTTTGAGTTTACAAATACTAAAATTAAAGTCACACCTATGAGTACATCTCTAAAGCTAAACGAAGATAATATAGGAAAACCAATAGACCAAAAGAAATATAGGAGTATGATTGGGCCATTATTATACCTAAGAGCTAGTAGACTAAATATTATATTTAGTGTTTGTGTGTGTGCAAGGTTTCAGGCACATCCTAAAATATCTCATTTAAATGTTATTAAGAGAATTTTTAGATATCTTCAGGACACTCCAAATTATGGTCTATTCTTCTTTAAAGACAGTTCTATAGATCTTATAGGGTATACTGATGCTGATTATGCAGGTAGCAAATTAGATAGAAAGAGCACGAGTGGAACATGTCAACCATTAGGAAATTCTTTAGTTTCTTGGTGTAGTAAGAAACAAAATTGTGTAGCTCTATCCACTACTGAAGTTGAATATGTGGTAGTTTCATTATGTTGTGCTCAGGTTTTATGGATTAGACAAACCTTAAAAGATTTTTGAATGCATTCAGAACAAACTAAAATTCTATGTGATAATAGCTCTGCTAGTAGTCTTTCTAAAAATCCTATATTACACTCTAGGTCAAAATATATTGAAGTTAGACATCATTTCTTAAGGGATAATGTTCTAAAAGGAAATATTAATTTAAATTTTATCCCTACTACTGAACAATTAGTAGACCTATTTACTAAACCATTAGATAAAAGTTCTTTTTCTAATCTAAGAAGAAATTTAGGTGTATGCAAACTATGTGATGTTTAAAATGTTGTCCAGTGCATCCTGATTTTAAGTATTTTAATGTTTTAACTGATTTACGATGTTATTGATATTGTGAATGTTAACTATTTTCATATAATTTGATAATTATATAGTATCAGTTAAAATTTCAACATTAAATGTGCTAAAAATCTAAATTAAGAAGAGAAACTTAAGGTCAAATAAATATTTCAAATTTTGATCTAATTGTTGGACATATTAAGTATGATTGAAGAGTTGATAATTGAAATCCTTCATATGAAGTAATAAATCTGTATCTTATTTCCTATTATTCAGAATTGATATCTAACAAAAGCATCATCTTACTTTTGTCTATGCTTTATGTTCTAAATATCGATGGACAAAAGTCCAATTGATGTGTTTATTAAGAGCAAATCGGTCTCACAAGCCTATTATACTTGAGCTATTAGGTACGAAGGGATATCTTGAAATCTGGTAACCTAAGGTCTAAATTGATTTGGGATTGTTGACTGAAAGCTTGGTACAAGGGTATAATAGAAAGTCTAGTTGTTAAAGGAGTTAATATATGTATGAAAAAAAAGGAAGAAAGAGAAGAAAAATGTTGGTGTAATAGTTCAGATGATTAACTTATTACTAACATGATACACTAACATATATCAATATCTAATTGTGTTTCATAAAGATACACTATTTATACTTATGTATGAGATTGAAAGTTCGAAATTACTTGATTATGCTTAAGAAATCTATATATCAGAAAATATTTGGTTTATTATATGAAACTTTAAGTTTTCTAGTATGTAATGACAATTAGAAGCACATGAAATGTTGAACAAAAATAACAAAGTATATTATATTATATTCTCTTATTTCAATTTTCTTATTTCAGATTTCTTCATTTTATGTTTAAGTATTACAGTTATTTTTAAGTTTAATGCACATGTATAGGGGGAGAAAAATTGATAAAAACTAAGAAAAATTGAGACAAACTACGAAAATAATTAAATTACTTACATATAATCTTTGACTAAGATATCTAGGAAGAACATTTAAGTTTATTAAATCAAACCTAGATAGCCAGTGTTTAGAATAAAAAAGTGCATATTATTAATGGTTAAATGATGGTTAATTGTATAATATTTAGCTTATCATATGAGAATTAAGCCATTATGTTATAATTGCACTGTTATATGCTTTAATTGAAGAATCTACTTAATTTTGGGGAATTAATGTTAATTTAGTACATTTATGAACTGTCGGTAAGTTGTAGGCTGTGAAATTCTTAAGTATCCAAATTTTCTGATATTTTGGACAGTTATGTTTAACATACCGAACAAATTCAGACAGTTATGTTTAATAGACCGAATATGTATTGGATAGTTATATTTAAATTTCCCAACAGTTACGTTTTGAGAGAATATTTTATTATTTCCTGAAGTACGCATGTCGAAACCAGAATAAATGACTTAAGTGAACTTTTAGTGAGTTATCTATAACTATCCGAAATTGCAGCTGAGCATCGGATAGTTATCCCTGTAACTCTCTGAAATCTCTTTTTATTTATAAAATAGCTTAGGACATGTGTCATGTTCTAGGTAAGTGACTTAAGTGGATTTTCAGTGAGTTAGCTGTAACTATCCGAAATGCATCTGAGCATCGGATAGTTAAGTTTATAAGTATCCGAAATGCACCTGAGCATTGGATAGTTAAATTTATGCACGTGTTTTATAGTTAAATCAATAAAGAAAGTCCGTTGAGTTATCTATAACTTCAAGGACTATATATTTTCTAATATGCCACTATAGCGGTTGCAGAAATAGGACAGTTGGAAGGAAAAACTATGTTTGCACGTATCGCGTAGGAGAAGGAAGCATCGTCGTTGATATGAATGAAGGAAATCCAACCGATCATTCAAGTAGAAGCAGTTACTACTGAAGAAATATAAAAGAAAAGAAGAAAAAAAGAAGAGGAGGTGATCGATGTGTGATCGATGGACGGATAGTGTGTGTAGAGGAGGATGAGCGTCGCAATTCTTTGAAGTACCACACCAACCACCATCATCACCATCATCACCACCATCATCACCATCATCACCACCATAATCACCAACCATCGGAGGTTTGTGAGGATACTTGCCTGATGTCGGGTCAATTCCGAGCCAAACACAGGGCCTGACAACCACTGTGAAGAGTGATCGCGTCGCGGGAAGGGAAGCCATTTTCACCAAGCGCCGACTCATATTTCAGGAGATCGTAAAGCTTTTAGCCTTGGCTTCGGGTTGATGCCTGTATGCTGAAGAGGAGATCATCTTGCAATTCTGGACTCACGATTCTATAGGGAGAGGAGACAGAATTGTAAGTGGTTTAATTTTCAGTGGTGTAATCGCATTGCAAGTAGTGTCAGAAGTATTTACTATCAAGTGAGATGAATTTACATTTCACCTTTCGCCCATTTCCATGTTCACATCAAAACAAAAATACCAAAAACAATTTGTCTTTGTTTGTATGTTGTATTTGAGTGTTGTATTGTTTGTGTTGTATCGTGATTAATGTTATATGTATCAATTTTGTGATTGTTTTATGTTAGTTTTAATTTTACAGTTTACTGAAATTGGTTCGTACAAAAGACTTAAAGATTTTAATAGTTACTGTTTGAATCATCTGAATGTTAGTATTGCTTAATGATAAATCCAATGTTAACTAGCATTAAAAAGCTTAATTAATGTTATTTACAATCTGTGGAATCGCTCAATGGTTGGCCGAATTCCTCTGTAAATAGCAATAGTATAAAGAAGAGATAGGCTCGTGAAGTTAACTTAAGTCCACGAGGATAGTCCATTGAGTTAGCCATAACTCAACGAACTTTGTCCGTTGAGTTAACTGTAATTCAACGGAGTGCTTATTGAATATAAATTTGAATTGTTAACAGTCAAACAGTTCTTAAATTCGTCAGCAATTCCCTATGGGATCGACCTGTACTTGCACACTGATACAATAGACACTGTGCACTTGCAATTAAAGTACAAATTGGAATTAATATCTAAATTGTATTAAAGGTTGTTTGTTTACTTCTAAAAGTAAGAATAGACATAAAGATAAATTAACTAAGTAAAATAGAAGTAACAAATCCAAGTTTTTCTAGTGTAGTGCTGGGAAAACCCAAACAAGTTTTATGGCGCCGTTGTCGGGGAATTGAATTGAATTGAATTGAGTTGAAGTGAATTGAATTGAATTGAATTGAATTAATATAAGTAACTGTTAGAGCTGTTTCGTTTTAATAGCCAAAGTTGTGTGTTTTCTTCTGTAATTGAGAATATGGCATATGCTTATGTTCAAAGATTTCTAAAACCTGTAATTAGCATATGTGAATTCTGCAATTCTGAAGGACACGACATTTCTGATTGTTTGAAATTGAGACATTTACAGATTGTTAGATCCTATGAACAACAAATGAATTATCCTCAATATAATAGAGCCAAGTATGAGAATTGTATAATTTACCCAACTGATGGTCAGTATAGAATGTGTAATATGATGAGAGACACTGAAGTTTGGGATAGCTATGACAGATTGGAGCATAGTATAGAGCAAAATCTAGACAAACTAGAATACTTTATGTGTTAGCAACAAGAAGTCAACCAATTAAATTATAAGGAATCATATTTAGAACCTAAAAAGGATATAATTTACGAAACTGAAAAAGCCATAATGAAAATTGATCAAAAATTGAATGCAATGAAACTAGATGATCTGGAAACAAAAGTAAAAGCATTAGACGAAAATGCAATGAAAATACAAGTTATGCAATAGGACAATGAAAATTATAATGTTATAAACCTGCATAATTTGCAAAATATACAGCAAACAGAAAACACTAATGTAAGAGAATTTAAAGAATGCACTTTAAAACTAAAAACAATTTAAGATCATAATCACGAAAATGATATACAAAAACATCATGAAAGTAACAAAAATCTAGAAGATGTATGTGTAACATTAAGATCTGGAACTGATATAACACCAAGAACTCAAAATGAAAATGATATGAAGGTGGACAAGAGTAAAAATCAAAATGATAATGAAAATGTAATAGCTGAAAATCTAGAAATCACTAAAGAACAATCTAAATTTGTGATTGAAGCTAAAAATGATCAAACAAATCAACTGAAAGAAAAAGAGACTTTGAAATCAAAATCTTTAGCACCCTATCTTGAAAGATTACAACAAACAATTCCTAAAAAATAAGAAAAAATAAGAGAAATTTTTGAAAAAGTACAAGTTAACATTCCTTTGTTAGATTTATTGCAGAATATGCCACCTTATGCTAAATTTCTAAAAGATTGGTGTACTAAGAAAAGAGAGCGAAAAGTTCTTAGAAATGTTTTTTTAGTTGAGCAAAGTAGTTCCCTATTTCTGCCACAAATTCCTAAAAAGTTATCTGATCTTGGAATCCCTGTTATATCATGCACCATAGGAAATACCATTCAAGAAAGAACCTTAATAGACTTAGGTGCAGGTATAAATGTTATGCCAAGTGATATATTTGCATCCTTAGGATTAGAAGGCTTAACTCCTACTAGTACAGTTATTCAATTAGCTGATAGAAGTATAAGATACCCTAGAGGAAAAATAGAGGATGTCTTAATTAAAATCAAGAATTTTATATATCCTATTGATATTGTAATTTTGGATTCCCAACAAATTAAGCATAAAAATAGTGATACATCTTTAATTTTGGGAAGGCCATTTTTAGCAACATCAGGGGCTGTTATAAATTGTAAAACTAGAGTAATGAAGTTAGCATATGGTATTGAGGATACTCAATTAAATATTTGCAAACCAGAAAGGTTTGAGGAGTTAGAAATGTCCTTACATACCATAGACTTTTTAGAGGATGAAGGAGATATGTTAGATGATGTGTGTTCGTGTTTTCCCAACACTACACTAGAAAAACTTGGATTTGTTACTTCTATTTTTTACTTAGTTAATTTATCTTTATGCCTATTCTTTCTTTTAGAAGTAAACAAACAACTTTTAATACAATTTAGATATTCATTCTAATTTGTACTTTAACTGCAAGTGCACAGTGTCTATTGTATCAGTGTGCAAGTACAAGTCGGTCCTACAGGGAATTGCTGACAAATTTAAGAAATGTTTGATTGTGAACAATTCAAATTTATATTCACTAAGCACTCCGTTAAGTTACAGTTAACTCAACGGACCAAGTTCGTTGAGTTATGGCTAACTTAACGGACTATCCTCGTGGACTTAAGTTAACTCCAGGAGCCTGTCTCGTCTTTATAATACTACTATTTACAGAGGAATTCGGCCAACCATTGAGCGATTCCACAGATTGTAAATAACATCAATTAAGCTTTTTAATACTAGTTAACATTGGATTTATCATTATGCAATACTAACATTCAGATGATTCAAATAGTAAACATTAAAATCTTTAAGTTGTTTTGTACAAACCAATTTCAGTAAACTGTAAAATTAAAACTAACATACAACAATCATAAAACTGATACAGATAACATTAATCACGATACAACACAAACAATACAACACTCAAATACAACATACAAACAAAGATAAATTGTTTTTGGTATTTTTGTTTTGATGTGAACATGGAAATGGGCGAAAGGTGAAATGTAAAGTAATTTCACTTGACAGTAAATACTTCAGACACTACTTGCAATGTGATTACACCACTGAAAATTGAACCACTTTCAATTATGTCTCCTCTCCCTATAGAATCGCGAGTCCAGAATTGCAAGATGATCTCCTCTTCAGCATACAGGCATCAACCCGAAGCCAAGGCTAAAAGCTTTACGATCTCCTGAAAGATGAGTCGGCGCTTGGTGAAAATGTCTTCCCTTCCCACGACGTAATCCCTCCTCACAGTGGTTGTGAGGCACTGTGTTTGGCTCGGAATCGACCCGACATCAGGCAAGTATCCTCACAGACCTCCGATGATTGGTGATTATGGTGGTGAAAACGATGGTTGGTGTGATACTTCGGAGAATCGCCGATATTGTCTGTAGAAAGCTCGGTTCTCCTCCTCTATATACACTGGTCGTCCATCGATCACACTCTTTCTTTATTTCTTCTTTTCTTTTATATTTCTTCAGTGGTAACTGCTTCTGCTTGAATGATCGATTGGATTTCCTTCCTTCAGATCAACGGCGATGATTTCTTTCTCCCTATGCGATTGAATTCCTGCGTGATATCTACGAATGTAGTTTTTCCTTCCAACTATCTGTTCCTACAATCGCTATAGTGGCATATTAGAAAATATATAGTCCATAGAGTTACAGATAACTCAACGGACTTCCTTCGTTGATTTAACTATAAAACACGTGCAAAAATAACAACTTAAGTTTATAACGCTAACCTAACGCGTTGCCTTAGTGTATTTTCATGTAACTCAACGCGTGCAATTATACTAACTTAACGAGTTATAACGTAAGTAAATCTACCAGCTCTAAATACATGTCAACAGCAGTTTAAACATAAAATAGCATTTCGGAGAGTTATAAGTATAACTATCCGATGCTCAGATGCATTTTCGGATACTTAAGAATTTCATAGCCTGCAATTTACCGACAGTTCATAAATGTACTAAATTAACATTAATTCCCCAAAATTAAGCAGATTCTTCAATTAAAGCATATAATAGTGCAATTATAACATAATGGCTTAATTCTCATATGATAAGCTAAATATTATGCAATTAACCATCATTTAATCGTTAATAATATGCACTTTTTCATTCTAAACACTTCCCCCATACCTAAATTTTGCTAGTCCCTTAGCAAACTAAGATCTAATTAATTGGTCTTTCAAAAAGTGCTAGAATTAATTCTTCCCCTTTTTTTTTTTTCTTCTGTTTAGCATAAACATATATTCTATATGTTTCAGTAATCAACCTGCAAAGATATTTAGAATATATGTAAATTACATACAAAGTATATCATATTCATATAGGTGTTAATTATATTATCGTTTGTTCTTCTTTTTATCATCTGTAATCCTGAATTTTCCAATAAGTTTTTCTAGAAGAAATTTCAACAACATACAAATTAAAGTACAATCCAATTCAATCTAATTAAGACAAGTAGAATAAAGAATTGTATTTCCATTAAACAACTTCAAAAGTCAATTCCAGATTCATATTTCAGCAATTCTAGATAACAGAAAATATACTCGATTCATAAGATATCTGTATTTCACAAAACACTTGTATCTTTTCAAAACAGTATATGTTTTTTTTCTTTTTCTTCTTTTTTTTTCTCTTTTTTTTTTGTACTTTAAAAGTTAATTTGACAAGCTTGAATCATGCAAGAGCTTTCTAATGTACCCATGTAACGAGCTTTTAGTCAACAATCCTAGATCTGATCAAGATCATAGGTTGCCAGATTTTCAAAGTCCTTTTTCAGATCAACAATCCTTACATACCTATTAGCTCAAGTACAAAAGGCTCGTAATCAAACAAGTCAATAAACTCTCAAGGTTTTTTTTTTTCTTTTCTTTTTTTTTCTTTTTTTTCTAAAAATAAATGCACACACAAAACCAAGCATTAATCACATACTGTATATGCACGTATTTCATTAATACAGATGTAGTAAAACACCAATCTCATATAATCATGCTTCTATCATTTACTAAAAATATGAATCCATAATAATAAGCTCATACTTTATCTGTAGTTTAATAAGATCTACACATAAATCATTCTACAAGTTCAATCAGTCAAAGTAAATGTATCTTTCATCATATGTGTTTCATTTAATCTAGAATTCACATCTCAGCTCCTTCAGGACTTTAGATAATTTTCTAATTAAGCATTAAATATTCTGATTTCATTTTAAAATCGTGAAACTGTTAAACTCATGAAATTCAGAAAAATCATAAGATACTATATCTAGATTTACATAAATAATAAATTCTATAGCATCTTCTATAGCTTTCTAAATATAACATTCAAGCAGTTTATAAAAATTTTACAGTCTCAATTATCGGATAGTTGCAGCAAGTTCATAAAAATTTTCAATTTCCTCAAAACTTTGCAGTACCATTTTAATTCCTTTAATTAACAAACTTACATGGCTGTTACTTTAATTACCTCCCCCCCATACCTACATTTTGCATTGTCCTCAATGTAAAAGATTTGACAATAAGTACAGTAATTATAGCAGGCATGAATAAAGTTTTGTTTGACTTAAAATTCAGGATAAGTAATTGGTTACATACCTTGTTCCATTTGTATCTCTTTCTACATATTCCGATTTTTGATTTTGAAAAACTTTTCATTCCCAAATAAACACAGAATATAAAACAAAATAACATTTAACAGATATTAATAAATCAGTGTCTTGTGTGGAACCCTGGCTCCTATGCCTTTGGTGGCTCACAAGCAAGCTAGTTGGTTTCCCAGAACAGATACCAACAAACTAGATGATATTTTGTTTTGTTTGTTTTTTGTTTGTTTTTTTTTTATAAAATGAACATGAAAAACTTCAAAATTCATTTTTTTTTCTAAAAATAAATGTAGAATACACACGTTAAACACACAAAATCACAGCTTAAGAACATGATTGAAGAGTAGAAACAAATGGAATAAATGTATCAGTCCAAGCAAACTTTTTAGGCATAGTTCTTCTTGCTATTAATTCTATTTTAATACAGTTCTTGTTCCTTTTTAATTTGTAAACATGCAATATATTATAAATTCCAAATACGAGTGTATTACCATTAATGATATGTAATGCAGAAAGGGATCATTTCTGGTTTCAAGGTAATGTAGCAGTTTCTATTTCTACATCTATTTCAATATACTCCTCTTCCCACTTCCATTCATTCATGTCTTCCATAATCCATATTTGAAATTTCATCAGTTCATCCCACCATCTTATCAGACATAAAGTAGGATCATCTTCTTAATTATACCACATTCCTATTTGAATTTTATTAAATTTTTCAGATGGTGGTTTAGCTATTTCACTCGGTATAGGTAAAATTTCTGTATAATCATCATAACTGTCTATGCTCACTATGTATAAATCAGATCTATATGCTATTGATATCTCAGTGACTAAATAGATATAACCATCAAGTATGACATGTGTTTGTTTAATTAATGATTGTTGTCCTAGATATATTATAATGTTTTCATTCCAAGATCTGTTCAGAAAATTATACACACTTAAGCGTAAATCTTCACCCCAATTTCTTGTAGGTCTCCAATAATATAATTTTTCAGGAATTGCAGAATTTTTATCAAAAAATATTAAAGCTGACCCACAATTTTCAGTTGGTGCTTCAAATATATTAGGTCTTCATATATTACATTCTTCTCCTGTTATAGGATTTCTTATCAAAATCTTAGGTAATGATAAACTTGCATACCTTGGTCTCATCTTGTATATGATTAATCCTTCATCTATCCCCATAATATGACTCATTCCTTCTAATGCATTGGGTGGAATTCTAGTAGTTTCTTCCATAGCCAGATATTCATGGGTATTTGAACTACAATTAAATGACCTCCATATGAATCCATCTCTAATCTTAGTCATTTTTGCAGCTTGTAGTCCTTGAAAATATTTTTCTTCAATACAGTCTTTAATTTCCTTTGATACACAACACATCCTACACAGATCTTTAGCTGACAAGTTACTTAGTATTTCCCTTTGTGCATCCAACGGTAATTGCATTAATTCCATTTGTCGATTCTGTAAAATAAAAACAAAAATTTAGTAGAGACAAAAATTAACATAACTACTGCACACCCTCGTGGAGTTGAGGCATAACTCAACGAACTAAGTTCGTTGAGTTAAAAATTAACTCTATGATACTATTAACTTAAAATAAAAATAAAAACATATATACATACAGATAGTTGCTTCAGATATGCTGCTTCATTCAGCTGCCCTCCCAGAAGAGATATCAATTTCATTAACTGTTCTATTGACAGGATTAGGTATAGCTTGTATTGGCAATCCTCTAGTAGGTCTAACTTCCATTGGTTCCTTCTGTCTAAGTGGTATATTTCTATTCTAATTTTGATTTGCAGCATTTCCAAATATAAATTCTAGACGATTGTTTACTTGTTGGATTATCTTTTCTAATTTCTCTATTCTAGCTCCTTGTTCAATTAATACTTCATAACTTATGTTCTTCTCATTTATATTTTCTCCTCCCTGGAAATTGTTGTTTCTCCAAGATAAATTCGGGTGATTTCTCTAATTAGGATTATAAGAATTTCCCAAGTTATCTCTCTGGTTTCTAGCATAAATAATATCTAAGTCATTTATGTTTGTATTCTTTTCTGCTAGCTTTTGATTTAATGATAACTCTTCTATTTTCTTTGTTAATTCATTTAATTTCACCTCAAGCATAGTATTGGAATCTATTTCATGCATTCCTCTTGGCAATAATCTTTTATCTGCAATAGCTTCAGCCGAATTTTCCCACTATGCAGTTCTTTTTGCAAAATTTTCAAAATATGCCCATGCTTCTTCACTACATAATTTTAAAAATCCATTTTGACAAGTATATTCTAATAAAGATTTCGTTGAAACATCTATGCCTTCATAAATTATGCCTATTAATTATGTTTTACTCATTACATGATGTGGACATTGAGTCAGTAAATCTTTAAATCTTTCAAAATATTTCCAGAATGATTCACCCTGTTTTTGGCTACACATTAATATTTCTTTCTTCTTTTTAATCGTTTGATGTGTTGGATAGTATTTTTCCAGAAAAACAGAGCAAAATTTAGTCCATGTAGAAATTGAATCAGGCAATAGAGTATATAACCATCTCTTAGCTGTATCTTTTAAAGCAAAAGGGATATATCTAAGTTTAATAGCATCTATACTCATGTTCAGCATTGTCATCATTTGACAAACTTCGTTAAATTCACTAAGGAAATAATAGGCATCCTCTCTTTCTAATCCATGAAATGTGGCAATTGACTAATATAATTAGATTTAAGTTCAAACCTATCTCCGTCAAAGTTTGGCAATCGAATACATGAAGGTTCATCAATTAATTCAGGATACAGAATCTCTCCTAATGGTTTTTCTACTAGAGCAGCCATCTCTATGTTCTCCTAAAGAAAGGTTAGCTACACCCCAAAGAATTTCGTTAAAGTTCAGTTCAGAAAATTTTTCAGTACTCCTCTGCAATTAAAATTCCTAGATAGGTGTTCTTACTAATCGCTTAGTACTTAGAGAACAAGTCCATGTGCTCATAAATAAATAACAGAAGATTAATTACATACCAGTTTGAAGCTTTCCATTCTATAAATATTTGTTGTCGGATGAAGGTTGAATCAACTGCTTCTCCTTCCAGTTCCTCCAACGCTTTCTCCTTTCTCTTAAAAGTGCTGGTAACTCGTAAATAACATTTTGTTTCATATATATACTGCGCATCCATAAAGTGAATAAATCTCATTGCAAGAACGTGTCTTGCAACATGCATCGTGGTTCCTGTTTTAATGGGTACGTGAACCACTACTAATTTCAAATTTTGATAACCGCTAAACCAACGAAGTTTCGTTTGTGGTTAAAAGAATAATTGTTCTACTTAATCCACGAACTAACCTCGTTGAGTTACAGATTACTCAACAGAACACAGTTGGTTACTGTTGCTAACTCCACGGACTAAGTTCGTTGAGTTACAGATAACTCAATGGAGTGACCTTATATTATATTACTGACCTCGTGGAGTTACAGTTAACTTAATGGAATTACTTCGTTGAGTTAACACTTGGCAACTTCTAAGTTTCACTCTCGTAAGTTTTCTATTCTATTTTTTTTTTTTTTCTTTATTTTTTATTCTACTAACTGTAATAAAGTTAAATCTATGTCATTAATGCCTCATTTTGATTAAAATACATTTAAATCTGAACATTATATAAAGATTTAAATTGCAGGTCATTTTATGTTATGCAAAATTTACATTTTACCTTATAACATGCAGAAATTTTTAAGTAGTTATCCTATCATTCAGCAAATTGTAAATTTGTTACATATTCATAAAGTTCCACAAATTACATAATATTCAATAAATTCCATTCATTTCACATTCAAATACGTATGAAAATTGCATCTGAAAAATTATATTCATTAATACGAATCAATTACATTACAAGTACATCATACAATTTCATACAATTTTACACAAGTAGATGAACAATACAATTTAATCTCTATGCCTAAGTTCATCTACTTCCTTCTAGAGTTTTTCTAATTGCTGCTCTAATTGATTTATCCTCTCTACTGCTCTTGCAATTTCTCTAGAAGGTACAGCTAATTTTGCAGCTACAAAATTTCTGTATTCTTTCACTGAAATGGTTCTAGATCTTATCCTTTTTGATGTCCATTTAGTGAAATCAATACTATCCACCATCAGTAGTGGAATCAAATCTCCATAAAATAATTTCTTCTTCATTGTTTTCAACTTGGAGATAAAAACTGCAGACCAATTTATTTGGATCTTATTTACAACTACATATGTGGCCCATTTGACAAATTGACTTAATTCTATGTCATGGCCCTGTCGTTGATAGACATTCTTAATCAGAATGTTAGCTACCATGTGTGCTTTACCATTTAAATGCTTCAATCTGTTTAATAATGGCACACTAGGATTGATAGCTAAACAATCCTTAATTTGCTGCTCAGTCCATTCAACTGCAGTTGTATCTTCCAAAATTTTTGTTCATTGATTCTTTAAACCAAATATGTTGTGGAGAAGCTCTGGTGTTATCTGTACATCAGCTTCCTCCACGTTTGAAATTAATCCTCCTTCTCCTTCTCTTAAATTTGCATAGAAACAGGGCACTAAATTCTCATATACTACATGCCCTCTTTCTTGAGATATAAATTGCAGTAGACCTTGGAATTCAAATAGATCTTTGATTTCTTGCATTCCATCCTAATTTACTAGTCTATTGTAAATAATATCGTAACCCCTTATTTCTTGGTATTTGGTATAAACTTCCTGACTACAAAAATGTACTTCATTCAAAATTGTTGTTTCAGTCGGGTCAGGAAGGTAACTTTGTTGCTCCATAGGGGTTTGCTCTTGCTCTTCCTCTAGCATAGGTTGCATTTGGACATTCTCTTCAGATTCCTGAATTTCTGCTTTTGCTTCTGTCTGTGGTGGTGAGCCGGTAGAACTCTCCACTCTGTCTTGAATTATTTCCATAATTTGCTGAAGAGTTTCTTGCTCTTCAGTGGAATCTGTGAAATTATTTTTGTCCAAATGGCTTCTTTCAGCCTCTTCATTTTCTACTCTTTCTTCTTCCTCCTGACTACCAATCTGTTCTGTTACTATTCTTTTTGATTCTGTAACAGATTGGGATGGAGTCACGGGCAATTCAGTTTCTACCCTTATTTCTGTTTCTTCTTGTACAAACTACAAACTAATTTCAGCCTGATTTTTTTCTTTTCTTTGCTCCTCCTGCTCCTCCTTAGATTCAGATAGCAGGTTAATAAAAATCTGCTCCACAGGCCTGGTAAAAATTCATACTTCAGATTTAATTTCTTCATAATCAGGCACTTTTTCTTTTTCTTTCTTTTTTCTGATTAGTTGTGCCTGTTCTTCCTCTTCATCTTTAGAAATTAAATCTACAAAAATAGGCTCTACAGGCTTTCGAACCATAGGTATTGGCTCTTCCTGTTTCATTCTTCCAATAATTGCTGGTCTCGAAGGACCAGCTTCAGCTTCTTTTGCAGCATATCTAATAGTAGTTCTCACAGTAGCTTCTTGATGTTGTTCCACTTTAATTTTATATTGGGCTTTCAACTTTTCTGCAGCCCTCTTTTTGTACAGTGCATCAAACACCAGGTATGCTTTAGCCACTACCAAATCTTCTGATTCTCCTTGGTTTTTTCCAACTTGAACCAGTTCTGCAAATTCTCTTACTTCTTCTTCAGTCGAAGGCCCCATCATTTCTGCTCATGCCAATGGCTTAAATGGTGGAACTGAAGGTCCAGACTGCTGCTCCTTAGGAACAGGTCTTTCAGCAGTTGGTTCCTCCCGTTCTTTAGTTGCCTCTTCATTTGCTTTCCTTCCTTGCTCCCAGATCACCCATTTAGCTTGTCTACAGATTCGTCTTTTGAACCAGAGTAGGGACTTACGTTGGATTAATTCTAGGGTAACTTCATTACTTGGCCTTATTTGTCTTTCCTTGCTTACAGCTATTTCTGTTGCTATTCTGATTGGTGTTTCCATTATTTGAGGTATTTGTATATCCATATCTACTAAATCTCTTCTAAACTTGAAAAGTTCTGATTCTACCTTCTGTAGCTCTTTCTCTCTTGTCGCATTTCTGATCTTCTGCCACGTGTGCCACTCTTCTGATTCCTTCAGAAATTTTGATGTATCAACAACATCTTCCCAGAATTCAAGCGTCATCTTCCTCATCGTGGAGTTACACAACAGCACAGAATCACTCTAATTTCTACTATTCTAGATTCTAAATGATTTGTCAAATAATGCCCCCAAAACCCTAGGTTTTAGTTTAAATAAGCACTAAGTTTAGGCGGGTAATCGGGTCATTTCCCGAACCAACTATTACTATTTTATCCACGGTCTTAGCTACAGTACTCTGTTGTGTTACAGGTAACTCAACGGAATAAGCTCGCTGACTAACTCAAGACATAACGGAGTATGCTCATTGAGTTAAGCGTAACTCAACGGACTCCCCGTACAAGCAATTATAATAATAAAAATATTACAGACAATAGTTTTTCTATTTTCTTACAGGTTTAACCGATACTATGCTTCGGTCAGACCAAAATATTTTTTTATTTTTTTACTTTTCTTTCGATTGAACCGATACTATGTTTCGATAAAACCAAATTTTTTTTGAAAATTAATATACAATTTTTTTCCAGTTTAACCAATACTATGCTTCGGTCAGACCAAAATATTTTTTATTTTTTTACTTTTCTTTCGGTTGAACCGATACTATGTTTCGGTAAAACGAAATTTTTTTAATGTTCCGGTCATACCGATGCTACGCTTCGGTCAGACCTAAATATTTTTTTAATTTTTCGGTCATACCGATGGATCCAGTCGGTTGAACAGTAACTATTTTTATGTTTTATATATATTTTTAATGTTTTTTTTTACCATATATATAAACATAAAAACTGATTTCTTACTAAGTAAAACTCGAGTAGTCCTCTACTCTGACTTCTTCTATAATTCCAAAGGAGCTTTTTGGTGTTTTCAGAATAGGTTTAAGTCTTTGTCCATTTACTTTAAATATATTCTGATTTTTAGGATTTTCAATTTCAATAGCTCCATAAGGATAAACATTTCGAACTATGTAAGGTCCTGCCCATCTAGATCTTAATTTTCCTAAATGGTTATGGAGTCTAGCCAGATAAAGATATACTTCTTGTCCTATTTCAAAGTTTTTAGGAATAATTTTTCTATCATGCCAGAATTTAATTTTCTCTTTTTCTCTTACAGTCTTTGAATAAGCTTCATTTCTAAATTCTTCTAATTCAATTAGTTGCATTTTCCTATTTTCAGCAACTTGATTTAAATTAGTGTTCAGAGTTTTTAATGCCCAATAAGCTTTATGTTCTATTTCAGCAGGTAAATGACAACTTTTTCCATATACTAGCCTAAAAGGTGACATACCTAAGCTCATTTTATAAGCAGTTCTATAAGCCCAAAGTGCATCAATCAATCTATTAGCCCAATCTGTTCTAGTAGGATTTACTACTTTTTCCAAGATTAATTTAATTTGTTTGTTTGCACTTTCTACTTGTCCACTTGTTTGCAGATGATATGATGTTGCAATTTTGTGGTTTATTCCATATTTCTTCATTTAGGCTTCAAAACTTCTATTACAGAAATGAGTTCCTCTGTCACTGATAATAACTTTAGGAATTCCAAATCTGGCAAATATATTTGTTCTTATAAATTGTATTACCACTTTGTTATCATTAGTTTTTGTAGGAATAGCTTCTATCCATTTAGATACATAATCCACCACCAACAGTATGTAATTAAATTGATTAGACATAGGAAATGGACCCATAAAATCTATTCCCCACGCATCAAAGATTTCAATCTCAACAATAGGATTAAGAGGCATCATATTCCTCTTTGATATTCTTCCTATTTATTGACATCTTAAACAACTTAAGCAATATTTATGAGCATCTTTGAATAGTGTTGGCCAATAAAACCCATATTGTAGAATTTTTGCAGCAATTTTCTCTAAACCAAAATGTCATCAACAAGCTTGGTCATGATAGAAAGACAATATGCTCGAATATTCAGTTTCTGGAACACACCTCCTTAAAACCAGATCAGGACATTTCTTAAATAAGTAAGGGTCTTCCCAATAGTAATATTTTACTCTTGAGAAAAACAATTTCTTATCCTGTCTATTCCAATCCTTAGGTGTTAAACCAGTAACTAAGTAATTAACTATGTCTGCATACCAAGGCATTGTGTTGATGGTCATTAATTGTTCATCAGGAAAATTATCCTTAATTTCAGTATTTGATTTTTCTATTTGTAATCTTGATAAATGATCTGCTACTACATTCTCACAACCTTTTTTATCTTTAATTTCTAGATCGAATTCTTGCAATAATAATATCCATCGGATCAATCTAGGTTTAGTTTCTTTTTTCTTTATTAGATGTTTTAGAGTTGAATGATCCATGTATACTATTACTCTAGATCCAATCAAATATGATCTAAACTTTTCTAAAGCAAACACAAAGCCTAATAATTCTTTTTCAGTAGTTGTGTAATTAACTTGAGCATCATTTAAGGTTTTGCTTGCATAATGAATCACTCTAAGAGATTTTTCTATTTTCTATCCTAACACTACTCCTACAGCAAAATCAGAAGCATCACACATTAATTCAAATGGATGGTTCCAATTAGGTGCTTGAATTATAGGAGTTGAAATTAAGCTAATCTTAAGTCTGAAAAATGCTTCCTTGCAATTTTTATCAAAGTTAAATGGAACATCTTTTAATAGATTGTTAAAGGTCTAGCTATCTTGCTAAAGTCTTTAATAAATCTTCTATAAAAACCAGCATGTCCTAGAAATGATCTAATATCTTTTACTGATTTAGGTTCTGGTAGATTAGAAATTACTTCTATTTTAGCTTTATCTACTTCCAACCCTTTTTTAGAAACAACATGCCCTAAGACTATTCCTTGTTTAACCATGAAGTGACATTTTTCCCAATTTAAAACTAGATTTTTTTCCACATAGCGTTTTAATATTTGGTCTAAATTGCTTAAACACACTTCATATGAGTTGCCATATACAGTAAAATCATCCATAAATATTTCTAAAAATTCATCAGTCATTCTAGTAAATATACCCTACACAAACCTTTGAAAGGTAGCTGGTGCATTGCATAATCCGAATGGCATTCTTTTAAAAGCATAAGTTCCATTAGGACAAGTGAAAGTTGTTTTCTCTTGGTCCTCTAATGCTACTGGAATTTGATTATACCCTGAATACCCGTCTAGGAAACAAAAATATTCTTGCCCTACTAATCTTTCTAGAATTTGATCTATAAAAGGTAAGGGAAAATGATCTTTCCTAGTCACGTGACAAGTACTGTAGCTAACTCAATGAACTATGTCTGTGGTGTTATGCTGTCTCAACGAACCATCTCTGTTGTGTTATGATAACTCAACGAACCATCTCTATTGTGTTATGATAACTCAACGAACCAGTAATAAACAAATGTTTTTATAATAAGAATTTTACCACGTGCAAAAATAACAACTTAAGTTTATAACGCTAACCTAATGCGTTGCCTTAGTGTTCAATATAGCAACTCAACGCGTTTAGTTATGTTAACTTAACGAGTTAAACATGTGCACCTCACGTGATACAATACAACATTCGTAACTTATAATTTCACCACGTGTATAACACTAACTTAACGAGTTTGTCTCTTCTTTTACTCACTAACTTAACGAGTTATCACGTGACCTATTTTAACCTTTAAGCCTCTAACTTAACGAGTTCTCACGTGACCTCTATACAAACAAAACTCTAACTTAACGAGTTGTCTAAACGTGCACTATTCATGATACAGAAGATATAACATTAAAACATATCATGCTTTTCAATAAAAATACAGGTTAACTTAACGTTTAGCTAAATGAGAAATTAATGCAACGAAACGACTAGTTATTAACTTCAGATCCAATGCAGACAAGTATTTATATCAGTAAGCTTTTTCTGTATTAATTGATGATTTTAATTTCTTTTCACAAGCAATAGTAATTGAGCAAATATGATTATTTTCATTCAGCACACATCATCAAAACAAAAATACTCAACAATCTCCCCCTTTTTGATGATGACAAAACCATATTAAATCAATTATGAAATATGTATAACTCAACAAAGCACCTTCGTTGGGTTAACTTTTAATTCAACAAACTTGTTTGCTGACTTAAGTTCACTTAAGCTTATTTCTATTGTTTGTGTAAATTTTACCTCTCAGAACTAAAACTCTCAAATGTTAATAATTATATAAGTATCAGTTTTCTAATTATCATCTGTCAGATTACAATAACCATTTAAATAGCATCTCCTTTTATAATATATATATGCAATTAAGATCATAATCATCTTTTTATAATATTTCTCCCCCTTTTTGTCATTAATCAAAAAGATAATTACAAAGAATATATATACATATATAAGAGATATAATTACAACTCTTTCTGTAAACAAGAATAATAATTGAAGACATTTACAGAAAAATGTATTGTTCAATGAATCAAACAAGTAATACAAACATTACATTTTGTATTCAGAAACAAACAAAAACAATTAGCGACCCCTCCTAAGTATATCACTTATAGCATTACATATTTTATCTCCTAGATGCCTAATATCATTTTTGATGTCGTTAAGCACTGCATCTAACTTAGGAGGTAGCTGGGTTTGTTGTTCTGCTTGAACTGAATAACTTTGTTGTTGTTGTTGTTGTTGTTGTATATGGTCTGTATCAAGTTGTTGTTGTTGTCGTTGAGGTTTATGCGTGGCCTAGAATTTTTGCAAATCTTTGACACTAAATGCTCTCACGCCTTTAGTTTCAGAGGGCCAGTCGGATAAATTCAATTGGCTTGCAATGAGTCTACATACAGCATCACCATAAAATAACTTTGAACTCATATGCTGTAGTTGAGAAGTGAAAACATCAAACCAATTGATTTGAATTCTATTCAGCAAGCTATAAGTTGCATATAAACAACTTGTGCTGACTTCCATATTGTGTCCAACTCTCTGAAATAAATTTGCATGCAATATATTTGCAATAAACCTTGCCTCTGCATTCAGATTTTTTATTAATCTCATTTCAGAATATACATCTGGAATTTTTGATAAAGACTGAATGTTCCATTCCAGTTGTCTTATCATGTCAAATCTGTTGGTAACAACAACACCTTCATTCTTTAATCCTAAAACTTCAAAAATTAACTCAGGAGACAATATAAACTCCTGTTCATTTATTTGAGTTTTCAGAAAATTTCCATTCTTGACCAGATTGCTATAAAAAGCTGCAATAAGCTCTGTGTATTGCTTCCATTTCGTTCCTACTGGCAAGAATGTAATGAGGCCTTGAAACTCAAACAGATCTCTTATGTCCATCAAATTTCTGAATTTTATTGGACGAGCATGCAGAATCTGACATGTAATCAGATTATTGTATTTCTGCAATGCTTCTTCAGATCTAAAATGAATTGTATTACCTTGAATGTTTAACATTGTACACAAAGAAGGTGATACCTGAAGCCGTGATTCAGAGTTTAATTCATCTTCAAGAACCTCTTCTTCAAAATGAATGTCATGTTGTTCCTCTTCCAAAATATTATCTTGAAGCTACTCAGGTAAGCTTGATTCTTCAGCTTCAACAGTATTAGGAACATTGTCAAAATGCTCAACATTCATCTGTTCAGTCTCTATAAAATGTTCAGAGTACAATTTTTCTACAAATTCTACAACCGGTGTATCTGTCTGTAATTGTTCATTTTGTTCAACAGATATTTCCATTGATTCATGTTGTGAATTCTCAGACTCTGCTTCTACAGATTCCATAGAAGGCTGGTTAACTTTTAGCTCTTCTGGAGTCTTAACAATTTCAATATCTGCTACTTCAGACAATTCAGCCTTTGAACTAGTTATTGCCTCAACATTGTCAATTATATCTGCAATAACTTGTTCAACGTCAGGTGCTTGATGCTCTGATTTGTCAATTTCTGCATCATCAGGACTTGTATTAATAGAAAAACTTGAGCTTATATTTGACTTGGATTTCTTCTCAAGCTTTCTAGCAAGGGAAAATAAAGTCTCATTATCTTCAGTGTGTTCGGAACTAATGAGTTTATCAGATGCATAATAAGGTACAATGTCTAGACATACATTGTCCTTTGAAAATAAATTTTCATCTGATTTTCGTTTTTCAATAGACTTTGTATCCTTAGACATAATTTTTCTGACTTTCCTTCTTCTATAACATTTTTGTTTCTCCTTTTCAAGTATTGCTGTTTTCTTTTCAAATTGCTCCATAAAAGTTTTCTGCTTTAATTCTTCTAAGGCACTTTCTATTGCAACGGCCTTTCGAAGACTATCAACTTTTGTTTTGTCTACAGCAATATTTGATTCTACTTGTTTTGAATATAAAGGAGTGGGGATAGCTTATTCATGCTCTTCCTCAAATGCATGTAGTCTTGTACCATTTATAGGAGTTTAAGGAGTTGTATTTGATGAACCTACACCTTTTTCCAAATATTTTGCATACTGTTCCAAAAATGCAATCTCAGCACATTTCATTCTGTATTCTCTATCATATTTACTTCAAATACCCATGTATGTAATACTTGCATCAGTATGTTGAAGTTCTTGTCTAACTTCATCTAATATATCCTGAGAAAAGAAGTAATCTCTATAAAGTTCTTCTAACCTTTTGTCCACTCGAAATATTTTCTTGAACCAAGTACATGGAACTTCATCATTCTCTATTTCTTTTCCTTTTGCATCTCTTCTGCTTTTGCCTTTTCCTCTGCCACGACCTTTGTAGAACTTGGAGACCATCATCGCAGGTTGTAACAGCAACAAGCAGGAAAGATTTTCTTGACAAAGTTTACAAATAACCTAAGTCCCTGTGTTAGAAGTGTTTAAATAGGGTTTTTAGGCGTATAACTCAACATGAAGATAAGTCGGGTTTAGAAATTAAATAAATATTGAATAAAGTTTATTCAATCAAGGTACCTGAAATATTCAAGTATAACTCGTTGAGTTAACTAACCTAACGAGTAAAACACTGTCTAGAGGCAGTTTTACTTAAAATCGTAAAAACCATTAAAATTGATAAACTATTTAAAATCAATAAGATACTACTATGATTTTACAATAAATACATAGTATCTTAAGCAGTAGTTTAGATATTTCTTTAGATATTTATAATAAGTATATAAAATCTATAAGGTGAACAACATCATCAATAATATTTATCTTTTTATGTGGAGTTTAAGCATTTTACACATCACATAGCCTACAAATACCTAAATTTAATCTAATGTTGTAGAATGTATTTTCGTCTAGAGGTTTTGTAAATATATCTGCTAATTGATTTTTACTAGACACAAATTCTAATTTAATTTTTCCTTTAATTACGTTATCTCTTAGAAAATGATGTCTAACCTCTATATGCTTTGCTCTTGAATGTAATACAGGATTTTTGGAAAGATTTATTGCATAATAACTGTCACAATAAATCTCAGTTGTATCATAAGATAATCCAAAATCTTCTAAAGTTTGCCTTATCCACAGAATCTAAGTGCAACACAGTGCAGCAGCAACATATTCAGCTTCTATAGTAGAAAGTGCTACATAGTTTTGCTTTTTACTAAACCATGACACCAAATTATTTCCCAATAATTGACATGTGCCACTGGTACTCTTTCTATCAGATTTAGATCCTGCATAATCAGCATCAGTATATCCTATAAGATCTATTGAACTATCCTTAGAATAATATAGTCTGAAATTTTTAGTTCCTTGTATTTATCTAAATATTCTTTTAACTGCAATTAAGTGTGATTCTTTAGGATTAGATTGAAATGTAGCACAAACACACATAGCAAACATAATATCAGGTCTACTAGCAGTCAAATAAAGTAAAGAACCAATCATACTTTTGTATTTTCTTTGATCTATAGATTTTCCTATGTCATCAATATCTAACTTTAAACTAGTACTCATAGGAGTTCCTCGAATCCTTGTATCATTAAAATTAAATTTCTTAACCATTTCATCTGCATATTTTTCCTGATTTAAAAATATACCTTTGTCCATTTGCTTAATTTGAAGTCCTAGAAAATATGAAAGTTCTCCTATCATACTCATTTCAAACTGATTAGTCATCTCTTCAGAGAATATTTCTATCAACTTATCAAAGGTTGCTCCAAAGATTATATCATCCACGTATATTTGAACAACAATCTGATCTTTACCATCTCTCTTAATAAATAGAGTATGATCCACTTTTCCCATGATATAGCCTTTTTCTATTAAAAAAGTAGACAATCTTTCATACCATGATCTAGGTGCTTGCTACAAACCATATAAGGCTTTCTTCAATTTATACACAAAGTTAGGATTTTTAATATCTTCAAATCCAGGTGGTTGTTTTACATAGACTTCTTCATTAATTAAACCATTTAGAAATGCACTCTTTACATCCATTTGATATAATTTAAAATCCATATAACAAGCATAGGCCAATAATATTCTAATACTTTCTAACCTAGCCACACGAGCAAATGTTTCATCATAATCTAATCCTTCTTCCTGTGTATACCCTTGTGCAACTAATCTAGCTTTATTCCTTATAATTTGACCAGTTTCGTTAGTTTTGTTTCTAAAGATCCACTTTGTACCTATTATGGACTGATTTTCTAGTGGAGAGACTAATTCCCATACATCATTTTTGATGAATTGATTTAGTTCTTCTTGCATTGCCACTATCCAATTTTCATCAGATAATGCTTCTTGTATATTCCTTGGTTCCACCATAGAAACAAACATACACATACTATTTAGATTTACTGAAGCTCTAATTTTAACTCCCTCATTAATATTACCAATGACTTGAGTAATGGGATGTGATGAAGAATAACGCCAATTTCTCTGATTTTCCTCAATATTCTCATCAACATCTGAAAGTCCATCACTTTCATCATTAGTTTGATCATTTAAGTTCATATTTTTGATTTTCTAAGATAAATCATCAATCTCTCTATTGATCTCTAACTCATTTGGAAAATTGATCATATCATCATTATCAGCTTTAGATTGAGATTCTGTAGGAGAATTTTCATTGAAGCTTACATGGAGGGTTTCTTCAATAGTCTTAGAAGTCTTGTTATATACTCTATAGGCTTTACTTCTAGTAGAGTAACCTATAAAAATTCCTTCATTCGATTTGGCTTGAAATTTATCCCTTTTATCCTTAGTATTAAGAATAAAACACTTGCAGCCAAATGGTTTCATATAGGAAATTTTTGAAACCCTATTAAACATAATTTCAAAAGGAGTTTTATTAACATGAGGTCTTAAATGACTTCTGTTAATAACATAACAAGCTGTATTTACTGCTTCAGCCCAAAGATTTTGACGTAACTTATGTTCATTCAACATAGTTCTGGCCATTTCTTGAAGTGATCTATTCTTTCTCTCAACAACACCATTTTGACACGGTGCTCTTGGAAAAGAAAATCTATGATCAATGTCATGCTCATTACAATAGTTATCCATTTGATCATTATCAAATTCAGTTCCATGATCACTCCTAAGTTTTTGAATAGAGACATTTTGCTCATTTTGAACAAAATTGCAAAATATTTTAAATTTTTCAAAAACTTCTGTCTTAGATGCTAGAAAATATACCCAAGTGTATCTAGAGAAGTCATCTACTAAAACAAATACATACCGTTTACCACCAAGACTCATGATTCTTGTTGGTCCAAATAGATCTATATGTATAAGTTCTAAGACTCTCTTGCTTGAAATATCAGTTTTGGATTTAAAAGAGTTTTTGTGAAGTTTACCTAACTCACATGCATCACACATAAAGTTCTTTGAGTATTTAATCTTTGGTAAACCTCTCACTAAATGTTTTCTAGATAGTTTATGTAATAGTCTCATATTTATATGCCCAATCATTCTATGCCATAGATATGCATCACTAGTTTCAGCTAGCAAACATGAATTTAAATCAACTGCACTAGAAGGTAAAGATAAAATACATATAGAACCTTTTCTTTTAGCAATAAACTTAATTTCATCTGTATTTTTATCAATTATTTTGCATACAATATCTCCAAACACTACATAATATCCATTTTCAGTTAGTTTTATGACACTCTGCAAATTAAATCCTAGGTTTTCTACATATAGTACATTCGAAATAACACAAGTAGGAGTTATTTGAACATTGCCCATACCTATGATTTTATCTTTGCTTTTGTTTCCAAATGTTGCACTTCCTTTCATGGTATTTGTAAAATTTTGTAATAGACTTTTTTGTCCGATCATGTGACTTGACGCTCCACTGTCCAAGATCCATTTTGATGTTGTTTCCTCCTGCAACACAAATTAAGAAAAACTTTTTCTTGGTACCCAATGTTGTTGAGGATCAAGTTCATTAAACGCATATTTCTTCTTTTTGTTTAAAAATAGTTTAACATTACCATTTATATTCTTATTAGTTGTAAGTACTATTGATTTATCATTAGCTTCATACTCACATATAGCATTATTGCTTTTGCAATCATTCTTTTTGTTTTCAGATGTAGTATAATCAAGACCAAACATATTATTATCAGATGTTAATTTATTTTGGTCATGCTTATACATTTCTATAAGTTCATACCAAGATTTTGTACTTGTATTAACACTTTCCGTACATACAAAATCTTTTTCTGCACAAGAATTTTTTGTTTTATCACATGCAAAATGAGTAATTGGTCTAATACCAGTGTATTGAATTACATGCTCAGGTTTCTGAATTTTCAGTTTACTACAATTGTCTGAAATTTTAGAAACATTAGAAACTAAATTTCCAGAACAAGAAACAAGATTTTTAGAAACATTTATAGTCATGTTAGAAGAACAATTTGACAAATCACATTAATTTATATTATTACTGCATGATTCATCTCTTGAAGTATCTACTTCTACATATTTATTACCTTGTTTCATAATAAAAGGAATTTTAGTCTTAGATTTACTTGAACTGCAACTAATAAATCCTTTATTGGCTTGAGATTCAAGATATTCAGGATAATCAAATCCTAAGCCAAATTTATAAGACACTGCAAGGGTACTAGTTAGTTTGTCTAACTTAGTTTGACTTAAATTTCATTTCTCAAAGGTAGTATTTAAATCTTGCTCTCTCAGTTTTAATTTATCTATCTCTAATTCAAGTTCATTTATATTGTTTCTCAACATTTCATTTTCAGATTCTATCTTTAATTTTTTAGCATTTATATTCTGTATTTGTTCATGCAAGATACATTCATTAAATCTAAATTTTTGCAAATCTCTAGCATGATTTTCATTATCACATTTAAACTTTTCTAAAGTAGTAAACAGGAAACAATTTTCTTCTTCCATAATGGATGAAGATTTTCTAATATTCTTATTTTCCAGTTTACATACTTTAAGTTTTTGTAATAATGCATGATAAGTACATAATAATTCATCAAAGTTGAAATCTGAATGACTTTCAAGATCAGATATTACCTCAGATTCATCTGCCATGAAGCACACATGAGCAACATCTTCTAACTCTTGTTCTCCTTTTGAATGTGAAGATTTTGATGCTGATTCCTCATATTCAAACTCTTCAGATGTGTCATCCCAAGTGACCTTCAAAGCCTTTTTCTTGTAAAACTTTTTCTGAGTTTTCTGAGCCGTCTTCTTCTGATTTGTCCTACTTTGCTTTTCATTTTTCCTCATAGGACAATCTGGAGAAAGATGTCCAGGTTTCTTACAATTGTAACATACATACTTTCTGGATGAAGAATTCTTGTCATTCAATGATTTTGACGTTGAGGGTTTATCATTTTTGTTCCTTTGTTGTTTTCTAGCTTTCCATGCTTTCTTGAATTTCCTAATCAGCAAAATCAAATCCTCGTCAAAATCAGTAGATACATCAAAATCTGAATTAATTTCGAAGGCTATTTCTTTCTTCATTTTTAGTTTGTTGTGACTCAATGATTCATTTAATTGAACTTCATAAGCTATTAAATTTCCTATAAGTTCATTCATAGAATAAACATTTAAATCTCGTGATTCCTCAATTGATGTTACTTTCTGAGACCATTTAGAACTTAGGGATCTGAGAATTTTCCTCACCAAATCATTCTGTTCAAAATTCTTTCCTAAACATTTTAAAGAGTTTATGATATCAAGAAATCTGGAAAACATCTCAGAAATATTTTCGTCTTCATGCATCTTAAAGAGTTCATATTTATGAATCAACATGTTTATTTTTGTCTCTTTAACTTGAGAAGTACCTTTATGTGAATCTTCTAATGCATGCCACACCTCATAAGCAGATTTATATGCCGACACTTTACTAAACTGTTCATAACTCAATGCACAAAATAAAATATTTAAGCCCTTAGCATTCAGAGTTTCATTTTCTTTTTCAGTAATTGTCCAAGTATTATAAGGAGTAGTTAACGGAGTATATGGTTTAGAAATCATGAACCACAACTTATGATCTATACTTTGAAGAAAAACAGTCATCCTATATTTCCAATATTCAAAATGTATTCCATCAAATAAGGAGGACGATTAAGATTTTGGCCTTCATACAAAGAAAAATTACCATTTCCAGTAGCCATTTTACCTTAGATTTTTCAACCTATTTGATTTTAAATAGTCTAAAAACTTTAAAACAATTTGAGCCTTAAATCAAGAAAGTTAAACGTATGCTTAGATATTAATTTCTGTTTAAAAACAAGGAAGGTAGAATAAGCAATGATATTAAATAAGTTGGTATCGATTTTATATCAAAGATTATTAACAATGCTCTGATACCACTTGTAGGATCATATGGCTACACAAGAGGGGGGTGAATTGTGTATTTTTAATATTTTCTGAAATATAATTGAAACTTTAAAACTCAAAAACAAGTCGAGACATTGTTTTCATAAAATCATTTTTATTCAAGGTTTCAATTACAATATACAATTCAATTCTCCTCAGAAATTGTAGATGCAATTATATTTCGATACCATGTATCATCTAAACAATTTCATAACTACAAACAAAGAAAACTAATTTGCGGAATTTAAAATTTTTCTCCCTGTTTGAGATCTTTCTTCTTCTTCTTTTTCTTCTTCAGCAATTCTTCAGTGACGAATATCTTGTCTTTTCATGCTTCACCGAATTTGCTTTCTTCTGATACTTCAAATCTTCAGTGACGAAAATCTTACCTTTTTATGTTTCACTAAACTTTCTTCCACTTGAGAGATTTTCCCCGAGAAGGTGTTTTTGATTCCTGAAAAAGATTTTTCTTTTGGCATGCAGGGATGGTTTGATCCTTGAAAAGATTTTTCGTTTTGTGTGCAAGGATAAATTGATCAACGAGAATTCGATGCCTTTTATACTGTATCTTCATTTCATGCATATCCTTCACATTTAACCACTACCAGTTTTCCACTTCTCCACGTCTTTTCTTTTTCCTTCATCGAAACACACACGTTCTAACCCACGTTTATATTTCAAATTTTCTTTAATCATTAGTCTTGGATCTCTGAAAAATTTCCTGCAAAATAAACTTTCTCGTCCAAAAGTTTTTCATCAGTGTAATAAGAAGTTGTTATTTTAATGTTAACTAAACGAGTAACACAAGTATATATATAACTTAACGTTTCTAACTTAACGAGTTCCTCATGTGCCATTTCACGTGACAAGTACTGTAGCTAACTCAACGAACTATGTCCGTGGTGTTATGCTGTCTCAACGAACCATCTCCGTTGTGTTATGATAACTTAACGAACCATCTCCGTTGTGTTATGATAACTCAACGAATCAGTAATAAACAAATGTTTTTATAATAAGAATTTTACCACGTGCAAAAATAACAACTTAAGTTTATAACGCTAACCTAACGCGTTGCCTTAGTGTTCAATATAGCAACTCAACGCGTTTAGTTATGTTAACTTAACGAGTTAAACATGTGCACCTCACGTGATACAATACAACATTCGTAACTTATAATTTCACCACGTGTATAACACTAACTTAACGAGTTCGTCTCTTCTTTTACTCACTAACTTAACTAGTTATCACGTGACCTATATTAACCTTTAAGCCTCTAACTTAACGAGTTCTCACGTGACCTCTATACAAACAAAACTCTAACTTAACGAGTTGTCTAAACATGCACTATTCATGATACAGAAGATATAACATTAAAACATATCATGCTTTTCAATAAAAACACACGTTAACTTAACGTTTAGCTAAATGAGAAATTAATGCAACGAAATGACTAGTTATTAACTTCAGATCCAATACAGACAAGTATTTATATCAGTAAGTTTTTTCTGTATTAATTGATGATTTTAATTTCTTTTCACAAGCAATAGTGATTGAGCAAATATGATTATTTTCATTCAGTACACATCATCAAAACAAAAATACTTAACACTATGGTATGTAAGGACATTTCTAACTCCTCAAACCTTTCTAGTTTGAAAATATTTAATTGAGTATCCTCATTACCATAAGCTAACTTCATTACTCCAGTTTTACAATTTATAACAGCCCCTGATGTTGCTAAAAATGGCCTTCCCAAAATTAAAGATGTATCACTATTTTTATGCTTAATTTGTTGGGAATCCAAAATTACAATATCAATAGGATATATAAAATTCTTGATTTTAATTAAGACATCCTCTATTTTTCCTCTAAGATATCTTATACTTCTATTAGCTAATTGAATAACCGTACTAGTAGGAGTTAAGCCTTCTAATCCTAAGGATGCAAATATATCACTTGGCATAACATTTATACCTGCACCTAAATCTATTAAGGTTCTTTCTAGAATGGTATTTCCTATGGTGCATGATATAACAGGGATTCCAAGATCAGATAACTTTTTAGGAATTTGTGGCAGAAATAGGTAACTACTTTGCTCAGCTAAAAAGACCTTTCTAAGAACTTTTCGCTCTCTTTTCTTAGTGCACCAATCCTTTAGAAATTTAGCACAAGGTGGCATATTCTGCAATAGATCTAACAAAGGAATGTTAACTTGTACTTTTTCAAAAATTTCTCTAATTTTTTCTTGTTTTTGAGGAATTATTTTGTTGTAATCTTTCAGGATAGGGTGCTAAAGATTTTGATTTCAAAGACTCTTTTTCTTTCAGTTGATTTGTTTGATTATTTTTAGCTTCAATTGCAGATTCAGATTGTTCTTCAGTGATTTCTAGATTTTCAGCTATTACATTTTCATTATCATTTTGATTTTTACTCTTGTCCGCCTTCATATCATTTTCATTTTGAGTTCTTGGTGGTATATAAGTTCCAGATCTTAATGTTACACATACATCTTCTAGATTTTCGTTACTTTCATGATGTTTTTGTATATCATTTTTGTGATTATGATCTTCAATTGTTTTTAGTTTTAAAATGCATTCTTTAAATTCTCTTACATTAGTGTTTTCTGTTTGTTGTATATTTTGCAAGTTGTGTAGGTTTATAACATTATAATTTTCATTATCCTGTTGTAAAACTTGTATTTTCATTGCATTTTTGTCTAATGCTTTTAATTTTGTTTCCAGATCATCTAATTTCATTGCATTCAATTTTTGATCAATTTTCTTTATGGCTTTTTCAGTTTCGTAAATTATATCCTACTTAGGTTCTGAATATACCTCCTTATAGTTTAATTGGTTGACTTCTTGTTGTTGACACACAAAGTATTCCAGTTTGTCTAGATTTTGCTCTATACTATGCTCTAGTCTATCATAGCTATCCCAAACTTCAGTGTCTCTCATCATATTACACATTCTATACTGACCATTAGTTGGGTAAACTATAGGATTCTCATACTCAGCTCTATTATATTGAGGATAATTCATTTGTTGTTCATGGGATCTATCAATCTGTAAATGTTTCAATTTCAAACAATCAGAAATGTCGTGTCCTTCAGAATTGCAGAATTCACATATGCTAATTAAAGGTTTCAGAAATCTTTGTGCAGAAGCATATGCCATATTCTCAATTACAGAAGAAAACACACAACTCTGACTATTAAAATGAAACAGCTCTAACAGTTGCTTATATCTATTCAATTCAATTCAATTCAGTTCAATTCAATTCAGTTCAATTCAATTCAATTCAGTTCAATTCGATCCAGTTCAATTCAATTCCCCGACAACGGCGCCATAAAACTTGTTCGTGTTTTCCCAATACTACACTAGAAAAACTTGGATTTGTTACTTCTATTTTTTACTTAGTTAATTTATCTTTATGCCTATTCTTTCTTTTAGAAGTAAACAAACAACCTTTAATACAATTTAGATATTCATTCCAATTTGTACTTTAACTGCAAGTGCACAGTGTCTATTGTATCAGTGTGCAAGTACAGGTCGATCCCATAGGGAATTGTTGACAAATTTAAGAAATGTTTGATTGTGAACAATTCAAATTTATATTCACTAAGCACTCCGTTAAGTTACAGTTAACTCAACAGACTAAGTTCATTGAGTTATGGCTAACTCAACGGACTATCCTCGTGGACTTAAGTTAACTCCACGAGCCTGTTTCTTCTTTATAATACTGCTATTTACAGAGGAATTCGGCCAACTATTGGGCGATTCCACAGATTGTAAATAACATCAATTAAGCTTTTTAATGCTAGTTAACATTGGATTTATCATTATGCAATACTAACATTCAGATGATTCAAACAGTAACCATTAAAATCTTTAAGTTGTTTTGTACGAACCAATTTCAGTAAACTGTAAAATTAAAACTAACATACAACAATCATAAAACTGATACAGATAACATTAATCACAATACAACACAAATAATACAACACTCAAATACAACATACAAACAAAGATAAATTGTTTTTGGTATTTTTGTTTTGATGTGAACATGGAAATGGGCGAAAGGTGAAATGTAAAGTAATTTCACTTGACAGTAAATACTTCCGACACTACTTGCAACGCGATTACACCACTGAAAATTGAACCACTTATAATTCTGTCTCCTCTCCCTATAGAATCACGAGTCCAGAATTGCAAGATGATCTCCTCTTCAGCATACAGGCATCAACCCGAAGCCATGGCTAAAAGCTTTATGATCTCTTGAAATGAGTCAGCGCTTGGTGAAAATGTCTTCCCTTCCCGCGACGTGATCACTCCTCACAGTGGTTGTCAGGCATTGTGTTTGGCTCGGAATCGACCCGACATCAGGCAAGTATCCTCACAAACCTCCGATGATTGGTGATTATGGAGGTGATAACGATGGTTGGTGTGATACTTCGGAGAATCGCCAATACTGTCTATAGAAAGCTCAGTGCTCCTCCTCTGTATACACTAGTCGTCCATCAATCACACTCTTTCTTTTTTTCTTCTTTTCTTTTATATTTCTTCAGTGGTAACTACTTCTGCTTCAATGATCGATTGGATTTCCTTCCTTCAGATCAACGGTGATGATTTCTTTCTCCCTACCCGATTGAATTCCTGTGTGATACGTGCGAACGTGGTTTTTCCTTCCAACTATCTGTTCCTGCAACCGCTATAGTGGCATATTAGATAATATATAGTCCGTGGAATTACAGATAACTCAACGGACTTCCTTCGTTGATTTAACTATAAAACATGTGCAAAAATAACAACTTAAGTTTATAACGCTAACCTAACGCATTGACTTAGTGTATTTTCATGTAACTCAACGCGTACAGTTATACTAACTTAACGAGTTATAACGTAAGTAAATCTACCAGCTCTCAATACATGTCAGCAGCAGTTTAAACATAAAATAATATTTCGGAGAGTTACAGGTATAACTATCTGATGCTCAGATGCATTTTCGGATACATAAGAATTTCACAGCCTGCAATTTACCGACAGTTCATAAATGTACTAAATTAACATTAATTCCCCAAAATTATGCAGATTCTTCAATTAAAGCATATAACAGTGAATTATAACATAATGACTTAATTCTCATATGATAAGCTAAAGATTATGCAATTAACCATCATTTAACCGTTAATAATATGCACTTTTTCATTCTAAACAATGTGATTCAAGAAGAATTAAATAGGCAAATCAATTCTGAAACTTTAGAAGAAAGTGAAAGCATAAATATAGAAGGAGATCGGGAAGAAATTAATTTAAAAAATGATGATGTTCGATTAGGAGCTCTAGCTTCCGATGGGCAGCATTTAGAATTAAAACATTTACCTCCTGAATTAACCTATATATTTCTGGAAGATAAACGGACCTGTCCAATCATTATTGCTTTAGATTTAAAAGAGGATCAAATAGCTAAATTAAAAGATGTAGTAAAAAGTTATAAAGAAGCAATAGGATGGACTATGATTGATATAAAAGGGTTAAGTTCAACTTTATGCTGTCACCACATATATTTAGAAGAGAATGCTAAACCTGTTAGAATTCCTGAAAGGAGATTAAATCCAAACCTTAAAGAAGTAGTCAAGAAGGAAATAGTTAAATGGTTAGATAATGATATAATTTATCCGATTTCTGATAGATCGTGGGTTAGTCCAATCCATGTAGTTCCCAAGAAATCAGGATTAACAGTTATTAGGAATGAAAGTCAAGACTTGATACCTACTAGAATTCAATTAGGTCGGAGAGTATGTATAGACTATAGAAAGATGAATGCTGTGATTAGGAAAGATCATTTTCCCTTACCTTTTATAGATCAAATGCTAGAAAGATTAGTAGGGCAAGAATATTTTTGTTTCCTAGACGGGTATTCAGGGTATAATCAAATTCCAGTAGCATTAGAGGATCAAGAGAAAACAACTTTCACCTGTCCTAATGGAACTTATGCTTTTAAGAGAATGCCATTCGGATTATGCAATGCGCCAGCTACCTTTCAAAGGTGTGTGCAAGGCATATTTACTAGAATGACTGAAGATTTTTTAGAAATATTTATGGATGATTTTACTGTATATGGCAACTCATATGAAGTGTGTTTAAGCAATTTAGACCAAATATTAAAACGCTGTGTGGAAAAAAATTTGGTTTTAAATTGGGAAAAATGTCACTTCATGGTTAAACAAGGAATAGTCTTAGGGCATGTTGTTTCTAAAAAAGGGTTGGAAGTAGATAAAGCTAAAATAGAAGTAATTTCTAATCTACTAGAACCTAAATCAGTAAAAGATATTAGATAATTTCTAGGACATGCTGGTTTTTATAGAAGATTTATTAAAGACTTTAGCAAAATAGCTAGACCTTTAACTAATCTATTAAAAGATGTTCCATTTAACTTTGATAAAAATTGCAAGGAAGCATTTTTCAGACTTAAGACTAGCTTAATTTCAACTCCTATAATTCAAGCACCTAATTGGAACCATCCATTTGAATTAATGTGCGATGCTTCTGATTTTGCTGTAAGAGCAGTGTTGGGACAGAAGATAGAAAAACCTCCTAGAGTGATTCATTATGTAAGCAAAACCTTAAATGATGCTCAAGTTAATTACACAACTACTGAAAAAGAATTATTAGTTGTTGTATTTGCTTTAGAAAAGTTTAGATCATATCTGATTGGAGCTAAAGTAATAGTATACACAGATCATTCAGCTCTAAAACATCTAATAAAGAAAAAAGAAACTAAACCTAGATTGATCTGATGGATATTATTATTACAAGAATTTGATCTAGAAATTAAAGATAAAAAAGGTTGTGAGAATGTAGTAGCAGATCATTTATCAATATTACAAATAGAAAAATCAAATATTAAAATTAAGGATAATTTTCCTAATGAACAATTAATGACCATCAACACAATGTCTTGGTATGTAGACATAGTTAATTACTTAGTTACTGGTTTAACACCTAAGGATTGGAGTAGACAGGATAAGAAATTATTTTTCTCAAGAGTAAAATATTACTATTGGGAAGACCCATACTTATTTAAGAAATATCCTGATCTGGTTTTAAGGAGGTATGTTCCAGAAACTGAATATTCGAGCATATTGTCTTTCTGTCATGACCAAGCTTGTGGACATTTTGGTTTAGGGAAAACTACTGCAAAAATTCTGCAATGTGGGTTTTATTGGCCAACACTATTCAAAGATGCTCATAAATATTGCTTAAGTTGTTTAAGATGTCAACAAATTGGAAGAATATCAAAGAGGAATATGATGCCTCTTAATCCTATTGTTGAGGTTGAAATCTTTGATGTGTGGGGAATAGATTTTATGGGTCCATTTCCTATGTCTAATCAATTTAATTACTTATTGTTGGGGGTGGATTATGTATCTAAATGGATAAAAGCTATTCCTACAAAAACTAATGATAACAAAGTGATAATACAATTTATAAGAACAAATATATTTGCCAGATTTGGAATACCTAAAGCTATTATCAATGATAGAGGAACTCATTTCTGTAATAGAAGTTTTGATGCCTTAATAAAGAAATATGGAATAAACCACAAAATTGCAACATAATATCATACGCAAACAAGTGGACAAGTAGAAAGTGCAAACAAACAAATTAAATTAATCTTGGAAAAAGTAGTAAATACTACTAGAACAGATTGGGCTAATAGATTGATTGATGCACTTTGGGCTTATAGAACTGCTTATAAAACGAGCTTAGGTATGTCACCTTTTAGGCTAGTATATGGAAAAAGTTGTCATTTACCTGCTGAAATAGAACATAAAGCTTATTAGGCATTAAAAACTCTGAACACTAATTTAAATCAAGCTGCTGAAAATGGGAAAATGCAACTAATTGAATTAGAAGAATTTAGAAATGAAGCTTATTCGAGTATTGTAAGAGAAAAAGAGAAAATTAAATTCTAGCATGATAGAAAAATTATTCCTAAAAGCTTTGAAATAGGACAAGAAGTATATCTTTATATGGCTAGACTCCATAACCATCTAGGAAAATTAAGATCTAGATGGGCAGGACCTTACATAGTTCGAAATGTTTATCCTTATGGAGCTATTGAAATTGAAAATCCTAAAAATTAGAATATATTTAAAGTAAATGGACAAAGACTTAAACCTATTCTGAAAACACCAAAAAGCTCCTTTGGAATTATAGAAGAAGTCAGAGTAGAGGACTACTCGAGCTTTACTTAGTAAGAAATCAGTTTTTATGTTTATATATATATAATAATAATAATATTATTAAAAATATATATAAAACATAAAAATAGTTGTGGTTCAACCAACTAGATCCATCGGTATGACTAGAACATAAAAAATTGTATATTAATTTTCAGAAAAAAATATTGTTTTTATCGAAACATAGTATCGATTCAACCGAAAGAAAAATAAAAAAAATAAAAAATATTTAGGTCTGACCGAAACATAGTATCGGTTAAACTGGTAAAAAAAATAGAAAAACTATTCTCTGTAATATTTTTATTATTATATTTGCTTGTACGGGGAGTCCGTTGAGTTACGCTTAACTCAACGAGCTCACTCCGTTGAGTCTTGAGTTAGTCAACGAGCTTATTTCGTTGAGTTAACTATAACTCAATGGAGTACTGTAACTAAGACCGCAGATAAAATAGTAATAGTGGATCAGGAAATGACCCGATTACCCATCTAAAACTTAGGGCTTATTTAAACTAAAAGCTAGGGTTTTGGGGGCATTATCTAGCAAATCATTTAGAATTTAGAACAGTAGAAATCAGAGCGATTTCGTGCTGTTGTGTAACTCCACGATGAGGAAAATGACGCCTGAATTTTGGGAAGAGGCTATTGATACATCAGAATTTCTGAAGGAATCAGAAGAGTGGCACACGCGGTAAAAGATCAGAAATACGACAAGAGAGAAAGAGCTACAGAAGGTAGAATTAGAACTTTTCAATTTCAGAAGAGATTTAGTAGATTTGGGTATACAAATACCTCAAATAATGGAAACACGAATCAGAATAGCAATAGAAATAGCTGTAAGCAAGGAAAGACAAATAAGGCCAAGTAATGAAGTTGCCCTAGAATTAATCCAACGTAAGTCCCGGCTCTGGTTCAAAAGACGAATCTGTAGACGAGCTAAATGGGCGATCTAGGAGCAAGAAAGGAAAGAAAATGAAGAAGAGGCAACTAAAGAACGGGAGGAACCAACTATTGAAAGACCTACTCTTGAGGAACAACAGTTAGGACCTTCAGTTCCACCATTTAAGCCGTTGGCACGAGCAGAAATGATGGGGCCTTCGACTGAAGAAGAAATAAGAGAATTTGTAGAACTGGTTCAAGTTGGAAAAAACCAAGGAGAATCAGAACATTTGGTAGTGGCTAAAGCACACCTGGTGTTTGATGCACTGTACAAAAAGAGGGCTGCAGAAAAGTTGAAAGCCCAATATAAAATTAAAGTGGAACAGCATCATGAAGCTACTACCAAAAATACTACCAAACCTGCTGCAAAAGGAGATGAAGCTGATCCTTCGAGACTAGTAATTATAGGCAAAGTTAAACAGGAAGAGCTAGTACCTATGGCTTGAAGGCTTGCAGAGCCTATTTTTGTAGATTTAATTTCAGAAGACGAAGAAGAAGAACAGGCACAACTAATCAGAAAAAAGAAAGGAAAAGAAAAAGTGTCTAAATATGAAGAAATTAAATCTGAAGTACCAATTTTTACAGGGCCTATGGAGCAAATTTTTATTAACCTACTATCAGATTCTGAGGAGGAGCAGGAGGAGCAAAGAAAAGAAGAAAATCAGGCTGAAATTAGTTTGCAGCCTATACAAGAAGAAACAAAAATTAGGACAGAAACTGAATTGCCCGCGATTCCATCCCAATCTGTTACAAAATCAAAAAGAACAGTAGCAGAACAGATTGGTAGTCAGGAGGAAGAAGAAAGAGTAGAAAATGAAGAGGCTAAAAGAAGCCATTTGGACAAAAATAATTTCACAGATTCCACTGAAGAGCAAGAAACTCTTCAGCAATTTATGGAAAGAATTCAAGACAGAGTGGAGAGTTCTGCCAGCTCACCACCACAAACAGAAGCAAAAGCAAAAATTCAAGAATCTGAAAAGAATGTTCAAATGCAGCCTATGCTAGAGAAAGATCAAGTACAAACCCCTATGGAGCAACAAAGTCACCTTCCTAACCCGACTGAAACAACAATTTTGAATAAAGTACACTTTAGTAGTCAGGAAGCTTATACTAAATATCAAGAAATAAGGGGTTACGATATTATTTACAACAGACTAGTAAATTGGGATGGAATGCAAGAAATCAAAGATCTATTTGAATTCCAAGGTCTACTGCAATTTATATCTCAAGAAAGAGGGCATGCAGTATATGAGAATTTAGTGCCTTGTTTCTATGCAAATTTAAGAGAAGGAGAAGGAGGATTAATTTCAAACGTGGAGGAAGCTGATGTACAGATAACACTAGAACTTCTCCACAACATATTTGGTTTAAAGAATGAAGGAATAAAAATTTTGGAAGATAAAACTGCAGTTGAATGGACTGAGCAGCAAATTAAGGATTGTTTAGCTATCAATCCTGGTGTGCCATTATTAAACAGATTGAAGCATTTAAATGGTAAAGCACACATGGTAGCTAACATTCTGATTAAGAATGTCTATCAACGATAGGGTCATGACATAGAATTAAGTCAATTTGTCAAATGGGCCACATATGCAGTTGTAAATAAGATCCAAATAAATTGGTTTGCAGTTTTTATCTCCAAGCTGAAAATAGTGAAGAAGAAATTATTTTATGGAGATTTGATTCCACTACTAATGGTGGACTGTATCGATTTCACTAAATGGACATCAAAAAGGATCATATCTAGAACCATTTCATTGAAAGAATACAGGAATTTTGTAGCTGCAGAACTAGCTGTACCTTCTGGAAGAATTGCAGGAGCAGTAGAGAGGATAAATCAATTAGAGCAGCATTAGAAAAACTCCAGAAGGAAGTAGATGAACTTAGGCATAGAGATTAAATTGTATTGTTCGTCTACTTGTGTAAAATTGTATGAAATTGTATGATGTACTTGTAATGTAATTGATTCATATTAATGAATATAATTTTTCAGGTGCAATTTTCATACGTGTTTGGATGTGAAGTGAATGGAATTTATTGAATATTATGTAATTTGTGGAACTTTATGAATGAATATGTAACAGATTTACAATTTGCTGAATGACAAGATAACTGCTTAAAAATTTCTACATGTTATAAGGTAAAATGTAAATTCTGCATAACATAAAATGACCTGCAAGTTAAATCTTTATATAATGTTCAGATTTAAATGTATTTTAATCAAAATGAGGCATTAATGACATAGATTTAACTTTATTACAGTTAGAAGAATGACAAAGAAAGAAAAAAAAACAGAATAGAAACACTTTCGAGAGTGAAGCTTAGAAGTTGCCAAGTGTTAACTCAACGAAGTAAGTCCGTTGAGTTAACCGTAACTCCACGAGGTCAGTAATATAATATAAAGTCACTCCGTTGAGTTATCTGTAACTCAACGACGTTAGTCCGTGGAGTTAGCAATAGTAACCGACTGTGTTCCGTTGAGTAATCTGTAACTCAACGAGGTTAGTTCGTGGATTAAGCAGAGCGGTTATTCTTTTAACCATGAACGAAACTTCGTCAGTTTAGCGGTTACCAAAATTTGAAATTAGTAGTAGTACATGTACCCATAAAAATAGGAACCACGATGCACGTTGCAAGACACGTTCTTGCAACGAGATTTATTCACTTTATGGATATGCAGTATATATATGAAATAGAATGTTATTTACGAGTTACCAGCACTTTTAAAAGAAAGGAGAAAGCGTTGGAGGAACTGGAAGGAGAAGCATCTGATTCAACTTCATCCGACAACAAATATTTATAGAATGGAAAGCTTCAGACTAGTATGTAATTAATCTTCTGCTATTTATTTATGAGCACATGGACTTGTTCTCTAAGCACTAAACGATTAGTAAGAACACCTACCCAGGAATTTTCATTGCAGAGGAGTACTGAAAAATTTTCTGAACTGAACTTTAACGAAATTCTTTGGGGTGTAGCTAACCTTTCTTTAAAAGAGAACATAGAGATGGCTGCTCTAGTAGAAAAACCATTAAGAGATATTCTATATCCTGAATTAATTGATGAACCTTCATGTATTCAATTGCCAAACTTTGAGGGAGATAGGTTTGAACTAAAATCTAATTATATTAGTCAATTGCCACATTTTCATGGATTAGAAAGAGAGGATGCCTATTATTTCCTTAGAGAATTTAATGAAGTTTGTCAAATGATGAAAATGCCAAACATGAGTATAGATGCTATTAAACTTAGATATATCCCTTTTTCTTTAAAAGATACAGCTAAGAGATGGTTATATACTCTATCACCTGATTCAATTTCTACATAGACTGAATTTTGCTCTGTTTTTCTGGAAAAATATTATCCAACACATCAAACGATTAAAAAGAAGAAAGAAATATTAATGTGTAACCAAAAATAGGGTGAATCATTTTGGAAATATTTTGAAAGATTTAAAGATTTACTGACTCAATGTCCACATCATGCAATGAGTAAAGCATAATTAATAGGTATAATTTATAAAGGCATAGATGTTTCAACGAAATCTTTATTAGAATCTACTTGTCAAAATGGATTTTTAAAATTATGTTGTGAAGAAGCATGGGCATATTTAGAAAATTTTGCAAAAAGAACTGCATAGTGGGAAAATTCGGTTGAAGCTATTGCAGATAAAAGAATATTATCAAGAGGAATGCATGAAATAGATTCCAATACTATGCTTGAGGTGAAATTAAATGAATTAACAAAGAAAATAGAAGAGTTATCATTAAATCAAAAGCTAGCAGAAAAGAATGCAAACATAAATGACTTAGATATTATTTATGCTAGAAACCAGAGAGATAACTTGGGAAATTCTTATCATCCTAATTGGAGAAATCACCCGAATTTATCTTGGAGAAACAACAATTTCTAGGGAGGAGAAAATATAAATGAGAAGAGCATAAGTTATGAAGTATTAATTGAACAAGGAGCTAGAATAGAGAAATTAGAAAAGATAATCCAACAAGTAAACAATCGTCTAGAATTTATATTTGAAAATGTTGTAATTCAAAATCAAAATAGAAATATATCACTTAGACAGAAGGAACCAATGGAAGTTAGACCTATTAGACGATTGCCAATACAAGCTATACATAATCCTGTCAATAGAACGGTTAATGAAATTGATACCTCTTCTGGGAGGGCAGCTGAATGAAACAGCATATCTGAAGCAACTATCTGTATGTATATATGTTTTTATTTTTATTTTAAGTTAATAGTATCGTAGAGTTAATTTTTAACTCAACGAACTTAGTCCGTTCAGTTATGCCTTAACTCCACGAGGGTGTGCAGTAGTTATGTTAATTTTTGTCTCTGCTAAATTTTTGTTTGTGTTATATAGAATCGACAAATGGAATTGATGCAATTATCGTTGGATGCACTAAGGGAAGTACTAAGTAACTTGTCATCTAAAGATCTGTGCAGGTTGTGTTGTGTATCAAAGGAAATTAAAGACTGTATTGAAGAAAAATATTTTCAGGGACTACAAGCTAAAAAAATGACTAAGATTAGAGATGGATTCATATGGAGGTCATTTAATCATAGTTCAAATACCCATGAATATCTGGCTATGGAAGAAACTACTAGAATTCTACCCAATGCATTAGAAGGAATAAATCATATTATGGGGATAGATGAAGGATTAATCATATACAAGACGAGACCAAGGTATGCAAGTTTATTATTACCTGATATTTTGGTAAGAAATCCTATAACAGGAGAAGAATGGAATATAGGAAGACCTAATAGATTTGAAGCATCAACTGTAAATTGTGGGTCAGCTTTAATATTTTCTAATAAAAATTCTGCAATTCCTGAAAAATTATATTATTGGAGACCTACAGGAAATTGGGGTGAAGATTTACGCTTAAGTGTGTATAATTTTCTAAACATATCTTGGAATGAAAACATTATAATATATCTAGGACAGAAATCATTAATTAACCAAACACATGTCATACTTGATGGATATATCTATTTAGTCACAGAGATATCAATAGCATATAGATCTGATTTATACATAGTGAGCATAGACAATTATGATGCTTATATAGAAATTTTACCTGTATTGAGTGAAATAGCTAAACCACCATCTACAGAATTTAATGAAATTCAAATAGGAATGTGGTATAATGAAGAAGATGATCCTACTTTATGTCTGATAAGAGGTGGGATGAACTAATGAAATTTCAAATATGGATTATTGAAGACATGAATGAATGGAAGTGGGAAGAAGAGTATATTGAAATAGATGTAGAAATAGAAACTGCTACATTACCCTGGAACCAAAAAGGATCCCTTTCTGCATTACATATCATTAATGGTAATACACTCGTATTTGGAATTTATAATATATTGCATGTTTACAAATTAAGAAGGAACAAGAACTGCATTAAAACAGAATTAATAGCAAGAAGAACTATGCCTAAAAAGTTTGCTTGGACTCATACATTTATTCCATTTGTTTCTACTTTTCAATCATATTCTTAAGCTATGATTTTGTGTGTTTAACGTTGTGTATTCTGCATTTATTTTTAGAAAGAAAAAAAAAAGGAATTTTGAAGTTTTCATGTTCATTTTATAAATAAAAAAAACAAACAAAATAAAATATCAATCTAGTTTGTTGGTATCTGTTCTAGGAAACCAACTGGCTTGCTTGTGAGCCACCAAAGGCATAGGAGCCTGGGTTCCACACAAGACACTGATTTATTAATATCTGTTAAATGTTATTTTGTTTTATATTCTGTGTTTATCTGGGAATGAAAAGTTTTTCAGAATCAAAAATCGGATTATGCAGAAGGAGATACAAATGGAACAAGGTATGTAACCAATTACTTATCTTGAATTTTAAATCAAACAAAACTTTATTGATGCCTACTACAATTACTGTATTTATTGTCAAATCTTTTACATTGAGGACAATGCAAAATGTAGGTATGGGGGGGAGGTAATTAAAGTAATAGCCATGTAAGTTTGTTAATTAAAGGAATTAAAATGGTACTGCAAAGTTTTGAAGAAATTGAAAATTTTTATGAACTTGCTGTAACTATCCGATAATTGAGACTGTAAAATTTTTATAAACTACTTGAATGTTATATTTAGAAGGCAATAGAAGATGCTATAGAATTTATTATTTATGTAAATCTAGATATAATATCTTATGTTTTTTTCTGAATTTCATGAGTTTAACAATTTCACGATTTTAAAATGAAATCCGAATACTTAATGCTTAATCAGAAAATTATCTGAAGTCCTGAAGAAGCTGAGATGTGAATTCTAGATTAAATGAAACACATATGATGAAAGATACATTTACTTTGACTGATTGAACTTATAGAATGATTTATGTGTAGATCTTATTAAACTACAGATAAAGTATGAGCTTGTTGTTATGGATTCATATTTTTAGTAAATAATAGAAGCAGGATTATATGAGATTGGTGTTTTATTGCATCTGTATTAATGAAATACGTGCATATATAGTATGTGATTAATGCTTTGTTTTGTGTATGCATTTTATTTTATTTTATTTTATTTAAAAAAAAGAAGAAAAATTATTGAGAGTTTATTGACTTGTTTGATCACGAGTCTTTTGTACTTGAGCAGATAGGTCTGTAAGGATTGTTGACTTGAAAAAGGACTCTTGAAATCTGACAACCTAAGATCCTGATCAGATCTGGGATTGTTGACTGAAAGCTCGTTACATGGGTACATTAGAAAGCTCTTGTATGATTCAAGCTTGTCAAATTAACTTTTAAAGAAAAAAAAACATATAATATTCTGAAAAGATACAAGTGTTTTGTGAAATACAGATATCTTATGAATCGAGTATATTTTCTATTATTTAGAATTGCTGAAATATGAATCTGGAATTGACTTTTGAAGTTGTTTAATGGAAATACAATTCTTTATTCTACTTGTCTTAATCAGATTGAATTGGATTGTACTTTGATTCGTATGTTATTGAAATTTCTTCTAGAAATCTTATTGGAAAATTTAGGATGACAGATGATGAAAAGAAGAACAAACGATAATATAATTAACACCTATATGATGATGATATATTTTGTATGTAATTTACATATATTCTAAATATCTTTGCAGGTTGATTACTAAAACATACAAAATATATTTTTAAGCTAAACAAAAGAAAAAACAAAAGGGGAAGAATTAATTCTAGCACTTTTAAAAACCAATTAATTAGATCTTAGTTTACTAAGGGACTAGCAAAATTTAGGTATGGGGGAAGTGTTTAGAATGAAAAAGTGCATATTATTAACGGTTAAATGATGGTTAATTGCATAATATTTAGCTTATCATATGAGAATTAAGCCATTATGTTATAATTGCACTGTTATATGCTTTAATTGAAGAATCTGCTTAATTTTAGGGAATTAATGTTAATTTAGTACATTTATGAACTGTCGGTAAGTTGTAGGCTGTGAAATTCTTAAGTATCCAAATTTTCTGATATTTCGGACAATTATGTTTAACAGATCGAATATGTATCGGATAGTTATGTTTAAATTGCCGAATAGTTATGTTTTGAGAGAATCTTTTATTATTTCCTGAAGTACGCGTGTCGAAACCAGAATGAATGACTTAAGTGAACTTTCGGTGAGTTATCTATAACTATCCGAAATTGCAGCTGAGCATCGAATAGTTATCCCTGTAACTCTCCAAAATCTCTTTTTATTTATAAAATAGTTGAGGACACGTGTCATGTTCTAGGTAAATGACTTAAGTGGATTTTCGGTGAGTTAGCTGTAACTATCCGAAATGCATCTGAGCATCGAATAGTTAGACTTATAACTTTCCGAAATGTTATTTTATGATTAAACTGCTACTGACATGTGTCGAGATCTGGTAGATTTACTTAAGTTATGTATCGGTGAGTTATCTGTAACTATCTAAAATGCATCTAAGCATCGGATAGTTAAGTTTATAAGTATTCGAAATACACCTGAGCATCGGATAGTTAAATTTATGCACGTGTTTTATAGTTAAATCAACGAAGAAAGTCCGTTGAGTTATCTGTAACTCCACAGACTATATATTTTCTAATATGCCATTGTAGCGGTTGCAAAAACAGGACAGTTGGAAGGAAAAACCACGTTTGCACGTATCGCGTAGGAGAAGAAAGCATCGTCGTTGATATGAATGAAGGAAATCCAACTGATCATTCAAGTAGAAGCAGTTACTACTGAAGAAATATAAAAGAAAAGAAGAAAAAAAGAAGAAAAAAAGAAGAGGGGATGATCGATGTGTGATCGATGGACAGACAGTGTGTGTAAAGGAGGATGAGCGTCGCAATTCTCTAAAGTACCACACCAACTACCATCATCACCACCATAATCACAAACCATCGGAGGTCTGTGAGGATACTTACCTGATGTCGAGTCGATTCCAAGCCAAACACAGTGCCTGACAACCACTATGAGGAGTGATCGTGTCGTGGGAAGGGAAGCCATTTTCACCAAGCGCCGACTCATATTTCAGGAGATCGTAAAGCTTTTAGCCTTGACTTCGGGTTGATGTCTGTATGCTGAAGAGGAGATCATCTTGCAATTCTGGACTCGCGATTCTATAGGGAGAGGAGACAGAATTGTAAGTGGTTTAATTTTCAGTGGTGTAATCGCGTTGTAAGTAGTGTCGGAAGTATTTACTGTCAAGTGAGATTACTTTACATTTCACCTTTCGCCCATTTCCATGTTCACATCAAAACAAAAATACCAAAAACAATTTATCTTTGTTTGTATGTTGTATTTGAGTGTTGTATTGTTTCTGTTGTATCGTGATTAATGTTATCTGTATCAATTTTGTGATTGTTTTATGTTAGTTTTAATTTTACAGTTTACTGAAATTGGTTCGTACAAAACAACTTAAAGATTTTAATGGTTACTGTTTGAATCATCTGAATGTTAGTATTACTTAATGATAAATCCAATGTTAACTAGCATTAAAAAGCTTAATTGATGTTATCTATAATCTATAGAATCACCCAATGGTTGGCTGAATTCCTCTGTAAATAGCAATAGTATAAAGAAGAGACAGGCTCGTGGAGTTAACTTAAGTCGACAAGGATAGTCTGTTGAGTTAGCCATAACTCAACGAACTTTGTCCATTGAGTTAACTGTAATTCAATGGAGTGCTTATTGAATATAAATTTGAATTGTTAAGAATCAAACAGTTCTTAAATTCGTCAGCAATTCCCTGTGGGATCGACTTGTACTTGCACACTGATACAATAGACATTGTGCACTTGCAATTAAAGTACAAATTGGAATTAATATCTAAATTGTATTAAAGATTGTTTGTTTACTTCTAAAAGTAAGAATAGACATAAAGATAAATTAACTAAGTAAAACAGAAGTAACAAATCCAAGTTTTTCTAGTGTAGTGCTGGGAAAACCCAAACAGCCAGCTAAGGTTACGAGACCTTGTAAACTTAAGCGATTTAAGTATACAAACCTCGTACTATTACTAAGGTAAATTTACAGAACCTCGTAAAGTTAACATATTAAGTTTACGAAGAAATATTTGGTTGAGTAAAAATGAAAATTTCTTTATATACAAAGTTATTTCGTAAACTTAGGTACATAAGGTTATGAAGGGGTTCATAAACTTATGATTTTTTATTACTAACTATAGTAATCTTAGTTGAATATATTTAAAATATGTTTACCTAATAAACTTTAAATATTTAAGATGTGATAGTTAGCCTAAAACCTCATTTCATTCATCGTCTTCTACCTAAACCCTAAGGGTGCTAGGACATGAAATTATAGATGAAAAGCTAGGGCAAAATGGTTTAAAGATCTTCAAACTGGGAAAGCAAGGTAGACTTTAATATTTTTCGTCAAGTTGCTGCTTATTGGCATAATGAGAAAAGAGTGAAAAAGTTTAATATAGTAAAACAGATGGAGCAATTACACATTCAATGCTGCGAAATAACTAGGCTGTGTAACTTAGAAAATATTTTGTCCACAAAAGAGTTTGCTATAAAAGTCAAAAGAACCATTGAAAAAGAAGTCACAAAAGAGAAAGCTTTGAGGCCTCTCAATACTGTAACTCATGAACTGATTAAAAAGAAATCTATTTTCTGAATTCAACGAGAAATATATGTTCAGCCTACTAGAAAAACTTATAAATTTGGAAATATCGAATATGGTCAACATATAGTTAGAACAACGTAGAAAAATGCTGCAGAAGAAGAATGGGAAGAAGCACCATCGTTCTTCACTCCTCATTCTATGTTTGATAAACCTAGATATAAGGAGATATTAAATTTATTGTTAGCAATTGGAGAAGATCTAACAACTGCCAAACAACAAGCTTCTATTGAATTTGATCAATGGAGAAAGAATCAAATAGAAGCTGAAGATGCTATAAGGGATGGTAAGGTACAAGATGCTACTATACTATACATTCCTGAAAATCAAGAAGAATGGTAGTTATTTGCAAATGTTGTCAAACTACTATTGGATGCAAAAATATCTATACAAGGAGCATAGATGGCAGCCTCTAAATAATTCGACAAACGTAAAAGAGAAGGAATTCACTATAAGCTGTGGAAAAAGAAGCAGTTTAAAATGAAAAATATTGGAAAATTAAAAAGTCTAGTAGAATAATGAGAAGAAATTGGCGATGACGAAGAGCAACCCTTGATTATCAGAAAAAGAAAGTTTGAGCAATTTCCTCAAACTTATATTTGAAAGTTGAGAACAATAAGTTCCCAAGGAGCTTCTTCTAATCAACTAACTACTTCCTAACCAGATTTTGAAAACCCAGTGATTCCTACACCTTCTCTAATAAATCCAACTATCATTATCAAAGAGATTTTGAATGAGCTGAAAGATAGTATAAATTTTGAAAATACAGAGATAGATATATCCCCATTGGCTGATATTCTAAAAACAATTGTACAAGATACTTCTGCGAATATTATGACACCAATGGATGAAGATATTACTAAAGAGTATAGAGATACTAATTATAGAAAAGATACACCATATATAGGAATACCTCTTCCTATCATTGAAGAAGAAATTGTTTGCAACACATATTAAAGAGATTGTTCAAAGACCAATGAGCAAGTAGAAAAACCACCACTTCAAAAATTTCCTAAAATAGAAAATTTTCCACTATACTTCTGAAATCAAGAAGCTCATGAGAAGTATAAGGTCTATAAATCTTCTAATATACTTTACAGCAGACCTTTAGATTGGAGAAAACTATAGGAAATTTATGGATTATTTGAATTTCAAGGGTTAGTCAAGATTATCCAAGAAGAAAATACTTTTTCTTATATTAGTGGATTAGTTCCTATTTTTTACAACAATTTGATTGAAGTGGAAGGCAAACTGATAACCAACATCGAAGAATAGGACATTGAGTTAAGTCTTGAACTTTGTTATCAACAGCTAGGTTTACGCAATACTAGTCTAGAAATTTTAGAAAATACAACTAGCTTAGGTTGGAAAGAATTAGATATTAAATCATGCCTATGTATTGATCTTGTTATTCCATAGTTAAACAGAATGAAATATCTCAATGGAAAAACTTGATTTATTGCCTTAGTTCTTATTAGAACAATATATCAAAGGCAAGGGTATGAACTGAAATTAAGCCAATTTGTTAAATTGGCCACTTATGCTATCATGAACAAGATCCAAGTAAATTGGTATCAAGTTTTTATCTCCAAACTTAAATCTATCAAAACAAAGTTATTTTTTGGAGATGCCATTTTCAAATTACTTAGTAGATCTTTATCTTTGGCCAAATAGAAAATCTGCTAGCAAAGGTCAAGGTATTTGACTGTAAAAAATTTTACATGATTTGCTATAAATGATATTGAATCAACTTATCGACAATCAATTACAATAGTAGCTTCTACTTCAGAAGATCCAACAAACCATCTTCTTCTAAAGTAAGACCTTTTACTAACCTTCTGCTACTTGCTAGGCTAGAACAACTACAAGAATCAATGGCAAAAATGCAAGCAGATATTGAGAAATTAAAAGAAAAATTGTAGTTGTAAACCTAAACTTTTCTTTATATAATGTAAACATGTTTGTAAATATTTTATTTTTTGAAATGACAAAGAGGGGGAGAAAGTATTATAATTTCAAATATATGTGATTGAATGATTAATTAAATGCTATGTTAAGTATATATGATTGAATGATTGACAGAATGCTATGTTAATTATATGTGAATTGAATGATTGCTTAAATGGTTTGAATTTTATTTCAGAAAGGAAAATGAGTATGTTAAATGCTAAATGTTTGTTATGAAATGTTAAACTCTTATTGAATGTTTGAATTATTTGGAAAGTTTTATCATCATCAAAAAGTGGGAGATTGTTAGGGATAATGTTATTATCCATTAATATGGTTATATTTTAATGAGTGACAAAATGATTTTTTAAATATGCAAGATGATGAATTTCATAAATAATATCAAGTTCATAAGATTAAGTATAATCGTAAATTTATCTAATTTATAACTTTGGTTTAAAGCTCTGAATTTTATCGAATTATATAATTTTATGGAAACTCGTATTACAATGATAAATTAATGAATGGTCGTAAATTTATGAAGTTATTTTTTTATATATAAATAGAATCTGTAAAGTTATAAGGATAACTTGATGGACCTTCGTAAGGTTGTCTCTTAATGAGTTCATAAAGTTATAAGTCTAGTATAAGCAGTTGTTCAGTTTGTTTTGTTTACTTATATATATATATTTACTTAAAAACTTTGTTTGGGTGATTTTCATTTACTTTAATTATATATTGATAATTTCTTTTAAAAGTAAATAAACAATTTTCATAGATTAGATATTAAATCTAATTTGTTTTTAACTGCAAGTGCATAGTGTCTATTATATTTGTGTGCAAGTATAGGTCAATCCCACAAAGATTGAGTAAAAATTACATACCACTTTGATTTTTATAACTAGAGTTTTATGTGTTTTAAATTACGCACTTTGTTGACTTACTACTAACTCAACAAACTTAGTTCGTGGAGTTATAGTTAACTCAACGAACTATCCTCATGGACTTAAATTAACTCCATTAGCCTAACTAATAATTTCCAATTAAATTTTGCTATTCATAGAGGAATTCGACCATCCATTGGGCGGTTCCATAGAATGTAAATAATATCAATTAAGCTTTTTAATGTTAGTTAATCTGGTATTTATCATTAATCAACACTAACATTTAGATATTTCAAACAGTAACTATTAAAATTTTGGGTGTTTTATATGAATCAATTTTAGTAATTATTAAAACTATTTCCTATGTTCTAAATCAACTAAATACAAAACATTTACAATATTGGCAGTAATAACATTAATCGCAATACAAACAAACACTACATCACAAATGCTAACTATAAACACTGATAATCAGTTTTGTTTTGAAATGTTCCTGAAGATGAACGAAAAGTAAAATATAGAAATTCTCTATTAATAGTAAAAACTTTTGTCACTACATGCGACATGATTACACCATTGAAAACTTAATCACCTACAGTCACGCCTCCTCTCCCTATAAAATCGCAAACCAAGACTTGTAAGTTGATCTCCTTTTCAGTATATTAGCATCAACCTGAAACCAAGGCTAGAAGCTTTACAATCTCCTGAGAGATGAGTTAGTGCTTAGTGAAAATGGTTTCCCTTCCTACAACGCGATCACTCCTCACAGTGGTTATCAGTCACCATGTTTGGCTTAGAATTGACCCAACATCTAGAAAGTATCCTCATAGACCTCCGATGGTTAGTGATTGTGGTGGTGTTGTAGAGCTTCAAGGAACTACCTATTAGGACCTTAAGGCTTACCAAAGGAGGGGTGAATGGTAAAAATTTGTTTCTTAACCTTTTAGAAGTAGTTTAATGTAAAGAGATAGTAAGCACACGATAAAAGAATTCACACAGAGATTTTTAGGTGGTTCACCACTAACAGCTAGTCCACCCCCAAGGGATACTTGGGCTTCACTAAACTCTTGCAAACTTACAATCACTTGCTTTAAGGTTTAAGCAAGAACCAACCAACCATTCACTTGAGCTTCCTTGTCGAAGCTTCAATCAATCATTTCTCTGAAGTTTTGATCTGTGTACTTCAGTAAACACTAGCTTGTGAGTAATAGAGTTGAGTGCATGATGAGCTTCTGAAATTCAGTCTGTAAATGTTGAAGATGATTTGATTTCTAAAGCTTTTCTTCTATTGAGATTGGTGTAAGTATGTATATGAGCAAAAGCTATCTAAATTTGTTGTCTATATCTTGTATATATACCAAACATGTGTAACAATCATATTTTCTTCCAACGAATGTATTCTACTGTACTTGATTAGACTTCAATCCCAAATACGGTAAGTTACCATTCAGAAAGTTATTTCAAGATGTCCTTCTGATTTTCTTAACCTTTCGGATAGTTAGCTGTGTAAACCTTTCTGCCATGTAGGATTCCAGAATATATACTACGAGTAGTCATTCAATCGGATACTTATAACTGTAACTTACCGAACAATTATTTAACTATCGGATAGTTGGCTAAAGTAACCCTCTGTTAACTTTCTGATTGCTTTAATTCAGCACGTGCATAAAAGACTGACTTAAGTTTTGGATGGTTATCCCTGTAACTCACCAAAACGCTTCAAGATTTCGAATAGTTATCTTTCTAACTCTCCGAAAACTTATTTGAGCTTCTCTCTGGAATTCTACGCATAGGAAATTCAATGACTTAAGTTTCGGATACTTAAACTATAACTCACCGAAACTCTCTTGAATGTTCGGATAGTTATCTTTCTAACTCTTCGAAATCTTATATGAACTTCTGTCTGGAATTCTGCACATGGGAAATTCAGTGACTTAAGTTTCGAATAGTTAAACTGTAACTCACCGAAACTCTCTTTGAGATTTCAGATAGTTATCTAACTCTCCAATTTTTCCTTTAAGCTTTTGACTGTCGACTTCTCCATTCTACTCGTGCGTAATAGGATGACTTAAGTTTCGAAAAGTTATACCTGTAACTCACCGAAAAACTCGAATAGTTATCTAACTCTCTAACAAGTCCTTTAAGCTTCCGTTCTGTATTTCTGCACGTGATTAATTAAATGACTTAACTTTCGAATAGTTATACCTATAACTCTCCGAAAAGTCCTTTAAGCTTCCGAATAGTTAACTCCTTAACTATCCGATCATTCAATCCTTCTTAACTGTCCGATTATCTGTGACAGCATATTCTGAGATTTACTGCAACATGTTTGCTATTTCGATTTGTCTGTCTTCTGATCTTTTTACTGTACAAACTAATCCTGATAAATACAATTCAAAACCTTACATTGATTTTTGCATTATCAAAATCTAGAGGTCCTTTCACTACCAATGCTTCTTGTAGTTAGCATGGTTCTCCACTCCCTTTCTTCGTCTTTTTCCTCTTCTTTTTATATTTCTTTCAATAGTAACTACTTCTGCCTAAATGATCGATTGAATTTCCTTCATTCGTATCAACGATGATGATTTCTTCTTCATTCCGCAATTTAAATCCTATGTGATACGTACAATCATGGTTTTTCTTTGAATTTTATGTTTCTACAACTACTTCACATTAAATATTAGAAAATATCTGGTCCGTAGAGTTAGTGTAACTCAACAGACTTACTCCGTTGACTTAACTATTAACTCAACGGACTTCCCTCGTTGAGTAATGCTTAACTCAACAAACCTGATATAAAATAATATAAAACATGTGCAACTCACATGATATAATAAGACATTTAAATGCAACATGTGCATAAATAATCCAAGTTTTTACACCTTTAAACCTGTAACTCGATGAACTTATCTCGTTGAGTTAATTGTAACTCAACGAGTTGTTACTGTACATCTGTACATGATTAATATATGCAAATAAAACATATCTTGCTTAACACTATAAAACCACACTTGAATCAAATTTTCAATTTTCCAGAAATGATATTTAATTAACATTAATTCCTTGAAATTATGTACATTCTATAATTAAGGCATATAATCATGCAATTGTAACATAATAGCTTAATTCTCATATGATAAGCTAAATATTATGCAATTAACCATTACTTAACCATTAATATTATGCATTTTTTCATTCTAAACAATAGTTTTTAAAAGATAAAGAATTATACTTTACATGTGTCAGCTTGTAAGAATCTGTAAAGTTAAGGAGATAAGTTTATAGATGTTCATAATGTTCAGCTATACATAAGCTCATAAAGTTATGGGCATAACTCTATGAAGGGTCATAATGTTAGCACTTTGATGAATTTATTTAACTAATATATTTTTATATTTAATTAAAGTTTTGGTGAAGGATTATTTATTTATTTTACAGATGACACGTGGCACACATACACTCACACACGTTCCACCATATTACTAAAGACTCAATGAAATATTTACAAATGGCAATTAGAGATCAATTTTACAAAGTCAAGATTAAAGATCGTGGTTCGAAAAAAAAAAAATCTTAAAAATGAACAAGTCCATTGAGTAAAGTTAACTCCACAAAGTAAGTCCGTTGAGTTTTGCTAGCTCCACAAACTAGTAATTTTTCAACGATCATGTAGTGAGCGGCTGCAAGAAATTTAAAAGAGAAAGAACGTGTTGTAGGATCATGTGTAGACAGTTATATTTTCTCAATGTAATATAAATTGAGTAAAATCGATGTTTGGATGTGAGTTCCCTTTTGACAAAAACTCTAGAGAGAAAATTTTGAGAAGACTTGAAGATACATGAAGAACGAAAGCTAAAAGTCATTAGAAGTAACTCAGCGGCAACAAAGCTATTACTTGAAGATTTAAGTATCACTATATCCACAAAAGGAAAGTTTTATTATGTTTATGCTTTCATGATTAATTCCTCTTTGCATTACATCGTTTAATTGAAAAAGAGAATCTATCCACAAGGGATGTTGTGGAAGAAACTCTAAAAGGTGTTCTTTCAGAAGAGTTTCAAGGGAACTTTATAGGAGCACGTAAAGTTGTACAGATAACTATACAAAAGCTGGTATAGTTAGCACAGTAATTGTACGAGGGTTCATATAGTTAGAAGGAGACTAAACGAAAGATCTATGTCTTGTCAAGTTGATTTAGCTTTGAGTAAAGTTGGAGACACTAGGTTTTAAGTGAACCAAAAACTCCTAAGGATAGTGAATTCTTGAGTAGGGACTCAAGGAGTGGACATACCTAGGTTGAGGGGAACCACTATAAATTGCCTATGTGTTTTAATCTCTATTTTATTTCTACATTACCTAGATTTAAAAAGGGATCAAAAGTTTACTACGAAATTTGCAGTATACTTAATTCACCCCCTCTCTTAAGTATAAACCTTTCCTAACAGAAACAATACAAATGTTAAATAATAATGTATTTATCATGTGCAAAAATAATAACTTTAAGTTTATAATACTAACCTAACGTATTGCCTTAATGTTTAATATAGCAACCGAATGCGTGCAATTATGTTAACTTAACAAGTTAAACATGTGCAACTCACGTGATACAATATAACATTTATAACTTTAAATTCACCATGTGCATAATACTAACTTAATGAGTTCGATCATGAAACTTAACATTCTGTTAACTAACTTAATGAGTTCTCACATGACCTTTTTACAAATAAAGCACTAACTTAACAAGTTGTCTTAACATGCACTATACATGATACAAAACTATAACATTAAAACATATCATGCTTTACAATAAAAACACATGTTAACTTAATGTTTAGTTAAATGAAAAGTTAGTATAACTTAACGATTAGTTATTTAACTTAGCATAATTCTAAATCCATTACAAGCAAGTATATATAACATTAAACTTTTTCTGTACTAATTGATGTTCTTAATTTACTTTCACAAATAATAGTAATTGATTAAATATGATTACTTATGTTTTACACACATCTTCAAAACATAATTCTCAACATGGATCTATTGGAAGCCCTTAACAACAAGTCTGACTTTATATTTTTTGCTACCATCTAGTTGTTCTTTTAGCCTGAGCACTTACTTGTTTCTTAGGACTTTCTTTCCTTCTAGCAGTAGAGTTAACTTCCAAGTTTTATTCTTTTCCAAAGACCTCAGTTCCTCTTTCATTGCTAACTCCCACTCTTGTGCATCACTTACACAAATAGCCTCCTAATTTGTCTCTAGTTCACCATCATCCATCAATAGTAGATAATTGAATGAAGGTACATACCTCTCTAGAGATCTGGAGACCCTTCTAGATCTTTTAAGTTGTCTAGTGATAGCCTCCTCCACCTGATTCTCAAGCTGTTTTTGCTATTCAACTTCTGGAAACTGATTTTCTTCTTTAGGTTCTTTCTAAGGTTGTTCAGCACCACTATCTAGACTATTTTTAGTAGTACTTTTAGGTTGAGCCTTTGACTACTTTTCAATTGCACTTTCTCTGTGCTTATACATCTTAGATTCAATGAAGATGACATCTCTTGCATGGATTATTTTCTTAATTTCTTCCACCCAAGAATCTGTAACCAAAATAATCCCTACCATAGCCAATAAAAAAACATTTTTGTGACTTTGAATCCAACTTGTCCCTTTTGTTACTATTCAAGTGAACAAATGAAATAGATCCAAAGACCTTTAGATAAGCATAATTGACCTCTTTGTCAATCCACAATTCTTTAAGGTTTTTAAACTCCATTGGGATAGATGGTCCTTTGTTTATTAGATAGGTAGCTCTACTGATAGCTTCTACCCAGAATACTTTGGGAAAGCCTATATGCAATCTCATGCATCTAGCTCATTCATTCAAGGTCTTGTTCATCCTCTCAACAACACCATTTTGCTATGGAGTCTTAGCTATAGTCCTCTACCTTCTGATTCTTTGTTCTTTACAATAGATTTTTAATTCATGGCTATCATATTCTCCTTTATTGTCTGACCTAATGGATTTTAGTTTTCTACCACACTGATTTTCAACTTCTTGAAGACTTGGAAAACTTTAGACTTTTGCTTGAGAAAATAAATTCACACCATTCTAGTACTATCGTCAATGAAGGTGGCATAATAAAGGACACCTCCTAAAAAACTAATAAGGGCAGGTCCCCACACATCCATGTGAACTAACTCCAATTTCTATGACTTTGGGTCATAAGGAGACTTGGCAAAGCAGACCTTCTTCTACTTTCCCTCAATGCAGTCCTCACATACTCTTAAATTAACATTCTTCAACTTAGGAATCTTCTCATCTACCACTAAAACTTTTAACTCTTTCTCACTAAGGTTTCCCAACCTCTTATGCCATAAAGCAATATCTTCAATGTCATTGATTGCTACAATGGAGTCATCTTGATTTGATGTCAAATATAAAATGGCAGTCCTCTTTCCTAAGGCAACAACTCTAGCACCTTTAGTTACCTTTCATTTGCCTACACCAAAGCTAATGTGGTAACCCTCATCATCAAAGCTACTTATGGAAATCAATTGCTTTGCAAGATCAAGAACATACCTGACTTCTTATAGTTTCCATAGCCCTTTTTATTTTTATGTAAACCTTATCTCTTCCTAACATATCTAAACTAGTGTTGTTGGCAAAATACACCTTCTTTACAAGAGTTACACAATAATTGTGCAACAAATCCTTCCTATAGGTAATGTGAAATGAAGATCCTGAGTTTAGTACCTATGAGTCAATGGAACTATCAACACAGCACACCAGGGCATTGTCTGAATCATTGGAGACAACATTTGCACCTACTCCTTTAGATCCCTTTCCCTTGCTGTCTTTCTTGAGAGCCTTACACTATGACTTGAAATACCCCTATTGATCACAATTCTAGCACTTAATGTCTAACCTCACCTTGCTGGTACCCTTGGACTTTGACCTTCCATTGGATTTAAATTATTTTGATTTACTTCTCCCTCTACTTTCAACACTAAGGGTAGAAGTTAAGGCTGACAATTTACTTTTCCTATAAATGTCCTCACTCAATATCAAATCTCGAATGTCACTCATTTTGAGCTTATCATAACCTAGTGAACTACTTATACCAATCACGACTAGAGACCAACTTTCTAGTAATGAGTATAATAAAGTCAATGCCCTAACTTCATCATCAAACATTATATCTACTGAATGCAACTGATTCAATATAGTATTTAACTCATTAACGTGGTCTGTAACATTACCACTTTCATGAATTTTCAAATTAAATAATCTATGCATAAAAAATACCTTGTTGAAACCTTTCGAAAACACTTGTTTGTTAGAACATTTCATCTGAACCTTTTAACTAGTGCTAGCATATCTTGTGGCATACTCCACACCTACACCACTTAACCCAATAGGGGTATGATGAACTTGTGTTATAGTATGTTGAACATTTGTTATGTAGTGGAAAATGTTTAAATTAATGTTGTAATAATGTTTTGACATGTAATGTTGGCATTTTCATATCTTTTGTGACTTTTTTAGGTTATTGTATAAAATTTTTTTAGTATGTTCAAAACATCTTATCCATGTATTTTCTTCTCAGGTTCAATACATTAGTACAATGTCTTCATTTGACATAACACTTGAGCAAGAAGAGAAAGAAGCAAAAACAATATGACAATTTCTTACTTGTGTTTGGAGTAACATTTGTGCTATTGCAAGTAGTTGTACAAGTACTTCAATTGCAACAAATAGAATTTTTAGCAAAGAAGCTAAAGAATACATTGCTAGGTTGTTAGATCCTTCTTTATCACATCAAACTTATAATTGCAAGAAAATATATAGGATGAGTCAACATGTATTCTTGAAATTTTGTAATTTATTGAGGATAAAAGGAGTAATAGCAGATGGGAAGAATATGGTAGTGGGAGAGAAGCTTGGAATTTTCCTTATTATAGTTGGTCAAAATCAAAAGTATGAAGTAACATAGAGTAATTTTCTTGTTCTTCATGGATAATTAGTACTTATTTTAATGAAATGGTCGATGCAATATTACATTTGAGTGATACATTATTAGCAAAACATTTAACTATCACTCTGCTCGAATTAAGAATGATGAAAATGTTTTCCCATATTTCAAGGTACATTTATATTATTATCATAGTAGGTATGTATATGATTTATGTATTTCATTTTAGGTCACTTGGGTTTAGGGTTTTAATTTATATAGGATTGCATTGGAGTACTTAACGAGACACATATCAAGGCAACTATTTATGGACAACAAACCACAAGGTTTAGAAATAGGAAAAGAGAATTATATCAAAATGTTATGGTTGCATGTAATTTCAATATGTAAATTACTTATGTTCTTGCTAGTTGAGAGGGATCAATAACCTATACTCTCATATTACAAGATGCAAAATATAAACCAAATGGACTACAAGTTCCACTAGGTACTAATAAAAGTTGGTATGCATATCAAATTATCATTTCTTACATTGTTAGCATATGTGTATACTAATAAAAGTTGGTATGCAAGTAAATTTTACTTAGTGGATGCTGGTTATCCAAATCATCCAAAATTTATTTATTCATTTCGAGGTATCAGATATCACTTAATAGAGTATGACAGTAATAAACAACCAATGAATGCTATTGACAATTTTAATTATAAGCATTCACAATTGATGATAGTGATTGAACGTATATTTAGGGTTATAAAACATCGATTCATAATTTTACGTAGTTACATGTCATTTCCATGTCAAACACAAGTGAAAATTGTTATTGCATATTTCTTAGTCCATAATTTCATTTGTTAAGTAGATTCAACTAATTTTCTTGAAGATTTACAAGATGAATTAGTAGAATTTGACATTGCTAATGAGATATTAAGTACAAATGAAGGAGGAGAATAAATAAGGAATATTATTAGAATGCCTTAAGAAGAAAAGAAAGAAATAGATGATACAATGTGGGGAAATATTATGAATATCATGTAGGAAGGATAAAGAAGTACAAATGCTTGAAATTCATTTGTATTTGAACATTATTGTAACATTTTATTTGATTTAATATATTGTAATATTTAAGATATTTGAATAAAATATTAAATTTTCAAAAATATTATGAAATTTTTTATAAATTAATTAACAATTAAATATTGTTAATAATAATATTTGTCTTTTATTATTATCTTGAAAAATCCTTTAAAATATAAAAATTATTTATTTATAATTTATATTACTTTACTTTCCTTCACTTTCTGAACATACTTTCAAATTTTTGGAAATTTTAAAACTTTCTCTAGGTTTTTATTTTTCTCATTTTCCAGATGTTATTGAACTTTCTTTCAAGAACTTTTTGATGTCACTAACACTCCCTTAATTACTTGTTACCATAATTACCTATGCTCCTTATTTTCTTCATCTCTTTCTATAATCACTTTATTTTCCTATTTCCATAATCATTTTATTTTTCTATCTCCGTTATCTCTTTATTTTCTCATCCTCGTAACGACTTCATTTTTCTATCTCCCTAATCACTTTATTTTTCCACCTTCGTAACTAGATTATTTTCACATCTTTATAATTACTTTATTTTTTCATCTCCATAATCAGCTTATTTTTCCTATCTCCAAAACCATTTATTTTTTCCTCCCCACAACTGTACACCCCCCTTCCTCCATCGCACCCCAATTGCATGCCCTCCTCCATTCATATCTACTTTGACCTATCTACGCATATCTGTCAACGTCCATCAACTTACCCGCGCTTGGATTTCCCAACCCAACTCGACCTTGGTGCACCAAACTTTTCTTGACCTACGCTTGATCCCCCAGTCAACACATGCATGATTGATCGATCCCATGCCCAATTCAACATTCACCACTCACACCAGCACCACCCACACGACCGTACGATCAGTCCATCTCGTAACTGGGCTCACCCAGCCACACTGAACTCAACCCTCAACCAGGCCAAATGACCAGATTCAATCTTGGTTCGAGTCTGGGTGCACTCTGGATGCATCCCAGATTGCACCCACACCCTGACAAATGCTCCCTTGCTTGAGCCCACCTTCGATCTATTGGTTTCCACTAGCCTCCACTTATTGATACACCCTAGAAGACTTGTGCTTCCAACTCTTGATTTCAAGCTTTTCCACACTCAACAATACCCACTAATCCAACAATCTTTCGCGAGCTTCTGGCGAACTTTGATAGCTTTTGATGGGCTCCAACAACTTCTATGTCACCTTTGTTGAAGAATCCGGACAAATTCAGGTAAAGATAAGCTTATTTATGGTCGACTATATTATTTTTTTTTTATTAGAAAACTTTAATGTTTTGACTCTATATAAGTTTTTTTAGGTTCTACTCAAAACGTTAAAGAACAACGAGAAGGTTGGCCGTAACAAATGGGAGAAAATTCCTGCTAAAACTATAAATTTAAGTGTGTTATAGACCTTTATTTTTTGGGCTTCGTGTCATGAATACATAGAAAATTTATCTCAAAAAAATAAAAGAATGTTCATGAAGTGTTGCCTACTTGTATCGATTTTCTATACTTTCTTTGTTGAAGTTTTTAGACAGAACGCATGAGGAAATTATTATGTTTATGTTTGTGATTTATATAAGTTGTATTTGAATTTCAAGTATATTAGATGAAGTTTTGTTTTTCCGTATAAATTGTATTTGATTCATGTGTATGCACGTGAACTTCGTATATAAATTTTATCTGTGATTATATGTATCTGAACTTCATATACAAAGTGTAATGAACTTTTGTTTTATCAGAAATATTGATGCAAGCAACAGATGAGATGAATTTTTGATGTAATGAACATATTTTACGATGTCATGTTCTTCTGAAAATAGATTGATATTACAATCTTATTATAAAAAAAACAATACGTCGTTTTCAATCCTCAAATTGGATTGATTTAAATCTAACTCTTTTCAAAAAAACAAATCTTAAATTGAAACAAAGATGAAAACATTATCATCATAAACTCTCAGCCCCACGGTGAGAATCGAACGGTTATTTTTGTGCGCTTATTTTATTTACCTTCGTTTGTAAAAGTTGGTTTTAGCGTCGGTAAGGTTCTCCGTTTCTCGCCGACACACAAAAGGCAACCATTATATATAAAAGAAAAGGTCCCTGTAGTCGAGCGAAATAATAACCGAAGAAGAACGCTTCTGTTGGGTCGCTAGGGTTAGGGTTTTGGGGGGAAGGGAGTACCGAGCGTAGGAAAGATGAGCAGGAGCCTGGGGATCCCGGTGAAGTTGCTTCATGAGGCGGCGGGGCACATCGTGACGGTAGAGCTTAAGAGCGGGGAGCTCTACCGGGGAAGCATGGTCGAGTGCGAGGACAACTGGAACTGCCAGCTCGAGAACATCACATATACGGCCAAGGTAGACTATCGGTGGAACCATTTCTCCTTCTTCCTTTGTTTAATTCATCAGCGCTCTCTTCTTCTTCTTCTTCTTCTTCTTCTTCTTCTTCTTCTTCTTCTTCTAAGCAATGGCGGCAGATCATTTTTTACAATGCTTTTTATGAATAATGGATTTCCTTTTTCTTCCTTATGTTTGTCCTGTAGACGTTTTTTTAATCTGTAGTGACGCTAATCAGCTGCCATGATTTTAGAAGTTCTCTTGGCTTAGTGAATATCGAAATGAATGTGCAGTGTTCAAGTTATTTAATTCGTTATTTTTGGGTTGATGGAAATGAAATGCTAGAAGAAGAGATATCTTTTGCAAATCTCGGTTAGCATTTCATCAATCAAATTATGTGGTAATGGTACCTAATAAACAATATATTACTATGAAATATGGTTTGAGGCCATCACAAACTTCGTAAGCTGTGTTTAGGGATACGGTTGAAATCACAACCTTTTTCAAAAATGTTGGCTTGTTGGAAAGTAGTACTATTTGTTTGTTATTTGAGTATTTTTTAAGTTAGAGGATAGCATTAGAAATGTAGGATAATAATTTCATAGCTTTTTCATAAGCTTACTCCAATCAATTTTTGAAAAGTGTTGGATTTGAACTAAAATGTGGAAGTTATATTTTCATAAAAGTAGGAATCAGTCGATGCTTTTAGAATCGTGTTTCAATATAAAAAAAAAAATCATTTTTTTGAAAGAAATACTAAAATTCCAAATGCAGTCTTAGAGGGCACTAGAAATGCCAAGCACATAATGTGCTATGAATTTCTAACAATATTTTATGAAATCTAGCTTAAACATCCATCTGTCCAAAAGAACATTCCACGTTACCAAGAATGCATCAAGATGGAAGTAGGTTTTTCAAAGAATTATCAGTACATATTCCAATATTGTAAAGATTTATTCTTATAGAAATGGATTGGAAATCCTAACATGAACTTGTATCTATTTAAATCTATTTGTAAATTCTAGGAATTAAAGTTACAATTCTTTGATCTACATGTGCAATTGCTCATTGGTTAATAAATCCCTTGTGATGAATACTTTTTTATCTGTTTAGGCCATTTAAATGGCTGTTTATTTAATTTCTTCTATTTCATCTTTTGAATTATTTTTATTGATGTAATTTCACTATTTTGTTACTTATTTTATTGTTTATAACTTTAATTGTATTTTTATATTTATTTTAATTTTTTGTTATTGAATGACAATTGCACCTAATAAAAATATGTTTGAATTTACATTAGATGAAATTGAATTATGATTTATTTTATTAAATTATTGTGATGGTTGTGACACTTCTATATTTTTAAATATATTTATTTTTGTTCCTTTTTTGACCATTTTTCAAGTAATGTCTGTTTAAAATCCCTTTTTTAAACAATTTTTTTATTTTCAATCCATATAATGTCCCTTTTACATTTTTACAACATTGTATAAAATGATGATGTACTTCATAAGCTTATAAATTCAAACATCAAAGTTCATACTTTTTTGGAAGGGTTATCACTTTGATGTTTGAATTAATAAGCTTTTCAAACAAGGAAAATGAAATTGAATTTAATAAATATGTGTTCACAAAAGCTAATATTAGTGAAATGGGCAAGCATCATCATCAAGGGAATTCAACTTTGATTGTGTTAGACTTTGATTCAATGAAAAAGGAAACATGTAGGCCTAAGGTGAAAGTTTGGTACAATGATGGAAGTTCCCTGAAAATGTTCAAAATATACAAATTTCACTGTGAAATTTTAGGCTAAATTAAAGTAATCAAAGATTCACATCTAGTAGTAACTAAAATAATTTTCTAAACCATTTTTAGTTTCCTCCTGGTAGTGTGACAGGTTGATAAGGAGGTTGACATTAAGTTGAGGCTACTAGAAAGTGTTGTGGGATCCATAAGAAGTATCTCTCTCTTGTGTAATTGATCATGAACTTGGTTGTGGATAACTAGAAATAAAAGTTAGGTCCATTCTTCTCTCTTTGTCCATTTCTTGCCTTAGGGTAAATCGTAAAATGACTCTGTCAGAGTAACAGGTATAATGTCCATGAGAAAAATCGACTACATTACCATTTTCATATGAATCATTAATATTTGGAGCATTAAAACTTTCTAAGATGCCTCTGCTAAGATTGTTAGAATCAGTTTGAGATAACATATCATCATCCCATTCCGGATGATCATGGTTTTTCTTTTGTAATGCAAAGGGAATTTGTCATCACCTAAAAGATGCTAGGCTCTATGATCTTGACACTGCATGGTATGAGTGTATCCAAAGTTGTCAGTGAGAGAGTTAAGTTGTCTTTGTGGATTGTCTTTTTTATCATTTTCTACATCACCATTACCACCGCCACCACCTTTATCATCATCCAGTGGTTGTGTAGCATAATAATCATTATTGTTGGTAACATCACTATCATTACTGTTACCACTTAACTTGGAGTTCTTTCATGCATATCCTCCAAAGAAGCCACACATTCATTCACATAATGTTCATTTCTGATGTTGATTTTGTATCTGGTCTACCACATATGCATCTAAAATTGGCTTGTCATTTTTTGCCATTTTATCAATATTTCATTCTCGTCATTGAGTTTGCATCTATGTAGACAAGTAATAGGATCTAATTGGTCTTTATCTTTGCCTTAACTTATATGCTTCTTATGGAACCTTATATTGTTAGTGTAGAAAAACTAAATCATTTAATTTGTGCATGTCCAATCTGTTTACCGTTCTCATGTGGATTAAACAAATGTGTTCTAATTTCTTTCACAATCAGATGTTAATGTAGTTCGTGATAAAATTTTCACAGCTGCTTAGATATTTGGTATCTGCCCCACACACTCTCCACCAATCAATTACAACGTGAAATGTGAAATATTGGTGACAATTCACTTCTAGTTACTTAAACATAATCAAATAAATTGAAAGGAAGTGATAAATCAACCTATATTCATCACTTGGATTTTGAGTTCCTATGACAAATTGCTCCATGATCTTGAAATTCAAGTGGACACTTTGTTAATATCTTAGTTTCACTCAAGGCAACCACTTGAATGTCAATATCTTTTATGAGTGGAATTTTTTAAGTGGCCCTTGAGTGTCAATATCAACCTAGATCATTTGAATGACAACCTTTGGAGATGTTGGAAGGTTTGCATGATGCCTAAAATCATATTCATACTGGCATTTTGGCTTTATAAATTATGTTGCAAGAAAGAAATAAATGATTTAGTACAATCTAAAGCTAAAATCAGCAACATTTATAATATAAAATTTACATATATAATCACTTACCAACTACATGCAAAGGGTGAAAAGGCATTTGAGTCGATGTTTCCTCTATAACATTCATATGACCCTTAAAATTTCTGTGTTCCATCTCATGCATTATCTTTCAAGTCATTGCTTTGTGTATGTAACCTATGGTAGGTTTCTTGTCACCATACCTTTGTAATGATTTCATGATATTCACTATTTTTATTTCATCCTCTCAAAATGAATGACTATTAATGATTTCTGTTACCATTCTTCAAAGTGGTGACTTGTTATCATCTTATTTATACCATATTTCAAAATTAAATATGTACTTTAATCCACATCCTTCATGAATGATTGCTGAAGTGCAATATAATTTATTGTAAACTTGGTGACTTCAGGTCAAATCAAATCACTAGCACAATAGGTCAACAAGAATGAATGTTTGTAGATAAAAGTTGTTATAGACCATACATTTTTTATAATGGTATTTTTTTGTATTCTTTAGGATTTGAACCCTAAAAGGGACCATGGGTATTATTGTCTCTAGCTAACTGAGTTATTATATCTGGTTTTTACAATCCTTGTCTCAGTGAATGTTCTTTTTTTTTGAAGATTAATGGACGACTCTTATTAAGAAAATAATAGGTACATCTAGCAAAAGAAGATTGAATAGAATGGTATAACTAAGCACAAACCTAGATAGCCATTAAAGAGGGATGCATCACCCTAGGACCACCATAGACTCTAACTTATCCTATACATGTCAATTCAACCTGTTGTTTCGTGTCAACCCATCATGCTAATTTGTATAGTGCTTCATGTCAAACCTTGTCATGGTACCATAAGATAATAAGAATAAAAATTGAAATTTATTTTATTATTTAAAATTAGATTACAAAAGAATTGAACTTTTGCTTCATTGAAGTTCAAATTTCAAAATACATTACACATGATAAAAAATACATAATAAAGGAAAAATTACATTTTTACAAAAATAAAAAGAAAAAAGTAGTTGTTTCTTCTTAGCTTGCTTGAATATTTATTGGTAGTAAAGAATTGAGAAAGAGGGTAGAGAGTTAAGACTTGAGAGTTAGAAGAAGAGTGTAGGTAGATGTGTGAAGAAATGAGAAGAGGGTGGGGGTATGTGCAGTCTTTTGAGGTATTTTGAACCATTGGTGGACTTCAGAGTAATTTTAGAAAATTTAGGAACTTTTTGTTCAAGAATATTGAAAAGATAAAAAAATTTTGGACTTATTTTAAAGAAATAAATATTTAAAATAAAAGGTAGGGACGTCCTTGCATTTTTTTTACAAAACAACCCTTAAGAAAACAATTGGGCCATGCTAGCCCCAATTGTTTTAAGTTGGCCCAACCAGCTGACCTTCAAAAAAACAAATTTAACAAGTCATGTGAGCTCTTGTGGTTGAGCTGGGTTGTGTCGACATGGTCCCATTGCATTGGACAATCTAGCACGCCCCAAAATATCAAGTTACACCAGTCAATGGTACAGTTTGGATTCCCATCATTTCACCTAATGAATAGCTTTAAGACTCAAAAACGACCTTATTTCTGTCTCCAAACTGCCCAACAAACAGGATGGACCAAAAGGAGTATCCTGTGTATCAAGGCATCAAGTTTTCCTTACATGAGTCTAGTCATTTCCTATAAGAAATGCCATTTGCAGTGGAAAACCAGGTTCCCCTGGATAAGTGTAGTTAGTAGTGTGCTCCAGAACAGATGAGTCATACCACAATTGAAAAATAAGTGATCCACTCTCTTTATTGCCATTACATAAAGAAGCAGTGTTTAAAGTAGGCATCCATCTATTTCTGTACTTCTTGGTGACCAGTCTTTCATGACACACAAGCTAGAAGAAAGCTTTGATTGGATATTTAGCTTTCCACACAATCCTGTAAAATCCCCAGGTGTTACTCATGGGTCAACACAACATTCTATAACATTCTTTGACTGTAAACTGACCTTGCCAAAGAAGTGCATCCAGGGTAAAAGGTCTCAGTGCTCTCTTCAAACACTCTATTAGGTGACCTACCTGTTGTACAGTTACCAGTCCTCTAGGTTCCTGTGTAAATGCAATTTTCAACTCCAGCCCTCTTACATACTCGGAAGGTTCCCATGTCCTTTACACTTCCTGAATTCGTGATATTGCAAATACTTCAGGGAAGTCATCTTTTAACACTTGATTTCAGTGCCATTTATCAAGTCATAATTGGACCACCTGCCCACTTCTGAGCTTGAAAAACAGCTGACTAGAGAAATCAGCATGTAGACAGAATAAAACAATCCAGAAATGAGAATGTCTGCCAGAATTGGTCCAACCATTACCATACTTAGCTTTAAAAATAGTGGTCAAGATTGAATTCTACTGTCTCTCTAGTCTCTCCTCCACAAACTGTTCTTCCTATTAGCTTTGTATTTTTTCATGTCCTTTAATACAACATAATGAGTAGCATATGGTTTTTAATGCACAGGATGCATTACCATTATTTTTTCATGTACCTTTGTTGTTTGCGACAATCTGTACTGGGCTACTCCAACCTTTTTCATTACATTCCTCGTTAACTTGTAAAGATACTCATGGTTTGTAATTTCACCAAATGCATCAACATGCTTCAAAATTATGGTACAGTCGTCACAGTCACCATGAAATTTATGATTGGCTACTCCAACCTCTTTTATCAAATTCCTCACCAACTTGTAAAGATACTCATGGTTTGTAATTTCAATAGATGCATCAACATACTACTAAAATATGGAACGACCATACATTAGACCATGAAATTTATGATTTTTTGTTGCATTTCATTCATTACATATGACTGTGCAACCGTACATTGGCTACTCCCATTCATATATTTCTCCATTATTTGATGATCCATTGGGGTTCTAGTGCCTTCAACTATGGTGATGTCAGCATGTACTGTATATACTAGAGATTTTTTTTGCTATATTTTTTTAAACAATATTGTAGAACATGTATTTGGCTACAACATTTTCAAGCCTCTCCCTAGCATTGTCCCAGTAGAACTCAGTGTAGCATTAGGATTGTCAAATTTTTGGCTATAAGGTTGAAACATTCCAGCGATTCCTTAGCTTCTTTCTTTCTGTTTTAGTTAGTTTCTGCTACCATTATCATGTTTCTATCATGTACTTCCAAATCTATGCATCTGCTTACTCTTCCAGGCTTCAGCTCTAGATTGCTCTACTTCGTCTAACACTAACACAATCAAGAGGATAGACAATGTTATTATCAAGTAAATCATCCATAGGGATGGGGGCAGAATTCCTTGTGTTGCACCTTCATTAAACAATATCCTCTTGAATCTTTCCTTCTTTTTGTTCTTTTAGCTTGTTTTGTTTTTTGTCCTCTTCAACTATGCATCTACTTACAAACTGGATAAGGATATATTAGGCACTTAGAAACATTAATATAGTGACCAATTAGATGTTGCTTTAACCTATCGACACTTCTATTCATTGTCTTCTTCCTGCAGTAGTTGCATTCTGCATATCCTACTATTATTTGACGGGGTATTCATACATCCATAGAGTCCTTGAGTCTACCAACTCTTTTTTCATCTGCACTACCTCTGAATTTAATGGAGACATTGTGCATCCTAAAATCAAAGCCAATTCAAGTTGATTGATTATCCCAACAAGTAACAAGACTCATGCATTTTCAATTAAAAATGACAATAATTTCGAAAATTAGTTTAAAATAGTGAAAGGTTTTCATAAATATTATATATATATATATATATATATATATTTTTAGAGTAGGTAATATAAGTATATTACACAGCATATACGTATTTCCCATTAAGAATTATTCTTAATTACGAAATTATTTTTAAATCAATCAAAATTCCAGTAAAACGTACATATGATTGTATTGTTTCATCTGTGTATTCATATGCTTAATCTGCACAAAAATGTTAATCGCATAAATAGACAACTTGTGTCTACTTTAAAATAAGCTGAAATACATTAAATCAGCTTGAAATCTATATAAATCAGTAAGATAATTTGAAAATTTTAAATCTAAGCAATAAAACTTGAAATCTAGGCCAAAACATCATTACATGTGTAAACATAACTTAGATTTAAGCAAAAATACATTGTAACTTTTAGAATAGAAAACATAGTAAGAGAATATTGGAAAAAATCTTAGTTCTATACATTCAATACTGAAATCTACACAATATCATCAATTACACGGCTTTTCACAAGTAAGCATACCTAAGATATTGAAGAAACAAGAAGATCCTGCTGCAACAGTGAGAAATTACTGTTCCAACCGGCTTCTAAAGTGGCTGCTAGAAATCCAATGGCTAAATGGTGATGATTAGGATGCTTCCTTTTGATGAAAGGGTGGTTTGAGATGGTTTAGTTGGTGAAGCTGCTGGCAGAAGGAAAAGAAAGAATAGCAGTAGAGAAGTAACTCTGCCGTTGGAAATGTAAACTTTGGTCAAAGTTTACAGAATTTTTGTCAGCCATGTGAACACAAGCAAAAATCCCATATATTTCCCTACATGAAATGAAATAACAATATTTTAAGGAAATATCATCCAATGTTTGGTTGGCGATAATCCACACCCATATATCATTTCTCCCAAGCCAAAAGCCAGCATTGTCATCATCCCAGCATTTCACAAAAGGCACAATCTACAGTTTGGAAATATAAATGATAAACTTGTAATTTAAGAAAAGTATTGTCACTATGAAAGTACAATTCTGATTCCCTTTTGTTGTGTTTTTAGGATGGAAAAGTTTCTCAACTTGAGCATGTTTTCATACGGGGTAGCAAAGTAAGGTATGCTCATTTTTCCTCAAAAAAGTAAGGAATGTTCATTTTTTGTTTAAAAATATATGAATAATAGAACATAAAGTAAGATTGATTTCTTTACCCTTTCTATTTGATGTCTACGTTGGTTGATTAGGTTTATGGTCATTCCTGATATGCTGAAAAATGCACCAATGTTCAAGCGTTTGGATGCAAGAATCAGGGTATGTGGTGTAGCTTTTTGTTTCATGCTCATTTGTGTTGGGCTTTCCAACTCAAGCTTTATCTTCTTGGTGTAGGGCAAGGGATCTTCTCTTGGAGTAGGTCGTGGTCGTGCTGTTGCAATGCGTGCCAGAGTAAGTTTACATGTGTTTGAAATGTCACGTTACAATAAGATGACCTGCTAGAGAAACCTGTTTTTATCTTCTATGGCACATACAAGATGGCCTTCTTTAACTTACTTTAATGTCTATTTGAGGCACATAATTGTGAAGAGTTATGAGAGTTTATTTTATTGCCTATTTAATCAGTCTCAAGCACGTTTTAATGTTTTTTTCCTTGATAATTTGGAGAACTTTTTTCCTAGAAAGCCCATCTTGTGTTCTTGACCCCGACCAAATACATCATTAATTTGATTTTTGTGGATTGTTAACTTTTGTTTATTTTTTGGGAAAATAAACCAAATACATCATGCAGTTGGAAGATGCAATATTCCTTTTGTGTATAGTCTCCTACGTTTATGGACATTTAATTTCTGTTTTAATGTTTTCTTTGTTGGTTAGCTGTTGAGTTATAAAGATTTCTTTTTGTGCTGAAATGAGTATATATTTTGTTCCGTTCGTTATTATCATTTGGTGATGCAGGCTGCTGCTGGCCGTGGTGTTCCCACTGGTCGAGGTGCTGCGCCTCCCGTGAGGAGGTAGCATGAACACAAATACAAAGCCTTGCTATTAACAATTTCTCTTGTTATGCCGCTAGTCAAGGTCCATGGAATGGTATTTAGAGCGAAGTCTTGCGTCACAATTTTCTATCGTTTTGCTCAACTATAACGCCATGTTACATAATTCATTATTAGTGAATAGTGATGTCTCTCCTTTCCTTGGCATTGTATCTTCTATGATCTTGTTGCAATTTCGGGACAGACTTTATATATTCCCGACACCGGTAGTGAAATGTTATCTGCTCACTGTAAAGGGTACCATGTTTTGGCGCCCTCTTTGGTAATGTGAGCTCCTTTTAGTCTTAAACTTGGAACTATAGGAGTTATTAATAGCCGGAGAACTGAAAAGCAGGTCGCTAGACGCTGTCTTGTACTGAGTTCAGATATACAGGAGTCTTTACCCCTCAGCCGGTTTGCCCTGAACTCGACTTTTGTACAGTTTTTTCTTATGCAATTGGTTGACAATTATACGACGGACCTTTCAGCAGCAGGGCATTAAAGGAACGATGTGGTAATGGACGAGTTCCTCTCTTCACTGTTGCTTGTGTGAAGCTGAGGTGCCGTTAAAACGCAATGATAAAGAACTGCGTTGGCAATCATAAAACACTCAACTCGAATTCAATGGGCATCCGAAAGACTGATCCAAAAATGACGCCCGACGGTTGTGTTGGGTAGATGCTTATACGCAATTTATGGCTGGAGGTCAGCCGATAAAAATAACCTAATCTTAGCATATGAGGTGATACGAAATGGACCTCAGCAATACACTGATTAAATCATCTACTTGGGCCAGTTCAACAACAACGCCTACAAGCTTTCCGCCCCAATTCGGTCCGGCCCAACTCAAATGTACGTAGGTTACTTCCACTCCTGTACATAAAAGCTTCGGGAAACGTTGCGTTCTCCCTCACTCTTTCCTCTAATAAGCGCTCACTTCTGTTGTACATCTATCCTCCTTGCTAAGGAGTGTGCCAACTTTAGTGGCATTTGTCTGAGGTTTTGAAGTGGCACAACCAGTTCTAACCTGTCGAGTGAAATGGGAAAACTTCCTAAAACCTTAAAGTTTAAAAATACCATGGATCTTCATTGTGCAAATTTTGCGTTACTCATCTACACTTTGTCAAAGATTAGTTCCATCTAACTGCCGGTAAGTATTATACTTACTCAGAAATGATCTGCTCATAAGGCCTATTGACAGACGTCGAGTAATGCAGTGGTAAAGATATATTAAGATAAAAAATACTCCAGCCATAAGACCACGACTGCCACGAGGTCCAAAACAACAGAGTGGGAAGGCTACCTTGAAATGTGAAAACCCTAGGCTTTTGCTCATACTAAAGAAATGAGTAAAATCTTATTCCATACTTTGCCCTGCCCAATTTAGGATTCATTTGGAAGACAGAATAATGCACGTACTCATCTTCATTCGGAAGCTTTTTAAGGAACATTCTTCCCACCCGAGCAACTAACCATATATAGAATTTTTCAGGCCCCATCCATTCTATGTATATGCTCCGTCAAGATCATGAAATTAAGCACATCAGGCAAGAACTACCTGTGCATTGCACTTACACAAAGTTGCAGCCACTTCCAGGGTCCAATTACTTTACAGCAGACATTACCGAAATCCATTTCCTTACCATGGCCCATTCGCTGCTAACAGAAGCCCCTCGCACGGGATAAATGGATTAGACGAGGAATCACAGACTAATTAAGTGGTTGAAATACAAATTTTTGTACCGATAATGTTGCATGTTTGTTAGCATTTTCTGTCGTAGTGGTAATAAATGTGTTAAGGTCAAAACGCCAATATGTCATCAGTCTACCCTTGTGACTTCAATTTCCATATGAATAGAATCACTGGATTCCATCGATAACAATCAGCAATCAACAAACCATGGCATGACACATGTAACATGAACTACAAAAGATCAACCACATGGCAAAAAATAAATGATTTCAAATTTCAGAAATGGCCAACAGATGAGGGAGAAAGCAAAAGTAAATTTCACTAGTATTTACCGTTAATAAGAGACCAAAATGGAAGGCATAGTAGTTAGGGTTTACACACTTTTAAGCAGACATAACTTAGTACCTTTACAGCACAAAAATACTATCATTGTGTCCGAAGCATTTGACATGTGCTGTTGTATTTTGCAAATTTCTAACAGTCGCCACCCCTCAGGGCAAGAACGAGATGAAGAACAGAACCACCCTCGATGTTATACTCCTTGGCAGTCCTGCCATCAGCGAGCTGCTTACCCGCGTAGATAAGCCTGGAATAGTATTTAAATATCACTAATAACTTCATCAAAACAGTCACTCTTTCAATTACACTTCATCTCAGAGGTGATAACAAGCTTTTAAAATGGTATGCTCATGACAGGATACAAAACACAAGTGGTTTACAAAATGAATATAATTAAAATACAGGGAAGGTATGGATTAGGCTATTACGAATGGTATTCGCAGGATATTAGACACTCGATAGGCAAATCTATGTATGTATGCCACATTGGCAGGGTAAACAGATTACTTAACATTGGCAACATCAATACCTCAATTCAAAATCTTATAATGCTATATACTTGATATTCCCATTTAAAGGTTAAAACGTCATTTTGACGATATACCTTCAACCAACAGTCACCTGTCATCTCATCCACTCAGGTTATTTCCAAATTGTCACTAAATTCATCCTCAATTGAAGAAACCATTCTAAATGCCAACTTCAGGTCAGATTCAGTCCACAAAAACAGTTTTTTTTAATATTAAAACAGGAATTGTGTTGATCATTTGTGGATAGTTCGACGAAACAATGTAAAATATGGAAATCCACAAAATGGTTGAAAAAGCTGCCTATACTGAACCTTGAACTCTAAGAAAGATTGAAGCCAGCGAATAATATATTTGAATCAAATTTCTAATCATGTATCATACTCGAAAGCTGAACACAACTAATATCAATATTCTGGTGTATAAAACATAGTAATTTTTTGAAAAAGTAAAACATAGGTAATTTCTATCATATTTTAGTTAATGATTTGCAAAACTTAAAACTATTTACGAATTTCAACAAAAAATAAGTTTTCTTGTTTTTTCCATTCGAATGTCATCTTAATTTGAATTTTCAAAAAGAATTCCCTAATCTTTTAGTGCACATAAACCACTGATATAAATCTATAGAAGCACCATCCAACATATTTTGATTAAAACCTAACAAATTTTTCCCCATTGGTGCCTACGATAATTTTTTACTGTAGGCATCTCATATCAACAATTGGATTTTATTCAATTGCCCAAAGCAAAAAACATTAAATGACGTGTGGACAAATGCTAGAAAAAAAGTCGAAGCTTTTGCATCAAAATTCATATCTTACAATGCCATCCTCACAAATGTAGTAAAAAGATCATATCTACAGCATAGGGTAAATGTAATTGCCAAAGGAGCAAGCGAAAAAGCACCAACTACTTTAAAGTAATGAATAAATATTTAAACTCAACAAAGAACAAGCTTAATAGTCACATTGATAGTTTAAAGAAGTAATAACTCATGTAAAGTGTGACTCTCATATGTGATGGTTTATTGTGATAGACAAGCTTTTTTTTTTTAGTCCATCAATACATTAGAATATGTCAAAGACTACAAGTATTTATATAGATTGATATTTTATTTTATCAAGAAGGTTGAGTCATCAAATGTTGTATGGATAATTATAGATAATAGTGTCAACTTCAAGAAAGCTAGGAAAAAGATTTAAATACATTATTTTTTTGATACATTGTGTAGCATATTATATTAAGGGGGTGTTCCAGAAAATAGCAGAAAATGATGAAAAGAAAAATGGCAGAAAATTTGCTATCATTTTCTAGGTATTTGTGCATCTTGCTATTTTCTAGGTTTTTCTCTCATTTTCCACCCATATATAAGCAAATTTTTTCTTCGTTTTCCCACCCCCCTACCCACTGAATCTAACAGAAAACACTCCAAGCTCCTCTCAACAAATCAACTCTGTGAGATCTTTGATCCATCAACTCCATTGCAAGCCTTTATACAAAATCACCTATCACATGTTCATCTTCGACTCTAGAACCAACTAATCTCCAACTCCACCTGATCTTCCAACACTATCGCAAATCTCTGTCTAGACGTTATCATAGATCTCCATTCAAACATCACTCATTCATCTCCAACTCTAGAACCAACTAATCTCTAGCTTTACCTAATCTTTCAACCCTATTGTAGATCTCTATCCAAACACTATGGTAGATCTCTGTTCAAACACACATTCATCTCCAACTCCAAAACCAACTAATCTCTAGCTCTACCTAATCTTCCGACGCTATCGCAAATCTCAGTTCAAATGTTGTCGCACATCTTCAACTCAAGAACCGATCAATCTCCAACTCCACCCAATCTTTCGACGTTGTTGCAAATCTCCATTGTAGGTTTGCCTTATTTTTTGAGACTATTTTTGTCAATTTTTATGAAATTGATTTTGAGACTATGTTTAACATGGAATAAGTTTTAGTTGAATAGCGAACACAAACTTCTTGTCGATCTACATGTTAAGAAATGAACTTAATTACATTTAAAACATTCAGTCAATCCTTTTGTAAATTTTACCACTTAGAACATGTATGGTTGAGCATTTAAATTTCCTGTCATTATCTACTTATGGACATCTAGGTACCTGCCTTATTATGGAAGAAACTTGGTGTTTTGGGTGATGATTTTAGGGTTCAATGAGTAGTTTATTTATGTGATTATTTATGTGACTTTGAACTAGAATTGCCAAAGTAGAAAGGTTATCGGGTAGAGAGTACTTATTCTGCTTTGAACTAGAATACTTATCTTGTTCTATTGCATTGTCTTGGTGTTCTCTTGATACTCTATTACATGTAAAGCATGCCTCTCATTTTTTTACATTTTAACTTTCATCTCTCTGGCCATCAAAAATGATTTTTATCTATCTACTGTTTCATTATTCATAAATCTTGCCATTTGCCTTGGAAAAATGAGGCCAGGACAAATATTAGGATGCCCATTCCACAGATTCACTGTTATAGTATTTGTTGATATTACTTTGAGTTGTATTAGTTGTTTACTAGCCATAAGTTTCTCTACCAAGTGGTAGCATCTATGTTGTTAGTGTATCAAATCTGGAGATTTTGGTGTATAAAAATATATTTTATATAAGGATACATATCATGTGATAAAAATACATCATCACAATGTATATATATATATATATATTTATATAAGGATATTTAGATCTTTGCCAATATTTATTAATGGTGACAATTTAACATCGATTATTTTGGTGAGTTTTTAAGTTATGATTTGTAGACATTATATTGTTGTCTTTGTTATTTACACATTTATATAAGATAATGTACACTATTTATTAAGTGCATAACAAGTTCTTTTGTCAATCTTAATTACTTATGAGGTATTTCAATTATGAAAAGACTACATTTGTAAACAATGACAAAAAGCAATGCTCATGGAAAGAAGGCTATATCAAGGAAAATTTTCACATAGTGTCAAAAAGATAATGAAATGATCCAAGCTCTCCTTTGTGATGTTATTAATCAAGGAAATGCCTAAGACGCCTGATAGCTAGATTAAAGTAGACACATGAAATGAAATAATCAATGATTATAATACTAAAACAAACATTAGGCTAAAGAAAAAAAATGTTGATAGCCATCTAAAAACCTGATGGCAAATGTATAAAAGTTATAACAAGATTGCTAAAGTGATTGAAGATGAGACTATGTACATTGTCATATAACCATTCCTAATGAAATCTAGGAAGAATTTATCAATGTGATTTTAATTATTATGATGCATATGTCTTTCTCTTATTTTATATATAGTTGATTTCCTACTCATTATATTTTTTCTCAATTTGTAAAGTCATCCTGAATGTGACACCTTGATTTTTGAGCAATTGAAGTTGATTTTTGAGACAAGTGTTGCTGGAAAAGGAACAAACGCAATACCTATGGACTTTCATGAAATTGAAGTTAATTTAAATGATGACATATCTCCATTGAGTAACTTCAATAATAATACTTGTCTAATACCATCTAGTGATGATATGAATCTATCAACACCACCATCACAGAAGCAAAATTTAAAAAAAAAAACAAAAGCAAACTCATTCTCATGTGAAATCATTTGAGAAGATGGCAACCTTAGTTAAAGATTGAAAATAAACATGAAGGAATTTTTATAGAAGTATAAAGACTGTAACAAAACTAGAATACAAATAATGAAATGTATTACCAAAGTTGAGGAAAAAAGAAATACATTTTTAAGACTATAGCACAATTGGACATTATTCCTTTATTACTTGAACTAAGTGAGCTAAATCAAGATGAAGTATATAATACAATAACCTTATTAGAAAATCATCAAAAATGAAAAATATTTTTAGGTTTACCTCAAGAGATAAGACTCACTTGACTAAGACATAATTTGAAATGAAGAATATTGTTATTGTTAGACAATAAACATTGTTATTATTATATATGCTGTTATTACCAAACAATGTTTTATGATTGTTTAATGTTATGTATGTTGTTGATGTTGATGATGTAACAAACAATGTTTTATGTTCTTATATGTATTATTATTGTTATCATGTGATATAAATGTTATTGTTTATTTTCTTTTTTTCATAGATTTTTTTAATTACTGCAAATGAATACAAGTGAACATATTAAACTTTTAAAAGAGTTCATGAAAGAGGAAGAAGCAAAACAAGAACAAATACTCATGTACCTAATGAAAGCATAGAAATTCATATCTACTTTTGCAAGTGGTGCAAATTATGTTACAAAGAGTATTTCTAAAATATACAACAAAAAAGGACAATAATATATAACTATGTTATTAGATCCATCTTTACCTAATTAAGTATATAATTGCAAGAAAATCTATAAAACAAGTCAACATGTATTCTTCCATTTTTGTAATTTTTTGAAACATAAAGAGTAGTACAATATAGTAGATGTATGAATGTGGAAGAAAAATTTGCAATATTTTTAATTACAATTAGACAAAATCAGAGATATGATGTAACTATTAAATGCTTTCATGGATCTAATTGAACAATTAATGCATACTTTAATGTAATGTTGAATACAATATTGAAAGTAAGATATAAACTATTGGCCAAGTAAGAATCAACTCCAACACAAATTCAAAATGATCATCATATTTATCTTTATTTCAAAGTGAGCTAATGTTATATTTCAATGTGTTTTTTAGCATTTAGACATATTACTATATATATTCTTTTTCTTTTAAGATTACATTAGAGCAATTGATGATACTCATGTCAAAGTTATAATTTATGGTGAAGAAATTGCACGTTAGAGTAATAGAAAAAGTGAATTATCACAAAATATATTAGCAACATATAATTTTGATATAGAAATTGTTTACGTCCTTAATGGATGAGAATTATCGATAGGTAATGCTTGTATTCTTCAAGATGCATTTTCTCAACATAATACTTTTAAGGTTCTATTAGGTATGATACTAATAAAAATAATTGAAATACATGTGTATGGTAGAAATTGTAGAATTAATGTTTCTAACATTATATTGAAAGCTTCTATGTAAATTGCAAGTAAATATTACTTGATAGATGCTAGTTTTTCTAATAGGTTAAAATTTATTGTACCATTTTGAGATATAAAATATCACTTGAATAACTATAATACTTATAAACTTCCAATGAATGCAATTGAAAATTTCAATTACAAACATTCACAATTAAAGACAATAATTAAACATACATTTGAAATAATCAAACATCGATTCTCAATTTTAGGATATTATATGTCATTTCCTTTTGAAACATGAGGGAATATTGTCTTAACATATTTTTTAGTTTACAATTTTATTTAGAAAGTAGATAAAGTAAATTTACTTGAAGACCTTCAAGAAGAATTACAAGAAATGTCAAATGATAATGTTAAACAAACTCTTTTAGAAGAAGATACATTTGCTACTACTAGATCAAGTCAACATTATAGAAAATAAATTGCTAATACAATACATGAGAATGTTATGAGAAATATGTAGAATAATAAAGATATTTGAAATGTATTTTACGTTATATGTATTTTATGACTCTTTTTTGTATTATCAATTAAATTGTCATTTTCTATTATGCAGACAAATAGAAAAAATCTTTAATTCATCAATTTCATCATTTTCTATTCTACAAAAAAATATATATTTTTTATATTCTATGATTTTCTATCATTTTCTGTTTTGTGCATAAACACATGTATTTTAAATTCTGTCATTTTCTATTTTATGTATAAACATCCTTATTTTCTACTGACTTTTCCTTACTTTCTATAGTTCTTTTTTGTTATTTTCTGTAATTTTTTGTTATTTTCTTTTCGTCATTTTCTAAGTGCAAAAACACACCTTAAAAAACTTTGGAAAGACAAAATTGATAGGAAAGACCACAAAATCAACACAGCCTATCACCAATTGTATATACAATCAGTTATTCCTACTTTCATATATAAGGTCAACAGAAGCCAACGGTAGTAGCTTAATTTGCCATGGAGTTACTTATTTCACCACCAATTATATAGCATTTTAGTCTTGAGAAGCAGGTTGTACTTAGATACATCTTGACTCTGAACTATAATATAGGCATTCAGAAAGTGACAGTTTAATGGATAGAAAAGTGACATCAATATCAATGATAACATCTTTTGAGAGAATGTCAAAAAATATGTTGATATTATGCAATTTGTTTTCAATGCTTTAAGATTGTTTAATGTGATAAGAAACCCATATGAGGGAGGCAATCTCATAAGTCAATATCATTGAGGAAAGATAATTCAGGATGTTTCTTCATCCCTTACATGAAGTTAGTATGCAATTATTTATGTATATGTCTAATCACAAAATTATCTTAGTTATTTCTTATACTAATTATCATTTGTTTGCTAATTTAATATGTAACATTTAGTTAAACCTACTATTCTAATATGAACAAGAACTTAGTAGTTGTACTAATTTGATCAATTTATAAAAAATTATTATTAATAAACTCATGTTAGAGATATCAAAATGCAGGTGCAAGCCTTGAGTGAAATCAAAAATTCCAAAAACCAATTAGAGGGTTTTAGACACCTTGAAGTCATTCATATCATAAAGATTATGACTCTTAGTAAGTATTTACTTCTAATTATTATAAATTTATAATCATAACTTCAAATCTTGTGAAATTTCAATATTGAGAGTAAATTACTAATATCCACTCTTATTTTTGTTTTTACAGCTAAATGGAAGCTCATGCATGGCATAGATGCTTCTAATCTAAGAAAGATTGTAATCAGAGTGCTGCTTTCTCATATTGCTTCTACTTCTGATTGTGGAAAAGCTAGAGTACATTCAATTTAATCCACACAAAGTAGAAAAACAAATTAGAAGTACTAAGGTTGAATAACTTAGCCTTTGTCCACTACAACATAAGGCTTCATATAAAGCATATTACTGATGGAGAACACCATGATAAGTTGGATTCAATTGATATCGCTTTCATTTATTGTGAATTAGGTGAAATTTTGAATCATTCATTTGACAAGAGAAGCTTAATACAATATATATATGTGGCGTAATAAATACATGTTAAATGGATATCCGTTTAACCACCAACATAACAAACAACAAATAACCCTTATTCACCACTCCCCCTCAAGCTAGTGCATAGATATTTATCATGTCCAACTTGTTATATAATGACTCAAACATTCACACTTGCTCTCTTAGTGAATATATATATAAGTTGCTCAAATGAAGGTGTGTAAGGTGTAGAAATCAAACCTTTTATCACTATATCTCAAGCATACCAGCCTTGACATACATGGTGCGCTCATAGAAAGTTAGATTATTAGCTATGAAAATAGTCTCTAGTTGTCATAATGCATTGGCATAAGAGTTTGAATAATCAAGAGCTTAGGTTTACAATCCAAAAAACATGTCTCGTGCAATAAATCAATGGCATATTTTTGTTAGGACTGCACCATTCTTCCTTTGGAGTATTAAAACTCAATTTCCAAAAAGTATTTTGGTTTACTCATGTCTTTGATAACAAAGGGCATTCTAAAATAAGCCTTTAGATTCACAATTTCCCCAACATCATTAACTAAAATCAAGCTATCAACATAAATAGTTACTATGACACGTCTAACAATTGTCTTTCTATAAAAGATAGAATGATCTACAATACATCAACGAAAACCTCTGTTAATCAAACCATGTGCATGGGCTTTGTTTAAGGCTATAAATTACCTTTTTTAGCTTATACACAAGGATTTTTCTTTAAGCAATATATTTAAGAGGTTGCTACATATAAACCTATTCAATTGAATTATCATAAAAAAAGATATTTTTGACATTAAGCTGGCACAAGTCCTATTATTAATTCATGATAATAGGAAAAAGTACATGAATAGAATTAAGTCATGAAATAGGGAAAAAAAAGTTTCTACATAATCAACTTCATATGTCTAAGTGAATTCTCAAACCACTAGTCGAGCTTTATGCCTATGCACCAAATCATGAAGCTTATATTTAATAATACGCATACATCAACAGGTGACTACAGTGGCTGCAAGATAGGGTACCAACTCCTAAGTATCACATGATCACAAAGCTTCAACTTCCTCATCAATAACATTTAAAATTCAACATGGAATTGATATTGGCATGATTTATTATATTTTAAATCATTTGGCATTGAGTAATTTTTTTATTATTTCTATATGATTTAAGACTTTTCTCATGCAAGTGACTACCATATCTCTATCTAATTAACATTTTATGCATAATAATTGTTCAGAAAATTTAAGTGTTTTTATATACTTATCATATCTTGTTCGCCAAAAGTATTGTGTATCCATTAATACAATCCTTAATCCTCAAAATTGATCCTTATACAATACCAAGACTTGAAACTCATCATACTGCCATTAGTATATCTGAGCAAGGTGAAACTCAATTCTTAAAAAGTACAAAGAAAAAACACTAACAAATATATTGTCACGACTAATTCTCAAGATGAATAAGAATATATAATTTATTTGAGTAGAACTATAAACAATGATTGACTATGAACAGTTTTTAAGGTCTACTTCTCATGAAGTTGCAAAAAGAATTTTAGCATTTATGCCTCCAAAACTCCCAAGTCCCCCAACGTTTCTACAATGGAGAATTAGCAATTCTTTATAATTAACAATTCTAGAGGTAGACCAACAAGAAAGATATCATGATATTTACAAACATTCTAAACATAGAATTTAGAAGCTAAGTCCCTCTATTCATGATATCATGATTCTAGTGCTGCATCTAGTTTAGATTTTGAAAAAAGATTATAACAATAACCATTTTATAGTCCAAATTTGAATCAAAAGAGCAAATGGAGTCAATTTACCTGTAAAAGTTGTGATAGTTTCTAGCATATATATTTTTATGTAAGGTTATCAAGGTACTAGCTAGATGCACACATTGCCCTCTTTTAATTAAATGTATCTTGTTTCAGATCTATTTCATTATATATATATGGACTTTTCTCTTGCAAAAAAGTTAATTATAATTTTTGATGGAATACCATTAAAATATATAATTATAAATGTTACTGAAATATAAATATTAGTATTATTACAAAATTGCACATTATATTTTGATGTCATAGTTGTGCATTTAATGTTATTTACGAAATAACAGAGCTAAAAGTATATGTAATTATTATTAAATATTTATAAGTATACAATATATGCAAGAAAAAATTTTAAAATGAATATTTAAATAGGTAGCTTGACACCTTAATAACCTTGTTTGTACATAAATCAAAAGCTAAATCCGAATTTGAATCAAACATTGACCACATTTTTTCAAAGTTATTTTGGAGACAAAAACAATGTGGTCATTCTCAAAGTAAACAATACACAACCACAACCAAAATTAGTCACAAGCACGTAACACCATCCTCACATTCATTGCTTCATATCAAAAACTCATCATGGATTTCTTATCATCATCAATTAATCGTAAAGTTTTGGAAACAAGTTTTATAATAACACATTTTTTGGCATTCTCTTAAATAACATGATCACTCACTATTAATGTCAATTTCCTAACCATTGAACTGTCACTTTCTAAATGTTTGTAACATAGCTTAGAGTAAACATGTACTAGTAACTCCAAGATAAATTAAGTCACAACTACATACGTCTAATGACCTCAAGATGACAGTAAGAATGAATGATTGTATATGTAGTTGGTGACAAGTCATATTGATTTGTTAGTCTTTTCTATCATCTGTCCTTTTATAGCACTCAAATAAAAGATCAATCCCTTACTCTTTGAAGTAGAAGGTGTACATGCATAAAATGTACCATGCTTTTCAAAGTATCTGAATCTTGGAGTACCATGTTAGGCTCTGAATTCCTCTCTTTGCCTCTATTCTTTTTTAAATTGCATCACTACCTTTTTATAAAATTATCATTTTTCTCTACTCACCATAATAGGTGAGTAGTAAATGTCCTTATTGTTATCCTCAACAAGAATAGACACAAAAAATCTTCAACTCTGTTCTCTTCTGCTAAGATATGGAATTCTCTCAACCTCTAGCTCTAAGATACCTCTAAGTGTTCGTCCCTTTACTCCTCTCACTCTTCTTTGCCTTAGTATCTCTAACTATCTCATATAAACCCTTGACAATGGTAGAACATAAATGACATTTTATCACATTGTTGTAGTCACCAATCAAATGTTTTAAATTTTGACACATCACCTCCTACTTTTGTACCACAATATCTATTAAGTTTTTCTCTTGTTGTTGTCAATAAGAAACTCATGAAGCCAATCAGGATCTTCATTTCTGCTAAAATCCTATTCATAGTCATCGACACTTCAATCTGATTTACTTGACATCTTCACAAACTACAAGTAAGACCAATAATATAAGTTAAAATGTTCTCTTTCACAATTATCAAATGGAATCAATGCAATTCACTAAATATATTAACTGATAATGACTGATATTCACTGAAAATCACTAATATTTACAAAAATCACTAATAAATACAGAACTTCACTAATAGTTACTCATAGTCTCTAATATATTCACTAATACCTATTAAAAATTACTGATATTTTAAAAAAAATCACTAAAAACTGGAAAAAAAAACTTAAAACATCATAAAAATCCCACCAGTAGCTTCATACAAAACCCACTGTCAACAAGTTCTATGGATCAGTTGGTCCAAGCATCCTTCACTGAAAAAATCCTTCGGATCAATCAATCTGCTAATCCAGATCTGATCCATTGATTCAGATCAGTCAATATGGAAGAAAATTGATAATTCCCCCTATTTTTGTATCAGATCCAGCCAAAAACCAATCCATATCGGTCAATCCAGAAGGAAATCAATAATTCCCCCTGTTTTCATATTGGATCCAACCAAAGCCAATCCATCTATCCACAAAACCATGGTTACAAGTATCAAAGAGCTCAAAAAATCCTCCAGAGAAGGCTATAAGTATCCAAATTTTGATCAGATGTGTCCTACAACCAAAATAAAATTTTAAAGAACAAAAATGCACTCCTTTAAAAATTATCTAGGAAGTGCTCACATACCTGAGGCTGCCCAACCCAAACCACAACAGGTCGTCATGTAAAGGCCAGGCTACAACCCAAAGAATACATGCCATACCCTTGCTTGCACATTGTTTTGATTGAAACAAGTAATTGAAAGAACATTATGCAAAAAGTCACCCAAAACAACAAGAACAATACAAATTGATTGTTTTTTACAAATAAGAAAATGTCAAAACACTTGGCAAATACAATAAGGATCAGAATTATATTGGCAACTAAAGTAGCACATAAAAAATCAATGAAGATTTTCATGGTTAGAATGAGGATGTTCTAAAACTCAGAAATACTTTCAATTTCACAAAAATTTCAGAAAGTTACAATGTAATATATGCTAGTTTAAAAAAATGTAAATTTCTAATTAAACTGTATACTGGATCAACCTTGTTAGCTTTTAGTGAGATTCTAGCTAGTTCCCTCTCAAAAAATTTAAGTTAGAATGTCCAACATTTGCCCTAGAAATCGCATAATTGAAATCCTACTTGGCAGTTGCCAAAGATGCAAACAAAAGATGAGGCTAAGCATTGCATTCAAAATTTCAGTTGGATCACTTATCAGATATCAAAAGAAACCCTTAGCAGTCTAGGATCCATATAGAGATGGCTGTTATAACAGACATATCATGACTGTAAAGTGCCGTATCAGGAAAAAATGTGCATCTGGCATTGTCATGCAATACTGCAAATGAATGTCCATATGAAAGAAAGAAAATGGTTATACATCATGACAAAAAATATACTTCGAAAAAAGCAAATCTACCATTAGTTAAGAAATAGACTAAATTTTTGAACTTTCAACATCATCTAGCCCTTTACTTGATAGTTAAGAACATATATAAATGATTATCACAGAAATTTTTCATGAGGGAGGCAGACCAGAAGTTCTTTCCAAGAAAATAACCTCTAAAATCTGACAGAAGAAAAATAACAAACCTCTGCTGAACAGGAGGAATCCCTTCTTTCTCCTCCACTCGTTCCTTAATCCTATCAATTGTGTCAGTGGGCTCAATATCAATTTCAATCTCCTTCCCTGTGAGAGTTCTCACTTTAATCATTGTTCCACCTCTAAGCCTCAAGACTAGGTGGAGAGTGGACTCCTTCTGAATGTTGTAATCTGCAAGAGTGCGTCCATCTTCCAGCTGCTTGCCAGCAAAAATAAGTCTCTGCTGATCAGGGGGTATTCCCTCTTTGTCCTGCAGGTCATGCAATTGGCATTGACAAAAGACAATAAAATCTTGGTATCATACACAAAAACTATAGTGAATTCATATTGTGAAAACGAAGAATGGGTGGAAATTGATTATTTGCACTAACAAAGATAGGACCTCTATATATAGAAGCGATAATAAAGAAAACATTACAAAATATCCAATATAGAACTAAACCCATCGCACAACATAACCCTAATACATTAATATACAACAAAAGGCAGTAGTTACTTACTGTACCAAGAGTAACAACAATAAATAGGAATAATTTGAAACAACAGTAAATAGGAATAATTTATTATTCTTTTTTCCTCATACTTTTTTCCACCTCTTATCTCTTAATTGTGTTCTCTATGTATTTGGTTATCCCCATGATCAAAAGAGGTATCACTACTATCATCCACCTACTCATCGCCATCTCATGTCAATTAATATTCTTTTCCAAGAGGATGTTCCTTACTTTTCTATTTCTAAGGATTCTGTTTCACCTACTGAACATTCTCTTGATACCCCTTTGCCTATAGAGATACCTCAGTTAGAGCCCCTTATATTTACTCCTACTACTCTACCACAAAATGCATTACCTCCTATTTTGTAGTAACCTCCTTTGCAAGTTTATCAGCAGAGATTTCATCATTCATCTACTACAGTTCAAGTACCAACACCAACATCTCCCTCTCACGATGTAGATCCAACCCCACTTGACTTGTCTATTATCCTTTGAAAATGTACTCATTCTTGCATTGCCCATCCTATTTTCAATTTTATTTCCTATGATCCCTTTTCTTTTACCCTTCCATCTAAATCGATTCCTAAGAACCATGTGGAAGCACTTACTCTCCTACTTAGAAGCAAGCTATGGATGCTAAAATATAGGTTTTACTTGACAAAGGAACATAGGACCTTGTTCCTCGATCATGCAACACTCCAATTGTTGGTTATCAATGGGTCTTTACTAACAAATACAGGTTGGATAGATCAATTATGTGTCACAAAGTTCACTTAGTTGCTTGTAACTTTATGTAAACTCAACACTCCAATTGTTTGTTATCAATGGGTATTTACTGACAAATACAGGTCAGATAGATCAATTACATGTCACAAAGTTCGCTTAGTTGCTTGTAACTTTATGTAAACTCTAGGGATAGATTATTCTAAAACATTCTCTCTAGTAGCTCATCTCAACTCCATCTAGATTATACTTTCTCTTGTAGTCATCCATTTTTGGTCCTTAACTAAGCTTAATGTTCAGAATGTCTTCCTTGATGGTGATCTGCAAGAAGAAGTTTTTCTAGAACAACCTCTCGAATTTGTTACTCAATGGGAGAAGTAGAAGCAAGTGTGTAGATTATGCAAAACTATCTATAGGTTGAAGCAAGGTCTACATGCATGGTTTGCTAAACTCAATTCAGTCATACTTGCTAACAGCTTTCATAAGTGTTCTAGGGATAGTTTCATATTCATTCTATGAAATTCACATGGCATTACCATCTTGCTATTTGTGTGGATGACTGTTAATTAGTGATGATGTGATGAGCATCACTACTACTAAAACCTTATTCTGATACCAAATTAAGAGAGGGATTAGGAAGAAAAAGATGCTAATCACTATTCAGATTAGAGTATAAATACAAGCTTATGGATATATGGATCCAAAAGATCCATTTACCCAAATAACAACATAACCACATGTTCTAACAAGACTAATGATTCATTTTCAATAAATAAAATTTCAATACAATTCATTTTCCATAATTTATAATTCATTTAAAAAAGACTAATGAAATTTTATTTAAATATGTGTACTTCATTAAGCTCAATAACTAACATTTGATAAATTCTTTTACTTCCCTTCAAATTTCCATACACAAATATCCATTATTTTTCTAACTTTCTATTACTTTCTATTTTCTAACTTTCCTAATTTTTCTTTTCACCAAATTTTGAGTGCAAAAATAGGCCCATAATTATCTAGGTGAGTTATCTTGTCACCTTAGGCTACAAATCAGGTCAAACGAGGGAGTAACATTAGATGGATTCAATCAAGTGATTGCCTTAGATCACCTTGATGCACTTTGATTACTATATCACAATAATCACCTTGTTTACCTTATTAAAAGTTTATACTTTTAATGATGTTTCCTGTTTTCTTTTGGTACTTTATTTTCCTTATATATTTTATACCTTTATTTTTTATTTCAATTCCTTATCATCTCTTTCTTCTTCCTTTTACTCTTCTTCTCACTATAGCCACTTCTTTATCTCTTCTAGGTGATTAGTTCTTAACACTCTTCTTTTCTTTTCTTTTTTGTCTTTATTTTCCTTTTTTCAATTTTTACAAGGATATTCCACAAAAAGAGAAGTCTTCACTTCAGTATCTTCCTCTTCTTCTTCAATTAACATAATCACAAAAACAATATTTTCTGAAAACATTTTCTCCTACATATACAACAAAATAAGACATATGTCATAACAAGATATATAATAGAAAACAATGTTTATAACATTTCACAGCATCTTACAATAATATAAAGCATTTTACGAACATTGCCCATAAAATTACACATACATTGTCACATAGCATACCAACACAAAAGCATTATATATATACAAGACAAAAACATTGTTCATAACAACATTTAAGCATTGTTCATAACAAAACAAGAGCATTATCTCATAATACAATATGCATAACAACAGTTTAACACAAAATATTATTCAATTGCTCACACAAAAATCAATTTATTCTAAATTAAAATGTACAAATTTCAATCTCAATTCTTTAGACAGACTTAAGAATTGATGTCCCATTTTAGGCTTTTGAAATAACTACATATAGTCCTTCAATTTCAAGCAAGGATGCAATAACTTTGTTGGAATGATATCCTTGCTTCAATAATAATAACGCTAACATTTGCTCTTACACGAGAACCATGTGTCATAAAAATTCATTTTGTTCATTTGTTTCATCATTATTTTTTTCACATATTCTCATAAAAATACGTGTAGCATCTTTAAAACATTCGATAATAAGTTGTTGTGACTTTATTGCCTTCCTTTTTCTTTTTTTTCTATAGTTATCCTTATACTATTTTCTAAACTAGGTTGAATATCGAAATCTATCTTTATTATTACTTGATTGTTCAATGGAGTGATGAAGTTATCATCTATATTTAAATCTGCTACATTTTATGTTTCCTATTTTACATTATCCTGATTTTTCCTAGTTGAATTTCCATTAGTCATACTATTCTTAAAAATTAACATCAATTGTTTACAAGTGGATATAATTTTTCTTTACATCTTTCACATTCTAAATGTATCTACCAAATAAAATAAAATCAAGTTCTCCTTAAAAATAATATTCTATAAACTTGTTAAGTAGTGTTTAGTAGTGCACGCTCAGGATCACCTCTTGTTATTGTGATCCACCACTCTTATATAAGTGTAAACTCTACCTTTGTACATATACTTGAAAAATAACAAAGGAGAATCAAGGATTTCAACTTTGTATTAGAGCATGCAACATGAGAATATGAACAATATCAAGAATGTAACAATGTTTGCACTCAACAACCTCATTTTGTGCAAAGGTATAGGAACATGTGGTCTGATAAATTTCCCAAACTAATCCTAAAGGAGGCATCACTAAAAAATAATTTTCTCATGTTTGATGCTATTAAGTTTGTTGGCGTCCATGGTCACATAACTATATAAGTTAAGCCACACATAAAGGAATCACTATGTGGGTGAAACTAGTGGGCATTACACTAGACCTCTAGAGTATGGTGTCCTTAAAAAACTTGATGGAACCATTTGAAATGTTGTGAAAATTCCATCATAAAACATGATGCATGGTTTCATGCTAAAGGTGGAATTGATTATGGCGAAGCTCCATGATGCTCCTAAACAAGATGAAATTGTTACATAGTAGCATAGTACTAAAGCATATTGGGTGAAGGTTTCCAAAGAGGGATGAAGGTTAAGGTCAACAGAAGTTGCATTTTCCATGGGTTTATGGGTCAATGATGGCTAACAATGGTGGACAATCTTTTCCCTTGTTGAAGCTCGTCAAATATGGAAAATTTTCCACCTCATTTAATGAAGAGACAATCAAATATGCATATCAAAACTAGCTTATCATTGAAGGATGATTGTGCTTTTAAAGAAGCAAACATTTCAACACATAAAGGCAGGACCCTTCAGGTTTTTTAAGTTTGTCTAAAGACTGATTGAGGGCCCAATTGTCCCAAACCCATCTATATCACTTTCTAAACATCTTGAAATTAGTCCTAAGATGGACCAAGAGAAGTATATGGAGTACAAAGCAAAGATTTGGGGATGGGCCAAAGATGTCATCACACAACACTCCAACACAAATGAAGCATTGGATCCTTTGATATTTTAAGGCTATTAAAAGTGCATTCCCAAGTCCAAGAGGTCTATTGGGTCAGATATCTTAAGACCATCTCATCTCAACGTGGAGGAAGACAAGATAACAAGCCTCTTTATTAACACAAGCATTATCCTTCGATGACCAGGGGACCAACTTCCCAACATCTAACTGTATTGTAGGAAATTCAATGGATAGGAGCATAAAACCTCCTTTTCTTATTTTTATGGGAAAATTGGAGGTAGGCCTGCAAATGGGGCAAGCATCTACCACTACCCACTCTAATACACCAACTAATCGAGGTACAAGTAAAGTCATTTCTACCTTATAATTCATTTATTCACAGATATTATCCATCTATTTACTTGTAAGTTTAATATAGGTAAGACTATACCCACTCTGTACCCCTATTTGTAGGTCAAGTCCCTTTGGCCTAAGAGAGTGGAGGACATTGGGGGAACATAGAGGAGCTACAAGAAGGGAATGTCAATCATGTTGAGGAGGGAGCAACCCTTTACTCACCTTCTTCACCTCTTTACATCACCCCTCTTCCAGCATGCTCCCATGATTGCAAAAAATTCTAGAAAACATCAATATAAATGATCAAGTAAAAAAACTTTTCAAAAGTGCTAGCTGGACTTGGTGGCTAGTAAAGAAGAGGGGGCAAGGACCCACAAAAGAAGAGTGATATGTAGGGAGGGGATAAAGCATATCAACAATCAAATTACCATGATAAAGGTCTGGAATGCAAAAGGTTGTAATGGTCAGGTGAAGAAGAAACCATTGGGAGATGTTATCAAGTCAAACAATGTGTCTATTGCTGCTATTTAATTAACCAGGATGTGTTCCAACTCCATTAATGGCATAATTTACACTATAAATATGGGAGGAGGTTTTCTAGGTGCTTTGCATTTTAAAGCAGCAAGAGGGGCTTTGAGAGGTAGTATTAGCCTTGCCAGACTTAGCTTAATTGTAAGTGATTTAATGTAACACCCATGGAGATGGTATGGGTGCAGTATTGATGCAAAATGATAGGCTAATTGCCTATCTTGGCAAACCATTCATGGAAAAATGGAAGAGTTATTTGATAGGCAAATCTTTTGTCATAAAGACAGACCATGAGAGTTTAAGACACTTATTGAAGCAAACATTACATACAGACACCCAATAAAGATGGTTGCTTAAGTTTATGGGTTTGAATTTTAGAGTGGAGTACAAGAAGGGGCATCATAACAAGGTTACCTACAGCATTGAAATTAGTTCAACTACAGAGCCTCAGGCATCATGGTTCAAGGAGATGTAACAAGCTTTTGAAGGGGATGAGTATTTTAAAGGTAAACTCCAGGAATTCGTGGAGGGGAAACTGAATAGGCAATGGTACACCATCAAGAATGGCATACTTTTTAGGAAAAGTAAAATCCTATTATATTAAAACACCCCACTAACTTAGAAAATACTTGAAGAACTGCATAGTACACATCTAGGAGGTCATTTCAAGTATGAGAAAACTTTAGCAACAATCAAAAGGAACTTCTAGAAAAGGATCACCCAAGAAGTTAAAGCTTTTTAAATGTGACATATTTCAACAATGCAAGTATAGCAATTTAAAGCCAGTCAATCTCTGGCAATCACTTTCAATGCCAAAACAACCATGGCACAATATAATTATGCATTTCACTACCAACCTTCCATGCTTGAGAGAGCACACAATGATATTTGCGGTTGTTGATAGGTTGACAACATACACACATTTTGTGACAATGAGGCATCCTTACACCACAAAATTAGTAGCATTGATCTTCATCAGTAATATCAAACTCCATGGAGGGCTAACATCCATAATGAGTGATAGGGACCCAATTTTCAGAAGCCCGTTCAAGAAAGAAATCTTTCTACAAATGAGCACCAAACTGCAAATGAATTTAACTTATCACCCAAAAATAGATGGTCAAAGCAACATATCAAACCATTGTTTGGGGGCATCTTCATTGTTTTTGCCACACTACACCTTTATCATGGGTCAATTGGCTACAATGGGCTAAACATTATCACAACACACAACATCATCTGACCACAAGAAATCACCCTTTGAAGTTATGTATAGGCTACCACTTCCCACTCTTTTATCTTACATGCCAAGTACCATTCAAGTAAAAGAGGTAGCCCAACAATTATAGTAAAAGGACAAAATGTTGTAGGTGCTCATGCAGCAATTGCATAGGGCAAAGAATCAAATGAAGCAATCGGCCAACAAAAAGAGGAGAGGAAAATCTTGACAAGTTAGTGGGTGTATGTTAAACTTCAAGCATACCAACAACACTTCATTCAAGATTGCACCTTTCAAAAGCTACAACCTAGGCATTTTGGGCTCTACTAGATAGAAGAGAGGATTAGAGAGGTTGCCCACCAAAGAACACCAAGTTCCAACTAACATTTCACATATCGTAGCTTAAGCCTCATCATAAAGAAATTTCATTGTCAAGCTCATCAATGCTACTCAACTTCTATCAAAGGAAAATACATGAACCAACCAAACTACTAGGGAAAAGGATGGACAAAAGAAAGAAGTGAGTAGCAACACAATTGTTGATCAAATAGGAAGGCGAAGATGAGAGCAATGCAACATGGGAGGAGTATGCTAAATTCTTTGACAAATTTCTAGGATTTCAGCTTGAGGACAAACTTCAGTCAAAGGAAGAGGAGTTGTTACCAAATCAAGAGTTTGTCGAAGGATGAAGACCCTAGTGAGGATCGCAGCACCACTAGTGAACCAACTAAAACTTTTGAGGGTCAGCCTAGTGTCGGTGATGCTAAACTCGGGGACACTTAATCACAGACTTGAATTTAGCTGCAGTTAATTATTGTGAAGTCTTATGGTAGCTTATGATAATAGCTGTGTTGTAATAAGGTGTCAAGTGGGATGCACATGACCCCATATTATTGTTTGCATTAAGACCTAGTTGAATACAAAGGGACATATCAGAGAACAGGATATCACAAGTCGAGGATCCCTGCTCTTCCGAAACCCTAACTTTCCTTTCCACTATTGATCTGTCGTTTGGGATCTCCCTTAACTAGCCCCAACGGTGTCAGTCCAAACTCGGCATCAAAATGCAAAAGGCGGCAACGAAACGGCTGATAACAGACACCACATCGAACATGGTACCAACACGCTCAATTAAAATTACCAAGCATGCCTCTAAAATTAAAAAAAAACTATCTCTACATGCAATCAACCACAATAGCATGTAAAGAAGGCCCAGTGACCAACGTAGAGACCATCTGAGGATCCTAAACAAAATTTATTAAAAAAATATATTCTAGCAGGAGAGAAACCTCCTGCTTCTAAATTGGCAGAGTGAACATGAACTCTGTAAAGAACCCGATGAAGAAACAAACTCCAAGTAAACCAATACAGCACAGAACTTTCTACAAAAAAGATCAGATGAAAAAGGGAATGAAACAAAAAAAAAAAAACAGCCAAAAGGTATACAAAATTAAAAAGCCTACAGAACCCCTTTAACGCAAGAAAACGAAAACTCCAAACGCAAGTATGTACCTGGATCTTTGCCTTGACATTGTCAATGGTGTCGCTACTCTCAACCTCAAGCGTGATCGTCTTCCCCGTCAACGTTTTCACGAATATCTGCATCTTACTCTTCTTCCTCCTGGCTCTGTCGCCTGCTTGATCTTCCTCCAAAATACGATGTGCTCAGACAATCGAGTGGAATTCCCCGGTCCAAACATTTAAAAAAAAATGCAAGACAAGCTATGTATTCACATTTTAATTTGTTTTCCTTGTAAATAAATAAAAAAGTGAAAGTGAACATATAAATTTTATTATTAAACAATTAGAAATTTATTAATATTTTATTTAATTGAAATAAAATATTGACGTTTGATTGAAACTTCTAATAAATAGACTATTAAAATCTTACGTGACAACCAGTAGATCAATGTCATTTTCTTTGGACATCTATGTTAGTTTCTCAAATAATTAGTTAAGAGTGGTATATGGAGATTTGTGCATCGTGGAAAACGGTAGAAAGAAAAATAATAATAATTTAAAATAAAATGTAAAGTATTTGTATGTAATGGAAGATAAAAAAAAGGTTTAATAATTTTTTTACTTTAATATTTTTAGAAAATATGTTTTTCTATATTTTCTTTTTAACCTGAAGAAAAAGTCAAAGGATAATAATTTATTTTTCTCGTATGTTAAACAAAAGTTTTCTTTTAATTTACTTATAAATTATATATTATTATCATAAATTATAAAAATTATATTTTAACATCTTTTATCTTAAAAATTATATTTTTTCATAAATCATAAAAATTATATTTTATCATATTTTATCTTAAAAATCATATTTTATCATCATAAATCATATTTTATTATCATAAATCATAACGATCATATTTTATCATCTTTTATCTTAAAATTTATATTTTATCATCTTCTATTTTTAAATTTATATTTTACCATCATAAATCATAAAAATCATCTTTTATTGAAAAAAATTATATTTTATTTATAAGTTTGTCATGTTAAATTTTTCTTTTTCGTTACTTTCTAAGTATACAAATAAACCTTAAGATACTTTACATTCCAAAGTTTTAACTAATTGATAAGAGATCTCTAGATAAGCATCAACTATCAAATGATTAGGCATTCATGTTTGTGTTGTCTTCTTTGTTAAATAACATTTAACGAATATTTTGGTATCTCTATTTTCTAATATTCCACTTTATGGCAAATGAATTTCTAGTTTTACATGACATCACCTATGACATCATTAAAAAAAATAAATTTGTTGAGGCAGTAAAACATCTATGGCCTCACTTATATATTTATTAAGTATATATATACATATGTAAGTTCGACGACAAGGAAAAAAATGGAAACAAACACACTTGTAGAGCACAATACAACAAAGAGTTGTATGATACGTTCGAGAATGATGAATTGCTCTTTAAGAAAAATTTATTGATTCTCTCCCTATTTGTTAGATCATAGGTGTGATGATTTACTTCATAAGTGAGGTCTCTTTCATGTATGTTCTACTTGGCTTAAGGAGATATAGCTCAGTTGATAGAGAGCTTTACTATTGCAATTGGGTCGTTGTGATTACAAGTTGGAAAGTCTAATTGTCTAAGCGGTAATGATAATATAATTATCATCTATAATCTTATTATAATATTTTATATAATTATAACTTATAATATTATAATAAATATTTTTATTATAATATATTTATAATTAAATATAAATTTAAGTAATATTTTTTTATAATATTAATAATTTATAATAATATTAATTAAATAAAATATATTATTAGAGATAATATCTACTGGTAAGATAATAATATATTTGTAGACAGTCACGTGAAATCTAATCCACAAAATAATTTGACCTATGAACAACATCATTGTGGTAAAGGTCATGATGCCGAAGGAATCGTTACCGTAGGGCATAGAGGGGGAGGTCATAAGTGTCTAAACTGTAAAATTGATTTTCGATGGAAAGACATATCTGATAGAATCGTAACTATAAATTACGATCATAATCAAAATGCATACATTTGTCTTATACACTATAGGGATGGTGGTGAGAAGAGATATATTTTACATTCTAAAGGGGCTATAATTAAAAGATACCATTATTTCTGATATAAAAGTTTCTATATCAATGGAAAATGTATTACCTTTGAGTGTGATTTAAACTATTGATTTACGTAATTAGAAGTAACCTATTAGGTTTACAACAAAACTTAGAAATTGACCGTTGATCTAATTTGAGTAACCCTATGAGATAGACCTCAATAGAGAATTGTTGAGTAATGGCAGCAAGTGATTGAGTTTAGTTATTCTTCGTAGAAAATTATTGACTCTAGAGATAAGGTAACACGGAGAAGAAAAAATTATTTGAAACATAGATCGAAGTAGAAGTGCCTCTTATTTCAAAGAGAGGAAGGCAGGTTATTCACATTTAATTTAATGGTTAAAAACCAATCAATACGACCCCGTAGGCTAACTTTTGCTAAAACTCAAGTAGTTTCTTGAAAACTAGCTTCAGAGATATGAAACTTTGAGTACTCAGGGATGTCTTAATTATTTCCAATGGGATTGCTAAATAACATATTGTAATGCACGCCTTGCTCATTCCACTTGTAACAATCCAATTAATTCCTCAGGTGAAAAAATATTAGACATTCCATCTTCGGAAACCAACACTTTTGATGTTATTTGCCACACAACAATCTCTACGTGCTTATTATGGATTTGTACCCTCTAGGATCGATAAACCTCTTAGATCTTATTAACTAAAGAGATACTGTTAGGAAAGGTTTATACTTAAGAAGGAAGTGAATTAAGTATCATGTAAATTTCGTAGTATTTTTTATCCTTTTTTAAATCTAGGTAAAGTGGAAATAAAACAGAGATTAAAATACGTAAACAATTTATAATAGTTTTCCTCAACTTAAGTACGTCCACTTCTTGAGTACTTGCTCAAGAATTTACTATCTTCAAGAGTTTTTGGTTCACTCAAAACCTAATGTCTCCAACTTTAATCAAAGCTAAATAAACTTGACAAAACACTGATCCTTCGTTAAGTTCTCCTTCTAACTTAGAGTTTTAAATCAGAGTCATAAGTCAAATAAATTTTTGATTATACTTAAACTTTATGGACTTGATATTATTTATGAAATTCATCATTTTACATATTTTAAAAATTATTTTGTCACTCATCAAACTATATCAATATTAATGAATAAAAATATTATCCCTAACATATACAACTTTGGGTTATGGTTAACCCAGCACCAATTAAGAATCCCTAGGGGATTCCCATAATTCTTGGTATACAATCATTCCAACATTTAACTCTCTTTTAGAGGTTCATTCATATTGAATCAATTGAATGCACTTCTAGGACTTGTTCCACCTTTGGAAGATCTTGCGTAATGTCACTAGATTTCGATATTTCATATATAAATGTAACTAATGTATCTCCTTCATAAAAGATTATAACATAAAAGATACATCATAACCTATATTGAGATTGAACCAACCTCAATGTTCAACTATATTATTCATAAATTATATGGTTCGTTAATAAAATATCCATTATATTATCTTATAAGATAATATAATGGATATTTTATTAACGAACATACAAATATGTTTTTCTTATTTATTATATATTTTTATTATATTAATATTTTTTACTATATTAATTATATAGTATATATTTATTATTTTATATATAGAGAGAGATTTTTTACATCTCTATTACATATAGAATACATCGAAATAAACCTAATTTGCATCAATGTGTACCTTTATAGTTTAGTTTCAGTGGAATTTATGTTTATAGAAATCCAATACTATAAAATTAATTGATTCTTATTCATAAAAATGAAAAGGGTTCAATTCCATTTTGAACTCATATCTAAATTTAAAGGTATAATATTGTCATCCTAATTTATAATTTAATAAAGCAAAACAAATAAATTAAAAAGATTTTGAATCCTTATACAATTTATATATAAAAAAATATTCCAATAAGATAAAAAATTAACATAATTTTTTGATTAATTAATCGAGTTAAAAGTCCCTAGGCATAAATAAAATTAAATTTTAAGACTAGTAGTTAATTTATTAAATAAGACATATCTGATAAAGATAATTTAAGCAGTTTTTTATTTTATGTAAAATAAGGTAAGGAGCATCATAGAATTTACCATAAATAAGCGTAAGTTTTCCTTATTGGCTTTGAATTCTATAAATCGGTGTTTGACAGTAAATTAGATAATTGCTCTAAATATTCTAGTTATTCTAATTGGAATAACTATTCTTTTTTATTGTATTGAGCTGGATTATTGGTAGATATTAGATCTATATCTGAATCAACCAAAGCACTATTTTTCCTTACTATACTATTTCCTTATTATATGCTTACAAATCATCAGAATAGTAGAATCCTTAAATTTTTAATAATAATAAGATAAGAATAAAACAAATTTAAAATTGGTTTCATTAGGGAACATATATGTCAATACATCTGGATAATACCTCTCCTTCCACTTCCTGTCGCTATGTTGTCAATGGGATTCGGACTCCTATTTAATAAGTATATTATATAGGAATAATATTATAAATATATAATAAGGTATTGGTACGTTATCGAATAGGAATCCACATCTTTGATATTTTTGTCATCCATCGTCCAATTATTATCGAATTGGTCCATTCTATGATCCGAAATATAACAATGTGATAAAAGAACCCATTAAGGAAGATTCTATAATTCCAATTAGAAATTCTTTGGGTCCCTTATGTATTACTATAACTAAAATTGTGAATTTTTATCCATCTTACTGTTTAATAACTCATAATCAAATATTGTTAAATAAATATTTACTACTTGACTATTTTAAACAAACTTTTCAAGTACTTCAATATTGTTTAATGGATGAACTATTATTATTTAGTATAATTAGAAATATTTAAATTATAATAAAAATGCCATGAAGGCATGATACCATAGTATTGAATAAAATAAAGACGAAAGATATGTTTAACTTTGTTTCAAACACTTAGATGTATTTGACCTAGAAGAATATGTGACAAATTGTCTCTATCGTAGAGAGTAAATATATAATTATAGTTAATATGTAACTTGTGAGATGCATTTTTACTTGTGACAGAAATACATATTTTTACTATTACATTGAGTTGTTAGTGCAACTTTTCTTTTTATATGTAGAACATGATATTTATTTTATTTTAGATTTATGGTAAATTGACTTATTAGACTTTAGCTCATGTGTTGTTATTGTTACTTTTAGGATACTTAGTAGATACTTTAGGAACGTGTGAGCAAGATAAAATGTGTTGGTTACTTTTTAGTTAACTATAGTAATAAGTTATGAATAATAGACTTTGTGGTTTGTATCCAATTTTACATTCTTTTGTTTAGAGTTAGATTGTAAATAATTTCTATTATTTCTACTATAAGTTTTAATTGTAAATATTTGTGGTTTTATGTTGTTATACCTATTTAATAGGTATTAACGTTGTAATATTAAAATGAAGAGTTTTTCATATACAAAAATTTTATTTATACATATTTTCTTCATTTAATCTTTTTGAGGCATGACATAGATGGTGTTGACTATTGCATTGTAAGATAATCGAATAAAGATCTTGTATTCATAGTTGACCTTGAAGATTGGTTTATCATTCATAGCTAATAGAACTCTTGACGTTGACTTTCAAGTATATGTTTTCACATGGCAAATATTTGGAAATGTGGGGTAGATTTTGGTACTTTTCCTCTAATTTGACTACCTTTAGGTACTTTCTCATTTTTCCTTACCCCTTTGATTCTATGTTGATTAAGCACTTTGTCTTCCTTCTCTGCTGTTACATCCAATAGGTCTAAAACCTTCTATGCCAATAATTTGATCAAATTTGCCCCTTGTTTGGCAATTTCATGCCTCATGTGTCTCTCAATCGATGATGTGATCATCAAGAAAGAAAGTCATAGATCAATCATGTTCCTAAAAAGTTTAGCTCTAATGGTGTTTACTATTAGCGACAGTACAATCTACCTTTTACCATATGCTGAGCCCTTAAACCTTAAAGTCATGCCCCTCTCCAATAATGGTTTGATTTACTTTTGAGAGTAGAAGAAGAGAAGGTACCAACCTAAGTCATAAAAATAAGTGATTGATTTCATCTAAAACCTTACCATGTGTGAATGAGAGTTTTTCCTTCTATAATATATATATATATATGTGGGAGTCTTCAGGTATTTAAACCCAAGTTACAACAAAAACTAAAATGGAGGTGAATTGTTCATATTTAAAAATGTAATATTTAATAATTTAAATTTTTTTAATTAATATATTTTCAATTATTTTTTACGAATATATAAATATAATATCAAAATTTCTATCATTTTTTGATATATAAGATAATATTTTATTTTTCATTATTTTTTAATATTTACTAACATATACAAATAACATTTCATTTTCTATCATATCTTATCGTGTTTTACCGTTAGATTCGACTTCTTAGAGTAACAAATGATTCTCATGGAATAAATTCTAGTATTGATAATCTATCACTAAAATATTATTAAATTTTAAATCAAATAATATAAATAAATATAACTTAGTTGAAGTTAAAATTTCATATATAATTTCTATATTAATTAATTATATAATTAAATTTTAAAAAAATTAATAAAATAAAAATGCTACCACTGATACCCCTCTTTTTGATCCCGAAACCCCCTCATCTATAGACGCCTTTCGTCGCCGGAGAAACGGGAAGCCTGCGAGAGGACGAGGTGCGATGGAAGAGATGAAGCTCGGATCGTCGAAGCCAATGATAGCGACCAGGGACGAGTTGGTAAACGAGAAGGTACCACTCGCGTATAGGGACCAGTGTGCTCACCTCCTCATCCCCCTCAATCGGTGCCGCTCGTCGGAGTTCTTCCTCCCATGGAAGTGCGAAAACGAGCGTCACGCTTACGAGAAGTGCGAGTACGAGCTCGTCATGGAGAGGATGCTACAGATGCAGAAGATCCGGCAGAGGGAGGCAGAGATGAAGCAGAAGCAGCCGCAGGAGGGAGGGGCCATCCCCCTCATTCCATCCACTGCCAATGCCTAGGTTCATGTTCTTTTTCTCATCTTTCTTTTGTTCTTTCTGAATCTTTGCTACTTGTTCTAATTATAGAATGCTACTATCATTTGCAATATCTCATGCAACGCATTGGGCATCAACATATTTTATAAAATTTATCTTTAATCGATAAAATCCTTTTATTCAAAACAAGGTACAAGATGAAAAATAGATACTATTAATATAGGCGTGTTAGGAATGTTCTGCAGTAAATTTTTTAAAGTCTCTTTTGCTTCTCGTCAATTGACAAAAGTAGTATATATCATGCTTCTCTACAAGCTATTCCTCCAGTCACATTTTTCTGAACGATAGCAATCTCAAACTAGCCTGCGTATGTGGTGTACATGGTGGTGGTGTTACCAATCCCTTGAGGGGGCAATGGGAGAATGAATGTCTTCGAGTCCGGCTTTTATTAGATTACTTCTCATCCATTCTAATCCTTCTCATCTCTGTCCAATCTCATGGCTAAACTGTGCACTTCTGAAGAGCAAGATTGTCAAGAACATCATCAAGCTACCAGATTGATACGTACATTTTAATTGTAATGCCCCATTACATTGTCAGTTTTCAAAAAAAATTAAGCTGTCTTTTAAGTGGCTGGAAAGTGAGTGTGTAGATGATGGTGTTGCTTCTACACGTGCTTAATGCATGTGATATGTGAGATCATTTATGTTGAGCATTTGACTTATATGTGTTTCTACAAGCTACAGAGCACTCTTACTGGAATACCATGCTTAACTTGGACAATGATCAATTGAATATGTTTAGGACAAAGTGGATAGGTTCTTTGTGTTACCATTTCTTGTTTGCACTAAATTTCAAAGGGAAGGTATGGTTGTACATATGAATAGGGAAACTTTTGCATTGCATTCCAAAGTGGGCTTTAAGTTTGCAAGGCAAGTGGTAAACTTTTGGAAGGCTCCAAGAAAGTTGTATGAAGAGGAAACAAGGTGTTTTGGTTTGGGATAGACATCCTTACATGACACTTCTATCTTGAAATGTAAGGGGGGGATGTGGTGAGGTTGTCAAATAGAGGCTTGTTGGTGTGGTTGTTTGGACTCAAGGTATTTGTGTTGGGACTTTAAGAGACAAAGCTTGCAATGATCAAGTTATTCAGTATTGGCATTGTTTCAAGTATTGATGTATCAAATATTGATAGAAATTTTGACGTAAGTGGGAGAAAGTCATAAAAATGTCGAATTTTGTAGGAAAAACCTCAAATTTTGACTTGAAACTCTAAGATAAAATAAAGCAAATTATAATAGATATTTAAAATTAGTTAGATTTAATTTTTAGAGAATTATCTCAAAAATATATCACATACAATAAATTATACAATTTGTATGCTTGTAGATAACCACAAAACTAAACAACTTGTAGAAAAATAAGATATGGCTTACCAACCTTAAAAAATACAATTCAATATCATGTGGAGTGTCTAAAGTGGTCATAGTCATTATTTTCACCTTCCAAATGCTGTCACTGTAGATACACAAGTTAGGCATATTCCATATGACTATCTCTCATACTTTCTTTCCATTCTATATAATGAGTCCATGGCTTGGTAGTGGCATAGCATCTCCAATAGTTGATAACCATCTCATATTATTCAATATTGTGTGCATTATAGAGATAACTACATGTTGATAATGTTGTTCATATCTTAAAGCCTTGTCACCATTTCCTTGTACAGCTTCATCACTTGTCTTTGCTGGATATGGAGGCTTGTGTAACATTCATGGCACTGATAACTATGGTGACTCTAATAACTTGGAGCATAAGTAGATCTAGTATTACTCCATACACTCTTTGAATAATAACTAGATTGATCATGAAAACCAACCTCAAATGATGTGTAGCCATATAGATTGTTGTTATCAATAATATTAAACCCACACACACTCACCTAATACAATAATATTCTCTAACATAGATCATGGATACTCACTCCCCCTATTGACTACAGTAAATTTGTGTCTTTCACATTTGCTTGTAGTTCTTTTCCTTTTTTATGTAATGGTAAGGGAATGACTGATGTTCAAGTTGTGTTCTCGCATGGTAAGCATCATCTTGTGTGGCATGCATTAAATATTGTTCTTCAATAGAGGAAGTTAATGATCCTTGTCCTTCTAATCATTTTGTCTTTCAAATTGTTGCTGTCCCTATCTCCTTTGTTACTACCATTGTCATTGTTGTTCTCATCATTTGATGACATAGTAACATCATCATCACTATCACCATCTAATCTTGGTATTCTCTTTCATTTGGGCGATTGATACCTACTTCATCCAAAACTAGCTCGCCATTCTCTTCAATCCGTTCTGTTTGATGACATAGTAACATCTTCATCACTATCACCATCTAATCTTAGTATTCTCTCATGGGAATGCAATTCCTCCATTTGGGCAATTGGTACCTACTTTATCCAAAACTAGCTCACCATTCTCCTTAAACCGTTCTGTTATTGGATCTTTATCACTTGAATTCTTATATATAAATACCACATCAATTGAATCCAATCTTTCTTTATCTTTTCCCTTGTTTATGTGTTTCATTTTGAGCCTTACGTTGTAGTGCATAAAAATCAAGTCATTTAATCTTTGAGCACCCAATTTGTTCCTCTTTTGGAATGAATGAAATTAAATGTGCTTCAATTTCTCCCACAATTTGATGTTAAGGCAGTTTGAGATGATACTTGCGTTGCAAGCCTCCTCATCATTGAATTATCATTTTCATGAATGCAATTCTATAAATAAAATTTTATGTTTAGAATCTAATATACTTGGTGGCAAACTAATATCCCTTTTACTGCAGCAAGAGTAGTGAAACCTCTCTATTGATCTCAAAATCATTGGATTTCATTGAAGGCCTGCACCTGTACTTCGACATCAGATACCAACTTACATATAATAGTCTTCAATGATGTCAATAGATCAGTACCCCTCCCCCCCAAATTAAGGTTGTACTGTTATTGAGGATTCATGTGGTACATTACATGGAAAAATGAGCAATGTATAAGATTACCATTATAGTCTAAAAGAATGGTAACTAAATATGAAATTATATAATGTACAAACCTACTTCATGTAAAGGAAGTAGGAGCATTCTGAACCATTGATCCTTAATACTGCTGATGAATATCTTTAAGCATTTTGTGGATCAAACTACTTCTCTCATCACATGCATTACATTATAATTGAAACCTATCATGAGTCTATTATCCCCATTGACAAGTCTTAAAGCCTTTTTCACTAGCTTTATAAGTTGATGCATTTCTTTACATCTTTCTATAAGGTGTGGTCGTTGATGGTGTTGGTACTTTCTTCTCAAATAGTGTATCAATCTCATGATATCTGTGCCACAACTTTGAGTTGAACATATGCTTCAACTTGGTCTTTTTGTTCAACATAGACTATAGAGTGATGTAGTTGGTGGCAAACCATGTGACTTTTGATTGAACGAAGTCAACCGTTAGCACTCTAGTGATCTCATGTACATTGAGAAAGTTGGATGGTTGTAAAGAAAATGTGTCCTCATTCTTGCATGTGTGATGGTCTTCTCAATCAAATTTATCTTGTTGAAATCTTTTAGAATCAAGTCAACACAATGCCCACCCTTAGCACTCTAATGATCTCATGTACATTGACAAATGTGGATGGTTGTAAAGAAAATGTGTCCTCATTCTTGCATGTGTGATGGTCTTCTCAATCAAATTTATCTTGTTGAAATCTTTTAGAATCAGGTCAACACAATGCCCATAAGATGAGGTTCTTTTCCATGATCTTTCTCCCTAACCTTCTTGACATTGTTGTCATTGTCAATTACCACTTGAACCATATTTGATGTACCCACTTCTTTGATCACATTTGAAATCAACTTATACAAATACTTGTGATCCCTACTCTTGTCAATGGCATTAACATCAGAAAAATTGTGCATTTGCCATAGTACACCATGAAATTTATAATCTACTTTTGGGTGGCACTTGCCCACCCCTCACACATGAGTGTGACTCCATATTGTGGTCATTGATGTTTTAGAATTGAGATGTACTATTCCAACCCCTCTCTAGCCTTAAGATACTTGTTTATGATGTTGTGGTGAGTTGGTGATTTTACAGTAGTCGTTGTCTTACTTTAATTGGATGGTCACCTTCCTTCTTGCCCTTAGGCATTTTAAGGGGTGCTGCCTTGATATTGCCTTTTTCCTTGATAAATTGGTTCTTTGCTTTACAGATATGTATTGGACATTATCTCAAACTTACTATTTAAAATTCTATAGTTGCTCACATCAATATTTCTTCTAGTTGATCAAAATTCCATTATATAGGTGTCACTTTATACTGAAATAAAATGGTAGAACAATTTGAATGCATAGATGTATATTTTGATAATCAACTTGTAGAAGATTCAACAAAATCTTACTAAAAATGGTTTATCATGTATTAGCCTAAATTTTGTTTTTTTTTTTCATCAAAAATCCATGAAAATAGAGGAAAACCTTCCAAATCTTTAAAAAAAGTCATCCATGAATTGTCAACTCATTGCACTAAAAGTTCTCTTAGCATTTTTTTGAAAAGTAGAAAGGTTGCATCTCAATAAGGAAGTGAGATACTTCCCCTTGCAATGTTAATCTGATGGTCTCTAGCATTTGCAAAATGTCTAGGGAAAGATTCAGATATAGCCTTATCATTGACCCATTTTTCTAACTAAAAGCTAATTCCACTGTCACCATTGACACGAAACTTCAGATAAGAGTGGAATAGACTATGAATTGATAGAATATCTTTCCAGATGTGCCAAGAATAACTATGTTGCCTATCAGGATCTGCACTACATTCTTGTTGGCTATATTTGCCGTTCAGAATTCTAATCAAGAGAGAGTTCTCCTGTTGCTCCTAACACCACCACTATTTACAGAGTGGTGCTTTGTTGAACACTGTCAAAGATTTAGCATCAAGATCTCCCTTTTGCAGCAGTTTACAAACATCAAACCAGGCCAATAGGTGTAACTTGTGATTCTTCCCCTAAGCACCTTTTTTTTTAGGTAAACATCCCCAATCTACTCGTGGGGTAGGGTCCCAAAAACAACTCATGAGCATACAAGGGGGGGGGGACTAGTCCTAACCCCAAGCATTAGAATGAAATAAGCATCCAAGGCAAGAGCCTTGTTAACAGACAACAGTAGCACACATGGATAAATCACCTTCAAAGACTTGTGATGTAACGTAAATTTGGCTAAAGCATTAGCACTCCCATTAATTTCTCGAGGAAGTAAATGATCAGTTGAGGAATCCTATAAGGTAGAGAAATAAGGAACATCCTCTTGGAATATAACATCAATTGAAGTAAGATATCGACATGTAGCAGGTGATAACATCAGTATCCCTTTTGCCTACGAGGATAACTAACAAAAACACATTTAATGGATTGAGGGGAGAGTTTATTAAAAATGGGAGAAAGATTTTTAACAAAAGGCATACACCTAAAAACTTTTGGGGGAAGAGGAAAAATGTCTATTTAAGAGAAAGATGCTTAAGGGGTATGACTTCTCTCAAAGGAGTAGATGACATACAATTGATTAGATAAGTTGCAATGAAAACAATGTTAGACTAAAGATATTTTGGAATATTTATCTCAACCAAGAGAGTGTGAGTCACATATAAGATATGATGATGTTTACATTTAGTAACTCCATTTTGTTGAGATGTGTGAGGACAAGTAGTTTGGTGTAAAACTCTAAAATCAGCACAAAAGGAAGCAACTACAACTTGTGTGAATTCAAATGTATTATCAATGTGAAATTTTTTTGTAGAGTATTAAATTGAGTTTGGATTTCATTAAAAAATATTTTGATTATATCAAGAATAGATTGATGATCTTTCAATAAATATAACCAAGACACATGAAAAATCATCAACAAATACAATAGAATATCAATAATTAAACAACAATGCAATCCAAGAGGGTCCTCAAATATTACAATAGATAATATCAAAATGTTTTGAAGTAGATGACAACTCACAACTCAGAAAGGTAATATGAAAGTGCTTACTTAAAATGTAGAATTGACATTGAAATTGACTCACAGACATCTAAGGTAAAATCTCCCAAAGTTTCTCAAAAGATAGATAATCAAGATGATGATGCCAAAACAAAGATGAGTCACTAGAGGTACACATGGTAGTAAGCCCTTGAAGATTATCATCATGAGTAAGAGTGTAAACACCATGTTTTAGCTCATGGTCCACACCAATTCTCCTCTCCATTTGTAGATCTTGAAAGGTGTAATGGAAGGAAAAATGTTACTGAATAATAAAGTTGTTTGGTAATCTTACTAATAGAGAGAAAATTAACAAGAAAATCGACAACATAAAGCACATGGTTTAGGGACATATTTTGGTTAATGGAAGTAGTGCCCTCATTAGAGATAAAGTATTTACGACCATTGGTTGAGACCACAAATCTGACATTAGGCATCTTGGTTAAATGGGTAAACAAATTCAGGTTTCCTGTGATGTGGCTAGATGCTCTTGAATTAATAAGTCAAATGTCACTATGATAGGATGTATGAGATGTAGTGTTATTAGACTTGAGAACATGGTTGACCATTGCTTCACTTGATTGTTGGGCATGGTAAATCATCAGTTCATCAAAATTCGCCTATGTCATCTTGATAAGATCAGACTTGAGAACATGGTTGGCCATTGGTTCACTTGACTGTTGGGCATGGTAAATCATTAGTTCATTGAAATCTACTTGTGTCATCTTGATAAGATTAGACTTAATGGTAGTTTTTGCATTAGATAGAGTGGTAATAACATGTGCAATAGCTGGAGGTGTTGGAGGCTGACCAAATCTATCTCAACACTTTTTAGATGGATGATTTTTCCATCCACAATGAGTACAAGCCACATGTTGTCTTCCACTTAACTTGCCCTTTTCTTGTTGGGAGACACCACCACATTCGTTAGATGTGATTGCAAAGGTTGATGCTTTAGGGGTGGTAGTGGTAGTCGAGATAGACAACATCTTATTAAAAGTTGATTGAAGAGGAGGAAGAACATCCGTGGTAAAGATCTGACCATGAATTTGATTGGAAATGTTTGGTTGAAGTCCAGCTTAGAGCAAGGCAACCCCCAACTCCTTACAATATCATCGTTATGTTGCAATATTTGGAGGTTGGTATACATCGAGCTCATCTAGCAATCCCTTAAGCTGAGTGTAGAAAGAGTGAGGAGTACTGTCACCTTGTTTATGAGCAGACAACATTTTATAAACTTCACATACATGAGATATGTTTTGCTCATTCCATCAGCTGCCTTAAGGTTCTCCCATATGCAATGAGTAGGACAAACTTTAGAGAAGCTGTGAGCTATATTTTCTTTTATGCTGTTGAACAATCAAGATACAACTACCACATCAGTTGTGAGCAAGTATAATTATTTAGAGTAACACTCCTTTGATTTGACATAAGCATTCCCAAAATAGGATAGTTTGTAGTGTAAATCTTCAATTGATCAAGTCAAAATTCTGTTCTTTCTACTGAAATATTTTGAGTTGGTTTCTAGGATGAAAATAAGGCAACCCCCAACTCCTTACGATATCATTGTTATGTTGCAATATTTGGAGGTTGGTATACATTGAGCTCATCTAGCAATCTCTTAAGCTGAGTGTAGAAAGAGTGAGGAGTACTTTCACCTTGTTTATGAGCAGACAACATTTTATAAACTTCACATACATGAGTTATGTTTTGCTTGTTCCATCAGTTTCCTTAAGGTTCTCCCATATGCAACGAGTAGGACAAACTTTGGAGAAGCTGTGAGCTATGTTTTCTTTTATGCTGTTGAACAATCAAGATACAACTACCACATCAGTTGCAAGCAAGTATAATTATTTAGAGTAACACTCCTTTGATTTAACATAAGCATTCCTAAAATAGGATAGTTTGTAGTGTAAATAATGCCTCAATTGATCAAGTCAAAATTCTGTTCTTTCTACTGAAATTTTTTAGTTGGTTTCTAGGATGAAAATAAACTTAAATCAGGAAGGTGCTGATGTCGTTAAGGAGGAGCTAGAATCATTGGTCAAGGAAATTGGTTGCAAAACTTTCTCTCTCCACAAAATAGTTGGGATTGCCATTACTGTTAAAAAACCATGCAGAAGTTATCAGAGGTATCTCTATGTAAGAAAGCGGAAGACTAATTTTCTTGCTCTGCTTTGGCTTCTTGGAAGACTAGATTCCTCAGCTTTGGTGGTAGACTGGTCTTCCTAAAAGTGTTCTTGTGAGCGTACCAGTTTTCAATATGTCAAAAGGAATATTACATAATTTAGAGCAAAAGATGAGATCATGGTTATGGAAGAATAGTACAAAGTGAACAGAGATATTCACATGATTGGCTGGAGTACTATAACACAACCCTTCAGTTGAGGAGGGCTAGAAATCAAGGACTTTCAACAAAACCCTACTTGTAAAATGGCTAGAAATCAAGGACTTTCAACAGAACCCTACTTGAATATAATCAGAAATCCTTGTCTAAACCTTGTTGAAACACAACAAATTGACAAAACTTTTGTTTTCATGCTGAAACATAACAAACTGACAAACCTTGTATTTTTAGGTTGAAACACAATAACCAATCCTCAATTACAAAGGAGACCCCCACTAACACTTGGTGAGATATGCACTAAGCATTATAGGAGATTTTCTTGCACAAGTACAGAATAGAAACTTACAACCCAAATATGACATGCTCTTGCAATTTGGAAGGGAGCTTTAAGTTCAAAGGACTTGAAGCTACATTTAAATATTAGGGAACATCCATGCTTCTGCTGTTGTTGGTGCAACATTCACTATGTCTCTAGCTTCTTTGTATCATGTGAATCCTCCATTGTTATACCAAGGAAAGGTGATGGAAGGAGGAGGAGGAGGAGGAAGGATGAGACAAAATAGCAATGTATGATGCATGATAAGATGCAAGATACATGAGACATGAAAGGATGCAAGATGCATGAGGGCAACAAAAGGGCCAACAAAGTTAACCAAGGTTTGTTGTGGATATATTTAAATAGCAAGGCATGATCCATGATAAGATGTAAGATGCATGAGGGCAACAAAAGGGCCATCAAAGTTAACCAAGACTTGTTGTGTATATATTTTAATTCAACTTGGGGAGGGTACCATGGTGGGCTTGCATAAAATCCCCAAGTAGCGTAAACATTGGTCAGTGCATTTTAGGATTTGGTGTTGTTTAGATTCCACTTGGTTAATGCAAAACCTAATGAGAAATTAGGTGAGAAGGATGGACTTGCAAAAGAAGAGGTGAGAAGTTGGTTGAAGAGATGAGAGGGGTGGAGATGCATGCCTTCTACCTTATATGCAACATAAGCCAATTCAAGTAATGCATTCGTTAAGTATAAGTAAAGATGAGAGGGGGATCTTTACAAAGATCCATGGACGAAAGGATTAAAAGGAGAAGGGAAGAGGAGATGAGAGGCTTGGATGAATGTAGTTGAGAGGGAGGATAGAGAGGAGAGTTCTATATGCTTCTAAATCACCTCCCATCTAGAATGAGTGTGATTCTCTAAATGTTTTTGGAAGGATGTCGTCATTTGCATTTAGGTTATTAATCAATCTTAATATCAAGAAATGTTACATATGAATGTTGGCTATTGCATATTATGTTAATTATTTGCATATGAATGTTGATTTATGCGTTGATATTATGGTTGAAGTATGTGTTATTGATTAATGTTATATATGACTTGATTATTGGGATGAATTGTGCTTAGTGCATTTTTCTAACTTAATAGTGCTAGAAATGCATTTAGTTTTGTGTGGACTTGACATCATTGAATTATATTATTTAATGCATTTTTGTAGATTTAACTAAAAATTTAGGGAATGCTCAATTATGCTGTGCATTTGGTTGCATTATGGTAAGGAAATGAATTATGTTGGATTATGCATAGATAATGTTGACTTGAGACCTATAATAATATTTTATACATATGTGATAGATTAGTTTAGCTATGTATAGATCTGACCATTGAAAGTTAAATTGTAATATTGTGTGCACAATTAAAATTGGATACTTTTAATCTTGTTCTAGAGTTAACAAGGGATCACATGACTTGATTACTGGGTGATATATAATTTTTGGTCTTTGTCATAAGTAATAAAATGTGACTATAGTTGGATATGGTATTTATGGATATGTATAAAATTATGTTAGCCTATACTTATGATTTATTTTGTATAGCTCATTCTTTTTATCGTATATTTGCATTTTTTATTGTATTGACACTTATTATTGGTTGATGGCCTTCCCACTTTGTGGATGACATATTTCTGTTATTTATGAATTAATAGTAGATTTATTTATTGGGTTTTAGCTCATTCTTTGTGGTTTGTTCTTTTTAAGTCATCTAGAGGATTTTCTGATAGGGTGTGAGCATGAACAAACACGTTAGTTGTGTTAAGTTATGATAACCTTTTGTGTTGTACGTTGTGAACTTTTGAGATTTGTTGATGTTTTTGTTGGATATGTATGACTTGTATAAGTGTTGAACTTTTAGATATATGATTTATGGATTGGGAGATTTTAGATTTTGTTTGGTTAGAGATGATTGACTTCATCTTGATGTTGGTTTTATGGTTATTTTGTTTTTGGTATGTGTGGAATTTTTTATTTGATTAACAAGTTAAACATCTTTAAGCAGGTATCTAACCTTGTAATATTGGAGGGGAAAACTTTTCATGTTTTATTTTAAAATTTTATACGTGATTTTCCCTTTCTAGTATTACAGCAGCTATCATTCCTTTCCAAGGCGTGACACTAACAGAGCTAAAAAACCTTAGCTTAGTTGCTATTTGCTTGATGGCCCCCTTATGTCTACCCCTCACTGCCTACTTGAGTTTGACTTTACCATCCAGTCTCGCCCTCCCTCAACCTTGGCTGGTGACTGTACAACCCTAGTATCGGTTGATTGCCCTTCAACTCTATTTATAAGTTGTAGCCCACCACCATGCTTGGTCACCTACTTGCCCACTTTTGCCTATCTATGTCATGCCTCCCCCTATTGTGTCAGGCCAAGCATGGCCTTGGAATTATGTTGTGTCAATACGACATAGTTGTACCATGTGATGACTCACTAGATTGTGTTATATTTAGTCAACAATATAGTCAAATCATGGTAGGTCGGGCCAGTACAGTTTGGCTTGACCCAATATGCACCTCTATACATCACTTCATTCATCCCGCTTATTCATGCTGAAATCAAGTGCATCTTCACATGAAGGTTCACTTGCACAACACTTCATTCATCCCACTTATTCATGCTGAAATCAATGCATCTTCACATGTATGTTTCAGTTGCACATCACTTCATTCATTCCACTTATTCATGTTGAAATCAAATGCATCCTCACATGTATGTCTCGATTGATTATGACATGGAGAAGCAGAAATCTCAATGAAGGGTGGGAAATTGGGAGGTAGAGAAGAGAATCCCCATGTTCCACCACAATACGCTTATTAATTATCTTGTCTTATTTGGAGTGAATGAAATCCATGTTTTACGTCATTTTTAATTTTCTTTTCTTTTTTTTAAACTTCATAATTGAAAAATGAATTCCGTGCTTGTTATTTTTTAATTATATAATGAAAAAAATTCTTATTATCATCGTAAATTCAAACGACATAAATGAAAAATATTTTCATTTTGAAAAAAATACCACCATTTTAGGCCAAAACATGTCCTTTTGTACTTGTTTTTAGGTCTGTAAAAGAATAATAATATTAATAATTTGTAATTGCTATAAAATAATAATTATCTATTGCTGTAAATCATAATATCTAAAATTTCGAATTAAAGTATGCACCTCTATGCATCACTTCATTCGTCTCACTTATTCATGCTGAAATCAAATGCATCCTCACATGTATGTTTTACTTGCATATCACTTCATTTATCCCACTTATTCATGTTGAAATCAAATGCACATACACGTTCGTTTCACTTGCACATCATCTCAATCATGCCATGTATTCATTCTACAAGCACCATACATTCACATACACTTTGCACTTGCATATCCATAAAGGGGTTGTATGTGCATTTATGGAATCTTGAAATTTATTTTCCGAGCTCGAAGGGTCAAAAATTAAATTCTGTCTCACTTGTCATCCCCTCTTTTATGTCTCTTGCTTGTGTGCTTGACTTTCATGAAAGGATATGGTGAGATTGTTGGAAAGAGAGAGAGAGAGAGAGAGAGAGAGAGAGAGAGAGAGAGAGAGGGAGGAGAGAGAGAAAGAAAGAGAGGGAGAGAAGGAGAGGGAGGGAGAGAGAGAGAGAGAGGGAGAGGGAGAAAGGGAGAGAGGGAGAGAGGGAGAGAGGGAGAGAGAGAGGGAGAGGGAGAGAGAGGGAGAGAGGGAGAGAGAGGGAGAGGGGGAGAGAGAGAGCTCTCTCTGATTACTTCAATTTATTACTTAAAAATTTCATTAAATAAAAATCAATTCTATTCAATTTTGTCATATACACAAATACCTGAATTTTAATTTTTGTGAAATTCTTGAACGTGAATAAACACCTGAATTTTAAATTCTTTCTATCAAATTTTGTTAGAATTCAAATTTCGTAGAATTCAAATTTCGAATGTACAAACTCTCTCTAAATGTAAATTTGTAATGTAATTTTTTATTTCATTATTCTTGTGTAAATTTTTTTAATAAATCATGAGAGTACCTTCTCATTCTGGAAGTGGTCCAGACTATAAATGTATAATAGTATACTATATGATATAATGGTTTAGTATAGATGTATAATAGTAATATTGTAGTAGTGGTATAGTCACTATAGCAGTACAATCCAGATTTTCGAAGGCCAATATGGATTTCTAGATTACAATAAGAAAATCTAGTCTGGATTTCTTGATAAATCTCTAGACGAATGGAGGGCCTTTTGTAGTTCTGTTGAAGTCACCCTTGAGCCCTTTGCCTGATTGCCCCTTCAAAGTTTTTGTGTCCTTGAGTGATTGAGTCTTGCCTCCTACATCCATTGCTCTCAGCTTTGTAGTGACATGGTTTACCTGACATGTCTTGATGCTCATTAGCCATCTAGTCTAGTGCAATTGCTTAAATGCCTCAAATGCCCAAATAGTCTGTCGCGTGTGCTCATTGACTTGTGTCATGCCTTATTGGCTGTTGCAATGTTGTTGACTTGATTCACCCTATTGCCTGCTCCCTGTCATTTGTCTACTGCCTACCCTCTGATACCCAAGTTGTTTAGCTGTGCCCACATGTGCCACTCATCCCTCCCCTTGCCTTATTGCTTGTGGTTGACTAGTTGAGTCACCTACTTGCCCCATCATTCGTCCCATTGCTTCGTTGCTATGCTCACACAGTTACATTTTGAAAAACTTTGCTTGCTTGATGGCTTGAGTTGCCTAGCGCTTGTGCAAAACTATGCTCATAGGCTAGGACTTGTAGCACAGTTGACCATGCCTAGGTCGTGTGGATTGTGTTAGCCTAACATGAATAGTGATCGAGTTGATGATCTGGGCCTTGTCGAGCTAGCACAACTTGTTGACATTTATAGTGATGTGCAAGTGAAACATGGATGTGATGATGCATTGATTTCATTATGAATAAGTGGGATAAATGAAGTGATATGCAAGTAAAACATACATGTGAAGATGCATTTGATTTCAGCATGAATACTTGGGATGAATAAAGTGATATACAAAAAAAAGCATGAGAACATGTAGTTAATTAAATGGAGGTGGATGCATATGGAAGCATGAAAAATGAACATGCAAATGTATGGAAATGAATGCAGATGGAACATGAGCTTATATGCATGTATATAAATAAATGGGACATGAACTTATAAAAATGTATTTTAATGCATGAAACATAAGCAACATAAGCCTATATTAAAACAATTGTGTATGAATGCATGCATGAAATAAATGTTCATAGCAAGTATTAAATGAGAATAGAAAGAAGGAAAAAAGCCCCAAAAATTCCACTAAAATCTAGGAAAATACACCCCAATTTCCATTTCATAATCAAAAACCTTATTGCATGTTAAAAATAAATGAATACTGCTTCAAAGCCACTACTTAACCTCTTGCACGTATTGCTAGAGCATTGTATGCAATTGGGTTGCATGTGATCCTCACGACTATTTGAAGACGAGGGGATGTGGGTAGGCAAAATAGTTGATGAAAGTGAAAAAAAGGAGGATCGGGGATCCCCTTTTTGTTTGGTTGGAGGTTGACCTCTGGTGGTTGGGAACTTGCTTGGCCATTGTGTTAGGTAGGATATTTTTGATCCCAGGTCGAAAAAAAAGAAAAAGAAGATGAGATGAGGAACCAAGCACACGATCCATTACAAAGTAACAAATCAAATAGAAATAAACAATGGTCAATGGAGCAATTTTGGCAGACTCCAATGAAATTGAGGCTTTTGGAAACTATGACCTAATGGAAGAATTTGAAGGAGGAAAATGATTCAAGGACTTGTGGGAGTCTAATTGTAGACTTTGATTTAAAAGAAAACCCAAAATTGTTAGATCATCAATTGCTAGAAAATGGAGGGTCGTCAGATTGAATTGGTGGGGGCTTGGGGGCATGCGTAGGTGTGTTGGATGGTGTCAAATGAGCCTGAGTGAAGGTTTGAGAACTTTTTAGATGATTGCTGAGAGGGATGGTGCTGTCATAGGATCAATGGTAGTCAATGGTGATTGATGGAGAAATCTAGGTTCGAGGATGGGCTGGTTGGTTGAATTGGCTTGATGGTGAAATCAGGGCTTGACTAGGGTTAAGCCAGGATCAAATAGGTGTAGATCTAATTAATTGGGCATGAGCCAAATTGATTGAGTTTGAGCTAAATCAATTGGGTATGAGTCAAATTAATTAGGTGAGTCAAAGTGATTGGATTCGAGTTAGATTGTGGGTTTCAAGTAAGATTATGGGTATAAAGTTGAATGTGGAAACGATTAATGCATGTATGGATTAGCAGTGGCAACTGACATGGGGAGCATATTCCACAATCAGTGATATCAACCAATATTTGGCCTTGGAGTAGAGTGTCTGTAGAAATATAATTTAATCGATAATCTAAACACTAGATGAAACTTTTTATGACTTATTTTGTCTATCAACTATAGATGAAGTGGTCGGAATGAGCTACTTAGTGGAAGGACACTGGGCATTGGATTTGGTCCTCAGAATCTCAGAGACCCAAAAATTTAACTGCAGGGCAACTACTATCTTATCTGGAAGGTTCAATGCCTTACTCAAATGAAGATGACGGGATGGAATGGACACATGAAAAATTCAGATCTTTCTTTGTAAAGAACTTCTACCAAGTGATATACTTAAATTCAGAAAAATGAATTTTCAGCAAGCTAGTTTGTTCAAAGTCAAGTTCTTTATACATTAGTTTGTCATGGGAGGATCCTAATAAAAGAATACAGAAATGGGCAGGAAGTGACGACCTTGCATGTGTTTTTTTGCAGAAAGGAAATAGAATCAATAAACCATCTCTTCATGACTATGTCCAGTCACTGGACTCCAGTGACATCATGAAACCGAGAGTACATGCTACTGGTTGAATCAACAGCCAGCTGTGTGGAGTTTTTGAAGAAGCTAAGCAGAAATTCAACAGACAAATGGAACAAGAACAAGCATATAGAAATTGACTCTCCATGCTGGACTTTGGAGAATTTGGACTCTCTGTGGTAAGGCTATCTTCGGGAACTAGATACCAGATTTGGTGGCAAGTATCACTCTGCTGATTACTTGATAGAGGAATGGCATTGGGTGCTATAACTAAATTGTATTGGGAATTGAAAAGTGTGATTGTCCGTTCTTTTTCCCATTTGTTGGTTCTTGTAACCTTTTCAGGTAATATTTTGATGAATAAGAATTATTGTACTCTTATTCCATCTTTGCTAAAAATAATGTGCAGAACATGACAAGTGTATAGCTTTGTCTGATCCATTGGCCTTGTAGATGGTGATTAATATGAGAGCCAAGTAAGCGTGGAAGTGAAAGGGAGCTCCTTGTTGGTCAAAATGGAGTGCATGCATAAGCATAGGCGTTAGTTCTATGGGGCAGAAGATTTATGGTAGTGGTTTAGGATGGTCTTGGATATGTCCTTTGCAGAATTTGAATCGAGACCAAAGATCTGTTTGTACACAACAGTTAAGAAAAGAAAGAAATGAAAATTAGGAAAGTTAAGAACTGAAGGCACAAAAAGTTAAGAAAAAAGAAAAAAGAAAAAAGAGATTGTGTATGTTATGGAAAGTCAAAAATTGAAAATAAAAATGAATCAAAAATTTTATTTTTAAAATGTAGTAAATATTAATAAAATTTAATATTAACATCGAATACAAATATTAATTATTAATAAAATATTAATATTAATAAAGTTTAATGATGAAGTTTAACCATAGTGGCATTTCTAACAATGGTTGGTTTTTACAGGGGAATACAGATAAATGTGTTTTTCAAGGACATACATATCATTTTGACGTTTTTAGTGATATTTAAGCAACAAATCCTAACTTTTAAGACCTTTAGATCAAGAACCAATATTTATTTAAATTAAGTAAAAATTTTATTATGCATTTAGAATTATTCAATAATATAATTTATACGGTTACTTCTACCCTCTTGTATTTATCGGAACAAACAAGAGTATCTTTAAGAACCTTACCTGAAGGCACTTCTAGGGAAATTGTCTTGCTGCTTTTATTAAGTTGATCAATTCCTTCTTTTTGATGTTAGCATGAATAAATGAACCGATACTAATTTGTAAATTATTAGTAATTTATTGGACATCCATAATATTTTACTGCAGTAAATACTTTTTGTGGAGATCCATAATATTTTGCGTATGTGCAGAGTGGTGTTACTCCTTTTTTTCTATCTCGCCAGCATCTAGTATGATACGTTGATGGATTAAACGTTAAAAAGAAAGATATGCTGATGAGTTTGGTTTTGAGGAATAACACATTGACTCTTGAGGATTCTTTTGCTGCCTTTTATTTTGGAAATTATTTGGGAGCTATCCTCTGTCGGCGTTCTGCCAGAAATGTGTTTGTACCGTCCTTGGAAGGTGTAACGTTTTCTCTGTGTTTACAGTCAACTGTTCTGCATGTGATCTGCAAAAAGAACTGCCCTGCATGTCTGTTTTTTGCTTTTTTGGCCCCCTACATTAGGTTATTTATGCAAGGACTATCGTGTAGCCAATGGTTTGGTTTTGCAAATTCACCAGCGTTTATTTATTTTGGATTGGTTGCCATCATAAGTGCCACAAATGGGTTCAAAATATCATGCACTTGGAAATCTCAAATTGAATTTGTTTTTTTGACATATTTGAACGCAATCTTATTTTATATTTTGTGGTCTCTTTGCGCTAACATGTTTCTCTTTTGTTATCAATCAGGGATTCAAGGATATGAGCGTCGGAGCGTCTGGTCTATTTGAAATCTTTTGATTGTTGCTTTATGAAGAACCAGCTGAAAAATAGGACAATTTGTGCAGGGTTTGGTACCATTAGGGCAAATGATGGTTTCCATTCCATTAATGCAACTGAGAGTACATTTCTAGCTGTGAATAAATGACATGATTAAATGATGTTATCTTAAGTTGGTCCAAATAAAATTGAAGTCTGAAGAACTGACTTAATGTTCTATTACATCTCTGAATGCTCGCTAGATTTGTTGATTGTGCTTATCCAGCTCTATCTTCTATTAGCTCGTTGCCGTATGTGTTTAATGCTTGTCTTATGGTGGTGCTTTTGAACCTTCAAATTCTGAAGACCGCTGGTCTGCTGCTAGGCTTTTTGTCCCCAAATTTTCTTGGACTGTTGCTATCCAACTAAAAAAGGCTTTCCATTTTGCTGATCGGTGAAATGTTGTTTGCATTTGAAAATCAACTTTACCGTAATTATTTCATGCATGAACGGTCGATGTTGGATCTGATTTTGTAACTTCATGTGTGATTGTGATAATGACCATTCTGATTGTTGCTATTCGTTTAAGATGTAAATTTCAGTGTGGAGTACCTGAATGTGTTGCATGGTTTGATAAGAAAAATGTACATATATGCATAAGAAATTGGTGAACCAAAAGAATGTTCATCATTGCACTGCAGTGTGAAACTTGTGTTGCTTCGTTGTTACTTTGGTGATGAACGTGTTGGAAGCGACATGGCCTAAACTGCGTTGGTCCGACTTAAATATGATTTGATTGTGTCATTGATATTTGGCATTTGGTATGGTTCAAATGTTCAATTTGATACGAACAAACAGTGTTCAAACTAAGAAAAAAAAGGCTAGGCTGTACTGGACCAACATGGTCTATTGACGTGTAGTCTTTAAGTGCACACAGGTAATGCATTTGCCTACTCAATTTAAAGATCAAATAACATAAAGCATAACGAACTCGAGTAATTCTGCGTTGATAGATTTAATTAGAATACTTAATTCACAATCGATTTATATCAGTATATTTTGAGTTTAACGATAGAGAATTATGCTACCTAAAGCACAACGCATCAAAGGCAAAGTTAGCATTTGTTTGCACTTACATGATATTGGAAGTTATGGAATTGCCTGTTCACTTAATTTATATGGTTAAAGAACAAAATTAATGCTTAAATTTATACTCGATACTTCTCATTTTGTGAAAGAAGAAAAAACATAAAAATGAAATTATGAGCTTGAGTAATGCACTTATCTACTTACTCCAATGTTAGCCTCTAGGAACCTTAAGTGAATATATTATTTGTGTCCAATGACAGAGTGTTACACTATCCTAAAACCCATACGCACAATTAAAAGATTTAAGTTTACATTTCATATTGAGAATTATGAAATTGATTAATGCTTTATTTATCAGTTGTAAGAATTACCAGTTGGATGATCTATATGTCTGGATTTATCATACGGCCACCTATTCGGAAAAAGGTAAGTTATTTTTTAAAGGAAAAGTCCCGTGTTTCACAATGATTCCAATTTCGATATGAAATGTGAACCTTGTATTTTCTTTCTTACAATGTATGTATAAATGGATGAAGATAGATTCCTTTTGTAAGCATTATTTATGTTGAAATCGTCGTAGAACAGGATGTAACATGATGAGATACAAATAATATGTCCTCTTATCAAATAGTCCAAGGAACAGTCAAGGGGAAGCATTCAGTATTAAAAATCCACAAGGATTAATCGAATGTTAAGATCAGATAAACTAGAGCAACACATTAAGAAGGCATTTGAGTTATATATCCTCCTACTTTAGGGACTCTATGGGAGAGTTGGTTGAAACCCCTCTTTCATTTCATTTTCTTGTAATGAATAATAAAGAGAACTAAAAGTTCCCCTGGGTCTTGCAAAGAATCGGCATGTCTATGAAAAAAACTGCTCACATGTGGAGCATTCGAATCCAAGGAGTGGGTGCTCCATTTGACAAATTGAGTCATAGTCTGTGCTTTTCATTATTTACACATGCAGTGCATTAGAACACTCTAACAAAACCCGATAAAAAATCATGGAAAAATATCAACGTGATAAGACGACATTAATTAGGCAAGGTTGAGCTAGACCATGAATCTGTCTGTTTACAGCTTGCCTGCTCTTTGAATTTTAAGAGTAGAAGAATGAATGCTCACTAATGAACTTAAGAGTGAGAAGAAATGGAAACCTCCTTGATCAATTGAGTGTATGTATCCCTAATAGAGCGTTTGGGGAATTTAATTCATGGCCAAAGGAACTTATTCTGTGAAAAATAGGAAGAGCAAAGGATATGTCAAATGACTACCCTTTTCTACCTAATAATGGCTAGGAAATCACCCAAACAAACAACCGTCAAGTAGTTCAATAGATTGAGTCTACCACCAGCAAGGCAAAATTCCCTTAGTTCATGCCTTCTTCCTAAAAGTTCAGTAGTCCAATTTCCAATCAGTCAACTAAATTTGGTTTAGTTTCATACCATGTGCAAAAGTCAACTTAATTTTTGGTTTTTCAGTTCTTGCCAAAGCTTATTCAATTAAATTTCTGACCTAGTTCTCCCATATGTTATGTACCTCTTTGGTTTGTAATTTATTTTTACATTTACATTTGCATTCATCCATCATTCTTGTATATATTTTGGGTTCATACATTGAAGTTATACATAATTTACTTAAAATCTACCATTCACTCTCACTTTAGTGAAATTAAGTGATTCTCACAACAACTTTTCCATGATTTATATGTACAGTATATTGTACATATTGCAAAAGACTAATATTAATTAAAAGAGAAATAATATTTTATGCATTCCCCACCTATTTTCCATCCGTCCTGCACACATGCCCCCCCCCCCCCCCCCCCCCCCCCCCCCCATTCTTTTATTTCCCTGTTCATCCTTCCTTTCATTCGTAAAAGCACACATCCCCCTCTAGCACTCACTCTTGGTAGTTTTGTTGTGGTTGTCCTACGTTACCACCGCACACCTCTTCATAACGAAGCTGGGTTCCGATTCCGGTCGGTCGGTCGGTCGCTCGGTTCCCACTCGTTTTCCTCCTTTACCCTTCTTCATTCTTAATTCCTCTCTCTGCCATTATTTATCAGTCTGTCTGTGCTTCTTGATACGCCTCCGCCAGTCCCCGGCCACACCACTCGGCTCTGGTCGGAGCACAGAAGCCCAGCACCATACCACCCTGCCCGGCTGGCCCTCTTGTCGAACGAACAAAGCTCTCGACCACCCTTGTCATGGTCATAATAAAAGAAAAAAAAAAAAAACAAACAAACAAAAAGGTGGTGGATATTGGCGCCCGAAACTGTGGTTGCCGCCACCCTGGCCGTGAAGGTGCTCAAAACTGTGGTTTCTCTTTATGGCTTGTTGTTTCGTCGATCATGAAGGTATTTGAAATTGTGGTTCTCCTTTATGATTTGGTGTTTTGCCGATTATGGAGGTATCTGAAACTGTGATTTGTCTTCATGGTTTGTTGTTGCGTCGTCGATTACGTTATGTGTCTGAAACTGTAGCTCACCTCCACGGTCCCATGTTCGCTGTCGATGCCGGCGATCACATGATTGATTGCATGGGCTAAAAGACAATGGTCGGGTGGTTCGCCGAGTGGTGTACGCGCGGATCATTTGGTGGCCAGTGGATGAGTCGGCAAGGCGACGAACGGAATCAGTGCCACACGTATTGTCCGCGCCGAAGAGGAAGAAGAAAAGGGCAAGGAAAAAAAAAAAACGACAATAAATTATGATATATCCAATTTTACATTTCCTTTCATCAATAGATGATGCCCAATCGACGTTAGAATATATTTACAACTTAGGAGAAGTGTGAGATGAGTAATGTATAACCAAGATCAAATCGATTTTTATCAAATGTTAATTTCTTTTGGTCATGTTCATACATTTCAGTAATTTCATACCAAGATTTTGTACTTATATTTGAATTTCCAATACATACAAAATCTTTTTATGCACAAGAATTTTCAGATAAAGAACATGTAGAATGAGTAATTGGTCTAACACCAGAGTTTTGAATTTCATGCTTAGGTTTTTGAATTTTAAGTTTATTACAATTGTTTGACATTTTTGAAACATTAGTGACTGAATTTCAAGAACACGAAACAAGATTTTTAGAAACATTGATAGTCATGTTAGAAGTACATTTAGATAAATCACATCGGTTTATCTTATTGTTGCATGATTCATCCCTTGAATTACCTACTTCTACATATTTAATACATTGTTTCATGATAAAAGGAATTTTAGTTTTAGATTTACTTGAACTGCAACTAATAAATTCTTTATTGGCTTGTGATTCAGGATATTCAGGATAATCAAATCCTAAGTCAAATTTATATGACATTGCAGGGGTACTAGTTAGTTTGTCTAACTTAGTTTGACTTAAATTCCATTTCTCAATGGTAAAATTTAAATCTAGCTCTCTCATTTTTAATCTCTTAATTTCTAACTCAAGATCATTTATAGTGTTTCTCAACATTTCATTTTCAGATTCTACCTTTAATTTTTCAGCATTTGAATTCTGCATTTGTTCATGCAAGACATATTCATTAAATCTAAATTTATGCAAATCTCTAGCATGATTTTCATTATCACATTTAAACTTTTCTAAAGTAGTTGACAAGAAATAATTTTCTTCTTCCAAAATGGACAAAGAGTTTCTAATATTCTTTTTTTCCAATTTACAAACTTTAAGTTTTTGTAATAATCCATGATAAGCACATAATAATTCATTAAAGTTAAAATCTGAATAACTTTCAGAATTAGATATTACCTTAGACTCATCTACCATGAAGCACACATGAGCAATGTCTTCTAACTCTTGTTCTTCTTCTGAATGTAAAGATTTTAATGATAATTCTTCAGATTCAGACTCTTCTGACGTGTCATCCCAAGTGACCTTTAAAGCCTTTTTCTTGTAAAACTTTTTTTAAGTTTTCTGAGCCGTCTTCTTCTGATTTGTCCTATTATGCTTTTCATTTTTCCTTATAGGACAATCTGGAGAAAGATGTCTAGGTTTCTTATAGTTGTAACATACATACTTTCTAGATGAAGAATTCTTGTCATTTAGTGATTTTGACGTTGAGGGCTTATTATTTCTATTTTCTAGCTTTCCATTCTTTCTTGAATTTCCTAGTCAGTAAAATCAAATCCTCGTTAGAATTAGTAGATATTTCAGAATCTGAATTAATTTTGAAGGCTATTTCTTTCTTCATTTTTAATTTGTTGTGACTTAGTGATTCATTTAATTGAACTTCATAAGCTGTTAAATTTCCTATAAGTTCATTTATAGTATAAACATTTAAATCTCATGATTCCTCAATTGATGTCACTTTCTAAGACCATTTAGAACTTAGGGATTTGAGAATTTTCCTCACCAAATCCTTCTATTCAAAATTCTTTCCTAAGCCTTTTAAAGAGTTTATGATATCAAGGAATTTGGAAAACATCTTAGAAATACTTTTGTCTTCATGCATCTTAAAGAGTTCATATTTATGAATTAACATGTTAATCTTAGTTTCTTTAACTTGAGAAGTACCTTCATGTGAAACTTCTAATGCATGCCACATCTCACAAGCAGATTTATATGTCGACACTTTACTGAGTTATTCATAACTCAATACACAAAATAAAATATTTAAGCCTTTAGCATTCAAAGTTTCATTTTCTTTTTCAGTAATTATCCAAGTATTATAAGGGGTAGTTAACAGAGTATATGGTTTAGAAATCATGAACCACAACTTATGATCTATACTTTGAAGAAAGACTATCATCCTATATTTCCAATATTCAAAATGTATTCCATCAAATAAAGGAGGACGATTAAGATTTTGACATTCATACAAAGAAAGATTACCATTTCTAGTAGCCATCTTACCTTAAATTTTTCAACCTATTCGATTTTAAACAGTTTAAAACAATAAAAACAATTTGAGCCTTAAATCAAGAAGGTTAAGAGTATGCTCAAATATTAATTTTTGTTTAAAAACAAGGAAGGCAGAATAAGCAATGATATTAAATAAGTTGGTATAGATTTTATATCAAAGATTATTAACAAAGCTCTGATACCATTTGTAGGATCGTATGGCTACACAAGAGGGGGGGGTGAATTGTGTTTTTCAATTTTTTTCGATTATAATTGATACTTCAAAACTCAAAAATAAGTCGAGACACTATTTTCATACAATCATTTTTATTCAAGGTTTCAATTACAATATACAATTCAATTTTCCTCAGAAATTGTAGATGCAATTATATATCGATACCATGTTTCATCCATACAATTTCATAACTACAAATAGAGAACACTAATGTGCGGAATTTAAAACGTTTCTCCTTATTTGAGATCTTTTTTCTTCTTCTTTTTCTTTTTCAGCAATTCTTTAGTGAGGAATATCTTGTCATTCTCTACTTCACTGAATTTGCTTTCTTCTGATACTTTAGATCTTCAATGACATAAATTTGACCTTTTCTACTTCACTGAATTTTCTTCCTCCTGAGAACTTTTCCCCGAAGAAGTGTTTTTGATCCTTGAAAAGATTTTTCGTTTGGTGTGCAAGGATGGTTGATCAATGAGAATTCTATGCCTTTTATACTGTATCTTCATTTCATGCATATCCTCCATGTTTAATGACTGCTAATTTTCCACTTCTTCACGTCTTCTCTTTTTCCTTCATCAAAATATAAACGTTCTGACCCACGTTTACATTTCAAATTTTCTTTAATCATCAATCCTGAATCTCTGAAAAATTTCCTGCAAAATAAACTTTCTCATCCAAAATTTTTCATCAAGTGTAATAATAAGTCGTTACTTTAATGTTAACTAAATGAGTAACACAAGTAAATATATAACTTAATGTTTCTGACTTAACGAGTTCCTCATGTGCCAACTCACGTGACAAGTACTGTAGCTAACTCAACAAACTAACTTCGTGGTGTTACGATAACTCAACGAACCAGCTTTGTGGTGTTACGATAACTCAATGAACCAACTCCATTGTGTTACAGATAATTCAATGAACTAGTAATAAAAAAATGTTTTTATAATAAGAATTTTACCACGTGCAAAAATAACAACTTAAGTTTATAATGCTAACCTAACACGTTGCCTTAGTGTTCAATATAGTAACTCAACGCGTTTAGTTATGTTAACGAGTTAAACATGTGCATCTCACGTGATATAATATAACATTCGTAACCTTTAATTTCACCACGTGTATAACACTAACTTAACGAGTTCGTCTCTTCCTTTACTCACTAACTTAACGAGTTCTCACATGACCTATTTTAACCTTTAAGCCTCTAGCTCAACGAGTTCTCACGTGACCTCTATACAAATAACACTTTAACTTAACGAGTTGTTTAAACGTGCACTATTCATGATATAGAAGATATAACTTTAAAATATATCATGCTTTGTGATAAAAACACACGTTAACTTAACGTTTAGTTAAATGACAAGTTAGTATGACATAACGACTAGTTAAATAGTATAATTTCAGATCCATTACAGATATGTATTTATATCAGTAAATTTTTTCTGTATTAATTGATGTTCTTAAATTACTTTCACAAACAATAGTAATTGAGTAAATATGATTATATCCGTTTATCACATATCTTCAAAACAAAATACTCAACATTATTAGTTAGAAAATAAACCCAAGTAAACCTAGAATAATCATCAATTAGTACAAAAGCATAATGTTTACCTCCTAGATTGGTTGTCCTAGTAGGTCCAAATAAATCCATATGCACTAGTTCTAATACTCATTTGCTTGTTATTTGATTTAAACTTTTAAAGGATGTTTTATGTAATTTACCTAATTGACATGCATCACACATAACCTCTTTCAAGTAATTAATACTAGGTAAACCTCTAACCAGATTCTTTTTAGACAGCTTTTGTAATAATTTTAAGTTTGAGTGTCCTAGCCTTCTATGCTATAAAATAACTTCATTCGATTTTGCAATTAAGCAAACATCATCTTTAATAATATCAAAAGGCAAATTTAGAATACAAACAAATCTTTTCTTATATGCAGTAAATTAAATTTTGTTTGTATGTATGTCTACAATTTTACATGAATCTTTTTCAAAAATCACTCTATAAAATTTCATTAAGACAGGAACACTCAATAAATTAAAACCTAAGTTTTTTACTAATAAAACATCATTTATAAAACACTTTTTAGTTACCTAAACATTGCTAGACCCAAGGATTTTTGTATTACTTTTATTTGCAAAGGTAACTTGTCTATTCTTGGTCTTTGTTACTTTTGTAAGTAATCGTATATCTCTAGTCATGTGGCTAGATGCTCCAATGTCTATTATCCATTTTGATTTGTGTACTTACAAAATAGTTAAGAAGAGATTTTATTTCTTGTAACCCATTTCTAAGTGGGTCCAAGAATTTTAGAGGGAGTCATATCAAAATAATCAATATTTTTAAACTTCAACTTATTTATTTTCTGACAAATATTCCTACGTTTATTACTCTTAGTGTTATAATTATCAGAACATCTATCTCTATGTAGAATAGAGTTGAAATTTTTATTTCTAACATTATTTAATTGTTGATTCCAATATCCGATATTTTTCAAAAACTGATAGAAAATATTAATGTTTTCAAATGACTTAGCCTGATTTTTCTGAAAATTTCTTTTGGGATTCTTACATCGTGTGCTATTATCTATGTACTATATTTTATCAATTTGCACATATTTATCTCCCTTTTTAATCACACTTTGAATAGTTTTTCTTTTACTACTCTTAGTACTTAAAATAAAGACATTATTTTTAGTAGTATTATCATGCAATATATAATTTTCAAAAGATGCATCATGTAAACCAATACCATGTTTTTCTACATTTGATATTTTACTACTAAGTTCATTTATTATAGTTTGGCTATTATTCCATTTACTTAAGGTAGCTTTTTGATTGCAAACCTTAATTTTTAACATATCAATTTTTGAATTTAAATCAGTAATAGTCAGTTTTAGTTTTTTAACTTCACAAATTATTTTCTTTTTATCAGCAATTAAATTTTCATAATCAATATGTAATTTTCTTTCTATGGTAGTAAACTTTAAAATTTCTTGTGCATGCTTTTGATTTTCTTCTTTAAATTTATTCAACGTAGAATTCAAAAAATCAATCTTATTTTTTGATTCATCTAGCATTTCTCTAGTGATTTTTCCTTTTGTTTTTACTTTCTTATATTTTCTAGCTAGTTTATTGTATTCAACAAGTAATCTATCATAACTAGCATTTGAATAATAAGATACCTCACTAGAATTTGCCATGAAGCACACGTTTGTCAGATTTTCTTCTGAATCTGATTTTGATGAGTATTCACTGTTTGTTGTTGAATCCTTTGTTTCTTCACTTTGTGAAGCAGAAGATTCATCCCATGTCACTTTAAGTGTCATTCTCTTTTTGAATTTCTTATTCTTGAAATTCTTCCTCGAATTCTTCTTATATTTGTTGAGAGGACAATTAGTTTGAAAATGACCTGGTCTATTGCACTTGTAGCATATGATTTTGTCTTTCATGAATGACTTCTCCATATCTCCAGATGTCTTTGTTGACCTGAAGTTCCTATGTTTTTTCAACAGATTTCTAAATTTTCTAGTCAACAAAAGTAAATCGTCGTCGGAATCACTAGTGACTTCTAAGACTTTATCAACCTTAAAAGCCAGATTCCTTTTAGGATTCTTCTCTTATGGATCTAAATGTTGTACTTCATAAGTTGTCAGATTGCCTATGAGATCATCAAGAGTTTATGTATTTAAATCTTTGGACTCTTCAATAGATATTGTCTTTTGAGCCCAAATTTTAGTTAAATATCTAAGGATCTTTCTTACCAAATTTTTTTCCTCAAATTTCTTTCCTAAAGATTTTAATGAATTTACAATCTCAAGAAAACAGGAAAACATATCAGAGATACATTCATTTTCTTGCATTCTAAAAAGTTCATATTTATGTACTCACATGTTAATTTTAGATTCCTTGACCTGGTTAGTGCCTTCATTGGCAACTTCTAATGCATGTCATATCTCATATGTAGTTTGATATGCCGAAACTTTATAAAATTGATCATGAGATAAAGCATAGAACAAGATGTTTAAACCTTTAGCATTTAGTGTCATTTGCTCCTTTTCATCAAAAGTCTAAGTATCATATGGAGTCGTAATGAACACTATAGGATTGCTAATTATATGCCATAATTTGAAATCAAATGACTAAAAGAATACTTTCATCCTATATTTCTAGTAGTTGTAATTGCTACCTTCAAATATATGAGGATGAGTAGTGGTCTATCCTTCAGTCATAACTAAAATCTCAGTATTATCCATTTAAATAGATGATCCTAAATAAATGACAGGAAAATTGATTCCTAAATAGAAAAATGAAAGCTTTGATACCAATTGTAGGATTGTAGTATCATAAGAGAGGGGGTGAATTGTGACTTTAGCAATTAAAATTACCAGCAGATAAAACAAGAGCACAAAAATACTCGTAAATAAAATTCTAATTTTTATAGACTTTAAAGAAAGAATTTACAATCTCTTTCAGCTCAATTCCCTTCTTGTCGGTTCTGATATAATAAAGTCTGATATACAATTCAAAGAGAAAATAAAATCTTTATTATAAGCTAATTTCTAATTATATAAAACCTAATCTTTATGCACATAGCTTCTTTTCCTTCTTTTTGCTTAGCTTTTGTATCTCTTCTTCTCTAGTTGTCGAATTTCCAGACTTCTTGCATTGCAGCTCCTTTTCTGAAATTGCTTGGAATTCCGATCTTCTTCTGATGTTGGAGATTTTTTCTGAATTTGAATACTCAGATTTGGTGTTTGAGATTGGGATTGGAATGTGATTGAATATTCAGACTTTGGTACTTGAGATTGGGATGATTGTAATGCAGCTTGTACCCTCTATTTATAGTAGTTGAACTATGACTTCACGTTCAACATGCTCATCCACTTAATCCATAATCCCACGTACTAATTTCAATTTCAAATTATCCACGATTTCCATTATCTTTTTGAATTTCCACTATGTCCACTCTTTATTTTGAATGTCCACTTCCTATTTTGAATTTTCACTATCTCCACTATCATTTTGAATTTCCACGATTTCATATCGTAGATCCATTGAAACTTTATCTTCTTGGAGATTTGTAAGATATCTTCTAAGTCACTACTTTAGTCGAACACTTATTCTTTAAGTCTTGTAAAACTCAAACACTTATTTGTAATTCTTCGAGTTCTTGCATCTGCAAAACATGTGACTAAATAAGAAAAACTTATTTGTTCATTAATCATTTTATAAAACTCGAATAGTTATCCATCCATGCATATAAAAACTTGAACAGTTATCTAACTCTTCGATTTTTCATTATCGAATGCACATGGAAAACATGTGAAAACTTAAAACAATAAAAGCACACGTGCAGATAACTTAACTATACGAGTTTTTAACATAACTCTTTGACTAAATCAAAACGTTAACTATTCACAAGTTTAACTATCCGAAAATCCTTAACTATCCAAAAGTTAACTATCTAAAATTTTAAATGAAATTTTCTGATAACTTGTCAACATTTAATTACGTGACTATTATACTTAGAAAAAATTATTTAGACTTATTTATAAACTTTACTAAAGTATTCATCATCAAAACAAAATTCCTAACAACATATAATGAACATAGCAAAGTAAAGTGCACATATTTTTTCTTTCACTTTTTCAAACATAAATGTAAACAGTGATACATTTACAATAAGCACAAATACAGAAATACATTCTAAGTACATGACTGGAAAGTATTGGCATATGGAATAAATGTATCTATCCACACAAAACCTTTAGGCATAAACCTTTTTACCTTTAATTCCACTCTTACTGACTTTACTCATTTCCTTAAATTATAAACTTGAAGTATGTTATCAGCACTAAATACCAAAGTATTGCCATTAATGAAATGGAATGAAGTAATAATATCTTTATTTGACCATAGTGATTTAAGTGTTTCTACTTCCACAAATTACTCAATGGATTCATCACTCCATTTTCAATCATCCAAAACTTCTATTTTCCATATTTGAAATTTCATTTCATCATTCCACCACCTTATTAGGCATAATGTAAGATAATCAAAATCATTATACCATAATCCTAGTTCTACCTTGTCATAATGAGTGGATGGTGGTTCTACCACATTTTGCGATGTAGGTAAAATTTCTACCATCTCATCATAAATATCAATGCTAACTATGTAGAGATTGGACCTAAATGTAGTAGAAATATTTGAAACTAAGTAAATATAACCATCAAGTATCACATAAGTCTTGTTAGCTATTACTCTATCTCTAAAGTATTTGTTAGGATCGAACTACCATTATGCCAAAAGCTCGAGCTGATAGCAAAGACGTTACTAATCCTTTTAAGTAAGCCTCAAAATCCCTCACATGTTTGAGTTGGTGGGAGGAACCATCAGGATTAACCCCCTTCTCCCATAAGTCCTTGTAGCCTTATTCTTTCTCCCATCAAGTCCATAAGGTCCCTCTACTTGTCTCCTCACAGGTCCCTAAAGTGTTCACTCGTCACTTGCTTATGGGTCCTTTAGGTCCCTTAGCCCATCTCCTGTCGAGTTCTCTCAACGGGATTTGAACCTGAAAGGACTTCTAGATTTTGATAATGCAAAAATCAATGTAAGGTTTTGAATTGTATTTATCAGGTTTAGTCAGTACAACAAAAAGATCAAAAATACAGAACTAAAGCTTAAAGGACTTGTCGGAGAGTTAGATAACTATCCGAGTTTTCTTTTCGGAGAGTTAGATAACTATTCGAGTTTTTCGGTGAGTTATAGGTATAACTTTCCGAAACTTAAGTCATCCTATTACGCACGTGCAGAATGGAGAAGCTGGCAGTCAAAAGCTTAAAGGAAAAATCGGAGAGTTAGATAACTATCCGAAATCTCAAAGAGTTTCGGTGAGTTACAGTTTAACTATTCGAAACTTAAGTCACTAAATTTCCCCTGTGCAGAATTCCAGACAGAAGTTCATATAAGATTTCGGAGAGTTAGAAAGATAACTATCCGAACATTCAAGAGAGTTTCGGTGAGTTACAGTTTAACTATTCGAAACTTAAGTCATTGAATTTCCCACGTGTAGAATTCCAGAGAGAAGCTCAAATAAGTTTTCAGAGAGTTAGAAAGATAACTATCCGAAATCCTAAAGTGTTTCGGTGAGTTACAGGGATAACCATCCGATACTGCATGAATTCTTTTATGCACGTGCTGAATTAAAGCAATCGGAAAGTTAACAGAGGGTTACTATAGCCAACTATCTGACAGTTAAATAACTATTTGGTAAGTTATAGTTATAAGTATTCGATTGAATGACAACTTGTAGTATATATTCTGGAATCCTACATGGCAGAAAGGTTTAAGTGATCTTTCGATGAGTTATAGATATTTTTCGGAGAGTTACACAGCTAACTATTCGAAAGGTTAAAAAAATCGGAAGGACATCTTGAAATAACTTTCTAAATGGTAACTTACCGTATTTGGGACTGAAGTCTAATCAAGTACAATAGAATACATCCGTTGGAAGAAAATATGATCTTTACACATGTTAGGTATATATACAAGATACAGACAAGGGATTTAGCTTAGCTTTTGCTCATATACATACTTACACCAAGCTCAACAGAAGAAAAGCTTTAGAGATCAAATCATCTTTAACGTTTACAGACTGAATTTCAGAAGCTCATCATGCACTCAACTCTATTGCTCACAAACTAGTGTTTACTGAAGTACACAGATCAAAACTTCAGAGAAAGGATTGATTGAAGCTTCGACAAGGAAGCTCAAGTGAATGGTTGGTTGGTTCTTGCTTAAACCTTAAAGCAAGTGATTGTAAGTTTGCAAGAGTTTAGTGAAGCTCAAGTATCCCTTGGGGGTGGACTAGCCGTTAGTGGTGAACCACCTAAAAATCTTTATGTGAATTCTTTTATCGTGTGATTGCTATCTCTTTATATTAAACTACTTCTAAAAGGTTAAGAAACGAATTATTACCATTCACCCCCCCTCTGGTAAGTCTTAAGGTCATAACAATTGGTATCAGAGCAATGTTGATCTCGTTAATAGATTTAACCATCTAAGATCATGACTTTCCACACTGTAAAGGGTCAGAATATCCATCGACCTCCCCTATTTGATGGTAGCAATTATAGCTACTAGAAAAATAGGATGGAGTGCTTTCTCAAGAGTACAGATGTGAAATTTTGGAGAATGGTTGTACATGGTACACCAACTCCAATCAGTCATGAAAGTGACTAGACTAAGGAGGATGAAAGAATCATCTAAATAGATGCTCGTGGGCTTAATTTCATTTACTGTGCACTTACTGGTGAATAGTATAATAAAATATCTGCTTGTAAATTCTCCCATGAAGCTTGGAAGATCCTTCAAATTACATATGAAGGAACCAGCTAAGTTAAAGATACTAAAATCAACATTTTGTTAAGAAAATATGAATTATTCAAAATGCTTGAAAAAGAAAGTATCACTGAAATGTTTTCTAGATTCACAGAAATTGTGAATGAACTAAGAGGCCTTGGGAGGAGTTTTTTTAATCGTGAACAGGTACAAAAGATCCTAAGGAGCTTGATAGTCGAATGGAAGTAGAAGTCTACTTCCATACAGGATTCAAAGGATCTGAATAACTATTCAGTTGAAGATCTGTTGGGAAACCTTCTAGCCCATGAAGTCCAAATGAAGGAATGGAAAGAAGAAGAAGGAGTCACTGAAAGAAAAGCAGAGAAAAAGAAAGAACTAGTTTTTCCCTCAACAGAAGATCAACTAAGCTCGGATGAGGATGAAGTGTTACTACTGGCCAGGAACTTCAGAAGGATGATGAGACAAGGAGGCAAAGCCAGCTCCTCAAAACCAAAAGTCCCTACATGCTACAAGTGCAAGAAACTGGGACACATTCAACTTTACTGTCCTTTTCAATAGGAGGAGGACAAACAGAAATGATAAAGGAAGAATAAGAAGAAAATGGCCTTGAAAGCCACTTGGGATGACAGCAGTTCATCCAGCAGCTCATCAGACTCAGATGAGGAGGCATCTGCAAATGTGTGCTTTGCTGCACAAGAGGTATGCTCTACATCTCCCTATTGCTCAGAAAAAGAAAATGATGATGTAGATATAGATAGTCTTCTCTGTATAATAGATAACTTATATGTAAAATGTAAAAAGTACAAGAAAGAATTAAAGAGTTTAAATTCCTATTTAGAAGATGTTTTTGCTGAACTAGAAAAAGCCCTAGTTGATAATAGGGAATTAAAAACTAAAATGGATAGCTATAGTTGTAAAAATTTTGATTTGAAAGAAGAAAATAAAAATCTATTATCTGAAGTTACTGATTTAAAGAAAACTGTATGTAAATTTACTAAGGGTGAAAATAGTTTAAACAAAATCATAGGATCTCAAAAAATAGGAAGAAGTAAATTTGGCCTAGGGTATGCTGTACTACAGGAAACCCCTTATTGTGGTGGAAAAATTAGATCTTACAAAGATGGCACAACTGTGTTTGTCATTAAGAAGAGATCTACGTCTATATGACTACCAAAAGGCAACAGGTTTAGTATACAGAGGACTAATAGTGATGGACCCAAGAAGATATGGGTACCAAAAGTCTTAATTTCAACATGACTTGCAGGACTGCATAGACAAGAAAGCTCAAACGTCAAAGTGGATCATTGACAGTGATTGCTCAAAGCATATGACAGGTATGAAAAGACTTCTGGAATCTGTTAAATCAATAAATTCAGGATCTGTTAAGTTTGGTAACAATGAAAAATGTAGAATTACTACTATAGGAAATGTTGTATCTGAAAATGGAAAAATAGAAAATGTCTTACATGTAAATGGTTTAAAACAGAATCTGCTAAGTGTAGGTCAATTATGTGACAAAGGTTACAATATACTTTTTACTGCAAAAAACTGTTTTATATTACAACAGGATATACATGAAATCAAATTTACTGGATATAGAAATAATTCAATTTATACTTTGGAATTTCCATGTGATATTATATCTAGTGATGCATGCTTAGTTGCTTCTAATGAAGATAATGATTATGGCATAAAAGATTAAATCATGCAAACATGAGACTTATAAGAAAATTGACCAAACATGATATTGTTAGAGGTGTGCCTAAGCTCAAATTCAAGAGAGATTAATTGTGTAGTGACTGTATAATTGGAAAATAAAAGAAATTAGCATACAAGAGTATTGAAGACATTGCCACACGTCAACCATTGGATCTATTGCATATGGACCTGTTTGGTCCTACACAGATAGCTAGTTTAGGAGGAAGAAAATATACCTTAGTGGTAGTTGATGATTATACAAGATTCACTTGGGTTATTTTCTTAATATACAAGAATGAAGCCTGTTATGAATTCAAACATCTCTGTATTAGAATTCAAAATGAAAAAGAATCAACCGTGAAGAAGATCAGAAGTGATCATGGAGGTGAATTTGAAAATTCAGAATTTGAAGAATTATGCAATTCTTTTGGCATACTGCATGAATTCTCATGTCCAAGAACTCCTGCTCAGAATGGAGTTGTAGAGAGGAAGAATAGATCAATACAAGAAATGGCAAGGACAATTCTTAATGCATCTAATCTACCAAAGTCTCTATGGCTGAAGTTGTAAATACTACATGTTATTCTATAAACAGAACTCACCTTAGACCTATCCTACATAAGATACCTTTTGAACTATGGTATGGTAAAATACCAAATGTTGGATATTTTAAGGTCTTTGGATCAAGATGTTTTGTGCTTAATACTAAGGATCAAAAGGACAAATTTGATGTAAAATCTGATCCTACTCTACTTGTTGGATACTCTTCAAGAAGCAAGGCCTACAGGGTCTATTTTGAACATGAAAGAAGAGTAGAAGAGTCAATAAACGTATTCTTTGATGAAGACATGGTAGGAAAATTGAAGAGGCTAACAATAGATAGTGAAAGTGAATTAATAAATCAGAAAATTCCTCAGAAAAAGGATAGTTCAACACTACCTACACCTACTGAGACAAAAAAAGCATGGAAGACAAAGTCTGAACATCCCATTGGACAAATTATTGGGAATATAAATCAAGGTGTTCAAACAAGAAGCAAAATTCAAAATATTTGTAATTATTGTGCTTTTGTGTCTAAACTTGAACCTTCAACAATTAAATATGCCTGCAATGATGAATACTAAATCATGGCCATGTAAGAGGAACTAAATCAGTTCAAGAAAAATGAAGTTTGGAACTTGATTGAAAGACCCATCGAAAAATCAATTATTGGTACTAAATGGGTGTTTAAGAATAAACTTGATAATAATGGTAGTATTATCAGAAATAAAGCTAGACTTGTTGCTCAGGGATACAACCAATAGGAAGGAATCGACTATGAAGAAACTTTTGCACCTGTTGCAAGACTTGAAGCAATTAGAATGTTACTTGCCTTTGCAAGTAGTATGAAAATCAAGCTTTATCAGATGGATGTTAAAAGTGCATTTCTTAATGGCATTCTGCAAGAAGAAGTATATGTAGAACAACCACCAGGTTTTGAAGATGAAGAAAATCCAAACCATGTATACAAACTGAATAAAGCTCTCTATGGTGAAGCAAGCACCACGTGCATGGTATGATAAACTGAAGAGTTTCCTTCTTGAGAATCAGTTTAACATAGGAACTGCAGACAACACCTTATTCATCAAATCTGAAAGTTCTCATATGTTGATTATTCAAATCTACATGGATGATATCATTTTTAGTGCCACACATGAGAAACTATGTCATGATTTTCAAATCTTAATGAAGAATGAATTTGAGATGAGTCTTATGGGAGAATTAAAATTCTTTCTAGGATTACAAATTCATCAATTTCAGCATGGCATCTTCCTGAATCAAGAAAAATTTTGCAAAGAGATTCTCTTCAAATTTGGTATGGATAAATCCAAAGCAGCATGTACTCCCATGAACTCAAATGAAAAACTTGATAAAGACATTTCTGGCATTCCAGTAGATCAAAAGAAATACAAAGGCATGATTGGATCACTTCTGTATCTAACAGCCAATAGACCAGATATAATGTTTAGTGTTTGTGCTTGTGTAAGATATCAAACCTCTTCAAAAGCAATTAAACGTATATTTAAATATCTACAGGGTACCAAAGACTTTGGCTTATTTTATTCTTTACAGAATCAATTGATATTAGCAGGATACAGTGATGTAGATTATGCAAGATGCAAATCAGATCGAAAAAGCACTAGAGGGACATGTTAGTTGCTTGGTCATTCACTTGTTTCTTGGTTCAGCATGAAACAAAACTCTATAGCTCTATCCACCACTGAAGCTGAATATATGGTAGTAGGCCTATGTTGTGTACAGATCTTATGGATGCAACAAACTCTGGCAAATTATAAGTTAAATTTTTTGAATACCATTATTTACTGTGATAGCAGCAATGCCATCAATCTCTCCAAAAATACAGTTCTACACTCTAGAGCAAAACATATCGAGATTAGGCACCACTTTTTAAGAGACCATGTTGAAAAGGTCATATTTCCTTAGAATATGTCTCTACTAAAGAACAACTTGCAGATATCTTCACCAAACCATTATTTGAAGCTGCATTTAATCATATTAGATGAAATTTAGGGATTTGTTCTTTATATGATTTATAATTTCATATCTCTACTCTCCAAGCTCACAACTAGGAGCTTGTTCTACTAACATCTTTGTTTTACAATAACTTAGATGTTTTGATACTCAGCTATAATTGCTCTACCAACTCAGTATCTAACTTCTCACTTCTTTTTGACAATTGGCAAAAAAGGGAGAGAAATATCATATTTTGGTAAGCAAAGCTGCAGTAAAGTAGGGAGAAATTTAGGGGGAGAAATATCTCTGTATTCCCTATGTGTTTTTCTTGTATAGATATATAGGGAGAGAAATACATGTAATACATTGTAAGGTTTTTGTCAATATCAAAAAGGGGGAGATTGAAAGGACCTCTAGATTTTGATAATGCAAAAATCAATGTAATGTTTTGAATTGTATTTATTAGGTTTAGTCAGTACACCAAAAAGATTAGAAATACAGAACAGAAGCTTAAAGGAATTGTCGGAGAGTTAGATAACTATCCGAGTTTTCTTTTTGGAGAGTTAGATAATTATTTGAGTTTTTCGGTGAGTTACAGGTATAACTTTTCGGAACTTAAGTTATCCTATTACGCACGTGTAGAATGGAGAAGCCGACAGTCAAAAGCTTAAAGGAAAAATCGGAGAGTTAGATAACTATTCAAAATCTCAAAGATAGTTTCAGTGAGTTACAGTTTAACTATCCGAAACTTAAGTCACTAAATTTCTCACGTGTAGAATTCCAAACAGAAGTTCATATAAGATTTCGGAGAGTTAGAAAGATAACTATCAGAACATTCAAGAGAGTTTCGGTGAGTTACAGTTTAACTATCTAAAACTTAAGTCATTGAATTTCCCACGTGCAAAATTCCAAAGAGAAGCTCAAATACGTTTTCGGAGAGTTAGAAAGATAACTATTCGAAATCTTGAAGCGTTTCGGTGAGTTACAGGGATAACCATCTGAAACTTAAGTCAGCCTTTTATGCAAGTGTTGAATTAAAGCAATCGGAAAGTTAACGGAGGGTTACTATAGCCAACTATCCGATAGTTAAATAACTATTCGGTAAGTTACAATTATAAGTATCTGATTGAATGACAGCTCGTAGTATATATTTTGGAATCCTACATGGCAGAAAGGTTTAAGTGATCTTTCGGTGAGTTACAGATATTCTTCAGAGAGTTACACAGCTAACCATCCGAAATGTTAAAAAAATCAAAAGGACATCTTGAAATAACTTTCTGAACGGTAACTTACCGTATTTGGGATTGAAGTCTAATCAAGTACAATAGAATACATCCGTTAAAAGAAAATATGATCGTTACACATGTTTGGTATATATACAAGATACAGACAAGGGATTTAGCTTAGCTTTTGCTCATATACGTACTTACACCAAGCTCAACAGAAGAAAAGCTTTAGAGATCAAATCATCTTCAATGTTTACAAACTGAATTTCAGAAGCTCATCACGCACTCAACTCTATTGCTCACAAGCTAGTGTTTATTGAAGTACACAGATCAAAACTTCAGAGAAAGGATTGATTGAAGCTTCGACAAGGAAGCTCAAGTGAATGGTTGGTTGGTTCTTGCTTAAACCTTAAAGCAAGTGATTGTAAGTTTGCAAGAGTTTAGTGAAGCCTAAGTATCCCTTGGGGGTGGACTAGCCATTAGTGGTGAACCACTTAAAAATCTCTATGTGAATTCTTTTATCATGTGCTTGCTATCTCTTTACATTAAACTACTTCTAAAAGGTTAAGAAACGAATTATTACCATTCACCCCCCTCTGGTAAGCCTTAAGGTCCTAACAAAACCCACGTTTGTGAGTAGGCTTTGATACCACTTTTTAGGACTAGGCTACCATTATGTTAAAAGCTTGAGCTGATAGCAAAGGCGTTACCAATCCTTTTAAGTAAGCCCTAGAATCCCTCACAAGTCTGAGTTCGTGGGAGGAACCATCAAGATTAACTCCCTTCTCTCATAGGTCCCGAAGGCCTTCTCCCTTCTCCCATTGGGTCTGTAAGGTCCTTCCATTTATCTCCTCGTAGGTCCCTAAAGTGTTCACCTATTGCCCACCAATGGGTCCTTTAGGTCCCTTAGCTTGTCTCCCATGTTAGGTATTTAATTTTGATGATATATGTTTTATTAACGTATTTAAATAAGTCTACATAATATTCTCTAAGTATATTTCTCTAAGTATAATAGTTAACAGATTATCGAAAAGTTTCATTTTTATGTCGAATAAATTAAAGATTTCTGAAGAGTTAGATTTGCAATAGTTAATGTTTCGTTTCTGTCGAATACTTTATATTAAAAACTCGTATAGTTAAGTTATCTACACGTGTGTTTTTAATGTTTTAAGTTGTCACATGTTTTCCATGTGCGTTCGTTAATGAAAAATCGAATAGTTAGATAACTGTTCGAGTTTTATAAAAGGACTAATGAACAGATAAGTTTCTTTGTTTAGTCACGTGTTTTGCAGGTGCAAAAAAAAACTCGAAGAGTTAAACGATAAGTGTTCGAGTTTTTACAGGACTTAAAGGATAAATGTTCGACTAAATCGAAGACTTAGAAGATATTCTATAAGACTCCAAGAAGATAAAGTTTCGGTGAATCTATGAAGTGGAGATTATGAAAATTCAAAATGTTAGTGGAGAAAGTGGAAATTAAAATAGAAAGTAATTTGGATTAAAGAGAAAATTAGTACGTGGATTATGGATTATGGATTGTGGATCAAGTGGATGAACATGTTGAACGTGAAAGACAACAGAATTCGACTACAAATAGAGAGTACGAGCTACATTACAACAGAGGATCCCAATCTCAAAAACCAAGTCTGAATATTCAATCTAGATCCCTAACTGAAAAGTTAAGTTTGAATATTCATATTCTGAAAAATTCTCCAACATTAGAAGAAGTTTGAAATTCCAAGCAATTTCAGAAAAGGAGCTGCAAACGTAAGAAGTTTGGAAATTCGACAACTGGAGAAGAAGAGATACAGAAGCTGAGCAAAGAGAAAGAAAGAAGCTGTGTGTATAAAGATCAGGTTTTATACAATTCAAAATTAGTTTTGAATAAGAGCTTTGTTTTCCTATTTGAATTGTATATTGAACATTACTGTATCAAAACTGTAAAGAAGGGAATTGAGCTGAAAAGATATTGTAAATTCGGTCTTGAAATAAAAGAATAGAATTTCATTTACGAGTGTTTTGTGCTCTTGTTTTATTCGCTAGTATTTAATTACTAAAGACACAATTCACCCCCCCTCTTGTGATACAGACGATCCTACATCTTGTTAAGTCCCTTAATGGGTTCCTCAACAGTATTCTACTGTATTCTTGTGCCAACATTTTTCCTTAAAATTATAAACATTCAAGCACATAACTTCATCCCAACTTCCAATTGGTCTTCAATAAAATAAATTATACGGTATTTTTGATTCCCAATCAGCAAATGTTATTGCTACACCTAAGTTTTCAATGGCACTCTCAAAGATACTTGGCCTTCTAATGTTTAGCTCCTCTCTAGTGATGAGATTTCTAATATAGATGTTTGATGAAAGTACATTATACCTCGTTATCATCCTATGGATGATCAGTCCTAAATCACTTCCCAAAATATACTCTACTCCTAATGCATTAGGTGGAATTCTAAAGGTTTCATCTATGTTTAGGTATTTGCAGCTTATAATACTATGTCCAAATGTTTTCCATATGAATCCATCACTTACGTTGGTCATTCTAGTAGCTTGCAATCATTGGAAGTAACTTTCAACTATGCATTATTTAATCTGTTTGGAAATACAATGTAATCTACATAAGTCCTTAGCTGGCAAATAGCTCATTACTTCTCTCAATACGTCCATTTGTATATTCATAATTTCCAATCTATGGTGACTCTATATTCAATAAATATACAAAAATAGAAATTAATTCAAAATGTGCTACGTTTGTTGAGTTATGTAATAACTCAGTGAACTTGGAAAAACAAAAAAAAACTCTTTTATTTATTTATTATTATTTTTTCTTTTACTACCTACATTTATTCAATAGTAATTAGGTGTTCATTCAATTTCCCTCCCACTAGAGGTATTAATTTCATTAACACTTCTATTTAAAGGTTTAGACATTGTTTGACTTGATAATCCTATTGCAGGTCTAACATCAACTGCTTCTTTCATCCTTAGTTGTATATTTCTATTTAAGTTTTGATTCTAAGGTGGTGTATTACCAAAGATGCTTTCTAACCAATTGTTGATGTTATGAATTATTTTCTCTAATTTATCTATTCTAGCTCCTTGCTCGATTAATTTTTCATAACTTTGATTCTTATCACTTAAACTCTTGCTTCCTTGGAAATTAGTATTTCTTTAAGATAAATTTGGGTGGTTTCTCCAATTAAGGTTGTATGTGTTTCCAAAGTTATCTCTTTAATTTTTAGAGTAAATAACATCTAAATCATTTATACTTGCACTCTTTTCTGCCAACTTTTTATTTAAAGACAATTCTTCAATTTTCCTTGTTAATTCACTTAATTTAACTTCAAGCATGGTGTTTGAATCTATTTCATGCATTCCTTTAGGTAGAACTTTTCTTTCTGAAATGGTTTTAGCCGACTTCTCTCATTAAGTAGTTCATTTTGTAAAATTTTTCAAATATACTCATGCTTCTTCACTATGCATTTTTAGAAATCCATTTTGACATGTAGATTCTAACAATGATTTTTTTGCAACATATATATCTTCATAAATTATACCTATTAATTAAGCTTTACTCACTGTATGATGTAGACACTAGGTAAGTAAATCTTTAAATGATTCTCCCTATTTTTGGCTATACATTAATATTTTCTTTTTTTTCTTAATAGTTTGATGTGTTGGATAGTATTTTTCTAGGAAAATAGAACAAAATTTAGTCCACATAGAGATTAAATCAGGAGATAAAGTATAGAATCATCTCTTAGTTGTATTTTTTAAAGCAAAGAGAATGTATCTAAGTTAAATATTATAAATACTAAGGTTCAACATTCTAATCATTTGACATACCTCATTAAATTCTCTTAGGAAATAATAAGTGTCTTTTCTTTTCAAACTATGGAATTGTGATAATTGACTAATGTAATTAGATGTTAATTCAAACCAATATCCTTTAAAAGTTGGTAATCTAATGCATGAAAGTTCATTTACCAATTCTAGATAAAGAATTTCTCCTAATGGTCTCTCAATTGGAATTGCCATCTCAACATTCTCCTCTAATGATAGTTTAGCTATTCCTTTAAGTATAGAGTTAATATCTATTTCAGATAATTTATAAACTTGTTTAGATGCTAGAAGTGCTTGCTTGGATGCTTTGACCAATCTCTTAGTATTAGAAGAACGAATCTAAGTGCTCATAAACTTAAAACATATGTTAGATTCAAAAGTTAGAATTACATACTAGTTATAACACTCCTTTTCTTCCTCTAAATATGATTGATTTTGATAGACGGATGAAGTTGTACTAGTTGCACCTCTCCAAAGTTGTATAAGTATTGCACTTCTTTCTACGCTATTGGTGTTATGACATATGAAGCTATGCATTTCTTTTATAATGTTCTTCCACGTTGTTAATGCAAAATTATATAGTTTGTTTCAAGAAAATCACAATATTTAACTTATTTCTAGTACCAGTGATATGTATATGGGTGGTACATTAATAATATGTATCCTAATTAATAGTGATATACTAATCAACAGTGCTGCATAACACTTTTTTTTTTTTTTTCAGAAAATGTGCAAGAGGAGCTTTTGTGTTCGACATAAGCTAACTACTTTGGAACTTAAAGTTGACTTATTTGCTTGATTTCCATGTATGAACCATATATATAAATATATATATCTTACAAAGAAGTACTGCATGCCAAAGCGAACATCCCAACTCTCTTTGGCATGAGGGAACACATGCATGATCACTTGCAATGCAAAGCCAAGCTTAGTTGTAAAACACCCATCCTCCTCTAACATCTGCTTCTTTTACATATCAAAAGGTCATTTACAGATGGGTCACCCCTGATCATTGAAACAGAATAGACATGGATGAGATTTAGGAGTGAGCTTGACGTAGAAGAGAGGGTACGCAGTTGGCTGGCCCGGCCAAATCAATCGATCGGAGTGGGCTTGCCAGGAACGTTAAATTTGTCTGAGAATCTCTAAAAGCGAAAGCTAAAAACGACTCAAAGAGCGGTGGCTTTGGTTCCTTTCTTTTTCCATATATGTGTGTATGCATGTATATATACATTTGAAGACGATGGTGATGAAATGAAAGAAAGCAGCGGCAGTAGTGGTTGGAGAAGAGCGGGAAAGGGAGATTAATCAAGAGAGAAGAAAGAGTGGAAGGGAGGAGAGAGATCAATCGAGATGGCACCGGTGGGGCTGCCGCCGGGTTTCCGCTTCCACCCCACCGATGAGGAGCTCGTCAACTACTACCTCAAGAGGAAGATCCACGGCCTCAAGATTGAGCTCGACATTATCCCCGAAGTAGATCTATACAAATGTGAGCCCTGGGAGTTAGCAGGTGCTTCCGCTTCCTTCTCTTCTTTCTTGTGCTCGATCTTCTCAACCCTAGATACCTACGTAGGCACATATATATATATATAACCAAATTAGTAAATATATACGGTAGCTAGTCTGATCTTAATTGAATGAGCTTTAGTGTAATAGTTATATTAATCATCCATCTTCGACTGACGGCGCATCATATGTATGCATATATGTATGTTGTGCTGCGAATTATATTATGTATACGACAACTGTGGCAGACAAGTCGTTCCTTCCAAGTAGAGATCCGGAGTGGTACTTCTTCGGGCCGAGGGACCGGAAGTATCCGAACGGATTTCGGACGAACCGGGCGACTCGAGCAGGGTACTGGAAGTCGACGGGGAAGGACAGGCGGGTGAGCAGCCAGAACAGGGCGATTGGGATGAAGAAGACGCTTGTGTACTACCGGGGACGAGCTCCGCAGGGCATAAGGACCAACTGGGTCATGCACGAGTACCGACTCGACGACAAGGAATCCGAGGACACCATGGGAATTCAGGTACGTCCAGTAGTACAACACACATCCATCATCCTCTTACATTAATTTTATTTGCATTCTTCCTCAAATTCATATATCCATCACACAAATTAATTAACCTGCATCTAACTCATGCATGAGCAATTAATACACATCATTCTTACATTTCAACATACACCAGCTAGCTCGCCCATGTGCGTTAATTTTACGAGCTTAATTAGTTTTTGATTCAACTAGTTGGCTGGTAATATCTAGTGTGATCTATATATAAGACTTTGAAGAAGATCATCATTTGAATACAACTAGAACCTTGCATGCTTCACCAGTAAACCTAGCTAGTTGGTGTGTGTGTGTGTGCACAGACACACGCGCGCACACAATTAATGAGAGATTCTAAATTAAGAACAATAGCTTGCTTACGATAATTAAACTTGTGCGAATGAAATAAAAATTTCCTGCTCCACCTTAATTATATATATATATATATATGTAAAACATCATTTAATTAATTAACAGCTGAAAACGCGTTAATTACCTGCTGGGAACGAAATGCACCATAGTGATCTCCAGGATCAATTAATTAACCTTCACTTTTTGTTTGGGGATATGAAAAATATAGCACTGGCAAAATTAAGATGATCTAATTTGATAAATATAAATAACCAGTAAATTCACCTGTTTCATTTGCTCATCTGAAATTAATCTAAGGGCGCTTTTCTGGAGGGATCAGAAAAGAAATTAATGGATGCATGCCAATAAATATAAAGAAGCATCAATGCATATCACCACCCTAGGTTTTGTCTTCTTGAAAATTAATATTAATCAGGCAGATTCAAATATATTGAATACATAGATAGGAGTTATATTTTTCGGCAGAGATATAATTCCATTAGTAAAGCACATTATTACTAATTAATTAATCCACTGTCTACGTGGGGGTGATTATATATATATGTGTGTGTGTGTGTGTGTGTGTGTGTGTGTGCATGACGTGATCATCATCGGGAGAAAGCTAGTTTCTTGGGATAGGCCTGAAATAAAGAGACGACGGGGGATGGGGTCCTCATATTCTTTTCTTGGTCCTATTTGGGAGCCGTGACAAAGCTGTAAGCCACCCTTGCTTTCAGGATTCTGGTCACATATATACTATACCAACCCCACAGGTCGATCTCTCTCTGGTACTGTCATCTCAGCTTTCCACTTTATATATTATCCACGTAGGTTTAATTAATTGTTTCCAATCCGTGTTGGTGAGTTCGATCGTCGACGTCCATGATCATGCATGTGGGTTGGTTCCATTCCATCGATCCTGTGTGTAAAAGATAAAGCATGCAGAGACATACCTTGCGCTTGGGGGTATACCCAATGTTGTCGGTGATCCATCCTTTTTACTTTATTCTCGCTTCTCCCACACCTTCCTTCTCTCACTAGCTTGCTCCCAAAAGCATGCATGCATGTTGAAGAAAGAAAGCATCCCAGCTGCGTGGCGAGCAGTTTATGGGTTCTCTCAGAAATCACACCCAATTCAATTATGTACATGTTTATGATTTATGCATGGGCAATTAACTAAGGATGGTGATTGATTGGTTTAATTACTTGTTGATTAATTAATGCATATATACGTGATGAACCTGCAGGACTCGTTTGCGTTGTGCCGGGTTTTCAAGAAGAATGTGGTGGTGAGCGGCGGGGAGGTGGATCACGAGGTCGGGCAGTGCAGCGGCAGCATACAAATGGTAGAACGCCCGCTGCACTCGATCGTGAACGACATCTGCGAGACGACGTCGCCGAACGTGCCTGCGGAGTCGCCCTCGTGCCTGGAGGAGGAAGACGACTCTTGGATGCAGTTCATCGCTGACGACGCGTGGTGCTCCACCGGAGGCGACGACGGCTCTCCCTGCATCGCCTTCACAACGTAATCAACCAACCCATGCACACATATTATACCCTACTTCTGCTTCTGCTTCTGCTTCTGCTTCTGCTTCCTTTTGGTGATTTGAGTAGCAAGTAATATTGGTGAAGAATAACTCGCTTAGGGTGTGTATATTATTTCCATTTAATAATGGAGACCATCTAATTGTGAGCCCATCTTGCCCTTCGTGTGTGTACGTTCGTTATAAAGGCCGATTTGATGGTGCCCCCTTCAGAACAACTGTCAAATATTTTTAATTGTAACTTGTTCTTTCATTTATTGACTAATGCATACATGCATGCACGCATGCATGCTTTAAATTATATATATATATCTATATGCCAGTTTTTTCTTGCCTTTTATATTCATTAATTGCCAGTACTCCTTTCTTTCTTCGTAGATGTACAACGTCCTTATTCCACAAGCTCTCCTCTCCACGGCTTCCTGCCATGTTTTCCGTTTTCTTTTTTTCTTCTTGCAAGTATTGTGATAGTTTCATTGAATAGAAACAACAATATGTATAACTTCGATGAAGATTAAATTTTAGTAAACATAAAGTTCGTCATTATTAAAACGATCGCTGTACATAATTATCGATAGACTTTTTGTGGCAAACAATGGAAATTCATTGGAAAACAAATTTACTGAAATTGATTAGTTTGTTAATGAATTAATCCTTTTCAGAAAATGAGATTTGAGTTGATCATATATACATATGTGTGTGTGTGTGTGTGTGTGTGTAGACGATGGCTGGCTTTCCTCCAAGTGCCCGTAGATTTCTTCCTGCAGGGGCTTTACAAGACTTGCATCACTCGCACCGCCGGCACCGCTCATGTCCCTTTGCATTGCCCACACAATCCCATTTTACGTGCAGCGTACTAACACTTGGAGATGGGATGGGAAGTCATAATAGGGCTGCCAGCGTCAGCAACCTCACTTCCTACGTGTGTCGCTCGTAAGACATCCGATGAAGACGCTGACCTTTCTAAGGCCATCATCGATGGTTGAAGAACCTAATGAGCTCTACAAACCCTTCTTTCGATCCAAGAGAAATGTGTGTGTGACGCTCTCCAACCTTTTAACAAAATCATATTACCCTACAAGGTAATATTGTAAACTCTCTCTTATTTTATTATTTTTTAAATCAATCTTTTTAGCGAATAAGACATTTTCACTTGTCTTCAAGGAAACATAAAATTAAATACATAAATCATGTGTTTGCCAAGCATATTTTTTTATGTAAAAAACAGTGGAACCCGTTATCAATATAAAAAAGAATCATTTAAAAAATATTATTGTTATTTCCTTATCTGTAAGGTCAGTGAGGAAAGAAATCAAGAATTCAACCTTAAAGAAAAAATATTATCTATATTTCCTTAATTTCCTGTTTAGGAGAGTTTTTCATTTTATTAATATTATAGTTGTTAAGAAGTATTCATTTGTAATATATGAAACTTCTCAAGAATTAATCAATAATTTCATACTTTAAATATTTTAAAACAACAATGCTTCATTTAGATCATGTCAATTGTATTAAATACATACATGCTATTAAAATATAATTTCATTACTTATGAACAAGAGTACAAAATAATATTGAAAATTCAAAGTCACAATAAAATAACATGACATAATAGAAGGTCTATATTCATTTTCAAGAGTTTTTAATATTTTAGATAGATTGAACTCACATCAAGGAAGGATCATTTTATATTTTAGATATTTTAAACTTATATCTAGGAATATTTGATACATCAGATAATTTAATATCATATTTAAGAGTATATATTGGTTTAGATAGTTTAAACTCTTTCCTAGAAGCATTGTATATTTTAGATAGTTTAAGTAGATATGTCAAACAGGCTAGGTTGTCATAAGCTAGCTCGGTTCGACATGTTTGTTATGGGCCTGACTTGACTTGACCCAGTATGATTCTTTAAATCGAGCTAGGTCAACATTCAATCAAACATGACAATTATTAAACGTTGTAATAAATGATAAAATAATTAAATATAATTAAAAATATATATAACTAAAAAATTAATAAAAAATATATAATAAAAATATCTATTATTGCAACTTTAATATATCTAATATATATATAATAATAAATACATATATATATATAACTAAAATATATATTATTACAACTTTAATATATATTTTTTTGAATAAATGTTATATAAAAAATATATATTACTAAAAAATATAATAAAAAATAAAACCAAAGACTTCCAAGATAAAAAATATAATTAGATACTTGGATTAAAAAATAAATGTGGAAAACTAAAATGTTTGAATGGATACTTGAAAAAATATTAATTATGTATATGTATTTTAGTATATTTAAAATTATAACTGAAATTATATTTAAAATTTTAGTATATTTTTTTTATAAAATAAAAGATAAAAAAATAAAAATAAAAATTTGCAACATTCAATCGATTAATGTTCAAAAATTGAATGAATATTGTTGTGTTTGATTTTTGAACATTGCCGCATGGTTCGGGCAAGCCAGGCCTAACCTAGGCCGAAGCCTAAAAGTAAAAAAAATAAAAATTGTAGGCTGACTAGGCCTAACCTAGCTCGCACGGGCCTACACTTTCTAAGTCAGTCGGCTCGAGTTATCTAAGTTTAAATTCGTATGTATGAGTATATTATATTTTAAATATTTGAGAGATCATTTTGATAATTCAAACTTGCATAAGGGTATTTTAGTAATTTTCGAGATACATGAAGGTCATTTTGGTAGCTTGGGAACATACAAGGGCATTTTGGAAATTTAGGAGTACATAAAGGGTGTTTTGGTATTTTGACTATATATAAAGGTATTTTGGTAATTTGAATATGCATAAAGATATTCTAGTGATTTGAGCAAAGACATTCTTTTCCTTTAATATTTTGGCATTTACATATATATAATTATGTCAAAATATACTTTTGGATAGTTTAGATTTATATGTAGAGCACATTATATTTCAAATATTTTGATACAAGTCTATGTTATTTCATATCCAAATTTATATAAAATTTTGAACATTTGGACATTCATATATTTCATATGCAAATGCCTTGCTTTTTTCATTTGGAAATTCCGTATCTAGATTATATTGATTTCATTTTATATATTTATTAACATATATGCATTTTATTTTATGCACATAAAGGTATACCTTGTTATCAAAGATATATGCATTTAATTTTCATGCATATGTGTATCCATCATTTGATCTTGTATATGTATGCCAAATTTATTGAATTTGCATATATGCATTATGACATTCCTTTTTGCTTAATGTGAATGCATATTTTTGATCTTACGTCGAGCATTTATGCATTTAATCATCATGTATGTACACCGACACCTTTAAGCCACCCATTGATCATATCTCCTCTTGTGCATTTAGCACAATATAGCTTGACACATATGTATAAAGAAGCATATTGATTCATCTTTTTCTCTTGTATATGCATGGATATACAAGATCAAATACATGTGTTATCATACATCGGTGAACTAATTGATCTTGTCACTCTAGTACATACATATACTCTCTTTTTTATTTTATTTTTCTTTGTTATTCTCTTTCTTCTTTTCCTTACTTTCTCCAACCAATTTTTGTCATGCGTCTCATACACATGGTGATAAGTTTTCTGCCCTCTTTGTCTTTTTTATCTTTTTCCTTCTTCTTTTTCTTCTATTCTTTCCATCCTTCTTCCTTGACCAGCAAATTATAGACTTCGAAAGTTCTTGCTACACTAGAAATCCGACTTCCCGTTCGAAAGTCAGACCGACAACACCCATACTTCTACCCCTTCACCTATTTTTTAAATGATTGGCAGTACATTCTATTTATTATTATTATTATTATTATTACAGACTAATACATCTTTTCTCTTGCTTATTATTTACTTTCATTTCCTCCTCCTCTCTCTCTCTCTCTCTCTCTCCTTTTTTTTTTCTCCTTCCACTCACACCTCTCATGATAAAACATGAAAATGTAGTAGTATTTGTGTGTCAGAGGAAATAACAAGTAACTAAGGTATTTGTACAGTTACAAAAAATGATATGAAATTTCAAAGTTAATATTTTTAATAATAAATTATTATATTTGAAAAGTGTTATTTTAAAATTATTATTTTGAAATACAAACTATACTATACATTAAGATTTTAGTGAAGACAAATGTAACATGAAATAACATGCTTCCAATTAACATAAACAACATTATTCATTACAAACCAATTTTTTTTAGAAATATTACATACTACATATTATTACTTTTCACATAAAATACATAATTTATTTTCATAATTGATTTGCTGCTTTCTTTCTTTATTTTATACTCAAATTATCAATACAATGTATGCCATCTTCGTCAATAATAGTAGGAGCTTTGTTAGGTGGATCATCAATATTTACTTTAAATAATTTGTTAATGAGTTATTTAAGTAAATTTTCTTAGTCTACTATTCTAATGAAATTATGAAGAAGAAAATATGTTAGAATAATCTTTATTTACGTATCAAATAGAAATAACATATATCTTTGTAAAATAACAAATTGATTTTTAATCACTCTAAATGTATGTTATATTATTTTTTCAATTATGAATGGCTATAATTAAAATTTTCTATTACATTATTGAGAAATTAATTTTGATCATATTCTGATAAATGATAACAAACACTTCAAAATAAAAAAAAATTAGATAATTTGGAAAACTTACATTTATTAAATAAAACTTACCTTACAACATTTCTAATAATTACTACTTAATGTAATTTAATATTAAATTAGAAATACATTAATATCAAAAGTAATGTCACACTAGATATGACTTTAAGTGGATTTAGTTAATAAGTAGTATCTCGTAATATTCAAGTGTCTACATTTGATTCTTTCCATCCTATAATAATGTAATTAATTTACATATCAAAATTACAAGCTACTAAGACATTTTGCATTAAATTTTTTTTTTTTTTGAATCTAATATTTTGAAAGTAAAATAGATGACGTGAATAGTGGATATTGATCATAGATAGACATGAAAGATATGTATGAAATGAAAATTGATTATATGAGGTATAGAATTCATGTTGATCAAGAGAGTACTACACACCTAAAGAAATATACTTAAAAGGACACACATTTTAAAAGAAAAACTCTTAAAAGAAAGTAAATTCAACAACTTCGGTGAAAAGCAATATTTTAGATATTGGTCACTAAAGATTTGTAAAAGATTAAGAAAAGGAAAATCTCCAATAAGGAGAAATATTTTTAATTTCGTAAATTAGTTTTCTCTATTTATAATTATGAAATTGATTAGATTAAACATTATGTCGTTATATCATTGCGTCTAAAATTTCTAAGGAGAATTGAATTATATATTGTAATTAAAACATTGAATAAAACAATGTTTCAAATTGTTTTAATTTAAAGTTTTGATTATATATGAAAATGTAGAAAAATACAATTCACCTCCTCTTATGTAACTTTTCAATCCTACATAAGGTTTAACACAATTCTTAATAATTGGAACTCAATGGAAACAATACAAATAGCTTATTGTAGTTTTTTATAGTAGTCTAGTAAAGAATGAAAATATTTTAACTCAAATTAGTTAATAAGAGTTTATTGTATTTCTTGAATTGATTTTTGAAGTTTTAAGCTTACGAAATACAAGAGTTGTTACTAATAGATTTGACATAATTAGACAATTAGAATGAGATATTCAGTCTTTATCAAAGATTTTACATACACTTGATGGAAGACACACGCATTACAAATCTCCACCTTGTCTTTCATCAATCTTCACCACAAATAAGTGATAGATCACCAAGACCTAGTGTCGGTCAGCAGCAGCAATAGACGTTGAGTAAGTCCAAGTAATACTTGAATTTGCTTTCAACAACGCCCTTTGTAAACATATCAGCCGGGTTGTCCTTTGTGTTGACCTTCATAATCTTTATCTTGTCTTCATTCCTGAGGAAGTGATACTTAACATCAATATGTTTAGTTCTATTATGAAAGACATTATCTTTGGAGAGACAAATAGCGTTAAGACTATCACAGAAGATATTAGCTTTATCAATGCGCCAACCAAAGTCTCCAAGTAAGCCTTTCAACCAAATCCCTTCCTTTGCAGCTTCTGTCATAACCACATATTCAACCTCAGTTGTGGACAGAGATACCGTAGGCTGAAGAGTTGATTTCCAACTCACAATAGAACCTGCAAATGTAAAGACATAACCGGATAATGATCTCCTTCTATCAACATCACCTACATAGTTTGAGTCTGTATAACCAGCCATAGTACAACCTTGATCTGCTGCATACATTAAGCCAACGCTTGGAGTTCCTTTCAAATATCTAAATATCCTTTTAACTGCTTTCCAATGTTCCCTGCCCGGATTGGACATGAACCTACTAACAACACTCAAAGGATATGCCAAATCAGGCCTAGTGCATACCATAGCATACATAAGACTTCCAACTGCTTGTGCATAAGGAACTCGTTGCATATCAAGCTTTTCAGAATTAGTTTGTGAACACATCGCAGATGACAATTTGACATTTCTGTCATAAGGCGTGCTAATGGCTTTGCATGAAGTCATACCAAATCTGCTAAAGATCTTTTCAATATACTTCTGTTGATTCAAAAATAGCTTACCAGAATTTCTTTCACGCCTAATCTCCATTCCAAGAATTCTACCAGCTGGACCAAGATCCTTCATATCAAATTCTAATTTTAATGTGTCCTTCAGCTCCTGTATCACTTCCATATTCTTCGCAGCTATAAGAATATCATCAACATACAATAACAAATAAACATGTGTATTCTTATCAAGAGTTTTAACATATACACATGAATCATAGTTGCTGCGTCTAAAACCAACTTTAACTATAAAGGCATCAAACCTCTTGTACCATTGGCGTGGTGACTGTTTAAGTCCATACAAGGACTTCTTTAATTTACACACCCAATACGATTTACCTTTCACCACAAACCCTGTTGGTTGTTCCATCCAAATATCTTCTTCCAACTCACCATGCAAGAAGGCCGTCTTTACATCTAGCTGTTCCAATTCTAAATTCTATGCTGCAGCTATAGATAACAAGATTCTAATAGATGTATGACGTACAACAGGAGCAAATACCTCATTGAAGTCAACTCCTTCTCATTGTGAATAACCTTTGGCAACTAATCTTGTTTTGTGTTGCACTCTTGCGTTGCCTTGAGTCTCGATCTTCTTCTTATAGACCCATTTGCAACCAACAATATTTGTGTTCTTTGGACGTTTCACCAGTTCCCAAGTCTTGTTCTTATGGAGAGATTGGAGTTACTCCTTGTTTAGAATGAAAAAGTGCATAATATTAACAATTAAATGATGGTTAATTGCATAATATTTAGCTTATCATATGAGAATTAAGCTATTATGTTATAATTGCATTGTTATATGCTTTAATTAAAGAATCTACTTAATTTTGGGGAATTAATGTTAATTTAGTACATTTCTGAATTGTCAGTAAGTTGTAGGCTGTGAAATTCTTAAGTATCCGAATTTTCTGATATTTTGGACAGTTATGTTTAACATACCGAACATATTTCCGATAGTTATGTTTAACAGATCGAACATGTATCAGATAGCTATGTTTAAATTGCCGAATAGTTATGTTTTGAAAGAATAGTTTATTATTTCCTAAAGTACACGTGTCGAAACCATAATGCATGACTTAAGTGAACTTTCAGTGAGTTGTCTATAACTATCCGAAATTGCAGTTGGGCATCGGACAGTTGTATGTGTTACTCTCCGAAATCTCCTTTTATTTATAAAATAGCTGAGGACACATGTCATATTTTGGGAAAGTGACTTAAGTCGATTTTCGGTGAGTTATCTCTAACTATCCGAAATGCATCTGAGCATCGGATAGTTAGACTTGTAACTCTTCGAAATATTTATTTTATTATTAAACTACTACTAACACATGTCGAGATTTGGTAGATTTACTTAAGTTATATATCGGTGAGTTATCTGTAACTATCCGAAATGCATTTGAGCATCGAATAGTTAAGTTTGTAAGTATCTGAAATGCATATGAGCATTGGATAGTTAAGTTTGTAAATATCCGAAATGCACCTGAGCATCAGATAGTTAAATTTATGCACATGTTTTATAGTTAAATCAACGAAGAAAGTCCGTTGAGTTATCTATAACTCCATAGACTATTTATTTTCTAATATGCCACTGTAGCGGTTGTAGAAACAGGACAGTTGAAAGAAAAACCACGATTGCACGTATCACGCAGGAATTCACTCGTCGAAGGGAGAAGAAATCATCGTCATTGATATGAATGAAGGAAATCCAACTGACCATTCAAGCAAAAGCAGTTACCACTGAAGAAATATAAAAGAAAAGAAGAAAAAGAAGTAAAGTGTGTGTGATTGATGGGTATGGCTAGTGTGTACAGAGGAGTAGCACCGAGCTTTCTGTAGACAGTATTGGCAATTCTCCAAAGTACCACACCAACCATCATTACCACCACCATAATCACCAACCATCGGAGGTCTATGAGGATACTTTCTTGATGTCGGGTCGATTCCGAGCCAAACATAGTGCTTGACAACCATTGTGAGGAGTGATCGCATTGCGGGAAGGGAAGCCATTTTCACCAAGCGCCAACTCATATTTCAGGAGATCGTAAAGCTTCTAGCCTTGGCTTCGGGTTGATGCCTATATGTTGAAGAGGAGATCATCTTGCAATTCTAGACTCGCGATTCTATAGGGAGAGGAGATAGAATTGTAAGTGGTTTAATTTTTAGTGGTGTAATCGCGTCGTATGTAGTGACGGAAGTATTTATTATCGATTAAGATTACTTTACATTTCACCTTTCACCCATTTCCATGTTCATATTAAAACAAAAATACCAAAAACAACTTATCTATGATTGTATTTTGTATTTGAGTGTTGTATTGTTTGTGTTGTATCGTGATTAATGTTATCTTTGTTAGTGTTGTGATTGTTTTATGTTTATTTTAGTTTTACAGTTTACTGAAATTGGTTCGTTCAAAAGACTTAAAGATTTTAATGGTTACTGTGTGAATTATCTGAATGTTAGTATGCTTAATGATAAATCCAGTGTTTACTAACATTAAAGAGCTTAATTGATGTTATTTACAATATATGGAATCGCCCAATGGTTGGCCGAATTCCTCTGTAAATAGCAGTATTAAAAAAAGAAAAGACAGGCTCGTGGAGTTAACTTAAGTCCATGAGGTTAGTCCGTTGAGTTAGCCATAACTCAACGAACTTTGTTTGTTGAGTTAACTGTAATTCAATAGAGGGCTTATTGGAGATACAAATTTGATTGTTAACAAATGAATAGTTCTCAATTCTTAAGCAATTCCCTGTGGGATTGACCTGTACTTGCACATTGATACAATAGACATTGTGCACTTGCAGTTAAAATATAAATTTGAAGTAATATCTAATTTGTATTAAAGGTTGTTTGTTTACTTCTAAAAAAAGAATAAGCATAAAGATAAATTAACTAAGTAAAAACAGAAGTTAACAAATCCAAGTTTTTCTGGTACGTTGTTGGAGATCCAATCAGATTTTCTTGTGTCGTGCTGGGTAAATCAAACAAGTTTTATGGCGCCGTTGCCGGGGAATTGAATTAATATAAGTAACTGTTAGAGCTGTTTCGTTTTAATAGCTAGAGTTGTGTGTTTTCTTCTATAATTGAGAATATGGCATATGCTTATGCTCAAAGATTTTTGAAACCTGTAATTAGCATATGTGAATTCTGTAATTCTGAAAGACACGACATTTTTGACTGTTTGAAACTGAGACGTTTACAGATGGTTAGATCCCATGAACAACAAATGAATTATCTTTAATATAATAGAGCCGAGTATGAGAATCCTATAGTTTACCCAACTGATGGTAAGTATAGAATGTGTAATATGTTGAGAGATACTGAAGTTTGAGATAGGTATGATAGATTAGAGTGTAGTATAGAGCAAAACGTGGACAAACTAGAATACTTTATGTGTCAGCAACGAGAAGTCAACCAATTAAATTATAAAGAAGCATATTCAGAACCTAAAAAGGATATAATTTATGAAACTTAAAAAGCCATAATGAAAATTGATCAAAAATTGAATGCAATGAGATTAGATGATCTGGAAAAAAAATTAAAAGCATTAGACGAATATACAATGAAAATACAAGTTATGCAACAGGACAATGAAAATTATAATGTTATAGATCTACATAATTTGCAAAATATACAACAAACAGAAAATATTAATGCAAGAGAATTTAAAGAATGCACTTTAAAACTAAAAACATTTGAAGATCATAATCACGAAAATGATATACAAAAACATCATAAGAGTAACGAAAATCTAGAAGATGTATGTGTAACATTAAGATTTGGAACTGATATACCACCAAGAACTCAAAATGAAAATGATATGAAGGTGGATAAGAGTAAAAATCAAAATGATAATGAAAATGTAATAGTTGAAAATCTAGAAATCACTAAAGAACAATCTAAATCTGCTAATGAAGCTAAAAATGATCAAATAAATCAACTAAAAGAAAAAGAATCTTTTAAATCACAATCTTTAGCATCCTATCCTGAAAGATTACAACATATAATACTTGAAAAAAAGAAAAAATCAGAGAAATTTTTGAAAAAGTACAAGTTAACATTCCTTTGTTAGATCTATTGCAGAAAATGACACCTTGTGCAAAATTTCTGAAGGATTGGTGTACTAAGAAAAGAGAGCGAAAAGTTCTTAGAAATGTCTTTTTAGCTGAGCAAAGTAGTTCCCTATTTCTGCCACAAATTCCTAAAAAGTTATCTGATCCTGGAATCCCTGTTATATCATGTACCATAGGAAATACGATTCTAGAAAGAACCTTAATAGACTTAGGTATAGGTATAAATGTTATGCCAAGTGATATATTTGCTTCCTTAGGGTTAGAAGGCTTAACTCCTACTAGTACGGTTATTCAATTAGCTGATATAAGTATAAGATACCCTAGAGGAAAAATAGAGGATGTATTAATTAAAATCAAAAACTTTATATATCCTATTGATATTGTAATTTTGGATTTCCAACAAATTAAGCATAAAAATAGTGATACATCTTTAATTTTGGGAAGGCCATTTTTAGCAACATCAGGGGCTGTTATAAATTGTAAAACTGGAGTAATGAAGTTAGCATATGGTAATGAGGATACTCAATTAAATATTTTCAAACCAGAAAGGTTTGAGGAGTTAGAAGTGTCCTTACATACCATAGACTTTTTAGAGGATGAAGGAGATATGCTAGATGATGTGATTCAAGAAGAATTAAATAAGCAAATCAATTCTGAAACTTTAGAAGAAAGTGAAAGCATAAATATAGAAGGAGATCAGGAAAAAATTAATTTAGAAAATGATGATGTTCAATTAGGAACTCTAGCTTCTGATGGGCAACATTTAGAATTAAAACCTTTATCTCCTGAATTAACCTATATATTTCTGGAAGATAAACGAACCTGTCCAATCATTATTGTTTCAGATTTAAAAGAGGATCAAATAGTTAAATTAAGAGATGTAGTGAAAAGTTATAAAGAAACAATAGGATGGACTATGACTGATATAAAATGGGTAAGTTCAACTTTATGCTGTCACCACATATATTTAGAAGAGAATGCTAAACCTGCTAGAATTCTTGAGAGGAGATTAAATCCAAACCTTAAAGAAGTAGTTAGGAATGAAATAGTTAAATGGTTAGATAATGACATAATTTATCCGGTTTCTGATAGCTCGTGGGTTAGTCCAATCCATGTAGTTCCCAAGAAATCAGGATTAACAGTTATTAGGAATGAAGTCAAGACTTGATACCTACTAGAATTTAATCAGGCTGGAGAGTATGTATAGACTATAGAAAGTTGAGTGTTGTCACTAGGAAAGATCATTTTCCCTTACCTTTTATAGATCAAATGCTGGAAAGATTAGCAGGGCAAGAATATTTTTGTTTCCTAGACGGGTATTCAGGGTATAATCAAATTCCAGTAGCATTAGAAGATCAAGAGAAAACAACTTTCACTTGTCCTAATGGAACTTATGCTTTTAAGAGAATGCCATTCGGATTATGCAATGCACCAACTACCTTTCAAAGGTGTATGCAGGGCATATTTACTAGAATGACTGAAGATTTTTTAGAAATATTTATGGATGATTTTACTATATATGGCAATTCATATGAAGTCTATTTAAAAAATTTAGACCTAATATTAAAACGCTGTGTGAAAAAAAATCTGGTTTTAAATTGGGAAAAATATTACTTCATGGTTAAACAAGGAATAGTCTTAGGACATGTTATTTCTAAGAAAGGGTTGGAAGTAGATAAAGCTAAAATAGAAGTAATTTCTAATCTACTAGAACCTAAATCATTAAAAGATATTAGATCATTTCTAGAACATGTTGGTTTTTATCAAAGATTTATTAAAGACTTTAGCAAGATAGCTAGACCTTTAACTAATCTATTAAAATATGTTCCATTTAACTTTGATAAAAATTGCAAGGAATCATTTTTCAGACTTAAAACTAGCTTAATTTTAACTCCTATAATTCAAGCACTTGATTGGAGACATCCATTTGAATTAATATGCGATGCATCTAATTTTGCTGTAGAAGCAGTGTTGGGACAGAAGATAGAAAAATCTACTAGAATGATTCATTATGCAAGCAAAACCTTAAATGATGCTCAAGTTAATTACACAACTACTCAAAAAGAATTATTAGCTGTTGTGTTTGCTTTAGAAAAGTTTAGATCATATCTGATTGGAGCTAAAGTAATAGTATACACGGATCATTCAGCTTTAAAACATCTAATAAAAAAAGAGAGACTAAGCCTAGATTGATCCGATGGATATTATTATTACAAGAATTTGATCTAGAAATTAAAGATAAAAAAGGTTGTGAGAATGTAGTAGCAGATCATTTATCAAGATTACAAATAAAAAAATCAAATATTGAAATTAAGGATAATTTTCTTGATGAACAATTAATGATCATCAACACAATACCTTGGTATGTAGACATAATTAATTACTTAGTTACTGGTTTGACACCTAAGGATTGGAATAGACAAGATAAGAAATTGTTTTTCTCAAGAGTAAAATATTACTATTGGGAAGACCCATACTTATTTAAGAAATGTCCTGATCTGGTTTTAAGAAGGTGTGCTCTAGAAACTAAATATCCGAGCATATTGTCTCTGTCATGACCAAGCTTGTGGAGGGCATTTTGGTTCAGGGAAAACTGTTGCAAAAATTTTGCAATGTGGGTTTTATTGGCCAACACTATTCAAAGATGCTCATAAATATTGCTTAAGTTGTTTAAGATGTCAACAAATAGGAAGAATATTAAAGAGGAATATGATGCCTCTTAATCTTATTGTTGAGGTTGAAATCTTTGATGTGTAGGGAATAGGTTTTATGAGTCCATTTCCTATATCTAATCAATTTAATTACATATTGTTGGGGGTGGATTATGTATCTAAATGGATAGAAGTTATTCTTACAAAAACTAATGACAACAAAGTGGTAATACAATTTATAAGAACAAATATATTTGCCAGATTTAGAATACCTAAAGCTATTATTAGTGATAGAGGAACTCATTTCTGTAATAGAAGTTTTGAAGCCTTAATGAAGAAATATGGAGTAAACCACAAAATTGCAACATCATATCATCCGCAAACAAGTGGACAAGTAGAAAGTGCAAACAAACAAATTAAGTTAATCTTAGAAAAAGTAGTAAATCCTACTAGAACAGATTGGGCTAATAGATTGGTAGATGCACTTTGGGCTTATAGAACTGCTTATAAAACGAGCTTAGGTATGTCACCTTTTAGGCTAGTATATGGAAAAAGTTGTCATTTACCTACTGAAATAGAACATAAAGCTTATTGGGCATTAAAAACTCTAAACACTAATTTAAATCAAGCTACTGAAAATAGGAAAATGCAATTAATTGAATTAGAAGAATTTAGAAATGAAGCTTATTCGAAGACTATAAGAGAAAAAGAGAAAATGGAATTCTAGCATGATAGGAAAATTATTCCAAAAGGCTTTGAAATAGGACAAGAAGTATATCTTTATATGGCTAGACTTCATAACCATCTAGGAAAATTAAGATCTAGATGAGCAGGACCTTACATAGTTCGAAATATTTATCCTTATGGAGCTATTGAAATTGAAAATCCTAAAAATCAGAATATATTTAAAGTAAATGGATAAAGACTTAGACCTATTTTGAAAACACCCAAAAGCTCCTTTGGAATTATAGAAGAAGTCAGAGTAGAGGACTACTCGAACTTTACTTAGTAAGAAATCAGTTTTTATGTTTATATATAAAAGAAAGAAAAAAAAACATTAAAAATTATAAAATATAAAAATCGTTGCGATTCAACCGATTGGATCTGTCGGTATGACTGAAACATAAAAAATATGTATATTAATTTTCAAAAAAAAATTAGGTCTGACCGAAACATAGTATCAGTTAAATCGGTAAAAAGAAGAAGAAAAACTATTATCTTAAGTATTATTATTATTATATATATTTGTACGGGAAGTCCATTGAGTTACGCTTAACTCAACGAACTTACTCTGTTGAGTCTTGAGTTAGTCAACGAGCTTATTCCGTTGAGTTAACTATAACTCAACAGAGTACTGTAGCGAAGACCGGAGATGAGAGAGCAATAGTTGGTTTAGGAAACGACCCGATTATTCGTCTAAACTTAGGGTTTATTTAAACTAAAACCTAAGGTTTTGAGGGCATTATCCAGCAAACCATTTAGAATCTAGAATAGTAGAAATCAGAGTGATTTCGTGTTGTTGTGTAACTCCACGATGAGGAAGATGACACCTGAATTCTGAGAAGAGGCAGTTGACACAGCACAGTTTCTGAAGGAATCAAAAGAATGACACACATGGCAAAAGATTCAGAATACAACAAGAGAGAAAGAGCTACAAAAGGTAGAATCAGAACTCTTCAACTTAAGGAAAATTTTGGTTGATTTGGGTATACAAATACCTTAGATAATGGAGACACGAATCAGAGTAGCAACAGAAATTGCAGTTAGTAAGAAAGAAAAATCCAGCTAAACAACGAAGTAGCCCTAGAGCTAATCAAGCGCAAGGCCAGATTATGGTTCAAAAGGTGCATTGTTGGTGATGAAAGTTGGGAAATATGGCAGCAACAACGAGTAGGAGAACAGGAAGAGCTGACTGCTGAAAGACCTATTCTTGAGGAACAACAGTCAGGACCTCCAGTTCAGCCAACAGAGCCATTGCCACGAGTAGCATTTGCTTGGCTGAGAACTGATGAAGAAGAGAAAGAGTTTACTAGCTTGGTCAAAACAACAGGAGACCAAGGTGATAACGAAGAAATAGCTATAGCTAAGGCACATATTTTATATGATGCCATTAAGAGAAGAAGGGCCGAAGAAAAGTTGAGGGCCTAGTACAGAATTAAGGTTGAACAGCATCAGGCAGTAGCTAAATCAAGTGTTGCAAGAGAAGCTGAGGCTTGTCCTTCGAGACCAGTAATTATAGAGAGAATTAAATAGGAAGAGCTAGTTCATGTGGCTCGAAGGCCTGCAGAGCCTACTTTTTTAGATTTAATCTCAGATGATGAAGAGGAAGAACAGGCACAATTAATCAGAAAAAGGAAAGGAAAAGAGATAGTGCCTAACTATTAAAAAGAGATTAAATCTGAGGTACCAATTTCAACAAGGCCTATGGAGCCAATTTTTATAAACTTGCTATCCGATTCTGAGGAGGAGCAGGAGCAAAGAGAAGAAGAAAAACAGACTGAAATTAGTCTACAGCCTGTACAAGAAGAAGAAACATAAATTAGGGTAGAAACTGAATTGCCTGTGACTCCATCCCAATCTGCCATAGAATTAGAAAGAACAGTGATAAAACAGATTGGTAGTTTGGAAGAAGAAGAAAGAGCAGAAAATGAAGAAGCTAAAAGAAGCCATTTGGACAAAAATGATTTTACAGATTCCACTAAAGAGCAAGAAACTCTTCAGCAATTTATGGAAAGAATTCAAGACAGAGTGGAGAGTTCTGCCGGCTCACCACCACAGACAGAAGCAGAAGCAAAAATTCAGGAATCTGTAGAACATGTTCAAATGCAACCTATGGTAGAGGAGGATCAAGAACAAACCCCTCTAGAACAACAAAGTCACATTCCTAACCCGACTGAAACAATAGTTCTGAATGAAGTACATTTTTGGAGTTAGGAAGCTTATATCAAATATCAAGAGATTAAGGGTTATGATATTATTTACAGTAGACCAGTAAATTGGGATGGAATATAAGAAATCAAAGAATTATTTGAATTCCAAGGTCTAATGAAGTTCATTTCTCAAGAAAGAGGGCATGCAGTATATGAGAATCTAGTGTCCTGTTTTTATGCAAATTTAAGAGAAAAAGGAGGATTAATTTCCAACGTGGAGAAAGCTGATGTACAGATAACACTAGAGCTTCACCACAACATTTTTGGATTAAAGAATGAAGGGTAGGAAATTTTGGAAAGTACAACTATCGTTGAATGGATAGAACAAGAAATCAAGGACAGTTTGGCTATCAATCCTGGTGTGCCTTTATTAAACAGATTGAAGCATTTAAATGGTAAAGTACACATGGTAGCCAACATTTTGATTAAGAATGTCTATCAATGACAAGGCCATGACATAGAATTGAGTCAATTTGTCAAATGGGCCACGTTTGCAGTTGTAAATAGAATTCAAATAAATTGGATTGCAGTTTTTATCTCCAAGCTGAAAATAGTAAAGAAGAAATTGTTTTATGGAGATTTGATTCCACTGCTAATGGTGAATTGTATTGATTTCACGAAATGGGCATCAAAAAGGATCAGATCAAGAACCATTTCAGTGAAAGAATACAGAAATTTTGTAGCTGCAGAAATAGCTGTACCTTCTGAAGGAGTTACAAGAGCTGTAGAAAGAATTAATCAATTAGAGCTACAATTAGAAAAACCCCAGAAGGAAGTAGATGAACTTAGGAATAGAGACTAAATTGTATTGCTCGTCTACTTGTATATAATTGTATGAAAAATGTCTGATGTATTTGTAATGTAAATTGATTCATATTAATGAATATAAATTTTTTAGATGTACTTTTCATACGTGTTTTGAATGTGAAATGAATGGAATTTATTGAATGTTATATATATTTTGTGGAAGATTATTAATGAATGTTTAACAGATTTACAATTTGTTGGATGACAAGATAAATGCTTAAAAATTTCTACATGTTGCAAGGTAAAATGTAAATTTTGCATAACATAAAATGACTTGCAATTTAAATCTTTATATAATGTTCAAATTTAAACGAATTTTGATTAGAATGATGCATTAATGACATAGATTTAACTTTATTTCAGTTAGCAGAATGAAAAAGAAAAAAAAGTAGAGAGGAACTTACGAGGAGTAAACTTAGAGGTTGCTAAGTATTAACTCAATGAAGTAAGTTCGTTGAGTTAAACGTAACTCCACGAGGTTAGTAATTTAAAATAAGGTCACTCCGTTGAGTTATCTGTAACTCAACGAGGTTAGTTCGTGGATTAAGCAGAATGGTTATTCTTTTAACCACGAACAAAACTTCGTCGGTTTAGCGGTTACCAAAATTTGAAATTAGTAGTGGTGCATGTACCCATAAAAACAGGAACCATGATGCATGTTGCAAGACACGTTCTTGCAACGAGATTTATTCACTTTATGGATGTGCATTATATATATAAAACAGAATGTTATTTACGAGTTACCAGCACTTTTAAAAGAAAGGAGAAGCGTTGGGGAACTAGAAGGCGAAACAGCTGATTCGACTTCATCCGTCAACAAATATTTACTGAATGGAAAACTTCAGATTGGTATGTAATTAATCATCTACTATTTATTTATGAGCACATGGACCCGTTCTCTAAGCATTAAACGATTAGTAAGAACACCTACCTAGGAATTTTCATCGTAGAGGAGTATTGAAAAATTTTCTAAACTAAACTTTAACGAAATTCTTTGGGGTGTAGCTAACCTTTCTTTAAAAGAGAACGTAGAAATGACTGCTCCAGTAGAAAAACCATTAGGAGAAATTCTGTATCCTGAATTAGTCAATGAACCTTCATGTATTCGATTGCCAAACTTTGAGGGAGATAGGTTTGAACTGAAATCTAATTATATTAGTCAATTGCCACATTTTCATGGATTAGAAATAGAGGATACCTATTATTTCCTTAGAGAATTTAATGAAGTTTGTCAAATGATGAAAATGACGAACATGAGTATAGATGCTATTAAACTTAGATATATCCTTTTTTCTTTAAAAGACAGCTAAGAGATGGTTATATACTTTGTCGCCTAATTCAATTTTTACATGGACTTAATTTTGCTCTATTTTTCTGAAAAAATATTATCCAACACATCAAACAATTAAAAAGAAGAAAGAAATATTAATGTGTAGCCAAAAACATGGTGAATCATTCTGGAAATATTTTGAAAGATTTAAAGATTTACTAACTCAATGTATGCACCATGCAATGAGTAAAACACAATTAATAGGTATAATTTATGAAGGCATAGATGTTTCAACAAAATCTTTATTAGAATCTACTTGTCAAAATGGATTTTTAAAGTTATGTAGTGAAGAAGCATGGGCATATTTAGAAAACTTTGCAAAAAGAACTTCATAGTGGGAAAACTCAACTAAAGCTATTGCAGATAAAAAAATATTGCCAAGAGGAATGCATGAAATAGATTCAAGTACTATACTTGAAGTGAAATTAACTGAATTAACAAAGAAAATAGAAGAGTTATCATTAAATCAAAAGCTAGAAGAAAAGAATGCAAACATAAATGATTTAGATATTATTTATGCTAGAAACCAAAGAGAACTTTGGAAATTCTTATAATCCTAATTGGAGAAATCACCCAAATTTATCTTGGAGAAATAGCAATTTCCAAGGAGGAGAAAATGTAATTGAGAAGAATATAAATTATGAAGCATTAATTGAACATGGATGTAGAATAGAGAAATTAGAAAAGATAATCCAATAATTAAACAATCGTCTAGATTTTGTATTTGGAAATGCTGCAATTCAAAATCAGAATAGAAATATACCATTTAGACAGAAAGAATCTATGGAAGGTAGACCTACTAGAAGATTGCCAATACAAGCAATACCTAACATTGTCAATAGAGCTGTTAATGAAATTGATACCTCTTCTAGGAGGGTAGCTGAATGAAGCAACATAACTGAAGCAACTATCTGTATATATATGTTTATTTATAGTTAATAGTATCGTAGAGTTAGTCCTTAACTCAACGAACTTAGTTCGTTGAGTTATGCCTTAACTCCACGAAGGTGTGCAGTAGTTATGTTAATTTTTGTCTCTGCTAAATTTTTGTTTATGTTACACAAAATCGACAAATGGAATTGATGCAATTACCGTAGGATGCACTAAGGGAAGTATTGAGTAATTTATCAGCTAAAGATTTGTGTAGGCTATGTTGTGTATCAAAAGAAATTAAAGACTGTATTGAAGAAAAGTATTTTCAAGGACTACAAGCTGCAAAAATGACTAAGATTAGAGATGGATTCATATGGAGGTCATTTAATCATTACGAATAGATCATATTATGGGGATAGATGAAGGATTAATCATATACAAGACCAGACCAAGGTATGTAAGTCTATTACCTGATATTTTGATAAGAAATCCTATAACAAGAGAAGAATGAAATATAGGAAGACCTAATAGATATGAAGTACCAATTGTAAATTGTAGGTCGGCTTTAATATTTTCTGATAAAAATTCTACAATTCCTGAAAAATTATATTATTGGAGACCTACAGGAAATTGGGTTGAGGATTTACGCTTAAGTGTGTATAATTTTTTGAATAGATCTTGGAATGAAAATATTATGATATATCTAAGATAGAAATCATTAATTAACCAAACACATGTCATACTTGATGGATATATATATTTAGTCACAGATATATCAATACCATTTGGATCTGATTTATATATAGTGAGCATAGACAGTTATGATGAATTTATAGAAATTTTACCTATACCGAGAGAAATAGCTAAACCACCATCTGCAGAATTTAATAAAATTCAAATAGGAATGTGGTATAATGAATATGATGATCCTACTTTATGTTTGATAAGATGGTGGGATTGATGAAATTTCAAATATGGATTATGAAAGACATAAATGAATGGAAGTAGGAAGAGGAATATAATGAAATAGATGTAGAAATAGAAACTGCTACATTACCCTAGAACTGAAAAGGATCCCTTTCTGTATTTCATATCATTAATGGTAATACACTTATATTTGGAATTTATAATATATTACGCGTTTACAAATTAAGAAGGAACAAGAACTGCATTAAAACAGAATTAATAGCAAGAACTATGCCTAAAAAGTTTGCTTGGACTGATACATTTATTTTAGTTGTTCCTACTTTTCAATCATGTTCTTAAGCTGTGATTTTGTGTGTATTCTACGGTTATGTTTAAAAAAAATTGTAGTTTTCATTTTATTGTATAAAAGAAAAATAAAATAAAATATCAATCTAGTTTGTTGGTATCTGTTCTAGGAAACCAACTGGCTTGCTTGTGAGCCACCAAAGGCATAGAAGCCTAGGTTCCACACAAGACACTGATTTATTAATATCTATTAAATGTTATTTTGTTTTATATTCTGCTTTTATCTATGAATCAAAAGTTTTTCAAAATCAAAAATTGGAATATGCAAAAGGAGATACAAACGAAACAAGGTATGTAACCAATTACTTATCTTGAATTTTAAATCAACAAAACTGTATTCATGCCTGCTACAATTAATGTACTTATTATTAAATCTTTTACATTGAAGACAATGCAAAATGTAGGTATGGGGGGGAGGTAATTAAAATAACAGCCATGTAAGTTTGTTAATTAAAGGAATTAAAATGGTACTGCAAAGTTTTGTGTAAATTGAAAATTTTTATGAACTTGTTGTAACTATTCGATAATTGAGACTGTAAAATTTTTATAAACTGTAACTGCTTGAATGTTATATTTAGAAGGCTATATAAGATGCTATAAAATTTACTATTTATGCAAATCTAGATATAGTATCTTATGTTTTTTCTGAATTTCTTGAGTTTAACAGTTTCACGATTTTAAAATGAAATCAGAATGCTTAATGAAAATCAGTAAATTATCTAAAGTCCTGAAAGAGCTGAGATGTGAATTCTAGATTAAATGAAATGCATATGATTAAAGATACATTTAATTTGACTGATTAAACTTGTAGAATGATTTATGTGTAGATCTTATTAAACTACAGAAAAAGTATGAGCCTATTGTTATGGATTCATATTTATAGTAAATGATAGAAGTAGGACTATATGAGATTGGTGATTACTGCATCTGTATTAATGAAATACGTACATATACAGTATATGATTAATGTTCTTGTTTTGTTAAAGAAAAAAAAAAAAACTTTTCTTGAGAGTTTATTGACTTGTTTGATCACGAGCCTTTTGTACTTGAGCAGATAGGTATGTAAGAATTGTTGACTTGAAAAAGGACATGAGTACATTAGAAAGCTCATTACATGGGTACATTAGAAAGCTCCTGTATGATTCAAGCTTGTCAAATTAACTTTTAAAGTATAAAAAAAAAAAAATACTATTCTTAAAAGATACAAGTATTTTGTGAAATACAGATATCTTATGAATCGAGTATATTTTTTGTTATCTAGAATTGCTGTAATATGAATCTAGAATTGACTTTTGAAGTTGTTTAATGGAGATACAATTCTTTATTCTACTTGTCTTAATCATATTGAATTGGATTGTACTTTGATTCGTATGTTGTTGAAATTTCTTCTAGAAATCTTATTGGAAAATTCAGGATGACAAATGATGAAAAGAAGAACAAACGATAATATAATTAACACCTATGTGATGATGACATACTTTGTATGTAATTTACATATATTCTAAGTATATTTGCAAGTTGATTACTGAAACATACAAATTATCTATATAATAATACTAGTTTTTATGCTAAACAGAAAAAAAAAGGAGAAGAATTAATTCTAGCACTTTTAGAAAGACCAATTAATTAGATCTTAGTTTGCTAAGGGACTAGTAAAATTTAGGTATGGGGGAAGTGTTTAGAATGAAAAAGTGCAAAATATTAACGGTTAAATGATGGTTAATTGCATAATATTTAGCTTATCATATGAGAATTAAGCCATTATGTTATAATTGCACTGTTATATGCTGTAATTAAAGAATTTGCTTAATTTTAGGGAATTAATGTTAATTTAGTACATTTCTGAACTATCGGTAAGTTGCAGGTTGTGAAATTTTTAAGTATCCAAATTTTCTGATATTTCGAACAATTATGTTTAACATACCGAACATATTTCAAATAGTTATGTTTAACAGACCGAACATGTATCAGATAGTTATGTTTAAATTGCTGAATAGTTATATTTTGAAAGAATAGTTTATTATTTCCTGAAATACACGTGTCGAAACCATAATGTATGACTTAAGTGAACTTTCGGTGAGTTGTTTATAACTATCTGAAATTACAGCTAAGCATCGGACAGTTATATGTGTAACTCTCTGAAATCTCCTTTTATTTATAAAATAGCTGAGGACACGTGTCATGTTCTGGGAAAGTGACTTAAGTGGATTTTCGGTGAGTTATCTCTAACTATCCGAAATGCATCTGAGCATCGGATAGTTAGACCTGTAACTCTTCAAAATGTTTATTTTATTATTAAATTGCTGCTGACATGTGTCGAGATCTGGTAGATTTACTTAAGTTATATATCGGTGAGTTATCTATAACTATCCAAAATGCATCTGAGCATCGGATAGTTAAGTTTGTAAGTATCCGAAATGCATCTGAGAATCAGATAGTTAAGTTTGTTAATATCCGAAATGCACTTGAGTATCGGATAGTTAAATTTATGCACATGTTTTATAGTTAAATCAACGAAGAAAGTCCGTTGAGTTATTTGTAACTCCACAGATTATTTATTTTCTAATATGCCATTGTAGCGGTTGTAGAAATAGGACAGTTGGAAGAAAAACCACGATTGCACGTATCACACAGGAATTCACTTATCGAAGGGAGAAGAAATCATCATCGCTGATATGAATGAAGGAAATCCAATCGACCATTCAAGCAGAAGCAATTACCACTGAAGAAATATAAAAGAAAAGAAGAAAAAGAAGTAAAGTGTATGTGATCGATGGGTATGGCTGGTGTGTACAGAGGAAGAGCATCAAGCTTTCTACAAACAATATCGACAATTCTCCAAAGTACCACACCAACCATCATTACCACCACCATAATCACTAACCATCGGAGGTCTGTGAGGATACTTTCTTGATATCGGGTCGATTCTGAGCTAAATACAGTGCCTGACAACCACTGTGAGGAGTGATCGCGTCACGGGAAGGGAAGCCATTTTCACGAAGCACCGACTCATATTTCAAGAGATCGTAAAGCTTCTAGCCTTGGCTTCGAGTTGATGCTTGTATGCTGAAGAGGAGATCATCTTGTAATTCTAGACTCGTGATTTTATAGGGAGAGGAGATGAAATTGTAAGTGGTTTAATTTTCAATGGTGTAATCGCGTCGTATGTAGTGATGGAAGTATTTACTGTCGATTTAGATTACTTTACATTTCACCTTTCACCCATTTCCATGTTCTATTAAAATAAAAATACCAAAAACAACTTATCTGTGATTGTATTTTGTATTTGAGTGTTGTATTGTTTATGTTGTATCGTGATTAACGTTATCTTTGTCAGTGTTGTGATTGTTTTATGTTTATTTTAGTTTTACAGTTTACTGAAATTGGTTCGTTCAAAAGACTTAAAGATTTTAATGGTTAGTGTGTGAATAATCTGAATGTTAGTATGCTTAATGATAAATCCAGTGTTTACTAACATTAAAGAGCTTAATTGATGTTATTTACAATCTATGGAATCGCCAATAGTTGGCCGAATTCCTTTGTAAATAGTAGTATTAAAAAAAGAAAAGACAGGCTCGTGGAGTTAACTTAAGTCCACGAGGTTAGTCCGTTGAGTTAGCCATAACTCAACGGACAAAAACTTTGTCCGTTGAGTTAACTGTAATTCAACGGAGGGCTTATTGGAGATACAAATTTGATTGTTAACAAACGAACAGTTCTTAATTCTTAAGCAATTCCCTGTGGGATCGACCTGTACTTGCACACTGATACAATAGACATTGTGCATTTGTAGTTAAAATATAAATTTGAAGTAATATCTAATTTGTATTAAAAGTTGTTTGTTTACTTCTAAAAAAAGAATAGGCATAAAGATAAATTAACTAAGTAAAAATAGAAGTTAACAAATCCAAGTTTTTCTGGTACGTTGTTGGAGATCCAATCAGATTTTCTAGTGTCGTGCTAGGTAAATCAAACACTCATCCATAGCATACATCCAAAGACCAACTTCTGAATCTTTCATTGCAACTTCATATGTAGGTGGATCAACAAAATCCTCCACCTCAACTGCTACTTGTAAGGCAAAAGCAACCAAACTGTCGTAGCCATATTTAATCAAAGGTCTAACGTCTCTTCTAGGACGATCTTTGCCAATGGTTATTGGTGGTGGTTGCTCCACCTCTTCCTCCTCAACTACATTTTCCTGAGTTTCAGATGAAGTTTCTTTAATTTCAACTTGATCAGTGATAGGCAGCTGCTATGCGTCATCTATCTCCATCTATTCAGGAAGGGTGTGCTCAACTTCTGGTGTTTCACCTGCTAGTCTATTTGTTGACTGCAAAAGAGAATTCTCATCAAAAGTAACATCACGGCTATATATTACTTTGTAAGACTCAATATCATATATCCTGTATCCCTTTACACCAACACCATAACCCACAAATATGCCTTTCTTGGTACGTGGTTCCAACTTGCCATTGTTCACATGATAGTAAGCTGGACATCCAAAAATTCTGAGCTTTGAATAACTAGCAGATCTTTTCAACCATACCTCAAGAGGTATCTTCCCATCTAAGGCACTAGAAGGGGACTTGTTTACCAGATAGGAAGTTGTGTTAACAGCCTCTGCCCAAAACTTCTTTCTCAAACTTGCATGAGACAACATACAACGTGCCTTTTCTAGGAGTGTTCTATTCAATCTTTCAGCCACTCCATTTTGCTGAGGGGTATATCTAACGGTGTTATGCTGTGTAATGCCTTCATCTTTAAAAAAGTTATCAAATTCTTGAGAACAAAACTCAAGACCATTATTAGTTCTAAGATATTTTACCTTTCTATCTGTTTGGTTTTCTACCTGCTTCTTCCAATGCTTGAAGTAAGAAAAAACTTCACTTTTGTGTGTTAAAAGAAAACTCAGTTCATCCTTGAATGACAATCAATGATAGAAAGAAAATATCTGGAACCTGCAATAGAAGGCTGACGTGAAGGCCCCCAACAATCAGCATGAATATAATCAAGAACTCCCTTAGAGCTGTGCTGACTGCGAGCAAATGACACTCTTTTCTGTTTGCCAAAAACACAATGCTTGCACATGTCAATACAAGCAACATTGTGCTCATCAAACTTGCCTAGACTACTTAGTTTCTGCATTCCTTTCTGTCCCAAATGACCCTTCTTTGAGTGCCACATGACAGAAAAATTCTGCTGACCAGATATAGCTGATGTAGCTGCGCCAACAATTGGAGTGCCCTACAGAATGTATAAGGGATTAGATTTGGTTCCCTTCATAACAACTAATGAGCCTTTTAGTATGTTGATCTTCCCCTCACCACCTGTATATCTATAACCCTTAGCATCAAAGGCCATCAGTGAGATCAGACTTTTTCCAAGCTTTGGGACGTGCCAAATGTCCTCCAGAATTCTAACTGTGCTATCATGCAGTTTAAATTTTATAGTGCCCACACCAACTCTAGAACACACATCGTCATTGGCTAAGCTCACTTGACCACCCTCCACCTGCTCGTAGGTGTCAAAATACTTCCTAATAGGAGTCATATGATGTGAAGCTCCTGAGTCCATAATCCACTGATCATCAGAATAGGCACTGCAACAAACTGTAAGAGAAAAGTCATCACCTAACGCAGAACTGGTTTTTACCACAACAGCCTTTCCTTTATTTATAAGCTTGGGACAATGTGATTCCTAGTGTCCTTTCTCCTTACAGTAATGACAAGTATCCCTAGAGTACTTGCCTTTCGACTTGCTTTTGCTTCTATTCTTCCCTCCACCTTGTCTCTGGCTTCTTCGCCTGTTTTCTTGCTGCTGAGCTGAGAGGCCACTTGCCTCGTTTCTACAATGCACCATGTGCTTGAGCTCCCTTGAATGAAGGCTAGACCTCACTTCCTCTAGTGTAATTGAATCTCTTCCAACTACACAAGATTGAACAAAGTTTTCATAACTCAATGAGAGTGAACAAAGTAAGATAAGAGCTGCATCTTCATCTTCTATGATTACACCAATATTCTTAAGTTCCATTAGAATAACATTTAGTTGATCTAAATGTTGCTTGAGAGGTACACCTACTATCATCTTTAAAGAGAATAGTCTTTGCTTTAACAACAATTTGTTTGTTAAAGACTTAGTCATATACAATGACTCAAGTTTCTGCCAAAGACTTAAAGAGGTAGATTCATCAGCAACTTCTATTATAACTTCATCAGACAAACACAACAAGATGGTGGAGTGAGCTTTCTCCTCCTGCAATTCAAACTCTAGCGAATTTCTGTTCAGAGTAGTTTCCTTATTTAAAGGAGCCCAAATACCTTGTTGCTTTAGAAGTGCTTTCATCTTAATTTGCCATAAGCTAAAGCTATTCTTACCATCAAACTTTTCTATCTTCAACCCCGAAGTATTCATGTTTTCAAATCAACAAACAACTAGTAATACACATAATTCTGCAGCAAGGTACACAATAGCAAGCAATATCTCAACAACAATATGCTACTGAAACTTCTGATTTCAACGAAATGCAATCAACCACAAGCCAAGCACACTACTTAGCACAAAACAATAGCAAATACTCGCACAAACCAAGCACAAAACCACAATCACAAAATGCCCAAAATTCGACAATCAACGAGTCACTCGTCTAGAAAACTGTTGTGCCCTAGCTAGACGCCTTCTACTGTATCTCTCTGAATACAAAACTTTTGACCACAGAATTTTAAAGGAAGGAAGTTTAGGAAGCTTACAACACGTCCTCAAAATTTGAGACACAATAGAGCACGGACGAGGAAGGCACACGAGTTGGCGTCGGAGTGTGCAGACTAGCGCTGGCGACGACGGCAGTTACAGCAATGGAGAGATCCCTTGTGGAAATGGCTTGAACCTTGATGAAACTTTTTAAAACTTCAGATGCAAACCCGGAGATGTCCAACCTCGCTCTAATACCAGTTGTTGTGTGGAAAGATCAATCAAACGTGGAGCATCTAGGGGTGGCGTGGAGAAGAGATCAACGTGGATGAGAGGAATGCAAGTGGAGAATTTGGAAGAACAACAAATTTACGTGGTTTCCCAACACAGGTACGTCCATGGGTGATCAATCTATCATAATTCCTTGTTGTATGGTTGCTAGTACAAAGAAGGGGGAGAATGAAATCTAGGGATTTGGCTTGTTGCCTTGGCATCCCTTGGATGTGGATGATCCCTTGCATATATAGGGGCAACGATAGGTGATACCCAAAAGACAAGTTTGCCCCTATACAAATTACCAAAGAAATACAACCATATATAATGACATATACATATACTTGATGGAAGACACGCATCACATCACCAGTTTCTAAAAATTTCTCCATTGTACTGAACAAATGCGAAAATAGGATATTGTAAGTTTAGATATAATTGCATGAAACAAATACAAAATGATTTCAATTAAAAACTATTCAAATAAACTAGTAATTGAAAACATTCAAATAAAAATAAACATGATTCATATGACTCCCATCAATAAAAATATAGTTTCCATATTCATTTAATAAAAATAAGGAAACAATATAACTCAAAATTTTACAAGTTGCATAGATTTCTTATCCAGTCCATAGACTTTTTTTTTCTACTACTACTACTACTACTATTTCTTCTTCTTATTGTGTAAAATATTTATCTTCTTAGACAAAGGAGAAAGAGTTAAAAAAAAAAAACTTAAGGTTACACAAAAGACAAAAGAATCACTAAAATTAATAGTAATCATATACGATGGTCGTAGATCATATTAGGAGAAAGTCCTCTAACTAGGAAAAATATTTTCTAAGTAAATCACTTAATCATTCACAAACGGTAGCACAAATATCAGAGGGTGGCAACACGGTTGTTCCAATAAAAACATTAAAACACCTTTAACTTGAAATCTTTATAACTCCCTCAATATTAAGTGAAATCCAACAAAACCAACGGCTACTAATAGATATTTGGTTGATCTTTTAAGAAAATTTCTTAAATTGAAAATCATAATTCGATTTTGTACCATTTTTAGATACTTTTATGATAGTAAATGAATCTTTACATTTGCCAATAAATATGTTGCTGAAAACATTGAAGAAATCACTAAAATTAACAGCAATCATACACGATCAATTGTAGATTAAATCCTCTACTAAACCCTACATATGCATATGAAAACATATGAAAACAATGCACTAAAGTTGATTCTAATTATGAACTATAATTGCAGGAAAAAATAGAAAAATAACGACAACGATAAAACTGCATGAACCCACTTAACAAGAGAAAGCTAAAATATACGATGGTCGCAGATTAACAAAAGAAGCTTTTAAAATATACAATGATCGCAAATCGACAAAAGAAACTTTAGATATACGATGATCACAGATTGACAAAAGAAGCTTCAAATATATGATGATCACAGATCAACAAAAGAAAATACCAAATCGATGGAGATCGACAAAGGTGAAAGAGGAGCTTACTCCATTGTAGATCGATGGAGGCATTGTTTAGGGTGAAAGTTGTGGAGGCACTGTTTAGGGCTGTGGAAGTGACGAAGGTATTCTAAACTTTTGATCGGCAACACCTTATTGGAGTTGGGAAAATACAACACCTAAAAATATGCTTGGTTGACTATCACTGTGGCTCAAACGCTTCTGACGTCAATGAAGAGTGCGACTATTTGTTTAAAGCGTGCTCTTGACACATGTTTCAATGTAGAGACACACTCAAGCTTCTCTACCAAACACAACCTTAATAGGTAGTGCAACTATAATACGAAAATAAGATAAATCTTTTACAATGTCATCTTATTAAAAAATACTGAAATTTTCAAATCATTATTACAATTAGGAGTCATCATATATATGTACGACATCCTATAAAAATAGACTATTGTACGAATAATATGTTTGCTAAATATTCTTAAAAATACTTATATATTTTAACGTATGGTTGAATCTTTTTTTTCCAAAACAAACTTTTTTTTTCCGCGGCATTCCCGCTCTCCCCTAACGCGACGTCCACGTCAGCGATCCTGACCACAGAAACGCATCCATCGCGACCGTCGCTCTATGATCCAACAAACAATGAAGACTAATCTAATCTCGCACGGATCGAGCTCGCAAAATCCACGTCACCGCCATTTTTCCCCAACGCTACTTCTTCTCTATAAAACTCTCGTCTCCTCCACAGGTTTCAGAGTCCAGCAGAAGTCTATCACCGAGAAGGTTCTTCCTCTCTACTTTTGGGTTCTTGGATTATCGGCAGCATCATGTCCGGGCGCGGTAAGGGCGGCAAGGGGCTGGGAAAGGGAGGAGCCAAGAGGCACAGGAAGGTTCTGCGGGACAACATTCAGGGCATAACCAAGCCGGCCATCCGCCGCCTCGCTCGTCGTGGGGGTGTCAAGCGCATCAGCGGACTCATCTACGAGGAAACCCGCGGAGTGCTCAAGATCTTCCTGGAGAATGTCATTAGGGACGCCGTCACCTACACGGAGCACGCGAGAAGGAAGACGGTCACCGCTATGGATGTTGTGTATGCGCTCAAGAGGCAAGGCAGGACCCTCTATGGGTTCGGGGGTTAGATCGTTTCTTCTAGGTTTAGTTGATAATTTGGGGTCTGTATATGTTTCATGGGGATCGATTCCCTTTCTTCCGTCGTCATTGATGGTTCTATTGCTTGTAATGTTGGTTCTTCGTAGTTACCGAACATGGATTGTCAGATCTTTCTGGGTAGTTGACGAATTAATCAAACTTGGGTGATTTCATGTTCATACTCTTTGCCAGATTTTAAAATCTACGAAATCCTCTAACCAACCTCAAAGAGGGTAACAGCAACCTAACCTTACTTTTGCCCCTTAAGAGAAGAGGCATGGAATCGAACACACGCAGAGTTCTTCAGACTTCAAACTGTTTACCCGTATAAACTCGACCAAAGCTCCAGTCCTTGGGGGCCACATTGTAAGAGGTGAGTGTGGCACCATCACCGGTGGTGACCTCAAAGGACAGCGGCTGGTTCTTGAGGTCAGCGTTGATGTGCCAGTTCTGTCCCCAGTTCCGACCCATCTGGAGCCAACCCGTCTTGGATCCTTTGATCTTGACCTCTTCAACGTCTCCCGCACCGCCAACGTTGCTGATCAGCACAGAGAGGAAGACACCACGGCCATCTATGGAGAACCGTATTCCTCCTTCTCTCCTGCATTTTATCCTGTGGAAGCACATTGATCAACAGACGTACATACTAATGCAAGAGCATTTTGGTTCAATGGTTTTCTATTTTACGCAGATTCCGGCGCCGCAGCAGAGAATTGGAGAAGAGAAACAGAAACGTGATCTCACCTGCGATACTCGATGGGCATGTTCCCGGCCTTCCATATGGCGATTTTCTCGAAAGCGGCGATGGGCATGACCAGGTGGTGGTTGGGAGGATTGCAATGCCCGCCTTCTTCCGCTTTGAGCGCGTAGTTGGGCGGGCAGAAGCTGGTGGCGGTGACGACAATGGAGGTCCCCGGTAGGCAGTACCGAAGCTCCTCAACGCACCGAACCTGGAAGCAAGCCCCGCAGATCCTGCCCCTCCCGAAGATGGCTTGGCTCACCCCCACCGTAGCCATCCCGTACCCGGCCTTCCTCAGATCGCCGTACCCGCACGCCCCGCCCATGCTTTCGCGGTGGTCCGGGGCGGCGTGGTAGGTGGCCCTCGCCGGTGTCCACTCCGGCGTGGCGGAGTGGGAGCGGGTTAGCATAAGAAGAAAAATCGTCGATGCCAACGCAAACAATGGCGGCGTTTTCCGCCGGGAAGGCGACGGCGGCGGTGGCATCGTTAGGTTTTCTCGAGTTCGATTCCCAGGGTTGGAGACGAAGAAGGGGATCGGGACGAGTGGGGAAAAGGCAAGTTGGCACCTCCTCTTCCTCCTCTCTGCTCGAAAAGGGGTGAGAGCTGAACACTGGACTGTAACGGCAGCCTGGGCGAAGTTTGAATGTCCATATTCGATGGCGAGGAAAAATATTTTTAATGCCGTCGTCATAAGTATTTCGTAAAAAAATATACCACATAATTTGCCCTATGGTTGATATTTAAAGGCAGAAATTTCAATTAAAGAATAGACGTAAGGGTGAAGTTTTCCTTTTTGGAATATAATAATAGAGAAGATTATCATAAGGATTTTAACAGAAGATTATGGACACACACGTCAATCATCAATATTATAATATTTTAAAGATGGATCTTCCGCGCAACAGGAACGTCGTCGGTGGCACCATTTTTATAAAAATAATATTTGATTTTAAAATTAAAATTTACTAATGAAAGAGTTTTAACTTGTATTTACTGTTTTTGTTAATATTATAATCTTGTAAATTATTCGACATAATACAATGGATAATTGGAAAATAATATTTTGATTTGATATTGTGAAAATATTTTTCCAAATTTTTTATAATACAACGTTATTGTGATAATAACCTTATTTAATGCAAAGATCATATAATACATCGTTTATAACGATCTTTCCAAATTTGACATGATATTTTCCAAATATAGTACAACGTTATATATTGTGATAATGACGTTATTTAATGCGACGAACGTATAATACGAAGTTTTTAGTGATCTTTCCAAATTTGACATAACATTTTCCAAATATAATACAACATTGTTTAATGCACCTAAACTACTAATCAATTAGTTGTTCAACATATAATATAACATTATTATTACATTATGTTTCTTAAAATACAATGTTGGAATTGATTAAATGTCGTGCTTTCATAAGAAGAACGACCATTACCATGATACTAAAAGAAAATAAATCACGCATAAGAAAATAAGAGTGCGTGTAAAATTTCTTCTTTTAATATTATAAAACTAGGTACTTGCTAAAAATAGGTTTAATAATAGAAAAAGTAGGTAATAAGATTAAATCTAAAATTCACAAGTTAAATATCGTACTAAAAATTAGTGAAACTTCACAATCTAATTTCAACTAGAGTTACACAAAAATAAGGCATAGAATAATAAAATATTATTACGATCTATCAATACGAGCACCCCAACGTTGTTCTGTTCACACTCACCTTAAAGATTTATTAGGAAGCCTAAAATGAAAACTACAACAATAATAACGAGTTGAAGCCTAGTAACTTAATCCATCACGAGTCCAAATTAGATAAATGAATAAATAAATAAAGTATGTACGCACGTGAAAGACTATAAGTCAATAATTAATGCTATAAAAAGAAAGAAAAATGCAGAAACGTAAACCATGACCACTAGCTATGCAAGAACCAACAGCAAACCAGGCCATCACATATTAATCATAATCATACATATAATGTTTAGCTATAATTACATTACACGTCCTGTAATATGGTCCAATGTCACATATGGATATCTTTTTATTTTAAGACTAGATTAAACATATCTTGTCTCAATTGTATACACAGTAGTGTAAAATGATGCCTTTGTAGTTAGCTTTCCTAGTTAACACGTTCTTTTCTTTTTATTATTATAGATAAATTTTACATTAGCTTCTAGTTAAAATCATAAATGCATAACTTACAATATTGTTAATTCTCACTAAAAAAATAAGTCTTCCACATTTAGGTATATTTATACCTATTATCAAATATCCACTTTTATAATAACTTTGGAATTAACTATGTTTAGGTAGAATTAGAATTAAGATGAGTAATCATCTGGAAAGTTCTCGTGTAATGTCTATAGGTAGTAGTATTGGCTTTGCTCAAGTATTGACAAACTATAAGTGTATGCATCACTTACTCAATTCATGTGCCAACATTGTGAGTATTGACTACGTCAGTAATCTCAATTGAATTGATGTATGAAACTACTTAGAATACCTCCGACTAGTTGAGAATTTATATAGCACAAAATACGTGATACTTAGAAAAATCTACCATATTAAGGCTTAAAAGACTTTTTACAAGTTTTTATTTCTTTAGATACTCTTGATGTAAATGACTAGTGCGTAAACCAACTCTACTTAAGCTTGCATAGATGGACGCATCATATGTCGCTCAGGCTGGGCGAAAGAGTTCAAAGGGGTATTGTTGGTGTCAATTAAGTGAACAGGTTGGGGTATTGCACGAGGGTATTTCTGGAAATGCAGGGTAAGAGCAAAATGTTCAATATTTTTAAACAAATTTTTTAAAATAAAATATAATTTCAACTTTTATTATCTTATGATACCATAACAATATAACTTATTATGGTCACCGAACATTTGGACCGACACCACATGACACAAATAGAATCCGAGGCTGGCACGACATGAGATGATTGATACACTATTCATTTATTCGTCTAATCATATTCCACAAAATTTCCACTTATTAGTTTTTATAAATTTATTATTTTATCATTATTTAGGTATTCAAATTTAGTTTTTACATATAAAATACAATATATGAATATGAAATAATCATATTCAAATTTGGAGGTTTAAATGTGGACTTTCATCAGATGGAATAGAATTTTACTTAGATTTGGACATTATTTGAGTTGGAACTTAATCGAAAAATTCAAATTATCTAAATATTAATTAAATATGCATTGAGATACAATTGAATGCACTTCGTATACACACCCCTAATGTTTTTACACCCTCATTGAGATAGGATTTTGCTTAATATAATTACCGTTCTGTAAAAAGAAAATGTAAGGGAGCATAGGGAAAATAAGATAGAACTGAGAAAGAACAAGGAAGAAAAAATATTCATACTTCACATCACACTTGTATTCATCGTACTTTATGTAACGAGGGTTTTGTACGTGAGGAAGAGTAAAGAAAAGAAAAGTGACATTATAACTATTTATATAGAGGATAAGCTAGAAAGATGAACTTATTTGTAGTTAATGATGTGTTTACGCCTGTCCAAAATCCAATCATAGATCCTTCCTTTTTAAGTCACAAGTATCTTATTTAAGGCACAAATCAAAAAATTCTAGTCACAAGTTGTTATGGATATGATGATTATGTATGTTGACTGAATCAATTACTTCGTTTGTATCATTAAAGATTGGTTGAACGTCTGCTGGAATGAAAGTGAACAAATTAAGAATCACCTGTACATCTGGTATAGACGTATATTAGAATAGATTGATCTGCAATCGTTGACAATTTTGTTGGTTGTCGGATTCGTGAAGACAAAGTTTCTTGGCAGTGTTATGGGGGCTCCGACGAGGTGGAAATGTGGAGATACAAGTAAATTTCTTTTTAGGGATGATCTTTCATTTGAGTCTTCACTTCTATTTATAGTGGAGTAGTGACTCACCACCGCCCTCTACCCTTCATCCGCTCCAAGTAATGGCTGGTGATCATTATTTCGACCATAAAGGATGGAGCAGCAAACGTTCGACCGTTTCTCCTCCTCCTTCCTTGTCCGATTTTCAATGACCATCTATTAACATCTCCCACTTGGTCATTAATATCATACACATACTTCATAAATTGAGATGTCCAACTTCCACTTGCACTATTTGTGAGAAATGTACATTTTAATTTCCACTTCCACTATTCATGAGAATATTCTCCACTTTCATTATTTATGGAAATGTTCCTTAACTTTATCAAGTTCACAAATTTAATGAATTTTTCTGTAATCCTTTTATTTTCCCACTTTTTACAATATCATGAATATAGTGATAATATACATTAATATGCTATTCTTTTATAGTATTTACACCATTATGTACAAGACTTATTGCTACTTAGTTATCATAATATATCTTTATTAGACTATTGATTAAATTAAGATTTAAATCATTTATAAATCTTTTTTTTTTATCTTTTAAGAATATCCATAGAGATGATAACATGTGAGTTTCAATGGACACTCAAACGATCTGGTATACACTAAAAGTATCTACCAACTCGATTGAGATTACTAACTGAGGCAAAGCTCGCAATGTTGGACGTGAATTGGATTAGTAGTGCACACACCTATAGTTTGCCAACACTTGAGTAGAGCCAACACTATTGCCCATAGGAGCTGCACAAGAACTTCTCAAGTGGTCACACATCCTAGTTCTACTCTCGAACAAACACAGTTAACTCCAAAGTTCTTACAAGAGTGGGTGCTTGGTAGTAGATGTAAATGCACCTATTTATAAATCTCTTGATCCAAATAACATATGATGTAGCTACACTATAAGCAACATATTCAACTTTTTGTGTGTATTTAGCTACACATCCTTGCTTTTTACTTTCCTAAAATATAGTTGCACTTCTAAAGATAAATACATGTCCTGAAGTAGACTTTTCATCATCTTTATCATCACCTAGATCTACATCTATATAACTAAGTACTTTAAGCTCATCTACTTGATAAGTCAACTTATGATGCAAAGTTCCCTTTCACATATTTCATTACTCTCTTGATAGTTTCCCAATGTTTTGCTCTAAGATTACTTTGATACCTACTAACAATACTTACATCATATGCTAAGTTTGATCTAGTACACAACATAACGTACATCAAACTTCCAACCACTTGGGCATAAAGTGCTCTCAAAAGTTCTTTCCCTTTTCTAGGATAATGGTCCTTACTTAATCTCTTTCCAAAAACATATGATGTAGGGGTTGAGGAGTAATTCTCCATTACAAACATTTTTAGCACCATACGAAAATATCTTTCTTGATTTATACTCAATAGTCTAGATTTTCGATCTCTAAGGATCTGAATTCCAAGAACATAAGATGCTTCCCCTATGTCCTTCATCTCAAATCTTTTTCCAAGTTCTTCCTTAGTGTTGTTTAACATGTCAATATCATTTCCAATAAGCAAAATATCATCCACATACAAGGATAATATAATAAACATGCTTCCACTTTTCTTGACATATACAAAATAGTCTAATCTATTAGAACCCTTGTGTTTTGATAATGCAAACATCCATGTGAGAAGTGTATGTATTTCATAGGTTGTAGGATGAATAGTTATGGATGGAAAAGTCGAAGTAAATTGCAGTTAAATAGACCAGAGATAGCTATATAAGAAATCTAGAAGATATCACATTAAGCAATTCATTCATAGTTGAAAGAGAAAGCCAGGAAGTTCGATCAATTCTCAGCTAAGTATCCAAAAGGTAGTTTAAAGTAGTAGGAATTCTTTCAGAGAGTTAGAAGGCTAATTGTTTGAAATTAGAAGTCCTTCAAAAAGTTAGAGGATTGTTGTTCAAAATGATCGAAAGGTTAAGAAGTTAACTATCTGGAAATATTCTGATATTGGAAAGTTAGAAAAGTTAACTATTTGAATAGTTAAGTCATTCAATTATGCACGTGCAGAAATTAAATTAGTAGACGAAAGCTTAAAGGATTTTTTGGTAAGTTAAGAAAGCTAACTATCTAAAAAATAAGAAGTTTTGGAAGGTTGTAGATTTAATTATCTAAAACTTAAGTTATCTAAATACACATGTGCAGAATTTAGAGAACAGCAATTAGAAGCTTAGAAGAAGAATCAGAAGGTTACTGTAGCTAACTATTTGAAAGTTGAAGAGTTTTGGTAAGTTAACAGTTATAGCCATCCAAACTTAAGACACTCCACGTGTATGACTTAAATCTCACGTGACAAAAGGACTTAAGTGGATTTTCGGTGAGTTATGAACATCCTTCAGAAAGTTACACAGCTAACTATCCAAAAGTCTAAGGAAATCGAAAGGTTATCTTGAAACACCTTCTTAAACGGAAACTTATCATATTTGGATCTGCAAAATCAATAAGTATAACAGAATAAATCCGTTGAAGAGAAAATATGATTGTTGGACTTATAAGTATAAATACAAATAGATCATTCAATATCTAAAAGAGCTAAGAAGTGAGATTACATATACAATCACATACAGAGATACAATATACATTGTAGATCAATTACTATTACATAAGAAAGCTCAATTTAGATTAACTACAACAAAGAATCAATTAAAAGCTAGATTTACAAGAAGATTCTTAAAGTTCTCCAAGTGTTGAAAGTTTGATCCAAGAAGGATCATTTGGTTTGTGGCTTCAACCTTAAAGCTTCATTCAAGTTGTTGGTTTGAGTTTCAACTTGAAAACTCAAGAGGTTGGTTTACTGAAGTTTATACTTGAAAACTTCTATGTGGTTGATTAGAGCTATGACTAGAACACTCAAGTGAATGGTTGGTTCTTGCTTCAACTTGAAAGCAAGTGTTTGTAAGTGTTGAGATACTTAGTGAAGCCCAAGTGATCCTTAGGGGTGGACTAGTCGAGTTGGTGAACCACCTAAAATTCCCTTGTGTTTCTTATTTATATTTCCGCTGTGCATATTTATATATCTATTTAATACTTGTACAAACTGATTACTTAAAATTGGTTAATTAAGTTAGAAAAAGTTTTAAATACACTTAGATCACCATTCACCCCCCTCTAGTGAGGCCATAAGATCCTAACATAATCTATTTGAAACAAATCTCATTTTAACAATTACATCATGAAACATGTGATACCGTTGTTTGGATGATTGTTTAAACCATATATTGACTTTTCCAATTTACACACTTTGTCCTCATGTCCTTTCACCTAAAATCCTTCAAACTATGACATATAAATTTCTTCTTGCAAATCACTCTTTAGAATAAAAAAGTGCATAATATTAATGGTTAAATAATGATTAATTACGTAATATTTAGCTTATCATATGAGAATTAAGCCATTATATTATAATTGCACTATTATATGTCTTAATGAAAAAATCTACATAATTTCAAGGAATTAGTGTTAATTAAGTATATTTCTGAACTATCAATGAGTTACAGGCTTTGAAATTCTTAAGTATCCAAATTTTCAGTTATTTCAGAGAGTTACATTTCATGTATTGGACAGTTATGTTTTAAACGCTTAAAGAATACTTTATTATTTCTTAGAGTACATGTGTTGTAACCTTAATACATGACTTAAGTGGATTTTCGGTAAGTTAGATGCTAACTATCTAAAATGTGTCTGAGCATCAGAAAGTTAGGTTTGCAAGTATCCGAAATATCTTTTTATCATAAAACTTATTGAGGACACGTGTTGCGATTTGGAAACTTGACTTAAGTTATCTTTTGGAAGGTTAGGTGCTAACTATCTAAAATGCATGTAAGTTTTGGATACTTAAAGTTTGTAACTATCCCAAACATCTGAATTCGTCAAGTTAGAATTATGCATGTGCTGAATTTAAATGTTTTATTATGTCACGTGAGCTACACATGCTTAACTCGTTAAGTTAGCATAACTATACACGTTGAGTTACTTGAATATACACTAAGGTAACACATTGTGTTAGAATTATAAGCTTATAAGTTATTTCTTTATTGCACGTGCTTTATAGTTAAGTCAACGAAGTAAGTCTGTTAAGTTACACTAACTCCATGGACCATTTATTTTCTAACATGCTACTATAGTAGTTGTAGAAACAGGAAATACGAAGGAAAATCACGATTGCACATATCACATAGGAATTAACTCATAGAATGAAGAAGAAATCACCATTGTAGATACGAATGAAGGAAATCTAATTGATCATTTAAGCAGAAGCAGTTATTACTAAAAGAATTGTTGAGTATTTTGTTTTGATGATGTGTGCTAAATGAAAGTAATCATATTTTCTCAATTACTATTACTTGTGAAAGGAAATTAAGAACATCAATTAATACAGAAAAAGTTTACTGATATAAATACTTGTCTATATTGGATCTGAAATTATACGAAGTTAAATAACTAGTCGTTTCGTTGCATTAATTTCTCATTTAACTAAACGTTCAGTTAACGTGTGTTTTTATTGCAAAGCATGATATGTTTTAAAGTTATATTTTCTATATCATGAACAGTGCACGTTTAGACAACTAGTTAAGTTAGAGTATTATTTGTATAGAGGTCACATGAGAACTCGTTAAGTTAGAGGCTTAAAGGTTAAAATAGGTTACGTGAGAACTCGTTAAGTTAGTAAGTAAAAGAAGAGACGAACTCGTTAAGTTAGTGTTGTACAGTGGTGAAATTAAAGGTTACGAATGTTATATTATATCACGTGAGGTGTACATGTTTAACTCGTTAAGTTAACATAACTGCACGCGTTGAGTTGTTATATTGAACACTAAGGCAACGCGTTAGGTTAGCGTTATAAACTTAAGTTGTTAGTATTGCACGTGGTAAAATTCTTATTATAAAAACATTTGTTTATTACTGGTTCGTTGAGTTATCTGTAACACAACGGAGTTGGTTCGTTGAGTTATCGTAACACCACAAAGTTGGTTCGTTGAGTTAGCGTAATACCACAGACTTAGTTTGTTGAGTTAGCTATAGTACTTGTCACGTGAGTTGTCACATGAGGAACTCGTTAAGTTAGAAACGTCAAGTTATATATCTACTTGTTTTACTCGTTTAGTTAACATTAACACAACGACTTTTTATTACACTTGATGAAAAATTTTGGATGAGAAAGTTTATTTTGTAGGAAATTTTTTAGAGATCTAGAATTGGAAAAGCTCTCAGATGGAAGAAAATTCAGTGAAGTAGAAAAAGCTAGATTTATGTCACTGAAGATCTGAAATATCAGAAGAAAGCAAATTCGGTGAAGTAGAGAAAGACAAGATATTCGTCACTGAAGAATTGCTGAAGAAGAAAAAGAAGAAGAAGAAGAAGAAAGATCTCAAACAGGGAGAAATGTTTTAAATTCCGTACATTAGTTTTTCTCTGTTTGTAGTTATGAAATTGTATAGATGAAACATGGTATCGATATATAATTACATCTACAATTTCTAAGGAGAATTGAATTGTATATTGTAATTGAAACATTGAATAAAAATGATTTTATGAAAACAGTGTTACGACATGAAAACAGTGTCACGACTTGTTTTTGAGTTTTGAAGTTTCAATTATAATAAAAAATATTGGAAAACACAATTCACCCCCCTCTTGTGTAGTCATATGATCCTACAAGAATTATAAAAGAAGAGGAGAAAGACGTGTGTGTGTGGAGGCCTGTGCTAACTGCAGGAGGCATCAGAAGTTCCCTAAAGCTCCACAACACCACCAAATTCACCAACCATCAGAGGTGTTGAGTATTTTGTTTTAATGTTGTGTGCTAAATGAATGTAATCATATTTACTTAATTACTATTGTTTGTGAAAGTAAATTAAGAACATCAATTAATACAAAATTTTTTTATTGATATAAATACTTGTCTGTAATAGATATGAAATTATGCTTAGTTAAATAACTAGTTGTTAAGTTATACTAACTTTTCATTTAATTAAACGTTAAGTTAACGTGTGTTTTTATTGTACAGCATGATATGTTTTAAAGTTACATTTTATGTATCATGTACAGTGCACATTAAGATAACTCGTTGAGTTAGTGCATTATTTGTATAAAGGTTATGTGAGAACTCGTTGAGTTATAGGCTTAAGGGTTAAAATAGGTCACGTGAGAACTCGTTAAGTTAGTGAACAAAAGGTTAAAATGAAGAGATGAACTCATTAAGTTAGTATTATGCACGTGGTGAAATTAAAGTTTACGAACATTATATTGTATCACGTGAGTTACACATGTTTACGTCGTTAAATTAACATAGCTAAACACGTTGAGTTGCTATATTGAATACTAGGGCAACACGTTAGGTTAGCGTTATAAACTTAAAGTTATTATTATTGCATGTGGTAAATACTTTATTGTAAAAACATTTATTTATTATTGGATCAGTGAGTTATCAGGAGTTTTTTGGAAACTTACAATTGTAACTATCCGAAACTCAAACTCATTTTGGATAGTTAGCAACTAACCTTTCGAAAGATAACTTAAGTCACGTTCCCAAGTCATGACATGTCTCTCACTAGTTTTATGATAAAAACATATTTCGAATACCTTGAAAAATTAACTATCTGATACTTAAACACTTCTCGTTAAGTTAGCTATAGTACATATCACGTGATTTGGCACATGACGAACTCATTAAGTTAGATACATTAAGTTATAAATCTACTTGTTTTACTCATTTAGTTAACATTAACACGACTTGTTATTATACTTGATGAAAAATTTTTGGATGAGAAAGTTTATTTTGTAGGAAATTTTTTAGAGATCCAAAATTGATGATTAAAGAAAATTTGAGAGGAAAATGTAGGTCAAAATGTGTGTATTTCGATAAAAAAAAAGAGAAGACGTGAAGAGTGGAAAACTGATTGTGGTTAAATGTGGAGGATATGCATAAAATGAATATATAGTATAAAAGACATAGAATTCTCGTTGATTAATCATCCTTGCACACCAAACAAAATATATTTTCAGGGATCAAAACACCTCTCTAGGGAAAAGCTCTTAGATAGAAGAAAATTCAGTGAAGAAAAGAAAGTCAGATATATGTCACTAAAGATTTGAAGAATCAAAAGAAAGTAAATTCAGTGAAGTAGATAAAGTCAGATGTTTGTCATTGAAGAATTGTAGAAGAAGAAGAAAAATCTCAAATAGAGAGAAATGTTTTAAATTCTACAAAATTAGTTTTCTTTGTTTGTAGTTATGAAATTGATTAGACGAAAAATAGTATTGTTATATAATTGTATCTATAATTTCTGAGGAGAATTGAATTGTATATTATAATTGAAACCTTGAATAAAATGATTTGATTAAAATAGTGTCTCGACTTGTTTTTAATTTTGAAGTTTCAATTATTCTTGAAAATGTTGAAAAACACAATTCACCCCCCTCTTGTATAACCATTCGATCCTACAAGTGGTATCAGAGCTTGTTAGTAATCTTTGATATAAAATCGATACCAACTTAATTAATATCAGAGTTTATTCTACCTTCCGTGTTTTTAAACAAAAATTAATATCTGAGCATACGTTTAACTTTGTTGATTTTTGGCTCAAGTTGTTTCTGAAAGTTTTAAACTGTTTAAAATCTTATAGATTGAAAAATCTAAGGTAAGATGGCTACTGGAAATGGTAATTTTTCTTTGTATGAAGGCCAAAATCTTAATCGTCTACCTTTATTTGATGAAATACATTTTGAATATTGGAAATATAGGATGACAATATTCTTTAAAGTATAGATCACAAGTTGTGGTTCATGATTTCTAAACCATATAATCCATTAACTACTCCTTATAATACTTGGACAGTTACTAAAAAAGAAAATGAAACTCTAAATGCAAAAGGCTTAAATATCTTATTTTATGCATTGAGTCATGAATAGTTCAGTAAAGTGTTAGCATATAAATCTGCTTATGAGGTGTAGCATGCATTAGAAGTTTCATATGAAGGTACTTCTCAAGTTAAAGAGATTAAGATTAATATGTTAATTCATAAGTATGAACTCTTTAATATGCATAAAGATGAAAGTATTTCCGAGATGTTTTCCAGATTCCTAGATATCATAAACTCTTTAAAATGCTTATAAAAGAATTTTGAATAGAAGGATTTGGCAAATTTTTTTTTCAGATCCCTAAGTTCTAAATAGTTTCAGAAAGTGACATCAATTGAGGAATCACGAGACTTAAATGTTTATATTATAAATGAACTTATAGGAAATTTAACTACTTATGAAGTTCAATTAAATGATTCACTAAGTCACAACAAATTAAAAATGAAGAAAGAAATAGCCTTCGAAATTAATTTAGATTCTAAAATATTAACTAATTCTGACGAGAAGTTGATTTTGCTAACTAGGAAATTCAAGAAAACATGGAAAGCTAGGAAATAGCAAAGGAACAGAAATGACAAAACCTCAACGTCAAAGTCACTAAATGAAAAGAATTCATCATCTAGAAAGTATGTATGCTACAACTACAAGAAACCTAGACATCTTTCTCTAGATTATCCTATAAGGAAAAATGAAAAGCAAAGTTGGACAAATAAGAAGAAAGCTCAGAAAAAGTTTTACAAGAAAAAGACTTTGAATGTCACTTGGGATGACATGTCAAAAGAGTTTGAATCTGAGGAATTATCATCAAAATCTTCACATTCAGAAGAAAAACAAGAGTTAAAAGACATTGCTTATGTGTGCTTTATGGTAGATGAGTCTGAGATAATATTTGATCCTGAAAGTCATTCAGATTTTAACTTTGATGAATTATTATGTGCTTATCATGCATTATTAGAAAAACTTAAAGTTTGTAAACTAGAAAATAAGAATATTAGAAACTCTTTGTCCATTATGTAAGAAGAAAATTGTTTCCTATCTACTACTGTAGAAAAGTTTAAATGTGATAATGAAAATCATGCTATAGATTTCCATAAATTTAGATTCAATAAATGTGTCTTCCATGAACAAATACAAAATATAAATGTTGAAAAATTGAAGATTGAATTTGAAAATGAAAAGTTGAGAAATAACATAAATGATCTTGAGTTAGAGATTGATAAATTAAAAATGAGAGAGTTAGATTTAAATTTCACCATTGAGAAGTGGAATTTAAGTCAAACTAAGTTAGACAAGCTAACTAGTACCCCTACGGTGTCATATAAATTTGGCTTAGGATTTGATTATCCTAAATACCCTGAATCTCAAGCCTACAAAGGATTTATTAGTTGCAGTTCAAGTAAATCTAAGACTAAAATTCCTTTTATCATGAAACAAGGTAATAAATATGTAGAAGTAGGTACTTCGAGGGATGAATCATGTAGGAATAATATAAACCAATGTGATTTATCTAAATGTACTTCTAACATGACTATCAATGTTTCTAAAAATCTTGTTTCTTGTTCTAGAAATTCAGTTACTAATGTTTTTGAAATTTCAGACAATTGTAGTAAACTGGAAATTTAGAAACCTGAGCATGAAATTCAAAACACTAGTATTAGACCAATTACTAGTTCTACATATTCTTTATCTAAAAATTCATGTGTAGAAAAAGATTTTGTATGTATTGAAAATTTAAATACAAGTACAAAATCTGGTGCATGATATAATAGGGATTCGAGGATCAGATAATTTTTTAGGAATTTGTGGTAGAAATAGGGAACTACTTTGCTCAGCTAAAAAGACTTTCCTTAAAACTTTTTGCTCTCTTTTCTTAGTACACCAATCCTTAAGAAATTTAGCACAAGGTGACATTTTCTACAATAAGTCTAACAAAGGAATGTTAACTTGTAATTTTTCAAAATTTCTCTAATTTTTTCTTATTTTTTAGGAAATGTTTGTTGTAATCTTTCAAGATAGAGTGCTAATGATTGTGATTTACAAGATTCTTTTTCTTTCATTTCATTCGTTTGATCATTTTTTATCTCAATTTTAGATTTAGATTTTTCTTCATTGATTTCTAAGTTTTCAGATATTACATTTTCATTATCATTTTTAATTTTATTCTTATCCACCTTCACATTACTTTCTTTTTGAATTCTTGGTGGTATATCAATTCCAAATCATAATGTTGTACATACATCTTCTAGATTTTCATTACTTTCATGATGTTCTTATATTTCATTTCATAATTCTAGTCTTCAATTGTTTTCAGTTTTGACTTACATTCTTTAAATTCTATTTCTTTGGTATTTTCTTTTATCTGTATGTCTTGCAACTTATGTAGATCTGTAACATTAAAGTTTTCATTTGTATTTTCCTATTGCATAACTTGTAATTTCTTTGTAAATTCATCCAATACTTTTAGCTTTCTTTCAAGATCATCTAGTCTCATTACATTCAATTTTTGATCAATTTTCATTATGGTTTTTTCCGTTTCATATGTGATATCGATTTTAGGTTCTGAATATTTTTCATTATAGTTCAATTGGTTGACTTCTTTTGATGATACATGTATTGTTCTAGTTTGTCCATGTTTTGCTCTAAACTAGGGTCAAGTCTGTCATACCTATCCCAAACTTCCTTATCTGTCAACATATTACTTGTTCTAAACTAACCATTAGTTAGGTAAACTATAGGATTCTCATACTCAGTTCTATTATATTGAATATAATTCATTTGTTGTTCATGTGTTCTAACCATCTACAATCGTCTCAGTTTCAAACAATCGGAAATGTCATGAGCTTCCAAATTGTAGAATTCACATATGCTAACTACAGGTTTCAGAAATCTTTGAGCATAAGCATACGCTATATTCTCAATTATATAATAAAAACACACAACACTCCCTCTACTATTAAAATAAAACAGTACTCACAGTTGCTTAGCTTCTCAATCCCCAACAACGATGCTAGAAAACTTGTATTATTGTGAAAAGTTAAATAAAAAACTTGTCTATTAAGCGATGCTAGAAAACTTGTTTGATTTGTTTTTATGCTTATATTAATAAATTCTTTTAGAAGTAAACAAACAACCTTTCACACATATTAGATATTATAGCCAATTTGTATTTTAACTACAAGTGCATAGTGTATATTGTATTTGTGTGCAAGTACAGGTCGATCCCACAAAGATTGAGTAAGAATTGTGTACTATTTTTATTTTTATATTGGAGTTTATATGTGTTCAGTTAAGCACTTCGTTGAGTTATAGTTAACTCAACGAACTCAATTCGTAGAGTTATGGTTAACTCAATGGACTAACCTCGTGGACTTAAGTTAACTTCACGAGCCTACCTTTCTAGTTAAATACTGTTATTCATAGAGGAATTCAGCCAACCATTGGGCGGTTCCACAGAATGTAAACAACATCAATTAAGCTCTTTAATGTTAGTTAATCTAAGATTTGTCATTAAACAACACTAACATTCAGATATTTCAAACATTAACTATATTGGCTTGTTAACTTCTGTTTGTAACTTAGATAATTTGTCTTTTTGCTTATTAGTAATTCCTTTTTAGAAGAAAACAAACAATCTTTCACACAAATTAGATATTAATTCCAATTTGTATTTTAACTGCAAGTGCACAGTGTATATTGTATTTGTGTGCAAGTACATGTTGATCCCATAGAGAATTGAGCAAGAATTGTGTACTGTTCCGTTTTTAATAATGAAATTTATATATTCAGTAAGCACTCCGTTGAGTTATAGCTAACTCAATGAACTAACTTCGTGGAATTGAATTAACTCAACGAAGCTATCTATCTAGTTTAATACTGCTATTTACAGAGGAATTCGACCAACCATTGGGCGGTTCCACAGATTGTAAATAACATCAATTAAGCTCTTTAATGCTAGTTAATATTAGATTTATCATTCAACAACACTAACATTCAGATATTTCAAATAGTAACCATTAAAATCTTTAAGTATGAGGAACAATTCAATTTCAGTAAACTATAAAACTATTTTCTATTGTCTAAATCAAACAAACATGAAACATTCACAATACTGACAATGATAACATTAATCACGATACAAAACAAACAATACAACACTCAAATACTAACTATAAACGTAGATAAGTTGTTTTTGGTATTTTTGTTTTGATATGATCATGAAAATGAGCAAAAGGTGAAATGTAAAAGTAATCTCTATCGATAGTAAAAACTTCTGTCACTACATGCGACGCGATTACACCACTGAAAATTTAACCACTTACAATTCTGTCTCCTCTCCCTATAGAATCGCAAGTCCAGAATTTCAAGTTGATCACCTCTTCAGCATACTGGCATTAACCTAAAACCAAGGCAAGAAGCTTTACAATCTCCTAAGATATGAGTCGATGCTTGGTGAAAATGACTTCCCTTCCCGCGACGCAATCACTCCTCATAATGGTTGTCAGGCACTATTTAGAATGAAAAAGTGCATATTATTAACGGTTAAATGATGGTTAATTGCATAATATTTAGCTTATCATATGAGAATTAAGCCATTATGTTATAATTGCATTGTTATATGCTTTAATTGAAGAATCTGCTTAATTTTGAGGAATTAATGTCAATTTAGTACATTTTTGAACTGTCGGTAAGTTGCAGGCTGTGAAATTCTTAAGTTTCCAAATTTTCTGATAATTCAAACAGTTATGTTTAACATACCGAACATATTTCGGACAGTTATGTTTAATAGATCGAATATGTCAGATAGTTATGTTTATATTGCCGAACAGTTATGTTTTGAAAGAATATTTTATTATTTCCAGAAGTATACGTGTCGAAACCATAATGCATGACTTAAGTGAACTTTCGGTGAGTTATCTCTAACTATCCGAAATTGCAGCTGGGCATCGGATAGTTATACTTGTAACCCTCCGAAATCTCTTTTTATTTATAAAATATCTATGGACACGTGTCATGTTCTGGTAAAGTGACTTTAGTGGATTTTCGGTGAGTTAGCTGTAACTATCCGAAATGCATCTGAGCATCGGATAGTTAGACTTGTAACTTTTCGAAATGGATATTTTATTATTAAACTGCTGCTGACACGTGTTGAGATCTGGTAGATTTACTTAAGTTATATATCGGTGAGTTAGTTGTAACTATCTGAAATGCATCTGAGCATCGGATAGTTAAGTTTATAAGTATCCGAAATGCACCTGAGCATCGGATAGTTAAATTTATGCACGTGTTTTATAGTTAAATCAACGAAGAAAATCCGTTGAGTTATCTGTAACTCCACGGACTATTTATTTTCTAATATGCTACTGTAGCGGTTGCAGAAACAGAACAGTTGGAAGAAAAACCACGATTGCATGTATTACGTAGAGAGAAGAAATCATCGTCGTTGATATGAATGAAAGAAATCCAACCGATCTTTCAAGCAGAAGCAGTTACTACTGAAGAAATATAAAAGAAAAGAAGAAAAAGAAATCCGATGTGTGATTGATGGATGGGTAGTGTATACAGAGGAGGAGCACTGAGCTTTCTACAGACAGTATCAGCGATTCTCTGAAGTATCACACCAACCATCGTTACCACCACCATATCCACCATTATCACCAACCATCAGAGGTCTATGAAAATACTTTCTTGATATTGGGTCGATTCCGAGCCAAACACAGTGCCTGACAACTACTGTGAGGAGTGATCGCGTCACTAGAAGGGAAGCCTTTTTCACCAAGCACCGACTCATATTTCAGGAGATCGTAAAGCTTTTAGCCTTGGCTTCGGGTTGATGCCTGTATGCTGAAGAGAAGATTATCTTGCAATTCTGGACTTGCGATTCTATAGGGAGAGGAGACAGAATTGTAAGTGGTTTAATTTTCAGTGGTGTAATTGCATTGCAAGTAGTGTCGGAAGTATTTACTATCGAGTGAGATTACTTTACATTTCACCTTTCGCCCATTTCCATGTTCATATTAAAACAAAAATACCAAAAACAATTTATCTATGTTTGTATGTTGTATTTGAGTGTTGTATTGTGATTAATGTTATCTGTGTCAGTGTTGTGATTATTTTATGTTTGTTTTAGTTTTACAGTTTACTAAAATTGGTTCGTTCAAAAGACTTAAAGATTTTAATGGTTACTATTTGAATTATTTGAATGTTAGTATTGCTTAATGATAAATCCAGTGTTTACTAACATTAAAGAGCTTAATTGATGTTATTTACAATCTTTGTAATCACCCAATGGTTGGCCGAATTCCTTTGTAAATAACAGTATTAAAAAGAAAAGACAGGCTCGTGGAGTTAACTTAAGTCCACGAGGTTAGTCCGTTGAGTTAGCCATAACTCAATGAACTTTATTCGTTGAGTTAACTGTAATTCAACGGAAAGCTTATTGAATATATAAATTTGATTGTTAACAAATGGACAGTTCTAAATTCTTCAGCAATTCCCTGTGGGATCGACCTATACTTGCACATTGATACAATAGACACTGTGCACTTGCAATTAAAGTACAAATTGGAATTAATATCTAAATTGTATTAAAGGTTGTTTGTTTACTTCTAAAAGAAAGAATAGGCATAAAGATAAATTAACTAAGTAAAAATAGAAGTAACAAATCCAAGTTTTTCTGGTGTAGTGTTGGGAAAACGCAAACAGGCACCATGTTTGGCTCGAAATCGACCCGACATCAGGAAAGTATCCTCATAGACCTCCGATGGTTGGTGATTATGGTGATGGTAGTGTGGAACTTCAGGGAACTTCCGTCGCTGCCTGCAGTTAGGGCGGTCCTCCTCCTCTACATACACACTAGCCACACTCTTCTTTGTTTTTTCTCCTTTTCTTTTATATTTCTTAGTAGTAATTGCTTCTACTTCGATGATCGGTTGGATTTCTTTCATTCATATCAACGGTGGTGATTTCTTCTTCTTTCCATGAGCGATTTCCTACGTGATACGTGCAATCATGATTTTCCTTCGAATGTCCTATTTCTATAACCGTTATAGTGGTATATTAGAAAATAAATGGTCCGTGGAGTTACAGATAACTCAACGGACTTCGTTGATTTAACTATAAAACACATGCACTAAAGAAATAAGCTACTAACCTAACGCGTTACCTTAGTGTATATTCATGTAACTCAACGCGTACAGTTATGTTAGCTTAACAAGTTATACTTGTGCATCTCACGTGATATAATAAAACATTTAAATTCAACACGTGCATAATTTTAACTTAACAAGTTCAAATATTTCAGACACTTACGAACCTAACTATCTGTTGCTTAGATGCATTTCGGATAGTTAACAGATAACTTACCAAAAATCCACTTAAGTCATGCATTGTAGTTTCAACACGTGTAATCCAGGAAATAATAAAATATTCTTTAAGCATTTAAAACATAATTGTCTAGTACATTAAACATAACTCTCCAAAATAACAGAAAATTCGGATACTTAAGAATTTCATAGCTTGCAATTTACTGACAGTTCAGAAATGTACTAAATTAACGCTAATTTCCTCGAATTATGCAGATTCTTTCATTAAAGCATATAACAATGCAATTATAACATAATGGCTTAATTTTCATATGATAAGCTAAAAATTATGTAATTAACCATCATTTAACCATTAATATTATGCACTTTTTCATTCTAAACAGTAACCATTAAAGTTTTTAAGTATTTAAGACGAATCAATTTCAATAAATAATAAAACTATTTTCTATTTTCTGAACTAAATAAACATAAAACATTCACAATATTGACAATGATAACATTAATCATGATACAAAATAAACAATACAACACTTCAATACTAAATGTAAATACAGATAATTAGTTGTTTTTGGTATTTTTATTTTGATATGTTCCTAAAGATGAGTGAAAGGTGAAATGTAAAAATCTATATCAATAGTAAAAAACTTCCATCACTACATGCGACGTGATTATACCACTGAAAGCTTAATCACTTACAATCTTGCCTCCTCTCCCTATAGAATCGCAAATCAAGAATTTTTAAGTTGATCTCCTCTTCAGCATACTAGCATCAACCCAAAACCAAGGTTAGAAGCTTTACGATCTCTTGAGATATAAGTCCGTGCTTGGTGAAAATGGTTTCCCTTCCTGTGATGCGATCACTCCTCACAATGGTTGTCAATCACCCTATTTGGCTTAGAATTGACCTGACATCTAGAAAGTATCCTCACAGACCTTTGATGGTTGGTGATTTTGGTGGTGGTGTAGAGCTTCAGGGAACTTCTGAGGTTTCTTGCAATTAGCGTGGTTCTCCACCACTCTCCCCACCATAGTTTCTTCGTCTTTCTCCTCTTCTTTTATATTTCTTTCTGTAGTAACTATTTCTATGTAAATGATCGGTTGGATTTCCTTCATTCATATCAACGATGGTGATTTCTTTTTCATTCCACGAGTGAATTCCTACGTGATATGTGCAATCATGGTTTTCCTTTGAATTTCCTATTTCTGCAATTGCTACAATGGCATGTTAGAAAATAAATGGTCTGTGGAGTTAGTGTAACTCAACGAACTTACTTCATTGATTTAACTATAAAAAACGTGCATAATTCTAACTTAACGAGTTTAAATGTTTCAGATAGTTACAACTATAAGTATAAGAAACTCACATGCATTTCGAATAGTTAGCACCTAACCTTCCGAAAGATAACTTAAGTCATGCATTAAGGTTTCAACACATCTACTCTAGGAAATAATAAAATATTCTTTAAGCATTTAAAACATAACTGTCTAGTACATGAAATATAACTCTCCGAAATAATAGAAATTTTGGAGTCTTAGGAATTAAAAAGCTTGTAATTCTTCGATAGTTCAGAAATGTACTTAATTAACATTAATTTTTTGATATTATGCAGATTCTTTCATTAAGGCATATAATAGTGCAATTATAACATAATGACTTAATTCTCATATGATAAGCTAAATATTATGCAATTAACCATCATTTAACTATTAATATTATGCACTTTTTCATTCTAAACAAGTAGCTATGTTAATTTTATCTCTGTTTAAATTTTGTTTATGTTACAGAATCACAACAGATGGAATTGATGGAATTGCCACTGAATGCTCTAAGGGAAGTATTGAATAATTTATCAGCTAAAGATCTGTGTAAATTGTATTGTGTGTCAGGACAAATTAAAGAATTTGTTAGAGAAAAATATTTTCATAGACTACAAGCAGCAAAGATGACTAATATTAGAGATGGATTTTTATGGAAGTCATTTAATTATTGTTCAATTAGCCATGAACATATAAATATGGAAGAAAATGCTGGAATTCCACCAAATACATTAGAAGGAATAGATGGGGATAGATGAAAGATTGATTATTTACAGAACCAAACAAAGCTATTCTGGTAATTGATATTTTGATTAGAAATCCTATTATTAGAGAAGAATGAAATATAGGAAGGTCTAATAGATTTGAAGTACCAACTGAAAATTGTGGGTCAGCTTTAACATTTTCTGATAAAAATTTGACCATTCCTGAAAAATTGTATTATTGGAGACCAACTGGAAATTGGGATGAGGATCTATGTTTAAGTGTGTATAATTTTCTGAATAGGTCTTCGAATGAAAATACTATGATATATCTAGGAGAGAAAGCATTAATTAACAATATACATGTCATACTTGATGAATATATATACCTAGTCACAGATATATCAGTTGCATTTAGATCTGATTTATACATAGTAAGCATAGATAGTTATGATGATGACTTTATAGAAATATTGCCTATACTTAATAATATAGTTGAACCACCATCTGTAGAAGATGATAAAATTCAATTAGGAGTGTGGTATAATGAATATGATGATCTTACTTTATGTTTAGTAAGATGGTGGGATGAATTGATGAACTTTAAAATATGGATTATGAAAGACCTTAATGAATGGAAGTGGAAGAGGAATATATTGAAATATATGTAGTAATAGAAACAACTACATTATCTTGGAACAGAAGAGGATCCCTTTCTACATTTCAATTCATTAATAGTAATAAACTTGTATTTAACATTGATAACATATTACAAGTTTACACGTTAAAAAGGGAAGCAGATTGCATTAAAATAGAATTAAGAGTAAGAAGAATGATGCCTAAAGGTTTTACTTGGACTACACGTTTATTCCATTTATCACTACTTTTCAATCATGTTCTTAAATTGTGATTTTTTATGTTGTGTATTCTACATTTATTTTTGGAAAAAAAATAAAAAACTAATGTATTGATTTGTTAACTTCTGTTTGTTAAGCGATACTAGAAAACTTATTTGGTTTGTTTTTATGCTTATATAAATAATTACTTTTAGAAGTAAGCAAACAACGTTTCACACAAATTAGATATTAAATCCAATTTATGCTTTTAACTACAAGTGCATAGTGTATATTGTATTTATGTGTGGTCGATCCCACAGAGATTGAGTAAGAATTGTGTACTATTCCAATTTGTATTAGAGTTTATGTGTATTCAGTTAACCTCGTGGACTTACAGTTAACCCCATGAGCCTATCTTTCCAGTTAAATACTGCTATTTACAGAGGAATTCGGCCAACCATTGGGCGGTTGCATAGATTGTAAATAACATCAATTAAGCTCTTTAATGTTAGTTGATATTAGATTTTTCATTAAGCAACACTAACATTTAGATGTTTCAAATAGTAACTATTAAAATCTTTAAGTATCTGGAACGAATCAATTTCAGAAAACTGTAAAGCTATTTTCTATTTTTTGAATCAAACAAACATAAAACATTCACAATATTGACAATGATAACATTAATCACGATACAAAACAAACAATACAACACTTTAATACTAAATGTAAACACAGATAATTTGTTGTTTTTGGTATTTTTGTTTTGATATGTTCCTGAAGATGAATGAAAGGTGAAATGTAAAAATCTCTATTGACAATAAAAACTTTCGTCACTACATGCAACATGATTACACCACTGAAAACTTAATCACTTACAATCCTGCCTCCTCTCCCTATAGAATCACGAATCCAGAATTGTAAGATGATCTCCTCTTCAGCATACTGGCATCAAACCAAATCCAAGGCTAGAAGCTTTACGATCTCCTGAGATATGAGTCGGTGCTTGGTGAAAATAGTTTTCCTTCCCACGATGCGATCACTCCTTACAGTAGTTGTCAGGCACCATGTTTAGCTTGGAATCGACCCGACATCAGGAAAGTATCCTCACAGACCTTCGATGGTTGGCGATTTTAGTGGTGGTGTGGAGCTTTAGGGAACTTCTGACGCTTCCTGCAGTTAGTGCGGTTCTCGACCTCTACACACACACTTTCTTTGTTTTTCTCCTCTTTTTTTATATTTCTTTCAATAGTAACTACTCCTGCTTAAATGATTAGTTGGATTTCCTTCATTCATATCAATGACGGTGATTTCTTCTTCCTTCCACGAGTGAATTCCTACGTGATACGTGTAATCGTGGTTTTCATTCTAAACAACCAACTTTTAGTTTTTGTTTTATTTATTTTTAGAAAAGAAAAAAAAACAAACAAAATATCAATCTAGTTTGTTGGTATCTATTCTAGGAAACCAACTAGCTTGCTTATAAGCCACCAAAGGCATATGAGCTTGGGTTCCACACAAGACACTGATTTAACAAATTATGTTTTGTTGTTAAGTTGTTATTTTGTGATATATTTTTCTTTTATTTGTGAATGAAAAGTTTTTTAGAATCAAAAGTTAAAAGATATTGAAGGAGATACAAAGAACAAGGTATGTAAATGTTTACTTATCTTGAATTTACATTCAAAAAAATAGTTCATGGAGTTTTTCATTAACTCAACGAATTAAGTTTGTTGAGTTAGGCGCTAAGTCAATAGAACATTATTCATGCTTGCTAACATTTTCTATATTTACTATAAATCTTTTACATTGAGGACAACACAAAATGTAGGTATGGGGGGGAGGTAATTAGATTAAAATCCAAGTGATCTTGTTAATTAGAGGAATTAGGATTGTACTGTACATTTCTATGGAAACTAAAAATCTCTTATGAATTTACTGTAACTAACCAAAATTTCTTATAACATTCCGATAATTAAAACTATGAAATTTTTTTTTTTAAGAGCTATGTTTAGAATAAAAAAGTGCATAATATTAACGGTTAATTGATGTTTAATTGCATAATATTTAGCTTATCATATAAGAATTAAGCCATTATGTTATAATTGCACTATTATATGCTTTAATGAAAGAATCTACATAATTTCAGGAAATTAGCATTAATTAAGTACATTTCTGAACTGTTGATAAATTACAAGCTTTGAAATTCTTAAGTATCCGAATTTTCTATTATTTCAGAGAGTTATATTGCATGTATCAGATAGTTATGTTTTTAACGATAGAAGAATATTTTATTATTTCCTGGAGTACACGTGTTGAAATCATAATGCATGACTTAAGTGGATTTTTAGTAAGTGTTCTGGTAACTATCCAAAATGCATCTGGCATCGAATAGTTAAGGTTTGTAAGTATCTGAAATATCTGAACTCATTAAGTTAGATTTATGAACGTGTTGAATTTAGATGCTTTAGTATATCACATGAGATGCACATGTTTAACTCGTTAAGTTAGCATAACTATTCGCGTTGAGTTACATAAATACACACTAAGGTAACGTGTTATGTTAGCAGCTTATTTCTTTATTTCACGTGTTTTATAGTTAAATCAACGAAGTAAGCCCGTTGAGTTATTTGTAACTCTACGGACCATTTATTTTCTAATATGCCACTATAGTAGTTACAGAAACAGGACATTCGAAGGAAAACCATGATTACACGTATCACGTAGGAATTCACTCGTGGAATGAAGAAGAAATCACCATCGTTGATATAAATGAAGAAAATCCAACCGATCATTTAAGCAGAAGCAGTTACTATAGAAAGAAGTATAAAAGAAGAGAAAGACGAAGAGGGTGTGTTTGTAGAGGTGAAGAACCACACTAACTGTAGGCAGCGTCAGAAGTTCCCTGAAACTCCACACCACTACCAAAATCACCAACCATCGAAAGTCTGTGAGGATACTTTCCTGATGTCGAGTCGATTCTGAGCCAAACACAGTGCCTGACAACCACTATAAGGAGTGATCGTGTCGCGGGAAGGGAAGCCATTTTCACCAAGCATCGACTCATATCTCATTAGATCGTAAAGCTTCTAGCCTTGGTTTCGGGTTGATGCCAATATGCTGAAGAGGAGATCATCTTACAATTCTAGATTCGCGATTTTATAGGGAGAGGAGGTAGGATTCTATGTGATTAAGTTTTCAATGGTGTGATCGTGTCGCATGTAGTGACGAAAGTTCTTACTGTCGATAGAGATTTTTAAATTTCACCTTTCATTCATCTTCAGGAACATATCAAAACAAAAATACCAAAAACAACAAATTATTTGTGTTTACGTTTAGCATTTAAGTGTTGTATTGTTTATTTTGTATCGTCATTAATGTTATCATTGTTAGTATTGTGAATGTTTTATGTTTGTTTGATTTAAAAGATAGAAAATAGGTTTATAGTTTACTGAAATTGATTCGTTCTAGATGCTTAAAGATTTTATTGGTTATTGTTTGAAATATTTGAATGTTAGTATTGCTTAATGATAAATTTAATATTAACTAACATTAAAGAGCTTAATTGATGTTATTTACAATCTATGGAATCGCCCGATGGTTGGCCGAATTCCTTTGTAAATATCAGTATTTAATTGGAAAGATAGGCTCGTGGAGTTAACTTAAGTCACAAGATCCGTCTGTTGAGTTAGCCATAACTCCACGAACTTAGTCCGTTATGTTAACTGTAACTCAACAGAGTGCTCAACTGAACACACACAAACTTTAATATAAAAATCGAAACAGTACACAATTCTTACTCAATCTTTGTGAGATCGACATGTACTTGCACACAAATACAATATACACTGTGCACTTGCAGTTAAAATACAAATTGGAATTAATATCTAATTTGTGTGAAAGGTTGTTTGTTTACTTCTAAAAGTAATCATTGATATAGACATAAAGACAAATTAAACAAGTTTAAAAATGGAAGTTAACAACCACAAACAAGTCTTCTTATTTAACCTTTCACATCCAATACAAGCTGTAACTGCTTGAATGTTATATTTAGAATCTTGTATAAGATGCTACAAAATTTTACTATTAATACAAGTCTGGATATAGTATCTTATGTTTTTGCTAAATTTTATGAGTTTAACAGTTTCACGATTTAAAAAAAGAAAAGAAATCAGAATGCTTAACTAAAACTCAGGAAATGATCTGAAATCTTGAAAAAGCTGAAATGTTGGTTTTTGGATTAAATGAGATACATATGATCAAGGATACATTTTATTTGATTGATTAACTTGTAGAATGATTTATGTGTAAATCTTATTAAACTATAGAAAAAGTATGAGCTTATTGATATAGATTCATATTTTTTAGTAAATTATAGAAGAAGGATTATATGAGATTTGTGTTTTATTGCATCTATATTAATGAAATACATATATATATTGTGTTGAAAAGAAAAAAAAGAGGAAAAAAAGAGAAAAACTTTGAGAGTTTATTGATTTGTTTGATCACGAGCCTTTTGTACTTAAATAGATAGGTATGTAAGGATTGTTGGTCTGAAAAATGACTCTTTAAATCTGGCAACCTAAGATCCTAATCAAATATGGGATTGTTGACTAAAAGCTCGATACATAGGTACACTAGAAAGCTCGATACATAGGTACACTAGAAAGCTCTTGTATGATTTAAGTTTTTCAAATTAGCTTTTAAAGTAAAAAATATGCATATACTGTTATGAAAAGATAAAAGTATTTTGTAAAAATACAGATATCTTTTGAATCGAATATATTCTATGTTATCTATGATTATTGAAGTATGAATCTAGAATTAGACTTTTGAAGCTGTTTATTTGAGATACAATTCATTATTCTTCTTGTTTTAATCGTATTGAGTTGAATTGTATTTTGATGCATTTGTAGTTGAAATTTATTCTAGAAATCATATTGGAAAATTCAGAAAAACAGATGTTTGAAAACAAAAAAAAATGATAATATAATTACCATCTATGTGATGCTAGTATATTTTATATGTAATGACAATCAGTCATCTATTGTTAGGTCTTGAAATTACTTAAAAATCATTAAATCTTACCATTTAGATCTTAGTAGTTTGATAAGGGAATAGCAAAATTTAAGTATGTGAGAAGTGTTTAGAATGAAAAAGTGCATAATATTAACGGTTAAATGATGGTTAATTGCATAATATTTAGCTTATCATATGAGAATTATGCCATTATGTTATAATTGCACTATTATATTCTTTAATGAAAGAATCTACATAATTTTAGGAAATTAGCATTGATTAAGTACATTTCTGAATTATCGGTGCATTATAGGCTTTTTAATTCCTAAGTCTCTGAATTTTCTATTATTTCGAAGAGTTATATTTAATGTACTGGATAGTTATGTTTTAAACGCTTAAAGAATATTTTATTATTTCTTGGAGTACAGGTGTTGTAACCTTAATGCATGACTTAAGTGGATTTTCGATAAGTTATCTGCTAATTATCCGAAATGCATCTGAGCATCGGATAGTTAGGTTTGTAAGTATCTAAAATATCTAAACTCGTTAAGTTGGATTTATGCACGTGTTGAATTTAAATGCTTTATCATGTCACATGAGTTGCACATGTATAACTCGTTAAATTAGCATAACTATACGTGTTGAGTTACTTCAATATACACTAAGGTAATGCATTGTGTTAGTGTTATAATCTTATAAGTTATTTCTTTATTGCACGTGTTTTATAGTTAAATCAACGAAGTAAGTCCATTGAGTTACACTAACTCCATGGATCATTTATTTTCTAATATGCCACTATAGTAGTTGCAGAAATAATGAATTTGAAGAAAAACCACGATTGCGCGTATCACGTAGGAATTCACTCATGGAATGAAGATGAAATCGCCATCATTGATATGAATGAAGGAAATCCAACCGATCATTTAAGCAGAAACAGTTATTGCTGAAAGAAATATAAAAGAAGAGAAGAAAGACGAAGAAGTGTGTGTGTAGATGGAGAATGGCGCTAACTACAGGAAGCGTCGGAAGTTCCCTGAAGCTCCACACCACCACCAAAATCACCAACCATCAGAGGTCTATGAGGATACTTTCCAAATGTCGGGTCGATTCTGAGCCAAACACGGTGACTAACAACCATTGTAAGGAGTGATTGAATCGTAGGAAGGGAAGCCATTTTCACCAAGCATCGACTCATATCTCAGGAGATCGTAAAGCTTCTAGCCTTGGTTTCGGGTTGATGCCAGTATGCTGAAGAGGAGATCATCTTACAATTCTTGATTCGTGATTCTATAGGGAGAGGAGGCAAGATTGTAAGTGATTAAGTTTTCAGTGGTGTAATCGCATCGCATGTAGTGACAGAAGTTTTTACTATCGATAGAGATTTTTACATTTCACCTTTCACTCATCTTCAAGAACATATCAAAACAAAAATACCAAAAATAACAAATTATGTGTTTACATTTAGTATTAAAGTGTTGTATTGTTTGCTTTGTATCGTAATTAATACTATCATTGTCAGTATTATGAATGTTTTATGTTTGTTTGATTTAGAAAATAGAAAATAGTTTTTACAGTTTACTGAAATTGAATCGTCCTAGATACTTAAAGATTTTAATGGTTACTATTTGAAATATCTGAATGTTAGTGTTGCTTAATGACAAATCTAATATTAACTAACATTAAAGAGCTTAATTGATGTTATTTACATTCTATGGAACCGCCTAATGGTTGGCCGAATTCCTTTGTAAATAACAGTATTTAACTGTAAAGATAGACTCGTGGAGTTAAATTAAGTACATGAGGTTAGTTCGTTGAGTTAACTATTGTAAAGTATCAATTTGTGCATTTTATATATGTTAATTCATGCATGTTAAGGATTATAAAGTGTAAATATATATGTTCTAATGTGGAATTACATGCAAATTATATTTTTAGACATATGCATGAATTAAGGATTAAATAGTCAATAATGCATAAATTTATCCTTTATTAAATTAACACCTAGTCAATTAGCCCATGTGTAGATATAAGTAATTTATATATTGATTTCATGCATATCTTAAAAGAATTATCATTAAGATATGAAATCAAATAATCCTCAATTGAGCAAGTAATATATTATGCACATTTCATTTTATGCTTTATAATCTATTAGGAATTTGTGTAATGTGCATTTGCATTTATTATTATGTTTGAGTTGTTGACAATAGGTGAGGATGTGGACCCTTGGATTAAATCATGGGAAATCAACAACTCATGGTGATCCAATTGAAACTCCAAATCAATCCATCAATCAATTAATCAATGATTAAGACTTGCTTAATTTAGGAGGTCACAAATTGGAAGGAGCTTGAAATATTTCCATAGAAAGATGACAATGGAAAGCAAAAGAGGATGGTTGGCCAAAGGAAAGATCATCCTCCTGTCTCTTCTCCACGCAAGGGCAAGAACTCCAACTCCAATTTTTGATCCCTCCTCTTCCACCCGAGGTTTTGGAAGAGTTTTCCTCTAAGATTGGTGAGCTTAGGTGTCTTCTCCCTCATCTTAGATGACCTCCTTTTCTCCACTCCAAGCCGACATACGGAAGGATCTCCATTAGTGAATTTGATGGTATTGGAGGCACGTGTGCAACATTAGAAGAGCTTGAGACGTGATCTTCAAGGTGAGGTAATTAGGAAGCATCAAAGTTGAAGAAGAAAGCCAACAAATCCATGTATCTTGGAAGTGGATTGAGGACGTGCAACCCATTTTCTCCAAAGCAAACATAGGCGGTTCCCTTTAGACGTGACTTGCAAGTGGTGACAACCTTGTAGGGGAGTGGACAAAATGGTTCATCATCAAATAGAGATCAAATGCTTAAAGAGAAGTAGATGAATTAAAGGTAAAAGAGAAGGGAGAGATCCTTATACTTGTAAACATATTTTCATATCAAATGTGTATGAGTATTTAGGTATTTTAAATTTATAAATGTATGCACGTTTAGGATCTTTGTTAAATGTTTATTTCTTTAATTTAAATAGTTGTTTTAGATTAGATCACATGGAATATAGTTCCTTCATGTGAATATGTGAATGTTGTGCATAAAACTAACTTTTAACCCTTGTGAATGCGTGTATATCCTATTTGCTGTAAATTCCAGTGCATGTTCCATTTTGTTATATGCTGTACGACTTAATTTCACTAAGTTATATGTCGAGTTATAGTTTTTTTTGTAAGTACTTAAAGTGTACAATACGAATGTAGTGTTGTTGGAATTTTTTAGAATGCATTTCTTTGATTTTTCGATTATTCTTTCGAAGGTAGCATCTGCTCTATTTTACTAGTTGAGTGACAGAAATTGTGCTCGTTGCCTTCGTGCTGCCTTGCTTTTGTGCGTTCCAAAATTCTTGAGTTTTCTAGCTATTAGCTCTAGGAATTAACAAGTTTTATGCTACCTTTGAAATCTTATTGTATTTATGTAAATTGTAACTTAATTGCACGTAAGTAGAGTTTTAATTATGGATTTAATGGTATAGATGTTTTATCGAACAATCATTTTAATAAAATTATTTAAGACAAACTCCTTATGGATTCGACACGTACTTGCACATGCTTATTACAATGGGCACCATGCGCTTGCGGTTATAAATGTAAAATTTGCGCTTTTGCCATTTAATTTAACAACACATAAAAGCGTTACAACTATAACTCCACGAACTAGGTTTGTTGTGTTAACTGTAACTCAACGGAGTACTTAATTGAACACATATAAACTCCAATATAAAAATCAGCACAGTACACAATTCTTACTCAATTTTTATGGGATCGACCTGTACTTACACACAAATACAATATACACTATGCACTTGCAGTTAAAATACAAATTAGATTTAATATCTAATTTGTGTGGAAGTTTGTTTGTTTACTTCTAAGAGAATTTATTTATACAAACATAAAAAATCAAACAAGTTTATGATGTGACTTAACAACCACAAACAAGTTTTCTAGCACCGTTGTTGGGGATTGAGAAGCTAAGAAATTGTGACTGTTGTTTTGTTTTAATATCAGAAGAAGTGTTGTGTGTTTTATTTTATAATTGAGAATATGACATATGCTTATGCTTAATGATTTATGAAACCTGTAGTTAGCATATGTGAATTCTACAATTTGGAAGGTCATGACATCTTTGATTGTTTGAAACTGAGACGATTGCAGATGATTAGGTCATAGGAACAACAAATGAATTATATTTAATTTAATAGAGCTGAGTATGAGAATCCTATAGTTTACCTAACTAATGGTCAGTTTAAAATGTATAATATGTTGAGTGACAAGGAAGTTTGGGATAGGTATGACAAACTAGAGTGTAGCTTAGAGCAAAACATGGACAAACTAGAATAATACATGTATCAACAACAAGAAGTTAACCAATTAAATTATAGGGAAGAATATTCAAAACAAAAAACTGATATCATATATGAAACTGAAAAAACCATAAGGAAAATTGATCAAAAATTGAATGCAATGAGATTAGATGATTTGGAAAGAAAATTAAAAGCATTGGATGAATTTACAATGAAATTACAAGTTATGCAACAGGAAAACACAAATGAGAACTTTAATATTATAGAAGTGCATAATTTGCAAAATATTTTGACAAAAGAAGATACTAATGCAATAGAATTTGAAGAATGTAGTTTAAAATTGAAAACAATTGAAGATCATAGTCATGAAAATGAAATACAAGAACATCATGAAAGTAATGAAAATCTGGAAGATGTATGTATAACATTAAGATATGGAACTAATATACCACTAGGAATTCAAAGAGAAAGTAATATGAAGGTGGATAAGAACAAAATTCAAAATGATACTGAAAACTTAGAAATCAATGAAGAAAAATCTAAATCTGAAAATGAGATTAAAAATGATCAACTGAATCAAATGAAAGAAAAAAAATCTTGTAAATCACAATCATTAGCACCCTATCTTAAAAGATTACAACAAACATTTCCTGAAAAACAAAAAAGAATTAGAGAAATTTTTGAAAAAGTACAAGTTAACATTCCTTTGTTAAGGATATCATGCACCATAGGAAATACCATTCTAGAAAAAACCTTAATTGACCTAGGTGCAGGTATAAATGTTATACCTAGTGATATATTTGCATCCTTAGGATTAGAAGGCTTAATCCCTACTAGGACTATCATTCAATTAGCTGATAGAAGTATAAGATACCCTAAAGGAAAAATAGAAGATGTCCTAATTAAAATAAAAAATTTCATATATCCATTGATATTGTGATTTTGGATTCCCAACAAATTAAGCATCAGAATCATAATACATCTTTAATTTTGGGAAAACCATTCTTAGCAACATTAGGGGCTGTTATAAATTATAAAATTGGAGTAATGAAGTTAGCATATGATAATGAGGATACTCAATTAAACATTTTCAAGCTAAAAAAGTTTGAGGAGTTAGAAATGTCCTTACATACTATAGACTTTTTAGAGGATGAGGGAGATGTGCTAGATAATGTGATTCAAGAAGAATTAAATAGGCAACTAAATTCTAAAACGTTAGAAGTAAGTGAAAGCATAGATGTAGAAGGAGATCAAGAAGAGTTTAATATTGAAGATGAAAACGTTCAATTAGGAGCTCTTGCTTCTGATGGTCAACATTTAGATTTAAAACCTTTACCACTTGAATTAACCAATATATTTCTGGAAGAAAAATGAACATGTTCAATCATTATTGCTTCAGATTTAAAAGAGGATCAAAATTTTAAATTAAAAGATATAGTAAAAACTATAAAGAAGCAATAGGATAGACTATGACTGATATAAAAGGGTTAAGTGCAAATTTATGCTGTCACTATATATATTTAGAAGAGAATGTTAAACCTGTTAGAATTCCTGAGAGGAGATTAAATCCAAACCTTAAAGAAGTAGTCAGGAAGGAAATAGTGAAATGGTTAGATAATGACATAATTTATCTGATTTCTAATAGCTCATGGGTTAGTCCAATCCATGTAGTTCCCAAGAAATCAAGATTAACAGTTATTAGGAATGAAAGTCAAGACTTGATACCTACTAGAATTCAATCAAGCTAGAGAGTATGTATAGATTATAGAAAACTGAATGCTGTTACTAGGAAAGATCATTTTCCCTTACCTTTTATAGACCAAATGCTGAAAAAATTAGCAGGGCAAGAATATTTTTGTTTCCTAGATGGTTATTCAGGATATAACTAAGTTCCAATAGAATTAAAGGATCAAGAGAAAACAACTTTCATGTGTCCTAATGGAACTTATGCTTTTAAGAGAATGCCATTTGGATTATGTAATGCACTAGCTATCTTTCAAAGGTGTATGCAGGCATATTCACTAGAATGAATAATGATTTTTTAGAAATATTTATGGATGATTTTATTGTATATGGAACTTCATATGAAGTGTGTTTAAACAATTTAAACCAAGTATTAAAATGCTGTGTGGAAAAAAATCTAGTTCTAAAGTGGGAAAAATGTCACTTCATGGTTAAACAAGGAATAGTCTTGGGTCATGTTATTTCAAAGAAAGGGTTGGAAGTAGATAAAGTTAAAATAGAAGTAATTTCTAATCTACCAGAACCTAAATCAATAAAAGATATTAGATCATTTCTAGGACATGCTAGATTTTATAGAAGATTCATTAAAGATTTTAGCAAAATAGCTAGACCTTTAACTAATCTACTAAAAGATGTTCCATTTAACTTTGATAAAAATTGCAAAGAAGTATTTTTCAAGCTTAAAACTAGCTTAATTTCAACTCCTATAATACAAGCACCTAATTGGAACCATCCATTTGAATTAATGTGCGATGCATCTGATTTTCTGTAGGAGCAGTGTTGGGATAGAAGATAGAAAAATCTCCTAGAGTGATTCATTATGCAAGCAAAACTTTAAATAATACTCAAATTAATTATACTACTATTGAAAAAGAATTGTTAGCTATTGTGTTTGCCATAGAAAAGTTTAGATCATATCTGATTAGAGCTAAAGTGATAATATACATAGATCATTCAGCTTTAAAACACCTAATAGCAAAGAAAGGGACTAAACCTAGATTGATCTGGTGGATATTATTACTACAAGAATTTGATCTAGAAATTAAAGATAAAAAAGTTTGTGAGAATGTAGTAGTAGGTCATTTATCAATATTACAAATAGAAAAATCAAACTTTGAAATTAAGGATAATTTTCCTAATGAATAATTAATGACCATGAACACAATGCCTTGGTATACAGACATAGTTAATTACTTAGTTATTGGTTTAACACCTAAGGATTGGAAAAAGTTGGCATTTACCAGCTGAAATTGAACATTAAGCTTATAGGGCATTAAAAACTCTGAACACTAATTTGAATCAAGCTGTTGAAATAGAAAAATGCAATTGATTGAATTAGAAGAATTTAGGAATGAAGCTTATTCGAAAACTATGAAAGAAAAAGAGAAAATGAAACTCTAGCATGACAAGAAAATTATTCCAAAAACTTTTGAAATAGGATAAGAAGTATATCTTTACATGACTAGACTTCATAACTATCTAGGAAAATAGAGATCTAGGTGGGCAAGACCTTACATAATTCAAAATATTTATTCCTATGGAACTATTGAAATTGAAAATCCTAAAAATCGGAATATATTTAAATTAAATAGACGAAGACTTAGACCTATTTTGAAAATTCCAATAAACTCCTTTGGAATTATAGAAGAAGTAAGAGTAGAGGACTACTCTAGTTTTATTAATTTAAAAAAAAACTTATTTTTAATTTTAGTCACAGTTCAACCGAAAGAAATTATTGGTTTCATTGAAACATATATTAAAAGAAAAAATATTGTTGCGGTCACACCGAAAGGATCCATTGGTTTAACTGAAACATTAAAAATATAAAAAAATCTATATATTATATTAAGTAAAATGTTAGTTTTATCGAAATATGGTATCAGTTCAACCGGTAAAAAAGAAGTATTCAATTTCGATTCAATTGAGGAATATAACGGTTTCACCGAAATATTAAAAGGGTGAAAAATTAAGAGTCGGTAAGACTGGAAATTCTTCGGTCTAGACTGAATTAAAATATTATTATTTTAAATATTTTTATTAGTTATAACTTTACGGGAGGTTCGTTCAGCTACGCTTAACTCAACAAACTTACTTCATTGAGTCTTGGATATGTTAACGAACTTACTCCGTTGAGTTAACTGTAACTCAATGGAGTACTATAGTTAAGTCCACAGACTTAGTCTATGGAGTTAACTGTAATTCCACGAAGAGATAAGTGAGAGAGTGAGAGTTTGCGCGGGAAAATGACCTGATTACTTGCCTAAAACTTAAGATTTGGGGGCATTATCTGTAGAATCATTTAGAACTTAGAACATTAAAGATCAGAGCGATTCCGTTCTGTTCTGTCACACCATGAAGTCAAGATGATGCCAATATTCTAGGAGGAAGTAGACACCACGAGATTTCTCAGAGAATCAGAAGAATGGCATACAAGGCAAAAGATCAGGATCCAACTCGGGAGAAAGAACTCCAAAAGGTAGAATCTGACATCTTCTATTGGAGAAAAGTTTTAGTAGATTTAGATATTAGAATACCTCAGATTGTGGAAACGAGGATTAAAGTAGCAACAAAAGTTGCTATGAATAGAGAAAAAAAAAAAAGGCCAAATAACGAGGTTGCCCTAGAGTTAATCCAACGTAAGGCACAATTATGGTTTACAAGACATATTGCTGGACATGCCTGGTGGGAAATGTGAGAACAATAGAGAAAAGCAGCTGAAGAACCAGTAGCTGAACAACTGGTTGTTGAAAAGCTAGTAACTAAGGAACAACAGCTAGGACCTTCAGTTCCACCAACAGAACCATTACCACGAGTAACTTTTGCTTGGTCAAGAACTGAAGAAGAAGACAAGGAGTGTGCAAGCTTGGTCAAAGTAGCAAAGGACCAAGGAGATGATCAAGAAATGGCTATGGCCAAGGCACATATTCTATATGATGTTGTAAAGAAAAAGCGGATTGAAGAAAAGTTGAGGTCCCAATACAAAATCAAAATAGAACAGCATCAAGAAGCAACTAGATGAATGACTACAAGAAAAACTAAAGCTGGTCCCTTGAGACTAGTAATTATAGAAAAAGTAAAATAGAAAGAGCTAGTACCTATGGCTCGAGAGCCTGTAAAGCCTATTTTTGTAGATTTAATCTCAAACGAGGAAGAGTAAGATTAGGCATAGCTATTTAGAAGAAGGAAAGGAAAAGAGATAGTGTTTGAACCTCAAGAGGAGATTAAATCTGAGATTAAAATATCAGAAGGGCCTGTAGAGCCCATTTTTGTAGACCTACTATCCGAATCAGAGGAGAAGCAAGAGTAGCAGCAACAAGAGTAAAGAGGAGAAGGAAAATAGGTTGAAATTAGTCAATAGCCTGTACAAATAGAAGAAACTAAAGTTAGGGCAAAAGTTGATTTACCCGTGACTCCATCCTAATCTGCTACGAAATCAGAAAGAACAATGACAATGCAGATTGGTAGTCAGGAGGAAGGAGAAACAGAAGAAGCTGAACAAGTACATACTGAACAAAAAAGAAATGACTTGACAGATTCCACTGAAGAGGGAGAAACTCTTCAACAATTAATTGAAAGAATTCAAGGAAGAGTGGAGAGTTCTACTGGCTCTCCACCACAGATTGAAAGAGAAGCTGAAATGCAGGAATCTCAAGATCATTTCCAACAAATTCAAGTTTAGCAAATGGAAGAAGAAATTCAAGAACAAACCCCTTTAAAGCAACAAATGTAGATTCCTGACTCGTCTAAAACAACAGTTCTAAATGAAGTTTACTTTTGGAGTCAGGAAGCTTATAATAAATATCAAGAGATTAAGGGTTATGATATTATATACAGTAGACTAGTAAACTGGGACGGCATGAATGACATAAAAGAACTATTTGAGTTCTAGGGTCTACTAAAATTTATTTCTCAACAAAGAGGGCATGCAATATATGAAAATTTAGTACCCTACTTTTATGCTAATTTGAGAGAGGAAGAAGGAAGTTTAATTGCTAGCATGGAACAAGCTAATGTACAGATAACACCAGAGCTTCTCTACAACATTTTTGGGTTGAAAAATGAAGGATTAGAAATCTTGAAAAATACAACTAAAGTCAAGTGGACAGAATAGGAAATTAAAGACTATTTAGCTATCAATCCTAGTGTGCCACTATTAAACAGATTGAAGTACTTAAATGGTAAAGCACACATGGTAGCTAACATTTTGATTAAAAATGTCTACCAATGACTAGGCCATGATATAGAATTAAGTCTATTTGTTAAATGGGCCACATATGCAATTGTGAACAATATTAAAGTAAATTGGTCTTTAGTTTTTATCTCCAAGTTGAGTGTTGCACAGAAAAAATTATTTTATGGAGATCTGATATCACTACTAATGATGGACAGTATTGACTTCACGAAATGGACATCTAAGAGGATAAAATCTAGAGTCATTTAAGTGAAGGAGTATAAAAATTATAATGCTACAGCTACTGAGATAGTTGGACCTTCTAGAGACATTATAGGAGTTGTTGAATGTATAAATCAATTAGAAATAATTAGAAAAGCTCCAGAAGGAAGTAGATGAACTTAGGAAGGAGGACTAAATGTATTGTTCATCTATTTGTATTGTAAAAAAAATATATATTTGACTATATGTAAATGTAAACTATTAATGTAAATGAATGTTTGAATTTCAGATGTTTTTGAATTTCTGTAACTGAGAACTGTATTGAATTAAATATTATATAATTATTGAAAGATTTGCAAACTGTTTAAAAATTTTACAATTTTATGAATGACATGGTTAAATGCATGATGCTTATATAATGTCTAAATATATCTGCATGTTGAAACGTAAGATGTACATTCTGCATAACAGGAAATGAACTGTAAGTTAAATTTGCATATAATGTTCTGATTTAAATGAGTTTAAATTAGAACACTGCATTAATGACATTTATTTAACTTTATCTAACTTGACAAAATGCAGGAGAAAAAAAAAAGAGAGAGAAGAAAAAATATATAGAAGTTAATACGAGGAGTAAGTTTTAGAAAAATTTGCTAAGCGTTAATTCAACGAAGTAAGTACGTTGAGTTAACCTTAACTCCATGAGGTCAATAACAGAATATAAGGTCACTCCGTTGAGTATCTGTAACTCAACGAGGTTAGTCCTGTTGATTTCTCTAAACCCGATCATTCAGTCAACACACTATGGTACAATTCTGAAAAGCTCACCTCTAAACTCACTAAAACTGAAAGTGAAGAGAAAGAGGAAGATAGAACATTGAAGACACAAGATTTATGTGGTTCAGCAACAGCCTACGTCCATGGAGAGTTGAGGGTTTTACTATGAGCTTTGACACAATCAACCACATTGTTTTACAACATTATAAAGGTTTATATACTACCCAACTTAGGGTTAACAAACCTTTAATTATACTTAAGCCATTACAGTAGAGAGAGAATGCTTCAAAGAAGGAACTCTCAATTTCAGAGCCTTATCTTCTAATCTTTCCAAAATCTGCAACACTTTAGATAGTTACAGAGCTTAACTATCTAAAGAATAATCTTCTTTCTTCATTTGTCAAAACAAGCATTACTATAGCTAATTGTCCGGAGAGATTCAATCTTTCGGACAATTACAGACTTAACTGTTTAAAAACCCACTTACGTCTCTCTCAGTCCATTCAGAAGGTTTTACCATTAACTTTTCGAAATCTACATGCCTTACGGATAGTTACAGACTTAACTATCTAAAAAATCACTTAAGTATCTCTTTAGTCACTTCGAAAGGTTGTAGCTGTAACCTTCTGAATAACTCATGACTTTCGGATAGTTACTGCCTAACTATTTGAAGATCCATTTAAGTGACTGTCTTTTAGATACTTGACTACTTAATTATCCAAACATCCACTTAAGTGTTTGACTTTTGGATACTTAGCTTCATAACTGTCCGAACGTCCACTTAAGTGTCCTTTAAGTCATTTCGGATGGTTACAGCCAATAACCCTCCAAAATCTCTTGACTTTCAGATAGTTAGCTCAAAGCCTTCCGACTAAAACGTTATTTTCGGATACTTTGACCAGGTAACCTTTCCAAATCATAAATCTGCTAGAGACTTACTACTAACAAGTTTCTGACTGAACCTAAACTTCTTGTGGCATACTCCACACCTGTACTACTCACCCTAACAAGTTCGTGGAGTTAGCAAATAGGCGACGAAGCTAGTCCATTGAGTTAGCTGTAACTCAACGAGGTTAATTCGTGAATTAAGTTGAACGATTATTCTTTTAGCCACGAATGAAACTTCATCGATTTAGTAGTTACTGAAATTTGAAATTAGAAGTGGAACACTGATTGAATTTTACCAGCACGACACCAGAAAACCAGATTGGATCTCCAACAACGTACCAGAAAAACTTGGATTTGTTAACTTCTATTTTTACTTATTTAATTTATCTTTATGCCTATTCTTTTTTTTTAGAAGTAAGCAAACAACCTTTAATACAAATTAGATATTAATTCCAATTTGTACTTTAACTGCAAGTGTACAGTGTCTATTGTATTAGTGTGCAAGTACAGGTTGATCCCACAAGGAAATTCTTAAGAATTTAGAACTGTCCGTTTGTTAATAATCAAATTTATATATTCAATAAGCTCTCTGTTGAGTTACAGTTAACTCAACGGATAAAGTTCGTTGAGTTATGGCTAACTCAACGGACTAACCTCGTGGACTTTTAAGTTAACTCCACGAGCCTGTCTTTTCTTTTTAATACTGCTATTTACAAAGGAATTCGGCCAACCATTGGGCGGTTCCACAGATTGTAAATAACATCAATTAAGATCTTTAATGTTAGTAAACACTAGATTTATCATTAAGCAATACTAACATTCAGATAATTCAAACATTAACCATTAAAATCTTTAAGTCTTTTGAACGAACCAATTTCAGTAAATTGTAAAACTAAAACTAACATAAATCAATCACAACACTGACAGGCATAACATTAACCACGATACAACACAAACAATACAACACTCAAATACAAAATACAAACACAGATAAGTTGTTTCTAGTATTTTTGTTTTAATATGAACATGGAAATGGGAGAAAGGTGAAATGTAAAGTAATCTCAATCGACAGTAAATACTTCCGTCACTACATACGACGCGATTACACCACTGAAAATTAAACCACTTACAATTTTGTCTCCTCTCCCTATAGAATCGCGAGTCCAGAGTTGCAAGATGATCTCCTCTTCAGCATATAGGCATCAACCCGAAGCCAAGGCTAGAAGCTTTACAATCTCCTAAGATATGAGTCGGTGCTTGGTGAAAATGGCTTCCCTTCCTGCGACGCGATCACTCCTCATAGTTGTTGTCAAGCATTGTGTTTGGCTCGGAATCGACCCGACATCAGGAAAGTATCCTCACAGACCTTCGATGGTTGGTGATTATGGTGGTGGTAATGATGGTTGGTGTGGTACTTCAGAGAATTGCCAACGCTGCCTGCAGAAAGCTCAGTGCTCCTCCTCTATACACACTGGCCATACCCATCGATCACACATACTTTACTTATTTTTCTTCTTTTCTTTTATATTTCTTTAGTGGTAACTACTTCTACTTGAATGGTCGATTGGATTTCCTTCATTCATATCAATGACGATGATTTCTTCTCCCTTCGACGAGTAAATTCCTACGTGATACGTGCGATCGTGGTTTTTTTCTTCCAACTATCTATTCCTGCAACCGCTACAATGGCACATTAGAAAATAAATAGTCTGTGGAGTTACAGATAACTCAACGAACTTTCTTCGTTGATTTAACTATAAAACACGTGCATAAATTTAACTATCTGATGCTCAGGTGCATTCCAGATATTTACAACTTAACTATTCGATGCCTAGATGCATTTCAGATACTTACAAACTTAACTATCTGATGCTTAGATGCATTTCGGATAGTTACAGATAACTCATCGATATATAACTTAAGTAAATCTACCAGATCTTGACACGTGTTAGCAGTAGTTTAATAATAAAAGAATCATTTCGGAGAGCTACAGGTTTAACTATCCGATGCTCAGCTGCAATTTTGGATAGTTAAAGATAACTCACCGAAAATCCACTTAAGTCACTTTCCCAGAACATGACACGTGTCCACAACTATTTTATAAATAAAAGAAGATTTCGGAGAGTTACACATATAACTATCCGATGCCCAACTGCAATTTCGGATAGTTAGAGATAACTCACCGAAAGTTCACTTAAGTCATGCATTATGGTTTCGACATGTGTACTTCAGGAAATAATAAAATATTCTTTTAAAACATAACTGTTCGGTAGTTTAAACATAACTATCCGATACATGTTCGATCTGTTAAACATAATTGTGCGAAATATGTTCGGTATGTTAAACATAATTGTTCGAAATATTAGAAAATTCAGATACTTAAGAATTTCACAACCTACAACTTACTAACAGTTTAGAAATGTACTAAATTAACATTAATTCTCTCAATTTAAGCAGATTCTTTAATTAAAGTTTATAACAGTGCAATTATAACATAATGACTTAATTCTCATATGATAAGCTAAATATTATGCAATTAACCATCATTTAACTGTTAATAATAAGCACTTATTCATTCTAAACACTTCCCCCATACCTAAATTTTGCTAGTCCCTTAGCAAACTAAGATCTAATTAATTGGTCTTTCTAAAAGTGCTAGAATTAATTCTTCTTCTTCTTCTTTTTCTCTGTTCAGCATAAGAATTATTATATAGATATTCTGTATGTTTCAGTAATCAACCTGCAAATATACTTAGAATATATGCAAATTACATATAAAGTATATCATCATCACATAAGTGTTAATTATATTATCGTTTGTTCTTCTTTTCATCATCTGTCATCCTGAATTTTGCAATAAGATTTCTAGAAGAAATTTCAACAACATACGAATCGAAGTACAATCTAATTCAGTATGATTAAGACAAGTAGAATAAAGAATTGTATCTCCATTAAACAACTTCAAAAGTCAATTCAAGATTCATATTTCAGCAATTCTAGATAACAGAAAATTTACTCGATTCATAAGATATATGTATTTCACAAAACACTTGTATCTTTTAGAGTAGTATATGTATATTTTTTTTCTCTTTTTTTTTCCTTTTTTTTCTTTTTTTGTACTTTAAAAGTTAATTTAACAAGCTTGAATCATACAAGAGCTTTCTAATGTACCCATGTAACGAGCTTTCAGTCAACAATCCCAGATCTGATTAGGATCTTAGGTTGTCAGATTTCAAGAGTCCTTTTTCAGGTCAACAATCCTTACATACCTATCTGCTCAAGTACAAAAGGCTCGTGATCAAACAAGTCAATAAACTCTCAAAGTTTTCTTCTTTTTTTTCTTTAAACCAAAATACAAACACAAAACAAAACATTAATCACATACTGTATATGTACGTATTTCATTAATACAGATGCAGTAAAACACCAATCTCATATAGTCCTGCTTCTATCATTTACTGAAAATATGAATCCATAACAATAGGCTCATACTTTTCTATAGTTTAATAAGATCTACACATAAATCATTCTACAAGTTCAATTAGTTAAATTAAATGTATCTTTAATCATATGTGTTTCATTTAATCTAGAATTCATATTTCAGCTCCTTTAGGACTTCAGACAATTTTTTTCATTAAGCATTCTGATTTCATTTAAACTCATGAAATTCAGAAAAAAACATAAGATACTATATCCAGATTTGCATAAATAGTCTTATATAGCCTTCTAAATATAACATTTAAGTAGTTACAGTTTATAAAAATTTTACAATCTCAATTATCGGATAGTTACAACAAGTTCATAAAAATTTTCAATTTCCACAAAACTTTGCAATACCATTTTAATTCTTTTAATTAACAAACTTACATGGCTGTTACTTTAATTACCTCCCCCCCATACCTACATTTTGCATTGTCCTCAATGTAAAGGATTTGACAATAAATATAGTAATTGTAGCAGGCATGAATACAATTTCTTTGATTTAAAATTCAGGATAAGTAATCAGTTACATACCTTGTTTCCTTTGTATCTTCTTCTGCATATTCCGATTTTTGATTCTGAAAAACTTTTCATTCACAAATAAAAGTAGAATATAAAATAAAATAACATTTAACAGATATTGATAAATCAATGTCTTGTGTGGAACTTAGGTTCCTATGCCTCTAGTGGCTCACAACCAAGCCAGTTGGTTTCCCAGAACAGATACCAACAAATTGGATTGATATTTTGTTTTTTTTTCTTTTATAAAATAAAATGAAAACTATAGAATTTTTTTTTTCTTTTTATTTTTCTAAAATTAAATGTAGAATACACACAACATTAAACACACAAAATCACAGCTTAAGAACATGATTGAAAGTAGAAACAAATGGAATAAACGTGTCAGTCCAAGCAAACTTTTTAGGCATAGTTCTTCTTGCTATTAATTCTGTTTTAATGCAGTTCTTGTTCCTTCTTAATTTGTAAACATGTAATATATTATAAATTCCAAATACAAGTGTATTACCATTAATGATATGAAATGCAGAAAGGGATCCTTTTTGATTCCAAGGTAATGTAGTAGTTTCTATTTCTACATCTATTTCAATATACTCCTCTTCCGACTTCCATTCATTTATGTCTTTCATAATCCATATTTGAAATTTCATTAGTTCATCCCACCATATTATCAGACATAAAGTAGGATCATCAACTTCATTATACCACATTCCTATTTGAATTTTATTAAATTCTGTAGATGGTGGTTTAGCTATTTCTCTTGGTATAGGTAAAATTTCTATATATTCATCATAACTGTCTATGCTCACTATGTATAAATCAGATCCAAATGCTATTGATGTATCTGTGACTAGATATACATATCCATCAAGTATGACATGCATAATGTTAATTAATGATTTCTATCCTAGATATATCATAATATTTTCATTCCAAGATCTATTCAGAAAATTATACACACTTAAGCGTAAATCTTCACCCCAATTTCCTGTAGGTCTCCAATAATATAATTTTTCAGGAATTGTAGAATTTTTATCAGAAAATATTAAAGCCGATCCACAATTTACAATTGGTACTTTATACCTATTAGGTCTTCCTATATTCCATTCTTCTCTTGTTATAGGATTTCTTATCAAAATATCAAGTAATAAACTTGGATACCTTGGTCTCATCTTGTATATGATTAATCCTTCATCTATCCCCATAATATGATCTATTCCTTCTAATGTATTGGGTGGAATTCCAGTAGTTTCTTCCATAGCCAGACATTCATGGTTAATTGAACTACGATTAAATGACCTCCATATGAATCCATCTCTAATCTTAGTCATTTTTGTAGCTTGTAGTCCTTGAAAATATTTTTCTTCAATACAGTCTTTAATTTCCTTTGATACACAACATAGCCTACACAGATCTTTAGCTGATAAGTTACTCAGTACTTCCCTTAGTGCATCCAACGGTAATTGCATTAATTCCATTTGTCGATTCTGTATAACACAAACAAAAATTTAGCAGAGACAAAAATTAACATAACTACTGCACACCCTCGTGGAGTTAAGGCATAACTCAATGGACTAAGTTCGTTGAGTTAAGGACTAACTCTACGATACTATTAACTATAAATAAAAACATATATATAGATAGATAGTTGCTTCAGATATGTTGCTTCATTCAGCTACCCTCTTAGAAGAGGTATCAATTTCATTAACAGTTCTATTGACATGGTTAGGTATTGCTTGTATTGGCAATCCTCTAGTAGGTCTAACTTCCATTGATTCTTTTTGTCTATGTGGTATATTTCTATTCTGATTTTGAATTGCAGCATTTCCAAATACAAAATCTAGACGATTGTTTAATTGTTGGATTATCTTTTCTAATTTCTCTATTCTAGATCCTTGTTCAAGTAATGCTTCATAACTTATATTCTTCTCATTTATATTTTCTCCTTCCTAGAAATTGTTGTTTCTCCAAGATAAATTCTGGTGATTTCTCCAATTAGGATTATAAGAATTTCCAAAGTTATCTCTCTAGTTTCTAGCATAAATAATATCTAAATCATTTATGTTTGCATTCTTTTATGCTAGCTTTTGATTTAATGATAACTCTTCTATTTTCCTTGTTAATTCAGTTAATTTCACCTCAAGCATAGTACTTGAATCTATTTCATGCATTCCTCTTGGCAATATTTTTTTATCTGCAATAGCTACAACTGAGTTTTCCCACTGTGCAGTTCTTTTTGCAAAGATTTCTAAATATGCCCATGCTTCTTTACTACATAACTTTAAAAATCCATTTTGACAAGTAGATTCTAATAAAGATTTCGTTGAAACATCTATGCCTTCATAAATTATTCCTATTAATTGTGTTTTACTCATTGCATGATGCGGACATTGAGTCAGTAAATCTTTAAATCTTTCAAAATATTTCCAAAATGATTCAACTTGTTTTTGGCTACACATTAATATTTCTTTTTTCTTTTTAATCGTTTGATGTGTTGGATAATATTTTTCCAGAAAAATAGAGCAAAATTCAATCCATGTAGAAATTGAATCAGGCGACAGAGTATATAACCATCTCCTAGCTGTCTTTTAAAGAAAAAGGGATATATCTAAGTTTAATAGCATCTATAATCATGTTCGGCATTTTCATCATTTGACAAACTTCATTAAATTCTCTAAGGAAATAATAGGCATCCTCTCTTTCTAATCCATGAAAATGTGGCAATTGACTAATATAATTAGATTTCAGTTCAAACCTATCTCCCTCAAAGTTTGGCAATCAAATACATGAAGGTTCATCAACTAATTCAGGATACAGAATTTCTCCTAATGGTTTTTCTACTAGAGTAGCCATTTCTACGTTCTCTTTTAAAGAAAGGTTAGCTACACCCCAAAGAATTTCGTTAAAGTCTAGTTCAGAAAATGTTTCAGTACTCCTCTACAATGAAAATTCCTAGGTAGGTGTTCTTACTAATCGTTTAGTGCTTAGAGAACGAGTCCATGTGCTCATAAATAAATAGCAGAAGATTAATTACATACCAGTCTGAAGCTTTCCATTCAATAAATATTTGTTGATGGATGAAGTCGAATTAGCTACTTCTCCTTCCAGTTCTTCCAACGCATTCTCCTTTCTTTTAAAAGTGCTGGTAACTTGTAAATAACATTCTATTTTATATATATAATGCAAGAATGTGTCTTGCAATGTGCATCGTGGTTCCTATTTTTGTGGGTAGGTGTACCACTACTAATTTCAAATTTTGGTAATCGCTAAACCGATGAAGTTTCGTTCATGGTTAAAAGAATAACCGTTCTGATTAATCCACGAACTAACCTCGTTGAGTTACAGATAACTCAACGGAACACAGTCGGTTACTGTTGCTAACTCCATAGACTAACTTCGTTGAGTTACAGATAACTTAATGGAGTGACCTTATATTATATTACTGACCTCGTGGAGTTATGTTTAACTCAACAAACTTACTTCATTGAGTTAACACTTAGCAACCTCTAAGTTTTACTCCTCGTAAGTACCTCTCTGCTTTTTTTTTTCTTTTTGATTCTGCTAACTGAAATAAACTTAAATCTATATCATTAATGCATCGTTCTAATCAAAATTCATTTAAATCTGAACATTATATAAATATTTAACTTGCAGGTCATTTTATGTTATGTAGAATTTACATTTTACCTTGCAACATGTAGAAATTTCCAAGCATCTATCCTGTCATTCAACAATTTGTAAATCTGTTAAACATTCATTCATAAAGTTCCACAAAATATATATAACATTCAATACATTCCATTCATTTCACATTCAAAACACGTATGAAAAGTACATCTTAAAAATATATGTTCATTAATATGAGTCAAATTACATTACAAGTACATCATACAATTTTCACACAATCCTATATAAGTAGACGAATGTTCGTCTTTTCCAGCACTACACTAGAAAAACTTGGATTTGTTAATTCTATTTTTACTTAGTTAATTTATCTTTATGCCTATTCTTTCTTTTAGAAGTAAACAAACAACCTTTAATACAATTTAGATTTTAATTCCAATTTGTACTTTAACTGCAAGTGCATAGTGTCTATTGTATCAGTGTGCAAGTACAGGTCGATCCCACAGGGAATTGCTGACGAATTTAAGAAATGTTCGATTGTGAACAATTCAAATTTATATTCAATAAGCACTCCGTTGAGTTACAATTAACTCAACAGACTAAGTTCGTTGAGTTATTGATAACTCAACGGACTATCCTCGTGGACTTAAGTTAACTCCACGAGCCTGTCTCTTTTTTATAATACTGCTAATTACAGAGGAATTCGGCCAACCATTGGGCGATTCCACAGATTGTAAGTAACATCAATTAAGCTTTTTAATGCTAGTTAACATTGGATTTATCATTATGCAATACTAACATTCAGATGATTCAAACAGTAACCATTAAAATCTTTAAGTTGTTTTGTACGAACCAATTTCAGTAAACTGTAAAATTAAAACTAACATAAAACAATCATAAAATTGATACAGATAACATTAATCATGATACAACACCAACAATACAACACTAAAATATAACATACAAACAAAGATAAATTATTTTTGGTATTTTTGTTATGATGTGATGGGCGAAAGGTGAAATGTAAAGTAATTTCACTTGACAGTAAATACTTCCGACACTACTTGCAACGCGATTACACCATTGTAAATTGAACCACTTACAATTCTGTCTCCTCTCCCTATAGAATCGCGAGTCCAGAATTGCAAGATGATCTCCTCTTCACCATACAGGCATCAACCCGAAGCCAAGGCTAAAAGCTTTACAATCTCCTGAAATATGAGTCAGCGCTTGGTGAAAATGTCTTCCCTTCCCACGACGCGATCACTCCTCACAGTGGTTGTCAGGCACTGTGTTTGGCTCGGAATTGACCCGACATCAGGCAAGTATCCTCACAGACCTCCGATGATTGGTGATTATGGTGGTGATACGATGGTTGGTGTGATACTTCGAAGAATCGCCGATACTATCTGCAGAAAGCTTGGTGCTCCTCCTCTGTATACATTGGTCGTCCATCGATCACACACTTTCTTTTTTTTCTTCTTTTCTTTTATATTTCTTTAGTGGTAACTGCTTCTGCTTGAATGGTCGGTTGGATTTCCTTCCTTCAGATCAATGGCGATGATTTCTTTCTCCCTACACGATTGAATTCCAGCGTGATACGTGCAAACGTGGTTTTTCCTTCCAACTGTCTGTTCCTGCAACCACTACAGTGGCATATTAGAAAATATATAGTCCGTGGAGTTACAGATAACTCAACGGACTTCCTTCGTTTAATTAACTATAAAACACGTGCAAAAATAACAACTTAAGTTTATAACGCTAACCTAACGCGTTGCCTTAGTGTATTTTCATGTAACTCAACACGTGCAGTTATACTAACTTAACGAGTTATAACGTAAGTAAATCTATTAGCTCTCAACACGTGTCAGCAGCAGTTTAAACATAAAATAACATTCCGGAGAGTTACAGGTATAACTATCTGATGCTCAGATGCATTTTCGGATACTTAAGAATTTCACAGCCTGAAATCTACCGACAGTTCTTAAATATACTAAATTAACATTAATTCCCCAAAATTAAGCAGATTCTTCAATTAAAGCATATAACAGTGCAATTATAACATAATGGCTTAATTCTCATATGATAAGCTAAATATTATGCAATTAACCATCATTTAACCGTTAATAATATGCACTTTTTCATTCTAAACACTTCCCCCATACCTAAATTTTGCTAATCCCTTAGCAAACTAAGATCTAATTAATTGGTCTTTCAAAAAGTGCTAGAATTAATTCTTCCCCTTTTGTTTTTTTTTTTCTATTTAGCATAAACATATATTCTGTATATTTCGGTAATCAACCTGCAAAGATATTTGGAATATATGTAAATTACATACAAAGTATATCATCTTCATATAGGTGTTAATTATATTATCGTTTGTTCTTCTTTTCATCATCTGTAATCCTGAATTTTCCAATAAGTTTTTCCAGAAGAAATTTCAACAACATACAAATTAAAGTACAATCCAATTCAATCTGATTAAGACAAGTAGAATAAAGAATTGTATTTCCATTAAACAACTTCAAAAGTCAATTCCAGATTCATATTTCAGCAATTCTAGATAACAGAAAATATACTCGATTCATAAGATATCTGTATTTCACAAAACACTTGTATCTTTTCAGAAAAGTATATATATATATATATATTTTTTCTAAAAATAAATGCACACACAAAACAAAGCATTAATCACATACTGTATACGCATGTATTTCATTAATACAGATGCAATAAAACCCCAATCTCATATAATCCTGCTTCTATCATTTAGTAAAGATATGAATCCATAACAATAAGTTCATACTTTATCTGTAGTTTAATAAGATCTACACAAAAATCATTCTACAAGTTCAATCAGTCAAAGTAAATGTATCTTTCACAATATGTGTTTCATTTAATCTAGAATTCACATCTCAGCTCCTTTAGGACTTCAGATAATTTTCTGATTAAGCATTAAATATTCTGATTTCATTTTAAAATCGTGAAACTGTTAAACTCATGAAATTCAGAAAAATCATAAGATACTATATCTAGATTTACATAAATAATAAATTCTATAGCATCTTCTATAGCCTTCTAAATATAACATTCAAGCAGTTTATAAAAATTTTATAGTCTCAATTATCGGATAGTTACAGCAAGTACATAAAAATTTTCAATTTCCTCAAAACTTTGCAGTACCATTTTAATTCCTTTAATTAACAAACTTACATAGCTGTTACTTTAATTACCTCCCCCCCATACCTACATTTTGCATTGTCTTCAATGTAAAAGATTTGACAATAAGTACAGTAATTGTAGCAGACATGAATAAAGTTTTGTTTGATTTAACATTCAAGATAAGTAATTGGTTACATACCTTGTTCCATTTGTATCTCTTTCTGCATATTTCGATTTTTTATTCTGAAAAACTTTTCATTCCTAGATAAACACAGAATATAAAACAAAATAACATTTAACAGGTATTAATAAATCAGTGTCTTGTATGGAACCCAGACTTCTATGCCTTTGGTGGCTCACAAGCAAGCTAGTTGGTTTCCCAGAACAGATACCAACAAACTGGATTGATATTTTGTTTTGTTTGTTTTTTTTTTTTGTTTTTTTTTATAAAATGAACAAGAAAAACTTCAAAATTCTTTTTTTTTTTTTTCTAAAAATAAATGCAGAATACACAACATTAAACACACAAAATCACAGCTTAAGAACATGATTGAAAAGTAGAAACAAATGGAATAAATGTATCAGTCCAAGCAAACTTTTTAGGCATAGTTCTTCTTGCTATTAATTCTGTTTTAATGCAGTTCTTGGTCCTTTTTAATTTGTAAACATGCAATATATTATAAATTCCAAATACGAGTGTATTACCATTAATGATATGTAATGCAGAAAGGGATCCTTTTTGGTTCCAGGGTAATGTAGCAGTTTCTATTTCTACATCTATTTCAATATATTCCTCTTCCCACTTCCATTCATTCATGTCTTCCATAATCCATATTTGAAATTTCATCAGTTCATCCCACCATCTTATCAGACATAAAGTAGGATCATCTTCTTCATTATACCACATTCCTATTTGAATTTTATTAAATTTTTCAGATGGTGGTTTAGCTATTTCACTCAGTACAAGTAAAATTTCTGTATAATCATCATAACTATCTATGCTCACTATGTATAAATCAGATCTATATGCAATTGATATCTCCGTGACTAAATAAATATAACCATCAAGTATGACATGTGTTTGGTTAATTAATGATTTCTGTTCTAGATATATTATAATGTTTTCATTCCAAGATATGTTCAGAAAATTATACACACTTAAGCGTAAATCTTCACCCCAATTTCCTGTAGGTCTCCAATAATATAATTTTTCAGGAATTGCATAATTTTTATCAGAAAATATTAAAGCTGACCCACAATTTTCAGTTGGTGCTTCAAATATATTAGGTCTTCCTATATTACATTCTTCTCCTGTTATAGGATTTCTTATCAAAATCTCAGGTAATGATAAACTTACATACCTTGGTCTCGTCTTGTATATGATTAATCCTTCATCTATCCCCGTAATATGACTCATTCCTTCTAATGCATTAGTTGGAATTCCAGTAGTTTCTTCCATAGCCAGATATTCATGGGTATTTGAACTATGATTAAATGACCTCCATATGAATCCATCTCTAATCTTAGTCATTTTTGCAGCTTGTAGTCCCTGAAAATATTTTTCTTCAATACAGTCTTTAATTTCCTTTGATACACAACACATCCTGCACAGATCTTTAGCTAACAAGTTACTTAGTATTTCCCTTTGTGCATCCAACGGTAATTGCATTAATTCCATTTGTCGATTCTGTAAAATAAAAACAAAAATTTAGTAGAGACAAAAATTAACATAACTACTGCACACCCTCGTGGAGTTAAGGCATAACTCAACGGACTAAGTTTGTTGAGTTAAAAATTAACTCTACGATACTATTAACTTAAAATAAAAATAAAAACATATATACATACAGATAGTTGCTTCAGATATGCTGCTTCATTCAGTTGCCCTCCCAGAAGAGGTATCAATTTCATTAACCGTTCTATTGACAGGATTAGGTATAGCTTGTATTGGCAATCCTCTAGTAGGTCTAACTTCCATTGGTTCCTTCTGTCTAAGTGGTATATTTCTATTCTGATTTTGATTTACAGCATTTCCAAATATAAATTCTAGACGATTGTTTACTTGTTGGATTATCTTTTCTAATTTCTCTATTCTAGCTCCTTCTTCAATTAATACTTCATAACTTATGTTCTTCTCATTTATATTTTCTCCTCCCTGGAAATTGTTGTTTCTCCAAGATAAATTCGGGTGATTTCTCCAATTAGGATTATAATAATTTCCCAAGTTATCTCTTTGGTTTCTAGCATAAATAATATCTAAGTCATTTATATTTGTATTCTTTTCTGCTAGCTTTTGATTTAATGATAACTCTTCTATTTTCTTTGTTAATTCATTTAATTTCACCTCAAGCATAGTATTGGAATCTATTTCATGCATTCCTCTTAGCAATAATCTTTTATCTGCAATAGCTTTAGTCGAATTTTCCCACTGTGCAATTCTTTTTGCAAAATTTTCTAAATATGCCCATGCTTCTTCACTACATAATTTTAAAAATCCATTTTGACAAGTAGATTCTAATAAAGATTTCGTTAAAACATCTATGCCTTCATAAATTATTCCTATTAATTGTGCTTTACTCATTGCATGACGTGGACATTGAGTCAGTAAATCTTTAAATCTTTCAAAATATTTCCAAAATGATTCACCCTGTTTTTGGCTACACATTAATATTTCTTTTTTCTTTTTAATCGTTTGATGTGTTGGATAGTATTTTTCCAGAAAAACAGAGCAAAATTCAGTCCATGTAGAAATTGAATCAGGCGACAGAGTATATAACCATCTCTTAGCTGTATCTTTTAAAGCAAAAGGGATATATCTAAGTTTAATAGCATCTATACTCATGTTCGACATTCTCATCATTTGACAAACTTCGTTAAATTCTCTAAGGAAATAATAGGCATCCTCTCTTTCTAATCCATGAAAATGTGGCAATTGACTAATATAATTAGATTTCAGTTCAAACCTATCTCCCTCAAAGTTTGGCAATCGAATACATGAAGGTTCATCAATTAATTCAGGACACGGAATCTCTCCTAATGGTTTTTCTACTAGAGCAGCCATCTCTACGTTCTCTTTTAAAGAAAGGTTAGCTACACCCCAAAGAATTTCGTTAAAGTTCAGTTCAGAAAATTTTTCAATACCCCTCTACAACGAAAATTCCTGGATAGGTGTTCTTACTAATCGTTTAGTGCTTAGAGAACGAGTCTATGTGCTCATAAATAAGTAACAGAAGATTAATTACATACCAGTCTGAAGCTTTCCATTCTATAAATATTTGTTGTCGGATGAAGGTTGAATCAGCTGCTTCTCCTTTCTCTTAAAAGTGCTGGTAACTCGTAAATAACATTCTATTTCATATATATACTGCGCATCCATAAAGTGAATAAATCTCGTTGCAAGAACGTGTCTTGCAACGTGCATCGTGGTTCCTGTTTTAATGGGTACGTGTGCCACTACTAATTTCAAATTTTGGTAACCGCTAAACTGACGAAGTTTCATTTGTGGTTAAAAGAATAACCATTCTGCTTAATCCACGAACAAACCTCGTTGAGTTACAGATTACTCAACAGAACACAGTCGGTTACTGTTGCTAACTCCACGGACTAACTTCGTTGAGTTACAGATAACTCAACGGAGTGACCTTATATTATATTACTGACCTCGTGGAGTTACAGTTAACTCAACGGACTTACTTCGTTGAGTTAACACTTAGCAACTTCTAAGTTTCACTCTCGTAAGTTTTCTATTCTGTTTTTTTTTTTTTTTTTTTTCTTTATCATTCTACTAACTGTAATAAAGTTAAATCTTTGTTATTAATGCCTTATTTTGATTAAAATACATTTAAATCTGAACATTATATAAAGATTTAAGTTGCAGGTCATTTTATGTTATGCAGAATTTACATTTTACCTTATAACGTGCAGAAATTTTTAAGTAGTTATCCTGTCATTCAGTAAATTGTAAATCTATTACATATTCATTCATAAAGTTTCACAATAACATAATATTCAATAATTTCCATTCATTTCACATTCAAAACATGTATGAAAATTGCATCTGAAAAATTTACATTCATTAATATGAATCAATTACAATACAAGTACATCATACAATTTCATACAATTTTACACAAGTAGACGAACAATACAATTTAATCTCTATGCCTAAGTTCATCTACTTCCTTCTGGAGTTTTTCTAATTGAAGTTCTAATTGGTTGATCCTCTCTACAGCTCCTGTAATTCCTCCAGAAGGTACTACTAGTTCTGCAGCTACAAAATTTTTGTATTCTTTCACTGAAATGGTTCTAGATCTTATCCTTTTTTATGTCCATTTAGTGAAATCAATACTATCCACCCTCAGCAGTGGAATCAAATCTCCATAAAATAATTTCTTCTTTACTGTTTTCAGCTTGGAGACAAAAACTACAGACCAATTTATTTGGATTTTATTTACAACTGCATACGTGGCCCATTTGACAAATTGACTTAATTCTATGTCATGGCCCTATCGTTGATAGACATTCTTAATCAGAATGTTAGCTACCATGTGTACTTTACCATTTAAATGCTTCAATCTGTTTAATAATGGCACACCAGGATTGATAGCTAAACAATCCTTAATTTGCTGCTTAGTCCATTCAATTGCAGTTGTATCCTCCAAAATTTTTGTTCATTCATTCTTTAAACCAAATATGTTGTGGAGAAGCTCTGGTGTTATCTGTACATCAGCTTCCTCCACGTTTGAAATTAATTCTCCTTCTCCTTCTCCTTCTCCTTCTCTTAAATATACATAAAAACAGGGCACTAAATTCTCATATACTACATGCCCTCTATCTTGAGATATAAATTGCAGTAGACCTTGGAATTCAAATAGATCTTTGATTTCTTGCATTCCATCCCAATTTACTGGTCTACTGTAAATAATATCGTAACCCCTTATTTCTTGGTATTTGATATAAGCTTCCTGACTACAAAAATGTACTTCATTCAAAATTGTTGTTTCAATCGGGTCAGGAAGGTGACTTTGTTGCTCCAAAGGGGTTTGCTCTTGCTCTTCCTCCAACATAGGCTGCATTTGGACATTCTCTTCAGATTCCTGAATTTTTGCTTTTGGTTCTATCTGTGGTGGTGAGTCGGCAGAACTCTCCACTCTATCTTGAATTCTTTCCATAATTTGCTGAAGAGTTTCTTGCTCTTCAGTGGAATCTGTGAAATTATTTTTGTCCAAATGGCTTCTTTCAGCCTCTTCATATTCTACTCTTTCTTCTTCCTCCTGACTATCAATCTGTTCTGTTACTGTTCTTTCTGATTCTGTAACAGATTGGGATGGAGTCACGGGCAATTCAGTTTCTACCCTAATTTCTGTTTCTTCTTGTACAGGCTACAGACTAATTTCAGCCTGATTTTTTTCTTTTCTTTGCTCCTCCTGCTCCTCCTCAGAATTGGATAGCAAGTTAATAAAAATCTACTCCACAAGCCTTATAAAAATTGGTACTTCAGATTTAATTTCCTCGAATTCAGGGACTTTTTCTTTTCCTTTCTTTTTTCTAATTAGTTGTGCCTGTTCTTACTCTTCATCTTCTAAAATTAAATCTACAAAAGTAGGCTCTACAGGCCTTCGAGCCACAGGTACTGGCTCTTCCTGTTTAACTTTTCCTATAATTACTGGTCTCGAAGGACCAGCTTCATCTTCTTTTGCAGCATCTCTAACAGCAGTTCTGGTAGTAGCTTCTTGATGTTGTTCCACTTTAATTTTATATTGGGCTTTCAACTTTTCTACAGCCCTCTTTTTGTACAGTGCATCAAACACCAGATGTGCTTTAGCCACTGCCAAATCTTCTGATTCTCCTTGGTTTTTTCCAACTTGAACTAGTTCTGCAAATTCTCTTATTTCTTCTTCAGTTGAAGGCCCCATCATTTCTGCTCGTGTCAATGGCTTAATTGGTGGAACTGAAGGTCCGCTGCTACTCAGGAACAGGTCTTTCAGCAGTTGGTTCCTCCCGTTCTTCAGTTGCCTCTTCATTTGCTTTCCTTTCTTGCTCCCAGATCACCCGTTTAGCTTGTCTACAGATTCGTCTTTTGAACCAGAGTTGGGACTTACGCTGGATTAATTCTAGGGCAACTTCGTTACTTGGCCTTATTTGTCTTTCTTTACTTACTGCTATTTCTGTTGCTATTCTGATTCATGTTTCCATCATTTGAGGTATTCGTATATCCATATCTACTAAATCTCTTCTCAACTTGAAAAGTTCTGATTCTACCTTCTGTAGCTCTTTCTCTCTTGTCGTATTTTTGATCTTCTATCGCGTGTGCCACTCTTCTGATTCCTTCAGAAATTCTGATGTATCAACAACATCTTCCCAGAATTCAGGCATCATCTTCATCATCGTAGAGTTACACAATAGCACGTAATCGCTCTGATTTCTATTGTTCTAGATTCTAAATGATTTGTTGGATAATGCCCCCAAAACCCTAGGTTTTAGTTTAAATAAGCACTAAGTTTAGGTGGGTAATCGGGTCATTTCCCGAACCAACTATTACTATTTTATCCGCGGTCTTAGCTACAGTACTTCGTTGTGTTACAGGTAACTCAACGGAATAAGCTCGTTGACTAACTCAAGACTTAACGGAGTAAGCTCGTTGAGTTAAGCGTAACTCAACAGACTCCTCGTACAAGCAAATATAATAATAAAAATATTACAGAGAATAGTTTTTCTGTTTTTTTTACAAGTTTAACCGATACTATGCTTCGGTCATACCTAAATATTTTTTTATTTTTTTATCTTTCTTTCGGTTGAACCGATACTATGTATTGGTAAAACAAATTTTTTTCTAAAAATTAATATTCAATTTTTTTTCCCGGTTTAACCGATACTATGCTTCGGTAAAACCAATATATATATATATTTTTTTTTGTTCCGGTCATACCGATGCTACGCTTCAGTCAAACCTAAATAATTTTTTTAATTTTCCGATTATACCGATGGATCCAGTCGGTTGAACCGCAACTATTTTTATGTTTTATATATATTTTTAATGTTTTTTTTATTTATATATATATATAAACATAAAAACTGATTTCTTACTAAGTAAAACTCGAGTAGTCCTCTACTCTGATTTCTTCTATAATTCCAAATGAGCTTTTTGGTGTTTTCAGAATAGGTTTAAGTCTTTATCCATTTACTTTAAATATATTTTTAGTTTATGATTTTCAATTTCAATAGCTCCATAAGGATAAACATTTCAAACTATGTAAGGTTCTGCCCATCTAGATCTTAATTTTCCTGGATGGTTATGGAGTCTAGCCATATAAAGATATACTTCTTGTCCTATTTCAAAGTTTTTAGGAATAATTTTTCTATCATGCCAGAATTTAATTTTCTCTTTTTCTCTTACAGTCTTTGAATAAGCTTCATTTCTAAATTCTTTTAATTCAATTAGTTGCATTTTCCTATTTTCAGCAGCTTGATTTAAATTAGTGTTTAGAGTTTTTAATGCCCAATAAGCTTTATGTTCTATTTCAGCAGGTAAATGACAACTTTTTCCATATAATAGCCTAAAAGGTGACATACCTAAGCTCGTTTTATAAGCAGTTCTATAAGCCCAAAGTGCATCAATCAATCTATTAGCCCAATCTGTTCTAGTAGGATTTACTACTTTTTCCAAGATTAATTTAATTTGTTTGTTTGTACTTTCTACTTGTCCACTTGTTTGCGGATGATATGTTGTTGCAATTTTGTGGTTTACTCCATATTTCTTCATTAAGGCTTCAAAACTTCTATTACAGAAATGAGTTCCTCTATCACTGATAATAGCTTTAGGTATTCCAAATCTAGCAAATATATTTGTTCTTATAAATTGTATTACCACTTTGTTATCGTTAGTTTTTGTAGGAATAACTTCTATCCATTTAGATACATAATCCACTCCCAACAATATGTAATTAAATTGATTAGATATAGGAAATGGACCCATAAAATCTATTCTCCACACATCAAAGATTTCAACCTCAACAATAGGATTTAGAGGCATCATATTCCTCTTTGATATTCTTCCTATTTGTTGACATCTTAAACAACTTAAGCAATATTTATGAGCATCTTTGAATAGTGTTGGCCAATAAAACCCACATTGTAGAATTTTTGCAGCAGTTTTCCCTAAAACAAAATGTCCTCCACAAGCTTGGTCATGACAGAAAGACAATATGCTCGAATATTCAGTTTCTGGAACACACCTCCTTAAAACCAGATCAGGACATTTCTTATATAAGTAAGGGTCTTCCCAATAGTAATATTTTACTCTTGAGAAAAATAATTTCTTATCCTGTCTATTCCAATCCTTAGGTGTTAAACCAGTAACTAAGTAATTAACTATGTCTGCATACCAAGGCATTGTGTTGATGGTCATTAATTGTTCATCAGGAAAATTATCCTTAATTTCAATATTTGATTTTTCTATTTGTAATCTTGATAAATGATCTACTACTACATTCTCACAACCTTTTTTATCTTTAATTTCTAGATCGAATTCTTGCAATAATAATATCCATCGGATCAATCTAGGTTTAGTTTCTTTTTTCTTTATTAGATGTTTTAGAGCTGAATGATCCGTGTATACTATTACTTTAGCTCCAATCAAATATGATCTAAACTTTTCTAAAGCAAACACAACAGCTAATAATTCTTTTTCAGTAGTTGTGTAATTAACTTGAGCATCATTTAAGGTTTTGCTTGCATAATGAATCACTCTAGGAGATTTTTCTATTTTCTGTCCTAACACTGCTCCTACAGCAAAATCAGAAGCATCGCACATTAATTCAAATGGATGGTTCCAATTAGGTGCTTGAATTATAGGAGTTGAAATTAAGCTAGTCTTAAGTCTAAAAAATGCTTCCTTGCAATTTTTATCAAAGTTAAATGGAACATCTTTTAATAGATTAGTTAAAGGTCTAGCTATCTTGCTAAAGTCTTTAATAAATCTTCTATAAAAACCAGCATGTCCTAGAAATGATCTAATATCTTTTACTGATTTAGGTTCTAGTAGATTAGAAATTACTTCTATTTTAGCTTTATCTACTTCCAACCCTTTTTTAGAAACAACATGCCCTAAGACTATTCCTTGTTTAACCATGAAGTGACATTTTTCCCAATTTAAAACCAGATTTTTTTCCACACAGCGTTTTAATATTTGGTCTAAATTGCTTAAACACACTTCATATGAGTTGCCATATACAGTAAAATCATCCATAAATATTTCTAAAAATTCATCAGTCATTCCAGTAAATATGCCCTGCACACACCTTTGAACGGTAGCTGGTGCATTGCATAATCCGAATGGCATTCTTTTAAAAGCATAACTTCCATTAGGATAGGTGAAAGTTGTTTTCTCTTGATCCTCTAATGCTACTGGAATTTGATTATACCCTGAATACCTGTCTAGGAAACAAAAATATTCTTGCCCTGCTAATCTTTCCAGCATTTGATCTATAAAAGGTAAGAGAAAATGATCTTTCCTAGTCACAACATTTAGCTTTCTATAGTCTATACATACTCTCCAGCCTGATTGAATTCTAGTAGGTATCAAGTCTTGACTTTCACTCCTAATAACTGTTAATCCTGATTTCTTGGGAACTACATGGATTGGACTAACCCACGAGCTATCAGAAACTGCTAATCGAGAAACTACATGGTTGACTTCTTGTTGCTAACACATAAAGTATTATAATTTGTCTAGGTTTCGCTCTATACTACGCTCTAGTCTGTCATACCTATCCCAAACTTCAGTGTCTCTCAACATATTACACGTTCTATATTGACCATTAGTTGGGTAAACTATAGGATTCTCATACTCAGCTCTATTATATTGAGGATAATTTATTTGTTGTTCATGGGATCTAATCATCTGCAAACGTCTCAGTTTCAAACAGTCAGAAATGTCGTGTCCTTCAGAATTGTAGAATTCACATATGCTAACTACAAGTTTCAGAAATCTTTGAGCATAAGCATATGCCATATTTTCAATGACAGAAGAAAACACACTACTCTAGCTATTAAAACGAAACAGCTCTAACAGTTGCTTATATTAATTCAATTCAATTCAATTCAATTCCTCGACAACGGCGCCATAAAACTTGATTGAATTTTACCAGCACGACACTAGAAAACCAGATTTGATCTCCAACAACGTATTAGAAAAACTTGGATTTGTTAACTTTTGTTCTTACTTAGTTAATTTATCTTTATGCCTATTCTTTTTTTTAAAAAGTAAACAAACAACATTTAATACAAATTAGATATTAATTCCAATTTGTACTTTAATTGCAAGTGCATAGTGTCTATTGTATCAGTGTGCAAGTACAGGTCGATCCCACAGGGAATTGCCTAAGAATTTTGAACTATTTGTTTGTTAACAATCAAATTTATATATTCAATAAGCTCTCCGTTCAGTTACAGTTAACTCAACGGACAAAGTTCGTTGAGTTATGGCTAACTCAACAGACTAACCTCGTGGACTTAAGTTAACTTCACGAGCCTATTTTTTCTTTTTAATACTGCTATTTATAGAGGAATTCGGCCAACCATTAGGCGATTCCACAGATTGTAAATAACATCAATTAAGCTATTTAATGTTAGTAAACACTAGATTTATCATTAAGCAATACTAACATTCAGATAATTCAAACAGTAACCATTAAAATTTTTAAGTCTTTTGAACGAACCAATTTCAGTAAACTGTAAAACTAAAACTAACATAAATCGATCACAACACTAACAAGGATAACATTAATCACGATACAACACAAACAATATAACACTCAAATACAAAATACAAACACAGATAAGTTGTTTTTGGTATTTTTGTTTTAATATGAACATGGAAATGGGTGAAAGGTGAAATGTAAAGTAATCTCAATCGATAGTAAATACTTCCGTCACTACATATGACGCGATTACACCATTGAAAATTAAACCACTTACAATTCTATCTCCTCTCCCTATAGAATCGCAAGTCCAGATTTGCAAGATGATCTCCTCTTCAGCATACAAGCATCAAACCGAAGCTAAGGCTAGAAGCTTTACAATCTCCTGAGATATGAGTCAACGCTTGATGAAAATGGCTTCCCTTCCTGCGACGCGATCACTCCTCACAGTGGTTGTCAAGCACTATGTTTGGCTTGGAATCGACCCGACATCAGGAAAGTATCCTCACAGACCTCCGATGGTTGGTGATTATGGTGGTTATGGTTGTGGTAATGATGGTTGGTGATTATGGTGGTTATGGTTGTGGTAATGATGGTTGGTGTGGTACTTCAGAGAATTGCCGACGCTGCCTGCAGAAAGCTCGGTGCTCCTCCTTTGTACACACCAGCCATACCCATCGATCACACACACTTTACTTATTTTTCTTCTTTTCTTTTATATTTCTTCAGTGGTAACTGCTTCTGCTTGAATGGTTAATTGGATTTCCTTCATTTATATCAACGACGATGATTTCTTCTCCCTTCAACAAGTGAATTCCTGCGTGATACGTGCAATTGTGGTTTTTTTCTTCCAACTATCTGTTCCTGCAACTGCTACAATGGCATATTAGAAAATAAATAGTCTATGGAGTTACAGACAACTCAACGGACTTTTTTCGTTGATTTAACTATAAAACACGTGTATAAATTTAACTATTCAATGCTCAGGTGCATTTCGGATATTTACAACTTAACTATCCGATGCCCAGATGCATTTTGGATACTTACAAACTTAACTATCCGATGCCCAGATGCATTTCGGATAGTTACAGATAACTCACCGATATATAACTTAAGTAAATCTAGCAGATCTCAACACGTGTCAGCAGTTGTTTAATAATAAAAGAAACATTTCGGAAAGTTACAGGTCTAACTATCCGATGCTCAGCTACAATTTCGGATAGTTAGAGATAACTCACCGAAAATCCACTTAAGTCACTTTCCCAGAACATGACACGTGTCCACAACTATTTTATAAATAAAAGAAGATTTCGAAGAGTTACACATATAACTGTCTAATGCCCAACTGCAATTTCGAATAGTTAGAGATAACTCACCGAAAGTTCACTTAAGTCATGCATTATGGTTTCGACACGTGTACTTCAGGAAATAATAAAATATTCTTTTAAAACATAACTTTTCGGCAATTTAAACATAACTATTTGATACATGTTCGGTCTGTTAAACATTACTGTCTGAAATATGTTCGGTATGTTAAGCATAACTGTCCGAAATATCAAAAAATTCGGATACTTAAGAATTTCACAACCTGCACTTACCGACAGTTCAAAAATGTACTAAATTAACATTAATTCCCCCAATTTAAGCAGATTCTTTAATTAAAGCTTATAATAGTGCAATTATAACATAATGACTTAATTCTCATATAATAAGCTAAATATTATGCAATTAACCATCATTTAACCGTTAATAATATGTACTTTTTCATTCTAAACAAACACGTATCCATAAAATTGGGGAACCTTACTCCACGTTACAAGACACGTTCTTGCAACAAGATTCATTTGCCTTATAGACGTGCATTATAAATATATAACAGAATGTTATTTACTAGTTACCAGCACTTAAGGAGAGAAAAGAAAATTTGTTGGGGAGTTGGAAGGAGTAGTTGATTCAACTTCATCCGTCAACTAATTACTGAAAACAAAGCATCAGTCTGGTATGTAATTAATTTTCTGCTATTTTCTTTATGTTAAGAGTTTGTGAGCACATGGATTCGTTCTCCTAGCACTAGACGATTAGTAAGAACACCTACATAGGATTATTCAACATAGAAGCATACTGAAATATTTTCTGAATTGGACTTTAACAAAATCCTTAGGAGTGTAGCTAACCTTTCTTTAAAAGAGAACGAAGATATGGCTGCTCTAGGAGAAAAACCATTAAGGGAAATTTTGTATCCTTAATTACTTAATGAACCTTCATGTATTCGATTGCCAAACTTTGAAGGAGATATGTTTGAATTAAAATCTAATTATATTAGTCAATTGCCATACTTTCATGGATTAGAAAGAGAAGATACCTATTATTTCCTTAGAGAATTTAACGAAGTTTGTCAAATGATGAAAGTGCCGAACATGAGTATTGATGCTATTAAACTTAGATATATTCCTTTTGCTTTAAAAGACACAGCTAAAAGATGGTTATATGTTGTTTCATTTATTTATCAATTAATTTTGATGATGAAAAACGTGTGGTTTAATTATATCTGCCATATTTTAGATGTCTTTTCATTCACATGAATCTTGGCTAACTGCTTTGTACTCAAAGTCTTTTAAATTAGATTTTGGCAGGTTATTTTGTTTACAGTGTATTGATCGGAGAATTATTTTATAAGTCATTGAACAGAATAGGACAAATCGAATGGTTAAGTCTCTCTCTTGGCTTTTCAAACAGTTATATCAGTAACTACCGAAAAGTATTTATCCTTGGTGAGCTAAGTCTTTTTATGTCTGAATATGATTTTTATGGTAAGTCTCCGAAATCCCTTTGGTTTCGGATAGTTAAGGTTTTTATTTCAAAGTGTTAGCTGTTTCTTTATTTTAATATATTTTCGGTTACTTTCTTTTGAAGGACACGTGTCAGTCTGTCATCACTTAACTTAAGTGACTTTTCGGAAGGTTACGATGTAACTATTTGAAAACTCTTAAGAATCGAAGAGTTATCTTCAGTAAGTATCCGAAAACATTTTTAAGCTTCAGATTTTTGAGTTTTCTATTATTTTCTAACTTAAGTGACTTTCCAGAAGGTTACCTGTGTAACTATCCGAAATGACTTAAGGATCTGAGAGTTATCTTTATAAGTATCAGAAACATGTCCACTCTATCAGATAGTTTATTTTTTAATATTTTATAACGTGGTTTCAGAAGGACACGTGTTTTAATTTTAATACATGACTTAAGTGGTCTTTCAGTATGTTAGTTCTATCTATCCGAAATGGTTTTGAGTTTTGGTAGGTTATCTGTTTAAGTCTTCGATTTTCTAAAAGCCTCCGAAGATTTTATTTTTACAGAAACTGCAACTATTATTAATTGACTAATCTTTGTGGCAAGATATCTTTTGATTGCAGATTTCAACTTTAATATGATTGAAGGTTGTCGAAAATGAATTCCTACATAAGGCATCTAACCATTTCAGAATTCTTTCTATATATGCAAATCTTGAAGAAAAAATAAAAAGGATTTTGTAGAAAACTGAAATATACACACATAGAATTTTTCAACACTTGAGAGGAGAAATTGTCTATTCAATAATTTTGCAAACACCTTAAAGATTCGTTTGCAGTAGAGTTTAGAAGATCATCAGCTGCAGATCAATCAAGAAATCTCCTTAGAGCTTCTGTGTCAACTCTTCATAGGAGTTGATCTAGTGTTGTGTGTCATTTTCATTTTGAGTAAGTAACTCTTGATTTTAAATTGTCTTCTCGTTTACTTGAAAACCTTAACTCACAAGGGTGTTGTGAGTATACCTTCACAAGGTCGGGGCCTTGGTGAAGAGAGTGAAGTGTGATACTTCACTTGCTCAAGATTAGGGTCTTGAGTACACAAAGTTGGTGCTTTGTGTGAGGTTTTTGTTTGGCCTTTAAAAACATCTATAAGGTTGTTGCTTAGCCTGCAAAAGCAACTTGTTTAAGGTTTGTGCTTAGCCTTAAAAGTACTTAGTGGAATTCTCGAGGTTGTGGCCTTAAGGAGTGGACTACCCAATTTAGAGAACCACTATAAATCTTTTTGTGTTCTTTACTTTCTGCACTACAAGTTTTAATTCCAAAATCAATTAGTCAGGGTTCATTAGTGTCAATAGCTTCCGAATTTTTTAAAATCAAAATAAATTTTATTAGGACACTATTCACCCCCCCTCTAGTGTACCATTCGATCCTTTCATTATATACTCTATCGCCTGATTCAATTTCTGCATGGACTAAATTTTACTTTGTTTTTCTGGAAAAATATTATCCAACACATCAAATGATTAAAAAGAAAAAGGAAATATTAATGTGTAGCCAAAAACAGGGAGAATCATTCTAGAAATATTTTAAAAGATTTAAAGATTTACTAACTCAATGTTCACATCATACAATGAGTAAAACACAATTAATAGGTATAATTTATGAAGGCATAGATGTTTCAACTAAATCTTTATTAGAATTTACATGTCAGAATTGATTTTTAAAACTGTGTAGTGAAGAAGCATGGGCATACTTAGAAAATTTTACAAAAAGAACTACATAGTGGGAAAACTAGACTGAAGCTATTACAGATAAAAGATTATTGCTAAGGGGAATGCATGAAATAAATTCAAGCACTATGCTTGAAGTTAAATTAATTGAGTTAACAAAGAAAATAGAAGAGTTATCATTAAATTAAAAACTAATAGAAAAGAATGCAAATATTAATGACTTAGATATTATTTATGCTAGAAACCAGAAAGATAACTTTGGAAATTCTTATAACCCTAATTGGAGAAATCACTCGAACCTATCATGGAGAAATAACAATTTCTAGGGAGGAGAAAATATAAATGATAAAAATATAAGTTATGAAGCATTAATTGAACAAGGATCTAGAATAGAGAAGTTAGAAAAGATAATTCAACAATTAAACAATTGTTTAGATCTTGTATTTGGAAATGCTGCCATTCAGAATCATAATATGAATAGAAATATACCATCTAGATAGAAGTTAGACCTATTGGAGGATTGCTAATGTAAGTAGTGCCTAACCCTATTAATAGAGCTATTAATGAAATTGATACCTCTTTTGGGGGGGAAGTTGAATTAAGCAGTATAACTGAAGCAACTATGTATAATATTGTAATTAAAAAAATATGAAAATAAAAAAATGCAAGTTTAATTGTAGTTAGTAGTATCGTACAGTTATTACTTAACTCAATGAACTTAGTTCGTTGAGTTATGACCTAACTCCATGATGGTAAGTAAGTAGCTATGTTAATTTTATCTCTACTAAATTTTGTTTATACAGAATCACAATAGATGGAATTGACGAAATTACCACTAGATGCATTGAAGGAAGTATTGAGTAACTTATCAACTAAAGATCTATGTAAATTGTGTTGTATGTCAAAGGAAATTAAAGAATGTGTTAGAGGAAAATATTTTCATGGACTACAGGCTGCAAAAATGACTAATATTAGAGATAGATTTTTATGGAAGTCATTTAATCGTAGTTCAATCAACTATGAATATCTGAATATGGAAGAAACTACTAGAATTCCACCTAATACATTAGAAGGAATAAATCATATTATGGGGATAGATGAAGGATTAATTATTTACAGAACCAAACCAAGGTATGCAATTCTGTTACCTGATATTTTGATTAGAAATCCTATCATTAGAGAAGAATGGAATATAGGAAGGCCTAATAGATTTGAAGTACCAATTGAAAATTGTGGGTTAGCATTAACATTTTTTGATAAAAATTCAACCATTCCTAAAAAATTGTATTACTAGAGACCAACTGGAAATTGGGATGAAGATTTATGTTTAAGTGTGTAAAATTTTCTGAATAGATCTTGGACTAAAAAGACTATGATATATCTAGGACAAAAAACATTGATTAACAACATACATGTCATACTTGATGGATATATATATTTAGTCATAGATATATCAATTGCATTTAAATCTGATTTATACATAGTAAGCATAGACAGTTATAATGATGACTTTATAGAAATATTGCCTATACCTAGTGATATAGATGAACCACCTTCTACAGAACATGATAAAATTCAATTAGGAATGTGGTATAATTAATATGATGTTCCTACTTTATGTTTGATCAGATGGTGGGATGAACAAATGAAATTTCAAATATGGATTATGAAAGACCTAAATAAATGGAAATGAGAAGAGGAATATATTGAACTATCTATACAAATAGAAACAACTACATTATCTTGGAACAAAAAAGGATCCCTTTCTACATTTCAATTTATTTATGGTAATATACTTATATTTAGTATTGATAACATATTGCAAGTTTACAAGTTAAAAAAAGAGAGCAAACTACATTAAAACATAATTAATAGCAAGAAGAATTATGCCTAAAAAGTTTACTTGGACTGACACATTTATTCCATTTGTCACAACTTTTTAATCATGTTCTTAAACTGTGATTTTACACTTTTAATGTTGTGTGTATTCTGCATTTATGTTTAGAAAAAAGAAAAAAACACAAAATATCAATCCAGTTTGTTGGTATCTATTTTGGGAAACCAATTAGCTTGCTTATGAGCCACCAAAGGCATAGGAGCTTGGGTTCCACACAAGACACTAATTTAACAATTTATGTTTTGCTATTTTGTTATATATTCTGTTTTTATTTGTGAATGAAAAATTTTTCAGAATCAAAAAGTCGGAAGATATTGAAAGAGATAAAAAAGAACAAGGTATGTAATTAATTACTTAGCGTGAATTTACAATTAAACTTAGTTCGTAGAGTTATTCATTAACTCAACGAATTAATTTCGTTTAGTTAGGTGCTAAATCAATGAAACAATATTCATGCCTACTAATATTTACTATATGTACTATAAAATCTTTTATATTGAGAACAATGCAAAATGTAGGTATGGGGGGGGGATGTAATTAGATTAAATCTAAGTAATTTTGTTAATTAGAGGAACTTGGATGGTGCTGCAAAATTCTATGGAAATTGAAAACTTTTATGAATTTGCTTAAACCAACTAAAATTTCCTATAGTTATCCGATAATTGAAATTGTAAAAAAAAAAATACTATAACTACTTGAATGTTATATTTAGAATCTTATATAAGATGCTACAAATTTTACTATTATACAAATCTGGATATAATATCTTATGTTTTTGCTGAATTTTATGAGTTTAATAGTTTTACAATTTTAAAAGAAATCAAAATGCTTAACTGAAACTCAGTAAAAGATCTGAAATCCTGAAAGAGCTGAAATGTTGATTTTTGGATTAAATGAAATACGTATGATCAAGGATACATTTAATTTGATTGATTAAACTTGTAGAATGATTTATGTGTAAATCTTATTAAACTATAGAAAAAATATGAGCTTAATGATATGGATTCATGTTTTCAGTAAATTATAGAAGTAGAATTATATGAGATTTGTGTTTTACTGCATTTGTATTAATGAAATATGTATATATACTATGTTAAAAAGAAAAAGAAAAAAAAGAAAAACTTTGAGAGTTTATTGACTTGTTTGATCACGAGCCTTTTGTACTTGAGTAGATAGGTATGTAAGGATTATTGACTTGAAAAATGACTCTTTAAATCTGGCAACCTAAGATCCTGATCAGATCTAGGATTATTGATTGAAAGCTCGATACATGGGTACACTAGAAGGCTCTTGTATGATTCAAGCTTTTCAAATTAACTTTTAAAGTACAAATATGCATATACTGTTCTGAAAAGATAAAAGTGTTTTGTGAAATACAGATATCTCTTGAATCGAGTATATTTTCTGTTATCTAAGATTATTGAAGTATGAATCTAGATTAGACTTTTGAAGTTGTTTATTTGAGATACAATTCATTATTCTTCTTGTTTTAATCATATTGAGTTAGATTGTGTTTTGATTCGTATGTAGTTGAAATTTATTCTGGAAATCATATTAGAAAATTCAGGATGATAGATGTTAAAGAAAAAAATGATAATACAATTACCACCTATGTGATGCTAATATATTTTGTATGTAAGTTACATATATTTTAAATATATTTGCAGGTTAAAGAGGAGAAAACAATGTTAAATTAGATTACTGAAAAATATAGAATATCTTTACATTAATCTAATCTATGTATTCTAAAGATACAAAATGAAGAATTAGTTCTAGCATTGTAGAAAGACCAACTAGTTAGATCTTAGTAGTTTGCTAAGGGACTAGCAAAATTTAAGTATGGGGGAAGTGTTTAGAATGAAAAAGTGCATAATATTAACGGTTAAATGATGGTTAATTGTATAATATTTAGTTTATCATATGAGAATTACGCCATTATATTATAATTGCACTATTATATGCTTTAATGAAAGAATCTACATAATTTCAGGAAATTAGCATTGATTAAGTACATTTCTGAATTGTCAGTGAATTATAGGCTTTTTAATTCCTAAGTCTCCAAATTTTTTGTTATTTTGGAGAGTTATATTTAATGTACTAGACGGTTATGTTTTAAATGCTTAAAGAATATTTTATTATTTCCTGTAGTACACGTGTTGTAACTTTAATGCATGACTTAAATGGATTTTCGGTAAGTTATCTGCTAACTATCCGAAATGCTTTTGAGCATTAGATAGTTAGGTTTGTAAGTATTTGAAATATCTGAACTCGTTAAGTTAGATTTATGCACATGTTGAATTTAAATGTTTTATCATGTCACGTGAGCTACACATGTATAACTCGTTAAGCTAGCATAACTATACGTGTTGAGTTACTTGAATATACACTAAGGTAACACATTGTGTTAGTATTATAAGCTTATAAGTTATCTCTTTATTGCACGTGTTTTATAGTTAAATCAATGAAGTAAGTTTGTTGAGTTACACTAACTCCACGAACCATTTATTTTCTAATATGCCACTATAGCAGTTGTAGAAATAGGGAATTCGAAGAAAAACCACAATTGCATGTATCATGTAGGAATTCACTTATGGAATGAAGATGAAATCACCATCGTTGATATGAATGAAGTAAATCTAACTGATCATTTAAGTAGAAGCAGTTATTACTAAAAGAAATATAAAAGAAGAGAAGAAAGACGAAGAAGTGTGTGTGTGTAGATGGAGAACGGTGCTAACTGTAGGAAGCGTCGGAAGTTCCCTGAAGCTCCACACCACTACTAAAATTACTAATCATCAGAGGTCTGTGAGGATACTTTTTGAATGTCGGGTCGATTCTGAGCCAAACACGGTGATTGACAACCATTGTGAGGAGTGATCGAGGGAAGCCATTCTCACCAAGCACTGACTCATATCTCAGGAGATCGTAAAACTTCTAGCCTTGGTTTTGGGTTGATGCTAGTATGCTAAAGAGGAGATCATCTTACAATTCTTGATTCGCGATTCTATAGGGAGAGGAGGCAAGATTGTAAGTGAATAAGTTTTCAGTGGTATAATCGTGTTGCATGTAGTGATAGAAGTTTTTACTGTTGATAGAGATTTTTACATTTCACCTTTCGCTCATCTTTAGGAACATATCAAAACAAAAATGCCAAAAACAATAAATTATATGTGTTTACATTTAGTATTAAAGTGTTGTATTGTTTGATTTGTATCGTGATTAATACTATCATTGTCAATATTGTAAATGTTTTATGTTTGTTTGATTTAGAAAATAGAAAATAGTTTTTACAGTTTATTGAAATTGAATCGTCCTAGATACTTAAAGATTTTAATGGTTACTGTTTGAAATATCTGAATGTTAGTGTTGCTTAATGACAAATCTAATATTAACTAACATTAAAGAGCTTAATTGATGTTATTTACATTTATGGAACTGCTCAATGGTTGGTCGAATTCCTCTGTAAATAACAATATTTAACTAGAAAGATAGGCTTTTAGAGTTAATTTAAGTTCACAAGGTTAGTCCATTGAGTTAACTATAACTCCATGAATTAGATCTGTTGTGTTAACTGTAACTCAACAGAGTGCTTAATTGAACATATATAAACTCTAATATAAAAATCAACACAGTATACAATTCTTACTCAATCTCTGTGAGATTAACCTGTACTTGCACACAAATATAATTTACACTATGTACTTGCAGTTAAAATACAAATTGAAGTTAATATCTAATTTGTATGAAAGATTATTTGTTTACTTCTAAGAAAATTTATTTATACAGATATAAAAAATCAAACAAATTTATGATATGACTTAACAACCACAAATAAGTGATGACTCTTTTCTCAAAGTGATGATCTTCCCAAGTGTTTCAAGTTGGGTTGACGAGTTTGCTCTATTGGTGACAACGTCATGGTATGATATTTGAGATCATTAAATTTCTTGTTATTTGAACGATAAATTCACAATTGATCTAATTACAACTCAAAGAGTTGAAAGTATGAATGTATTTTTGACGAGTATATTTATTGGCAAACAACTCCCATATCAGAGTTTGCCGTTCAATATGACAAGACATTATTGACTTGACATGACATGACATGAAGTAGGAAAATGAAATCATCATGTAGTTTGGAAACTAGAAGTTTCAAAGTAACCCTAAAATTATGATTTTGAAAATAGAGGTTAATTTCGAGGTAAGATATTCATGTAAAAAATTTGAACATGAGATTCTTTATTGTCATATTTTTTGTGTTTTATAGAAAAAATAAAAATGATATTTATCTACTGATTTGTAAGTATTTATAGTGTGACTAATATCTTTCTATAAAAAGATAGAAGAGGCAAACATAAGGTAGCATGAGTTGTTTGTTATTAAAATTGGTGATCAAATATATAGCTTGTGCAGATGTACACCACCTATTAATGTAGATGCATTTGCGTTTCATTTAAATGATGTATACTCTTTTTTGTGTACATTGCCAATTCTTACTGTTTTCCTTCTCTATCTACTCTCAACAAATTATCATAAATGTAGTTTGTGAAGAACTTAGCTTTTACTTTTAGAGGTTGAGCAGGGTCTTGAATAACTTTGTAATGTTCATAAAGTAAAATATGTAAAGCATTAGGGAAATGTTTATGAATTGGTTTTTTGTAATAAACTGTCAATTATTAAGATTATCTTAGTTAGTTTTATATTTTTATTAATTATTAAGATGATTCTAAGAAAATTTTTACTTCATAATTTTATTCATAGAATATATTTACTTGAAGATATTTAAGATAATTAAAAGCGATTAAGATTGTTGATTAATTAGAAGTTGAGGAAATTAATATTATCGTTGAAGCAAGTTAAAAACGAAAAAAAATGCAGTTAAATTGTATGAAAAAATTATGATATTTAAGTGGGAAGATCAAAATTTACTATTCATTTTCAATAACTTGCATTTGAAATTTATGTACTTATATTGTAAATAATGTATGATAACTTTTCTTTAAATTTTTGAATATATACGGACACTTTTTTTTTCATGACTTTTTAGCATATGGTTGAAAATCATATTTGAATGTGAAACTCTGACGTAACGAAGATGACGGTGATGTCCACGGATAAGCAGGAAAGATAACTAACCGTTTGTACTTACATTTTTGTAGGCGTTAATGTTATAATTTAGATATGTTAATTTAAAATTTAAAATAAATAGTTATTTTTCTTTTTTAAATATTTATTTTAGATATAATAATTATTAGTAATAAATTTTAAGGTGACGTATTTAAATCATAAAATAAATTCCTACGATATTTTTAATTACAAGTATTTGCCACAACATTTAACTAATTTTATAAATAATTATTTATAGGCAGATTCAGAATAGACTAGTCAAACTTCTCATTCTGTTATTAAGTCTTCAAAATTACCTTGTAAATTAGTCAATTATGTAATTAAATTAAAAATTGAAACATTAAAGCTTTCTCGTAAATAAAACCACAACGATGTTAAAAAAGGTGAATTTCTAAGTATCATTTTTAAAAATTTTCCATACACGTACAGGAAAGATGAAAATAATCATATAAATTTTATTAATAAATGTTTATAAATAATTTTTATATAAATTAAATATTTTTGTATTTAAATTAAATATATATCGATAATCGATATTTGATTAAAAAAATATCTGAAGTTACCGTTCTCGTCGAATTAGAACACCCTCTCTACTGCCCATTTCATCTTCCTCGACTTTTCCCAGCGCAAACACACGCCGCCGCCCGCCGCCCCCCGCTGCCCCCCTCTGTTCCTCCCACTCCCCGCCGGCCACCATGGAAGATGGTTTCCCAGCCGACAGGCTCTTCTCCCAGGGATACTCCTACACCTACGACGACGTCATCGTCCTCCCCGGATACATTGACTTTCCAGCCGATCATGTCGATCTCTCCACTCGCCTTTCCCGAAGCATCCCCCTCCACGCCCCCATCGTGGCCTCCCCCATGGACACCGTCTCCGAGTCGTCCATGGCCGTCGCCATGGCCGCACTTGGGGGCGTCTCATTCGTCCATTACAACAACACTCCCGCCCAGCAAGCTGCCATCATCCGCGCCGCCAAGTCACTCCGCATCCCCTCCGTCCGTGATCCCATCTTCGTCGCTCCTTCCGACGTACTGCAGCATTTCAGCGACGACGCAGGCGCGGAATTCATCCTCGTCACGGAGTCCGGCACGAGCAAGTCGAAGGTCGTGGGGCTAGTCACCAGATCGGACTGGGAGAGCAGCAGGGAGTTGCCCGTATCGAGCTACATGAGCGCCGTGCCGCTGTCTGTCCCGGCGAGTTATGATATTGAGCAGGTTGCGGGGTTTATGGCTGAGAAGGGATTGCAGTCCGTTCGCCTGGAAACGGAGGATGAATCGGTGGTCGGGTTGGTTACGGTGGAGGACATCGAGAGGATCAGGGGGTTCCCGAAGCTTGGACTCCCCTCGCTTGGACCCGACGGTAAATTCCTGGTGGGGGCGGCGGTGGGGTCAAGGGAGACGGACAAACAGAGGCTGGAGGAGCTGGTGGCGGCTGGGGCCAACGTGGTGGTGCTGGATAGCTCCCAGGGGAATTCCATTTACCAGATTGAGATGATCAAGCACGTCAAGAGGACCTTCCCGGAGTTGGACGTGATCGGGGGCAACGTCGTGACGACGTACCAGGCCCAGAATTTGATCCAGGCAGGGGCTGATGGATTGAGGGTTGGCATGGGGTCGGGGTCCATTTGCACCACCCAGGAGGTGTGCGCCGTTGGAAGAGGGCAGGTGAGCATATCATGCACTTCCTTTCTAGTTTCAATACCTCTGGCGGTCCTTTGTTGGTTTTCATTGTTAGATTATGCAGATTCTGTCGTGCCTTTGGTATGCTTTCAACTTTATGTTGGTAAAGTTGAAAAGCTTAGAAAGCGCTACCTTGATTATTGTTTGACTAGTAGTGGTGTTTGATTCCTTCTGCTTTATTAAGGTTAGGCGGAAAATGTCTTTTGTATGTGAACTTCTTTATCATGGAATCTATGATATATATAGTTACTCAGTAAAGAATCGGCTGTTTTGCTATTCATCTAACAAGAATAATGGGACATCCTATCTATAAATGCTTACTTGTTTTGCAGCGAATAATGTCAAGGGTGGGCAACCAAACCGAACTGATAGCATATACTTAAATTATTAGGGTATATCATATATGTAAATGTGTATGTGACATATGTTATATACTTATGTGAATAATATATTAATGTTAATAGATAGATTATTATATGAGAAAGTTTATAATAGTATAGAAATATAATATAAAATAATAATATATTAACTTAAAAACTAATTTCTAATGGACAAATTGTTATTTTATGAGTTATAAAGTAAAAGCTATATTATCATGGATAAATTGCTGTATTTTATCAATGATATATATTACTATGGTGATTAGTGAGTATGTAGATAGTACTTAATTTTAAAAAAGTTAAACCATACACCACACCAAATCAAATCGACTTTTAGTGGTTCAGTTTGGTTTGTAAAATGTTCAGCTGATCTATATAATTTGGTTTATAGTTTTGCTTTAAATTGAATCAAGCCGAACTATACCCAAACCTAAATAATGTAGCCAAAATCACCTTTTTTTATAAAGCCCATCATCTGCAAACCTAAGACAGATGGCATTTTTTTGAATGACTGATATGATATATCTTTATTGATGTACTTTGCCTGTTTAAAATATTTGCCATTACGATCAACAGTCTTTATGTGATGGCATTTTTTTGAATGATTGTCCTACTTAAAGGATTAAATCAGCAGTCTTTATATCTTCGACTGTTAGGTGCAAAATAATCAAACTGGCTGCTGTTTTGAAGAGAGTACATTTCTGGATCAGAGAAGTATAGGCAGCAAAGTGGTTCATCACCCACAAACTTAACATGTCAACCTAATTAAAAAATGGGTTAGGGTTGAGGTTAAATGAATTTGGATCATAAATGGGTTGACTTATTTGACTCATCTATTAAATTGGTTAAATTCAAGTTCAACATTTAAAACTCATTTATGATCCACCAACCTACATAAGAATATTTTATATATTTAATAATATTATTATACATTATATCATATAATATCACATATACTTATATATTTTTTAGTTAATTATATCACTTTTTATGGTATGTAATAGATTATATGGGTTACACTGGTTAAATAGATTAAATGGCGTAAACAGATAAAAAAGGTCAAATAGTTCCAATTATATATTTAAATCAATTAACTTCATAAACAGTTATATTTGGGTCAACCTGTTTATAAACAAGTTGAAAGGGTTGAGCTTTCCAAACCATTTATTTAATAGGTAGGGTTCTGGTTGGGTATAAATGAATTGGTTGTAAATCTCTTGGTCTCAAACATGACTCGTTAACCTGTTTTGCCTTAAGAAAAAGGGTGCTAGGCTGTTCCATGGTCCTGTACAAAGCTCTAGTTTGAATATCCCTTTGACCTTATGACTTATGACATCATCATCCTAATGCTTATTGGTAATAAACAATTATATGTTCTTTCCTTTGCTTCTTTCAATATAAAAAGAGTTTATAGGTGAATTTTGTGATATTAGAGAGTTTAATTCTTCCTTAGTGTGAAAGGCTAGAAAGAAGAAGCCTGATATATAGTCAGTGTGATTCATGGTGACGAGCCTAGATTATGGTATGGCATTCAGTTGTATTGGTTACTGCATTTTTGAGTGATGGCTTTATTACTTCGTGCATGTTGTGAACTTATGATAACAATAAATGTTTTTCATTTGCTGTTACCCCTTTGCAAGCTATAGCTTTGCAAAAACATTGCATTAATATATTGATGTCTTATTCTTATGTAAAATTGACTGTTTTGCTCCCATCTATTTATATCTGATTTGATACTTTATGTTTGCTTTTACTTATTTGTTAGTTTTGATATATTCAACTACAGATACAGATTTTAAGATCATACTTCTCTTGTATGAAATGTAGGCAATGACATTATATAAGGTTGTTAGGATCGAGATGGATCATTAGAAAGGGAGGAGGGAGGTGAATAGTGATTTATGCTATTTTTAATAATTAACAGAGATTATGAAACAAATATATATCAGCAAGTTCGTTATTTAATAAGAGCGATTCAAAATGATATCAAATATATTCAATTAGCTTAATGGTTCATGATGTGAGTTGTTCAATGTTATAGAGAAATCTATTACAACACACTATAGGAATATAGAGATTTTTATAGTGATTCCTTAATTAGGTATGTCTATTTTATAAGTAATTAAGCTTGCACTTTCATTATATTTGGTATTGCCTCCAACATCCCACCACAATCCAATACTTTTAGAGGTTCAACACCTAATATTTTCTTACACCAATGCTTTTAAGGATCAATATCCAACCTCTATCGTCTTGACTCAAACCAGTCAAGCCTGCCTTCTTTAACCAAGAAACATTAGTGCTTTTATAGGTTCAGTACTCAATCTCTGCCATTTTGACTCAAACCAGCCAAGTACACCCTCAACCTTTATAGGTTTTATAGGTTTAACACTCAACCTTTATTATCTTGATTCAAACCAGTTAAGTCCGCTTTCCTTAAACCAAGGAATTCCATCTCAAATTTGAGGTAATCTGACTACAACCTAATGAGTTAGATATTTATTTCTTAAAATGTAAAACATGCAGTACAATAAAAGGCTTGCAATCCTTTTGCTCTTGCTAACTAAAGTGATAGGAGTGATGCCCAACCAAAGTGTTGTGCACAAAAGAACTCTAATGAGTTTTATGTTTGTATACAATATAGTACAAGTTATGATCATGCAAGTTCTCCCGTTTTGGATTTGTAATTATATATAATAGTGGAAGATGAAAGGTCACTTCTACAATGGCTATTTTACTTTTTGTAGATTTGTCAAAATGATGGTTCAATTTAGTCATTTGGTGGTCGCAACAACTAGTTTTTATTGTAAGGACTCTAAGAGTAGTGGATATTTGATGAAGAGATCGATGCACCTTTTTTTTTAAGCAACCATATGAGCTACTATCATTAGACACAGTGGTTTGAAATCTGAAGCATTAACCCATTCTAGAATTGGTGGTCCGAACTTTCTCATTTGGTGACCCATTTTGGTGGTAAGTTCAATTGATTCTACTAATGAGATGAATGACTGCCTTATTTACCAGATGTAGGTGAATGAATTAGAGAAGGTAAAATAACAGTTCCTAAGATTGGGTTTTTGATAACTAGTTATCAGTGGTTTGTTCTAGAAAATGTTATGTTGACTCTATTCCTCCTAGAAACAGCTATCCAAACATCTAATAATGGTGATCCGTTATGGCTCTACCTAAGCAAAATCTTTTTTCCTTGAGGTATAAAAGGTATCTAAAGGCTCCTAATGGTGATCCAACAGCATCTCTACATCTTTCTCAAAACTTGTGAAATCTTCTAAGTGCTTCTTAGTGAACCTAACTCTTGATTGGGAATCTAGACTTCCTAAGATGCAAGAGCATTAGAATTTAAAAAAAAAATTTCATCATCAAAATCAATCGAGAGTTTAATTCTGCCTTAGTGTGAAAGGCTAGAAAGAAGAAGCCTGATATATAGTCAGTGTGATTTATGGTGACAAGCCTAGATTATGGTATGACATTCACTAGTAGTGGTTAGTACATTGTGGAGTGATGGCTTTATTACTTCATGCATGTCGTGAACTCATGATAAATAATAAATGTTTTTCACTTGCCGTTACCCCTTAGCAAGCTATAGCTTTGCCAAAATGTTGCATTAATATATTGTTGACTTATTCTTATGTAAAATTGACTGTTTTACTCCATCCCTTTATATTGGATTTGATACTTTATGTTTGCTTTTCCTTGCTTATTTGTTGGTTTTGATATATTCAACTACAGATTTTAAGATCATTCTTCTCTTGTATGAAATGTAGGCAACAGCAGTCTACAAGGTTTCATCTATTGCAGAGGATAGTGGTGTGCCTGTTATTGCTGATGGTGGAATCTCAAATTCTGGGCATATTGTGAAAGCTTTGGTTTTAGGAGCCTCTTCTGTAATGATGGGAAGCTTTTTAGCTGGAAGCAATGAAGCTCCTGGTGTATACCAGTATTTGGTAGTATTCCTTGATCAATTTACTTAGCATTCCATTTGGAATTATTATATTCATGCTTATGCAAGACTAACTAGTTTTGTAAAGCATTATTTTATTACTGCTCATTTGAAATTATCACATGTCCATGCTTCTTTCCTTTTTTGAAAAAGAGCCTCTGTAAGTAGTGGTTGATCTGCATTTACTAGAAAATAGTCCAAGCACAAAATATATCTGGAGTCAATAAAAGTAGCCAAAACGAGAATGCTAAGATTGATGAATGCTAATTTTTTAAGAGAAACTGAGAAATGAATTGAAATTGTACGCAGCAATAGTTGTACTAATTGAGGATAAATGAGACTATAAGAGAACATTATTTAAGATTTTTTAGTTTTGTCCAAGGAAGACCTATATGTTTACTGGTATGAAAAGAACATTTATAAAATTAGGTGAAACAATAAGTGACAGAAAGGATTGAAATTTACATGGGTAGAAATTTTGAAATAGATTTGATATTACATAATCTAGAAGAGAATATAATGGTGGATGAGAATAATATAGTGAAAGGATTCATGTTTCCAATTTCATATAGCGGGATTGTGGGATTCAGGTGTGTTGCTTGTTGATGTAGGCAGATACATAGTTGTCAAGGTGCCACCTAGGCAACAAGGAACCTTTATAAGGCTAGGCATTTTACGCATAACCTAAATGGACCTGGAGCTCCTCTAGCCTCTTGAAATTCATGTACTAAACTTTATATGATTTTTTGGTATAAATTAATCATTTAAAATCTAATTTCTAAACTTTTACATGCATTTAACATGCTATAACCATTTTTTATGATTTTTCATTATCATTTTAATGACAAAATTTGTTTATCATAACTTTCTCTTCATATTTTTCATAATAGTACAAACCCTGCTAGTCAAGGTTAAGCCTTTTGTGGCCCGTCCCTAGCCTGGATAAAGGAGGTTTATCAATATAAACAAAGTGGGCATTCAAGTAAACTAAATATTGTTAGTTTAACATTCTAATCATACTTTTTAAGGTGCCAAGGTATTCATCTATTTATATATTTATTTTTTTAGTTTTCCAAGTACATATTACATATATGTATACATATTTAATTTTTTTGATAAAAAAAGACAAAACAAGAAGCAAAATGGGTGCAATGTGAGGGGAAAACAAAACTATATTTATACATATTGAATGATAATTATGTATACTTTTAATTCTATTATTTTCCAAATAACATTCAAATACATAAATAATCTAAGACATCATCAAAATGTGAAGTATATATATATTTCAGTAATATATGTGACTATATATTTAAATAATTATTTTGTATATTTTAGTAGTATTCCATCAAAAAATTTTATTTAAGCTTTTTTATGGGGAAAAACATTTAAAAACCTTTATATTTATAATTAAATGAATCCGACAAAAGATCCACTTCATTAAGAGTTTAGGCACCCACGTTAAAAGTTTTGATTCTAATTATTAAGCTTGCAAAAAGGCAACACCCATGGGTTATTAAAGTATGAGATCCTAAGTACTAAATTTGCGGTCTTCATTTTTTAATCATAAACAATCATAAGCCCACATTCTTATATTGTAATTTTCTCATGAAGGATAATTTCTTGGCCAGTCTAATTATGGTTCACTACTCTGATCACTTTTTCAGAACGGACAACGTGTCAAAAAATACAGAGGCATGGGTTCACTTGAGGCCATGACTAAAGGCAGTGATGCTCGATATTTAGGTGACAAGGCAAAGCTTAAGATTGCTCAGGGAGTTGTTGGTGCTGTGGCGGACAAAGGATCCATTTTAAAATTGATTCCTTACACATTGCAAGCTGTCAAGCAAGGGTTGCAGGATGTTGGTGCCTCATCTTTGTTGTCGGCTCGTGATCTTTTAAAATCAAGAAAACTTAGACTGGAGGTATTTTTCCATTAATTTTGTTTCTACATGGATTCTTTTAAGATCAAGAAAAATTAGACTGGAGGTATTTTTCTATTAATCTTTGTTTCTACATGGATTATTTTAAGATCAAGAAAACTGAGGGTGGAGGTATTTTTCCATTAATCTTTGTTTCTACATGGATGGTACATGAGAAAAATCGAGTGCATGTGCATCACAGCCTTATAGTTGATCTTCGCAATCTCCTAGCTCTCAGTTGGCTTCCAGTGTGGTTGGGATTTAAGACAAATACTCCAGCTTTTCTAGATGGTCAGATCTCAACCATATGTTGTTAGAATTCTTTCTTTTCTTATTTTTGTTTTTTATTTTGAGAGTTGCTGTGAGATATTTCTAGTGGAGAGCTCTTATGACTTTCCTTGATTACGAGTTGGAGTTGCCTTGTTGAAAAGAACTTTAAGAAATGGAAAAGTAGTAGGTGGAGTCGTTCCTTGATTCAAGAGTTGGGAGTGGGTCTCAAAGGAATTGCAAACAAATGTATGAGTGATCGTTGAATGCAGTCATCTAATATGATTCTAATCAAACTTTTCCTGCTTTTCAGGTCCGGACCGGAGCTGCACAAGTTGAAGGAGGTGTGCATGGTTTGGTTTCCTACGATAAGAAGCTATTCTGAGATTGGTGCAAACAATAATTGTCTGAAATAAGTTCACGTTAAGAACATTCATTGTTAAGTTATTAGATTCTTAGGTGAAAGATTGAGAAGTTTTTGATATATTTGGGAGGAGATGCAGAGAATGAACTCTGCACCTTCCTTTTTCTCATTGTTCCTGATGTGTTTTTTAATATTCCGCTCATTTCTTCCGATCATGTTTGATTGTTCTCTTGGTCATTTTTCATCTTTTACCTATGTGGGAGGTGTATGTTCCGATGCTTGTCTACTCTTTCATTGTTAAATTATAATTCTGATTATATCGTTTCTTTCCTTACATGTAGTATATGTTTATTTGTGTACCGTCGGAACGTGTAAAAATAGAAAATCAAGAAAGGTAAGAAACAAAAAGTCAAAAAATAGAAGAAACAGAAAGTTAAAAAGGTAAAATTTGATATGATTTGTACTACAATTGGAAAGTTTAGAAAGTTAAGAAAATTGTGTAATTTAATTTTTTGATAAATAACTTAAATTATAATATTGATATTATTAATCTTATAATAAGTCATGAATTATTGATAATTAAATCATAATATATATTTGGAATTAAAATAATTATTTAAATTAAATAATAAATATAATGAGTCTAATTTGAATTATTAATTAATAATATATAATAATAATTACATATTTATAATTAAAATAATAATATAATACATATGAGTTCGATTTGAACGGACCTGAGTCTAATTTGATCGGACTTGGGTTTTATCAGATCGGACTTTTGTCTCGTGTGAGTTCAGGTCGGACGATTATATTATTATTTTAATAATATTAATAATATATACTACACCTATACCTATGAACGATTATATTATACTAATATACTATTCTAGGTAGTAACTAAAGTAAGGTAATAAATTATAAGTAGTAACTGGATTTTGAATCTTTGATTTTTTAAAATTTTTTTTACATACTTTTTTTAACAAATATAGATTATAATATATATAATATTATATGTAATGTATCTACATTACATATATAGGTTATATATTATACTATTCTAATCTAAATAATATTAGATATTAATATATCTAATATATCTAAATAATATTAATATATATTAAAATATAACATTATATATATTATAATAATATATAGTCCTGTTTGTGTCTGGTATGACAAGACGTTATGTTCGGTCACATCGAAAAAAATTCGATCACACCGAAAATTTAGTCTGATTCCACTAGATTTTATTTTTTTAACAAATATAGAATTTTGAATATATATTATAATATATCTATTATATATATATATATATTATATGTAATATATATATAATGATTATATAATATATATATTATTAATATTAGACTATACCTACTAACGATTATATTGTACTAATATACTATTCTAAGTGGTAACTAACAGGCTGACCTAACTCAGAACGACCTAATCCATTTGACACTTCTATTATAATTTATATTTGAATAGAAATAAGTCAAATACAATTTCATGGGTGTAAATATTTATCAAAACAAGCTCTTTAATCAAGAAATTACATAATATTACTTATGACTTAATAATAATGATTATGTCACATAGGTTGTGATATAGTTTCATGCATTTGATCTGTTATTACTTTCTTTTTTTCTTGGGTATTATCAATAATATGTACTTGCTTATCATTTTTAAAATATGTTTGAACTTCAATTTCATCATCACCTTCAACGAGTTCTATTTTATTTTCAAAATTTTCAAGTAGATCTATTTTATCTACTTTACAAATGAAATTATGAAGTAGAAAATAAATTTAAACAAGTTTAACCTATGTTTTATAAGGAATTAACATATAACTCTATAAAATTGTGAAATGATACTTCATTGTTTCAAATGTGTACTTAATAACTATTCATAATTGTGAATGTTTATAATTAAAATTTTCAATAGTATTACTTAGAAATCAATTAGCAACATAGTTATTTAAGTGATATCAAGTATCTTGAAATAGAATAATGAATTTTGATTGATTTAGATAACTAATATCAATCAAATAAAATTTTTCTATATACAAAATTTATGGCAAAGCAATCAAAAGCCAATCGTATGCAATATAGTTATCATATAGGAGCAATTGATTATCCATAAGTACCATACGTAGTGAAACTACAAAATCATTATGTTAACTTATTGTATGTTGAAGCACTTGAACATTAGATATTAATCTTTTCTATCTTAATAATGTAAATAAATTCTATATCAAAAATACAAACTACCATAACATTTTATAATAATTTATCTTTCCAATTTCTAAATCTTACATTTTCCTCTTTAATCATTATTACTTTTACATGTATGTCATTAATAGCTTTAATATATTCCTACAAACATCATGGTAAAAATAGTTAAATAGAATAAAATTTGTAATTTGTAATACATTCATAATATAATGAATAGAACAATTTTATCTTGAAATACAGAAAAGTAGTAGGATTGTTATGAAAATCCTATTTGAAATTGATATCGAAGGTTTTGCTATAAGTATGTCACTTAATTTTAGTATAACATTTAACATTTTATTAAAATGAGTGCTAATAATTCAAGTAAAATGATGAAAATGCTCTTACGCTATATTTTTTTGATTATGTCTAATTGTTACAAGAAATATTCTAAGTTTTTTTTCTACTATTTGATACAATCTCTTTGTTCCTTAATAATGTAGACAATTTTAAAAAAATATTTTAACTTATTTGATATATTTTTTTATAATTCTAAACTTGATTGGGTAGTAAAGAATCTAACAATTTCTTTAGGTAGTTTGCACCTTCTCTTTTATAAATGCTTTCAATATTTCTTAAAGTAGATTTTGAATATGTCATTAGTTCAACAAGCAAAGTACTCACTATCTTGAAAACAAGATTTTCTTACATTTCAACTTCCACTTGATCATCTTCTAATAGCAACTTCAAATTAGAGAATAAAGACATTCTTTTAATTAGTAATCCTTGTGTAATTTACATTAATAATGACAAATGAGTAATATGCACTTTCGACTCTCACAAAAACCAAATTTTAAAATAAACACAAAAATTACAAGGACTACATTATAATAGACACATTGATCATTGATAACAACTAATTTTATGATGACATAGTTTCGAGGAAAAAGTGCATGACATCATTTCCATCAAAAGGTTCATAACATTCTTGAAAACACATATATCATAACATTGATAATGTTCATAACATTATATCAAACAAATATGCAACAATGTAATTTATATTTCAACCATTCTATTTTCATTTTCTATATGTGCAAAAATTGACATCTATTATCCTCATTTTTGAAGATCTCTAATGCTCTAAATCTGTCTTCTTTATTAAATTCTGGTATGAACAAGAGTGCATCCATTACCTTTTCCATTTCCAACTTGTCATTTGCAATTTTTGTCTTCTAAAGTGAAATAATCTCTCTCATAACCTTAATGCATTCTTCATTTTTCTTATCTACCTTCTCAACAAAAGTCAAAAGTGTAGCAGCAACATTTTTCAACACTTCTAACATAACCTCCTATGATTTGCATGAGGCCTTAGGTGCTTTTTCTTTCTAGTAAAGTCACTACATGGATTGAGATCTTTTAGAGAATGCATTTGGCTTTGTGAATGTAAATCAATTAGAACCTATACATTGAATGAGTTACCCTAATTTATATCATCTCCTCAAGAATATGCATTTTCTTGTAATTGTTCTATATTTTTAGTTGATTGCAACACTTTCCTTCTTGATGCTATATTAGTTTAGAAAAGAGTATTAAGTTGATTGGGGTATGACTTCCCTCATCCACTTTGATGTATTATTTTAGCATAGTTCTTGTACATAACTCACTAGGTTTCTATTTGAATATCAATATTTTTCTTCTCAATAGCACTTCCTATCTCATCATTATATTTTTTTTATGACTTTTTTCCACATCTCTAGTTTCACTCTACCATCGTATGTCTTTCAATTTCTTTTATTCAAAATCTTATATAGTAAATTTAAAAACAATAAATCATTTTGACTATTCCAACTAACCTAACTTCTTTCTCCAACCTTATTCTTATCGTTTTTTTTTTCATAAACACTTGTCCAAATACATTCAAAATAGAGTAATATCAATGCTTTTTTAGCATAGCATATAAACCAATGTACCACATGTAAAGAAATTCAAAATTGAATAACATGACCGAAAAACATGTAAAAAAATTATACACTCGTGCAACACAAGTTATTACCCAAGTTATACCACATATAAATAAACTCAAAAAATCATAACATGACCGAATAACATGTAAAAAAGTTATACACAATGCAAGTTAATTTAGATGTATTTTCCTACAAAATGCAAGTTAATCTTACCCTACAATTCTAGTTTCAAATTCCACCATCTATTTTATTCAATCAATGATCAAGATTTCTTTGTTTGTTGTCCATAAAAAATTTCCATCCTTCGTGGGAAAGCTAATCCTTTTTAGCATCTCCTGTTTGCATTCTGACTTCGTGTAATGTGTTGAATGAATGGCTGCTTCTTCACGTCATTGGAGATGGAGGTTCATCTCTTGTCTTCGTAGGAAACAATTTGAAATCCCCGCTGGAATTCTTACCAGAGATCTAACCCATGACAAGGAAAAAATAGAAAATCCGCTGATTAGTTATCAAACAAAAACCAAGCAAAGAGTTCAAAAATCAAAAGTGGCACAAGAAGAATTGTTCATAATGATTTCGGCCAGATACTCCGGTGCAAGTTTCAAGTTTGCCTTAAAAGCCTGTTGGGTGCAATTCACATCACCGAAAAAATAATTTTGTCAAACTGTTTGGAATGCTTAAATAACCGCAGTCGATGACCAAAGGAATTCGCCTACATCACCTGACTAAACATTTTGAGTACCATGATGGCAAAAAGAATTGGGAAAAGATTCTTGTAATCAAATTCGTATTAAATACTGGTGCAAAAATACTAAAACGTAATGCTCTAAGTACTAAACAACGTTAAACAGAAACAAATAAATATTTAATGCTCTAACTCTTCATTAACACTATGAACTTGAGCTCTTGGGTTGCCATCATCTGTGAAAACATGGGTTGCCAACAATTTCTCTAATCTAAATAGAGGGTTCATTTTTACCATCATCTTTAACTAATGTTCGCTTAACTAATTTCTCTAATATTGTAGCTGTATGTACGAGCTTCAAGGTATTTACAATAAGTATATTATAAAAACTTAATTTTAAAATTTATAACCATAAGTACATGATGCCTATCATAGATAGCATGCAAATACAGGTCGATCTACAGGAAACTTGTTTAAATTAAATTTCAAAATCTTGTAAAGTCAAATGCTTCTAAACCTTTAAGATTTTCTTTGAGAGATATTCAAAGAAATGTAAAGCAAAACTTAATGTCATTCAAATATGCATTCTAATCATTTTCGTAGTTTAACATATTCTTATCAAGTGAAAACCATCAATAGAAGTGAAGTAAACTCAAATTATTCAATTAATACAAGGAGAGATTAAAGAAAACATAAAATTCACTAGAATTGTCCTACCCAAAATCACTGAAATTAAGCTTAACTCTATTCTATTTTCCTTTCATCCTACCAGATAATAAATTCATTTAAAATACAAAAATGAAAGGATCATCAAGGTACAAAATAAAAAAAAGTGATTTTAGTGAAAAACTCCTTTTGAAGTGCTATCAGCAGATATCTTATCAAGAAAGTGCAAAACAATCTAGGTGATTACTAAATTGTGCACTGCTAGAAGAAAGTTCATATCTCCTTGAATTTTTCGTAAAAACCAACAAAATTAGAATCATAAAAAGATAAGTCAATAACTTAACTATTTCCTTTTATAAAACTAGATTTCATTAAGTATAGCTCATGAAACACATTATTCTTTAAAGCACAAAATCCAGTGTCTAGAACAGAAAACACGGCAATTGCATCTTTGATTTCAAAATTTGAAAACTCTAACCAATCATTCCAAAAAATTCCACAAATTCCATAATATGAATCTACACAAAAAACCATTCAAAATAGTATCAAGAAACACTCAAAAACTCTATTGAAAACTTGACTTTCGAATGAGTTAAGTTTCACTTAGTTAACTCAACGAACTAAGTTCATTAAGTTATTAGCTAACTCAATGGACCTAAGTATAACTCCACGAACCTAGTTCGTTGAGTTACAATTAACTCAACGAACATTGTTTATAACTCTACAAACATTGTTTATAACTCCACAGACACTGTGCTTAACTTAATAGACCTTGTTTGTTGAGTTACGGCTAACTCTACGGACATTGTTCATAACTCTATGAACACTGTTCATAACTCTATGAACACTGTTCATAACTTCACAGACTTAGGCATAAGAACACCAAAGAAACTTCTACCCGATCATACATTGAATTATGATACTTCTTTACCATCTATCTGCACCTAAAACACATCTAATACATTTATTCACCATTATGTACATGATCAAAATTCATTTTTATGAATAAATGAAAAGAAAATAAAAGGATTAATTGAGTTAATCACATACACTAACAACCTATGTGTAGGTATTTACAGTATTAACAAGACTCATCCATTTTCAAATATAAATTTCATTAAACTTGAAAGGTAAATTATTAACGTTAAGATAAAGACACTAACATTACCAACTATCCTATTAATATAAAAACACACATAAACATGAAATACAAAGTCACACATACAAATACATAACATTACAACATGTAAATACAACCAAAACGTATGCAAACATAAACAATATTCCTTCCTCATATTGGTACTTAAAGCTCAGCCAACAAACACCCAAAATTCATTAAAGATGTTGTCCAAGCCTTCTCCACGTGCTACTCTTGGGTTGTCACCATCAAAAATCGTCATTAAAGTAGGGAGGCTTTACATGAATTTTAAAATGCAATGATGGTGCCATTGGATGACTTCCAACTGTAGCCCATTCCTTGTAAGAAAAGAGCACCTACAATAGTGTTCTTCTCTTTCCATGAGTGTGTAAGCCTTCTCCACGTTGTTGCCTTGCACCAAGGATGTCACCGAGGATGGGAGCTCTTCAAGGGAGAGGAGGAAGCTCAATTGAAATGGGTGCTCCACGAATCTGTAGTAAGGGTGTTTTCTCCATGTCGTTGCCTTGCACCAAGGACGTCACTAGAGATAGGAGGATAGTGGGAAACTCAAAATACAGCCATGGAGGTTTTCTTCTTTATACTAGGGCTGGGAGGAATGAATAATTCAAGAGAGAGAATTTTGTCAGAGGTTGTGCTTTTTAGGAGGGAGAAATGACTAACGGTTTCTTGATAAGAGTGGTCAAAAAGTGTGGGTGATGTGGAAGAAAGGAGGCCGACAGTGTTGGAGTTGTAGTTGGCCATTTCCTCAATTCCCAAAATATCCATGTCATCCTTTTTGATTTTACTTTGCAACCAAATAACTTAAATCACATTAATAATCAAACATTAGATATAATAAAAATTATCTAAATAAATTAAAGTAATAAACATCTAATGCATGACCAAAATGTACTTCCAAATATTAAATATAAAACATATGGTTCAATTTGTGCATTTAAACGTATTTGAACTTAAATAACATGCATAAATCTTAAAAGTACATTACATATAATTTCTCATAATATCTTCAATATTTTTACATTATAATCATAATATACATGAACATGAATGATGACATATAGAATAGTACAAATTGATACTATATACTTTACATAAATCAATATGATCAGCACATGTGGATGGCAAAACGGTACCTTTATGGCTTTCCCATAAGCATGAATCTAGAAAGTAACCCATCTAGTCAAGAACCTCGAATCGTATGCAATTATGCATTATGCCCAGAGTCGTTGGAAAAATCTCACCTTGCAAGCTAATTTTCCTACAAAATGCAAGTTAATCATATGCTAAGTTAATTTAGATGTATTTTGTTGGTTCAACCTCTACTATTGTACAAGTACCGTTGTTATATTAACCATTCAAGGACTCACCATTCTCTCCTTTGCTATTCCAACCTCTAAGACTCACCTTTAGACTTATCAATTTAATGGCTAAATGTTTGACTAAAAGATTAATGTCTCGTCTCCCTCGTACTGTTTACCTGAGTATGGAAGTTAAGCCATTCATTGACTAGGAGCTAAGCTAATGGACATGATAAATCTGCACAAGTATGATAAAGTAACTCAGGAGAAAGGTGGGTTTCCAACCAGGAAATCAAGATAACGTTGTGTAACCATAAACGATGGTCCAGCGGTAGGCCTCAAAGGCAAAAGACAAGAAATCCATGCACTTTTCACTTCAGGCAAGCAAAAATAACTCTTGCAAAGTAAGACAGATGAGGAATCTATTCTATCAACAATTACATGTTATCAAGCAAAAAATGGTAATTTTTCTGTTTATTTTTTTTGATTATGACTGCGAATTTTTCCTCCCCGTTCCCTGATTTCGCATGCTACCTTTGTTTCTGCCCGTCTTCTTCGAATATGTGGAGCATTAAGTCCTTTGCTTCCTCGTCGCGGCACCTCAATCACAAGTGTTGTGGCGCGTAGTCTCCGATGGTTTGTCAACTTGGGGGTGAGCCCGACAGAAGTGTTGAGTTTGGCTGTCGGTGAAGAAGAAGAATAGAAGAAAAAGAAAAAGAAAAATATGAAAATAAATATTCAACTTTTTGCATTAACTTCCTAAGTCATTTTTATCATTTAGTCTAAAATTAATTTTATATGAAATAAATGCATGATTATAGTATTATATGCATTTTAGATTTATAAGTACATATAAATCAGTGTTATTGCATAATTTAGAGGATAGTGCATATTTATTGATATTACAATATTTATAAGAAATTTATAATTATTATTTCATGGCATGAATATTTGTTATGAGCTAGGGAAGACTTAGTTTACATGTGTTTAATTGAAAATGAGGGCAATCATTATGGGTTATGTATATTATTATTATGACTTTGGGCCTAACGTGGAAATCGACATGTATATTGATAATGAATAAATGTTTTAGTTCTAAAATATGGTATGATATTATGTATATAATAAAGACAAGAGGATATACTTAACCTAGTCTCGGATATTCAAGATATCCTAAGCCCTAATCATAAGGTGATATATGACAATTATACCTTGTCGTAAGGAGTAATATACAATCATAGTTAAATTAAATAATGAAATGTATAAATAGATTTGATATTATGGTATAGCCAATTATTACAATTTACACAATTCATTTTTATTGTAATAGAATTGCATATCTTATTTTATTACATTAATTTAACTACAACTTTTCTATTGCATGTTAGTTATATATTGTTACTTCATTTTTGAACTTATAGTAGATTGACTTATTAGACTTGAACTTACTTGTTGCAATTACTTTTTTTTTAAGATACATGGTAGACTCTCAAGGTGGGCGAGAGCAAGACAGGTTGTATTAGTCACCTTTTGATTGTTGTGGCAACATCTTTGAAATTAAATATGGTGAAATTTGTGATTTGTATCTCATTTGTGTAACTTTGATTGAGGTTAGATTGTAATGTTTTCCCTCTATAAATATTAATATGTGAAACTTTAGTTTTAATCATATTCTTTGTTTCTTGTTATTATACCTCTTTTAACAAGTACCAACCTTGTGATATTAAAAGAAGAGTTTTCATGCACCTTTATTTTTATTTATGTGTGATTTCTTCTTTTTAATATTATGATGTTTGTTATTTCTTTTTCTAGGATGTGATATAAAAAAAGATCTTTTTGTTGATTTGTGGATGTCTATGGACATTACCATAGCCAAGTATTATACTACCTACATTTGGCATATTAGGTCTAGCGAATATTATAAGAATGGTAGCCTGGTGCTAAAGCTTGGGTAATTCTCATGACAAGTTTTGGCATGTGGTAGAAGGGAGTAGGAAATTCTTCTTCAATTCCTATGATAAGTCTCTCTCTTTCGAATTCTCTTTTATTAGAGATATATTGACCTTGAAGTGAACTTCCATTTATCTTGCTTTTCATAGCTTGAACTCTAATAATGAAAATTAGGCATTGTTCATCTAGCAAGCTTGCAAAGAGGAGGTGAGGAGAGTGACTTATTTAGCTCTAGGAGTCTAGGAAAAACATTCGTTGGTGCTCAATGCTCAAGAATCCCAATAATAGATTAGTGGTTCTTGATGCTTTGTTCATTTATTGGACTTGAAATAGACTACTAGTGGTCATGTTAGAGGAGATCATGTTGATTTGCACGAGAGGAGATCGACGACATCATAGAGAGGAGATTATGTGGTTGACACAATGGATGGATTGAGGATTTTTGCTTGCATGTGTAAAGACAAACAGATCACAAAAGTTGAAGGATGTTGTGGTTGAGGACTTGGAAGTCATGGGGACAATGTAGGCGAGAAGTCAGGGGAAGGGTTCTTCAAGCTTTTAGACCATAAGAAGTTCAAAGTTGAAAATAAAATTTTCAACTTTCTTAAACGGCACAAAAGTCAAGAAGACTTTTCAATTTCTAGAATTCTTAGTGGCACAAACTCCTCCTACATGTATTAGTAGTGAATGTGAGGAATGTAGTGGGCATAAAATAATTGAATGTCATGAACACAACTCTAGTTTGATTCATCATGACCAAGGATGTAGAAGTAGAAATGACAAAAGCAAAATTGAATGTCATGTATGTCATAAGTTTGGCTATGAAGCAAATGAAAGTTGAAGTGAGCAAGGAAATCAAAAAGCTTGTTGTATAGAAGAAGATAACAATGATTGAATGTTACATACTACTAATGGTGACCATTAGAAATAAAGAAGTAAGTCAAGATACTTGGTTGCTTGATTCTAGATGTACAAATCATATGAGTGGCAAGGAGGAGTTGTTTGTGGATTTTGATGCATCTTTTTAATCTCAAGTAAAATTTGTAAACCATATGCTTGTACTAGCAATTGGAAAAGGAAAGTTACTTATTAAGCTAAGGAATGGTGATCAAAGGTATATATTCAATGTGCTCTATGTTCCAATCATGAGAAACAATTTACTTAGTGTGGAACAATTACTGGAAATGGAATATGAAATGTGTTTTCATGGCAAGGAATTCTATGTGCTTGAGACAAAAGGTACACTTGTTCTCAAAGTCTCTCCAACAAAGAATAGAGTATTCTTTGTGAATATTGTGAATGATATTAATTAAGGTTTGTTACAACATTAGCGTAGATGATGAATCGTGGCTTTGGCACCTATACTATTCATCTAAATTTCAATGGTTTGAAGCAGCAACTTTTCTAGGAAATCATGGTGAAAGGCATCCCCTTTATTCAACATCCTGAATAGGTGTATGAAGCTTGTTTCTTAGGAAAGCAAAGTTGTGCCTCCTTTGCAGTTGAAAAAAATCAAAGAACACAACCACTAGAATTAAATGGTTCACTCAAATGTCTGTAGTTCAATGAGTGTCTCTTTAAATGGTGGAAATAAGTATTTTCTCACCTTTATAGATGATTTCTCAAAGAAAACGTGGGTGTATTCTTTGTAGTAGAAATGGAAAGTATTTAACTGTTTTAATAACTACAAAGCATTTGTTAAAAAGCAATATAATCATCCCATTAAGCTTTTAAGAATCGATGGTGGGGGAGAATACATTTCTAGTATTTTTTAAACATATTGTGATGAATAAGTCATTAAGTAGGAAATTACCTTCTCTTATACACCCTAACGTAATGGCCAGAGTAGCATAGAGAAAAAGCAGATTGATTATGAATATAGTAAGGAGTATGATGAAGGCTAAATTAGTACTAAATTCTTTTTAGGGAGAGAGAGTATCATGTACCATCCACTTGTTAAATCGGGTCACAAACAAGTGTTTAAGGTATAACAACCTTTGAAGCATGGCATGGGCAAAAGCCTAGTGTGAAATACCTACGTGTATTAATTTGGTTATGCACATGTGCTTTCACAAAGAGATCAAAATTAGATGACTACGGAGAAAAGGGAGTGATTGTTGGACATGTTCATGGTACGTGCTTACATGTTATTATATAATCCAGTGACAAAGTTTTTTGATCGACTGAAACACGACATTTGTTGAAAATGAAGCTTGGAATTAGGGTGAGGATAGATAAAGTGATTTTCTTAATTAGTTGGTACATTCCTTTGAAGAATAAGAAACTCAAGGTAGACCAATAAAAGTTGAAGAACAAGAAAGTTTTTCAAGTTCATAATCAGAATTGAAAATCAGAGCAGGATGGTGAATGACCAAGGCAACACCAATAGCTCCCTACCACATTGCGTGATTAAGAGGTAACATTTGATAATGCTTTAAATGATGAGGGAGATTTTATTTATTTTGCAATGTACGCGGACAGTGAGCCCTTGACAGTTGATGAGGCTGTGAAGAATCTAAAATAGATGAAAACCACGCAAGAAGAATTTCATGCAAGTAAAAGAGCCACACGTGAGAAATCACTAACTTGCCAACTCACTCAAAGGCAATTGATGTGAAATGAGCACTCAAAATGGAGAGAAAATCAAATGGACGAGTTGAGAATTACAAAGCAAGGCCTATAGCAAAAGGTTTTGAATAACGGTTTAGGCAAGATTATGAGAAAGTTCTTTTTTTTTTGTTACTCGTATGAAGACGATCAAGATTATCATTGCTCTTGTTGCATGCACAATATCATTGGACAATTTATTTCTTCGATGGGGAAGTTTTCTTCTTTCTTAAATGATCCACCAACCCCTAGGTTTTATTTAACACATTGATTTATTTTTTTCAGAAACAAGGCTACGATGATGCACATCGGTATACCAGAAAGAAATTAAGGGATCTACCATTGGTAGGCATTTATGTGGATGATTTAACGTTCACTGTTAATGATGGAAAAATGATCAAGGAGTTTAAGGACACCATGGCGGACTAATATGGAAATCGTGGCCTATTTTCTTGGGATGGAAGTACAACAACAAGAAGGTAGCATTTTTATTAAGTAAAAATGATGTCACTAAGTTTTTCAAAAAAATTTAAAATGGCTAAATGCTATCCATCTAGAACACTTGTGGAGGTGGGGACGAAAGTATCAAATAATGATGATGGAATATATATATATATGAGTTCAACATATTTTAGACAATGAATTGGGTCCTTATACTCACACTGTAATATATGAATTTCCTTTCTTGGAATGTGATGCCAAATTCTATGTCATTCACTTGTATCGTTTTTGTCGACGTGACGATGATTTCTTTATACGCTCTTCTTCCTCCTCCCCTCATTTTTCCTCCATGAAATTTCCATTGCCAGGAAGAGAAACAAACAGCTGCGTGTTCATTGAACAATATATAAATGTGGAATACAACATGACATGAGTATTTATTAAACATTAAGGTGAAGTTGAGGAAGAAAAAAGAAATAACTGATCTTTCACATCTTTTTACTTTTTTATTATATCTGGTTTGTTCTGTGTACTCTTCGTCAGGAAACAACGTTTCTTCGTCTTTTCGGATAAGAAAAAGAAAGGAAGAAGAAGAGATTTCCCGTTCACCGCTTCCTCTCCACCCACTTGTCGGAGTTCACCAACACGCATGTATTAGTATTTCCCTTTTTTATGTATTCAGTTTTTTCTTTTTTAGTTAGTTTATTCTTGCCCCTCTTGAGAAGATTCTAGAGGCTAACCCTTGTTCCTATATTTTATGAAAGTATAGGAAAATCAAGGTTTCCCCCAAGCCAAACTATGTCATTCTTCTCCCTTCCCCTTTGCGTTCTACTTCTCCAACATTCTCCTTTTTCTAAGTTGGTATTAGAGTATGTCATTTTCTTTCAGCAATTCTTCCTTAAACATTTCCTCACTCATCACCTTCTCTCCTCCCACCATTAATGTTCAAAATAACACCTCTATCAAGATAGATTCCAACAATTACAACATCTAGCGGGCTTCATTTCTTGCCATGCTGAGGGGTCACGATCTTGTTGGATATATCGATGGGAGTTTTCCTTGCCTTATCAATGAATCTAAGGCAAATTGGAAGCACAAAGATCAGTTGATCGTTAGTTGGATTTTCTCTTCACTCTTCCCTTCTATTCTTTCTTAGGTTGCATCCCAATCTTCCACTGCTAGTGTTTGGAGTGCTCTAGAATGACTATTCGCTTCTGGATTTAGGTCTCGTATCATGCAACTTCGGTTCAAGCTTCAATCCCTAAGGAAGGGAAATATGTCCATGACTGATTATATCACCAAAGCTACAACTATAGTCGACTCCCTAGCCATAGCCAATTCACCTCTCTAGGACAAAGAACCCACTCTCTTTATTCTAGGAGGCTTGGGATAGGAATATGAAGCCTTCTTCATGAGTGTGACAATTGAGCCTCATCCTATTTCCCTAACAGATCTTCAAGGTATGCTCCTCAATCAAGAAATTTGTCTCAATAAATTGTTATCTACTTCATCACCTTTGGTGAATCTTGTCTCAAGTAACAATAGATTCGACAACTTCAAAGGTGGAGAGGAGGTTACAGTAATAGTGGTGGTAGAGACAATCAATCATGAATTTCTTGTCAAATCTATAATAGGACAGGGTACTCTACCCTAAATTGTTTTAAATGTTTAGATCTCAAGAATTATCCTCCTACCAAAAGCAATAATCAAAACAATCAAACTAATAATAACTCAAGCCCCATGGTAAATCTTACTTATAGAGGTGAGACTATTGCTGGAGACCCCTCTTGGTTTCCAAATTCTAGTGCCACACACCATGTGACAAGTGATGTTGCAAATTGTGCTATGAGCACACCCTACACTAGAGGAGAGACACTTGCTGTTGGGTATGGCACACATCTACCATTAACACACACAAGAAATGGATGTATTTAGATGGATTAAGGTAATGCTCAACTTAGAAACATTCTTGTTGTCCTTGAAATTAAAAAGAATCTACTATCTATCTATAGATTTTGTAATGACAATCCCTTGAATATTGAGTTTGACAATGTTGGATTTGCTATTAAGGATTGAGCAACCAAGCAATAGGACCTTTGAGGACTAACTGAAGACCAATTGTATCTATTGAAGACAAATCCTACTAGTGAAATACATCCACAAGCTTGTCTGGTTATTCGACTATATCCTAATGTATGACATTGTAGATTGGGACATCTCAATTGTTTAGGTGAATTTCATTTGCTTTAATTATATGCTTATAATTTCTTTTAGAAGTAAACAAATAACTTTTACAAATTAGATATTAATCTAATTTATTTTTAACTATAAGTACATAGTGTCTAATATATAAACATATAAGTACAAGTCAATCTCATAGAGACTAAGTAAAAATTTCGTACTATTTTGATTTTTATAGCCATAGGTTTATGTGTATTGAATTACGCCCTCTATTGACTTACTACTAACTCAATAGACTTAGTTCGTTGAGTTAATTATAACTTAACGGACTATCTTTGTAGACTTAAGTTAACTCAACGAGCTTCACTAGTAACTTCCAATTAAATTTACTATTCACAGAGGAATTCGACCATTCATTGAGTGGTTCCACAAAATATAAACAACATCAATTAAGTTTTTAATGTTAGTCTATACAGTATTTATCATTAATAAATACTAATATTTAGATATTTCAGACAGTATCCATATTAATCAAGATTTTAGAATTGCATATGAACTACTTTCAGTAATCAATAAAATGATTTTCTATTTTCTAGAATAAAATAAACATAAAACATTCAATAATATTGACAATACTAAACAAACAATACAATACTAATTTGATAAATATAAAAACATATAATGAGTTTTTGGTTGTTTTTGTTTTGATATGTTCTTGAAGATAAACGAAAGGTGAAATGTAAAATTCTTTATTGACAGTAAACACTTCCATCACTACATGAGACATGATTGCACCACTAAAAATTTAATCACTTATAGTCAAGTATCCCTCTCTTTATAGAATCGCGAATTGAGACTTGTAAGTTGATCTCCTCTTTAATATATTGGCATTAGCCTGAAACCAAGGTTAGAAGTTTTACTATCTCTTGAGAGTTGATTTGGTGTTTAGTGAAAATGACTTCCTTTCTTGCGATACGATCACTCTTCACAAATGGTTGTCGATCACTATGTTTGGCTTAAAATTAACCCGACATCTGGAAAGTATCCTCACAAACCTCTGATGGTTGGTGATGGTATTTGGTGGTGTTGTGGAGCTTTAGGGAACTACCGACACTTGTTGTAGTTAACGTAGTTCTCCACCCCTTCTCCATTCTTTCTCTTTTCTTTTTATATTTCTTTTAACAGTAACTGCTTCTACCTAATTGACTGGTTGGATCTCCTTCATTTGTATCAACGATGATAATTTCTTTTTCATTCCACGATTTAAATCCTACGTGATACATGCAATCATAGTTTTCCTTTAAATTTTTTGTTTTTGCAATTGCTCATATTTGAGTATTAGAAAATAATTAGTCTGTAGAGTTAGTATAATTCAACGGACATACTTCGTTGACTTAACTATAACTCAACGGACTTACCTTGTTGAGTTAAGCTTTATAGTTAAATAAAACAAATATTTTTATAGCATTTCATTTAATATGTAAAAGAAATAATTCTTTATTATTTAACAGTTGACGTGTGCAATAATTCCTAAGTTTACGAGGTTCCGTAAACTTACTTGCATAACATTACGAAGGTCCGTAAACTTACTTATGTAACATTACGAAATTGGCACATGATTATTTTACACCTTTAAACCTATAACTCAACAATGTTACTGTGCACCTAGACATGATATAAATATGTGCAAATAAAACATATCATGTTTAACACTATAAAACCACATGTAAGTCAGGTTTTCAATCTTTAAGAAATGATATTTCATTAACATTAATTCCATGAAATTATGCATATTCTTTAATTAAGGCATGTAATCATGTAATTATAACATAATGGCTTAATTCTCATATGATAAACTAAATATTATGCAATTAACCATTCATTAACTATTAATATTATGCATTTTTTCATTCTAAACATCTCAATCCACAAAGAACTTTATCTATGATAGCTACAAATCATTTACCTATTAGTGATAACAATTTAAATTTCTATAATGACTGTTGCATGGGGAAAACTCATAAGTTGCCCTTTAATGAAAGCAAGACAGTTTGATACTCCATTGTCATTAATATACACTGATCTTTGGAGTCTTAGGTCCATTGTTTTTTAGGGCTATAGATACTATATCAATTTTGTTGATGGATATTCTATATACACATGGATCTATCCTTTAATATGTAAAGTAGAAGCACTAAATACTTTCATAAATTTCAAGAATTATATTGAAAGAAGGATAGGGACAAAAATCAAAGCTATTCAATGTGATAATGGAGGTGAATTTGTTGCATTCAAGAAATATTTGCTTGACAATGGCATAGAACAAAGATTTACTTGCCCCTACACACATGAACAGAATGGTACTATAAAGAGAAAGTATAAACACATAGTTGATACTAGTCTTACACTCTTATCTCATGCCAATTTATCCAGATCATATTGGATTGAAGCCTTTTCAACTACTATCTACCTTATCAATAGAATGCCCATGCTTCAATTAAAGAAGAAAAGCCCTCTACAAGTTTTATTCAACTCAATTCTTGATTATAGCTTTCTAAAGGCGTTTGGATGTAAATGTTACCTAAACTAAAGGGGATACAACCACAAATTCAACCATAGATTTGTTCCATGTATCTTTCTTGGTTACTCTAATAATCACAAGGGATATGTCTATTTTTCTCTTGATCTAAATCACAAGTTTATATTAAGGGATGTCACATTCAATGAAATGGATTTCCCATTGAACAGAAGCAATTCAAATGCTTTAGAAGTGCCAAGTTCAATGAAACATGTAATTGCCACTCCAATTGTAATTCAATCATATCACAATTGTGAAGCTCATGTGAACTTAAATCTCACTAAAGATGATAATGCTGACAACATAAAGGATCAGATTTTTGGCAACACACCTAAAGCATTTGAAGATCTACGGTCTACTATCAATGTTGAAGATGAAATTGATCAAGTTCAGCAATCCTCTACCATCCATGAAGAACTTACTAGACCTATCACAAGGGGAGTTAAAGGTATCTTTAAACCAAATCCAAGGTATGCATTGAATGTTAGTGCATTGCATTTTGTTCCGACAACTATTACCCAATCAATGAGAGATCCCAAGTGGAAAGAAGCCATGGATGAAGAATACAATGCATTAATGACCACCAAAACATGGACTCTTGTTTGACCTCCACTTGGGCAAACATTGTTGAGAATAAATGGATTTACAAGACAAAGGAAAAAATAGATGGTTCTTTGGATTGCTATAAGACAAGATTTGTTGTCTAAGGATTTTCCCAAGAGCATGGAGTAGATTATTTAGAAACTTATAGTCCTATCAACAAATGAGACAATTAGATGTCTCAAATGCCTTTCTTCATGGAGATATACAAGAGGATATATATATGAAACAATCTAAAGGCTTTCTGAGTTCCACTCATTTAAATTATGTTTGCAAATTACATAGATCTCTTTATGGACTAAAACAAGCTCCTTGAGCTTGGTTTAGCAAATTCAAAGATTATTTGATGCACATTGGTTATCATGATTCTAGACATGATGTCTTGTTATTTGTTAAACAAACAAAGCATCATATTACTTGTATTCTCATCTATGTGGATGACATCATAATAATAGGATCTTCTCCTATTACCATTCAAAATACCATAGATTTGTTGACCAATGCTTTTGCAATTAGAGATCTAGGAGATCTCCATTATTTATTGGGAGTTAAAATTAAAAGATTTGATCACAACTTACATATGAATCAGTCTAAGTACTTGATAGATGTTACGAAGAAATTTAACTTGGAGAATATTAAACCATGCAAGACTCCCATGTTTAGTTCAATCAGGTTGACAAAGAACTTTGGTGATATTCTCAAAGATCCCACTTCATATAGAAGCCTCATTGGATCATTGCAATACTTATGCATTACAAGACCAAATATAGCCTATCTAGTCAACAAGTTGAGCCAATATCTATCATCTCCTACATTAGAACATATGAAAGCTTCCAAAAGAACTGTAAGGTACCTGAAATCTACTCCAACTCACGGGCTACTCTATCAAAGATCTCAAGCCAATGTGTTGCATTGTGCAAATGCCTATATCGATGTTGACTGGGGAGGTGATTTAGATGATAGAAAGTTTGTAGGAATTTTTTTAAAAATTTAAATATAGAAATAAGTAGTAGATTTAACAACTTAGACCTTCTGACTTTTATTTTATTCAGTTTATAAAAGAAAATTCATAGAGACATACCTTTAGGTAACTTAAAAGAATTCAATAATGAGTATACAAACTTAAGAAAATAAATGCATTACATTATGTGTAAAGAATAGATAATAACAAAGAAAAATAATAAAGATTATATGTACAGATTATGACAGAATTGCTATAACACCTGTAAAATAAACTAAGCTTGAGTACATTACCCTCCTTTTATATATATATATATTATGTATTACCTCCCACAATATCATTCTTTTACATGATCACAATCCTTTGCTTAGGGGAAAGATAACCAGTTACTCAATGATAAGTGAGAATAGGTAACCTCTTTTTTTTTTTAAATAGAAATTGAATTACTTGTAAAATGAGTTTTCAGTCAACACATTCCAAACTAATTGGTTCAAGTGACTAGGGTTTAAGATCTCCCAATGGACTTAATTACTCAAGTAATTGTAGACAAATAATAAAACAAGATAGTAAATTGAATAAGAGGCAACCGTAAGACTTAATTTTTCTAATAGTACGTTAATAACTTTCCTTTAATAAACGGTACATATTTTCTATGTATTTTCCAATTAAATCTCTATAATGATGTATATATAAGTAACAAGAATATAGTTGGCACTCATATTGAATTAAATCAACTTCCCTTAAGTAACCTTTTTTGAATTTTTCTTAAATAAATTGACTTCAATAAAAATCAGAATTTCATAAATTCTTAACTATCAGTAAATAATAATTCTAAAACAGATATTTTGAGTTTGCTTTTTTTTTTTAATAAAGAAATTAAATTCTAAAGTTACTTTATAACAAACCAAAATGTTATGCAATGAATAAGACAATTTAAACATCAAATAACCTACAGATACCAAGTTCTAATCGTAATTTTGAAAAGGTATTCTCATCTAAGGGTTTTGTAAATAGATTTGCTAATTATTCTATGGTAGGAACAAAATTTAATATTATTTTTCCTTTTATAACATTATCCCTTAGAAAATGATGTCGAACTTCTATATGTTTAGCTCGTGAATGTAAGACAAGATTTTTAGACAAACTTATTGCAGAACTACTATCACAAAAAATCTTAGTTGGTTCATAGGCTAAATTAAAATCTTTTAAAGTTTGTCTAATCCACAAGATTTGAGCATAGCAAAGTGTAGCAGCTATATATTTAACTTCAGTTGTAGATAATGCTACACAATTTTGCTTTTTGCTAAACCATGATACTAAAGAATTTCCTAATAATTGACAAGTGTCATTAGTACTTTTTCTTTCAGACTTACATCCTACGAAATCAGCATCACTATAACTTATTAAATTTAAAGAACTGTGTTTAAAGTAAAACAATCTGAAATTGATGGTTCCTAATAGATATTTAAAAATTCGTTTAACAGCAAGTAGGTGTGATTCTTTAGGATTAGATTGATATCTAGCACAAGTATACACACTAAACATAATATCTGGTCGGCTAGCTATTAAATAAAGTAATGAACCAATCATACTTCTATATTATTTTATATCTACAGTTTTTCTAGAGTCATCTTTATCCAACTTAGTGATAATACTCATTGGTGTATTCTTTGTTTTAGTATTGTCTAATCCAAACCTCTTTAATAAATCTTGAGTATATTTTTCTTGTGAAATAAAAGTACCTTGTTCTAACTACTTAATTTGTAAGCTTAGGAAAAATGATAGTTCACCTATCATACTCATTTCAAATTGATTAGTCATGTCATTTGAAAAAGACTCAACTAATTTATCATTTGTTGCTCTAAATATAATGTCATTTACATAGATTTGAACTACCAATTTATCTTTTTCGACCTTCTTGATAAAAAGAGTGTGATCTTCCTTTCCCATAGAATACCCTTTTTCCATAAGAAATTTAGATAATCTCTCATACCAAGACCTAGGGGCTTGTTTAAGGCCATATAGTGCCTTTTTAAACTTATAAACATACTCGGGATATTTTGAATCTTCAAAACCTAGAAGTTGTTTTACATAAACTTCTTCTTTTATATATCCATTTAAAAAAGCAGTCTTAACATCCATTTGATATAATTTGAAATCCATATAATAAGCATATACTAACAAAATTTGTATTGATTCTAGTCTAGCAACAGGAGCAAATGTTTCATCATAGTCAATTCCTTCCTCTTGCTTGTAACCTTGAGCAACTAACCTAGCTTTATTTTTAACTATATGTCCATCCTTATTTACTTTGTTTCTAAATACCCACCTTATTCCTATTATGGACTGATTTTCAAGTGGTGAAACTAGATCTCATACCTCATTTCTTATAAATTGATTTAGCTCATCTTGCATAGCTAAATACTAAAATTCATCTTTTAAGGCATCTTCAATTTTCTTAGGTTCTAGTAAGGAAACAAATGAATAAGCACCACAAATGTTGACTACTGATGACCTAGTCCTAACTCCTTGATTATGATCGCCTATTATCTGATCAATAGGATGAGATGAAGCATAACGTTAATTTCTATATTGTTCCACATTTTCTATAGGTATGACATTATTTTCTTCTAAATCTTCATCATTTAAGTTTATATTTCTTATTCTGTCAAATAATCTCTCAATTTCTCTATCAACATCATTTGGTATCATTTCTTGGAGAATTTCTGAATCAAAGTTTCTAGCATGTCTAAAATCCAAATGAGAATTTTCATAAAATTTCACATGCAAGGTTTCCTCAATGGTTTTTGTTGATTTATTATATACTCTATATGCCTTACTTCTAGTGGAATAACCAACAAAAATACCTTCATCTGATTTGGCTCTAAATTTGTCTCTATGTTCCTTAGTGTTTAAAATAAAACAGTTGCAGCCAAAGGGTTTTAAATAACTTATTTTGGGAACCTTATTATACCATATCTCATAAGGAGTTTTATCCAAAATTGGTCTTAGATATACTCTATTTATAACATAACATGCTGTATGAACTGCTTCTGCCTAGAGAGATAGGGATAACTTATTTTCATTTAACATGGTTCTAGACATTTCCTATAGTGATCTATTTTTACGTTCTACTATCCCATTTTGTGAAAGAGCTCTTGGAAATGAGTACTTATGATCTATGCCTAATTCTTCACAAAAGGTGTCCATTTGATCATTATCAAATTCTGTACCATGATCACTCCTAAGTTTTTGAATTTTAACATTTTTCTCATTCTGAACTTTATTACAGAATATCTTAAATATTTCAAAAACTTCAATTTTATTAGCTAGAAAATAAACTGAAGTAAACCTAAAATAGTCATCAACTAGTACAAAAGCATAATGTTTATCTCCTAGACTGGTAGTCCTAGTAGGTCTAAATAAATCCATATGCACTAGTTCTAATACTCTTTTGCTTGTTATTTCATTTAAACTTTTAAAGGATGTTTTATGTAATTTACCTAGTTGACATGCATTACACATAAACTCTTTCAAGTACTTAATACTAGGTAAACCTCTAACTAGATGTTAGGACCGGGCTACCATTATGCCAAAAGCTCAAGCTGATAGCAAAGGTGTTACCAATCCTTTTAAGTAAGCCTAGAAACTCTCAATGGTTTGAGTTTGTGGGAGGAACCAATAGGATTAACCCCCTTCTCCCATAGGTCCCTAAGGCCTTCTCCCTTTACTCTCAAAGTCCTTCAGGTCCCACAGCTTGTCACCCCTCAAGTCCCTCAACGGGTTCCTCAACAATCTCTCCCCCTCCTTGAAAAATGCATCCCATACTACATTCTCGGGGATTCAAACCCACGTCTATGAGTAGGCTCTAATACCACTTGAAAGGATCGAATGGCACATGTTCGTGTTTTCCCAGCACTACACTAGAAAAACTTGGATTTGTTACTTCTATTTTTACTTAGTTAATTTATCTTTATGCCTATTCTTTCTTTTAGAAGTAAACAAACAATCTTTAATACAATTTAGATATTAATTCCAATTTGTACTTTAACTGCAAGTGCACAGTGTCTATTGAATTAGTGTGCAAGTACAGGTCGATCCTATAGGGAATTGCTGACGAATTTAAGAAATGTTTGATTGTGAACAATTCAAATATATATTCAATAAGCACTCTGTTGAGTTGCAGTTAACTCAACGGACTAAGTTCGTTGAGTTATGGCTAACTCAACGGACTATCTTCGTGGACTTAAGTTAACTCCATGAGTCTGTCTCTTCTTTATAATACTGCTATTTACAGAGGAATTCAGCCAACCATTGGGCGATTCCACAGATTGTAAATAACATCAATTAAGCTTTTTAATGCTAGTTAACATTAGATTTATCATTAAGCAATACTAACATTTAGATGATTCAAACAGTAACCATTAAAATCTTTAAGTTTTTTGTACGAACCAATTTCAGTAAACTGTAAAATTAAAACTAACATAAAACAATCATAAAACTGATACAGATAACATTAATCACGATACAACACAAACAATACAACACTCAAATACAACATACAAACAAAGATAAATTGTTTTTGGTATTTTTGTTTTGATGTGAACATGGAAATGGGCGAAAGGTGAAATGTAAAGTAATCTCACTTGACAGTAAATACTCCGACACTACTTGCAACGCGATTACACCACTGAAAATTAAACCACTTACAATTCTGTTTCCTCTCCCTATAGAATCGCGAGTCTAGAATTGCAAAATGATCTCCTCTTCAGCATACAGGCATCAACCCGAAGCCAAGGCTAAAAGCTTTACGATCTCCTAAAATATGAGTCGGCGCTTGGTGAAAATGTCTTCCCTTCCCGTGACGCGATCACTCCTCACAGTGGTTGTTAGGCACTATGTTTGGCTCGGAATCGATCCGACATCAGGCAAGTATCCTTACAGACCTCCGATGATTGGTGATTATGGTGGTGATACGATGGTTGGTGTGATACTTCAGAGAATCGCCGATACTGTCTACAGAAAGCTTAGCGCTCCTCCTCTGTATACACTCCGTCCATCGATCACACTTTCTTCTTTTTTCTTCTTTTCTTTTATATTTCTTCAGTAGTAACTGCTTCTGCTTGAATGATCGGTTGGATTTCCTTCCTTCAGATCAACGGCGATGCTTCCTTCTCCATGCGTGATTGAATTCCTGCGTGATACGTACAAACGTGGTTTTTCCTTCCAACTGTCTGTTCCTGCAACCGCTACAGTGGCATTTTGGAAAATAACTATAAAATACATGTAATAAAGAAATAAGCCGCTAACCTAACACGTTACCTTAGTGTATATTCATGTAACTCAACGTGTACAGTTATGCTAACTTAACGAGTTAAACATGTGCATCTCACGTGATATTCTAAAGCATTTAAATTCAACACGTGCATAAAATACATGCAATAAAGAAATAAGCCGCTAACCTAACGCGTTACCTTAGTGTATATTTATGTAACTCAACGCGTATAGTTATGATAACTTAACGAGTTATAACTTAAGCAAATCTACCAGCTCTCGACACGTGTCAGCAGCAGTTTAAACATAAAATAACATTTTGGAGAGTTACAGGTATAACTATCCGATGCTTAGATGCATTTTCAGATACCTAAGAATTTCACACCTTGCAACTTACCGACAGTTTATAAAGGTACTAAATTAACATTAATTTCCCAAAATTAAGCATATTTTTTAATTAAAGCATATAATAGTGCAATTATAACATAATGGCTTAATTCTCATATGATAAGCTAAATATTATGCAATTAACCATCATTTAACCGTTAATAATAAGTACTTTTTCATTCTAAACACTTCCCCATACCAAAATTTTGCTAGTCCAATAGCAAACTAAGATCTAATTAATTGGTCTTTCAAAAAGTGCTAGAATTAATTCTTCCCCCTTTTTTTTTCTGTTTAGCATAAACATATATTCTGTATGTTTCAGTAATCAACCTGCAAATATATTTAGAATATATGTAAATTACATACAAAGTATATCATCTTCATATAGGTGTTAATTATATTATTGTTTGTTCTTCTTTTCATCATCTGTAATCTTGAATTTTCCAATAAGTTTTCTAGAAGAAATTTCAACAACATACGAATCAAGGTACAATCCAATTAAATCTGATTAAGACAAGTAGAATAAAGAATTGTATTTTCATTAAACAACTTCAAAAGTCAATTCCAAATTCATATTTTAGTAATTCTAGATAACAGAAAATATACTCGATTCATAAGATATCTGTATTTCACAAAACACTTGTATCTTTTCAGAACAGTATATGTTTTTTTCTTTTTTGTGTACTTTAAAAGTTAATTTGACAAGCTTGAATCATACAAGAGCTTTCTAATGTACTCATGTAACGAGCTTTAAATCAACAATCCCAGATTTGATCAGAATCTTAGGTTGCCAGATTTTCAGAGTCCTTTTTCAGGTCAACAATCCTTACATACCTATCTGCTCAAGTACAAAAGGCTCGTGATCAAACAAGTCAATAAACTCTCAAATTTTTTTTTTTTTTTTTTTTCTAAAAAAAAATGCACACACAAAACAAAGCATTAATCACATACTGTATATGCACGTATTTCATTAATACAGATATAGTAAAACACCAATCTCAAATTTCCTGTAGGTCTCCAATAATATAAATTTTCAGGAATTGCAGAATTTTTATCAGAAAATATTAAAGCTGACCCACAATTTTAAGTTGGTGCTTCAAATATATTAGGTCTTCCTATATTCCATTCTTCTCCAATTATAGGATTTCTTATCAAAATATCAGGTAATGATAAACTTGCATACCTTGGTCTCGTCTTGTATATGATTAATCCTTCATCTATCCCCATAATATGACTCATTCCTTCTAATGCATTAGGTGGAATTCCAGTAGTTTCTTCCATAGCCAGATATTCATGGGTATTTGAACTACGATTAAATGACCTCTATATGAATCCATCTCTAATCTTAGTCATTTTTGCAGCTTGTAGTCCTTGAAAATATTTTTCTTCAATACAGTCTTTAATTTCATTTGATACACAACACAACCTGCATAGATCTTTAGCTGACAAGTTACTTAGTATTTCCCTTAGTGCATCCAACGGTAATTGCATTAATTCAATTTGTCGATTCTGTAAAATAAAAACAAAAATTTAGTAGAAACAAAAATTAACATAACTACTGCACACCCTCGTGGAGTTAAGGCATAACTCAACGGACTAAGTTCGTTGAGTTAAAAATTAACTTTACGATACTATTAACTTAAAATAAAACATATATACATACAGATGGTTGCTTTAGATATGCTGCTTAATTCAGCTGCCCTCCCAGAAGAGGTATCAATTTCATTAACCGTTCTATTGACAGGATTAGGTATAGCTTGTATTGGCAATCCTCTAGTAGGTCTAACTTCCATTGGTTCCTTCTGTCTAAGTGATATATTTCTATTCTGATTTTGATTTGCAGCATTTCCAAATATCAATTCTAGACGATTGTTTACTTGTTGGATTATCTTTTCTAATTTCTCTATTCTAGCTCCTTGTTCAATTAATACTTCATAACTTATGTTCTTCTCATTTATATTTTCTCCTCCCTGGAAATTGTTGTTTCTCGAAGATAAATTCGAGTGATTTCTCCAATTAGGATTATAAGAATTTCCCAAGTTATCTCTCTGGTTTCTAACATAAATAATATCTAAGTCATTTATGTTTGTATTCTTTTCTGCTAGCTTTTGATTTAATGATAACTCTTCTATTTTCTTTGTTAATTCATTTAATTTCACCTCAAGCATAGTATTGGAATCTATTTCATGCATTCCTCTTGGTAATAATCTTTTATCTGCAATAGCTTCAGCCGAATTTTCCCACTGTGTAGTTCTTTTTACAAAATTTTCTAAATATGCCCATGCTTCTTCACTACATAATTTTAAAAATCCATTTTGACAAGTAGATTCTAATAAAGATTTCGTTGAAAAATCTATGCCTTCATAAATTATGCCTATTAATTGTGCTTTACTCATTGCATGATGTGGACATTAAGTCAGTAAATCTTTAAATCTTTCAAAATATTTCCAGAATGATTCACCCTGTTTTTGGCTACACATTAATATTTCTTTCTTCTTTTTAATCGTTTGATGTGTTGGATAGTATTTTTCCAGAAAAACAGAGCAAAATTCAGTCTATGCAGAAATTGAATCAGGCGATAGAGTATATAACCATCTCTTAGTTGTATCTTTTAAAGCAAAAAGGATATATCTAAGTTTAATAGCATCTATACTCATGTTCGGCATTCTCATCATTTGACAAACTTCGTTAAATTCTCTAAGGAAATAATAGGAATCATCTCTTTCTAATCCATAAAAATGTGGCAATTGACTAATATAATTAGATTTCAGTTCAAACCTATCTCCCTCAAAGTTTGGCAATTGAATACATGAAGGTTCATCAATTAATTCAGGATACAAAATCTCTCCTAATGGTTTTTCTACTGGAGTAGTCATCTCTACGTTCTCTTTTAAAGAAAGGTTAGCTACACCCCAAAGAATTTCGTTAAAGTTCAGTTCAGAAAATTTTTCAGTACTCCTCTACAATGAAAATTCCAAGGTAGGTGTTCTTACTAATCGTTTAGTGCTTAGAGAATGAGTCCATGTGCTCATAAATAAATAGCAGAAGATTAATTACATACAAGTCTAAAGCTTTCCATTCTATAAATATTTGTTGTCGGATGAAGGTTGAATCAGCTGCTTCTCCTTCCAGTTCCTCCAACGCTTTCTCCTTTCTTTTAAAAGTGCTGGTAACTCGTAAATAACATTCTATTTCATATATATACTGCGCATCCATAAAGTGAATAAATCTCGTTGCAAGAACGTGACTTGCAACGTGCATCGTGGTTCCTATTTTTATGGGTACGTGTACCACTACTAATTTCAAATTTTGGTAACCGCTAAACTGACGAAGTTTCGTTTGTGGTTAAAAGAATAACCGTTTTGCTTAATCCACGAACTAACCTCGTTGAGTTACAGATTACTCAATAGAACACAGTCGGTTATTGTTGCTAACTCCACAGACTAACTTCGTTGAGTTACAGATAACTCAATGGAGTGACCTTATATTATATTACTAACCTCGTGGAGTTACGGTTCACTCAACGGAATTACTTCGTTGAGTTAACACTTGGCAACTTCTAAGCTTCACTCTCGTAAGTTTTCTATTCTGTTTTTTTTTTTTTTACCGGATTAACTGATACTATGCTTCGGTTAGACCTAAATATATATATATATATTTTAATTTTCTTTTAGTTGGACCGATACTATGTTTCGCTAAAACCAATATTTTTTTTCAAAATTAATATACAATTTTTTTTCCGGTTTAGCCGATACTACGCTTCGGTCAAACCTAAATATTTTTGAATTTTCCAGTTTAACCGATGCTACGCTTCAGTAAGACCTAAATATTTTTTATTTTTTATTTTTTAACTTTTCTTTCGGTTGGACCGATACTATGTTTCGATCAAACCAATATTTTTTTTCTGAAAATTAATATACAATTTTTTTTAATGTTCCGATCATACCGATGGATCCGGTTGGTTGAACCACAACTAGTTTTATGTTTTATATATATTTTTAATGTTTAACTCAATTCAATTCAATTCACTTCGACTCAATTCAATTCAATTCCCCGACAACGACGCCATAAAACTTGTTCGTGTTTTCCCAGCACTACACTAGAAAAACTTGGATTTGTTACTTCTATTTTTACTTAGTTAATTTATCTTTATGCATATTCTTTCTTTTAGAAGTAAACAAACAACCTTTAATACAATTTAGATATTAATTCCAATTTGTACTTTAACTACAGGTGCACAGTGTCTATTGTATCAGTGTGCAACTACAGGTCGATCCCACAGGGAATTGCTGACGAATTTAAGAAATGTTTGATTGTGAACAATTCAAATATATATTCAATAAGCACTCCGTTGAGTTACAATTAACTCAATGGACTAAGTTTGTTGAGTTATGGCAAACTCAACGGACTATCCTCGTGGACTTAAGTTAACTCCACGAGCCTGTCTCTTCTTTATAATACTACTATTTACAAAGGAATTCGGCTAACCATTGGGCGATTCCAAAGATTGTAAATAACATCAATTAAGCTTTTTAATGCTAGTTAACATTGGATTTATCATTAAGCAATACTAACATTCAGATGATTCAAATAGTAACCATTAAAATCTTTAAGTTTTTTGTACGAACCAATTTCAGTAAACCGTAAAATTAAAACTAACATAAAATAATCATAAAACTGATACGGATAACATTAATCACAATACAACACAAACAATACAACACTCAAATACAACATACAAACAAAGATAAATTGTTTTTGGTATTTTTGTTTTGATATGAACATGGAAATGGGCGAAAGGTGAAATGTAAAGTAATCTCACTTGATAGTAAATACTTCTGACACTACTTGCAATGCGATTACACCACTGAAAATTAAACCACTTACAATTCTGTCCTCTCCCTATAGAATCGCGAGTCCAGAATTGCAAGATGATCTCCTCTTCAGCATACAGGCATCAACCCGAAGCCAAGGCTAAAAGCTTTACGATCTCCTGAAATATGAGTCGGCGCTTGGTGAAAATGTCTTCCCTTCCCGCCACGCGATCACTCCTCACAGTGGTTGTCAAGCACTATGTTTGGCTCGGAATCGACCCGACATCAGGCAAGTATCCTCACAGACCTCCGATGATTAGTGATTATGGTGGTGATACGATAGTTGGTGTGATACTTCAGAGAATCGCCAATATTGTCTACAAAAAGATCAGTGCTCCTCCTCTGTATACACTCCGTCCATCGATCACACTTTCTTCTTTTTTTCTTCTTTTCTTTATATTTCTTCAGTAGTAACTACTTCTACTTGAATGATTGGTTGGATTTCCTTCCTTCAGATTAACGGCGATGCTTCCTTCTCCATGCACGATTGAATTCCTGCGTGATACGTGCAAACGTGGTTTTTCCTTCCAACTGTCTGTTCCTACAACTGCTACAGTGGCATTTTGGAAAATAACTATAAAATACATGCAATAAAGAAATAAGCTGCTAACCTAACACGTTACCTTAGTGTATATTCATGTAACTCAACGCGTACAGTTATGCTAACTTAACAAGTTAAACATGTGCATCTCACGTGATATTCTAAAGCATTTAAATTCAACACGTGCATAAAATACATGCAATAAAGAAATAAGTCGCTAACCTAACGCGTTACCTTAGTATATATTCATGTAACTCAACGTGTATAGTTATGCTAACTTAACGAGTTATAACTTAAGTAAATCTACCAGCTCTCAACACATGTTAGCAGTCGTTTAAACATAAAATAACATTTCGGAGAGTTACAGGTATAACTTTCCGATGCTCAGATGCATTTTCGGATACTTAAGAATTTCACAACTTGCAACTTACCGACAGTTCATAAATGTACTAAATTAACATTAATTCCCCAAAATTAAGCAGATTTTTCAATTAAAGCATATAACAGTGCAATTATAACATAATGGCTTAATTCTCATATGATAAGCTAAATATTATGCAATTAACCATCATTTAACCGTTAATAATATGCACTTTTTCATTCTAAACAGCACACTAGAGGGAGAGTGAATAGTGTCTTAATAAAATTTATTTTGCTTTTAAAAAATTCAGAAGCTGTTGACACTAATGAACCCTGATTAATTGATTTTGGAATTAAAACATGTAGTGTAGAAAGTAAAGAACACAAAGAGATTTATAGTGGTTCCCCAAACTGGGTAGTCCACTCCTCATGGCCACAACCTCGAGAATTCCACTAAGTGCTTTTAAGGCTAAGCACAAACCTTAAACAAGTTACTTTTGCAGGCTAAGCAACAACATTACAGATGTTTTTAAAGGCTGAACACAAACCTTACACAAAGCACCCACTTTGTGTACTCAAGACCCCAATCTTGAGTAAGTAAAGTATCACACTTCACTCTCTTCACCAAGGCCCCAACCTTGTGAAGGTATACTCATAACACCCTTGTGAGTTAATGTTTTCAAGTAAATGAGAATACAAGTTAAAACCAGGAGTCACTGACTCAAAATGAAAATGACACACAACACCAGATCAACTCCTATGAAGAGTTGACATAGAAGCTCTGAGGAGATTTCTTGATTGATCTACAGTTGATGATCTTTTGGACTTTGTTGCAGATGAATCTTCAAGGTGTTTACAAAATTATTGAACAGACAATTTCTCCTCTCGAGTGTTGAAAAATTCTGTGTGTATCTATCAGTTTTCTACAAAAATCCTTTTTATTTTTCCTTCGAGATTTGCCTATATGGAAAGAATTCTGAAATTGTTAGATGCCTTATGCAAGAACTCATTTTCAGCAACCTTTAATCATATTAAAGTTGAGATCTGCAATCAAAAGATATCTTGCCACAAAGATTAGTCAATTAATAAAAGTTGTAGTTTCTGTAAAAATAAAATCTTCGGAGGCTTTTAGAAAATCGAAGACTTAAATAGATAACATGCCGAAACTCAAAAACATTTCGGATAGATAGAACTAACTTACTGAAAGACCACTTAAGTCATGTATTAAAAATGAAACACGTGTCCTTCAGAAACCACGTTATAAAATATTAAAAAATAAACTATCCGATAGAGTGGACATATTTCAGATACTTATAAAGATAACTCTTCGATCCTTAAGTCATTTCGGATAGTTACATAGGTAACCTTTCGAAAAGTCACTTAAGTTAGAAAATAATTGAAAACTCAACCATCTAAAGCTTAAAACTATTTTTAGATACTTACTGAAGATTACTCTTTGATTCTTAAGAGTTTTCGGATAGTTACATCGTAACCTTCTGAAAAGTCACTTAAGTCAAGCAATGAGAGACTGACATGTGTCCTTCAAAAGAAAGTAATCGAAAATATATTAAAACAAAGAAACAGCTAACTCTTCAGAATAAAAACTTTAACTATCTGAAACCAAAGGGATTTCGGAGACTTACCATAAAAATCATATATGGACATAAAAAGACTTAACTTACCGAAGATAAATACTTTTCGGATAGTTACTTATATAACCGTCAGAAAAATCAAGAGAGAGACTTAACCATCTGATTTGTCCTATTCTGTTTGGTGACTTATAAAATAACTCTCCGATCAAAAAACTATAGACAAAATAACCTGTCGAAATCTAATTCAAAAGATTTTGAGAACAAAGTAGTTAGTCAAAATCCATTTGAGTAAAAAGACATCTAAACTATGGCAGAAATAATTAAACCACACGTTTTGCATCATCAAAATTAATTGATAAAATAAATAAACTAACAATCTCCCCCTTTTTGATGATGACAAAATTGTAAACAGATATATTCTCCCCTTTTGTCAGAATTAAAAAGTGGAGACAATTAAATGAAGAATACATGGAGATAAATAAAATGTAATTTTATTGATTCAAGAGTAAGAACAATAGGGATACATAAAAAAATGATAATTACGTCCAAGGAAACAAAAAAAAAACAAACAAATTAAGGTGTAGTTGACTTTTTCTGTAACAATTCTTGAATTAAGTTATCCCTCTCTCTCAGAAGTTGTTCTAAATGAGCCACTTGATCCAAAAGCATCTGATTATGTTGAAGTAGAAGCTCATTCTATTTTAGGAGGGTCTCAGAACTGTTAACTGCTGAAAATGAAGCTGTTGGAGCTGGAGGAGGTGCTACAGGAGGTGGAGTTTCTACAGAAGGAGGTATAGCAGGAGGTGGATGTTCTATAGAAGGAGAAGTTGAATTTTGAGTTGCAGATGGTTGAAAATGAGAGGGCAACTCAACCGAATTAGAAGATTACATTCTCTGAAGATCCTTAAGTTGTAATACTCTTCTTTTAATGGATTTCAGAGGCTTACCTGATAAATCAATGTATCTGACCATCAGATGATAAATAAAATCTTCATAGTACAGAAAACTTTGCAGATGAGAAATCTGAGCAACAATAACTTTTGCCTAGTTAACCTTGATACCAGCCATCACAGCATAAGTGGCTTGGTAGACTTTCCTTTCCAATTCATCTACATGACCAATCTTTTGAAATACAGAGGTAGACAGAATTGTAGCAATCATCTGGGCTAAACCATTTAGATGTGCAATCTTAACTAACTTCAATTTTCTATCAGGAGAATTTCCAATCAATTTATTCATCTCGGATTCTTGCCACCCAAGTTGTGATGAAGAAAGAGCAATATTGATACTAGTAGATGATATTCCAAATAGATTCTCCAAAAAATCTCCATCGATTCTTATTGTTTGATTTTGGAGGTGCAGGAGACAAATATGAGGAAAAATCTCAAGGTTAGAGTAGAAAAGGGGAATTAGGTCTTCAAAAATAGATAACCCTGAGGGGGAAGAGATAAGACCTAAAAGCTCTTGATAAATTAGCAGACTATGAATCAAATCCATTCCTTTAAAATTTACAGGTCTGCTATAAAAACTCTTCATACCCTAATATTTATTAAAAAAGAGATCCCTAGCTATAGAGGATCTGAAATAATATACATCTGTAGGGATGTCTAAAGAAAAATTGACTTCAACCTCTGGATCTTCATCTGCGGGAGGGTTTACAAAAGAAGGAGGAGATTGAGGAGCAAAAACAAAACCTAAATCTTCATACAATCCTTGTATCACCAGTTGAGTGTGAGGAGAAGGAATTGGATGAGATTCTACATCAGATGAAGGAGGAGGAGGTGTGAATTTTTCTCTATGTACAAGCAAAGATTGGGAAAAACTCGGATGAGAAGAAAGGGTTTTCTTTCTTCTCCTAAAGTAAGTAAATGAAGTAGATGGAAGAGGAGAGGAGACAACTGTAGGCAAAATTGGACTAGCTGAGGAGATAAAATGAGAAGGACCAGGAGCAATTTGGTGTAGAATTCCAATACATAACTCAGGAATTAGAGGATATGAACGATCAGCCACATGCTTGAAATCAATTCCTTTCAGTGGCAAAAAGAATTCAGGTTCAACCAATGATTTCTTCTTCTCTACCAAATCAGAAAAATCATGAAGGCAAGTAGGCTCTGTAGGCTCTTGAATCTTAATTCCTGGTTGCTCACTGAGTTTATGCAATAATGCTTGAGTTCTCTTCCTAACTAGAGTATCTTGTAAATGTAGGGCTGCAATGCTCATTTTTTAGATGCCCTAGTATCCTCAAAAGCATTCAAAAATTGGCTAACATAAGCCTCATAAATAGATTTAAATTGAGGTTCTACGGAGTTCACTTTGGCAGTAAATATGTTTTCATCATCTGAAGAAGAATCCTTAGAAACCCTAGAATCAACACAATCTGTTTTACTGCTTTGTGAAGCACGGGTAGAAATCGTCTTTAGTTTCTTATGACTAGTAGAGGTTTTAGTGGATTTTCTCGAGGAATGCTGCTTGGTTTTCAACTGTTTTCTACTTTTAACACCAGTGGTAATAGGACGAAGTTTACGAAAAACAAACAACTATTTCTCCAAACAAAATAACCGAGTAACTATGTCTAAATTGCCATATACTGACTCAATATCAATAACCTCTTCTCTGGTAGAAATAATTTGTTGAACTTGTTTAGGAGAAAGATCTTCCATACCTGTTTGGAGATCTTGTTCCATTCTGTGAATCTGTTGTTCTTGCTCTTGTAGAGAGAGGGTAGAGAAACAACCAGATGAAGCCATGAAGGAGGAGGCGCGAAAAAGGGATGAAGTAGACGAAAGATTTGAGAATCGAAAGGTTAAAACAGAGTGAGAAGATAACCCTCTAAAAGCATATATAAAAATCAGAAAGTTCTAGTGATCGGTCAGTTAGAGGCCTAACTTATCAAAAGAAAAGAATTTTCGGATAGTTACAAGATAAATGTCCGAAAAAGAAATAAGGCACAAGACAGTAACTTGCCAAAAACTAATAAGTTTTCAAATAGTTACAACTTAACTATCCGAAAAACCCTTAAGACAAAAAGACTAACACTCCAACGACTACCAACACCCAACAAGGTAAAGAAAATAACTCCCCCTAAAACTATGCTAACTAAAAAAATCTTAAAATTGAGAAATCAGACATATCAAAAAGAATAAACTCCTCTTGAATATATGAATAAAAGAAATCAAAAATATTTTGGTTGAGTTATTTGTAGTTTTATAATGTTTTTATTTTATATATTTTGTTTTCTTTTTATTTAAATTTTAATTTTTGGAGAATTAATGAATTATTCAAGGCTCCACATTAAGATAAATAACACATTTCACATAGCATAAGGACTTGATCCTATGGTTCACCTTATTAACCTTAAAGAAATTAGTTTTTAAAAACTTCAGTGCTAGAATTTAATATTTTTAGAATAGAAAAATTCAGATACATTTAATATGTTCTCTCTGACCAGTTTGAAATTTCCATGAAGCAACCCCAATGTATATTTTCCCTTAACCATGTTTGTTATGTAATTAACTAAGAGAAAAAGAAGAACTTTGAGAATTATGAAACTGTTAGTAATGCATAGCCATAATCGGAGGTTTTTTTTTTGTTTAAATTGGTGTTGGTTGCAGGCTGCAATAAGACTCATTCTAAGTTCTTCTTTTTTGCAGGCTGTGAAATTCTTAAGTATCCGAAAATGCATCGGAGCATTGGATAGTTATACCTGTAACTCTCTGAATGTTATTTTATGTTTAAACTGCTATTGACACGTGTCGAGAGCTGGTAGATTTACTTAAGTTATAACGCGTTAGGTTAGTGGCTTATTTCTTTATTGCATGTATTTTATGCACGTGTTGAATTTAAATGCTTTAGAATATCACATGAGATGCACATGTTTAACTCGTTAAGTTAGCATAACTGTACACGTTGAGTTACATGAATATACACTAAGGTAACGCGTTAGGTTAGCGGCTTATTTCTTTATTGCATGTATTTAATAGTTATTTTCCAAAATGCCACTGTAGCAGTTGCAGGAATAGACAGTTGGAAGGAAAAACCACGTTTGCACGTATCACGTAGGAATTCAATCGCACATGGAGAAGGAAGCATCACCGTTGATCTGAAGGAAAGAAATCCAACTGATCATTCAAGCAGAAGCAATTACTACTTAAGAAATATAAAAGAAAAGAAGAAAAAAAGAAGAAAGTGTGATTGATGGACGGAGTGTATATAGAGGAGGAGCACCGAGCTTTCTGCAGACAGTATCGGTGATTCTCCGAAGTATCACACCAACCATCGTATCACCACCATAATCACCAATCATCGGAGGTCTGTGAGGATACTTGCCTGATGTCAGGTCGATTCCGAGCCAAACACAGTGCCTGACAACCATTGTGAGGAGTGATCGCATCGCGGGAAGGGAAGCCATTTTCACCAAGCGCCGACTCATATTTCAGGGGATCGTAAAGCTTTTAGCCTTGGCTTCGGGTTGATGCCTGTATGCTGAAGAGGAGATCATCTTGCAATTCTGGACTCGCGATTCTATAAGGAGAGGAGACAGAATTGTAAGTGGTTTAATTTTCAGTGGTGTAATCGCATTGCAAGTAGTATCGGAAGTATTTACTATCAAGTGAGATTACTTTACATTTCACCTTTCACCCATTTCCATGTTCACATCAAAACAAAAATACCAAAAACAATTTATCTTTGTTTGTATGTTGTATTTAAGTGTTGTATTGTTTGTGTTGTATCGTGATTAATGTTATCTATATTAGTTTTATGATTGTTTTATGTTAGTTTTAATTTTACAGTTTACTGAAATTGGTTCCTACAAAAAAACTTAAAGATTTTAATGGTTACTGTTTGAATCATCTGAATGTTAGTATTGCTTAATGATAAATCCAATGTTAACTAGCATTAAAAGCTTAATTGATGTTATTTACAATCTGTGGAATCGTCCAATGGTTGGCCAAATTCCTTTGTAAATAGCAGTATTATAAAGAAGAGATAGGCTCGTGGAATTAACTTAAGTCCACGAGGATAGTCCGTTGAGTTAGCCATAACTCAACGAACTTAGTCCGTTGAGTTAATTGTAACTCAACGGAGTGCTTATTGAATATATATTTGAATTGTTCACAATCAAACATTTCTTAAATTTGTCAGCAATTCCCTATGGGATCGACCTGTACTTGCACACTGATACAATAGACACTGTGCACTTGTAGTTAAAGTACAAATTGGAATTAATATCTAAATTGTATTAAATGTTGTTTGTTTACTTCTGAAAGAAAGAATAGGCATAAAGATAAATTAACTAAGTAAAAATAGAAGTAACAAATCCAAGTTTTTCTAGTCTAGTGCTGGGAAAATACAAACAAGTTTTATGGCGCCGTTGTTGGGGAATTGAATTGAATTGAGTCGAAGTGAATTGAATTGAATTGACTTAAACATTAAAAATATATATAAAACATAAAAATAGTTGAGGTTCAACCGACTGGATCCATCGGTATGACCAGAACATTAAAAAAAAAATTGTATATTAATTTTCAGAAAAAATATTGGTTTTACCGAAACATAGTATCATTCAATCGAAAGAAAAATAAAAAAAATAAAAAAATATTTAGGTTTGATCGAAGCGTAGTATCGATTAAACAAGAAAAAAAAAATTGTATATTAATTTTCAGAAAAAATATTGGTTTTACCGAAACATAGTATTGGTCCAACCGAAAGAAAAATAAAAAAATAAAAAATATTTAGGTTTGATCGAAGCGTAGTATCGGTTAAACCAGAAAAAGAAATTGTATATTAATTTTCAGAAAAAAATATTGGTTTTATCGAAACATAGTATCGGTTCAATCGAAAGAAAAATAAAAAATATTTAGGTATAACCGAAGCATAGTATCGGTTAAACCAGTAAAAAAAAAAAACAGAATAGAAAACTTACAAGAGTGAAACTTAGATGTTGCCAAGTGTTAACTCAATGAATTAAGTCCGTTGAGTTAACCGTAACTCCACGAGGTCAGTAATATAATATAAGGTCACTCCGTTGAGTTATCTGTAACTCAACGAAGTTAGTCCGTTGAGTTAGCAACAGTAACCGACTGTGTTCTGTTGAGTAATCTATAACTCAACGAGGCTAGTTCGTGGATTAAGCAAAACGGTTATTCTTTTAACCACAAACGAAACTTCGTCGATTTAGCAGTTACCAAAATTTGAAATTAGTAGTGGTACACATACCCATAAAAACAGGAACCACGATGCACGTTGCAAGCCACGTTCTTGCAACGAGATTTATTCACTTTATGGATGCGCAGTATATATATGAAACAGAATGTTATTTACGAGTTACCAGCACTTTTAAAAGAAAGGAGAAAGCGTTGGAGGAACTGAAAGGAGAAGCAACTGATTCAACCTTCATCCGACAACAAATATTTATAGAATGGAAAGCTTCAGACTGGTATGTAATTAATCTTCTGCTATTTATTTATGAGCACATGGACTCGTTCTCTAAGTACTAAACGATTAGTAAGAACACCTACTTAGGAATTTTCATTGCAAAGGAGTACTGAAAAATTTTCTGAACTGAACTTTAACGAAATTCTTTGGGGTGTAGCTAACCTTTCTTTAAAAGAGAACGTAGAGATGGCTGCTCTAGTAGAAAAACCATTAAGAGAAATTCTGTATCCTGAATTAATTGATGAACCTTCATGTATTCGATTGCCAAACTTTGAGGGAGATAGGTTTGAACTGAAATCTAATTATATTAGTCAATTGCCACATTTTCATGGATTAGAAAGAGAGGATGCCTATTATTTCCTTAGAGAATTTAACGAAGTTTGTCAAATATTATCCAACAAGTAAACAATCGTCTAGAATTTATATTTGGAAATGCTGCAAATAAAAATCAGAATAGAAATATCACTTAAACAAAAGGAACCAATGGAAGTTAGACCTATTGGAGGATTGCCAATACAAGCTATACCTAATCCTGTCAATAGAACGGTTAATGAAATTGATACCTCTTCTAGGAGGGCAGCTGAATGAAGCAGCATATCTAAAGCAACTATCTATATGTATATATGTTTTATTTTAAGTTAATAGTATCGTAGAGTTAATTTTTAACTCAACGAACTTAGTCCGTTGAGTTATGCCTTAACTCCACGAGGGTGTGTAGTAGTTATGTTAATTTTTGTCTTTGCTAAATTTTTGTTTTTATTTTACAGAATCGACAAATGGAATTAATGCAATTGCCATTAGATGCACTAAGGGAAATACTAAGTAACTTGTCAACTAAAGATCTGTGCAAGCTGTGTTGTGTATCAAAGGAAATTAAAGACTGTATTGAAGAAAAATATTTTCAGGGACTACAAGCTGCAAAAATGACTAAGATTAGAGATGGATTCATATGGAGGTCATTTAATCGTAGTTCAAATACCCATGAATATCTGGCTATAGAAGAAACTACTGGAATTCTACCCAATGCATTAGAAGGAATGAGTCATATTATGGGGATAGATGAAGGATTAATCATATATAAGACGAGACCAAGGTATGCAAGTTTATCATTACCTGATATTTTGATAAGAAACCCTATAACAGGAGAAGAATGGAATATAGGAAGACCTAATAGATTTGAAGCACCAACTGTAAATTGTGGGTCAGCTTTAATATTTTCTAATAAAAATTCTGCAATTTCTGAAAAATTATATTATTGGAGACCTACAGGAAATTGGGGTGAAGATTTACGCTTAAGTGTGTATAATTTTCTGAACAGATCTTGGAATGAAAACATCATAATATATCTAGGACAAAAATCATTAATTAACCAAACACATGTCATACTTGATGGATATATCTATTTAGTCACGGAGATATCATTAGCATATGGATCTGATTTATACATAGTGAGCATAGACAGTTATGATGATTATATAGAAATTTTACCTGTACCGAACGAAATAGCTAAACCACCATCTGTAGAATTTAATGAAATTCAAATAGGAATGTGGTATAATGAAGAAGATGATCCTACTTTATGTCTGATAAGATGGTGGGATGAACTGATGAAATTTCCAATATGGATTATGGAAGACATGAATGAATGGAAGTGGGAAGAAGAGTATATTGAAATAGATGTAGAAATAGAAACTGCTACATTACCTTGGAACCAAAAAGGATCCCTTTCTGCATTACATATCATTAATGGTAATACACTCGTATTTGGAATTTATAATATATTGCATATTTACAAATTAAAAAGGAACAAGAACTACTTTAAAACAGAATTAATAGCAAGAAGAACTATGCCTAAAAAGTTTGCTTGGACTGATACATTTATTCTATTTGTTTCTACTTTTCAATCATGTTCTTAAGCTGTGATTTTGTGTGTTTAACGTGTGTATTCTGCATTTATTTTTAGAAAAAAAGAAGAAGGAATTTTGAAGTTTTTCATGTTCATTTTATAAAAAAAAAAACAAACAAAACAAAATATCAATCCAGTTTGTTGGTATCTGTTTTAGGAAACCAATTGGCTTGCTTGTGAGCCACCAAAGGCATAGGAGCCTAGGTTCCACACAAGACACTGATTTATTAATATCTGTTAAATGTTATTTTGTTTTATATTCTGTATTTATCTGAGAATGAAAAGTTTTTCAGAATCAAAAATCGGAATATGCAGAAATAGATACAAATGGAACAAGGTATGTAACCAATTACTTATCCTGAATTTTAAATCAAACAAAACTTTATTCATGCCTACTACAATTACTATACTTATTGTCAAATCTTTTACATTGAGGACAATGCAAAATGTAGGTATGGGGGGGAGGTAATTAAAGTAACAGCCATGTAAGTTTGTTAATTAAAGGAATTAAAATGGTACTGCAAAGTTTTGAGGAAATTGAAAATTTTTATGAAATTGCTATAACTATCCGATAATTGAGACTGTAAATTTTTTATAAACTGCTTGAATGTTATATTTAGAAGGCTATAGAAGATGCTATAGAATTTATTATTTATGTAAATCTAGATATAGTATCTTATGATTTTTTTGAATTTTATGAGTTTAACAGTTTCACGATTTTAAAATGAAATCAGAAAATTATCTGAAGTCCTAATGGAGATGAGATGTGAATTCTAGATTAAATGAAACACATATGATGAAAGATACATTTACTTTGACTAATTGAACTTGTAGAATGATTTATGTGTAGATCTTATTAAACTATAGATAAAGTATGAGCTTATTGTTATAGATTCATATTTTTAGTAAATGATAGAAGCAGGATTATATGAGATTGGTGTTTTACTGCATCTGTATTAATGAAATATGTGCATATACAGTATGTGATTAATGCTTTGTTTTGTGTGTGCATTTATTTTTAGAAAAAAAAAAAGAAAAAAAAAACTTTGAGAGTTTATTGACTTGTTTGATCACGAGCCTTTTGTACTTGAGCAGATAGGTATGTAAGGATTGTTGACCTAAAAAAGGACTCTGAAAATCTGGCAACCTAAGATCCTAATCAGATTTGGGATTGTTGACTGAAAGCTCATTACATGGGTACATTAGAAAGCTCTTATATGATTCAAGCTTGTCAAATTAACTTTTAAAGTACAAAAAAAAAAAAAAACATATACTGTTCTATAAAGATACAAGTGTTTTGTGAAATACAGATATCTTATGAATCGAGTTTATTTTCTATTATCTAGAATTGCTGAAATATGAATCTGGAATTGACTTTTGAAGTTGTTTAATAGAAATACAATTCTTTATTCTACTTGTCTTAATCAGATTGAATTGGATTGTACTTTGATTCGTATGTTGTTGAAATTTCTTCTAGAAAACTTATTGGAAAATTCAAGATTACAGATGATGAAAAGAAGAACAAACGATAATATAATTAACACCTATATGAAGATGATATACTTTGTATGTAATTTACATATATTCTAAATATCGTTGCAAGTTGATTACTGAAACATACAGAATATATGTTTATGCTAAACAGAAGAAAACAAACAAAAGGGGAAGAATTAATTCCAGCACTTTTTGAAAGACTAATTAATTAGATCTTAGTTTGCTAAGGGACTAGCAAAATTTAGGTATGGGGCAAGTGTTTAGAATGAAAAAGTGCATATTATTAACGGTTAAATGATGGTTAATTGCATAATATTTAGCTTATCATATGAGAATTAAGCCATTATGTTATATTTGCACTGTTATATGCTTTAATTGAAAAATCTACTTAATTTTGGGGAATTAATGTTAATTTTGTACATTTATGAACTGTCAGTAAGTTCCAAGCTGTGAAATTCTTAAGTATCCGAAAATGCATCTGAGCATCGGATAGTTATTCCTGTAACTCTCCGAAATGTTATTTTATGTTTAAACTACTACTAACACGTGTCGAGAGTTGGTAGATTTACTTAAGTTATAACACGTTAGGTTAGCGGCTTATTTCTTTATTGCATGTATTTTATGCACGTGTTGAATTTAAATACTTTAGAATATCACGTGAGATGCACATGTTTAACTCATTAAGTTAGCATAACTGTACGTGTTGAGTTACATGAATATACACTAAGGTAACGCATTAGGTTAGCAGCTTATTTCTTTATTGCGTGTATTTTATAGTTATTTTCCAAAATGCCACTATAGCGGTTGCAGGAACAGATAGTTGGAAGGAAAAACCACGTTTGCACGTATGACGTAGGAATTCAATCGCACATGGAGAAGGAAGCATCACCGTTGATCTGAAGGAAGGAAATCCAACCGATCATTCAAGCAGAAGCAGTTACTACTGAAGAAATATAAAAGAAAAGAAGAAAAAAAGAAGAAAGTGTGATCGATGGATGGAGTGTATACAGAGGAGGAGCACCGAGCTTTCTGCAGACAGTATCGGCGATTCTACGAAGTATCACACCAACCATCGTATCACCACCATAATCACCAATCATCGGAGGTCTGTGAGGATACTTGCCTGATGTCGAGTCGATTCTGAGCCAAACATAGTGCCTAACAACCACTGTGAGGAGTGATCGCGTCGCGGGAAGGGAAGCTATTTTCACCAAGCGCCGACTCATATTTCAGGAGATCGTAAAGCTTTTAGCCTTGGCTTCGGGTTGATGCCTGTATGCTGAAGAGGAGAACATCTTGCAATTCTAGACTCGCGATTCTATAGGGAGAGGAGACAGAATTGTAAGTGGTTTAATTTTCAGTGGTGTAATCACGTTGCAAGTAGTGTCGGAAGTATTTACTGTCAAGTGAGATTACTTTACATTTCACCTTTCGCCCATTTCCATGTTCACATCAAAACAAAAATACCAAAAACAATTTATCTTTGTTTGTATGTTGTATTTGAGTGTTGTATTGTTTGTGTTGTATCGTGATTAATGTTATCTATATCAGTTTTATGATTGTTTTATGTTAGTTTTAATTTTACAGTTTACTGAAATTGGTTCATTCAAAAAAACTTAAAGATTTTAATGGTTACTGTTTGAATCATCTGAATGTTAATATTGCTTAATGATAAATCCAATGTTAACTAGCATTAAAAAGCTTAATTGATGTTATTTACAATCTGTGGAATCGCCCAATGGTTGGCCGAATTCCTCTATAAATAGCAGTATTATAAAGAAGAGACAGGCTCGTGGAGTTAACTTAAGTCCACAAGGATAGTCCATTGAGTTAGCCATAACTCAACGAACTTAGTCCGTTGAGTTAACTACAAGTTAACAGAGTGCTTATTGAATATATATTTGAATTGTTCACAATCAAACATTTCTTAAATTTGTTAGCAATTCCCTATGGGATCGACCTGTACTTGCACACTGATACAATAGATACTGTGCACTTACAGTTAAAGTACAAATTGGAATTAATATCTAAATTGTATTAAAGGTTGTTTGTTTACTTCTAAAAGAAAGAATAGGCATAAAGATAAATTAACTAAGAAAAAATAGAAGTAACAAATCCAAGTTTTTCTAGTATAGTGCTGGGAAAACACAAACAAACACCTCTAAATTTTTTAATCAAGAAACATTCAGTCTAGCAAATAGGCATACAATCACTGAGTTAATTAAGGTAATTTGGCTATTTTTCGGATTTTGATCCCCATTCTAAGTGTCATGGGGGCATTATTCTATGTGTGGAGCAGAAGCCTTCAATAATTTTGATAAATTAATCTGAGTTGATTTTAATATAGATGTAAGAAATCATTGTAACTTATAAACTCAGTAGAAAGTCATCTGAAGAAGAGTGTTGGTAGAGATTTTTTTTTTGTTTTAAAATTTGAAGAAAAATAATTTGTAAATATTCTCAAGAAATAACTCAAAATAAGAATTAGACAGAAATAGATTATCAAACTAACTTAATATAATTAAAATAGATAATAGAAAATAAGATGGTGAAGTAAATATAAAAGAAATAGAAGATAAAAGATAGTAGGTAAAGCTAAAAATCATTTAGGTAGCATATTCCTAAATCTCTTCTCAATTTAATAAACTGTTTTTCTTCAAGAGGCTTTGTAAAAATATCTGCCAACTGCTCATGAGTAGAAACAAAATTCAGCTCAATGTTATCCTTCATAACATTATCTTTCAAAAAATGGTGTTTTATCTCAATATGTTTTGCCGGACAGTGCAACACAAGGTTCTTTGACGAATTTATTGCACTATTAGTGTCACAATTAATAGGAGTTTTTCCATATGAAATTCCATAATCTTTCATAGTTTGTTTCATCCAAAGAATTTGTGCACAACATAGGGCAGCAGCAACATATTCAACTTCAGTAGTTGATAGGGCAACACAATTTTGCTTCTTACTAAACCATGAAATTAATGAACTGCCAAACAGTTGGCAAGTTCCACTAGTACTCTTTCTATCAGATTTGCATCCAGCATAATCAACATCACTGTATCCAATTAGATCCAAACTACTATCTTTGAAATACATTAAACCAAAATTTGAAGTTTCTTGAAGGTATTTCATTATCCTTTTAATTGCAGATAGGTGAGATTCTTTTGGTTGAGCTTGAAAACGAGTATAGGCACAAACACTGAACATGATATCAGGTCTAGAAGTAGTTAAATAAAGAAGAGAACCTATCATTCCTCTATATTTAGTAATATCAACAGCTGGTCCAGATTCATCTTTATCCAATTTAATTAATGAACTCATAGGAGTGCCTGATAACTTGTAGTTACTCATTCCAAATTTTTCTAAAAGTTGCTTTGTATATTTCTCTTGATATACAAAAATTCCTTTTTCAACTTTTTTAATCTACAATCCCAAAAAGAATGTCAACTCACCCATTAAACTTATCTCAAATTGATTTTTCATCTGATCTGCAAACTTATTACTTAAAATCTCATTAGTTGCTCTAAAAATGATATCATCTACATAAATCTGAACAACTAATAAACCTAGATGATTTTTCTTAAAGAATAAGGTATTGTCAACCTTACCAATAGAAAAATCATTATCTAATAGAAAGGATTTCAGCCTATCATATTAGTTTTAATTCTAAAATCAATTAATCAAGGTTCATTTGTGTCAACAGCTTCCGAATTTTTTAAAAGCAAAATAAACTTTATTAGGACACTATTCACCCTCCCTCTAGTGTGCCATTCAATCCTTTCAGATTTGTGTACCTACAAAATAGTTAAGAAGATATTTTATCTCTTAGAACCCATTTTTGAGTGGGTCTAAGAATTTTAGAGAGAGTTATATCAAAATAATCAATATTTTTAAACTTCAACTTATCTATTTTCTGATAATTATTCTTTCGTTTATTTCTCTTAGTATTATAATTATCAAAACATTTATCTCTATGTAAACTAGAGTTGAAATTTTCATTTCTAACATTATTTGATTGCTGATCCCAATATTTGATATTTTTTAAATATGAAGAAAACTTATCAATAATATTAAAATCCTTAAATGATTTAGCTTGATTTTTTTGAAAATTTCTTTTGAAATTGTTGCATCGTGTGCTATGCTGCATTTTATCAATTTGCACATATTTATCTCCCCTTTTAATCACACACAAAATAATTTTTCTTTTACTATTATTAGTACTAGAAAGAAAGATATTATTTTTAGCAATACCATCATACAATATATAATTTTCAAAAGATGCATCGTGTAAACCAATACCATATTTTTCTACATTTGATATTTTAGTACTAAGTTCATTTATTATAGTTTGACTATTATTCCATTTACTTAATGTAGCCTTTTGATCGCAAACCTTAATCTTTAACATATCAATTTCTGAATTTAAATTAGTAATATTTAGTTTCAGTTTTTCAATTTCACAGATCAATTTCTTTTTATTAGCAATTAAATTTTCACAATTAGCATGCAATTTTCTTTCTATTGCAGTAAACTTTAAAATTTCCTATGCATGCTTTTGATTTTCTTCTTTAAATTTATTCAACATAGAGTTCAGAAAATCAACCTTATTTTCAGATTCATTTAGCATTTTCTTAGTGTCTTTTCCTTCTATTTTTACTTTCTTATATTTTCTAGCTAGTTTATTGTATTTAATAAGTAATCCATTAAAACTATCAAAACTAGCATTTTGATCAAAGGATACCTCACTAGATTTTGCCATGAAGCATACGTTTGCCAAATTTTCTTCTGAATCTGATGTTGATGAGGATTCATTGTCAGATGTTGAATCCTTTGTCTCTTCACTTTTTGAAGTTGAAGAGTCATCCCATGTCACTTTAAGTGCCCTTCTCTTTTTGAATTTCTTATTCTTGAAATTCCTCCTCGAATTCTTTTTATCTTTGTCGAGAGGACAATTAGTTTGAAAGTGACCTGACCTATTGCACTTGTAGCATATGATTTTATCTTTCATGAATGACTTCTTCTCCATATCTCTAAATGTCTTTGCTGACCTGAAATTCTTGCATTTCTTCAATAGATTTCTAAATTTTTTGGTCAATAATAGTAAATCATCGTTAGAATCACTAGTGACTTCTAAGACTTTATCAACCTCAAAAGCCAAATCCCTTCTAGGATTCTTCCCTTTTGGATCTAAATGTTGTACTTCATAGGCTATCAAATTGCCTATGAGATCATCAAGAGTATATGTATTTAAATATTTGGACTCCTCAATTAATGTTGTCTTTTGAGCCTAAATTTTAGTTAAAGATCTAAGGATCTTTCTTACTAAGTCTTTTTCCTCGAATTTCTTGCCTAAAGATTTTAATGAATTTACAATCTCAAGAAAATAGGAAAACATATCAGAGATACATTCATTTTTATGCATTTTAAAAGCTCATATTATGTACTAACATATTAATCTTAGATTCCTTGACCTGGTTAGTACCTTCATTGGCATCTTCTAATACATGTCATATCTCATATGCAGTTTGATATGTAGAAACTTTGTTAAATTGATCATGAGATAAAGCACAAAACAAGATGTTTAAACCTTTAGGATTCAGTGTCATTTGCTCCTTTTCATCAAAAGTCCAAGTATCATATGGAGTCGTAACTAACACTATAGGATTGTTAATTATATGCCATAATTTGAAATCAATTGACTGAAAGAATACTTTCATTCTATATTTCCAATAGCCATAATTGTTACCTTCGAACATAGGAGGACGATTAGTGGTCTATCCTTAGTCATAACTAAGATTTTAGTATTATCCATTTTAAACAGATGATCCTAAGTAAATGACAAGAAAAATTGATTCCTAAATAGAGAAATGAAAGCTCTTAATTATGCTCTGATACTAGTTGTAGGATTATTGTATCACAAGAGGGAGGGTGAATTGTGTCTTTAGTAATTACAATTACCAGCGAATAAAACAAGAACCCAAAATACTCATAAATAAAATTCTATTCTTTATAAACTTTAAAGAAAGAATTTACAATATCTTTTCAGCTCAATTCCCTTCTTGTCGATTTTGATATAGTAATGTCAAATATACAATTCAAATAGAAAATGAAGTCATTATTCAAAACTAATTTCAAATTGTATAAAACCTAATCTTTATGTACGTAACTCCTTTCCTTCTTTTTACTCAGCTTTTGTATCTATTCTTCTTTAGTTGTCGAATTTCTAGACTTCTTGTGTTTGCAGCTCCTTTTCTAAAATTGCTTAAAATTTCAAACTTCTTCTAATGTTGGAAAATTTTTCTAGATATGAATATTCAGACTTAATTTTTCAGTTTGTGATTGGGATTAGGATGATCATAATGTAGCTCGTACTCTTTATTAGTAGTCGAACTCTGACTTCATGTTCAACATGTTCATCCACTTAATCTATAATCTACATACTAATTTTAAATTCAAATTATCCACCATTTCCACTATCTTTTTGAATTTTCACTATGTCCACTATCATTTTAAATTTTCCACGTTCTCCACTATCATTTTGAATTTCCACGATTTCCACTCGTAGATTCATCGAAACTTATCTTCCTGGAGATTTGTAGAATATCTTCTAAGTCATCGCTTTAGTCAAATACTTATCTTTTAAGTATTATAGAAACTTGAATAATTATCTATAACTCTTTGAGTTTTTGCATTTTCAAAACACATGACTGAACAAAGAAAACTTATCTGTTCATTAGTCATTTTATAAAACTCAAACAGCTATCTATCCATGCGTATAAAAACTCGAACAGTTATCTAACTCTTCGATTTTCATTACCGAATGCACATGAAAAACACATGACAACTTAAAATATTAAATTATCTAAATATCTGAAATTTTAACTGTTCGAAATTCTAACTATCCAAAAATTTTAACTATTCAAAAATCTAACTATTCAAAAGTTAACTATTTAAAATTTTAAATGAAAATTTTTGATAAATTATTAATATTTAATTATATGATTATTATATTTAAAAAATATTATTTAAATTTTTTAAAAAATATTAATAAAATATTTATCATCAAAATAAAATTCCTAACAAAGTCCCATATTGTATTTTTAAGGTAGAATCTCATCTCATGGAAGTCTTTAAAGGTAAAGATCGTGTCCAAGTCTAGTACCGAATCAGAAGTCAGGGCCCTTTCGAGCGCTTCCAGTGAACTAACGTGGTTGAGAATGCTCATGCAAGAATTAAATATTCCTTTTTCTCAGCCCACAATATGGTGCGATAATATCTCAGCAATACATCTGACAGCAAATCTTGTGCAACATACTCGTTCTAAACATTTGAACATTGATATGAATTTTATGAGGAATCACATACAAAATGGAAGCTTTAGTGTTAGATACATCAAATCAAATGAACAAGTTAGCCGATGCATTAACAAAGGCTATTGGATCACAAGCTTTCAAGGAATTCTGCTTCAAGCTGTCGTTGGTTCCACCACTTGCAGCTTGAGAGCGGCTATTAGTATATCCCTTTTTTATGTATTCAATTTTTTCTTTTTCAGTTAGTTTATTCTTACTCCTCTTGAGAAGATTCTAAAGGCTGACCATTGTTCCTATATTTTGGATTGTCTCGAACAGTTTTATGAAAGTATATAGGAAAATCAAGATTTCCTCCAAACCAGACTGTGTCATTCTTCTCCCTTCCCCTTCACGTACTCCTTCTCCAGCATTCCCCTTTTTCTAAGTGCATGAACTTCATTCAGATTGTCCAGCTCTTCTGGACCGTCGATCCACATCCGTGCCAGATCCACAGGTCACCAGCAGGCACCCACACACTTCACAGGCCTTTTTCGGACCTTTTCTTCTTTCTTAATTATGAGCATAAGCATCTTATCGTTACCGACGACCACTTCACAATGTGGCGTCGCAATTAAGATTCCAAGTTTAATGAATAAAATTTGTAAAAGAAAAGTTGCGATCGAGGGAAAACTTTTAATTACTCCTCATGCATACATACAGATTTCTCCTTAATTTTGAACTTTTGTTTTTTTGCGTATAAATTTTTTGGAAGCAGAACGGCATGTGTTTGATCGTGCATTCACAACAAAAACCCAGACACATTTAATCATCCTGTACTTGGTTGCCTGGTCGGTGGGATCGCATCTAGGGCAAGAAAGTATGATCGCGATCTTCGTCGCCGTCGCGGTTACGGCTGTTTCCGGTAGCAAGATCTTCTTCCCTTGCCTTGGCAGCCCCGGTGGGTTCGGCCGAGGTCGCACCGCAGCGGTGACACCTGCCGCAATCGTCCGGGAGCACGACATCCCCAAGGACCCGCCTGCACGACGGGCAAGACGAGCGCGAACCGAGCCAGGTGTCGACGCACCGGACGTGGAATCCATGCCCGCACTGGGGGAGGATCCGGATCTCCTCCCCCTCCGAGAAGTCGGCGAGGCAGATAGGGCAGTCGGAGGGGACCTTGCCTTCCGCGGCCATGGACGGGACGAAGGCGAAAATGGGGATGGAGAGGAGGACTTCCCTCTTCACGCCCTTGCGGGGAGGAGAAGGGAGCAGGGAGGGGGTACTGTTGGCAGCACCGCGGCGGCGAAGGCACGCGCAACGAGCGACGAAGCCGACACCGACGACGCAGACGAGTGCGCAGAGGAGGGCGGCCAGGATGACCACCACGTCGGAGTGCATCTCCTCCCCGTCCTGCGAGCCCAATCCGTCGCTAAGGAGGAGTCTACGGGGTGGAGGAGGATGAGACGCCATTGCCATTGCCATTGCCATTGCAAGCGAGGTGACGACGAGGTTGAGGAGCGACTGGTCTGGGATCGGAGGTATGTGCTCGTGCTTATATAGTGCTTGCTGGTCTCCTTCCGGTCTTCTCTCCTTCCGGTCTTCCGGGAAGATGACCGGAATTGGAGGAAAATTACTGGGAGGACTGAGGTCACCCATTCATGTAAATCATCTCATCTCCTACCTTTTTCTTTTTTTTCCCTTCAAAACAACGCTAACCTTTTTATCGGCCAAGTTTGAAACCAAGTTGTTTTCGGATTATAATTTATGAATGTTATATAATAATATATTTAAGTAAGATAAAATAAGAAAAAACTGTACACCGATTAGGGAGGAAGAATTTGTAAACCAACAAAGAAGACCACACAAGTTTTGTACACCTATGAAGGAGCCCTCACCGTCGCCTCCTTTGATATTTAAGTTAAACGAGTGCCTTTAGAAGGGAGATATACATCTTATTATTAGAATGAAACATTTAATATGACGTCATTTAATCTATCGTATCCTCGGCGGACTCTCCTTTCTCGTTTCCCGCATTCCAGTGGGCAGATAGAAGGTTGTGGGTCGGCGGGGATGTGCGGAATGCTGGTATGGATGGAAATGTGGCAGCAGCAAAATAAAGATCCCATGAAATGAAGCAAGATAAAGTATTATCTACACATGATGGAGGGAAAGACGCCCATGATATAACGGCAGGAGATCGAGAAGATCTCCGACTGGGGCATCACCACCAAAACCATGGTCCCGTCGACAGATATTATTTTCTTCTTTGTACACGTGCCGTCACCAAAATCCTTCGGCGACAACGCGGTTCGCCGGACGGGGATTAGATTTAAACCCACCACCATACCACAGAGGGTGCTCTGCGGTGGTCCGCTACTTTTTGACCAGTTGGACTTGCACATCTCAATCCCAAGATCTGGATAAGAACCACGATTCCTTCGCCTTATCCTTGGCCTTGTGTGCTATATATAAATATATATCTCTTAAACGATCACAGACATGCGCCAACTTTACACCTCATGTTAATGGATTCATTTTTTCGACTCTATGAAGATGCATACATGTAATCTCTTCGGCTGATTGTCGCCTCCACAGACTTTGATTTATATTGCTTCAGCTCTTGACCACTCTTGGATCGCCCATCCCTCCTAGGCTTTATTTGTTTAGGACCCCACCACGTATCTTCCCATATATGACACATTTTGTTCCACCAATACATACTTGTATAGATTTTGCCGAAGTTCCTAGAAACCCTAGACTATGCTAGAAATGATCTTCCTTTAGGCATAGATACTAGGCATGGAATCCAGTTGTGGGTCACAGGCATGGCCCCCAAGATGCTTTAGCAAAATCTTATTAAAACTTATCAAACAGGCATGATTCCTTTTATAAGTCTATCTAGAACTAAAGTTTGTCTTAAGACTTTGTAGCCTCTGATTGCCCACATTCAATCCCAAGCACACATCCTCCACCAATCAAAATACATCCAAGGGTATAAATCAGCCAACTCCTATACAACACCCCCTCTCGCTTGGAAAGGGGCACCCTTTTGAGTGCCATTTCTAGCAATGTCATATCCTTAGTTGCATTTGATTATTTGTACCATTAATGTTAGAATTACGAACATAATGGGCTGTATATTGTTGTATTTCTATTCAAACTTTGGGGGCTTTTTTGTACATTCATTTGTATTGTTCTATCTATAACAGGAGGCCATTGTTCATCCAGAGGGTGATTACCTTTTTCATTCTTCTCAGTTTCAGAAGTTATGCTCAATATATATATACTTAGGCCCCGTTTGTTACTTGTGTCGGTCGAGCGTGATATATTTCAGTGGGTTACTGTAACCATGCACAATGAGAGCTGCACGCTACAGTAATTGGAAAGTTGTTTGTTTGGAAGAAAAACACAATCATCTTTCGTTACTATTTGTCACAAATCCTTCCATACGGTATCAACCTAACTTCCATCCTATCCTTGTTTCTCTGCAATATGGCCAATGATGACTGTGCTTCCTCCATCCTTCACCCCAATGTCACCCTCACATCTCTTCCCCTCTCATTTAATATTACCCACCATTTCTATTCACCAATGGAATAATCATTGTATCGTTGCTGGCGGAAGTAATTTTTCACTATTCTTAATCTTCACAAGATATAGCATATGGTTATTGACGAGCTTCTTTTGAGCACTTTGGTCATCGAAGACCTCCCCGATGCTCTTCAGTCCTGGCAGTAGGTGGATTAAAATCAATGCCATCGTGTCTGTTAATGTTCAAACTATGGTGTTCTCTTATTCTATTGTGCAGGATACATGGAACTCGAGTGATGTCTCTTGCCCAACTTCCGCATTCATTTAAATACTCTCCAAAATAATCTACACAATCTTAAAATAATATCAAATCTTTCTCTGCTAGGTTATCTTTTATAGTCATTGTTGGTGCCAAGCTTGCTAATAATGAACTCATTGATTGTGTTATTCGCAAGCTTGGACAAGAATACAAAGAATTTATCACCTCCATGCAATTTCATGATGCTCTTACTTTTGATGATATTTATGATCTTATTTAAGAAGAAGACATAAAAATGTTTTGCTCTTGTCTCCTTATTTAATAATGTTGCTTTTCAAGCATCTTTAGGTAGTAGCTCTGGTAGTTTAAAAGGTAATAAGGGTTGTGGACGTCGACAGAACAAGGGAGGTTGTTATTAAAGTCATTTAGTTGGGCCTTGCATGCGTCCTTCATGTGTTAATCGTGGTTTAGGTTGTTAAATGCAATTTATACAATTAGTTAATAGACTATTGATCTTTGTTTAATTCATTGTAATACACTCAAACCACCTGTAATAGAGCTTTTTACTAACATAGGGTGAAAAGGGTTGGGTTTGTGACGTTTTTTGTCCCTTCAAGTGTTACTGGATCAACTCTAGACACTAAAGAAGAAATCTGATCAATATGATTATCTTCTACATGCCAAATCACTTGTTGATAGTATGGCGACTGTAGGCAATCCTCTCCTAGAATCACACCTTATTGATTTTATCTCAAATGGCCTCGGACTTGAATATAAAGCTTTCCTTACGACCATCGCCTGTCATGACAGTACTATCTTTGATCAATTTTATGAGATGGTACTTCAATAGCCTTCTTTGTTGAAAAGATCATTTCAACAATCTATTGATTTTCTTGCTTTCAACATGATGACCACAATTAGCAACACTAACTCTAATCAGCATGGAGGACATTCTAGATGATGTAGCAAACGTAGTGGTTGTGGTTGTAGTAGAGGTGGTTGTTATCAATTTTATATGCTTAAAGGTTTGCCCTACAATTCTACATCTTTTATGGCTCTTGGATGGGAAAGGTGAAAGGTCACTTAATTTTGGCCATTGAATGAGATCAATCTATTTAGTTGTTATTTTTGCAATTATTATGTGTTTATTAATGTAAAATGTAATTCACGAAAGGGTATTTTTAATGCTTTTGTAGGTTAATTAAAGAAAACATCTCACATTGAAATAATTGAAGATTATGCATATTTGACTACCAAAATGAAGACTAAAGGAGGATTCACGTGGATATGCATGAGAATGAATTTAAGTATTATGGAACACATTTGGGAAATATTATTTGGAACATAAATGTGTGCATGGATGAAGATATTTTCAATTATGAAAAAAAGAATGAAGAGAGAAGATGAATATTTGAAGACATGGATGTGACTTATGGTGCAATTCATATGTATGTAACATAAAAGAATGCAACACAAGTGATGAAATAAATATGCATGGAGTTCTAGAATTACTAATGGATGTCCAAGCCACCTAGGAGGATGACATGGCAAGAGGAGCTGTGTAACTTCCCAAGGCAATCAACTCCCCAAGAATAAATCACATCCTTTCAAGACACCACTTCCACTTTATATAAGCATCCCACTCTCCACATCTTTCTCTCCTCCCTCCCTATTTTCTCTTTCCTCAATACACATTCAACACTCCCCTCTTCTTCCACCCTTCAATTTCATCCTAAGGAAGGATTGATGCCCTTTCCTCCATTCTCTCTCTCTTCTTCTTTTGTTAACCCTCTTAACTTAAGCATATCCTTGAAGGAAAGATAATTTTGACTCTGGATTCTTCACTTGAAGCCCACACACTTCTTTGGAGATCATTTCAGTCAAGGAGATGTGTGGAAATCAAAGAGTTCTTCACCTTGATAATGTGAATGATTGAAGGAAAAGGTAAAAAACATCTTCAAGCTAAGCTAGGATTGAAACAAGAGGTGTTAATGCCAAAGATTATGTGTTCTTCTTTCATTTCTTTACTTTTGAAAAGTCTATATGATGGTTGAATGTTGTCAAAAACTTCAAGAATTGTGTTATTTTAAAGTATTTGTATATGTTTGTTAGGAATTTTGTTTTCCTAATGTGTATTTTACTAGGTCTAAAAATAAGTTGAAATATACAATTTTATCTCAGTCTCATAGTTAGGCGTTAACGATTTTTGAAAAGTCATATAGTTATTATTAACGTGTCGAGTTAGTTGAATAGCTATAATAAAAATTCGTATAATTATAGTTATCTACATGTGTGTTTTTAAAGTCTTAAGTTTTCACGTGTTTTCTATGTATATTCATTTAAGAAAAGTCAAAGAGTTAGAGAAATGTTCAAGTTTTTATATATAGATCGAATAATTGTTTAAGTTTTACAAAGTGACTAATGTAGAGTTAAGTTTTTTGATTATAGTTACATGTTTTGTAGGTAGAGAACTTGAAGAGTTACAAATAAATGTTTAAGCTTTTACAAGCATTAAAGGATAAGTGTTTGATTAAAATGATGACTTAGAAGATAAATTCTACAATTCTTTAGAAAGAGCATTCTTGATGGATCTACAATAGGGGAAAATGAAAATTCAAAAAGTACTTGATGAACATGGATATTTCAAATTTAAAAAAGAACATGGTGAATGTGGATATTTCTTGATGTGAAATTATGGATTAAGTAGATGAACGTGCTAAATGAGAAACTTCAATTCGACTACTATAAATAAAGGGTATGAACTACACTTTAAATATCCCAAAAATCATACAAAGATATCCTAAAGATCCCAAGATCTCAATTGATATAGAGATATCTCATTTGATACAAAGGAATCCCAACAAATACAACGGAAAGAGTTGTCTCAAAAGAAAATTCAATAGATTCCAAGTTAAGAGTAAAAAGGAGCAAAAAGATACAAAAGTATAATTCAAGAAGATTCAAAAGCTACGTGCAAATCTTAAGTTTGAAAGTCAAATTTACTTGAGATTAGAATAAGATCATTCAATTTTTCAATGTAAATTTGTAAAAAGGAAAATTTTGTATCAAATTGACAAGTAGGGAATGTGTACTTAAAATGTTTGTAAATTATTACTTTTTCAATAAAATTGTGATTTACGAAATTTGTGTGAATTTTGTGCTTTTGTTTTATCTACTAGAAGTTTTAATTAATTTTTTAAAGACACAATTCACTTCCCCTCTTGTGACTTAGGATCCTTCAATATTTATTTCCTATAAAATTTATGCATAAAAAGAACAAGAAAACAAGTTGCATGCTTGAGATTGTATGTGAGTTTTATGATGTTTAATAGTTCATGTGATGTGCTTATACGTTTTTATAAAAAAATTACATGTTTTTCCAATGAAATAAGTGTGTTTCAAACTTCTTTCTAGCGTGATTTCAATAGTTTTTAGTTAGGTTAAGGTTTCTTGGGTTAATTAAGTAGAGATAGTAAAGAAAGAAGCATTTTTTAGGGTTTTATGAATTTTATCTGAATTTCAATTGAATTATCAAATTAATTTAGGTTAAGTTCAAAGTTTTTGTTTATTGATTAGAAGGTAATTAGGTGAATTTAAGTGTTATAATCTTTCTTTAATTTTTCTAGAATTTTTAGAAGCCATTTAAGTAGGTTAATTGGAATTTTCAAGTCATTTTCTAAGGTTTTTAGGAATAATCCAAAAATTCTCTAAAAGTCACAATTATTTCCAATTAAACATAAGCCTTATGTAATTTTGAACTTTAATTTATTTAATTACCTATCTAATATTTTATTAGAATTTTTCTAGAATATTTGGAATTAAATCAAAAGGGTAACAAAATACCTAGATTTAGGGTTTTATGCTTAATGAAATGAATTAATGTGACATAATTTACTTCCATAATTAAAAACCTATTATAAGAGTTATCTAAATTATTAATTCTAGAGAAAATTAAGGATGTCAAATAAATTAAAATCAAGTAAAAATTTTTAGTAGTAATTTTCTACTCTTCAATGGCATAACTTGTACTTACATGATTACTAATATTGACACTGTATACTTACAACAATAAATATGACAAACACAATCCTAGGCCATTGGATGGGTTTTAAGTTATTTATCCATAGCCATTAGATCATGAAGAACCAAAGCCATTAGATGGATTTTAAGTTATTAATCATGGCTATTGAATCTTATGGATCTAAGGCTATTAGATGCAAACCACAACACACATGATGGCCATTGGATCTTCTCAATCTAAGGCCATTACATGCACACCACAAAACAAATCATGGCTTTTGGATCTTAAGGATCCAAGGCCACATGGCTTTTGCATGTAATACTTGGAGCCCTTGGATGGTGGCCACATTAAATACTTGGAGCCTTTGGATGGTGGTCATGTAGAGTGAAGTGGGGCCTTTTTGGAATGCAAAATCAAGTGAAATTGGGGGAGCTTAGATGTGGGCATCTAGGCCCAACACAAAATCATTTGAATGGGGAGGAAATTAGATGTAGGCCTCTAGGCTGACACAAAAATTTCTTAAGAAAAGAAGGGTGTGGTATGGGTGTTTGGAGCTCAAATTCAAATAACTTTCATGTAGAAAAGGGGAACTATAAGCTTTTAGGCCTAATCACAAGGAACACTTCCTCTCCTCTAAGGATGTGGGCCCTTCAACCCAACCAACAACAACTTCCTCTCCTTAGGGAAATGTGGGCCTTTGTGCCCGTGGGGTTGACTTTGTATTTCTATCCTTTGGATGTAGGGTGAGGCTATTGTAAAAGTGAGGTATCTACATCTACAAATATGTTTAACTCAAGTTCAACTTCTAATAGTAATTCTAAAAGATGCTCCATTTTTTACCATCCGAATGTATGTACAAAATGGATATCTAATATGAATACCATTAATCCATTCTAGAGATAATCTCTTGGGAAACTAGATGACCTTAAAATTTGTTGTTCATTTAATAGGTTTAAAATTTCTTGTCTTTTAAAATTTCATAACAAACATCTGATTTTTTTAGTTTGTTAATCCATCTGATCATTCTTGAGATCTTTAGAGAGTAAGAGCATTACTTAATAGACTTTTAACATTATAGCTAATAGTTAATGTCTTCTATCTTGAGATCTTCAAACTCTTATTGCAATCTTTATTACACTTTAAGTATGTTTCCTTTCATCAATTATCTTTAGTCTTCTCTGTTTCTTCTTTTTCTTTGTTAAGCTTTCATTATTTGTTTTTCAATTCTTTCATTCCTACAAAGATCTATTAAAGTTTGGAAAACATCAAAACTAAAAAGGATATGCCTTAACAGCACCCTTTTGTCAACACAATCTCTTCCTATTGTTTAGTCTATCTATTTGGAAAAACTAATTGTCTTCCTTTTTCCTCTAGTCAAAGGTAAAATGTTATTCCTCTTTAATTTCTATATGTTGATGTTTGGGGTCTTTCCCTTGTTTCTTCGCCATCTAGTTTCCAAATTTTCTTAACCATTGTTGATGACTATAGCCATTACATGTGAATTTTTCCCTTACATAATTAATCAAATGTTATTTATGTCTTCTCTAAATTTATGGTAATGATAGAAAATCAACTCAATGTTCACATTAAAAATTTACAATCTAATGGAGGTAGAGAGTTTACTAATAGCGTTTTCTAACATTTTCTTTAATCTGATGGCAATCAATGTTGTCTTACTTACCTACATACTCTTGCTCAAAATGGAGTTATACATAAGTGACTAGCTTATGGCTCATTGCCTACTTTTTCACTCTAGCTTATCTTCTAATTTTGGACTACAACTTTTCAAATTGTGACACATATAATGAACCATCTTCCCAATGCAACTTTGCATAACAACATATCATAGAAAATCCTCTATCAATATTCTCCTAATGATCATATTCTTTGAGTGTTTGGGTGTGCTTGTTATCCTCTTACTAGAGCTAGTCTTAAATTACAACCTCAATTTACATTGTGTCTTTCTTGGCTTCTTTTCTAATCACAAAGCATATAAAGCCTTGATTTATAGGCCAATGTTTGTGTTTTCCCAGCACTACACTAGAAAAACTTGGATTTGTTACTTCTATTTTTACTTAGTTAATTTATCTTTATACCTATTCTTTCTTTTAGAAGTAAACAAACAACCTTTAATACAATTTAGATATTAATTCCAATTTGTACTTTAACTGCAAGTGCACAGTGTCTATTGTATCAGTGTGCAAGTACAGGTCGATCCCACAGGGAATTGCTGACGAATTTAAGAAATGTTTGATTGTGAACAATTCAAATTTATATTCAACAAGCACTCCGTTGAGTTACAGTTAACTCAACGGACTAAGTTCGTTGAGTTATGGCTAACTCAACGGACTATCCTCGTGGACTTAAGTTAACTCCACGAGCCTGTCTCTTCTTTATAATACTGCTATTTATAGAGGAATTCGGTCAACCATTGGGCGATTCCACAGATTGTAAATAACATCAATTAAGCTTTTTAATGCTAGTTAACATTGGATTTATCATTATGCAATACTAACATTCAGATGATTCAAACAGTAACCATTAAAATCTTTAAGTTGTTTTGTACGAACCAATTTCAGTAAACTGTAAAATTAAAACTAACATAAAACAATCATAAATCTGATACAGATAACATTAATCACGATACAACACAAACAATACAACACTCAAATACAACATACAAACAAAGATAAATTATTTTTGATATTTTTGTTTTGATGTGAACATGGAAATGGGCGAAAGGTGAAATGTAAAGTAATTTCACTTGATAGTAAATACTTCTGACACTACTTGCAACGCGATTACACCACTGAAAATTGAACCACTTACAATTCTGTCTCCTCTCCCTATAGAATCGCGAGTCCAGAATTGCAAGATGATCTCCTCTTTAGCATACAGGCATCAACCCGAAGCCAAGGCTAAAAGCTTTACGATCTCCTGAAATATGAGTCGACGCTTGGTGAAAATGTCTTCCCTTCCCGCGACGCGATCACTCCTCATAGTGGTTGTCAAGCACTGTGTTTGGCTCAGAATCGACCCGACATCAGGCAAGTATCCTCACAGACCTTCGATGATTGGTGATTATGGTGGTGATACGATGGTTGGTGTGATACTTTAGAGAATCGCCGATACTGTCTGCAGAAAGCTCGGTGCTCCTCCTTTGTATACACTGGCCGTCCATCGATTACCCTCTTTCTTTTTTTCTTCTTTTCTTTTATATTTCTTCAGTGGTAAATGCTTCTGCTTGAATGATCGGTTGGATTTCCTTCCTTTAGATCAACAGCGATGATTTCTTTCTCCCTACGTGATTGAATTCCTGCGTGATACGTGCAAACGTGGTTTTTCCTTCCAACTGTCTGTTCCTGCAACCGCTACAGTGGCATATTAGAAAATATATAGTCTGTGGAGTTATAGATAACTCAACGGACTTCCTTCGTTGATTTAACTATAAAACACGTGCAAAAATAACAACTTAAGTTTATAACGCTAACCTAACGCGTTGCCTTAGTGTACTTTCATGTAACTCAACGCATGTAGTTATACTAACTTAACGAGTTATAACGTAAGTAAATCTACCAGCTCTCAACACGTGTCAGCAGTAGTTTAAACATAAAATAACATTTCAGAGAGTTACAAGTATAATTATCCGATGCTCAGATGCATTTTCGGATACTTAAGAATTTCACAGCTTGCAATTTACCGACAGTTCATAAATGTACTAAATTAACATTAATTCCCCAAAATTAAGCAGATTCTTCAATTAAAGCATATAACAGTGTAATTATAACACAATGGCTTAATTCTCATATGATAAGCTAAATATTATGCAATTAACCATCATTTAACCATTAATAATATGCACTTTTTCATTCTAAACAGCCAACAAAATATATATTTCAAAACATCACTTTCAATGAAGGCACCTTCCTTGCTAAATCTCACTCTCCTCCATCATCTTCTATTCTTTCATCTTCCCTTTTTCATCCATAATGCCTATCTTTGTTATTTAATTCTTTTTATGTTGCTAATGATCCACCTCGATCCACTTCACCTTTTGAATCTCCCAATGTCAACACTACTCCTTAAATCATCACCAAATCTCTTATGCAAACTATGATGTTACCATTGATAGAGCAAATTGACTAACATCTAAACTCAACACTTGGGAATTCTCACATCTAAGAGAAAAAAGTCACCACTTAGTTTATTAAAGGGATAAACTAGGAAAATCCTAAGATGTAGTATGGTATATAATTCATGCAAGTGATATCAGTGTCCTAAGAATGAGGATAAGTTTAATGGACCTAATTAGGGAGTTCTAGCTAAGTTTTCTGATTACATGTGAGAAAGGTGTTAGATACCCCATATGTTTAACCAAGAGTTGATTTCTCAAATGCCTAATAGGTACTAGTGCATATGTCAAATGTAAATATATCTAAGTGTCCAATATGAAAGGGAGGCCACTAAAAGAGGGTGGCTCAGTAGGCTTAAGATGAAGAGGACTAGGAGCCTAAGAGATAGTTGTGTACAATACCCTTCATTTATGTGTGAAATAAGAATGAAACCTAGATAGGCTTAGACTAAATGAACTTAGTTTTGACAAGTCAAGACTTAGCATTGATCAAGTAGTATGATTGACTACACTATCACCTATCAATGATGGAGTTAGCAAATTATGCATGACTATACATAACTTGAGCTAACAAGATGCATGCAAGGAAGAAAATCCTAAGTGTTGGATGGATTGAGCCATCATGGGTTTCTAGCAAGCCCATGGTCACATGTTGTCAAGGGTTGTGGACCTTGCATCTATGGAGTAGATAGGCATCACATCTTATGGCTCAAAATAATAAGTTGATCAATGTTGTTCATTAACTAGGTAGGGCATGGTAATCGAAAGGTCAACTAACATAACAAACTCACATTTAGTGTGAAGCTTGTCAAGGAAAAATGTGTAGCAAACATGTTGAAAATACCACAAATATAGGTATGTACAGGTGAATACTTGATTTGGAGGGATTTTAGAAGCTTTGAGTGTGATCTAGCAACAAAAGTGGTAGAACCCAATAAGATGGGTAGAATCCAATGGTGGAGGCAACAATTTCTGGCAAAATCAATTAGCAATGGTGATAGATCTAGTGGAGGTCACAACAGATCTAGCAAACTAGATAATGGTGATGATGAGGGTTGTAATAGAGTGGGTGACACTATGATAGTGGTAGTGCACAATGGTTCGATGTTCAAAGATCATTAGACTTCACTAGATCTCTCAAAGGATGTAGTGGAATCATTCTTTGATAATCAAAGTTAGTTAGGGAAGGAGAAGCAATGGATTTTGGATCCCTAGAATGAAGGGGAGCATCCCCTTTTATAGTTGTAGAGGAGAAGAGAGTTTGCTAGGAAAGATTGAGAAACTAGTGAAAAATTTAGTTATATAATTCTCAACCAATTCACTATTGATCTAGTGTAGCAACTTAGGACTTCTTGAAAGCTTAGAAGTCTAAGAAAGCCTATTGGTGTTGCCAACAAGCTACAAGTGCATTAGAGGTGTGTGAATGTTTTTGTCTATGGAGATCGAATGGTCAAGTGGAATCCTTTAAATTGGATGATCCACAACTATTAGATCTTGATGGCTGTAATGAACGATTGAGATTAGATGATTAATGGGGGCATGATCTGAGCCAACGAATGAAAGTTAGATGACCAAGATGAACCTAAACTTTGGAAAAAAGATCGACCTCATGAGAATTCGGTTGAACAGAAAATGTCGATTGCCTACCTACAAGATGTTGATATGGTTGCTAACATGGAAAGTGTGTCACATGTTAAAGCATAATTGGTTGAGTAGGGTGGAATTCAAAATGGATAGCCAATGGAATACTCCAATGTGTCAATCCAATTAATGTGACATCCACGTGACTAATGATGGGGTGAAATTGATGACGTAGAGTCCTAACAACTTGACACGTGGCATTCACAAATTTCTATTGAAGAGGTGAAATTTCAGTTAGCTTGTTGGGATTTCAATCAAACCAAAATATAGCTTTGGTAAGACTAAAAAATTTTGGTCAAATTGAAGGATAGCTTTGGTTTGATTGAAAAGTTTCACTCATAGGAGAAAATTTTGGTTACACCAAAATTCATTTGATCGAATGTATCCTTACGTTGTCATGGATGTTGACAAGACACATGTTATCATGTGCCAATTCTGATTGGTCAACAAGGTTGAGATTAAAATGGAGGACTAATGAGATGCTACTATGTGTCAACCTTTGATAATGTGGCATCTACATGATCAAATGACATGGCAAAGTTGAGTTGATCACTAACATAGAAGCATTGCCATATCAACATGTGGCATTCTATGAAATAAAGGAAACTCTAGTCGTTCGTTAAGACTTCAATCAAACTAAAGCAAGATGTCCAACTTCTTTTTGCGTACTATATTTAATTACTAAATAGTTGATATTTTATTATATCGCAAATACATGGATTAAGTGTAATTAGTGTGCAAGTACGGATTTGTCCTTATGGAACGAGAAATTTATGTTAAATTCCTAGATGTAATGTTACTGTATTAATTCTTTAACAGGTGAACAATCAAATCATTTAATTATTTTTCTTTTTCTTAAATTTAATCTAACTAAGATCTAATTAATGAACACAACCCATTGATAAGTTAACCAATAGACTCACTCTGTCTATTGGTAACTCCATTTTTCGTAAGATGGATTCTATCAATTGACTTTAACATAGTTTTTGTTGTTTGTTTTTCTTTCCTTTCATGACACAACACTAATACATAAACATTTACTACGACACAAACACAACATTCAAAATACAAGCAATATAACTATTTACGTTGAATTTATAAATATGTAAGGTTTAACATACTATGCTAAAATAACAAGAAAATAAAATAAATAAAAAAGGAGAGAATACCTAATCTTTCATTACAACCTTTACACTTCGAGACTTGGTCAAGTCAAGATATTCTCTTTGTCTTTACTTCCATACCACCAAGTTGTTAGGTTGGCAATACTTCTTTCATAACTTGTACTGATCATTTGTGTATCACTCACATAATCTCAATGGTATGAAGCTACAAAGAGAAATAGTCGACGTCGAGAGACTTTCCTTCAAGAATACACTCAAGTTAGAGAAACTTGTAATGGAAGAATTAGAGATAAGGATGAAGAAGAAGAGGTCATCAATCTCCTCTCAAGAAGAATTAGATGAGTGAATTGTGGAAGTTTGGAGATGGACATGCACTAGAATGACGTTGGACGAAGAGGGAGAGAGTGACAATGTAGTTTTATGTTTCCTTTTATGGTAGTATCGGGACAAGGCCATGTTCTTCAAAGTGGAGGTAGTGTGTTGCATTGTTAATCGCAGTAGTAGTTACTGTTGGTACATACTGCTAATCTTTGATCTTTCTAGTGAATAACACTTCTCCATGTAACCCATGTTCTTTTCCATGTTAATCACATTTTTCATTTCCTAAGATATAATTTATCTATTTTCTGCAACTACAATACATGTGAAATTTCCGTTGTATCCATTGATAAATAACAAAAATATCAATCTTTTAGTGGTTGATAAACAATAAGAATTCTAATACATTCTTGGTAATGGAACGAAATAAACTAAGATTGTAGAACTACCTATTTTATGCTTTCATTGGTAGACTAGTTAACCAATGATACCTTAATAATAATATTACGTGAAATACTAGAAATAGGATCATTGGTAAACTCAATTATCAACAAAGTTAGTTCGTTGGTTATTAGGTTAACCAATGAATTGCTTGTACCTATGAGATAAATTATGCGTGAGACATATAATTTATAGTTACATAAGTAATAAATGCAATTAACATAAAACTCATCTTAATTCAACATATAATTGCATTTCGTGCAAGTAATTTGTGACTTGTTTTATACCAGTATATCAATCATAACATAAGATATATAAAGAATTAACATATAATTACATAGCCTTCGTTACCACATGGCAACTCCCTAATTGGTCAACAATATTGACGAGGAAGTGAAGATCCGATGGGTTGTTGCCACATGTTAGTCGAGTGATGACAGTGGCATCCATATGGCTAATGACATGGTGAGATTGATTTGGTTGTTGATGTGGAAGCGTCGATTTGTCAACACATGGCATCGGTAAGCAAAGGCCCGCTTGCAATCAAAAAAAAATTTCGATCGAAGGGGGGGCGGGTTTAGTTGAATTGAAAGAGAACTTTTCGGTGATACTAGATTTTCAATTTGACTGAAAAATGATGACATGGATTTCGATCTAATAGAATATTTTTCCAATTTGATTGAAAATTCTACAATCGATAGGAAAGGTTTTCAGTTCAACTAAAATTTAGGTAGGAATTTTTAACTGAAATAAAGTTTTAACGAGGAAAATTTTGATTTTGCCAAAAGAAAGAATTTTGGTCTGATCGAGGGAAATTCTGATTTGTGTTGGAATGGGAAAATTCAAACGGGAATTTTTGGTTGAAATAAAGTTTTGGTCAAGAAAAATTCTAGATTTGCCGAAATAAAGGAATTTAGTCCAATCGAGGGAAATTCTAATTTTTGTCGGAAGGGAAAAATCAAGCAGGAATTTTTAATTGTCCAAGTAATTTTGGTTTAACTAACAAATTTCTGGTTTGATTAGAAAAGTCATCTAGTTAAGTCAATTCAAATGTAGTCCAAGTAAATCCTGCTTTGTTTGAAAAGAAGTCTTGGATAAACTAAAAATTAGGCTAATGTAGGGCCACATTCCGCACCAACCTAGTAGGAGGCCAAAAAGTGAAGTGTCTACACAAACTTATACGCTTCTTCACATAATTCTCTACATTTTACTCTTATACCTTTTCATCCTTCTCCTTTAGATGACTCCTTAATTCCTCCCTAAAAGACTTGTTGGTTATCCACTATTTACTAACATGGGTTACATCCTCTTGCCCATGCTCTCAATGTGGAAACATTAGATCCAACTTATTTTGAGCCTAGCTCTTATGGTGGCTAAAAAGTTTCTTCATTAGGTTCATGCTGTGGAAGAGGAACACAATGCTTTACAAAGGAGTGCCACTTGGGATTTGGGTCCTTGACAATCACATCAAAATATCGTTGGCTATAAATGGATATTCAAGCAAAAAAGAATTGCAACAGGGTAAGTTGAGTGCTATAAGGTGCATCTTGTGGTTAAAGGATTTCATCATCAACGATACAACCATATATGATTTTGATTAGACATTTAGCCATGTGGCCGTGCACACTACCATTAGGATGCTTGTTTCACTTGTTGCAATTAACAACTAGCCTCTTGACCAACTAGACATATGTAATGCATTTCTCTAAGGTGATCTTATTAAAGAAGTATTCATGCAACAATCATCAAGTTTTCATGACCCCCTATGATTGAATCTTGTTTGTAAACTTTGGTAAGCACTCCATGACTCAAAACAAGATCCCTGAGCATGGTATCACCATCTTTAACAATATCTTTTGTCATATGGCTTTTCTAACGATTGCTTTAAGAGCCTCTTTGTTTGTTCAACATCAAGGTTTGATGATACAAATTTTTTTTAGTTCATGTGGATGATATTATTATTACAAAAACAAACATCTTTGACATTTAAGTGTTTATTAACGATCTCTGCAATCATTTTGATTGTTGTCGTCTTGGTCCTTCTAATGTACTTTAATATGGATCTCTGTAAGCTAGCTCCGATGCCTCTTGCGGCTTCTAAGTGCCCCTCTTGATAACCCAACTCAATTTTGAAGCATGCTTGGTAGACTCCTTTACTTAACTCTTTCCGACGTAAACGGCGCTATTCAACATGGCTTATACTATGGTTCCATTGCATCGACTAATGTTGTTCTGCAAGCTTTGTGCGATAAATGGGCAGGTGATCCGACTAATCGTCGCTCTCATTGGTGGATGCGTATGCTAGAATGGTCATTTGATTTCTTGGATTTCGAAGAAGCAAACCACAATTGCATGATTTAGCATTGAATTTGAGTATCGTACAGGTGTCAATGTCATTTGAGAGTTACATTGGATCCAATATCTTCTTTGCGAACTACATCAGCCCATCACAACGCCAGCTCTTTATACCGATGGCAAGTCGACAATTCAATTGGCTCACAAACTAGTCTTTCATGCTCGTACAAGGCACACACATTGTGATCGATTATCACAACATTCATGAGCTACTTCAGCGTCGTGCATTACAGTTTGACTTTTGTGCAATTTGCTCACGAAATTGCAGATGGATTTATAAAGATTTTGTCCTCTGATCGCCATCTCTGGTTTACTTCCAACCCCTGCCTTCTCTGCTCCATTGAACTTGAGGGGGGTTTATTGAGGCAAATATATTATTATCTTCAGTTTGGGTTGTTACCAGATGGGCTGTATATGAAAGGGGCGCTTTCTTGTGTGTAACAACGCTGATTTTGATGTAATACAATACCATCTTTTGTTCGTCATTTCTCTTCCTCCTCCTTCCTTCTCGTTCTCAACATTTTGGTCGAGGAGTGTTGGTGGAAGTGTAGCAAGGCGTATGGCTTGTTTTAACATATATATTTTCCTTCGTGTCCTCTTGCAATTTGCTTTCTCATTAATTCCATCGCATCCTTATGCATGATTGGTCTAGGAGCGAGCAGAGAGTGGCATGTCTGATTAGAGTTAATCCAAGCCGACCACTAATCATCTGGTCTCATGATATGCATTTGGACCTCATCCATTTGGAGCTCCCCTTGACGGCGCAATCAGGCTACATATGAGGCCTTCTCCTGGATAGGATGTCGTGGGATTTACCATTCTTCAGGGCATGCACGTACATTGAATGCTGCTCAACCACGTAATTATTATCATCAAAATCATTGAATAACAAGCAAAATCGATCACGACGGAACAAAGGGTCGGTTTGTATGTTTATTTGCTGTTAACAGATCGAAAGCTTTGCACACCCAGCACATATATGCAAACGATCAGGAATCAAATGTCATGGAAAGAGATGGAATGGGCTAGACGCCGCGCCTTCCAATGCCCATCATCATGTTCATGCTGCTTCGCCTTCCAATGCCAGGCCCCGTGGGATTGCCCATCCTCATCATGGCGACGAACTCCCCGTAGTCGATGCGGCCGTCCTACACGACATACCAAACAAAACCAAGGCAAAATTTAAGGACACCCATCAATCAATCGATTGATATGTGTTGTTGGAATGATTCCTCTTCAAGGTGAAAATTAATAAAGAACGATTCTCGGAGAATTAATTTATTACGTTGTCTTGGTCTACTTCTTTGATGATGTCATCGAGCCGATCGTCTGTTATATTGTGCTCTCTGCAAGCTTGCTGAAGCTCGTCGATTGTGATATAGCCACTTGCATCCTTGTCAAAATACGAGAAGGCCGCGATCAAATGCTCTTCTCGGTCGAGCTTGTTGAGATGAAGCGTTGCAGCAATAAATTCTCCGTAGTCAATGGTGCCATTCTTGTCCACATCAGCCTGCGCAACAATTGAATCATGTGTATATATATATATATATACAAGCTTTCTTCTTATAGGAAAAGCACGGAAACACATGAGCAAAATAAATCGGGAGCAATTAATGGGAATCATGATGAAGGAGTAATTGATCGACTAACAGCTTCCATTAACCGGCGAATCTCTGACTCCTTGATGGTAGAACCGTATCTCTTTAACCCAGCTTTTAGCTCATCGTATGTGATGGCGCCACTGTCGTCTGTGTCCATTGCTTTGAACATCTCTTTTAGACCAGCAATTTCCTCCTCCGAAAGGCCTTCAGAAATCACCTGGATTGGTTGCATATATATATACGTATATATGACAGACACAATACAAGCAAACATGAGCAGATGCCATATACAAATTACAAGGGCAAGACACGCAGGCAAGTACGTATATGGAGCAAGTAATACAGATTGCAGCAATTAGAAAATATAATTCTTGCAAGCTAAGGGTGGAAAAAGGAGACTAAACAAACCCTACCCGCAAAGCCATCCTTTTCAATTTATTCATCGCAGAGAACTGTTTGAGTCGTGAGAGAACCGCGGGAGCCAATGGCCTGTCGGGTGCAACTCCATCTTTGCGTATCCATGGGTGACCTGAAACGTAGAAGAACGCGAGCATGAAATTAATGTCGTGTACATGTAAATAATGGAATCTGTCCGTCGATGGTGAAGATGTAAAGTCTATCTATTCACGGAGTCGGAAGTTGCAACCATATATATATGGTGCTAGGCAAGCCAAGCAACGTACATAAGACTTGATGAGCAGTCAAACGCTGTTTGGGATCACGACAAAGCATTTTTGTTATCAGATCCTTGGCGTTGTCGGAAATGGAAGGCCATGGGTCCGACTCGAAATCGATGTCGCCCTTCAGCACGCCGTCGAAGATTCCGCGTTGTGTTTCTGGTACATTAATCGAGACAGATTGATTGATTGAATTGATAGATAGATAGATAGGAAATGAATTTAGTTTCCAAGATCGCACGTACGTACCTGCCCAAAAGGGAGGAACCCCACTCAACAATATGTAGAGAATCACGCCGGCGGTCCACACGTCTACCTCCGGCCCGTAGTGCTTGCGCAAGACCTCGGGAGCAACGTAATAGGGACTTCCCACCACATCGGTGAAGGCTTGCCCTGGGCCGGGTTGAGATAGAGAATCGATTAGTTCAAAGATGTGAAATTAATCGTAGGAATATAATTTTGATTGAAAGATACAACATACAAGTGGATGGTTACCGGGCTTGAAGAAGACGGACAATCCGAAATCGATTGCCTTGATGGAGGAGTCGTCGTCCTTGTTCAGCAGCAAGAAGTTCTCTGGCTTGAGGTCCCTGTGTATTACCCCAAGCGAATGGCACGTCTCCACCACTCCAACTATGATCCTCGTCAGCTCCGCCGCCTTCCTCTCGCTGTAGTGCCCTCTCTCGATGATCCTGTCGAACAGCTCCCCGCCGGAGCACAGCTCCATCACGATGTGCACGCACTGCTGGTCCTCGTACGCGCCCTTGATGCTCACCACGCTCCCGTGCCCCGACAGGTGGTGCATGATCTCGATCTCCCTCCGCACGTCCTCCACATCGTGCATGGACAGCAGCTTCCTCTTCGAGATGGACTTGCAGGCGTACTCCTCCCCCGTCCCTGTCTCATTGCAAAGGTATGTCACCCCGAACTGCCCCTCCCCCAGCTTCCGCCCCAGCGTGTACAGTTCCTTGAGGTTCTCCGTGGGGTGACCCAGCAAGGAACCGGGCTCCGCGGAGCGGCGCAAGACGGTTGCGGAGGTCTTGTCCATCTTGGGCTGCGGCCGCTTGGGTGAGTCGGGCGGGGACAACGTGGCGGATTTCCGGGAACCAAAGATGCTCTTATTGCTCAATATGCCGCCGCATGTGTTTCCCATCGGCGACAACGTACAATCATGGAAGGGGGGTCGGTCCTAAGTCTCTGCTCGGGAATTCGTGATTTCGTCGTGGGTGGCATGAACTGAACAGGAGAGGACGAAGGGGTTGACCAGGAGGAGGAGGAGCCGAGGAGGACGCAGAGCCGCCGGCGGTTTGTCTTGGGATATTCTGATCTGCACCCCCGGTCTGTTCTTTTTAAAAATTTTGTAAAGTAATTTATCGCATATCCGTTTTACGTTCTAGGTTGGAAGGTGGCTCGTGGCCGTCGATCGTATGATCGTTGACGTCTGATTTTTCCTCTGCTTGTTTTTAGACGTGGGTTCGACGTTGTCGTCCCTTCTTCGTGCGTGGCTTCCTCTCTTCTACTACTGTTATTATTATTACTTTTAAGAATGTAATTAGTGATGAAATATTTTTTGAAAGCGAATTCTAACGTAATGAATTTCTTAAACAGAAACCATGAAATGTACCGTTTCAAATTTTATTTTTAAAAATAGCTTTCAATGTATTCTACGGTCCCTTTCCTGCGCATTTTTAATTAAATAAATGAGGTCATTTTCGTGTGATCATATTGTTGTACACATAAAACAGAGAGAGAGATAGAGGTGAAACAATACCGATCTCTCTGTTTTATGTGCTTAATACTGTATAGTTTAGAAAAACAGGTATTTTTGTTTGCATACGCTTGAAACAATAGGCACAATTAGGTATTTTTGTTTACATATCCATTCATTTCTTTGCGGTTAGACATCCACTTTAGATATTTTTCTTTAATTTTCTGTGGATTGATTCGAGCCACAAATGTTCTGAACTAACTCTTACTAACACTCCTTGTTGAATAAATTTGAGTGCAGTTTTTTAGGAGTAAATTGTGCGTGCAGTTTTGAGTGTATAAAATCATCAATTGTCTTATACATCATTTTTATATAATTATCCTAAAGGTGTCAATGTACTAGGCCAACTCAAAAAGTGGCAATCCAAGCTGGCTACGAGTTGGGCCGAGTTAGGTCGAAATTTTTTTAATTTTTTTTGATAACTCAGTTTAATCTGAAATTATTTCAAAACAACTCAATCTAATTTGAAATATTTTCGAGATATCCTAACTTAACCTAACTAAAGTAGAAGTTTTTTTTTCTTTTATTTTTTGTCTGATATGAAGCTTAACTTTAGTCCAACCGTTAGAAGTTTTTTTTTTCTTTTATTCTTTTCTTTGGTCAGATTAAAGCTCAGACTTCAGTTAGATTAATTTTTTTTTTTCAATCTAACTAACTAAAGTTTTTATTTTTTCTTTCAATTAGACCAAAACTCAAACTTCAATTTGATCGAAGTTTTTTAGTTTTTTATTTTTTTCAATCAAATTGAAGCTCAGACTTCGATTCGATTGAAATTTTTTTTTCTTTTATTTATTTCTTTGGTTCAACTAATTGAAGTTTTTTATTTTCTTATTTTTTACTTTGGTTAGATGGAAGCTAAAACTTCAATATGATCGAAGTTTTTTATTTTTTTATTTTTTTTATTAGATCAAAGTTTAGAATTCGATCCAATCGATTTTTTTTTTTTTATTTCTTCGGTAAGACTAACTGAAATTTTTTATTTTTTCCTTTAGTCGAATAGATGTTTTTTATTTTTATGTTTTTTTTCTTTTATTTATTTCTTTGGTTCAACTAATTGAAGTTTTTTATTTTTTTACTTTTTTTCGATTAGATTGATGTTTTTTATTTTTATGTTTTTTTTCATTGGTTTGATCGTCTGATCATTTTTTTATTTTTTCATCGATCTAACCGTATCTCATATTCAGTTAGACTGAAGTTTTTTGTTTTTTATTATCTTTCCATCAATTTGACCATATCTCACTTTCAGTCCAACCTAAGGTTTATTTATTTTGATTTTATTTTAAATTAAAATAAAAAAGTTACAACATTATTCAATAATTAATTCATCATTCAAATACATTATTTTATTTATAATGAACATCAAACATAAGTCATCATTCATTCATTACATTAACATCATTATTAAGACATCATCAATAGACCATTCATAATTCATCATCCATCAACACATTTAAAGACAGGTCATAAAGTTAAAATAATTATTTTATTTCTAAATTCAAATTAAAAAATACATTATTTTTGTAATTACATCAAATATATTTACATTTAATATATATAATTATATTTAAATATTTAAATTTGTAAATTCATCAATAAAATCATCTTTCTGCTGTCCACAAACAAACTCTCAATCTTTAACACACATTAATGTTTCTAAAATATTATCTTTTAATCTTACTCTTCTATCATCTAATATATTACCACTAATACTAAATATTTATTCACATGTTATAGAAGAAGTTGGAATTATTAGTAATTCTCTAGCTATTAATGATAAAATAGGAAATGTGTGTTTTTATGTGTTTCCACCAATTTATTACAGCAAAATTTAGAAAATCAGGTTAAATACCTATGATTAGTATTATTAAAATTCTTTAATTCTTTCCTATTTGTTACATTAAAATGACTATATTCATCATCAAATACATTATAATCAATTATTGATGATGATGATGATGATGGTTGTGAATAGAGGTGTTAATGGGCTACGAGTTGGGTTGAAATTTTTCCTAATTTTTTTGGGGCAGCCCAACCCAATCTAAAATTTTTTCGAGGCAACTCAGCCCAGCCTAAAATTTTTTCAAGCTAACTTGGCTTTTTTTATTTTTTTTCTTTGGTTCGATTGAATTTTTTTAGTTTTTTATTTTTTTAACAGTATGACAGTAACTTTACTTTGGTCCAACCGAAATTTTTATTTTTTTATTTTCTTTTTCGGTCTAATCGAAGCTTAACTTCAATTCAACTAAAGTTTTTTATTTTTTTAAACATTTTATTATTATTTTTCGATCTAACTGTTTGGATTTTCCCAACACTACACTAGAAAAACTTGGATTTGTTACTACTATTTTTACTTAGTTAATTTATCTTTATGCTTATTCTTTTTCTTTTAGAAGTAAACAAACAACCTTTAATACAATTTAGATATTAATTTTAATTTGTACTTTAACTGCAAGTGCACAATGTCTATTGTATCAGTGTGCAAGTATAGGTCGATCTCACAGGAAATTGCTTAAGAGTTGAGAACTGTCTGCTTGTTAACAATCAAATTTATATATTAAATAAGCTCTCCGTTGAATTACAATTAACTCAACGGACAAAGTTAACTCCACGAGCCTGTCTTTTCTTTTTAATACTGCTATTTACAGAGGAATTTGGCCAACCATTGGGCGATTCCACAAATTGTAAATAACATCAATTAAGCTCTTTAATGTTAGTAAACATTGGATTTATCATTAAACATACTAACATTCAGATAATTCAAACAATAATCATTAAAATTTTTAAGTCTTTTGAACGAACCAATTTCAGTAAATTGTAAAACTAAAACTAACATAAAACAATCACAATACTGGTAAAGATAATATTAATCACGATACAATACAAACAATATAACACTCAAATACAACATACAAACATAGATAAATTGTTTTTGGTATTTTTGTTTTAATATGAACATGGAAATGGGTGAAAGGTAAAATGTAAAGTAATCTTAGTCGATAGTAAATACTTCTGTCACTACATACAACGCGATTACACCACTGAAAATTAAACCACTTACAATTCTGTCTCCTCTCCCTATAGAATCGCGAGTCTAGAATTGCAAGATGATCTCCTCTTCAGCATACAGGCATCAACCTGAAGCCAAGGCTAGAATCTTTACGATCTCTTGAAATATGAGTCGGCGCTTGGTGAAAATGGCTTCCCTCATAGACCTCCGATGGTTGGTGATTGTGGTGATGGTAACGAAGGTTGATATGGTACTTTGGAGAATTGCCGATACTGCCTGTAGAAAGTTCGGTGCTCCTCCTCTGTACACACTGGCCATCCATCGATCACACACCCTTTACTTCTTTTTCTTCTTTTCTTTTATATTTCTTCAATGGTAACTACTTCTACTTGAATGGTCGGTTGGATTTCCTTCATTTATATCAACGACGATGATTTATTCTCCCTTCGACGAGTGAATTCCTACGTGATACCTGCGATCATGGTTTTTTTCTTCCAACTGTCTGTTCCTGCAACCGCTATAGTAGCATATTAGAAAATAAATAGTCTGTGGAGTTACAGATAACTCAACAGACTTTCTTTGTTGATTTAACTATAAAACACGTGCATAAATTTAACTATCTGATGCTCAGATGTATTTCGAATACTTATAAACTTAACTATCCGATGCTCAGATGCATTTCGGATAGTTACAAATAACTCATCGATATATAACTTAAGTAAATCTACTAGATCTCGACACGTGTCAGCAACAATTTAATAATAAAAGAAACATTTCGGAGAGTTACAGGTCTAACTATCCGATGCTCAGATGCATTTCGGATAGTTAAAGATAACTCACTGAAAATCCACTTAAGTCACTTTCCTAGAATACGACACGTGTCCACAACTATTTTATAAATAAAAAGAGATTTTGGAGAGTTACACATATAACTGTCCGATGCCCAGTTGCAATTTCAAATAGTTATAGATAACTCACCGAAAGTCCACTTAAGTCATGCATTATGGTTTTGACACATGTATTTCAGAAAATAATAAAATATTCTTTTAAAACATAATTGTTCGATAATTTAAACATAATTATCTGATACATGTTCGGTATGTTAAACATAATTGTCCGAAATATCAGAAAATTTAGATACTTAAGAATTTCATAGCCTGCAACTTACCGACAGTTCAAAAATGTACTAAATTGACATTAATTCCCCCAATCTAAGCAGATTCTTTAATTAAAACATATAACAGTGCAATTATAACATAATGGCTTAATTCTCATATGATAAGCTAAATATTATGCAATTAACCATCATTTAACCGTTAATAATATGCACTTTTTCATTCTAAACACTTCCCCCATACCTAAATTTTGCTAGTCCCTTAGCAAACTAAGATCTAATTAATTGGTCTTTCTAAGATCTAATTAATTGGTCTTTCTAAAAGTGTTAGAATTAATTCTTCCTCTTTCTTTTTTCTTCTGTTCAGCATAAGAATATATATTCTATATGTTTCAGTAATCAACCTGCAAATATACTTAGAATATATGTAAATTACATACAAAGTATATCATCATTACATAGGTGTTAATTATATTATCGTTTGTTCTTCTTTTCATCATCTGTCATCTTGAATTTTTCAATAAGTTTTCTAGAAGAAATTTCAACAACATACGAATCAAAGTACAATCCAATTCAATATGATTAAGACAAGTAGAATAAAGAATTTTATCTCCATTAAAACAACTTCAAAAGTCAATTCCAGATTCATATTTCAGCAATTCTAGATAACAAAAAATATACTCGATTCATAAGATATCTGTATTTCACAAAACACTTGTATCTTTTCAAAACAGTATATGTTTTTTTTTTGTACTTTAAAAGTTAATTTGACGAGCTTGAATCATACAAGAGCTTTCTAATGTACCCATGTAACGAGCTTTCAGTCAACAATGCCATATCTAATTAGGATATTAGGTTGCCAGATTTCAATAGTCCTTTTTTAGGTCAACAATCTTTACATACCTATCTGCTCAAGTACAAAAGGCTCGTGATCAAATAAGTCAATAAACTCTCAAATTTTTTTATTTTTTTTTTCAATCAAAATACACACAAAACAAAGCATTAATCACAGACTATATATGTACGTATTTCATTAATACAAATGTAGTAATCACCAATCTAATATAGTCTTGCTTCTATCATTTACTGAAAATATGAATCTATAACAATAAGCTCATACTTTTTTCAATAGTTTAATAAGATCTACACATAAATCATTCTACAAGTTCAATCAGTCAAATTAAATGTATCTTTAATCATATGTGTTTCATTTAATCTAGAATTCACATCTCAGGTCCTTCAGGACTTCAGATAATTTATTGATTTTTCATTAAGCATTTTGATTTCATTTTAAAATTGTGAAACTGTTAAACTCATGAAATTCAGAAAAAACATAAGATACTATATCTAGATTTGCATAAATAGTAAATTCTATAGCATCTTATATAACCTTCTAAATATAACATTCAAGCAATTACATTTTATATAAATTTTATAGTCTCAATTATCAGATAGTTACAGCAAGTTCATAAAAATTTTCAATTTCCACAAAACTTTGCAGTACCATTTTAATTCCTTTAATTAACAAACTTACATCGCTGTTACCTTAATTACCTCCCCCCCATACCTACATTTTGCATTGTCCTCAATGTAAAAGATTTGACAATAAATACAGTAATTGTAGCAGGCATGAATACAGTTTCTTTGATTTAAAATTCAAGATAAGTAATCAGTTACATACCTTGTTTCATTTGTATCTTCTTCTGCATATTCTGATTTTTTATTCTGAAACACTTTTCATTCACAGATAAAAGTAGAATATAAAACAAAATAACATTTAATAGATATTAATAAATCAGTGTCTTGTGTGGAACCTAGGCTTCTATGCCTTTAGTGGCTCACAAGCAAGCTAGTTGGTTTTCCAGAATAGATACCAACAAACTGGATTGATATTTTGTTTTTTTGTTTTTTTTATAAAATACAAATGAAAACTAAATTTTTTTCTTTTTTCTTTTTTTTTTTTTAAATAAATGCAGAATACACACAATATTAAACACACAAAGTCACAGCTTAAGAACATGATTGAAAAGTAGGAACAAATGGAATAAACATGTCAGTCCAAGCAAACTTTTTAGGTATAGTTCTTCTTGCTATTAATTCTATTTTAATGTAGTTCTTGTTCCTTCTTAATTTGTAGACATGTAATATATTATAAATTCCAAATACAAGTGTATTACCATTAATGATATGAAATGCAGAAAGGGATCCTTTTTGGTTCCAGGGTAATGTAGCAGTTTCTATTTCTACATCTATTTCAATATATTCTTCTTCCCACTTCCACTCATTTATGTCTTTCATAATCCATATTTGAAATTTCATCAGTTCATCCCACCATCTTATCAGACATAAAGTAGGATCATCATCTTCATTATACCACATTCTTATTTGAATTTTATTAAATTCTGCAGATGGTGGTTGATTGAGTTTTCCCAGCACTACACTAGAAAAACTTAGATTTGTTACTTCTATTTTTACTTAGTTAATTTATCTTTATGCCTATTCTTTTTTTTAGAAGTAAACAAACAACCTTTAATACAATTTAGATATTAATTCCAATTTGTACTTTAACTGCAAGTGCACAGTGTCTATTGTATTAGTGTGCAAGTACAGGTCGATCCCATAGGGAATTTCTAACGAATTTAAGAAATGTTTGATTGTGAACTATTCAAATTTATATTCAATAAGCACTCCGTTGAGTTATAGTTAACTCAACAGACTAAGTTCGTTAAGTTATGGCTAACTCAACGGACTATCCTCGTGGACTTAAGTTAACTCTACGAGCCTGTCTCTTCTTTATAATACTACTATTTATAGAGGAATTTGGCCAACCATTGGGCGATTCCACAGATTGTAAATAACATCAATTAAGCTTTTAATGCTAGTTAACATTGGATTTATCATTAAGCAATACTAACATTCAGATGATTCAAACAGTAACCATTAAAATCTTTAAGTTTTTTGTACGAACCAATTTCAGTAAACTGTAAAATTAAAACTAACATAAAACAATCATAAAATTGATACAGATAACATTAATCACGATACAATACAAACAATACAACACTCAAATACAACATACAAACAAAGATAAATTGTTTTTGATATTTTTGTTTTGATGTGAACATGGAAATGGGCGAAAGGTGAAATGTAAAGTAATCTCACTTGACAGTAAATACTTCCGACACTACTTGCAACGCGATTACACCACTGAAAATTAAACCACTTACAATTCTGTCTCCTCTCCCTATAGAATCGCGAGTCCAGAATTGCAAGATGATCTCCTCTTCAGCATACAGGCATCAACCCGAAGCCAAGGCTAAAAGCTTTACGATCTCCTGAAATATGAGTCGGTGCTTGGTGAAAATGGCTTCCCTTCCTGCGGCGCAATCACTCCTCACAGTAGTTGTCATGCATTGTGTTTGGCTCGGAATCAACCCGACATCAGGCAAGTATCATCACAGACCTCCGATCATTGGTGATTATGGTGGTGATAACGATGGTTGGTGTGATACTTCGTAGAATCGCCGATACTATCTGCAGAAAGCTCGGTGTTCCTCCTGTGTATACACTGGCCATCCATCGATCACACTTTCTTCTTCTTTTTTTCTTTTCTTTTATATTTCTTCATTAGTAATTGCTTCTACTTGAATGATTGGTTGGATTTCCTTCCTTCAGATCAACGACGATGCTTCCTTCTCCATGCAGGATTAAATTCCTGTGTGATACGTGCAAACATGGTTTTTCCTTCCAACTATCTATTCCTGCAACCGCCATAGTGGCATTTTGGAAAATAACTATAAAATACATGCAATAAAGAAATAAGCCGCTAACCTAACGCGTTACCTTAGTGTATATTCGTGTAACTCAACGCGTGCAGTTATGCTAACTTAACGAGTTATAACTTAAGTAAATCTACCAGATCTCGACACGTGTCAATAGCAGTTTAAACATAAAATAACATTTCGAAGAGTTACAGGTCTAACTATCCGATGCATATTCAGTCTGTTAAACATAACTGTCCAAATTTGTTCGATATGTTAAACATAACTGTCGAAATATCAGAAAATTCGGATACTTAAGAATTTCACAGCCTGCAACTTACCGACAGTTCATAAATGTACTAAATTAACATTAATTCCCCAAAATTAAGCAGATTCTTCAATTAAGGCATATAACAGTGCAATTATAACATAATGGCTTAATTCTGATATGATAAGCTAAATATTATGCAATTAACCATCATTTAACCGTTAATAATATACACTTTTTCATTCTAAACACTTCCCCCATACCTAAATTTTGCTAGTCCCTTAGCAAACTAAGGTCTAATTAATTTGTCTTTCAAAAAGTGCTAGAATTAATTCTTCCCCTTTTGTTTTTTTTCTTCTGTTCAGCATAAACATATATTTTGTATGTTTCAGTAATCAACCTGTAAAGATATTTAGAATATATGTAAATTACATACAAAGTATATCATCTTCATATAGGTGTTAATTATATTATCGTTTGTTCTTCTTTTCATCATCTATAATCTTGAATTTTCAAATAAGTTTTCTAGAAGAAATTTCAACAACATACGAATCAAAGTGCAATCCAATTCAATCTGATTAAGACAAGTAGAATAAAGAATTGTATTTCCATTAAACAACTTCAAAAGTCAATTCCAGATTCATATTTTTGCAATTCTAGATACCAAAAAATATACTCGATTCATAAGATATCTGTATTTCACAAAACAATTGTATCTTTTCAGAACAATATATGTTTTTTTTTTTTTGTGTACTTTAAAAGTTAATTTGACAAGCTTGAATCAAACAAGAGCTTTCTAATGTACCCATGTAACGAGCTTTTAGTCAACAATCCCAAATCTAATCAGGATCTTAGGTTGCCAGATTTTCAGAGTCCTTTTTCAGGTCAACAATCCTTACATACCTATCTCCTCAAGTACAAAAGGCTCGTGATCAAACAAGTTAATAAACAATCAAAGTTTTTTTTTTTTTTTCTAAAAGTAAATGCACACACAAAACAAAGCATTAATCACATACTGTATATGCATGTATTTCATTAATACAGATGCAGTAAAACACCAATCTCATATAATACTGCTTCTATCATTTATTAAAAATATGAATCCATAACAATAAGCTCATACTTTATCTGTAGTTTAATAAGATCTACACATAAATCATTGTACAAGTCCAATCAGTCAAAGTAAATGTATCTTTCGTCATATGTGTTTCATTTAATCTAGAATTCACATCTCAGCTCCTTTAGGACTTCAGATAATTTTCTGATTAAGCATTAAATATTCTGATTTCATTTTAAAATTGTGAAACTGTTAAACTCATGAAATTCAGAAAAATCATAAGATACTATATCTAGATTTACATAAATAATAAATTCTATAACATCTTCTATAGCCTTCTAAATATAACATTCAAGCAGTTTATAAAAATTTTACAGTCTCAATTATCGGATAGTTACAGCAAGTTCATAAAAATTTTCAATTTCCTCAAAACTTTGCAGTACCATTTTAATTCCTTTAATTAACAAACTTACATGGCTGTTACTTTAATTACCTCTCCCCCATACCTACATTTTGCATTGTCCTCAATGTAAAAGATTTGACAATAAGTACAGTAATTGTAGCAGGCATGAATAAAGTTTTGTTTGATTTAAAATTTAGGATAAGTAATTGGTTACATACCTTGTTCCATTTGTATCTCTTTATGCATATTCCAATTTTTGATTCTGAAAAACTTTTCATTCCCAGATAAACATAGAATATAAAACAAAATAACATTTAACATATATTAATAAATTAGTGTCTTGTGTGGAACCCAGGCTCCTATACCTTTGGTGGCTCACAAGCAAGCCAGTTAGCTTCCAGAACAGATACCAACAAACTGGATTGATATTTTATTTTGTTTGTTTTTTTTTTTATAAAATGAACATGAAAACTTCAAATTTTTTTTTTTTTTCTCTAAAAATAAATGCAGAATACACAACGTTAAACACACAAAATCACAGCTTAAGAACATGATTGAAAAGTAGAAACAAATGGAATAAATGTATCAGTCCAAGCAAACTTTTTAGGCATAGTTCTTCTTGCTATTAATTCTATTTTAATGCAGTTCTTGTTCCTTTTTAATTTGTAAACATGTAATATATTATAAATTCCAAATATGAGTGTATTACCATTAATGATATGTAATGCAGCAAGGGATCCTTTTTGGTTCCAAGGTAATGTAGCAGTTTCTATTTCTACATCTATTTCAATATACTTCTCTTCCCACTTCCATTCATTCGTGTCTTCCATAATCCATATTTGAAATTTCATCAGTTCATCCCACCATCTTATCAGACATAAAGTAGGATCATCTTCTTCATTATACCACATTCCTATTTGAATTTCAATAAATTCTGCAGATGGTGGTTTAGCTATTTCACTCGGTATAGGTAAAATTTCTATATAATCATCATAACTGTCTATGCTTACTATGTATAAATCAGATCCATATGCTAATGATATCTCCGTGACTAAATAGATATATCCATCAAGTATGACATGTGTTTGGTTAATTAATGATTTCTGTCCTAGATATATTATAATGTTTTCATTCCAATATCTGTTCAGAAAATTATACACACTTAAGTGTAAATCTTCACCCCAATTTCCTATAAGTCTCTAATAATATAATTTTTCAGGAATTGTAGAATTTTTATCAGAAAATATTAAAGCTGACCCACAATTTACAGTTGGTGCTTCAAATCTATTAGGTCTTCCTATATTCCATTCTTCTCCTGTTATAGGATTTCTTATCAAAATATCAGGTAATGATAAACTTGCATACCTTGGTCTCATCTTGTATATGATTAATCCTTCATCTATTCCCATAATATGACTCATTCCTTCTAATGCATTGGGTGGAATTCTAGTAGTTTCTTCCATAGCCAGATATTCATGGGTATTTGAACTACGATTAAATGACCTACATATGAATCCATCTCTAATCTTAGTCATTTTTGCAGCTTGTAGTCCCTGAAAATATTTTTCTTCAATACAGTCTTTAATTTCCTTTGATACACAACACAGTCTACACAGATCTTTAGCTGACAAGTTACTTAGTATTTCCCTTAGTGCATCCAACGGTAATTACATTAATTCTATTTGTCGATTTAGTCTGAAGCTTTCCATTCTATAAATATTTGTTGTCGGATGAAGGTTGAATTAGCTGCTTCTCCTTCCAGTTCCTCCAACACTTTCTCCTTTCTTTTAAAAGTACTGGTAACTCGTAAATAACATTCTGTTTCATATATATACTACGCATCCATAAAGTGAATAAATCTCGTTGTAAGAACGTGTCTTGCAACGTGCATCGTGGTTCCTATTTTTATGGGTATGTGTACCACTACTAATTTCAAATTTTGGTAACCGCTAAACTAACGAAGTTTCATTTGTGGTTGAAAGAATAACCGTTCTGCTTAATCCACGAACTAACCTCGTTGAGTTACAGATTACTCAACAGAACACAGTCGGTTACTATTGCTAACTCCATGGACTAACTTCGTTGAGTTACAGATAACTCAACGGAGTGACCTTATATTATATTACTGACCTCGTGGAGTTACGGTTAACTCAACGGACTTACTTCGTTAAGTTAACACTTGGCAACTTCTAAGTTTCACTCTCGTAAGTTTTTTATTCTATTTTTTTTTCTTTGTTTTTCATTTTGCTAACTGTAATAAAGTTAAATCTATGTCATTAATGCCTCATTTTGATTAAAATATATTTAAATCTGAACATTATATAAAGATTTAACTTGCAGGTCATTTTATGTTATGCAGAATTTACATTTTACCTTATAACATGCAGAAATTTTTAAGCAGTTATCCTGTCATTCAGCAAATTGTAAATCTGTTACATATTCATAAAGTTCCACAAATTACATAATATTCAATAAATTTCATTCATTTCACATCCAAATACGTATGAAAATTGCATCTGAAAAATTATATTCATTAATATGAATCAATTACATTACAAGTACACCATACAATTTCATACAATTTTACACAAGTAGACGAACAATACAATTTAATCTCTATGCCTAAATTCATCTACTTCCTTCTAGAGTTTTTCTAATTTTAGGTCTTAGCTACAGTACTCTGTTGAGTTACAGTTAACTCAACGGAATAAGCTCGTTGACTAACTCAAGACTCAATGGAGTAAGCTCGTTGAGTTAAGCGTAACTCAACGGACTCCTCGTACAAGCAAATATAATAATAAAAATATTACAGAGAATAGTTTTTTTGTTTTTTTACCGGTTTAACCGATACTATGCTTCGGTCAGACCTAAATATTTTTTATTTTTTTTATTTTTCTTTCGGTTGAACCGATACAATGTTTCGGTAAAACCAATATTTTTTTTCTGAAAATTAATATACAATTTTTTTGCTGGTTTAACCGATACTATGCTTCAGTCAAACCTAAATATTTTTTATTTTTTTATTTTTCTTTCGGTTGAACTGATACTATGTTTCGGTAAAACCAATATTTTTTTCTGAAAATTAATATACAATTGTTTTAATGTTTCGGTCATACCGATAGATCCAGTCAGTTGAACCACAACTATTTTTATGTTTTATATATATTTTTAATGTTATATATATATATATATATATATATATATAAACATAAAAACTGATTTCTTACTAAGTAAAGCTCGAGTAGTCCTCTACTCTGACTTCTTCTATAATTGCAAAGGAGCTTTTTGGTGTTTTCAGAATAGGTTTAAGTCTTTGTCCATTTACTTTAAATATATTCTGATTTTTAGGATTTTCAATTTCAATAGCTCCATAGGGATAAACATTTCAAACTATGTAAGGTCCTGCCCATCTAGATCTTAATTTTCCTAGATGGTTATGGAGTCTAGCCATATAAATATATACTTGTACTATTTCAAAGCTTTTAGGAATAATTTTTCTATCATGCCAGAATTTAATTTTCTCTTTTTCTCTTATAGTAAAATCATCCATAAATATTTCTAAAAATTCTTCAGTCATTCCAGTAAATATGCCCTACACACACCTTTGAAAGGTAGCTGGCGCATTGCATAATCCGAATGGCATTCTTTTAAAAGCATAAGTTCCATTAGGACAGGTGAAAGTTGTTTTCTCTTGATCCTCTAATGCTACTGGAATTTGATTATACCCTGAATACCCGTCTAGGAAACAAAAATATTCTTGTCCTGCTAATCTTTCCAGCATTTGATCTATAAAGGTAAGGGAAAATGATCTTTCCTAGTCACAGCATTCAGCTTTCTATAGTTTATACATACTCTCCAGCCTGATTGAATTCTAGTAGGTATCAAGTCTTGACTTTCATTCCTAATAACTGTTAATCCTGATTTCTTGGGAACTACATGGATTGGACTAACCCACGAGCTATTAGAAATCGGATAAATTATATCATTATCTAACCATTTAACTATTTCCTTCCTGACTACTTCTTTAAGGTTTGGATTTAATCTCCTCTCAGGAATTCTAATAGGTTTAGCATTCTCTTCTAAATATATGCGGTGACAGCATAAAGTTGAACTTAATCCTTTTATATCAGTCATAGTCCATCCTATTGCTTCTTTATAACTTTTTACTACATCTTTTAATTTAGCTATTTGATCCTCTTTTAAATCTGAAGCAATTATGATTGGACAAGTCCGTTTATCTTCTAGAAATATATAGGTTAATTCAGGAGGTAAAAGTTTTAATTCTAAATGCTGCCCATCAGAAGCTAGAGCTCCTAATTGAACATCATCATTTTTTAAATTAATTTCTTCCCGATCTCCTTCTATATTTATGCTTTCACTTTCCTCTAAAGTTTTAGAATTGATTTGCCTATTTAATTCTTCTTGAATCACATCATCTAACATATCTCCTTCATCCTCTAAAAAGTCTATGGTATGTAAGGACATTTCTAACTCCTCAAACCTTTCTGGTTTGAAAGTATTTAATTAAGTATCCTCATTACCATATGCTAACTTCATTACTCTAGTTTTACAATTTATAACAGCTCCTGATGTTGCTAAAAATGGTCTTCCCAAAATTAAAGATGTATCACTATTTTTATGCTTAATTTGTTGGGAATCCAAAATTACAATATCAATAGGATATATAAAATTCTTGATTTTAATTAAGACATCCTCTATTTTTCCTCTAGGGTATCTTATACTTCTATCAGCTAATTGAATAACCGTACTAGTAGGAGTTAAGCCTTCTAATCCTAAGGATGCAAATATATCACTTGGCATAACATTTATACCTGCACCTAAGTCTATTAAGGTTCTTTCTAGAATGGTATTTCCTATGGTGCATGATATAACAGGGATTCCAGGATCAGATAACTTTTTAGGAATTTGTGGCAGAAATAGGGAACTACTTTGCTCAGCTAAAAAGACCTTTCTAAGAACTTTTCGCTCTCTTTTCTTAGTACATCAATCCTTCAGAAATTTAGCACAAGGTGACATATTCTGCAATAGATCTAACAAAGGAATGTTAACTTATACTTTTTCAAAAATTTCTCTAATTTTTTCTTATTTTTCAGGAATTGTTTGTTGTAATCTTTCAGGATAGGGTGCTAAAGATTTTGATTTCAAAGACTCTTTTTCTTTCAGTTGATTTGTTTGATCATTTTTAGCTTCAATTGCAGATTCAGATTGTTCTTCAGTGATTTCTAGATTTTCAGCTATTACATTTTCATTATCATTTTGATTTTTACTCTTGTCCACCTTCATATCATTTTCATTTTGAGTTCTTGGTGGTATATCAGTTCCAGATCTTAATGTTACACATACATATTCCAGATTTTCGTTACTTTCATGATGTTTTTGTATATCATTTTCATGATTATGATCTTCAATTGTTTTTAGTTTTAAAGTGCATTCTTTAAATTCTCTTACATTTGTGTTTTCTGTTTGTTGTATATTTTGCAAGTTGTGCAGGTTTATAACATTATAATTTTCATTGTCCTGTTGCAAAACTTGTATTTTCATTGCATTTTTGTCTAATGCTTTTAATTTTGTTTCCAGATCATCTAATTTCATTGCATTCAATTTTTGATCAATTTTCTTTATGGCCTTTTCAGTTTCGTAAATTATATCCTGTTTAGGTTCTGAATATGCCTCTCTATAGTTTAATCAGTTGACTTATTGTTGTTGACACACAAAGTATTCCAGTTTGTCCAGATTTTGCTCTATACTATGCTCTAGTCTGTCATAGCTATCCTAAACTTCAGTGTTTCTCATCATATTACACATTCTATACTGACCATCAGTTGGGTAAACTATAGGATTCTCATACTCGGCTGTATTATATTGAGGATAATTCATTTGTTGTTCATGAGATCTAACAATCTGTAAATGTCTCAATTTCAAACAATCAGAAATGTCGTGTCCTTTAGAATTGCAGAATTCACATATGCTAATTAAAGGTTTCAGAAATCTTTGAGCATAAGCATATGCCATATTCTCAATTACAGAAGAAAACACACAACTCTGGCTATTAAAATAAAACAGCTCTAACAGTTGCTTATATCTATTCAATTCAATTCAATTCACTTCGACTCAATTCAATTCAATTCCCCAGCAACGGCACCATAAAACTTGTTTGGGTTTTCCCACCACTACACTAGAAAAACATGGATTTGTTACTTCTATTTTTACTTAGTTAATTTATCTTTATGCCTATTCTTTCTTTTAGAAGTAAACAAACAACCTTTAATACAATTAAGATATTAATTCCAATTTGTACTTTAACTGCAAGTGTACAGTGTCTATTGTATTAGTGTGCAAGTATAGGTCGATCCCATAGGGAATTTCTGACGAATTTAAGAAATGTTTGATTTTGAAGTATTCAAATTTATATTCAATAAGCACTCCGTTGAGTTACAGTTAACTCAACGGACTAAGTTCGTTAAGTTATGGCTAACTCAACGGACTATCCTCGTGGACTTATGTTAACTCTACGAGCCTGTCTCTTCTTTATAATACTACTATTTATAGAGGAATTTGGCCAACCATTGGGCGATTCCACAGATTGTAAATAACATCAATTAAGCTTTTAATGCTAGTTAACATTGGATTTATCATTAAGCAATACTAACATTCAGATGATTCAAACAGTAACCATTAAAATCTTTAAGTTTTTTGTACGAACCAATTTCAGTAAATTGTAAAATTAAAACTAACATAAAATAATCATAAAACTGATACAGATAACATTAATCACGATACAACACAAATAATACAACACTTAAATACAACATACAAACAAAGATAAATTGTTTTTGGTATTTTTGTTTTGATGTGAACATGGAAATGGGCGAAAGGTGAAATGTAAAGTAATCTCACTTGACAGTAAATACTTCCGACACTACTTGCAACGCGATTACACCATTGAAAATTAAACCACTTACAATTTTGTCTCCTCTCCCTATAGAATCGCGAGTCCAGAATTGCAAGATAATCTCCTCTTTAGTATACAGGCATCAACCTGAAGCCAAGGGTAAAAGCTTTATGATCTCCTGAAATATGAGTTGGCGCTTGGCGAAAATGGCTTCCCTTCCCGCGACGCGATCACTCCTCACAGTGGTTATCAAGCACTGTGTTTGACTCGGAATTGACCAAACATCAGGCAAGTATCCTCACAGACCTCTGATGATTGGTGATTATGGTGGTGATAACGATGGTTGGTGTGATACTTCGGAGAATCGCCTATACTGTCTGCAAAAAGCTTAGTGCTCCTCCTCTGTATACACTGGCCGTCCATCGATCACACTTTCTTCTTTTTTTCTTCTTTTCTTTTATATTTCTTTAGTAGTAACTGCTTCTACTTGAATGATCGGTTGGATTTCCTTCCCTTAGATCAACGATGATGCTTCCTTTTCCATGCACGATTGAATTCCTGCGTGATACGTGCAAACATGGTTTTTCCTTCCAACTGTTTGTTCCTGCAACCGTTACAGTGGCATTTTGGAAAATAACTATAAAATACATGCAATAAAGAAATAAGTTGCTAACCTAACACGTTACCTTAGTGTATATTTATGTAACTCAATGCATGCAGTTATGCTAACTTAACGAGTTATAACTTAAGTAAATCTACTAGATCTCGACACGTGTCAGCAGCAGTTTAAACATAAAATAACATTTCGGAGAGTTACAGGTCTAACTATCCGATGCATATTCGGTTTGTTAAACATAACTGTCCGAATTTGTTCGATATGTTAAACATAACTATCGAAATATCAAAAAATTCGGATACTTAAGAATTTCACAACCTGCAACTTACCGACAGTTCATAAATGTACTAAATTAACATTAATTCCTTAAAATTAAGCAAATTCTTCAATTAAAGCATATAACAGTGCAATTATAACATAATGGCTTAATTCTCATATGGTAAGCTAAATATTATGTAATTAACCATTATTTAACCGTTAATAATATGCACTTTTTCATTCTAAACAGTGGTTTAGCTATTTCTCTCGGTATAGGTAAAATTTATATATTTTCATTATAACTGTCTATGCTCACTATGTATAAATCAGATCCAAATGCTATTAATATATCTGTGACTAGATATACATATCCATCAAGTATGACATGTGTTTGGTTAATTAATGATTTCTGTCCTAGATATATCATAATATTTTCATTCCAAAATCTATTCAGAAAATTATACACACTTAAGCGTAAACATTCACCCCAATTTTCTGTAAGTCTCCAATAATATAATTTTTCAGGAATTGTAGAATTTTTATCAGAAAATATTAAAGCCGATCCACAATTTATAGTTGGTACTTCATATCTATTGGGTCTTCCTATATACCATTCTTCTTTTGTTATAGGATTTCTTATCAAAATATCAGGTAATAGACTTGCATACCTTGGTCTTGTCCTGTATATGATGAATCATTCATCTATCCCCATAATATGATCTATTCCTTCTAATGTATTGGGTGAAATTCTAGTAGTTTCTTCCAGAGCCAGATATTCATGGTTAATTGAACTACGATTAAATGACCTCCATATGAATCCATCTCTAATCTTAGTCATTTTTACAGCTTGTAGTCCCTGAAAATATTTTTCTTCAATATAGTCTTTAATTTCCTTTGATACACAACACAACCTGCACAGATCTTTAGCTGATAAATTACTTAGTACTTCCCTTAGTGCATCCAACAGTAATTGCATCAATTCCATTTGTCGATTCTGTATAACACAAACAAAAATTTAGCAGAGACAAAAATTAACATAACTACTGCACACCCTCGTGGAGTTAAGGCATAACTCAACAGACTAAGTTCGTTGTGTTAAGGACTAACTCTACGATACTATTAACTATAAATAAAAACATATATATATACAGATAGTTGCTTCAGATATGTTGTTTCATTCAGCTACCCTCCCAGAAAGGTATCAATGTCATTAACCGTTCTATTGATAGGATTAGGTATTGCTTGTATTGGCAATCCTTCAGTAGGTCTAACTTCCATTAGTTTCTTCTGTCTAAGTGGTATATTTCTATTCTGATTTTGAGTTGTAGTATTTCCAAATACAAAATCTAGACGATTGTTTAATTGTTGGATTATCTTTTCTAATTTCTCTATTCTAGATCCTTGTTCCAGTAATGCTTCATAACTTATATTCTTCTCATTTACATTTTCTCCTCCCTGGAAATTGTTGTTTCTCTAAGATAAATTCGAGTGATTTCTCCAACTAGGATTATAAGAATTTCCCAAGTTATCTCTCTGGTTTCTAGCATAAATAATATCTAAATCATTTATGTTTGCATTCTTTTCTGCTAGCTTTTGATTTAATGATAACTCTTCTATTTTCTTTGTTAATTCAATTAATTTCACCTAAAGCATAGTACTTGAATCTATTTCATGCATTCCTCTTGGCAGTACTTTTTTATCTACAATAGCTTCAGTTGAGTTTTCCCACTGTGTAGTTTTTTTTGCAAAGTTTTCTAAATATGCCCATGCTTCTTCACTACATAATTTTAAAAATCCATTTTGACAAGTAGATTCTAATAAAGATTTCGTTGAAACATCTATGCTTTCATAAATTATACCTATTAGTTGTGCTTTACTCATTGCATGATGTGGACATTGAGTTAGTAAATCTTTAAATCTTTCAAAATATTTCCAAAATGATTCACCCTGTTTTTGGCTACACATTAATATTTCTTTTTTCTTTTTAATCGTTTGATGTGTTGGATAATATTTTTTCTAGAAAAACAAAGTAAAATTCAGTTCATGTAGAAATTGAATCAGGCGACAAAGTATACAATCATCTCTTAGCTGTGTCTTTTAAAGAAAAAGGGATATATCTAAGTTTAATAGCATCTATACTCATGTTCTACATTTTCATCATTTGACAAACTTCATTAAATTCTCTAAGGAAATAATAGGCATCCTCTCTTTCTAATCCATGAAAATGTGGCAATTGACTAATATAATTAGATTTCAGTTCAAACTTATCTCCCTTAAAGTTTGGCAATTGAATACATGAAGGTTCATCAACTAATTCAGGATACAGAATTTCTCCTAATGGTTTTTCTATTGGAGCAGTCATCTCTACGTTCTCTTTTAAAGAAAGGTTAGCTACACCTCAAAGAATTTTGTTAAAGTTTAGTTCAGAAAATTTTTCAGTACTCCTTTGCAATGAAAATTCCTGGGTAGATGTTCTTACTAATCGTTTAGTGCTTAGAGAAGGAGTCCATGTGCTCATAAATAAATAACAGATGATTAATTACATACCAGTCTGAAGCTTTCCATTCAATAAATATTTGTTATCGGATGAAGTTGAATCAACTGCTTCTCCTTCCAGTTCCTCCAACGCATTCTCCTTTCTTTTAAAAGTGCTGGTAACTCGTAAATAACATTCTGTTTATATATATAATGCACATCCATAAAATGAATAAATCTCTTTGCAAGAACGTGTCTTGCAATGTACATCATGGTTCCTATTTTTATGGGTACGTGTACCACTACTAATTTCAAATTTTGGTAACTGCTAAACTGATGAAGTTTCATTCGTGGTTAAAAGAATAATCATTCTGCTTAATCCACGAACTAACCTCGTTGAGTTACGGATAACTCAACAGAACAAAGTTGGTTATTGTTGCTAACTCCACGGACTAACTTTATTGAGTTACAAATAACTCAACGGAGTGACCTTATATTATATTACTGACCTCGTGGAGTTACGTTTAACTCAACGAGCATACTTCGTTGAGTTAACACTTAACAACCTCTAAGTTTACTCTCGTAAGTTCCTCTCTACTTTTTTTTTCTTTTTCATTCTGCTAACTGAAATAAAGTTAAATCTATGTCATTAATGCATCATTCTAATCAAAATTTGTTTATATCTAAACATTATATAAATATTTAACTTGCAAGTCATTTTATATTATGTAGAATTTACATTTTACGTTGCAACATGTAGAAATTTTTAAGCATTTATCCTATCATTCAGAAAATTGTAAATCTGTTAGACATTCATTCATAATGTTCCACAAAATATATACAACATTCAATACATTCCATTCATTTCACATTCAAAACACATATGAGAAGTACATCTAAAAAATTTATATTCATTAATATGAATCAATTTACATTACAAGTACATCATACAATTTTCATACAATTCTATACAAGTAGACGAACAATACAATTTAATCTCTATTCCTAAGTTCATCTACTTCCTTCTGGAGTTTTTCTAATTGAAGCTCTAATTGATTAATTCTTTCTATAGCTCCTGTAATTCCTCCAAACAGTACAGCTATTTCTGCAGCTACAAAATTTCTGTACTCTTTCACTGAAATGGTTCTTGATCTGATTCTTTTTGATGCCCATTTCGTGAAATCAATACAATCCACCATCAGTAGTGGAATCAAATCTCCATAAAATAATTTCTTCTTTACTATTTTTAGCTTGGAGATAAAAACTACAGACCAATTTATTTGAATTCTATTTACAACTGCAAATGTGGCCCATTTGACAAATTGACTCAATTCTATGTCATGGCCTTGTCATTGATAGACATTCTTAATCAAAATGTTGGCTACCATGTGTGCTTTACCATTTAAATGCTTCAATCTGTTTAATAAATGCACATTAGGATTGATAGCTAAACAATCTTTGATTTCCTATTCTATTCACTCAACTGCAATTGTCTTCCAAAATTTTTAGTCCTTCATTTTTTAATCCAAAAATGTTATAGAGAAGCTCTGGTGTTATCTGTACATTAGCTTCCTCCACGTTGGAAATTAATCTTCCTTCTCCTTCTCTTAAATTTGCATAGAAACAGGGCACTAAATTCTCATAAACTGCATGCCCTCTTTCTTGAGAAATAAAATTCAGTAGACCTTGGAATTCAAATAATTCTTTGATTTCTTGCATTCCATCTCAATTCACTGGTCTACTGTAAATAATATCATAACCCCTAATCTCTTGATATTTGATATAAGCTTCCTAACTCCAAAAATGTACCTCATTCAGAGCTGTTGTTTCAGTCGGGTCAGGAATGTGACTTTGTTGTTCCAAAGGGGTTTGTTCTTGATCTTTCTCTACTATAGGCTGCATTTGAACATTCTCTATAGATTCCTGAATTTTTGCTTCTACTTCTATCTGTGGTGGTGAGCCGGCAGAACTCTCCACTTTGCCTTGAATTCTTTCCATAAATTGCTAAAGAGTTTCTTGTTCTTCAGTGGAATTTGTAAAGTTATTTTTGTCCAAATGGCTTCGTTCAGCTTCTTCTTCATTTTCTGCTCTTTCTTCTTCCTCCTGACTACCAATCTGCTGTCACTGTTCTTTCTGATTCTGTAATAGATTGGGATGGAGTCACAGGCAATTCAATTTTTGCCCTAATTTCTGTTCTTTCTTCTTGTACAGGCTGCAGACTAATTTCAGCCTATTTTTCTTCTTGTCTTTTTCCGAATCTTTTGCCGTGTGTGCCATTCTCTAATTCCTTTAGAAACTATGTTGTGTCAACTACATCTTCCCAGAACTCAAGTGTCATCTTCCTCATTGTGGAGTTACACAACAGCACGAAATCGCTCTAATTTCTACTGTTCTAGATTCTAAATGATTTGTTGGATAATGCCCCCAAAACCCTAGGTTTTAGTTTAAATATGCCCTAAGTTTAGGCAGGTAATCAGGTCATTTCTTGAACTAACTATTACTCTCTCATCCGTGGTCTTAGCTACAGTACTCCGTTGAGCTATAGTTAACGGAATAAGCTCGTTGACTAACTCAAGACTCAACGGAGTAAGCTTGTTGAGTTAAGCATAACTTAACGAACTTACCGTACAAGCAGATATAATAATAAAAATATTTAAGATAATAGTCTTTCGGTTTTTTTACTGGTTTATGTTTCGGTCAGACCTAATTTTTTTCTAGTTGAACCGATACTATGTTTCAGTAAAACCAACATTTTTTTTCTCAAAATTAATATACATTTTTTTTTATGTTTCGATCATATTGATGGATCCAATCGATTGAACCGCAATGATTTTTATATTATATATATATATATTTATTTTATTTTTTATTTTATTTATATATATATAAAAACTGATTTTTTACTAAGTAAAGCTCGAGTAGTCCTCTACTCTAACTTCTTCTATAATTCCAAAGGAGCTTTTTGGTGTTTTCAGAATAGGTCTAAGTCTTTGTCCATTTACTTTAAATATATTCTGATTTTTAGGATTTTCAATTTCAATAGCTCCATAAGGATAAATATTTCTAATTATGTAAGGTCCTGCCCATCTAGATCTTAATTTTCCTAGATTGTTATGGAGTCTAGCCATATAAAGATATACTTTTTGTCCTATTTCAAAGCTTTTTGGAATAATTTTCCTATCATGCCAAAATTTCATTTTCTCTTACAATCTTCGAATAAGCTTCATTTCTAAATTCTTCTAATTCAATTAATTGCATTTTTATATTTTCAGCAGCTTGATTTAAATTAGTGTTCAGAGTTTTTAATGCCTAATAAGCTTTATGTTCTATTTCAACTAGTAAATGACAACCTTTTCCATATACTAGCCTAAAAGGTGACATACCTAAGCTCGTTTTATAAGCAGTTCTATAAGTCCAAAGTGCATCTATCAATCTATTAGCCCAATCTGTTCTAGTAGGATTTACTACTTTTTCTAAAATTAATTTAATTTGTTTGTTTGTACTTTCTACTTGTCCACTTGTTTGCGGATGATATGATGTTGCAATTTTGTGGTTTACTCCATATTTCTTCATTAAGGCTTCAAAACTTCTATTACAGAAATGAGTTCCTCTATCACTAATAATAGCTTTAGGTATTCCAAATCTGGCAAATATATTGGTTCTTATAAATTGTATTACTACTTTGTTGTCATTAGTTTTTGTAGGAATAACTTCTATCCATTTAGATACATAATCCACCCCCAACAATATGTAATTAAATTGATTAGACATAGGAAATAGACCCATAAAATCTATTCCCCACACATCAAAGATTTCAACCTTAACAATAGGATTAAGAGGCATCATATTCCTCTTTGATATTCTTCCTATTTGTTGACATCTTAAACAACTTAAGCAATATTTATGAGCATCTTTGAATAGTGTTGGCCAATAAAATCCACATTGCAGAATTTTTGCAGCAGTTTTCCTTGAGCCAAAATGCCCTCCACAAGCTTGGTCATGATAGAAAGATAATATGCTCGGATATTCAGTTTCTAGAATACACCTCCTTAAAACTAGATCAAGACATTTCTTAAATAAGTAGGGGTCTTCCCAATAGTAATATTTTACTCTCGAGAAAAATAATTTCTTATCCTATCTATTCCAATCCTTAGGTGTTAAACTAGTAACTAAATAATTAACTATGTTTGCATACCAAGGTATTGTGTTAATGGTCATTAATTGTTCATTAGGAAAATTATCCTTAATTTCAATATTTGATTTTTCCATTTATAATCTTGATAAATGATCTGCTACTATATTCTCACAACCTTTTTTATCTTTAATTTCTAGATCAAATTCTTGTAATAATAATATCCATCGGATCAATCTAGGTTTAGTCTCTTTTTTCTTTATTAGATGTTTTAGAGCTGAATGATCTATGTATACTATTACTTTTGCTCCAATCAGATATGATCTAAACTTTTCTAAAGCAAACACAACAACTAATAATTCTTTTTCAGTAGTTGTGTAATTAACTTGAGCATCATTTAAGGTTTTGCTTGCATAATGAATCATTCTAGAAGATTTTTCTATCTTCTGTCCTAACACTGCTCCTATAGCAAAATCAGAAGCATCGCACATTAATTCAAATGGATGGTTCCAATCAGGTGCTTGAATTATAGGAGTTGAAATTAAGCTAGTCTTAAGTCTGAAAAATGCTTCCTTGCAATTTTTATCAAAGTTAAATAGAACATCTTTTAATAGATTAGTTAAGGGTCTAGCTATCTTGCAAAAGTCTTTAATAAATCTTCGGTAAAAACTAGCATGTCCTAAAAATGATCTAATATCTTTTACTAATTTAGGTTCTGGAATATTAGAAATTACTTCTATTTTAGCTTTATCTACTTCCAACCCTTTCTTAGAAAGAACATGCTCTAAAACTATTCCTTGTTTAACCATGAAGTGACATTTTTCCCAATTTAAAACCAGATTTTTTTCCACACAACGTTTTAATATTAAGTCTAAAATTTTTAAACAGACTTCATATGAGTTTCCATATACAGTAAAATCATCCATAAATATTTCTAAGAAATCTTCAGTCATTCCAGTAAATATGCCCTGCATACACCTTTGAAAGGTAGCTGGTGCATTGCATAATCCGAATGGCATTCTCTTAAAAGCATAAGTTCCATTAGGATAGGTGAAAGTTGTTTTCTCTTGATCCTCTAATGCTATTGGAATTTGATTATAACTTGAATACCCGTCTAGGAAACAAAAATATTCTTGCCCTGCTAATCTTTCCAGCATTTGATCTATAAAAGGTAAGAGAAAATGATCTTTCCTAGTTACAACATTCAGCTTTCTATAGTCTATGCATGCTCTCCAGCTTGATTGAATTCTAGTAGGTATCAAGTCTTGACTTTCATTCCTAATAACTGCTAATCCTGATTTCTTGGGAACTACATGGATTGGACTAACCCACGAGCTATCAGAAATCAGATAAATTATGTCATTATCTAACCATTTCACTATTTCCTTCCTGACTACTTCTTTAAGGTTTGGATTTAATCTCCTCTCAGGAATTCTAACAGGTTTAGCATTCTCTTCTAAATATATGTGGTGACAGCATAAAGTTGAACTTAACCCTTTTATATCAGTCATAGTCCATCCTATTACTTCTTTATAACTTTTTACTACATCTTTTAATTTAGCTATTTGATCCTCTTTTAAATCTGAAGCAATAATGATTGGACAGGTTCGTTTCTCTTCCAGAAATATATAGGTTAATTCAGGAGGTAAAAGTTTTAATTCTAAATGTTGCCCATCAGAAGCTAGAGCTCCTAATTGAACATCATCATTTTCTAAATTAATTTCTTCCAGATTTCCTTCTATATTTATGCTTTCACTTTCCTCTAAAGTTTCAGAATTGATTTGCCTATTTAATTCTTCTTGAATCACATCGTCTAACATATCTCCTTCATTCTCTAAAAAGTCTATGGTATGTAAGGACATTTCTAACTCTTCAAACCTTTCTAGTTTGAAAATATTTAATTGAGTATCCTCATTACCATATGCTAACTTCATTACTCCAGTTTTACAATTTATAACAGCCCCTAATGTTGCTAAAAATGGCCTTCCCAGAATTAAAGATGTATCACTATTTTTATGCTTAATTTGTTGGGAATCCAAAATTACAATATCAATAGGATATATAAAATTTTTGATTTTAATTAAAACATCCTTTATTTTTCCTCTAGGGTATCTTATACTTCTATCAGCTAATTGAATAACCGTACTAGTAGGAGTTAAGCCTTCTAATTCTAAGGATGCAAATATATCACTTGGCATAACATTTATACCTACACCTAAGTCTATTAAGGTTTTTTCTAGAATGATATTTCCTATGGTGCATGATATAACATAGATTCCAGGATCAGATAACTTTTTAGGAATTTGTAGCAGAAATAAGGAACTACTTTGCTAAGCTAAAAAGACATTTCTAAGAACTTTTCGCTCTCTTTTCTTAGTAACCAATCCTTCAGAAATTTAGCACAATGTGGCATTTTCTGCAATAGATCTAACAAAGGAATGTTAACTTGTACTTTTTCAAAAATTTCTTTGATTTTTTCTTGTTTTTTAGGTATTGTTTGTTGTAATCTTTCAGGATAGGGTGCTAAAGATTGTGATTTAAAAGATTCTTTTTCTTTTGTTTGATTTGTTTGATCATTTTTATCTTCATTAGCAGATTCAAATTGTTCTTCAGTAATTTTTTGATTTTCAACTATTACATTTTCATTATCATTTTGATTTTTACTCTTATCCACCTTCGTATTATTTTCATTTTGAGTTCTTGGTGGTATATCAATTCTAGATCTTAATGTTACACATACTTTTTCCAGATTTTTGTTACTCTTATGATGTTTTTGTATATCATTTTCGTGATTATGATCTTCAATTGTTTTTAGTTTTAAAGTGCATTCTTTAAATTCTCTTACATTAATATTTTCTGTTTGCTGTATATTTTGTAAATTATGTAGATTTATAATATTATAATTTTCATTGTCCTGTTGCATAACTTGTATTTTCATTGTATATTCGTCCAATGCTTTTAGTTTTCTTTCCAAATCATCTAATCTCATTGCATTCAATTTTTGATCAATTTTCATTATGGTTTTTTCAATTTCGTAAATTATATCCTTTTTAGGTTATGAATATGCTTCCTTATAGTTTAATTGGTTGACTTCTTGTTGCTAACACATAAAGTATTCTAGTTTGTCCACGTTTTGCTCTATACTACGCTCTAGTTTGTCATACCTATCCCAAACTTCCGTGTCTCTCAACATATTACACATTCTATATTGACCATCAATTGGGTAAATTATAGGATTCTCATACTCAGCTCTATTATACTAAGGATAATTCATTTGTTGTTCATAGGATCTAACCATTTGTAAACGTCTCAGTTTCAAACAGTCAGAAATGTCGTGTCCTTTAGAATTGCAGAATTCACATATGCTAATTACAGGTTTTAGAAATCTTTGAGCATAAGCATATGCCATATTCTCAATTACAAAAGAAAACACACAACTCTTGCTATTAAAATGAAACAGCTCTAACAGTTGCTTATGTTAATTCAATTCAATTCAATTCCCCGGCAACGGCGCCATAAAACTTGTTTGGATTTTCCCAACACTACACTAGAAAAACTTGGATTTGTTACTTTTGTTTTTACTTAGTTAATTTATCTTTATGCCTATTCTTTTTCTTTTAGAAGTAAACAAACAACCTTTAATACAATTTAGATATTAATTCCAATTTGTACTTTAACTGCAAGTGCACAGTGTCTATTGTATCAATGTGCAACTACAGGCCGATCCCATAGGGAATTGCTTAAGAGTTGAGAACTATCTGTTTGTTAACAATCAAATTTATATATTCAATAAACTCTCCGTTGAGTTACAGTTAACTCAACGAACTTTGTTTGTTGAGTTATGGCTAACACAACGGACTAACCTCGTGAACTTAAGTTAACTCCACGAGCATGTCTTTTCTTTTTAATACTACTATTTACAAAGGAATTCAGCCAACCATTGGGCGATTCTACAAATTGTAAATAACATCAATTATGCTCTTTAATGTTAGTAAACATTGGATTTATCATTAAGCATACTAACATTCAGATAATTCAAACAGTAACCATTAAAATTTTTAAGTCTTTTGAACGAACCAATTTTAGTAAACTGTAAAACTAAAACTAACATAAAACAATCACAACACTGATAAAGATAACATTAATCACGATACAACACAAACAATACAACACTTAAATACAACATACAAACATAGATAAATGTTTTTGGTATTTTTGTTTTAATATGAACATGGAAATGGGCGAAAGGTGAAATGTAAAGTAATCTCAATTGATAGTAAATACTTCCGTCACTACATACGACGTGATTACACCACTAAAAATTAAACCACTTACAATTTTGTCTCCTCTCCCTATAGAATCGCGAGTCTAGAATTGCAAGATGATCTCCTCTTCAGCATACAGGCATCAACCCGAAGCCAAGGCTAGAAGCTTTACAATCTCCTGAAATATGAGTCGACGCTTGGTGAAAATGGCTTCCCTTCCTACGACGCGATCACTCCTCACAATGGTTGTCAGGCACTATGTTTTGCTCAGAATCAACCCGACATCAAGAAAGTATCCTCACAGACCTCCGATGGTTGGTGATTGTGGTGGTGGTAACGATGGTTGGTGTGGTATTTTGGAGAATTGTTGATACTGCCTGCAGAAAGCTCGGTACTCCTCCTCTATACACACTGGCCGTCCATCGATCACACAACCTTTACTTCTTTTTCTTCTTTTCTTTTATATTTCTTCAGTGGTAATTGCTTCTGCTTGAATGGTTGGTTGGATTTCCTTCATTCATATCAACGACGATGATTTCTTCTCCCTTCGACGAGTGAATTCCTGTGTGATACGTGCGATCGTGGTTTTTTTCTTCCAACTATCTGTTCCTGCAACCGCTATAGTGGCATATTAGAAAATAAATAGTCCGTGGAGTTACAGATAACTCAACAGACTTTCTTCGTTGATTTAACTATAAAATACGTGCATAAATTTAACTATCCGATACTTAGATGTATTTCATATACTTATAAACTTAACTATCCAATGCTTAGATGCATTTCGGATAGTTACAAATAACTCACCGATATATAACTTAAGTAAATCTACCAGATCTCGACATGTGTCTGCAGTAGTTTAATAATAAATAAAACATTTCAGAGAGTTATAGGTCTAACTATCCGATGCTTAGATGCATTTCAGATAGTTATAGATAACTCACCAAAAATCCACTTAAGTCACTTTCCCAAAGCATGACACGTTTCCACAGCTATTTTATAAATAAAAAGAGATTTTGGAGAGTTACACAATAACTGTCCGATGCCCAGCTGCAATTTTGGATAGTTATAGATAACTCACCGAAAGTTCACTTAAGTCATGCATTATGGTTTCGACACGTGTACTTTAGAAAATAATAAAATATTCTTTTAAAACATAACTGTCTGAAATATCAGAAAATTCGGATACTTAAGAATTTCACAGCCTGCAACTTATTGACAGTTCAGAAATGTACTAAATTGACATTAATTCCCCCAATCTAAGCAGATTTTTTAATTAAAGCATATAACAGTGTAATTATAACATAATGACTTAATTCTCATATGATAAGCTAAATATTATGCAATTAACCATCATTTAACCATTAATAATATGCACTTTTTCATTTTAAACACTAACCAAAGCTCAACTTCTGTTAGATTGAAGTTTTTGATTTTTTTAAACATTTTTTTTTCTTCAATCTAACCTATATATTTTAATTTTTTTCTTCAGTTAGACCGAAGATAAACTTCAGTTGGACTGAAGTTTTTTAAATTTATTATTTTTTCCTTCGGTTTGACTGAAGATAAGTTTTAATCCAACCGAAGATTTTTAAGTTATTATTTTTTCCTTTGATCTAACCAAAGATAAGCTTCGATCTGACCAAAGATTTTTAAGTTATTATTTTTTCCTTTGATTTGACCGAAGATAAGATTCGGTCTGACTGAAGTTTTTTATTTTGTTTATTTTTTCATTTGATTTGACCGAATCTTAACTTCGGTCCAACCAAAGTTTTTGATTTTTTATATTTATTTTTTTGATTTTAAAGTAAAAAAAAAAATTACAACATTTTTGATAATTAATTCATCATTCAAACACATTATTTTATTTATAAATACATGAACATCAAACATAAGTCATCATTCATAAATCATTATTCATTACATTAACATCAATATCAAGGTATCATCAACGAACCATTCATAATTCATCATCCATAAATACATTCAAACACAAGTCATAAAGTTAAAATAATTATTTTATTTCTGAATTTAAATTAAAATTACATTATTTTTATAATTACATCAAATATTTTTACATTTAATGTACAATGTACATAATTATATTTAAACATTTATTACATCAAAATTATATTAATGATAAAATAAGAAATGTGCATTTTTGTGTTTTTCTTCAATTTATTACATCAAAATTTAGAAAATCAGGATTATCTCTTATTAAATAACTATGATTAAAATTATTTAATTTTTTCCTATTTGTTATGATAAATCTCTTATTTAATTTTTTCTTAGTTGTTACGATAAATCTCTTATTTAATTCTTTTCATATTTTATAACATACATATCAAACATTATTTAAACTTTGTTCTACATTTTTAATTGTTACATCAAGTTCTACGTTTAAATAAGTTTGTATTACATTTATTAATTTTTTAATAACTTTTACTTTAACATTTATTAATTTTGTATATATCAACTTTTACGTTTACATTTATTAATTATATTACATTTATTAATGTATATAAGAGAGGTATTATATTCTATTTTTTTATTTTTCATTGATTTTAACTTGACCTGAATGAACCTACCAGCCAACCCAAGTCCAACCTAAATCAACCCACAAGCCAACCTAGCCTGTCTTAAATCAGCTTGCGAGCTAGTCTAGCCTGCAAGACGATTTTCTAATTTATTGTAGGTCAACTTGACTTGATTTAAAAAATTAGATTAGGTTGGACCAACCCATTATAGGTCAAGACTGGCATGCAATGGCACAATGCAATTGACACATCTAAATTGTCCTGCTTCAATAAAAAGTAAAAAAAATTCACAATTAATATTTTAAAATGACATACAAAAACTCCCTCCTCCGTTTTATCGCAAGGTTGATACTTGCCAGATGAGGTTTAAACATAGAAATCTACAAATATAATAGAAAATTCTCAAAATATGTCTAAAGCCATAGGAATCAGTCCATACACAACTCAGATAACACATCCGATGCATCTGATTATTTCAAGATTAACAAAAAGGATTACAGCACATGCACAAAAATCAAAATAAGTTGCCATGTACGCTTAACCGTGGAAGGTTCACTCCAGCTAACCACCTCCCCATGAGTTACCTGGTGGGCCTAAAATCATAAGAGAAACCAAGAAAAGCTAGAAGACTAGTAAGTAATCTACTAATAAACCAAAATAATAATGCAAGTCAACTCTAATATCATTGAACACACTCAGCAGTTATGGTATTAACTACAGTTGTCTCAATCTTACAACCTAATCTTAAATCACATACCAGTCCTGTGATGGGATCCATGGTCACATATCAGTCCTGTGATGGAGTCTATAGACATGTACCGATCCTATGATAGAGTTCATGGTAACCATACCAAACCATCAAGTAATATCCACACATACACAAAACACCATCTCAATATACATGTTTCACCGTAATACAATAAGTTTCACCAACATAATTCAATGATTATGAGAATGACACCCATTATTATAAAAACCCACATTGGAGGCATTTCCAAGCATGTTAAGCTACATTTAATATAAACGCACACATATCAACCATAAAATGCACCATTAAGCGTTAAAGCGCACTAACATGCATCGATCAGCATCACTGTGGCCGTGGCTTAATCATCAAAAGGGCACCACAACACGCAAAAATCAACAATCAACAGGAAGGAGGCATTTCGAAGCAAATTTAACCACATTCATCAACAAGGCATGGTAATATGCAATATTCAACAGTAATATATAACGATCAACTATGAGATACCATGTCATATGTATAAAGACAAAGTTGTTCATGCCAAGCCACATTCATCATAGCTTAAGCATTTTCAAATATGTTGAGCAACCATCAACACTAGCAAGCGTTAATACACAATAATCAATAATATTATGTGTTGATCAACAATAATATACTATGAACTTCTTAAACCACGTATTAATCTGGCCTAAATGTATGAAATTTCCTTAAATGCTATGCCCAATGGCTAGAAACATCATAATGTATTATTTCTATACAAGATTTTCATAAATACATGGCATTTGATCCTCATAATCAAATGAAAAGGTTCGTACCCTCCGAAGTACTTGTTTATTTTATTATCTCTGCCTGTTGAGCTGACATGCTAAGATCCTCATGCCCTAGTTAAAAGAATTTACCTATTAGAATACTTACCTAGTTTGTTTTTCCTTTAACTCAAACGTGATGAATGCATACATGCTCCAAGTATATTTCTAAATTCACATCCATAATGTGAAGTTCAAGCAGAAAGTAATGAACGAAAAAGGTAGGCATTTATGTCATTCCGTAGAGTTTTTAGTTAGTTGATGTGTTGTGTTCTTTTACATGGTATAATGATTTTTTATTTTGCACCTGATTTGTGCTACTTCCTTTTTTAATCTAATTAGCATTCTATGTGAGCGTTGCTGCTAATTTTAAAATTGATCAATAAGAGTACAAATCTAAGTCATTACAAGAAAATCGATCATCACTATAGATACACTTATCGTGACGATTCTATACAACCGTCACAATAAACATGTTAGAGCCATCACGATAGGTGAAAATTGTGACAAATACATATACCAATAATAGATATATTACGTCTGTTACAAAAAGTACTTTATTATGATTAATAACTATAAATTATATTAATAACAAAAAATATATTTATTAATTTAATTTATAAATCATAAAAGATGTACATCATGTTTTACAAAAAAATTTGCACCAGATGTCTAGTGATACCATTAGACATGTGATCTTAAAAAAAAAAAAATTTTACGAGAATTTTTTTGGATAAACCAATAATTTTACTCGATTCAGTCAAAATGTTTTTGAGTTATATCGAGAGAGAAAAATGAACTAATAATGTAATTTTTAATTTAATATAAATGTTTAATTATTATTTTAGACATTTTATTTCATATATAAAATATTTAACAAAAATATATAATAAAAAATCCCATCGGACATTCCATCAACGTCCGCCCACTCGACAATTGATCAATGTCCGGTGGTATAATAAAATTAAACAAAAATAATAATAAATAATAAATTAAAAAAAATAAAAATAAAAAATTTATTACAACTAAAATAACCATAATTAAAAAAAATTCACCGGACATTGGATAAAATGTCTGGTGTTTTCCGGACGTTTGACCAATTTTCCGGTGGTGGGATTTTAATTTAAATAATAATGTATAAAATAATATAAATGTAATAAAAAAACATTAGAAATAAATAATATATACATACATAATCAAATAACAAATATAAATAAATAATAATACAATAAATTAAATAAAAATTATATTACATATGTAATTTACATCCACATATATATTAATAAATTCATGTAATTCATTAATTAATTATAGGAGAGACGTCATCCATCTAATTAATCATATATAGATTATTTTAATCGTTATGTAAAATTCCAAATAAATAAATGTTTAGGACAAGGGCATTTTTATCTTTTCACACCTTGATTTATTTTGGTTATGAATTGTAGAATTTTTCTCCCCTCTTTCGTACATTCACCGAATTGAGCCCCCAAGCCTTTCTTGATCAATCACCGAAAACTAGGAACCCTAGAAGAAGTGTCAACTGTCGCTACCTCTGATTCAAGGTTCGCCGAGGTGAGTTCGTCGGTCTCCATTCATTGAGGGCATGAGCCATTTGTGCCGTCGCTGATGCGGTGGGTGTTCTTTCTTGAAAATTACAAGTGAAGGTTCCACTGTCGTAGAAGAATTGTTACTATTAGAAGATCTATTGAAAGTTGTTGGTGGAACTCCTTTATGTCCAGGATAATGTGAAGTACTTATTGTGGTTGCTATGAACGAGAAATTTGAATTATTTTGACCATATGGTACATACAAAACTATTAGAAATGCACTTAACGTTAATGTTGCTTGGGTTAAAACTATGGTGAGTATTTTATATACAATTGAGATAGATGTTTACTTTTTTATCAATCAACATCTTATTCCTCTTCTCTAATTATCATTATTTTTTTTTATTGGTGTAGGTGGAAATTAATGATGCAAGAGGAGGTCAAAGACAATGGTTTTAGAAAACTATTGTATGGACATTATGTCATGACATAAAATATTAACAATGGGTGTACTTGAAATTTTTGCATAATTGAATTTTACAGTTTAAAATGTTGTTTTCATTAGTATATGCATTTGAAGTTTTATTTTTAGTGTTTCATCTTTGTATTATGATATTCATTATATACACAGGTTATATATATAATTAATAATAAATGTATACATTTTTACAATTATGTATATTTATAGTAACAAAACTATATATCTATTGTAATGAATTAAACCGTCACTAGTTTTAGGTCTATTGTAACGGATACAAAACCGTCCTAATAAATTTCATATTTATCACAATAGATTGATCTCTTGTAGTGGATAAGGAGCCATCACAATAGTCTTCCTATCTGTCACAATAGCTATTTCCTTCGTCATTATAAGTGCTACCTATAATGACAGATTCCAAAAAATTGTCACGAACTTATTATGATGGCGTTTGTAGTGATGGATTTCAAAAGGCCTGCAGTAACCGTTTTTGTCTATGTTGAAAGATTTTGTCCGTCACTATAAGCTTGATTTCCTGCAGTGAGATGCCACTAGTTTCCTTTGAAGTTCATACTCATTTGATGTTTTATTCACGGTGATGTGAGATCTTGTTTACAACATAAATGCCTTCTCCCAATTAAGTTATATTTCATCTACATAGGTATTAATTTAAATTACGTCGATATTTCTATACAAATATGATATTCTTGGATTAATATATGTATATATAACTATTATTTTTCTTTAATTGCAGGAAGATAACATTTCTCCTCCTAACGATCAAGTTAACAGTAAAGAGGTAAATAAGTATTGTATACATCTTAGGTATATGTTGTATTGAACCTTACAAATTTATAGATTTCCAGTATCCAAATATTTTAAGTTACCATTCATGATGGATGCCCAAACATACGATGTAATGTCTTCTCCTCTAAATCAAGTAGTTATATATATTCCATCACAACAGTTTATTTAAATTTTATGTTGATATTTATGATGTTTTTGTAAAAATATAGATTTTTTTGATAATATATGTATAACAATTATTTTTCTTTAATTGTAGGAGCATAACGTTGTTCTTTGTAACAATTTGTTATTACACCATCGACAATACACGATTGTGACAAAGAAGTAAATATGTAATCAATGATTTATTCTATTTCTTAATGAAACAAAATTTTACATTTAATTAATATTTTAAGTTACTTGGATTCTAAGTGTTTATGTTATTTATTTTATTTTCCATTTAAGTATACTTGTACATAATACTTAAAAATGTTGTAATCCTTCTTTTAATGCACCATTTTTTCCTTTTTAATTATTTTTTTTTTACTTTTTTTATTGTTGTACGTGGAAGTTACAAAATAATAATTATATATGATCAATGGCGAATTAACGAGGATATATGGAAGTTTTTTTAAAGTGATTTTCCAACATAGAAAATTCTTAATATTTTTCTTGTAAAAGTTATGATCGTCATTGATTATCATTATGTAATTTTGGTATGAAATTTTACTTGTAGTCATTATGAAATTGATGTGAAAATATTTAGTTTTGTAAAAAATTTGGTTCTAATTAATATAATATAATGAGCGTTTGAAATTTTAATTTTGTTGAATTTTATTTTTTTAAAATAGCATTATTTATTATTATATATATACAGATGTCAATTGATGAAAACAATGTGTGGGAATATGTTTAATTTAATATATTTATTTGACCTACCATGATTGTCATATATGTAATATAATGACACACAATTGTCATTATATCTCTATCTTTTATGTGAATCATATACTCTATCGCGACAATTAGAAAAAATTGTTATTATTACTTAATTTGAATTGCAGTGACAGCGTCTACTGTAATATATGCAGAACTGTCATAATAGATATATTGTGATAGTTTTATTTGTTACAATATATAACAGTAGTTTTTTTATCATTTTATAACACTGAACAAATCATCATGCGTAATATAGCAAGCATTCCACGTACAAAATACATCGTTGTTGTTACGAAATAAAATACACACATTACCATGCAATGATAAGGCTTTATTTGCATATATTTTTGTTAGAAAATGTAACCACGAGAAATAGTACTAAATAAATATGATAAGAAATACAATATTATTTGTATATTAGAAAAAATGATAGGGAATCAGGAAATAAGGTATTTGTGTAGTTATAGAGAATGATAGAAAATTAAAAAGTTAATAATTTTTTAAAAATTAAATAATAAATTAGAAAAAATTAATATATTTGAAAAGTAATATTTTAAATATTATGATAGACATTAAAATTTTATTAAATATAGATGTAACATGTGAAATAATATGCTTGTAATTAACATAAATAACATTACTCATTATAATCTAAATTATTTTAGAAATAAGCAACATACTATATGAAAATGTTATATTATATATTATTTCTTGTCACATAGAGAATATAATTTATGAAAGTACCTTTAGATTTTGATAATATAAGAATCAATGTGAAGTATAAACTCTTGTATTTTACAGATCGATAGATAAATAGTTATAGAAAGTCAAAAGTAGTTCATTCAAAGTTGACAGATGAAATTAGAAGGATCAGATAGTTATCAGTTTAAGTATCTAGAAGAAGTAGATCTTCGGAAGGTTAACATCTCAAGTATCCGAAAGTAGTAGATTTTTGGAAGGTTAACTTCTTAAGTATTCGAAATACCACTTAAAGACAACAAGAAAGTTCTTCGGGAAGTTATATAGTTAACTATCCAAAAATAAGAAGGTCTTCAGAATGTTAGATAAAGGCTTAAATTATTCAAAAAGTTAAGATAGCTAACTATCTGATAAGTCATTTAATACACATGTGATGAAAGTTAGAAGTAGTGAAAGACAACTATTCAAGTTTTCTGAGAGTTAAATTGGTAACTATCCGAAAATACAAGAAAATTAGAAAGTTATTTGAAACAACTATTTGGATAGTTAAGTTAGAAGATTTTGCACGTGTAGAAATTGAACATATAGCAAATAGAGGCTTAAAAGAACTTTTTGGTATATTAGGAAAGCTAACTATCTAAAAATTAAGAAGTTTCAAAAGGTTGTAGATTTAACTATCCAAAACTTAAGTTATTCAAATACACACGTGCAGAATTCAAAAACTTAGTCGGAAGCTTGAGAAGGATTTTTGGATAAGTTAGGAAAGCTAACTATCTAAAAAATTGGAAGGATCAGAAGGTTATAGTTTTAAGTATCCAAACTTAAGGCACCTCACGTGTATGAGTTAAAATTTCACATGATAGAGTTAAAGGAAGTATTTACAAATCGGAGGGTTACAGAAAGTTTTTAGAGGGTTACGACAAGTAACTATCCAAAAATCAAATAGAATTGGAAGGTTATCTTGAAATATCTTAATAAACGGTAACTTACTATTTTTAAGACTGATAGTGTAGTAAGTACAACAACGAGACAAATGTTGTTAGAAAGAATCTGATCGTTATACACCTTGATATAAGTATGATCAGAATAGAAAGTAAAAACAACGATTATCATATACTATTGAGAGCTACACCAAAAGTTATTGCATGATACACAATTCAGTGAAAAGCAAAAAGCTCCCTATGCATAAAGCTCTGTTTGACAAAGCTCAAAAGTTTGCTTTGTGAACTTGCACTTGAAAGTTCATTATTGATTCAAAGTTTGCACCAGTAAGTTCAAAGGAAAGGTTGGTTCAAAGCTTGTACCTCAAAGCTCAATTGGTTGGTTCTTGCTTGGAATTTAAAGCAAGTGATTATAAGTTCTGAAAGTTTAGTGAAGCCTAAGTATCCTTTGGGGGTGGACTAGTTGTTAATGATGAACCACCTAAAAATTTCTTTGTGCATTATCTACACTTATTGCATGGTTCACTAGGAGAATAGCTTTAGGCTTGTTGAATTTTAACTACAAATCAATCATTCATTATTAAGTCTTAAATTTGTTGAAAAATCATCAAATAGTACCATTCACCCCCCTCTAGTAAGCCATTTGGTCCTAACAATTTATTCATACATTTCATTAGTTACTTTCTTTGTTTAACATTTATTTCACTAGTACAACGTATTCCTTTTTCTTCGATAAAGACAAGAGTTTTGTTAAGGTTATTAGCATTTATTTCAATTAATTCATCTACAAGTAAATATCCTTGCTTAATGTTATTTATTTAACATATTATTTATGTTGTATTGTAATATGTGTGATATTGTTATTAACAAAGTAAATTGACTGACATCCTAAGGGGTTCTTAGATGCTTGGGAATGGTTCTCCTACATCTTAAAGAAAAGGAGTCATTACCTAGTTTATTAAAGGTATATACTAGGACAACCCTATGATGTAATGTAATGTGTTACATGTAAATAACATTTGTACCTTAAGAAGGGGATAAGGCTAACTGGTCTAATTAAAGAGTTCTAGGTAAGTTTTTAAGTTATGTGTAAGAAAAGGTATTAGGTACCTTATATGTTGAAAGAACCTTTGTGTTTTGATAATACAAAATTTATGTGAAGAATTTATGTATTTCATAGGTGTAGTTAAAGAGTGGTAAAGATAGCATTTGCTATAGAACAAAGGCAGAACTATACAGCAGCATTTTGGAAAAATATAAAGATCAGAAGGATAATTATAAGGTTAAGTACATTCTATTTCCATCAACTTATCTTTCAACTTCATTTACTAGTTTTGCATTATCCTTTCTCATATGTTTAATTTTATCTTCCAATTCTTTTATCTTTTCATTTATATCAATTTTAGTTAGGTTGACAATTTCAACTTTTAGTTTACTAATTCTTTTCCTATAGTTCTTATGAAGTTCTAAGTTATCTTTAGAAATTGATCCTTTTAGCTTATTAAGTTCAGCTAATAGTTTTTCATTTTCTTTCTCCAATTTCTTAGCATGTTTGTTATTTCTTTCAAGTTTTTCCTAAAGTGCTTCATTCTCTAGTCCAATATTATAAAGTTCTCTCAATAATTCCTTATAGTCTTTTTCACTTATGTCAGATACATCAGAATCATTATTAGAATTTAATAAAGTGTTAGTAACAGGAGTTACCTCATCTATATGTGCCATAAAGCATACATTGGCAAGCTCTTCCCTATCACTTGTATCTAAATTGGGCTCTTTAGAAGTTGAGTTAGTTCCTGAAGTCCCTTGAGAACTTGTGTCATCCCAAGTTACTTGAAAAGCTTTTTTCTTTCTAAATTTATCATTTCTTTTAAAGCTTTTCTTATGTTTTTCCTCCTTCTTGCTTTCATCTTTTAGTAGTGGACAATTTTTCTAGTAATGTCATTGTTTGTTGTAGTTGAAGTAGGTAGTTATAGCAGTTTTTCCATCTCTAGAGTTATCGTTGCCTTTCTTCCAAATTTTTTTGTACTTCTTGATGACATAGGCCTATTCTGTTGGGGCAAGTAATTTAGGTGTGGAGTATGCCACAAGTTGCCTAGGTTCAATCAAAAGCTTATCAACTGTAAGTCTCTGACAAGTTAAATGTTTTTCGAAAGATTATCAATTGAAGTATTTGAAAACAATAGAGCAATCAGAAAACTCAGATCTAACTATTCGAAAGTCAAGAGATTTTGGAAGGTTACAGTTAGAACCCTTCGAAATGACTTAAAAGCGACTTAAGTAGATCTTCAGATAGTTAAGATAGTAACTATCTGAAAGACATGATCTCTTCGAATAGGTAGGATACTTAAGTGAATCTTCGGATAGTTATGACAGTAACTATCTGAAAGTCAAGAGTTTTTGGAATGCTATAGCTAGAACCTTCCAAACTAACTTAAGAGGGACTTAAGTGAATCTTCAGATAGTTAGGACAGTAACTATCCAAAAGACAAGATCTCTTCAGATAGTTAGCCTACTATAGTATCCAACCATTCTAACAGATGTAGTGAGAAAGAATTTCTTTAGAGAGTTAAGGCTAGTAACTATCCAAAATGCTGCAATTTTCGGAGAGTTAGGAAGAAAGGCTTCGAAAATGAGTCTTCCTTCTCTGAAGTGTTTATTTACTACTGTAATGACTTTGTTGTAATTAAAGGTTTATTAACCCTAGGTTTGGATAGTATATAAACCTTTATGACGTTGTAAAACATATGATTGATTGCACCGAAGCTCATAGAAGAACATTCAACTCCTCGTGAATGTAGAATATTGTTGAACCACGTGAATCTTATGTTTTCTATATGCTATCTTCCATTAATCTCTATTTCACAATTTCAGTGAGTTTGAGAGGTGAGTCTTTCAGAATCGTGCTAAAGTGTCATAAAAAAAGAGTAGCTTTGAATTCCAACATATTCCTTAGGTAAATCTTCTACAAATTTTTCAAACTATGCTTCCAAGGCAATTTCTTTTTTTCTTTTTGTCCTATTGGAAGTCTCTCCCTCTTCTTCCTTCTAGTCATTTATTTATGCTTCATGAGTCAACAAGTTTTCACATAGATCATCTAGTGTGTATGTCCTTAAGTCCTTTGAATCCTCAATAGATATAGCTTTCTATTTCTATTCAGTAGTAAGGCTTCTCAATACCTTGGTTACCTGTTCATGTATGGTAAAATCCTTGCCAAGGTTTTTTAGATCATTAGTAATCTCAATAAATCTTGAGAACATATTAGTAATAGATCCATTGTCTTTCATTCTAAATAATTCATATTTCCCTAACAAAATATTTATCTTAGTTTCTTTTACATCACTAGTTCCTTCATATGTAATTTCTAGAGCATGCTATGCTTCATGAGAGTTTCTACATGTAGAAATTTTATTATATATGTTAGTTGTGAGTGCATGGGTTAAGGTGTTTATACCTCTTGTATCCAACTATACCTTCTTTTCATCTTCATCATTTCACTCGTCTTCAAGTGTGACTAGTAGTGTGTTTAGAATGAAAAAGTGCATATTATTAACGGTTAAATGATGGTTAATTGCATAATATTTAGCTTATCATATGAGAATTAAGCCATTATGTTATAATTGCACTGTTATATGCTTTAATTGAAGAATCTGCTTAATTTTGGGGAATTAATGTTAATTTAGTACATTTATGAATTGTCGGTAAATTGCAGGCTGTGAAATTCTTAAGTATCCGAAAATGCATTTGAGCATCGAATAGTTATACCTGTAACTCTCCGAAATATTATTTTATGTTTAAACTGCTGCTGACACGTGTTAAGAGCTGGTAGATTTACTTACGTTATAACTCGTTAAGTTAGTATAACTACACGCGTTGAGTTACATGAAAATACACTAAGGCAACGCGTTAGGTTAGCGTTATAAACTTAAGTTGTTATTTTTGCACGTGTTTTATAGTTAAATCAACGAAGGAAGTCCGTTGAGTTATCTATAACTCCACGGACTATATATTTTCTAATATGCCACTGTAGCGGTTGCAGGAATAGATAGTTGAAAGGAAAAACCACGTTTGCACGTATCACGTAGGAATTCAATCGCGCAAGGAGAAAGAAATCATCACTGTTGATCTGAAGGAAGGAAATCCAACCGACCATTCAAGCAGAAGCAGTTACCACTAAAGAAATATAAAAGAAAAGAAGAAAAAAAAGAAAGTGTGATTGATGGACGGCCAATGTATACAGAGGAGGAGCACCGAGCTTTCTGCAGACAGTATCGGCGATTCTCTGAAGTATCACACCAACCATCGTATCACCACCATAATCACCAATCATCGGAGGTCTGTGAGGATACTTGCCTAATGTCGAGTCGATTCCGAGCTAAACACAGTGCCTGACAACCACTGTGAGGAGTACACACGTCGCGGGAAGGGAAGACATTTTCACCAAGCATCGAGTCATATTTCAGGAGATCGTAAAGCTTTTAGCATTGGCTTCGGGTTGATGCCTGTATGCTGAAGAGGAGATCATCTTGCAATTCTGGACTCACGATTCTATAGGGAGAGGAGACAGAGTTGTAAGTGGTTCAATTTTCAGTGGTGTAATCGCGTTGCAAGTAGTGTCGGAAGTATTTACTGTCAAGTGAAATTACTTTACATTTCACCTTTCGCCCATCACATCAAAACAAAAATACCAAAAACAATTTATCTTTGTTTGTATGTTGTATTTGAGTGTTGTATTGTTTGTGTTGTATCGTGATTAATGTTATCTGTATCAGTTTTATGATTATTTTATGTTAGTTTTAATTTTACAGTTTACTGAAATTGGTTTGTACAAAACAACTTAAAGATTTTAATGGTTACTGTTTGAATCATCTGAATGTTAGTATTGCATAATGATAAATCCAATGTTAACTAGCATTAAAAAGCTTAATTGATGTTATTTATAATCTGTGGAATCGCCTAATGGTTGGCCGAATTACTTTGTAATTAACAGTATTATAAAGAAGAGACAGACTCGTGGAGTTAACTTAAGTCCACGAGGATAGTCTGTTGAGTTATCCATAACTCAACGAACTTAGTTCGTTGAGTTAACTGTAACTCAACGGAGTGCTTATTGAATATAAATTTGAATTGTTCACAATCAAACATTTCTTAAATTTGTCAGCAATTCCCTGTGGGATCGACCTGTACTTGCACACTGATACAATAAACACTGTGCACTTGCAGTTAAAGTACAAATTGGAATTAATATCTAAATTATATTAAAGGTTGTTTGTTTACTTCTAAAAGAAAGAATAGACATAAAGATAAATTAACTAAGTAAAAATAGAAGTAACAAATCCAAGTTTTTCTAGTGTAGTGCTAGGAAAACACGAACATAGTGCAATAGCTCTTACAATAGCGCTTTATAACTTCACATTCAATGATTTCATAAAGTTCTCCATCTTGTTCTTCTAGTATCCATAATTGTTGCTATTGAATAGTGGAGACCTGTGAATATTCTGTCTCTCTACTTGAGTTATTAAATAAATTCAGATTGTTAGGTCTCAAGTTACTTGTATCCATAATTCAACCATGCTTTGATACCACTTGTTATAGATTGAAGGCTCATTAGAGGAGAGGTGAATAGTGAGTTTATAGAAATTCTTAGTAATTTTTAATTCACTTTTGATTTAAATAGAGTTTATTAGTTTAATTTAAGTAGTTAACAAAATGCACACAAATCTAAATTTATTGCAGTAGAAAATAAAGAACACAATAGGATTTTTATAATAGTTTACCCAAATGGAGCTAGTCTATTCCTTAAGGCCCCAATCTCGAGAGTTCCATTAAACTAGTATTTTTACAAGTTAAAGACCAACCTAAGAGTCCCTAAACTCTTACAATAGTATTTTATGGCTACACACCAAACTACACTAGTGTTTTCTAACTACACACCAAATCACAATACAAGGCATCATGTTGTGCACATATGTACAAGACACCGACCCTATGTAGAATAAGGCATCAACCTTGTTCGAATGAGGCCCTAACCTCACCCACTTCTCAAGTCACTTAACTTGAGAAGTTAGCTCACCACAACCTAGTGAGATAGATTTTTTACATAGAAAAACTAAATAGGTTTAGTACATGAGCATATGTGAAATGGATTGAAGACTATATAAGAGAGGGGTGAATTGTGTTTTTCAACAATAATCAAAATTAAAACTCTATTTCAAAACTTTTAGTAACAATTTATAGATGTAAATTAATTTATAGAGTTTCAACCAAGTTTTAGAATTTAAAAACCTCTTGAATTATAAGTGCTATAAATTTAACAATCAAACTACACTTAAACAATTCACAATATCACGTAAAACAAGAAAAACAAATAAGTAGAATTAAATTCTTTCTCCCTATTTGTGAAACCATTTTCTTAAGTTCTTCAAATCTTTAGTGACTGAACTTCTTGAATTGATTATCTTCACCTAGGTTGAGAAATCTAGAGAGACTTGATCAATACTTTAAGAGGCTATGTGAGTGGCTACTCTCTTCTTTTTTTACTAAGTGCATTGATCAACGTAAACACATGTCTATTAAATAAATAGTAATTATCATATGCATACTCCACATCCATCCACTACTTGATCAACATCCACTCATCACATCTTGATCTGCATTCATCTCAATTGATCTTGATCTTTCAATAATAATTTAGTATTTTTTAAAAGATCTCAGCCTTCTAGAAGAAACACTACATTTCTCCATAACTTATCGCTCTAGATTATCATCCTAGATCATTTGAAAAATTCTCTACAAAAATGAACATTCACAATCAAATTTTTCATCAAGTGTAAAAACATTATGTTACATTAGTATTAACTTAGCGTGTCATAGAATAAAATATGTAACACAACATGACTAACTCAATAAATTCAGCATGTGACATACATGTGATATAAATCAAATGTTTTTACAATAACAACTTATCACACGCTAAAATAACTTTTTAAGTTTTTATAACACTAACCTAACATGTTGCCTTAGTACTCAAATATGCAACTCAACTCGTACAATTATATTAACTTAACGAGTTAAACATATACAATTCACATGATACTTAATAACATCATTCATATAACGTAAAATTCAACATGTGCATCATACTAACTCAACAACTTATAGAATATAACTTGAATATAAACTGTAAAGTAACATTTCTAACTCAACGAGTTACTCACAAGTTTCAGAAATCTTTGAGCATAAGCATATGCCATATTCTTAATTATATAGTAAAAACACATAACACTCCTTCTGATATTAAAACAAAACAGCACTCACAGTTACTTAGCTTCTCAATCCCTGACAACGGCACTAGAAAACTTGACTAGTGTTGGAAAACTTGTTTGTTTTGTTTTTATGCTTATATTAATAAATTCTTTTAGAAGTAAACAAACAACTTTTCACAAAAATTAGATATTAAGTCTAATTTGTATTTTTAACTACAAGTATACAGTGTATATTGTATTTATGTACAAGTATAGGTTGATCCCACAAAGATTGAGTAAGAATTGTGTATTATTTTAATTTTTATGCTAGAGTTTGTATGTATTCAATTAAGTACTTCGTTGAGTTACTATTAACTTAACAGACTTAGTTCATAGAGTTACAGCCAACTTAATGAACTAAACTCATGCACTTAAGTTAACTCCATGAGCCTACCTTTCTAGTTAAATACTACTATTCATAGAGAAATTTGGCCATCCATTGGGTGGATCCACAAAATGTAAATAACATCAATTAAGTTTTTTAATGTTAGTTAATCTAAGATTTGTCATTAAGCAACACTAATATTCATATATTTCAAATAGTAACCATTAAGATTTTTAAGTATTTTGGACGAATCAATTTTAGTAAACAATAAAACTATTTTCTATTTTCTAAATCAAACAAACATAAAACATTCACAATATTGACAATGATAACATTAATCATGATATAAAACAAATAATACAACACTTTAATACATAGATAATTAGTTATTTTTGGTATTTTTGTTTTGATATGTTCCTGAAGATGAACGAAAGGTGATATGTAAAAATCTCTATCGACAATAAGAACTTCTGTCACTACATGCGACGTGATTACACTACTGAAAACTTAATCACTTACTATCTTACCTCCTCTCTTTATAGAATTGCGAACCAAGACTTGTAAGTTGATCTCCTCTTCAGTACACTAGCATCAACCTAAAACTAAGGCTAGAAGCTTTATGATCTCCTGAGATATGAGTCGGTACTTGGTGAAAATGGCTTTCTTTCCTACATCGGGATCACTGCTCACAGTGGTTGTCAATCACCGTGTTTGGCTCGGAATCGACCTAGCATCCAAAAAGTATCTTCACAGACTTCCAATGGTTGGTGATTTGGGTGGTGTTGTGGAGCTTCAGGAAACTTTCGACGCTTACTGTAGTTAGCGTGGTCCTCCACCTTCACACATAGCCTTTTTCTTCATCTTTCTTCTCTTCTTTTATATTTTTTTTAATAGTAACTGCTTCTACTTAAATGATCGGTTGAATTTCCTTCATTCGTATCTACGAGGGGGTTTGTGCCTACTCGGATTTTTAAGAAAGGAAAGAAATGAAAGTAAAGAAAGTATGTAAGTAGTTTGTGTAGATTTGGAAACTTGGGAAAGTTTGTTAACTTTCCCAAATATAAAAAGAAAAATTTTCCTTGATTTCGGAGACTCTCCCCTCTGAAATCAAGGAATCCTCGACCGCTCGAATGCCCTAATTTCGTTTGCTCGAAGCTCGCCAGGTGCGTGATTCCTACCGACCGTTCGAAGCTCGCCGACCGCTCGAAGGCTATTGTTCGTGTTTTCCCAACACTACACTAGAAAAACTTGGATTTGTTACTTCTATTTTTACTTAGTTAATTTATCTATATGCTTATTCTTTCTTTTAGAAGTAAACAAACAACCTTTAATATAATTTAGATATTAATTCCAATTTGTACTTTAACTGCAAGTGCACAATGTCTATTGTATCAGTGTGCAAGTACAGGTCGATCCTAGAGGGAATTGCTGACGAATTTAAGAAATGTTTGATTGTGAACAATTCAAATTTATATTCAATAAGCACTCCGTTGAGTTATAGTTAACTCAATGGACTAAGTTCGTTGAGTTATGGATAACCCAACGGACTATCCTCGTGGACTTAAGTTAACTCCACGAGCATGTCTCTTCTTTATAATACTGCTAATTATAGAGGAATTCGGCCAACCATTGGGCGATTCCACAGATTGTAAATAACATCAATTAAGCTTTTTAATGCTAGTTAACATTGGATTTATCATTATGCAATACTAACATTCAGATGATTCAAACATTAACCATTAAAATCTTTAAGTTGTTTTGTACGAACCAATTTCAGTAAACTATAAAATTAAAACTAACATAAAACAATCATAAAACTGATACAGATAACATTAATCACGATACAACACCAACAATACAACACTCAAATACAACATACAAACAAAGATAAATTGTTTTTGGTATTTTTGTTTTGATGTGATGGGCGAAAGGTGAAATTTAAAGTAATTTCACTTGATAGTAAATACTTCCGACACTACTTGCAACGCGATTACACCACTAAAAATTGAACCACTTACAATTCTGTCTCCTCTCCCTATAGAATCGCGAGTCCAGAATTGCAAGATGATCTCCTCTTCAGCATACAGGCATCAACCCGAAGCCAAGGCTAAAAGCTTTATGATCTCCTGAAATATGAGTCGGCGCTTGGTGAAAATGTCTTCCCTTCTTGCGACGCGATCACTCCTCATAGTGGTTGTCAGGCACTGTGTTTGGCTCGGAATCGACCCGACATCAGGCAAGTATCCTCACAGACCTCCGATGATTGGTGATTATGGTGGTGATACGATGGTTGGTGTGATACTTCGGAGAATCGCCGATATTGTCTGCATAAAGCTCAGTGCTCTTCCTCTGTATACACTAGCTGTCCATCGATCACCCTCTTTCTTTTTTTCTTCTTTTCTTTTATATTTCTTTAGTGGTAACTACTTTTGCTTGAATGATCGGTTGGATTTCCTTCCTTCAGATCAATGGCGATGATTTCTTTCTCCCTACGCGATTGAATTCCTGCGTGATACGTGCGAACGTGGTTTTTCCTTCCAACTATCTGTTCCTACAACCGCTATAGTGGCATATTAGAAAATATATAGTCCGTGGAGTTACAGATAACTCAACGGACTTCCTTCGTTGATTTAACTATAAAACACGTGCAAAAATAACAACTTAAGTTTATAACGCTAACCTAACGCGTTGCCTTAGTGTATTTTCATGTAACTCAACACGTGCAGTTATACTAACTTAACGAGTTATAACGTAAGTAAATCTACCAGCTCTCAACACGTGTCATCAGCAGTTTAAACATAAAATAACATTCCGGAGAGTTACAGGTATAACTATCCGATGCTCAGATGCATTTTCGGATACTTAAGAATTTCACAGCCTGTAATTTACCGACAGTTCATAAATGTACTAAATTAACATTAATTCCCCAAAAATTAAGCAGATTCTTCAATTAAAGCATATAACAGTGCAATTATAACATAATAGCTTAATTCTCATATGATAAGCTAAATATTATGCAATTAACCATCATTTAACCGTTAATAATATGCACTTTTTCATTCTAAACAGCTATCGACCGCTTGAAGCTCGCCGACTACTCGAAAGCTCGTAGACCGCTTGAAGCTCGTCGATTGCTTTCAAGCTCGCGAACCACTTGAAGCTCGCCGACTGCTCGAAAGCTCCTGGACCGCTCGAAGCTCGTGGACTACTCGAAGCTTGCCGATTGCTCGAAAGCTCGCTGACCGCTCAAAGCTCGCCGACTGCTCATAGCTCACCGATCGCTTGAAGCTCACCGATTGCTCAAAGCTCGCGGACTACTCGAAAGCTCATGGACTGCTTGAAGCTCGCTGACTGCTCAAAAGCTCCTGTACCGCTCGAAGCTCACGGACCACTCGAAGCTCGCCGATTGCTCGAAAGCTTGCCGATCGCTCAAAGCTCGTCGACCGCTCTAAAGCTCGCCAACTACTCAAAGCTCACCGACCGCTTGAAGCTCGTCGACCGCTCGAAAGCTCACCGACAGCTTGTAGTTTGCCGACCGCTCGAAGCTCGTCGACCGCTCCAAGCTTGTCAATTGCTCGAAGCTCGCCGACCGCTCGAAGGTAATAATTTCATGAAACTTTTGCATAGTTTATTTCTTGCAGCTAGAAGAAGACTAACAAATATTATTACCTATGCATGTCGACGAGCCACTATTCCTGGTTTACTACGTTTAAAATTTCATTTTTGTCGTTACAAGAAAAAATAGGCAGGGACATACGGTGGAAACTAATAGGGGTAGACGTAGAGCTTTCTAAGCAAACACTCTTATCTTATCTACCAAAGTTTAAATTGAGTAATTTTTTATTTCATCCATTCATCACCTCTAATAATTTATGTTGTTTGCGGTGGAACTTATTTTGTATCAGTCGTCTGAACTTATTTACACAGTAACATTTGTAAAATATGTATTTTGTTAATAAGAGTTAGAAGTTCATATCATGTTTATATGGTTAGTGGAGATTAATGAGAAGAGGAAAATTTAAAAACAAGAAGTAAGATCTTTTGCAAGAACTAAGGTTGTTGAAGATTTAGGATTTCGTTAATATGACTCAATATTTTCTGTTGTGATCAATATGACTCAATTTGCATTAATGAGGTCCTACATTATTTGGATTTTGCTTTAGACAAGGAGGGACTACGTTGGCCTTGCATTAGCAACAAAGCATGCCTAGACTTAAGCAATCTTAGTGTAGGCTATGTGTTAATTCTTGAATATCTTTTGCTATTGTTCTTACTTCATTTGCTTCCCTTTTCATGATATCCAACTTATTTCTTTAGTTATATTTTGATTACAAATCCAACGAAAAAAAGTATGAAATTCTTATGTATGCCATTTCATATGTGTTATGAATGACTAGTAACTTATTTAAGTTATTCATTCTTATCCATTTTTAATGCATATTGTCATTGAATGAATAATAACTTATTTAATTTTTATGTTAATGATTGATGTTGTCATTGTCATCCATATTTCAATGATGTGTTTTTCATTTATATATATGTTTTGCAAATTAGATATGGCTACTACAAATAATACAGTACCAAGTAGAGAAAGATCTTATACTAGTTGGAATGCAAAAGCATATGCAACATTTTTGGGTATATTAGAAGATGTTTTAAATGAAGGGAATGGAAAAACACATGATGGAAAAGTTAAAGTTAAAACATGGAACAAGGTAATAGAGAAGTACAATAATGACACAAATGTAGGTATCACAAAGAAAAATGTTGACAGTCGAATTAAAATATGGCGACAGATGTATTGTAACTACACAAAAATTATGTCTCAAAGTGGTTGGGGATGGAATTACATACAAGGTCATACTGATATTTCAGATGAAGTTTGGAATGAATTTATTAAGGTAATATTTTTGAATGTGTTAATATAATTTGTACGTTCTGTATATACTAACATATTTTTAATCTTGCAGAAACACCTAGATTGTGCCCCCCTTAAAGGTAAACCATGTCCTATTTATGATCAAATGCAATTGTTATTTGAAATTAATATGGCTACAGGGAATGTCAGTAGAGACCCTGAAACAATTACTCAGAATGAAGGAAACATACCTGTGAATGAACCAAATGAAATGACACCTCCACCAAATCATTTTCAATACTTCACACCACCAAGTGATAGTCCAATGGATACAGATGGTACCCAACTTCAATCTCCAATGTCTTCATCAAGAAGGTTCAATGAGGTGAAAAAGGGAAAACGTCCAAGACCACATGCAAAGTCAGCACAACTAATGGCATCTTCATTTAAAGAAGCTACATTTGCTATTATGTCATTATGTGAAAAAGAAGAGGATAAAGTTAAAGTTCGACAAGAATATTATGATAATGTAACAAACATACAGAAAGAACAACCTTAGATCCAGAAAGAGGAACTTCAGATCCAGAAACAACAAATTAAAGTGTAAGAGCAAATGCTACATTTCAAAGTGAAACAAGGAAGTCTTACAGCACAAGCTATAGAAGCATTATTGCAAATTGAAAGTCTTACCAACAGTGAGAAATTCAAAGCAATGACTTTATTAGAAAGAAAAGAACTAGTAGAGCAATTTCTTAGCATCCCAATAGATATGAGGGTAGAATGGATTAAGTATTACAACTTATGAATGTACTTTTCTATTGTTGAGTAATGTTGATGGATGTGATGACCTTTATTATTGTGGTGAATAATGTGTAATGTTGAATTTTAGACAATGATGATGACTATTGATTTTCATATGTGAATGCTTTATTGCTTGATATTTTATATAAATCTTGTTATGTAAAATAAATGTTTTTATTATTGTTGAAGATTCTTATATATTTTTAGGGAAATGTGTACTAATATCATTACTTCTTGTAGGTAATAATTATCATGAATGGTATGGATGGTTTGGAATTGTTAAAGAATATGCTTGAGGAAGAAGAGGAAGAAGCGGAAAGACGACGAACGTTACTTCTTTCACTATGGAACTTCCTTGCAGGTGTTGCATGTATGTCAAGTACATTGACTAATATTACACATCAAATTTATAGTAGAGAAGGGCATGACTACATTAGAAGGTTATTAGATCCATCATTACCACATCAAGCATATAATTGTTGAAAAATATATAGAATGAGTCAACATGTATTTCTTGACTTTTGTAATTTGTTACGAAGAGAAGGTGGCATGGGAAATACAAGCAATGTTAGTGTCAAAGAGAAGTTTGTAATCTTTCTTGTCACTATTGGTCAAAACCAACGATATGGAGTAACAAGGGAGCACTTCTCTCGGTCTTCATGGACTATTAGTACGTACTTCAATGAAGTACTTAATGCAATTTTGAACTTGCATAAACAACTTCTTGCAATGCCTCCAACATCAACTCCAAGTAGAATACTAAATGATTCAAATGTGTATCCCTATTTTGAGGTAAATATATATTTTCATATGAAATTGATTTGTATATTATTTTTTTCTCATTTTCTTATTCATATGTTAACAGAATTGCATTGGTGCTATTGATGGAACACATATTAAGGCAACTATTTATGGACGACAAATAGCAAGATTTAGAAATAAAAAAGGAGAGTTAAGTCAAAATGTTATGGCCGCATGTAATTTTGATATGGAATTTACATATATTCTTAGTGGTTGGGAAGGATCAGCTTCTAACGCAAGAATCCTTCAAGATGCCATCACAAGACATCATCCATTCAAGGTTCCACCAGGTATAAAATGACATTATTGAATATATATTTTTTATTTACACTAATTTTTAATTATTTACAGGAAAGTTTTACTTGGTTGATGCTGGTTATCCTAATCAACTTGAATTTATTTGTCCATATCGAGGAGTGAGATATCATCTATTTGAATATGAAAATAATAGAGTTCTAGAAAATGCAGTCGAAAACTTCAATTACAGACATTCACAATTAAGATCAGTGATTAAGCGATCATTTGGAGTTGTTAAACATCGTTTTGCAATCTTACGAGGACATATGCCGTATCCTTATGATACACAAATGAAGATTGTGATGGCTTGCTTCCTATTACATAATTTTATACGTAAAGCTAACAGAGCAGATTTATTAGAAGATCTAGAAGATAAGTTAGCTGAATTTGATCTAGAAAATGAAGAAATTGGAATTACTGAAGATGAGCTTTCATAGATAGATAGTACATTAGAAATGACACAAGAACGAAGAAAACAAATAGCAGATGAAATGTGTGACAACATGAAGACTACCATGTGGGATGGACGTGACTTTTAAATTATTTCATATGTAACTTTGTCAAATTGTTATGTTACAATATTTGAATATTTGTATGTTAACAATTTATATTTATGTTGTGAATTTTATTTATATATTGGATGTTAGTTAACAATTTTGAAAAGTAATTGTTTGTGATATATTATGTTCAAATAGGTAATACACAATACAACTTTTGTTCAATTTGTTCAAATTGATATTATTAATAAATATAAATAAGAAGACTTAATATTTTTGAAAAGTAATTGTTTGTGATATGCTATGTTCAAATAGGTAATACACAATACAACTTTTGTTTAATTTGTTCAAATTGATATTAATAATAAATATAAATAAGAAGACTTAATATTTTTTCTTAAAATATAAGTTTTCTTTTTCTTTTATTTTTTTCCCGGTCAAATCGTTAGACCACCTTCGGTGCAATCGGCAAAATTTTCTTCATTTTTATTTTCCGTTAGATTTCAACTAGGCCCGAATTGGCCCACGGGCCAGCCTAGGCCCAGCCCGAATCAACCCACAGACCAACCTAGCCTGGCCAAATAATATATTTACGTTAGTTAACAATTTCGAAAGGTAATTGGTTGTAATATGCTATGTTCAAATAGGTAATACACAATACAACTTTTGTTCAATTTGTTTATGATATTATTAATAAATAAATATTTTTATTTTTGATATTTTTTTTAAAAAATGTAAGTATTATGATGTGAAGAAATAGAGTAAATTAAAATTAATTATTAGAATTCTTTGATTAAAAAAATATATTTCAATTCTGAACATTCCATCTAGTACAAACCCCACTATGGGAATCTTAACTTTCCTAAGTTTCTGAGACATGCACAAACAACCCTTCATTTCTCAAGAATCTGGACTTTCTAATTCACAGGAATCTGAACTTTCCATTTCCTTCATTTCTGAACTTTCCGACATGCACAAACACCCCCTACGATGGTGATTTCTTCTTCATTCCATGAGTGAATTCCTACGTGATACGTGCAATCATGGTTTTCCTTTGAATTTCCTGTTTCTATAACTACTATAGTGGCATGTTAGAAAATAACTGGTCCATGGAGTTAGTGTAACTCAATGGACTTACTTTGTTGACTTAACTATAAAACACATGCAATAAAGAAATAACTTATAAGCTTATAACACTAACACAATGCATTACCTTAGTGTATATTCAAGTAACTCAACGCATATAGTTATGCTAACTTAACTAGTTAAACATGTGCAACTCACATGTGACATAATAAAACATTTAAATTCAACACGTACATAATTCTAACTTAACAAGTTTAGATATACAACTTACAGTTTTTACTTGCTAACTTAACGAGTTCTCACGTGATCTTTTTACACTTTTAAACCTGTAACTTAATGAGTTGGCACGTGTTCTTTCAACAAAAAGAATACTAACTCAATGAGTTATTACTGTGCACCTATACATGATATTAGTATATGCAAATAAAATAGATCATGCTTAATACTATAAAACCATACTTAAATCAAGTTTTCAGATCAGGACACGTGTTCTCAGTAAGTTTTATGATAAAAAGATATTTTGGATACTTGCAAACCTAACTATCCAATGCTTAGATGCATTTCAGATAGTTAACATCTAACTTATTAAAAATTCACTTAAGTCATGTATTAAGGTTTCAACACGTGTCCTTTAGGAAATAATAAAGTATTCTTTAAACATTTAAAACATAACTATTCGATATATGAAATGTAACTCTCTGAAATAATAGACAATTCAGATACTTAAGAATTACAAAGCCTATAACTCACCAATAGTACAAAAATGTACTTAATTAACACTAATTCCTTGAAATTATGTAGATTCTTTCATTAAAGCATATAATAGTGCAATTATAACATAATGGTTTAATTCTCATATGATAAGGTAAATATTATGCAATTAACCATTATTTAACCGTTAATATTATGCACTTTTTCATTCTAAACATATTTCATTTTCATGATTTTGATTTTCTATTGTTTTTAGTTTTAAATTACATTCTTTAAATGCTATTTCATTGGTATTTTCTTTTGTTTGTATGTTTTGCAAATTATGCTGATCTTCAACATTAAAGTTTTCATTTGTATTTTCATTTTGCATAATTTGTAATTTCATTGTAAATTCATCCAATACTTTTAGCTTTCTTTCTAGATCATCTAGTCTCATTACATTTAATTTTTGATCAATTTTCATATGGTTTTCTCAGTTTCATAAATGATATCAATTTTAAATTCTGAATAATCTTCCCTATAATTTTGTTGGTTGACTTCTTATTGCTGATACATGTATTGTTCGAGTTTGTCCAAGTTTTGCTCTAAACTACACTCAAGTCTGTCATACCTATCTCAAACTTTCTTGTCTCTCGACATATTACTTGTTCTAAACTAACCATTAGTTGGGTAAACTATAGGATTCTCATACTCAATTCTATTATATTGGATATAATTCATTTGTTGTTCATGTGATCTAACCATCTGCAATCGTCTTAGTTTCAAATAATCAGCAATGTCATGCCCTTCTCAATTGTAGAATTCACATATGTTAACTATAGGTTTTAGAAATCTTTGGGCATAAGCATATGCCATATTCTCAATTATATAAAAAAAAACACAACACTCCCTTTGATATTAAAACAAAACAGCATTCATAGTTGCTTAACTTTTCAATCCCCAGCAACAGCACCAGGAAACTTGTATGGTTGTGAAAAGTTAAATCAGAACTTGTCTATTCAGAGAACTTGTTTGATTTGTTTTTATGCATATATTAATAAATTCTTTTAGGGTAAACAAACAACTTTTCACACAAATTAGATATTAAGTCTAATTTGTATTTTTAACTGCAAATGCACAATGTATATTATATTTGTTTGCAAGTACAGGTCGATCCTACAAAGATTGAGTAAGAATTATGTACTATTTTGATTTTTATACTAGAATTTATATGTGTTCAATTAAACTCTCTATTGATTTACAGTTAACTCAACAGACTTAATTCGTGGAGTTATAGTTAATTCCACAGATTATCCTCATGGATTTAAGTTAACTCCACGAGCCTACCTAGTAACTTCTAGTTAAATGTTACTATTTACAGAGGAATTTAGCCATTCATTGGGCGATTCCACAGAATGTAAATAACAACAATTAAGCTTTTAATGTTAGTTAATCTTAGATTTATCATTAATCAATACTAACATTCAAATATTTTGAATAGTAATTATTTATCAGTTGTTTGTAAAGTTAAACTAGAACTTGTCTATTTAGAGAACTTGTTTGATTTGATGTAACTCTCTGAAATAACAAATATTTCGGATACTTAGGAATTACAATGCCTATAACTCACTAACAGTTCAAAAATATACTTAATTAACACTAATTCCTTGAAATTATGTAGATTCTTTTATTAAGGCATATAATAATGTAATTATAATATAATAGCTTAATTCTCATATGATAAGTTAAATATTATGCAATTAACCATTATTTAACCGTTAATATTATACATTTTTTATTCTAACAAGTGACCTATTCTTTCTCTCAATAACACTATATTGTGATGACATTCTTGGAAAAGAATATTTATGATCAATTCTAACACTTTGACAATATTTATCCATCTAATCATTATTAAACTTGATACCATGATCACTTCTTAATTTCTATATGGTCAAATATTTTTCATTTTGTACTTTACTACAAAATTTTTTAAAGAATTCAAATACTTTAGTTTTATTAAAGAAGAAATATACCCAAGTAAATCGTGAAAAATTAGTAAAGATTTCCTTAAATGTTTTAAAACATTAGTAATTTCAAGAAATCTGGAAAATATGTCAAAAATAGACTCTCCCTTCATGCATTTTAAATAATTTATATTTATGAACCAACATGTTAATTTTAGACTCTTTTACTTGATTGGTTTCTTTGTTTGCAATTTCTAATACATGTTATATTTCATAAGCAGAATCATATGTAGAAATTTTATTGAACTGATTAAAAGACAATGCACATGATAATATATTTAAACCTTTGTCATTTAGACTCTGTTTTTCTTTTTCATCAAATGTTTAGGTAATATGTGATATAGTTAACACAACAAAAGGTTTACTAACTATACTCCATAATTTAAAATCAATAGATTTTATAAAGATAGATATTCTTCTTTTCCAATAAGCTTAGTTAAAACCATCAAATAGTAATAGTCGATTCAAATTTTGACCCTTAGATAGGAAGTTACTACTTGAAGTTAGATTGTTAAATCTTCTACAAAATAAACCTATTGCTCTGATACTAATTAAAAGTGAGGATTGGAACAACTTCACAAGAGAGGGTTGAATTGTGAATTCAAATCTTTTCGAAATTAAACCCAAAAACACATAATAAAAATCTTTCTAAAACTACTTTTCTATTATGCACAAGATTTTTACAATATTACACAATACAATGTATAATTAAAAACTTTCAAACTTTTACCCTGAGTAATAAAAACAATAATATAGAAAACTTACACCTTTTGATCTTGAAATGAAATGCACGAAACCTTGACCTTCACTTCACCAAGCTCTTCTTTAGCAACTATTGGAACATTGCTCTTCTAAATTCTTTGTAAACCTTTAGCTTTGATTCCTTTAGACTTTAGCTTTGCAAGTTGATCTCATGTGGTGTAAGTGGTTTAGTTGTGTGGAAACTTTTGATCTCTCTAGACAACGAATATTTCTCTATTTGGAAAGGATTTCTCTCATTTAAAAGGGATACTTTAATATTGAATGGGATGCATTAAAGTATAGCTAAAACCCCTTATTTATAGTCATTGAACTAGAGATGCATGTTCATCCACTTTTACCATTTTTCCATGATCTCACATCCTTTTGAATTTCAAATTATCCATATTCTTGCATGACTCTTATGTTCTCCTATCTTAGATCCATCGAGAATACACTTCTAAAAAATTGTAGAGTTTTCCACCTAAGTCATCATTTTTGTCAAATAGTCAACTTGTAATACTTGTAAATTAAAGTACTTATTTGATAACTCTTCGAGTTTTTTACCTATAAAACAAATGACTTAAAAATAACTCAACGTAAATTTAGTCACTCATAAAACTTGAACAATTATCTAAATTTATGTGTAAAAACTTCAATATTTATCTTAACTCTTTGATTTCTTTAAAACAAGCATATAAAAAAATGTGAGAAACTTAAGTTATTTAAAACACATTTTCAAAAAATTATAACTATACAAGTTTTTAAAATAACTCTTTGACTTTCTTGAAACGTTAATCGATAACTATACAATTTTTCAAAACATGTTAATGCATAACTATATGACTAAGGTAAATACTTATATTTAAACTTATTTTCAGACTAAGTTAAATATTTATCATCAAAACAAAAAATTCCTAACATTTAAAATCGATGATCCAAAGTATAACATGAAGGGGTATTTGGTTTCATCATAGATCTCTGATCAAACAACCTAGATTTGGCCGCATAGGTCATTAGAGGAGGAGCTATTGGAGGAGTGGCAATGGGTAGTGGAGTTGGGATAATTTCATCATAGATGGGGCTAGAAATGGTTGCTAAAGGAGGCGGCATTGTTGATTCTATTGTAGACTTCACTAGAAACCAATATGAATATTTTCAGAGTAAGATAAAAAACAATGAAAAGTATTTTTTTTTAATATGAAAGGAGATCATGGGAAATCATCTCCCTTCATTTTTAAAGATACAAACATGAAAAATAAAGACAATTTTTTTTCCATCATTTTGTTTTCCCTCGATCGCTTGATTGCATGAACCCCCCGCTAAGAATTCTATATACATTCCCTACGAATATAAATCTTGAAATTAAAGCTCCTTAAAAAATATAGAGAGGAAATGCATCTAGCCCTTTGCACTAACAACGAACATATATAATTAACCGCCTGTGAAACCTTAATCGATCCATGTGAGAGCAAACAAGGCCTTCTACCTTCTAACTTGGCATTGACCGCAAAACCAAACGTGGAGTCGCTTGTACAGTCGATTTAGATGTAAGGAGGTAGAATAGCAAAAAAATAACTGACAGTGGTATATGCGCGCAACTGACGAGGAGGAGATGAACAGGCGTTGTGATATATCATGAGACCGATTAGCAAACAAAGACGACGTACATGAATTACAACGAGAATGAGAGATCAAAGGCTCCACGTACATGCGGACGGTGGGAAAGCTAGAAACGTAATGTGTGTGTGTGTATATGTATATATATATAAGAGGAAGAACGTTCTTACATATTGTTAAAATTCTATGTTTGGTTTTGTTTGCATGACAAACTTCTTGTAAAAGAAAATTTCATGAAAAAGAGAAACCTTAGATGCACTACCTGTTCTACCTGTGGTCTTTGTATTAAAGCTAACTAATAATCATATTTTTGTAGACTATTCTTTGGCAAATGAAGTCTGGACTTTTCTTGTTAACTCTGGCCGATCTTTTCTGGACGACAATTTTCTTCCATCTCTTTGCTATTTCTCCAAAATTTTCCAATCACTTCAAAAATCATGTGGTGTTCTCTTTTGATCACTTTCAGTTGGACTTACCAGTTAGAAATGATCGTATTTTCGGTCGCCAATATCTTTTCAATATTCGATAGCTTGATTTACTTATCCATTTTTTGGTTAAAAAATCTTACTGCAGGTTTAAATATTAATGTAATTAAAAAAGTTCATTCTAAATGGAAAGCTCAATTGGAATGCAACACTAACGGTGCGACCAACACTGAACCAGTGCAGATAGGGGGACGAGGTTAAAGAAGAAGGAAATAATTAGGAATTGCTATCATGTTTTGCTTTATTTTGTACTCCCTCTTGAGCTAAATTGTTTGTTTTAACTCTCCTAACAGTGGCTGCATCACTGGGATTCTCTTTAATATATTTCGCTTCTACCGCATTACCAAAAAGTGTATATGGAGGAGTATTTTGGAAACGAAATTGAGAAAGGTCCATTTTTGTGATATCTAGCTGTTTAAGTAGTTCATTGTTGAAGAATTCATTAATTTTGAATGGTATTAGTTTCCTTACTAAATTACTCTTAAACATTTAACGCTCTCAACTTGTTTCAGCTTAGACCAAAATCATTAGCTAAATTATTCCATTGGATAAGAGATAATTGTTCAAATTGAACCAAACAAAACTATTCTATTGAGGCAAACAATTCACAATCCATCCGATCGATGATTACACCTGTCAGTTATTGAAATATTTCACCTTAATTTAGCTTGAATGAGCTTAGCCAACCTAAAATCCTATTAGTCAAACATACATGTTGACTTAGAGAGAGATTTAAGCCATACCAAATCGCAAAATTTAAGAAACTAAAGTAGATCATCAAAAACGGTTTGACACACGATTCGTCCAGCAAGCTTAAGGCTTGACTAACTTACGCGCCCGCCCCTATTCAATTGCATCTAAACAAAATTAGCAATACTTGTGACCATTAGGTCATTTCTAAATAGTGTGATTAAGGTTTGCTCGTTAAGGTAAAATTTTGATAAGGAAATATCCGTTTGATTATGTATTTGAATTTAAGAACTTTGATGATTAGGAATAGCTTTTTAATGTAAAGGGCAACTCTTCTCTTTACAATATTATAGACACAGTTCTACACCCATGAACTCAAGGGAAGTTATCTTAATTGGTTCATGAAGAACAGTACCTACCTCTATATATATTCCTTTCAACTTTTCACTGTTGCAGTAACTTATGATATGCTTATCTCTGATTTAGAATTGTTGCACTCCAATATCAACTTACATCATTGAAACGAAGTCAATAAAGCTAACAAATATGGATTCAGAAATCACGCCTAAAGAAAAGAAAAAAAGAAGAAGCTTCGCACGGTAAATGTTCAACAGATTAAAATGCAGCACAATGAGAACTCCCATTCAAAGAATAAGGGCGGTTTGATAGCATGCGGTTCATTAGGGCAACATTTGCTTCAACGTTTTTTCTTTAACATTTTTAGAGAAGATACGTTTCTGTATAACATTTTTCTGCCAGCATTTTGAAAAATTAATGGTAGTGTTTGGTTAGCCTAGCATTTTTGAACTATTTTTATGAAATTAATACATTATTTCATGAAATCACAGTATTTATATATTTGCCAAAAAATATATAATTATATTATAATATATAATAAAAAATAAAATAAAACAATATATTATATTATATTATATTATATTATCAAACATTTTCGTGATTAAATTTTTCATTATATTGATCGATATTGCTTGAATGTTTTTCGTTAGGAAAGTTATTATGCAAGTATGAAAATGAGGTTTTACACAATTCAGAAATGAATAATCAACACAGATATACACAGGAAACCCATGGTTGTCTCCACCATTTCTATTTGCAATGTTATCACAAAAATTAAATATCTCGCCTTCCCCTACATCTTCGGAAATGAAGAGTCTAAAAATGAGGTTATACACAATTCAAAAATGAATAATCAACGCAGATATACAGGAAACCCATGGTTGTCTCCACCATTTCTATTTGCAATGTTCTCACAAAAATTAAATCTCTTGCCTACCTCTACATCTTCCTTCCAATGTTTTTACTTTCAAAAAAATTATAATCATCAAAAAGATCTGCACCGAAGCTTGTATATAGATAAATAAACTGTATTTTAACCTTTCTGATCAGAGTTGTCCTCCTTTCCCTCCTCAGTACTTCCTGTAGCTTGTTGTCTGCTAAATTCCCCAGACGATGACCTATCCAAATCATCTGGTTGGTCAGGAGACTGACTAATAGGTCTTGTCTCCATTGCCATGCTGTTGAAACGAGAACCCAAGTTGTCAATTGTTGTTTGTGGTCGGGGCTTCAAGCTCAATGCAGAAATGGACTGTTTAACAGCTGGTGGTAATAACCACTTTGCCCAATCATTTCGTCTCCTCATTTTGATGCCCTGCAGGAAGGTAGATGGAATTTTTTAGCGATAACAGCGGATACAAATTAAGAGCAACAAGGTTGTGTAAAAGTTCCATGAAAAGCTTTATTAAAATAAGATGGAAAAACTCAAATATACTGATCAACAAAACAAAAGAGCATACCTGAACTTCTATCACGAATGAAGTGCGCATTGTATCCAATATAAGCTTGGTATTATTTGTTAACTGTTTGATCTGATACAGGAAAAAGAAAAACAATTACTTTCCATCGACTGATTCAAATAAAAAAAATAATGAAATAAATAATAAAATAACCTTGGCAAAAAGCAAGATACAAGACCCAGTAGCATACATTTTCTATGAAGTGAATGCCATAGAAAGATTCATGAATAGCGGCAATCCAAGAAAAAAAATGTGGGAGTGCATTGCGCAGTTGGAAAGGAAAATAAATTGAAAGCATATAAATCACCTTCAAAAAAAGCTCATTACATTTTTCCTAGAAGGTAGAGAAGTACTTGAAACATGGATTTGAACCTAGTAAGCAGTTCGGAAACACAGTCCTAATCAACTTGTGTTTCCTTTTTAATGAGCAGTAAACAAGAATGCATCATCTAAATGAAAAGAAAACTACATGAAAGAGCTTATCAGAAAGATAAAAAAGGGCAAAACAAAACAAATTAACACCAAAAGAAACGCCCACACCTTAAGAAAGAGAAAGAAAAATATACAAAAACAAAACAGCCAAAAGGTGGAACACACTCCAAAGCACCATGCCGAGACACCCCATGGTCCACATTTACACAAAACAATCAACACAACAAATGCAACCATCATCTCAGCATATCCTCAATCTGCCTCAGTCACCATATCCTGATTCCAATCAATCAATGCCTCCAAAACTGCCTCTTGCAATGCAAGATGTCAATGGCACCTTTGTCAGGGTAAGAGTTCCACACATGCCTAGCAAACTCCCACTGCATGGTTCCATAATGTAGAATACCAAAGAAGGAACCTACTGAGAAGTCACCCTGTTGACTCCAATGTCAATTGAAAGAATCCAAGATAGAGCTTAACTTTGGACTTACGCAATCCATAAACTTAAAATCATTAACATCATGCTAGAAAGGGATATCCCAAATCAACTTGTAAAGTGGCTCACTGAACACTAAAAAACCTTACCAAATATTGAGATTGCAATTTGAAAAAGATTAAGGATATCTGTAAAGGGCATTCAGCTACCCACCTTTCTCTCCAAAATTCTGTCTAATTCCCATCCCACACCCCTGCTAAGATACCTTTTTATTTTATTTTATCTTAATTTCCTTGGAAAATTCGTAATTAAGAATGTGTTTGATTTGCTTACAAATTAAGTTACTTGTTTTGTTGATAATCAAAATTCCATTAATTTAGTTCACAACTAGAGAGACGATGAGTAGTTCCTTTTTCTCCAAAAACATTTCTATCAAATTTTCTTTTACGTTACATGGTAAGAATAATATATGTCCTCTAAACAAATCTAGTTCGAATTATACAATGACTCATCAATTAATTGATAAAATTTAATATTCTAAAATTAGAATGAAACATCAAATATTTTACTCCTATATTTAGAATTCAACACTATGAAATGCTTAAAGCTAAAACCTATTGTAAATGCAAAATAAAGTGTTCTCTAGTATCATGGACTGTTAAAATCATATCAGTTCATTGTCTAAAAAAAGAAAAATCTTATTAGCTCTTTACCTTCTTCTATGGATTTCCTCTTTTCTCTTTGATTTCTCAGAGAGTATAGTTTATACAATTTAAACTTCTTGTAAGTATATATATACACACCTAATATAAATATATGAACATTTTCTTTTGCAAATAAACACAATAGAGGAAATATATAGTTATATAAATCTTGTTATCAAATATCTATAAATTCATGGTAAAATCTGCACTTGTATTAAACAGGTATTATTTATTAATCTAAATGTCTAAATATTCACCACTAATTTTAAAATTTTAGAAGAAAAAATAAATAGTAAACATAATCTTTCTTAAAATTAAATTTTAGCACATATAGATTACATTATAGATTAACTAACTATATTACAAAGTTTTCCTTTTAAAAAATCAATAGAAAAGAAATATATCCAAAGAATTTGTCTCATTGTTATCTAAAATAATACGATCGACTTCTTCCATTGCCCCCACAATTGAAAATTGCTATCTCTACCACTACGAAGAATCATATGACTTCCATATAAAATGCCCAATCCTTCAGAAAAAAGTATTGTGACTTCCATTTAAAATGCACAGAGAAAAGAAAGGATGGCAAAGTCCAAACAAACTTGAACCATGCAAGAGACAGTAATAATTGTAAACCATAGATGAAGCAAATTCAAAGGATTATATGATTTGCATCTAAAATAACTAAAAATCATATAAACACCATATGTTTTTCAGAGATTGAAGGAGCACCAGGTCTAATTCAGATTTGGATATTTATAACAAGTCTAGGCGTGCACTATCAAGCATTGTTATGTAGCATTGGCGGCTAGGCAACCTAGTTGGGAACTTCAATTAGTATGATATAATATTTATTGAAGAGGAAAAGGATAAATATAATATAGTGTAAAGATAATATCAGGAATACATTTTATTAATTTTTTTAATGACACCTAAGCACCACCTAAGTATCACCTAGGCACTAGACAAAGACACCACAACTTTACAACTAGGTAACTTGAGATCTCAATAATTTTTCTCCAAGCACAAATATTTGTTTACAAAACATGAGGGCTTACATAGTCCTTTTTCAAAAATAAACCAAATGAGTAATACTTGAAAACATAGACTTAAACCAACAAATACGTTGCATGAGAAATGTTACAAATATCTTTTTGATATAGAAACGTAATAAGCACATGAATCTATAACCTATTCATTCTTAGTTTGTTGAGGAATATGTACTAAATTCTTTTCACTTGACATCATGTGAACATCACTTGTTTCTCAATTGAAACAACAACAGACACTAATATATAACAATCATGGAAACAAAAGGATTTAAGAAAACAAAGGAAAGTTGAACTCACAAGAATCAATTTTTCTCTAGCTCATATCATGTATAATGTAGTAGAAAGTCAAAAGTAATAATAATTTTTAAATTTGATAAATTAACATTGTTCATAATTGAAACCATTATTTGAGGAATAACTTAGTGGTTGACAAAAGAACTTGTAGGACGACTACACACCACCAATAGACAGTCTAGGTAGGTAAAATAGCTAAACATTTGAATGGATGAGATTATAGTAAATGAGAGGAAAATGAAAATAGAGATGGATTAAAGTATGAAAAGTACGATGAAATGGTCAATTTACTCAAATAAATTTAGAATCCATTAAAAAGAAAGTAGACTTACCCTATTGAAGTTAGCAATTATGAAAACATGAACCCAACCTTCCGCCTCCATATTCTGCCTCAAGAAAATATCTTTGCATAGATTCTCAGTACTACAAATGCAATGAATAATTAAGTATTGAACACAATTTATCACCCACAATAAGTGATAATAATAAAAGGAAGAAAAGTAATTGATCTAAATCACCTGAAATAGTATTCTATTTGTCTTAGTATTTTAGTACATAGCTGTGGATTAGGGGCTTGGCATGAAAGTGGAGGTGGAACAAATGGTGGATCCATATCTGAAAATGAATAAATGCATTATTACAATATTGCGGCAATAAAGTAATAAAGACAATAAAGCTATTTCATAAAATAAGGAAATACATACAATAGAAGCCTATTGGGTTTTCAAAAGGCTGAATTGCAGGATGACCAATAAAAGGTGCTGGAACAGCTTGTGGCATAATGAAAGGCGTCCAGGGAAATCTCGAAGGATGTAACTGATGAAATGGAATATCTCTATGAGGAAAATTCCTATAAGAGTACCACTCATGGCCCCTACGATTATGGTTGTGACAGTTATTATAGTTGTTATAGTGGAAATTCCCACCATGACTACCACCATTGTAAGGATTTTGCCTTCGATGGTTGTAAATGCGGTGGTTTTCATTTCCACCATGGTTCTGAGGTAAGAATCCACCAGACGTCAATCCATGGTCCCAATTATTGCAATTCCCATTTAGCTGATCTCTTGGTAATGGTTCTAGAATCATTGGCCTATCAAAGGCCATCTTAGTAGATGACTCCTCTGAGATAGGAGAAGACAATGACACTGCGTCACTATTGGCAAGTGTGTCACCACCACTAGCATCGTTGCTTCCATTTTCCCCACCACGAACACTTTCCCTTTGCATAAATTTTTGCTGTTCTGGAATGTGGCTTGAGGAGACATTAAGGTTTAGATTATCGACATTTGGCTTGGAAGGAGTAGGGAGGTTTGCCACCAAAGAAGATACCTGTCAAGAAAAATTGATGAAAAAGTTAGCATTATAAGTTATATACAATAAATGTGAGCGAGATTTATAGCATAAATTTCGTTAATATAAGTCATCAGCGTAGAACATAACAAGAAAGAAGTAGAATAAAAATAAAAGGCAGAAGAAAAAAAAAATGACACCCACAAGAACAGGGCCAGCACCATCGGACGATGGAGGTCTGGGAGCGGCCCGGGTGACGTCGGAGTCAGCAGGCAGATGAACAGAACCCATTGCAGGAGCGATGTCGATCAAGCGGTCGGACGGCTTGCTCCACGAAGACTTCTTTTCCTTGGTAGCGGCGGTTGCTGCACCAGCAAAAGCGTCTTCCTGCAGACGCAGTGACGGCTCGGGAGCGGGCACGGACGTGATCGGCGGCAGGGCAGAACCTCCGGCGGTGACGTAGGCAACGAACGTCGAAGGCAGGGGAGGAGGAAGTGGCGGCGTTTGGAAGGAGGTGACGTAAAAAGTGTTCATTTAGATTTTTTTTAAAATTTAATATAACAAATTTAAACGTAAAAAAAGGAGTTTTTTTCGGTAAATTTTAAATAAATGATTTAAACGTTTATTTTAAATTTTTTTGAAAATTTAATATGAGGATAAATTTAAACGTACAAAGAAAAGACTTTTTGTCAGTAGATTCTAAGGACGAGTAATTCAAAGGTTCATTTAAATTTTTTTTTTTTTTAATTTTAATACAACAATGAATCTCACGTACAGAAAAGATGACTTTTTTTTTATAGATTCTAACAAGTGTTCTAAAAGGTTCATTTAAATTTTCTTTGAAAAGAACGTTCATCTAAATTAAATTAAAGCATCACTTTTGTCGTAATGTTTTTTGCCAAGTCTTTACAAATTAAAAAGATCCATATTTAAATCTAACTACTTTTAACTTTTGTACATTTTTAAATGCTTGTTAAATTTTAGCATTAGACGAACAATCGGCTTAGCATCCTTGACGGTAATACCTTCCTATGTTTTCCTATTAAGTGATAGTCCTCTAAGTGGTTCTGCATAAATAAGATGTTAATAATACAAAAAAATGGTTATTAATATAGGAAGAGGTATTAACAGCAAACCAAAAGGCTGTTATAAAGAAAAGTGCATAAATAAATTTCCCCACTATACATAAATAAGTCCTTAACGACAAACTTGGATTTCAAGAATTCTTTTTAATTTATTTATGGCTTAGGTGTCATTTCCTACAACCAAAACGTCATCATAGATTAGAAGAACAACGTGAATATTCTATTCTTTGTGAGTGATAAAGAATAGTCACATTTGCTTTGTTTATAACTAGTCTGCATGAGGGAACTTAAAAAGTTTATTAAACTAATTTAAACCATGCAAAGACTCTTCCAACTTGCAAACCTTATTCAATTACTCTTCTTCGTTAGAAAATCTTAAAGGAACTGTCATGCACCCTTTTTGGGATCGGAATGCATTGGTAATATTTAGATATTGCAAATTTCTAGACCTTAATTTAACAACAACGGTAAGAGTAGCTAGTAATGTTGTCATCTTAGTTATAAAGGTAAAAGTTTCATACAAGTCAATACTTTCTCTTTGATTAAGCTTCTTAACAACAACTCTAACCTTATAATTATCAATGTATTCATTTTCTTTATATTTTATCTTGTACACGCATTCACATCCTACCGGTGATTTTTCCTTTGAAAGATGGATAAAACATCTTCGGTGTTTTTCAAAAGGCAAACCTCAACAAGTACATTAGACCAACCAAACGCCATCATCAACTTTTCGTAAGTGTCTAAAAAACATTGGTTGAAAGGAGTAACACAAATTATTTAAAAAATGTTGTATATAGAGAAAACGTCAAGTAAAACACACTCCTAATCGATGATCTTAAACATGTGAGAAAAGGAAAAAAGATAGACGATCAGGTTATACACATAAATATATATATATATATATATATATATATGAGATATTTAAAGAACAATCTAGCTCAAGGAATCACCTTCTTTAAGGCTTCCGACTACCATGTTAAATGTTTTTGCGATGCCTCAAAAATGATTGAATGAATGAAAGTTCATGGAGGGATGCATCTGACAGTGTGAGGACTTCTTAGATGTATAAAGTGGTGGTAGCCTGAAATTTATGTCTAGAATTAGTTTCTTTTATCGTAGGTAAATCGGTATGCCATTTTTCCAATTTCTCTCGAATGGTCATTGAATCGGCATGTACATGGAAACTTTAGATTTCCCATTCTGCACCTTTCGTATATGAAGCAATATGCCAAAAGTCATTTCGTATGGCTCTCAAGTAAGACTAACCAATCAAACACTGCGCGTTGATCACCAAAGTTGGTGCGCGTCGTTTTGTCATTTCATCGCAGGCAACCAAAGATAAAATATTATACCCTTACGTAGTAATGGTACGTCAATTTCTGTTCTAATAACTTTGATTAAGTGTCGATTTGATAATATTTGTTTTAACGAATATATGAAAATAAATCTACATTTTCAAAGAAAATTGAAATTTTCAAATATTCTCGTTTAACGTTTTCGATTCAAATTACGACTTTTTTAAATTGATGTATAAAAACAAACCTATCCTATAAATAATATATTTAATATTGATTATTCAAAAAATTAGCAAAAGTTGGTTTTAAATTTTTTTTTGAAAATAATCGTGTCAGTCAAGCAAATAAACCCCAAGTCACATTTCTGAAATCGTCAAGACACCTTCCTCAATAGTTGCCATACGTCTACGATGCAACCATAGGTCATCCATCTTCTTTTGCCGCTAAAATGAATAAATACAGAGAATTGCTATTTTACGTCTCCCTCTCAACTCTAAGCGGTTGGTTGACACATTAAAGTTGAAATCATGTTGCAGCACAACTACGGCTTGGTAACGTAAATACAAATATGTGAACATCTTTCTCGTTCACGAAGCCGTGTCAACGACAAACCGAACTTTCCTTTGGGCCTCCACAGCATGAATGTCGTAAGCATTGAACTAGAGTAAAAATACGGGAAAATTCAGGGGCACCACATTTCCCACTCATGTCCGGGTCAGAAGCAAAGCCTTCTATATCACAATACCAGACAAACTATTATTACCTGCCAAAACAGAAAGCTATATTATTTCGAGAGCATAATCCTTCAACTGGCATATTCCTATTCCAAATTACTAATAGGTAGGTACATTAATTTCACTTGCAGTTCAGCACCTTGGTCTAAATTGCAGCTTCTTGTAGAGCTGCTCCTGCATGCCCCAGTCCCAGCCAACAATCAAATGGACTCGGATGAACCAAAAAGAAGTTTTACGGCATTTCTAAAGATTGGAATAAGAGCAACCAGAGCCAGTTGAAGTTGTTCAGAGCTATTTATACGGATACCTACTTGTCCGGTTCCCCTATTGCTCAAATTTGCATAACCAGTCACATTACTATGGCGACCTACAGGAATCTGAGACTGCAGATTGCAGCCAATTGCAAGATCACCATGCCAATTAACGACAGAAAGTGCTAGTGTAGACAGCGCCCTAACCAATGGATAGTCCTGGTCTCGTAGAGTTGCCTCGACACGACCTCCACAGGCAACCTCACCACGATTGGTCATAGCACCCCCAGCCACAAGTAATTTCAACCTTTTGTTAACAATAAGTTTATCTTCAACCTTGATTCCAGCGGCAGCTGTATCACCAAGGATAGTGGCTGAGACACCAGCAGAAGTGCTATTCCGCCTAAAGTTATTAAACTGAGTTTCTCCATGAAAAGTGTAAGCCAGATCTTTGCCAACAGTCTGCATATCCATGCCTAATGAAGTTGCTTTCCCTTCACCATGCTTGAGCGAACTAGCAATATCCATTTGAAGGCTACAGTCCTTTTTGTCCTTTGTAAGCTGACCAGATAATGAAACAGGAATTTTCTCCTTTATTACAAGTAACTTTTCTATGTTCAGGCCTTCATAACCAACGTCATGATCCCATCCTTGTGTTTCAAGAACAGGCCTCACAAGCCATTGGTTAGAGGAATCTAAGAATCGGTATCTGTGACTAGGGTAGTCGGAATCAAAGGATGATGGCAATGCCAGGTCGGGCATTGGAACTGGAACTGAAGCTGGACCGCCACTTTCATCTTCGATGTTATTTTTGTGATCATCAGGGAGATCCTTAGCTTCTGTTTCCATTTTCTTCAATAGATTTCTGCGTCTCTTCTCTTCTTTCAATTGCTTCTGATAGAAGAGCTTCTCTCTGTAGTCCAGCTCCTCATAGTAAGCTTTTCTCTGAATTTTGCTCAAGTTATTCAGTTGTTCCTTTGTCAGGACCTTAAATGGTGGCAGATCATCGTAATCATATTCATCTGCAGATTCAAGTTCTTCATCCGTCTCATCCAAGGAATCCTCATCATTGAACTGCTCCTCTGGCAACTTTGGCTGTGTCCTTGACTGAAGAAGAGAAGAAAGAAAGAATGGCAGTGGAGGAGCTCTCGAACGTAGTCCAAAAGGCCTGCCAACTGGACTCTCTTGCAACTTCAAGAGCGTATTTGCTTCTGTCAAGATTTTTGAAGCAAATGAGAGCAACAACAGGTGTGGCTTCCAGACTTGGCCATTTGGCAAAACCCTCTGCCCAGCCCTGTTCATCCTGCATGCTGAATGATTCTCTACCAAGGAAACTGGATTAAGTAGCCTTGGATCACCAGCTGCTTGACGAACTGCTTGCTGAATCACATGAGATCGCTGAGTTACATACATCTCATAACTCAATGGAGTGCCATTTGGACCATCTGGTGGGGCAGATGCAGCATGAGTCAGAACAACTATTGCGTTGAACCAAATGGATGGTCCAAAAACATTAGTAATGGTACGCAAGAGAGGTACATCCCCATTGTCCCTGTTCTGCATGTCTAACCGATCAAGATACATGATGACATCAGGAGGAGTCTTAATGATGAAACGCTTAACAGCATGTAGGATCCTTTCATTCTTTGGCTGATTGGTTGAGGATGGGGAAAGTCCGGGAGTATCAATAATCCTTAACTTGATACCTTGAACAGTTCCAGTGATATCCTGGACCTTGGTAGTGCCTCGTCCGAAAGGATCTGTTTTAAACATCTTTTCATCAAAGATTGAGTTGATGGTTGCACTTTTACCAACTCCTGTCTTCCCAATGACCATAATTGTGCATGAAAAATCAAGTGGTTCCTGGCCAGAAGCCTCCAGCTGCTCTGCCATGGCACTAGCTCTATCAAAGCTGAAGGCACCAGCCCTACTTGTGTTCATGCTACCTCGCAGCTGTTCAGCTAGTCCAAGTCTATAAAGTACCTGTGCCACGACAACATTGTGAGGAGTCTGTCCGAGCCTATGAGCAAGGCGTAAGAACTTGACCCGGATCATTTGTAGTTTCTCACGAGTCTCATCATACTCCTCAGCATCACCACTGGCAATGTCTTCTGATAGCTGAGGTTGACTGGGAGGTACTGATTCACTGACCTTGTGTTGCTGTACGGAACGTGCTGCTGATTCTAGTAAGGGTGTAGACGATCCAAGGCCAGAAGGACCTTTCAAGGAAGAATCAACAGTATTAGCAGGCCTTTTAGAGGCTTTTCTGATATCCACGTTGGAGGAAGTTGGTTGTGTAGCATCATTTCCACTGACAGATTCCTGCAGAAACTCATTGCCCATCTGGGGCCTCACATCTGACCTAGTCATCTCTTCTTCAACCTTCACTTGTTGTTTTCCGACTTCATCGTCACAAAGCACAGGGTTCCTTTCACCTTCATGTGGCTTTGGTGCAGCATCTACAGGTTTCTTTCCATCATCTCGTTCAAAGGAAAACCCTGAAGCATGCAAACTTCTACCGCCCAAGCCTTCGAATGAGTCTACTTCGACTGAAGCATTCTGTGGTACCACTACCTTCTCATTCTCGAAAGAAAGTTGCTGGAAATTGGAATCAATAGTCACAGAAGAAATAGTACCAGCAGAAAGACCCTTTTCAGGCTTTTCATCATGGCTCCTGCTTGGGCCATTGTTATTAAGAACTTCAACACTTTGGTTCCCATCAACAGCAATCTGTTGATTGCCATCATTATCTTCCATCTTCTTCACATCATCCACTGGGACTACTACAGGCCTTGAAGCCCTCGTATCGTTGGTGATCTGTAAATCAACCATTTCAGACGTACTACCATTGGTCCCCTTTCCAGTATCATCAGTAACGAAAGAAGAGACTTCCTCGAATTCTCCCTTAGCACCATTGCTCCCTGGACCATTATCAGCTTCACCGAGTCCCTGATCAGCAGTTGAACCATCGTCAATTTCAAAATCTGATTCTGTCGATCTATAAATGTTGGTCACTCGAGATGGGATATTCTCTTCTCCCCCTAGGGGCACCTCGCCTTCCCGTAGGACCCGATGATGACTCATGATATTCCCATTACCCTCCGGCATGTCACCCGCCGAATCCTCAGACCCCGGCAAATCTCCATCCCGCTGCTGGATCGTTGCAAGAGATGTCCTAGGCGTGGGGTACAGTGATGTGTCAACATCGTCTCTTTCATCCACTGTCTCCCGTAAGGCTGAATCGTTCACCGCCGGCTGAGACTCTGAAACAGTTACCGCACCAATACTCTCGGACCCAGTTGTAGAAAAAGTACCCACGACCTTCTCTTCTTCTTGTGGTGTGACTTCTGGACGATGCACATCCTCGGCAATCCGACCCCCACTCTCCATCACTTAACCGGGGCTACTTCCGTCGGCAGAAGCAGTACAAGAAAACCCTAAATTCAAGCCAGAAAAGGGGAAAACCAACAACCGTATTCAAACCGGACAGAGGAAGAAAACACCAGAAACAAGATAAAGAGAAAATAGGATTTTCATTACTAGAGATTGACAAAGGCAAAATGATCAACAAGCACCTTGTGTCCGACCGAGTGAAGTAACGACTCTGACAAAATCGACGACAACAAAGCGCTAGAAATCTTCTCAGCCCCTTCGGCCCTTTCTTCTCCGGGTTCCTCTTCTACGAAGCGAAGTGCTGTCTGTGGGTCTGGTACTACCAGCAGTCCCTTCCCCCGAAGATTCGATTATATATTCAACGTCGTCAGGAAAAAATCATATGTTAGGGTTTATTGCAGACAGTTCGATTGCTTCACCACGTGTGCTAACCAGGCCGTGGTGGACGAGGCGAGAAAGATGAGGTGCTGATGGGCGAGGAGCAGCCCAAGCCCAGCTGGCGAACGATAAAATGAGCAGACATAAGGCATTTATTTGTTAAAAAGTTTGGTTTAATTGTCTCAAAATGTATGTATGTATATATGTATGTGTATTTATTAATTGTATTGATGTTATTTATTGAGTTGAATATTTTTATATTTAAGAAATAATTTCATATGTGAATAGTTTATACTCTCGTCAAGAGTATTTTTATATTTTTTAAAAATACTAATGATACGGAGTTTTTAATATTTTAAATAATTTAAACTTCTATTCGTAAGTATTTGAATATCTCATATTTAAGATTAATTACACATGAATAGTGTTTATACCCTTGTTCAAGAGTATTATAATTTATAGGAAATTTATATTATACTATTATTTAGAAGTATTTTACAAACTCACACTTAATATAATAAATTGTATTACATGTACAATTGAATATATTAATTTCGTACGTAGCAGATTATGCTTATGTGAATAAAAACTTTTAATATTATATATTATTCGTTCTCAAATTGAGTATGAAATTTCGTACAATTTGTTGAGTTCATTGATAACTTTGTCGGTGAGCATAGTTTATAATTTACATGAAGAGTGTTTCTATTTTTTTAATACTTGTATCCTAGAGCATACATAATTGTATATATATACAGTTTGATACTTATTATTTAGTGTATTTATAAAATATGTAAGTATTTTATATTATTTTAGTCTATTAATGTATAATAAAATATTCAAATGACAAGTTTAAAATAGTAAAAAATGAAATGTTTGAAAAGTCAAAAATGGAAAAAATGTTTAATACTATAGGTGTCAATTGGGTTGGGCCATTGCGAGCTAGCTCGGCCTAGCCTAGCTTGATTTTTTAAATCAAGCTAGGTTGGGCTACAATATATTAGAAAATTAGCTTGCAGGTCGAGCTAGCTTGCAAGTCGATTCAGGTCAGGTCAAGTTGGTTTGTGGGTTGATTCAAGTCGAGCCTAAGTTGGCCCACAAGCCAATTCAGGTTAGGCTTTGTAAGATATATTTAAGTTCATGTACTTTAAATAAATGTTAAAATAACGTTCATTTTTAACAGAAAATAAAAAATAAAAATATGATACCTCTCTTATATACATTAAGGTAGGGTTAGTGCACATCGGAAATGGTGGAAAGGAAAGGAAAGTTGAAACTTTCTGTTTATATGTCATTAGTGTGCATGGGAAATAGTGGAAAGGTATTTACATGGATTTTGGTGGGATAAAAGTATATACATTTGTTTAGAATGAAAAAGTGCATAATATTAAAAGTTAAATGATAGTTAATTACATAATATTTAGCTTATCATATAAGAATTAAGTCATTATGTTATAATTACACTATTATACGCTTTAATGAAAGAATCTTCATAATTTCAAGGAATTAATGTTAATTAAGTATATTTCTGAACTATCAGTAAGTTGCAAGTTTTTCAATTCTTAAGTATCTGAATTTTTTGTTATTTCGGAGAGTTATATTGCATATACTGGACAGTTATGTTTTTAATGATAGAAGAAAATTTTATTATTTCCTGGAGTACACGTGTTGAAACCTGAATACATTGACTTAAGTAGATTTTCAGTAAGTTATCTATTAACTATCCGAAATGCATTTGGGCATCGAATAGTTAGGTTTATAAGTATCTGAAATATCTGAACTTATTAAATTAGAATTATGCATGTATTGAATTTAAATACTTTAGTATATCACGTGGGATGCACATGTTTAACTTGTTAAGTTAGCATAATTATACACGTTGAGTTACATGAATACACACTAAGGTAATGCGTTATGTTAGCAGCTTATTTCTTTATTGTACATGTTTTATAGTTAAATCAACGAAGTAAGTTCTTGAGTTATCTGTAACTCCACGGACCATATATTTTCTAATATGCTACTGTAGTAGTTGCAAAAACAAGACATTCGAAGGAAGACCACGATTACACGTATCATGCATGTAGGATCATATGGCTACACAAGAGGGGGGTGAATTGTGTATTTTTAATATTTTTTGAAATATAATTGAAACTTTAAAACTCAAAAACAAGTCGAGACATTGTTTTCATAAAATCATTTTTATTCAAGGTTTCAATTACAATATACAATTCAATTCTCCTCAAAAATTGTAGATGCAATTATATTTCGATACCATGTATCATCTAAACAATTTCATAACTACAAACAGAGAAAACTAATTTGCAGAATTTAAAACTTTTCTCCTTGTTTGAGATCTTTCTTCTTCTTCTTTTTCTTCTTTAGCAATTCTTTAGTGACGAATATCTTGTCTTTTCATGCTTCACCGACTTTGCTTTCTTCTGATACTTCAAATCTTCAGCGACATAAATCTTACCTTTTTATGCTTCACTGAACTTTCTTCCACTTGAGAGATTTTTCCATAAGAGGTGTTTTTGATCTCTGAAAAAGATTTTTCTTTTGGTGTGTAGGGATGGTTTGATCCTTGAAAAGATTTTTCGTTTTGTATGCAAGGATAAATTGATCAATGAGAATTTTATGCCTTTTATAATGTATCTTCATTTCATGCATATCCTTCACGTTTAACCACTACCAGTTTTCCACTTCTCCACATCTTTTCTTTTTCCTTCATTGAAACACACACATTCTAACCCACGTTTATATTTTGAATTTTCTTTAATCATCAGTCTTGGATCTCTGAAAAATTTCCTACAAAATAAACTTTCTCGTCCAAAAGTTTTTCATCAGTGTAATAAGAAGTCGTTACTTTAATGTTAACTAAACGAGTAACACAAGTATATATATAACTTAACATTTCTAACTTAATGAGTTCCTCATGTGCCATTTCACGTGACAAGTACTGTAGCTAACTCAACGAACTAAGTCCATGGTGTTATGCTATCTCAACGAACCATCTCCGTTGTGTTATGATAACTCAACGAACCAGTAATAAACAAATGCTTTTATAATAAGAATTTTACCATGTGCAAAAATAACAACTTAAGTTTATAACGCTAACCTAACGCGTTGCCTTAGTGTTCAATATAGCAACTCAACATGTTTAGTTATATTAACTTAACGAGTTAAACATGTGCACCTCACGTGATACAACACAACATTCGTAACTTATAATTTCACCACGTGTATAACACTAACTTAACGAGTTCGTCTCTTCTTTTACTCACTAACTTAACAAGTTATCACATGACCTATTTTAACCTTTAAGCCTCTAACTTAACGAGTTCTCACATGACCTCTATACAAACAAAACTCTAACTTAACAAGTTATTTAAACGTGCACTATTCATGATACAGAAGATATAACATTAAAACATATCATGCTTTTCAATAAAAACACACGTTAACTTAACGTTTAGCTAAATGAGAAATTAATGCAATGAAACGACTAGTTATTAACTTCAGATCCAATACAGACAAGTATTTATATCAGTAAGCTTTTTCTATATTAATTGATGATTTTAATTTCTTTTCACAAGCAATAGTAATTGAGCAAATATGATTATTTTCATTCAGCACACATCATCAAAACAAAAATACTCAACAACGCAGGAATTCACTCGTGGAATGAAGATGAAATCACCATCGTTGATATGAATGAAGGAAATCTAACCGATCAATTAAGTAGGAGCAATTACTACTGTAAGTGTAGAGTCATAATTTATGCATATTTTATATAGTTAAGTGATGCATTTTATGTGCTTAAAGCCATATACTCATAAGTGTTTAATGAAGATTTAAATTATAATGCATTTTGGGCAAATAATGTAGTTATGGGCTTAAATGAAGAAAGTAATGCATAAATGAGACTCTATTTGTTATTTAGCATTTCATGAAAACACATTTACATCTTGGTGGCAACACAATTGCATTTTATTAGGTAGATTAAATTTACTTTAGCACTTAGGATTAATTATTTAAATAAGTACATGGGTATTTTTGGAATTCAATGAAAAATGTGATTTTTGGCCCTTTTGAAGTATCCATATTTAGGAATATATCTTATCTTATTTCTTGAGTGTTTTAATGTATTTTTTTGAGTTTTATAGGTTGAAGAATAAGAAAAATAAAGCAAATCAAGATAGGAGGAATTTTGGCCCTTGGATTGAAGATCAAAGGTGGAGATCAAGTTCCACCACTTGGAGCCTCTATAAAAGGAGAGGCAAGGCCAACAAATCCCTTCTCTTGGATGAGCTTTCCCCTATTCCAGCCCTTGAAAGTCGTCAGCCCCTCTCCCTCCCTCAAGAACTCATGGAAGGTGGTGTTCTCCCCCCTCTCGTGGAGCTCCAAGGTGGAAGACAAGGTTCGACCAACCTGTTCTTCTCCTCTCTTGGTGGTTGCTAGTAGGAGGACGGCTAGGGCATCTTTTCCAGACCTTGTGGGTGCTGTTTGGAGCACATCTGAAGCCGTGCAACTGTCTCCCCTCTTTCGTGGATCAGTCCTAGTAGAAGAAAGGTAAGGGTTGTGGACTTTAGGTGGATGACTACTTGTTTCTTGGTGTTTGATGGTGTTTGAAGACCTCTCGCTTCCAAAAGAGAACTCGTGTGGTGACAACCACGAATTTCTTGGCTAGGAGGACGGCTAGGAGCACATCTCATGCACAATTCTTCTCCAAAACAAGTTTGCACTTCAAGGTAAAAAAGGTTGTATTGGTTTAGCTCTTTAGGTTTTCACTTTCTTGTTTAAAGTTGTGTTCTTTGTAATTTCAGTAGGGTAATGGTAGTTTTAGGTTTAGTTGTAATGTTACATTGTAGTTTAATCATAGAACTTTCATTTCAGAAGTTTATTATGTTTATTTTGAATGAATAGAAACGAATTTGGTTTGAATCTTGTACATATGTGAATATTTGTATGCTAACAAAGCTAATTTGTGGATGTTTATCGTCAGTTTAGAATCCTGTAAATTTGACGATTTTGTTTAGGTTGTAACTTACTGATCCAGTGATGTTTTGCTTTAGTTTTTGATTCTATTTTGTAGATCTTCGAGTGTACTTTACTCCTATATAGTTTTTTAGAATTTTTCCAATCGATTTGTATAGGTATTCCAATTTATTTTGTTGATGTTGCATCTGGCGCATCCTGGCATTTTTCCCCTAATTTTTGCTTCAGTGCCGAATTTGATATCTTTTTATCTACAGCATGAAATCAACCTCTATAAATTTTCTCTGTTAGATGAATGAGTTAAGTTTCGAAGAACACTAATTTTGCAGACTTTCGTGGATATTTGAAAATCTTATGCCATTTTTAGTAACTATGCGCAATTCAGGGATGTTAGTTGCTAGTCTGCGCGTTTGTAGGAAAAGCATTGCCAATGCTTGACCATTTCAGATATTTTAACGAAATCAGTGGGGTTGTAAAGTTAATGCAATGAGTACTCAGTATGATATTTTTTCTGTATTTTACCATTGAGATACTGAGAGGAGGATATGTGTGAACTTGACTGAATTTCGAGATTCTGTGCTGTAGTGAGTTAGTGTTTTATGAATGGAAATGAGGAATTTATACTCTATTGAGTGAATTTTTGATAAGCTTTGAATCACTTGTAATTATTATTGTTTTTGCACCTTAGAAATATTTTGTAAAAGCCAAATCCTTGTGGATTCGACCCGTACTCGCTAGAGTATATTACAATTGCACCGTGCGCTTGCGGTTATTTTAAAATGAGTTTTGAGTTTAATGTTTTATCATTTTGGTCCCTTTGTGAGTTTTAAGATCTTATTTTGGAGACAGAAAAAACCTCAACAGTAAGAAATATAAAAGATGCAAAAAAAGTGTGTGCAAAATGTGTTGGAGAATTGCGCTAACTACAGGCAGTGTTGGAAGTTCCCTGAAGCTCCACACCACCACTATAATCACCAACCATCAGAGGTCTGTGAGGATACTTTCCTGATGTTGGGTCGATTTTGAGCCAAACACAGTGCTTGACAACCACTGTGAGGAGTGATCGTGTCATGGGAAGGGAAACCATTTTCACCAAGCATTGATTCATATCTCAAGAGATCGTAAAGCTTCTAGCCTTGGTTTTAGATTGATGCCAATATACTGAGGAGGAGATCATCTTGCAATTCTGGACTTGTGATTCTATAGGGAGAGGAAACAGGATTGTAAGTGATTAAATTTTCAATGGTGTAATCACGTCGCATGTAGTGATAGAAGTTTTTACTATCGATAGAGATTTTTACATTTCACTTTTCGTTCATCTTCAAGAACATATTAAAGACAAAAATACCAAAAACAACTACTTATTTGTGTTTATATTTAGTATGTAAGTGTTATATTGTTTGCTTTGTATTGTGATTAATGTTATCATTATCAGAATTGTGAATGTTTTATGCTTGTTTGATTCAGAAAATAGATAATAGTTTTATAGTTTACTGAAATTGTCATGTTCCAGATACTTAAAGATTTTAATGGTTACTGTTTGAGATATCTAAATGTTAGTATTGCTTAATGATAAATCTAATCTTAACTAACATTAAAGAGCTTAATTGATGTTATTTACAATCTGTGGAATCACCCAATGGTTGGCCGAATTCCTCTGTAATTAACAATATTGTTAGACTCGTGGAGTTAATTTAAGTTCACGAGGTTAGTCCGTTGAGTTAGCCATAACTCCACGAACTAGGTCCGTCGTGTTAACTGTAATTCAACAGAGTGTTTTACTGAACACATAAATTTCAACATAAAAATCGGAACAGTACACAACTTTTATTCCATCTCTCTCTATGGGATCGACCTGTACTTGCACACAAATACAATATACACTATGCACTTGCAGTTAAAACACAAATTGGAATTAATAGATAATTTGTGTGAAAGGTTGTTAGTTTACTTCTTAAAGTAATTATTAATATAAGCATAAAAACAGAAGTTAACAAACCTCAAACAAGTTTTCTAGTGCCATTGTTAGGGAGAGATTGAGAAGCTAAGCAATTGTGAGTGCTGTTTTGTTTTAATAGCAAGAGGAGTGTGTGTGTTTTCTTCTCTAATTGAGAATATGACATATGCTTATGCTCAAAGATTTCTGAAACCTGTAGTCAGCATATGCGAATTCTGCAATTTAGAAGGTCACGACATTTCTGATTGTTTAAAGCTGAGACGATTGCAGATGGTTAGATTACATGAACAACAAATGAATTATCTTCACTATAATAGAGCAGAGTGTGAGAATCTTATGGTTTACCCAACTAATGGTCAGCTTAGAATGTGTAATATGTTGAGAGACTAGGAAGTTTGGGATAGGTATGACAAACTGGAGCGTAGTTTAGAGCAAAACATGGACAAACTAGAACAATTTATGTGTCAGCAACAAGAAGTCAACCAATTAAACTATAAGGAAGCATATTTAGAGCCTAAAATTGATATCATTTATGAAACTGAAAAAACCATAATGAAAATTGATCAAAAATTGAATGTAATGAGATTAGATGATCTAGAAAGAAAACTAAAAGCATTGGATGAATTTACAATGAAATTACAAGTTATGCAACAAGACAATATAAATGAAAACTTTAATGTTACAGATCTGCATAATTTGCAAGATATACAAACAAAAGAAAACACTAATGCAATAGAATTTAAAGAATGCAATTTAAAACTAAAAATAGTTGAAGATCATAATCATGAAAATGATGTACAAGAACATCAAAAAAGTAATGAAAATCTGGAAGATGTATGTATAACATTAAGATCTAGAACTGATATACCATCAAGAATTCAAAAAGAAAACAATATGAAGGTGGATAAGAACAAAAATCAAAATGATAATGAAAATGTAATATCTGGAAACATAAACATCAATGAAGAAAGATCTAAATTTGAAGATGAGATTAAAAATGATCAAACAAATCAAATGAAAGAAACAGAATCTTTTAAATCATAATAATTAGCACCCTATCCTGAAAGATTACAACAAACATTTCTTGAAAAACAAGAACAAATTAGAGAAATCTTTGAAAAAGTACAAGTTAACATTCCTTTGTTAGATTTATTGCAGAAGATGCCACATTGTGCTAAATTTCTTAAGGATTGGTGTACTAAGAAAAGAGAGCGAAAAATTTTAAGGAAAGTCTTTTTAGCTGAGCAAAGTAGTTCCCTATTTCTACCACAAATTCCTAAAAAGTTATCTGATCCTGGAATTCCTGTTATATCATGCATCATAGGAAATACTATTCTAAAAAGAACCTTGATAGACCTCGGTGCAGGTATAAATGTTATGCCAAGTAATATATTTGCATCCTTAGGATTAGAAAGCTTAACTCCTACTAGGATTGTTATTCAATTAGATGATAGAAGTATAAGATACCCTAGAGGAAAAATAGAGGATGTCTTAATTAAAATCAAAAACTTCATATATCCTATTGATATTGTAATTTTGGATTCCCAACAAATTAAGCATAAAAATCATGATACATCTTTAATTTTGGGAAGACCATTTTTAGCAACATCAGGGGCTGTTATTAATTGTAAAACTAGAGTAATGAAGTTAGCATATGGTAATGAGGATACTAAATTAAATATTTTCAAACCAGAAAAGTTTGAGGAGTTAGAAATGTCCTTACATACTATAGACTTTTTAGAGGCTGAAGGAGATATGCTAGATGATGTGATTCAAGAAGAATTAAATAAGCAACTCAATTCTGAAACTTTAGAAGAAAGTGAAAGCATAAATATAGAAGGAGAGCAGGAAGAAATTAATTTAGAAAATGATGATGTTCAATTAGGAGCTCGAGCTTTTGATGGACAATATTTAGAATTAAAACCTTTACCTCCTGAATTAACCTATATATTTCTGGAAGAAAAACGAACATGTCCAATCATTATTGCTTTAGATTTAAAAGAGGATCAAATTGCTAAATTAAAAGATGTAGTAAAAACTTATAAATAAGCAATAGGATGGACTATGAATGATATAAAAGGGTTAAGTGCAACTTTATGCTATCACCACATATATTTAGAAGAGAATGCTAAACCTGTTAGAATTCCTAAGAGAAGATTAAATCCAAACCTTAAAGAAGTAGTCAGGAAGGAAATAGTGAAATGGTTAGATAATGACATAATTTATCCAATTTCTAATAGCTCATGGGTTAGTCCAATTTATGTAGTTTCCAAAAAATCAGGATTAACAGTTATTATGAATGAAAGTCAAGACTTGATACCTACTAGAATTCAATCAGGCTGGAGAGTGTGTATAGACTATAGAAAGCTGAATGTAGTGAGTAGCAAAAATCATTTTCCCTTACCTTTTATAGATCAAATGCTAGAGAAATTAGCAAGGTAAGAATATTTTTGTTTCCTAGATAGGTATTCAGAATATAACCAAGTTCTAGTAGCATTAGAGGATCAAGAGAAAACAACTTTCACCTGTCCTAATGGAACTTATGCTTTTAAGAGAATGCCATTCAGACTATGCAATGCACCAGCTACCTTTCAAAGGTGTATACAAGGCATATTCACTAGAATGACTGAAGATTTTTTAGAAATATTTATGGATGATTTTACTGTTTATGGAACTTCATATGAAGTGTGTTTAAACAATTTAGACCAAGTATTAAAACGCTGTGTGGAAAAAAATCTAGTTTTGAATTGGGAAAAATGTCACTTCATGGTTAAACAAGGAATAGTCTTAGGGCATGTTGTTTCAAAGAAAGGGTTGGAAGTAGATAAAGCTAAAATAGAGGTAATTTCTAATCTACCAGAACCTAAATTAGTAAAAGACATTAGATCATTTCTAGGACATGTTGGATTTTATAGAAGATTTATTAAAGATTTTAGCAAAATAGACCTTTAACTAATCTATTAAAAGATGTCCCATTTAACTTTGATAAAAATTGCAAAGAAGCATTTTTCAAGCTTAAAACTAGCTTAATTTCAACTCCTATAATATAAGCACCTGATTGGAGCCATCCATTTGAATTATTGTGAAATGCATCTGATTTTGCTATAGGAGCAGTGTTGGGACATAAGATAGAAAAATCTCCTAGAGTGATTCATTATGCAAACAAAACCTTAAATGATGCTCAAGTTAATTACACAACTACTGAAAAAGAGTTATTTGCCTTAGAAAAGTTTAGATCATATCTGATTGGAGCTAAAGTGATAGTATACATAGATCATTCAGCTTTAAAACACTTAATAGCAAAGAAAGAGACCAAACCTAGATTGATCTAATGGATATTATTATTACAAGAATTTGATCTAGAGATTAAACATAAAAAAGGTTGTGAGAATGTAGTTGCAGATTATTTATCAAGATTACAAATAGAAAAATCAAATATTGAAATTAGGGATAATTTTCCTAATGAACAACTAATGACCATCAACACAATGCCTTGGTATGTAGATATAGTTAATTACTTAGTTACCGGTTTAACACCTAAGGATTGGAATAATCAGGATAAGAAATTGTTCTTTTCAAGAGTAAAATATTACTATTGGGAAGACCCATACTTATTTAAGAAATGTCCTGATCTGGTTTTAAGGAGGTGTGTTCCAGAAACTGAATATCAGAGTATATTGTCTTTCTACCATGACCAAGTATGTGGAGGGCATTTTGGTTTAGGGAAAACTGCTGCTAAAATTCTGCAATGTGATTTTTATTGGCCAACACTATTTAAAGATGCTCATAAGTACTGCTTAAGTTGTTTAAGATGTCAACAAATAGGAAGAATATCAAAGAGGAATATGCTGCCTCTTAATCCTATTGTTGAGGTGGAAATCTTTGATGTGTAGGGAATAGATTTTATGGGTCCATTTCCTATGTCTAATCAATTTAGTTATATATTGCTGGGGGTGGATTATGTGTCTAAATGGATAGAAGCTATTCCTACAAAAACTAATGACAACAAAGTGGTAATACATTTTGTAAGAACCAATATAATTGCCAGATTTGGAATACCTCAGTGATAGAGGAACTCATTTCTGTAATGGAAGTTTTGAAGCCTTAATGAAGAAATATGGAGTAAACCACAAAATTGCAACATCATATCATCTGCAAACAAGTGGACAAGTAGAAAGCGCAAACAAACAAATTAAGTTAATCTTAGAGAAAATAGTAAATCCTACTAGAATAGATTGGGCTAATAGATTGATAGATGCACTTTGGGCTTATAGAACTGCTTATAAGACAAGCTTAGGTATGTCACCTTTTAGGCTAGTATATGGAAAAAGTTGTCATTTACTAGCTGAAATTGAACATAAAGCTTATTGGGCATTAAAAACTCTGAACATTAATTTAAATCAAGCTGTTGAAAATAGGAAAATACAATTGATTGAATTAGAAGAATTTAGGAATGAAGCTTATTCAAGAACTGTAAAAGAAAAAGAGAAAATGAAGTTCTCGCATGACAAGCAAATTATTCCAAAAACCTTTGAAATAGGACAAGAAGTATATCTTTACATGACTAGACTCCGTAACCATCTAGGAAAATTAAGATCTAGATGGGCAGGACATTACATAGTTTGAAATATTTACCCTTATGGAGCTATTGAAATTGAAAATCCTAAAAATCAGAATATATTTAAAGTAAATGGACAAAGACTTATACCTATTTTGAAAATACCAACAAATGCTTTTGGAATTATAGAAGAAGTAAGAGTAGAGGACTACTCGAGCTTTGCTTAATATATATATATATATATATATATATATATATATATATATATATTAAAACAAAAAAAACAAAAAAATATTATTTAAATATAGTCGCGATTCAACCAAAAGGAATTATTGGTTTTACTGAAACATATTTTAAAAGAAAAATCATTGCAATTCAACCGATAGGATCCATCGATTTGACCGAAACATAAAAAAATCTATATATTATATTTAGTAAAAATGTTGGTTTTACTAAAGCATAGCATCAGTTCAACCGGTAAGAAATTAAAAATTTTAATTAAGAGTTGGTTAGACCGAAAATTCTTCGGTTTTAACCGAAGTAAAAATTATTATTATATGTACTTTTATTAGATATAACTTTACGGGAAGTCCATTGAGTTACACTTAACTCAACGAACTTACTCCATTGAGTTTAGGATAAGTTAACGAATTTACCCCGTTGAGTTATAGATAACTCAACGGAGTACTATAGTTAAGTCTACGAACTTAGTCCGTAGAGTTAATCGTAATTCCACGAATGAGAGAGTGAGAATTTGCGTGGGAAATGATCCAATTACCCACCTAAACTTAGGGCTTATTTATACTTAAACTTAGGGTTTGGGGGCATTATCCACAGAATCATTTAGAACTTAGACCAATAGAGATCAAAGCAACTCCATTCTGTTGCGTAACTCCACGATGAGGAAGATGACACCCGAGTTTTGGGAAGATGTAGTTGACACTTCAGAATTTCTAAAAAATTCGAAGGAATGACATACAAGGTAGAAAATCAAGAATACGACAAGGGAAAAAGAGCTACAAAAGGTAGAATATGACCTTTTCAATTGGAGGAAAGTGTTAGTGGATTTAGGAATACAAATACCTCAGATTATGGAGACGAAAATTAGAGTAGCAATAGAAATTGCTGTAAGTAGAGAGAGAAAAATTAGGCTAAATAACGAAGTTGCCCTAGAGCTAATCCAATGTAAGTCTCGCCTCTAGTTCAAAAGACGCATAGGTAGATGGGCTCAGTGGGCAATCTAGGAGCAACAAAGGAAAGAAAATGAAGAAGAGGTAACTGAAGAACAAGAGGAGCCGACTACTGAAAGACCTGTCCCTAAGGAATAGCAGCTTGGACCTTCAGTTCCACCACCAAGGCTGTTAGAAAGAGCAGCAATTTTGTGGCCTTCTACTGAGGAAGAAAGAAGAGAATTTCAAGAACTGGTTCAAATAAGAAAAGACCAAGGAGAATTAGAAGAGTTAGCAGTAGCTATAACACATCTGGTGTTTGATGCACAGTGCAAAAAGAGGGTTGCAGAAAAGTAGAAAGCCCAATATAAAATTAAAGTTGAACAGCATTAAGAAGCCACTACCAGACTTACTACAAGAGGAGTTGAAGCTGGCCCTCCGAGACCAGTAATTATAGAAAAAGTTAAACAGGAAGAGCCAGTCCTTATGGCTCAAAGGCCTGTAGAGCCTATTTTTGTAGACTTAATCTCAGAGGAAGAAGAGGAAGACCAGACACAATTAATCAAAAGAAGAAAAGGAAAAGAGATAGTACCTGAATATTAAGAGGAGATTAAATTTGAAAGACTAATGTCAATAGGGCCTGTAGAGCCGATTTTTGTAAACCTGCTATCCGATTTTGAGGATGAGTAGAGGCAACAGTAGCAGCAAGAGTAAAGAGAAGAAGAAAATCAGGCTGAAATTAATTTACAGCCTGTACAAGCAGAAGAAACAAAAAGTAGGGTAGAAGTTGATTTGCCCGTAACTCCATCCCAATCTGTCATAGAATCAGAAAGAACAATGACAATGCAAATTGATAGTTAGGAGGAAGAAGAAAAAGAAGAAATGAACAAGAAGCTGAACAAGTACATATGGAAAGAAATGACTCGACAGATTCCACTGAAGAGCAAAGAACTCTTCAGCAAATTTTGGAAAGAATTCAAGATAGAGTGGAGAGTTCTGCCAGCTCACCACCACAAACAGAAGCAGAAGCAAATATTCAAGAATCCCTAGAGCATTTTTAGTTTATTCAAGTTCAGCAAATGGAAGAGGAAGTTCAAGAACAAACCCCTCTAGAGCAACAAATTCATATTCCTGACCCGTCTAAAGCAATAGTTTTAAATGAAGTACACTTCTAGAGTTAGGAAGCTTATAAGAAATACTAAGAGATTAGGGGTTATGATATCATTTACAGTAGACTAGTAAATTGGGACGGAATGCAAGAAATCAAAGATTTATTTGAATTCCAAGGTTTACTGTAGTTTATTTCTCAAGAGAGAGGGCATGCAGTATATGAGAATCTAGTGCCTTACTTTTATGCAAATTTAAGAGAAGGAGAAAGTAGATTAATTTCCAACATAAAGCAAGTTGATGTACAGATAACACTAGAGCTTCTCCACAACATTTTAAGATTGAAGAATGGACTTAAAATTTTGGAAAGCACAACTGCAATCGAGTGGATAGAACAGATCATAAATGATTGTTTAGCTATCAATCTTGGTGTGCCATTGTTAAATAGACTAAAGCATTTAAATGGTAAACCACACATGATAGTTAACATTCTAATTAAGAATGTCTACCAACGACAAGTCCATGATATAGAACTGAGTCAATTTGTCAAATGGGCCACATATGCAGTTGTGAATAGAATTCAGATAAATTGGTCTATAGTCTTTATCTCCAAGCTGAAAGCAGTAAAGAAGAAATTATATTATGGAGATCTGATTCCACTGCTGATGGTGGACTGTATTGATTTCACGAAATGGGCATCCAAGAGGATAAGATCAAGAATCATTTCAGCGAAAGAGTATAGAAATTATGCTGCTGCAGAGATTGCTGAACCTTCTAGAGGAGTTATAGAAGCTATAGAAAGGATTAACCAATTAGAGTAACAAGTAGTAAAACTCTAGAAGGAAGTAGATGAACTTAGGTGAAAAGATTAAATTGTATTGTTCGTCTACTTGTATTTGTATATATTTGTATGAGAAATATCTGATTGATTGTAATTTATACTATTCATATAAATGAATGTATGTTTTTAAGATGTTTTTGCATTAGTGTTTGAGAGTGATATAAGGGATGAATTATCTTGAATATTATGTAATTTGTGGAACATTATGCAATCTGTTGAAGGACAGGATTAAAGGCACGATAATTGGTTAATGCCTGAAAATATCTACATGCTGCAAAGTAAAATATAAATTCTGCATAACATGAAATGAACTGCAAGTTAAATATTTATATAATGTTCAGATTTAAATGAGTTTTAATTAGAACACTGCAGTAATGACATGTATTTAATTTTATTTAAGTTGGAAAAATGTAGGAGAGAAAAAAACATAGAAGTTAATACGAGGAGTAAGTTTTAGAAAATTGCCTAGTGTTAACTTAACGAAGTAAGTTCGTTAAGTTAACCGTAACTCCACGAGGTCAATAATATAATATAGGGTCACTCCGTTGAGTTATCTGTAACTCAACGAAGTTAGTCTGTGGAGTTAGCAACAGTAATCGAAGCTAGTCTGTTGAGTTAATTGTAACTCAACGAGGTTAGTTCATGGATTAAGCTAAACGGTTATTCTTTTAGCCACGAATGAAACTTCGTGGGTTTAGCGGTTATTGAAATTTGAAATTAGAAGTGGCACACGTATTCATAAAAATAGGAACCACACTACACGTTCTTGCAACGAGATTCATTTGCTTTATGGACGTGCATTATAAATATAGAACAGAATGTTATTTACGAGTTACCAACACTTGTGAAAGAAAGGGAAATTCGTTGGGGAACTAGAAGGAGAAGCAGCTGATTCAACTTCATCCATCAACAACTATTTATTGAGTATAAAGCTTCAGACTGGTATGTAATTAATCTTCTGCTATTTTACTTTATATTAAGAGTTTATGAGCACATGGATTCATTCTCCTAGAACTAAACAATTAGTAAGAACTCCTACAAAGGATTATTCAACATAGAGCCGTACTGAAAATTTTTCTAAATTGGACTTTAATGAAATCCTTAGGGGTGTAGCTAACTTTTCTTTAAAAGAGAATGAAGATATGACTGCTCTAGTAGAAAAACCATTAGGAGAAATTTTGTATCCTGAATTAGTTGATGAACCTTCATGCATTCGATTGCCAAACTTTGAGGGAGATAGGTTTGAAATGAAATCTAATTATATTAGTCAATTACCACATTTTCATGGATTAAAAAGAGAAGATGCCTATTATTTCCTTAGAGAATTTAACGAAGTTTGTCAAATGATGAAAATGCCGAACATGAGTATTGATGCTATTAAACTTAGATATATCCCTTTTGCTTTAAAAGACACAGCTAAGAGATGGTTTTATACTTTGTCGCCTGATTCAATTTCTACATGGACTGAATTTTGCTCTGTTTTTCTAGAAAAATATTATTCAACACATCAAACAATTAAAAAGAAAAAGGAAATATTAATGTGTAGCCAAAAATAGGGAGAATCATTCTAGAAATATTTTGAAAGATTTACTGACTCAATGTCCACATCATGCAATGAGTAAAGCACAATTAATAGGTATAATTTATGAAGGCATAGATGTTTCAACGAAATCTTTATTAGAATCTACTTGTCAGAATGGATTTTTAAAACTTTGTAGTGAAGAAGCATAAGCATATTTAGAAAACTTTGCAAAAAGAACTACATAGTAGGAAAATTTGGCTAAAGCTATCGTAGATAAAAGAATATTGCGAAGGGGAATGCATGAAATAGATTCAAGCATTATGCTTGAAGTTAAATTAACTGAATTAACAAAGAAAATAGAAGAGTTATCATTAAGTCAAAAACTAGTAGAAAAGAATGCAAATATTAATGATTTAGATCTTATTTATGCTAGAAACCAGAAAGATAACTTTGGAAGTTCTTATAACCCTAATTGGAGAAATCACTCGAATTTATCTTGGAGAAACAACAATTTTCAGGGAGGAGAAAATATAAATGACAAGAATATAATTTATGAAGCATTAATTGAACAAGAATCTAGAATAGAGAAATTAGAAAAGATAATCCAACAATTAAACAATCGTCTAGATCTTGTATTTGGAAATGCTGTAATGCAAAATCAAAATATGAATAGAAATGTATCAGCTAGATAGAAGGAATCAATGGAAGTTAGACCTACTGGAGGATTGCCAATACAAGTAATACCTAACCTTGTCAACAGAACTATTAATGAAATTGATACCTCCTCTAGGAGGGTAGCTGAATGAAGTAGTATGACAGAAGTAACTATGTATAATATAGTAAATAGAAAGAAAAAAAATGTAAGTTTAATTATAGTTAGTAATATCATAGAGTTATTACTTAACTCAACGAACTTAGTTCGTTGAGTTATGACCTAACTCCACGAGGGTGTGAAGTAGCTATGTTAATTTTGTCTTTGTTAAATTTTTGTTTATGTTATACAGAATCACAACAGATGGAATTTATGAAATTACCATTGGATGCACTAAGGGAAGTATTGAGTAACTTGTCAGCTAAAGATCTATGTAGATTGTGTTGTGTATCAAAAGAAATTAAAGATTGTATCAAAGAAAAATATTTTCATGGACTATAGGCTGCAAAAATGACTAAGATTAGAGATGGATTGTCAGATCGTATGGCTACACAAGAGGGGGGGTGAATTGTGTTTTTCAATATTTTCTGAAATATAATTGAAACTTTAAAACTCACAAATAAGTCGAGACATTGTTTTCATAAAATCATTTTTATTCAAGATTTCAATTACACTATACAATTCAATTCTCCTTAGAAATTATAGATGCAATTATATTTCGATACCATGTTTCATCTATACAATTTCATAACTACAAACAGAGAAAACTAATTTGCGGAATTTAAAACATTTCTCCTTGTTTGAGATCTTTCTTCTTCTTTTTCTTCTTTCTTCTTCAGCAATTCTTCAGTGACGAATATCTTGTCTTTTTATGCTTCATTGAATTTGCTTTCTTCTAATACTTCAAATCTTCAGTGACATAAATAATACCTTTTTCTGCTTTACTGAACTTTCTTCCACCTGAGATATTTTCCCTGAAGAGTGTTTTTGATCCCTGAAAAGAATTTTTCTTTTGGTGTGTAGGGATAGTTTGATCCTTGAAAAGATTTTCGTTTTGTGTGCAAGGATAATTTGATTAATGAGAATTCTATGCCTTTTATACTGTATGTTAACTTCATGCATATCCTCCACGTTTAATCACTACCAGTTTTCCACTTCTTCATGTCTTTGCTTTTTCCTTCATCGAAACACATATGTTCTAACCCACGTTTATATTTCTAATTTTCTTTAATCATCGGTCTTGGATCTCTGAAAAATTTCCTACAAAATAAACTTTCTCTTCCAAAATTTTTTTCATTAGTATAATAAGAAGTCGTTACTTTAAATGTTAACTAAACGAGTAATACAAGTAAATATTAACTTAACGAGTTCCACATGTGCTAATTCACATGACTAATACTGTAGATAACTCAACGAACTAAATCTGTGGTGTTATGGATAACTCAACGAACCAGCTTAACCTTTCTTTCGGAAGGTTAAACGATAACTCATCGAAAACATTTTAAGTTTTGGATAGTTACGGTTGTAAGTCACCGAAAAACCCTTTTTCTCATAAAACTAGTGAGACACGTGTCAAGACCTGAAAACATGACTTAAGTTACCTTTCGGATAGTTATGACTGTAAGTCTCCGAAAAACATTAACTCACCGATTCAACAATAAACAAATGTTTTTATAATAAGAATTTTACCATGTGCAAAAATAACAACTTAAGTTTATAACGCTAACCTAACGCGTTGCCTTAGTGTTCAATATAGCAACTCAACGCGTTTAGTTATGTTAATTTAACAAGTTAAACATGTGCACCTCATGTGATACAATATAACATTCGTAACTTATAATTTCACCACATGTATAACACTAACTTAATGAGTTTGTCTCTTCTTTTACTCACTAACTTAACGAGTTCTCACGTGACCTATTTTAACCTTTAAACCTCTAACTTAACGAGTTGTCATGTGATCTCTATACGAACAAAACTCTAACTTAACGAATTCTCTAAACGTGCACTGTACATGATACAGAAGATATAACTTTAAAACATATCATGCTTTTCAATAAAAAAACACACATTAACTTAACGTTTAGTTACATGAGAAATTAATGCAATGAAACGACTAGTTATTTAATAGTATAATTTCAGATCCAATACAGACAAATATTTATATCAGTAAACTTTTTCTATATTCATTGATGATTTTAATTTCTTTTCACAAGCAATAGTAATTGAGCAAATATGATTATTTCCATTTAGCACACATCATCAAAACAAAATACTCAACATGGATTTATATGGAAGTCATTTAATCGTAGTTCAATTAGCTATGAATATCTGAATATGGAAGAAACTACTAGAATTCCACCCAATACGTTAGAAGGAATAGATCATATTATGGGGATGGATGAAGGATTATTTATTTACAGAACCAAACCAAGGTATGCAATTCTGTTACCTGATATTTTGATTAGAAATCCTATCACAAGAGAAGAATGGAATATAGGAAGGCCTAATAGATATGAAGTACCAACTGAAAATTGTGGGTTAGCTTTAATTTTTTCTGATAAAAATTCGACCATTCTTGAAAAATTATATTATTGAAGACCAATTGGAAATTGGGATGAAGATTTATGCTTAAGTGTGTATAATTTTCTGAATAGATCTTGGACTGAAAATACTATGATATATCTAGGATAAAAAGCTTTAATTAACAACATGCATGTCATACTTGATGAATATATATATCTAGTCACAGATATATCAATTGCATTTAGATCTGATTTATACATAGTAAGCATAGATAGTTATGATGATTTTATAGAAATATTACCTATACTGAGTGATATAGCTAAACCACCGACTTCAAAATATGATCAAATTCAATTAGGAATGTGGTATAATGAATATGATGATCCTACTTTATGTCTAATAAGATGGTGGGATGAATTGAAGAAATTTCAAATATGGATTATAAAAGACCTGAATGAATGGAAGTGGGAAGAAGAATATATTGAAATAGATATAGAAATAGAAACAGTTACATTATCTTAGAACAACAGAAGATCCCTTTCTGCATTTCATTTCATTAATGGTAATACACTTATATTTAGTATTGATAACATACTACAAGCTAAAAAGGAAAACGAACTACATTAAAACAGAATTAATAGCAAGAAGAATTATGCCTAAAAAGTTTGCATGAACTGACACATTTATTCCATTTGTTACTACTTTTCAATCATGTTCTTAAACTATGATTCTGTGCTTTTAAGGTTGTGTATATTTTGCATTTATTTTAGAAAATAGAAAAAGAAAAAAAATTTTAGTTTTAGTTTTATTCAAGAAAAGAGAAAAACCAAACAACAAAATATCAATCCAGTTTGTTGGTATCTGTTTTGGAAAACCAACTAGCTTGCTTGTGAGCCACCAAAGGCATAGGAGCCTGGGTTCCACACAAGACACTGAATTAGCAATTTTTATTTTGTTATGTTGTTATATATTCTGCTTTTATTTGTGAATGAAAAGTTTTTCAGAAAAAAAGTCGGAAGATATGGAAGGAGATACAAAAGAACAAGGTATATGATTGATTACTTATCCTGAATTTACATTTAAATTCAATTCGTCGAGTTAGGTGCTAAGTCAATGAAACAATAGTCACGCCTGCTACAATTACTTTATTTATTATAAAATCGTTTACATTGAGGACAATGCAAAATGTAGGTATGGGGGGGGGAGGTAATTGGTAACAACCATGCAATTTTGTTAACTAAAGGAATTAGAATGGTATTGCAAAAGTTCTATGGAAATTGAAATTTTTTTTTAAGAATAGTAACTGCTTGAATGTTATAATTAGAATCTTATATAAGATGCTACAGAATATTACTATTCATACAAATCTAGATATAGTATCTTATGTTTTTACTGAATTTTATGAGTTTAACAGTTTCACGATTTTAAAAGGAAATCAGAATGCTTAACTGAAACTCAGTAAATTATCTGAAATCCTGAAAGAGTTGAAATGTTGATTTTTAGATTAAATGAAATACATATGATCAAAGATACATTTAATTTGATTGATTAAACTTGTAGAATGATTTATGTGTAGATCTTATTAAACTACAAAAAAAGAATGAGCTTATTGATATGGATTCATATTTTTAGTAAATAATAGAAGCAGGACTATACGAGATTTGTGTTTTATTGCATCTATATTAATGAACTACTTATATATTCTGTTTGTTTTTTTTAAAAAAAAAAAAGAAGAGAGAAAAACTTTGGGAGTTGTTTAGAATGAAAAAGTGCATATTATTAACGGTTAAATGATGGTTAATTGCATAATATTTAGCTTATCATATGAGAATTAAGCCATTATGTTATAACTGCACTATTATATGCTTTAATTGAAGAATCTGCTTAATTTTTGGGAATTAATGTTAATTTAGTACATTTATGAACTGTCGGTAAATTGTAGGCTGTGAAATTCTTAAGTATCCGAAAATGCATCTAAGCATCGGATAGTTATACCTGTAACTCTCTGAAATGCTATTTTATGTTTAAACTGCTGTTGGCACATGTTGAGATCTGGTAGATTTACTTAAGTTATAACTCGTTAAGTTAGCATAACTATACGCGTTGAGTTGCTATATTGAACACTAAGGCAACACGTTAGGTTAGCGTTATAAACTTAAGTTGTTATTTTTGCACGTGTTTTATAGTTAAATCAACGAAGGAAGTTCGTTGAGTTATCTGTAACTCCATGGACTATATATTTTCTAATATGCCACTGTAGCAGTTGTAGGAACAGACAGTTGGAAGGAAAAACCACGTTTGCACGTATCACGTAGGAATTCAATTGCATAGGGAGAAAGAAATCATCGCCGTTGATCTGAAGGAAGGAAATCCAACCGATCATTCAAGTAGAAGCAGTTACCACTAAAGAAATATAAAAGAAAAGAAGAAAAAAAAGAAGTGTGTGTGATCGATGGACGGCCAATGTATACAGAGGAGGAGCATCGATCTTTCTGTAGACAGTATCGGCGATTCTCCGAAGTATCACACCAACCATCGTATCACCACCATAATCACCAATCATCGGAGGTCTGTGAGGATACTTGCCTGATGTCGGGTCGATTCCGAGCCAAACACAGTGCTTGACAACGACTGTGAGGAGTGATCGCGTCGTGGGAAGGGAAGACATTTTCACCAAGCGCCGACTCATATTTCAAGAGATTGTAAAGCTTTTAACCTTGGCTTCGGGTTGATGCCTGTATGCTGAAGAGGAGATCATCTTGAAATTCTGGACTCGCGATTCTATAGTGAGAGGAGACAGAATTGTAAGTGGTTTAATTTTCAGTGGTGTAATCGCGTTGCAAGTAGTGTCGGAAGTATTTACTGTCAAGTGAGATTACTTTACATTTCACCTTTCGCCCATTTCATCAAAAACAAAAAAATACCAAAAACAATTTATCTTTGTTTGTATGTTGTATTTGAGTGTTGTATTGTTTGTGCTGTATCGTGATTAATGTTATCTCTATCAGTTTTATGATTGTTTTATGTTAGTTTTAATTTTACAGTTTATTGAAATTGGTTCGTACAAAAAAACTAAAAGATTTTAATGGTGACTGTTTGAATCATCTGAATGTTAGTATTGCTTAATGATAAATCCAATGTTAACTAGCATTAAAAAGCTTAATGGATGTTATTTACAATCTGTGGAATCGCCCAATGGTTGGCCGAATTCCTTTGTAAATAGCAGTATTATAAAGAAGAGACAGGCTCGTGGAGTTAACTTAAGTCTACGAGGATAGTCCGTTGAGTTAGCCATAACTCAACGAACTTAGTCCGTTGAGTTAACTGTAACTCAATGGAGTGCTTATTGAATATAAATTTGAATTGTTCACAATCAAACATTTCTTAAATTCGTCAGCAATTCCCTATGGGATCGACCTATACTTGCACATTGATACAATAGACACTGTGCACTTGCAGTTAAAGTACAAATTAGAATTAATATCTAAATTGTATTAAAGGTTGTTTGTTTACTTCTAAAAGAAAGAATAGGCATAAATATAAATTAACTAAGTAAAAATAGAAGTAACAAATCCAAGTTTTTCTAGTGTAGTGCTGGGAAAACACGAACAAGTTTTATGGCGCCGTTGCCGGGGAATTGAATTGAATTGAATTGAGTCGAAGTGAATTGAATTGAATTGAGTTAAACATTAAAAATATATATAAAACATAAAAATAGTTGCGGTTCAACCGATTGGATCCATCGATATGACCGGAACATTAAAAAAAATTGTATATTAATTTTCAAAAAAAAAAAAATTGGTTTGACCGAAACATAGTATCAGGCCAATCGAAAGAAAAGTAAAAAAATAAAAAAATAAAAAATATTTATGTCTGACCGAAGCGTAGCATCGGTTAAACCAGAAAATTAAAAAAATATTTAGGTCTGACCGAAGCGTGGTATCAGTTAAACCGGAAAAAAAAAATTATATATTAATTTTCAGAAAAAAAATATTGGTTTTACCGAAACATAATATCGGTTCAATTGAAAGGAAAATAAAAAATATTTAGGTTTGACCGAAGCATAGTATCGGTTAAACCTGTAAAAAAAAAACACAGAATAGAAAACTTACGAGAGTGAAACTTAGATGTTGCCAAGTGTTAACTCAACGAAGTAAGTCCGTTGAGTTAACCGTAACTCCACGAGGTTAGTAATATAATATAAGGTCACTCCGTTGAGTTATCTGTAACTCAACAAAGTTAGTCCGTGGAGTTAGCAACAGTAACCAACTGTGTTCTGTTGAGTAATCTGTAACTCAACGAGGTTAGTTCGTGGATTAAGCAGAACGGTTATTCTTTTAACCACAAACAAAACTTCGACGGTTTAGCGGTTACCAAAATTTGAAATTAGTAGTGGTACACGTACCCATAAAAACAGGAACCACGATGCACGTTGCAAGCCACGTTCTTGCAACGAGATTTATTCACTTTATGGATGCACAGTATATATATGAAACAGAATGTTATTTACAAGTTACCAGTACTTTTAAAAGAAAGGAGAAAGCGTTGGAGGAATTGGAAGGAGAAGCAGCTGATTCAACCTTCATCCGACAACAAATATTTATAGAATGGAAAGCTTCAGACTGGTATGTAATTAATCTTCTACTATTTATTTATGAGCACATGGACTCATTCTCTAAGCACTAAACGATTAGTAAGAACACCTACCTAGGAATCTTCATTGCAGAGGAGTACTGAAAAATTTTCTGAACTGAACTTTAACCAAATTCTTTGGGGTGTAGCTAACCTTTCTTTAAAAGAGAACGTAGAGATGGCTGCTCTAGTAGAAAAACCATTAGGAGAGATTTTGTATCCTGAATTAATTGATGAACTTTCATGTATTCGATTGCCAAACTTTGAGGGAGATAGGTTTGAACTGAAATCTAATTATATTAGTCAATTGCTACATTTTCATGGATTAGAAAGAGAGGATGCCTATTATTTCCTTAGAGAATTTAACGAAGTTTGTCAAATGATGAGAATGCCGAACATGAGTATAGATGCTATTAAACTTAGATATATCCCTTTTGCTTTAAAATATAGAGCTAAGAGATGGTTATATACTCTATCGCCTGATTCAATTTCTACATGGACTGAATTTTGCTCTGTTTTTCTGGAAAAATACTATCCAACACATCAAACGATTAAAAAGAAGAAAGAAATATTAATGTGTAGTCAAAAACAAGGTGAATCATTCTGGAAATATTTTGAAAGATTTAAAGATTTACTAACTCAATGTCCACATCATGCAATGAGTAAAGCACAATTAATAGGCATAATTTATGAAGGCATAGATGTTTCAACGAAATCTTTATTAGAATCTACTTGTCAAAATGGATTTTTAAAATTATGTAGTGAAGAAGCATGGGTATATTTAGAAAATTTTGCAAAAAGAACTGCATAGTGGGAAAATTTGGCTGAAGCTATTGCAGATAAAAGATTATTGCCAAGAGGAATGCATGAAATAGATTCCAATACTATGCTTGAGGTGAAATTAAATGAATTAACAAAGAAAATAGAAGAGTTATCATTAAATCAAAAGCTAGCAGAAAAGAATACAAACATAAATGACTTAGATATTATTTATGCTAGAAACTAGAGAGATAACTTGGGAAATTCTTATAATCCTAATTGGAGAAATCACCCGAATTTATCTTGGAGAAACAACAATTTCTAGGGAGGAGAAAATATAAATGAGAAGAACATAAGTTATGAAGTATTAATTGAACAAGGAGCTAGAATAGAGAAATTAGAAAAGATAATCCAACAAGTAAACAATCGTCTAGAATTTATATTTGGAAATGCTGCAAATCAAAATTAGAATAGAAATATATCACTTAGACAGAAGGAACCAATGGAAGTTAGACCTACTAGAGGATTGCCAATACAAGCTATACCTAATCCTGTTAATAGAACGGTTAATGAAATTGATACCTCTTCTAGGAGGGTAGCTGAATGAAGCAGTATATCTGAAACAACTATCTGTATGTATATATGTTTTATTTTAAGTTAATAATATCGTAGAGTTAATTTTTAACTCAACGAACTTAGTCCGTTGAGTTATGCCTTAACTCCACAAGGGTGTGTAGTAGTTATGTTAATTTTTGTCTCTGCTAAATTTTTGTTTTTATTTTACAGAATTGACAAATGGAATTAATGCAATTACCGTTGGATGCACAAAGGGAAATACTAAGTAACTTGTCAGCTAAAGATCTGTGCAGACTGTGTTGTGTATCAAAGGAAATTAAAGACTGTATTGAAGAAAAATATTTTCAAGGACTACAAGCTGCAAAAATGACTAAGATTAGAGATGGATTCATATGGAGGTCATTTAATCATAGTTGAAATACCCATGAATATCTTGCTATGGAAGAAACTACTGGAATTCCACCCAATGCATTAGAAGGAATGAGTCATATTATGGGGATAGATGAATGATTAATCATATACAAGACGAGACCAAGGTATGCAAGTTTATCATTACCTGATATTTTGATAAGAAATCCTATAACAAGAGAAGAATGTAATATAGGAAGACCTAATATATTTGAAGCACCAACTGAAAATTGTGGGTCAGCTTTAATATTTTCTAATAAAAATTCTACAATTCCTGAAAAATTATATTATTGGAGACCTACAGGAAATTGGGGTGAAGATTTATGCTTAAGTGTGTATAATTTTCTGAATAGATCTTGGAATGAAAACATTATAATATATCTAGGACAGAAATCATTAATTAACCAAACACATGTCATACTTGATGGATATATATATCTAGTCACGGAGATATCAATAGCATATAGATCTGATTTATACATAGTGAGCATAGACAGTTATGATGATTATATAGAAATTTTACCTGTACCGAGTGAAATAGCTAAACCACCATCTGCAAAATTTAATGAAATTCAAATAGGAATGTGGTATAATGAAGAAGATGATCCTACTTTATGTCTGATAAGATGGTGGGATGAACTGATGAAATTTCAAATATGGATTATGGAAGACATGAATGAATGGAAGTGGGAAGAGGAGTATATTGAAATAGATGTAGAAATAGAAACTGCTACATTACCCTGAAACCAAAATGGATCCCTTTCTGCATTACATATCATTAATGGTAATACACTCATATTTGGAATTTATAATATATTGCATGTTTACAAATTAAAAAGGAACAAGAACTGCATTAAAACAAAATTAATAGCAAGAAGAACTATGCCTAAAAAGTTTGCTTGGACTGATACATTTATTCCATTTGTTTCTACTTTTCAATCATGTTCTTAAGCTGTGATTTTGTGTGTTTAATGTTGTGTATTCTACATTTATTTTTAGAAAAAAAAAAGAAGGAATTTTGAAGTTTTTCATGTTCATTTTATAAAAAAAAAAAAACAAAACAAAATATCAATCCAGTTTGTTGGTATCTATTCTAGGAAACCAACTGGCTTGCTTGTGAGCCACCAAAGGCATAGAAGCTTGGGTTCCACACAAGACACTGATTTATTAATATTTGTTAAATGTTATTTTGTTTTATATTCTGTATTTATCTGGGAATGAAAAGTTTTTCAGAATCAAAAATTGGAATATGCAGAAAGAGATACAAATGGAACAAGGTATGTAACCAATTACTTAACCTGAATTTTAAATCAAACAAACTTTATTCATGTCTGCTACAATTACTGTACTTATTGTCAAATCTTTTACATTGAGGACAATGCAAAATGTAGGTATGGGGGGGAGGTAATTAAAGTAACAGCCATGTAAGTTTGTTAATTAAAGGAATTAAAATGGTACTGCAAAGTTTTGAGGAAATTGAAAATTTTTATGAACTTGTTGTAACTATCCGATAATTGAGACTATAAAATTTTTATAAACTGCTTGAATGTTATATTTAGAAGGCTATAGAAGATGCTATAGAATTTATTATTTATGTAAATCTAGATATAGTATCTTATGATTTTTCTGAATTTCATGAGTTTAACAGTTTCAAGATTTTAAAATGAAATCAGAATATTTAATGCTTAATCAGAAAATTATCTGAAGTCCTAAAGGAGCTGAGATGTGAATTCTAGATTAAATGAAACACATATGATGAAAGATACATTTACTTTGACTAATTGAACTTGTAGAATGATTTATGTGTAGATCTTATTAAACTATAGATAAAGTATGAGCTTATTGTTATGGATTCATATTTTTAGTAAATGATAGAAGCATGATTATATGAGATTGGTGTTTTACTACATCTGTATTAATGAAATACGTGCATATATAGTATGTGATTAATGCTTTGTTTTGTGTGTGCATTTATTTTTAGAAAAAAAAAGAGAAAAAAAAAAACTTTGAGAGTTTATTGACTTGTTTGATCACGAGCCTTTTGTACTTGAGCAGATAGGTATGTAAGGATTGTTGACCTGAAAAAGGACTCTGAAAATCTGGCAACCTAAGATCCTGATCAGATTTGGGATTGTTGACTGAAAGCTCGTTACATGGGTACATTAGAAAGCTCTTGAATGATTCAAGCTTGTCAAATTAACTTTTAAAGTACACAAAAAAAGAAAGAAAAAAGAAAAAGAAGAAAACATATACTGTTCTGAAAAGATACAAGTGTTTTGTGAAATACAGATATCTTATGAATCAAGTATATTTTCTGTTATCTAGAATTGCTGAAATATGAATCTGGAATTGACTTTTGAAGTTGTTTAATGGAAATACAATTCTTTATTATACTTGTCTTAATCAGATTGAATTGGATTGTACTTTAATTTGTATGTTGTTGAAATTTCTTCTAGAAAACTTATTGGAAAATTCAGGATTACAGATGATGAAAAGAAGAACAAACGATAATATAATTAACACCTATATGAAGATGATATACTTTGTATGTAATTTACATATATTCTAAATATCTTTGCAGGTTGATTACTGAAACATACAGAATATATGTTTATGCTAAACAGAAGAAAAAAAAAAAACAAAAGGGGAAGAATTAATTCTAGCACTTTTTGAAAGATCAATTAATTAGATCTTAGTTTGCTAAGGGACTAGCAAAATTTAGGTATGGGTGAAGTGTTTAGAATGAAAAAGTGCATATTATTAACAGTTAAATGATGGTTAATTGCATAATATTTAGCTTATCATATGAGAATTAAGCCATTATGTTATAATTGCACTATTATATGCTTTAATTGAAGAATCTGCTTAATTTTGGGGAATTAATGTTAATTTAGTACATTTATGAATTGTCGGTAAATTGCAGGCTGTGAAATTCTTAAGTATCCGAAAATGCATTTGAGCATCGGATAGTTATACCTGTAAGTCTCCGAAATGTTATTTTATGTTTAAACTGCTGTTGACACGTGTCGAAATCTGGTAGATTTACTTAAGTTATAACTCGTTAACTTAACATAACTGTACGCGTTGATCTGAAGGAAGGAAATCCAACCGACCATTCAAGCAGAAGCAGTTACTACTAAAGAAATATAAAAGAAAAGAAGAAAAAAAGAAGAAGTGTGTGTGATCGATGGACGGCTAGTGTATACAGAGGAGGAGCACTGAGCTTTCTGCAGACAATATCGGCGATTCTCCGAAGTATCACACCAACCATCGTTATCACCACCATAATCACCAATCATCGGAGGTCTGTGAGGATACTTGACTGATGTCGGGTCAATTCCTAGCCAAACATAGTGCCTGACAACCACTGTGAGGAGTGATCGCGTCGCGGGAAGGGAAGACATTTTCACCAAGCACCGACTCATATTTCAAGAGATCGTAAAGCTTTTAACCTTGGCTTCGGGTTGATGCCTGTATGCTGAAGAGGAGATCATCTTGCAATTCTGGACTCGCGATTCTATGGGGAGAGGAGACAAAATTGTAGGTGGTTTAATTTTCAGTGGTGTAATCGCGTTGCAAGTAATGTCGGAAGTATTTACTGTCAAGTGAGATTACTTTACATTTCACCTTTCGCCCATTTCATCAAAAACAAAAAAATACCAAAAACAATTTATCTTTGTTTGTATGTTGTATTTGAGTGTTGTATTGTTTGTGCTGTATCGTGATTAATGTTATCTGTATCAGTTTTATGATTGTTTTATGTTAGTTTTAATTTTACAGTTTACTGAAATTGGTTCGTACAAAAAAACTAAAAGATTTTAATGGTGACTGTTTGAATCATCTGAATGTTAGTATTGCTTAATGATAAATCCAATGTTAACTAGCATTAAAAAGTTTAATGGAAGTTATTTACAATCTATGGAATCGCCCAATGGTTGGCCGAATTCCTCTGTAAATAGTAGTATTATAAAGAAGAGACAGGCTCGTGGAGTTAACTTAAGTCCACAAGGATAGTCCGTTGAGTTTGCCATAACTTACTGAACTTAGTCCGTTGAGTTAACTGTAACTCAACGGAGTGCTTATTGAATATAAATTTGAATTGTTCACAATCAAACATTTCTTAAATTCATCAACAATTCCCTGTGGGATCGACCTGTACTTGCACATTGATACAATAGACACTGTGCACTTGCAGTTAAAGTACAAATTGGAATTAATATCTAAATTGTATTAAAGGTTGTTTGTTTACTTCTAAAAGATAGAATAGGCATAAAGATAAAAAAAACATATACTGTTCTGAAAAGATGCAAGTATTTTGTGAAATACAGATATCTTATGAATCGAGTATATTTTCTGTTATCTAGAATTGCTGAAATATGAATCTGGAATTGACTTTTGAAGTTGTTAAATGGAAATACAATTCTTTATTCTACTTGTCTTAATCAGATTGAATTGGATTATACTTTGATTCGTATGTTGTTGAAATTTCTTCTAGAAAACTTATTGGAAAATTCAAGATAACAGATGATGAAAAGAAGAACAAACGATAATATAATTAACACCTATATGAAGATGATATACTTTGTATGTAATTTACATATATTCTAAATATCTTTGTAGGTTGATTACTAAAACATACAGAATATATGTTTATGCTGAACAGAAGAAAAAAAACAAAAGGGGACGAATTAAATCTAGCACTTTTTGAAAGACCAATTAATTAGATCTTAGTTTGCTAAGGGACTAGCAAAATTTAGGTATGGGGGAAGTGTTTAGAATGAAAAAGTGCATATTATTAACGGTTAAATGATGGTTAATTGCATAATATTTAGCTTATCATATGAGAATTAAGCCATTATGTTATAATTGCACTATTATATGCTTTAATTGAAGAATCTGCTTAATTTTGGGGAATTAATGTTAATTTAGTACATTTATGAACTGTCGATAAATTGTAGGCTATGAAATTCTTAAGTATCCGAAAATGCATCTGAGCATCGGATTGTTATACCTGTAACTCTCTGAAATGTTATTTTATGTTTAAACTGCTGCTGACACGTGTCAAGATCTGGTAGATTTACTTAAGTTATAACTCGTTAACTTAGCATAACTGTACGCGTTGAGTTGCTATATTGAACACTAAGGCAACACGTTAGTTTAGCGTTATAAACTTAAGTTGTTATTTTTGCACGTGTCTTATAGTTAAATCAATGAAGAAAGTCCGTTGAGTTATATGTAACTCCATGGACTATATATTTTCTAATATGCCACTGTAGCGGTTGCAGGAATAGACAGTTGGAAGGAAAAACCACGTTCGCACGTATCACGCAGGAATTCAATCGCGTAGGGAGAAAGAAATCATCGACGTTGATCTGAAGGAAGGAAATCCAACCAACCATTCAAGCAGAAGCAGTTACTACTGAATAAATATAAAAGAAAAGAAGAAAAAAAGAAGAAGTGTGTGTAATTGATGGACGGCCAGTGTATACAGAGGAGGAGCACTGAGCTTTCTGCAGACAGTATCGGCGATTCTCCGAAGTATCACACCAACCATCGTTATCACCACCATAATCACCAATCATCAGAGGTCTGTGAAAATGTCTTCCCTTCCCGCGACGCAATCACTCCTCACAGTGGTTGTCAGACACTGTGTTTGGCTCGGAAATGTACTAAATTAACATTAATTCACCGAAATTAAGCAGATTCTTCAATTAAAGCATATAACAGTTAATATAATGCAATTAACCATCATTTAACTGTTAATATTATGCACTTGTTCATTCTAAACTCCAATTGACACTTTTAGATCGAAGTTAAATTTCAGGCTAGGCCGGGCTACCTCAAAAAAGTTATTTACACAATATTTTGATGTTTTGATACATCATATTTATTTAAGTACAAATAGTAAGGGTATTATCGTCAAAAGATATAACATTAGTTAAAAAAAATAAAAATAAAAATTTACCGATCGCACCGAAGGTGGTCTAACAGTTTGACCGAAAAAAAAATAAAAGAAAAAGAAAACTTATATTTTAAGAAAAAATATTAAGTCTTCTTATTTATATTTATTAATAATATCAATTTGAACAAATTGAACAAAAGTTGTATTGTGTATTACCTATTTGAACATAACATATGACAAACAATTACTTCGAGCAATCGACGAGCTTGGAGTGGTCGGCGAGCTTGGAGCGGTCGACGAGCTTGGAGCGGTCGGCGAGCTTGGAGCGGTCGGCGAGCTTTCGAGCGGTCGGCGAGCTTCAAGCGGTCGACGAGCTTTCAAGTAGTCAACGAGCTTCGAGCTATCCAAGAGCTTCGAGCGGTCGGTGATCTTCAAGCGGTCGGTGAGCTTTGAGTAGTCGGCAAGCTTTCGAGCGGTTTGCAAGCTTCGAGCGGTTGGCGAGCTTTCGAGCGGTCGGCGAGCTTCGAGTGGTCCGCGAGCTTCAAGCGGTCTACAAGCTTTCGAGTAGTCGGCGAGCTACGAGTGGTCCGCAAGCTTCGAGCAGTCGCCGAGCTTCAAGCGGTCGGTGAGCTTTGAGTAGTCGGCTAGCTTTCGAGCGGTCGGCGAGCTTTCGAGTAGTCGGCGAGCTTCGAGTGGTTTGCGAGCTTCGAGTGGTCCAAGAGCTTTCAAGCAGTCGGCGAGCTTCAAGCGGTCCGTGAGCTTTCGAGTAGTCAGCGAGGTTCGAGCGGTCGATGGCCTTCGAGCGGTCGGCGAGCTTTGAATGTTCGACGGGAATCACGCACGTGGGGAGCTTCGAGCAGACGAAATCAAGGCATTCGGGCGGTTGGGGATTCCTTGATTTCAGAGGGGAGAGTCTCCGAAATCAGGGAAAATTTTTCGTTTTATATTTGGGAAAGCTAACAAACTTTCCTAAGTTTCCAAATCTGCACAAACTACTTACATACTTTCTTTACTTTCATTTCTTTCCTTTCTTAAAAATTCGAGTAGGCACAAACCCCCCCTAAGCCTCTAACTTAACGAGTTCTCACGTGATCTCTATACAAATAATACTTTAACTTAACGAGTTGTCTAAACATGCACTGTTCATGATATAGAAGATATAACTTTAAAACATATCATGCTTTTCAATAAAAACACACATTAACTTAACGTTTACTTAAATGAGAAATTAATGCAATGAAACGACTAGTTATTTAACTTAGTATAATTTTAGATCCAATACAGACAAGTATTTATATCAGTAAACTTTTTCTGTATTAATTGATGTACTTAATTTCCTTTCACAAGCAATAGTAATTGAGCAAATATGATTATTTTCATTCAGTATACATCATCAAAACAAAATACTCAATAATCTTCCCCTTTTTGATGATGACAAAACCATATTAAATCAATTATGAAATATATTTAACTCAACAAAGTACCTTCGTTGGGTTAACTTTTAATTCAACAAACAAGTTTGTTGACTTAAGATTACTTAAGCTTATTTCTATTATTTGTGTAAAATTTCACCTCTTAGAAATAAAACATTCAGATGTCAATAATTACATAAGTATCATTTCTCCCCTTTTCATTATATAATTTAATAACCATATAATTTTTTTTTTTTCAGATTATAACATTTCTCCCCTTGATACCATAATCATCTTCGTTTATAACATTTCTCCCCTTTTTTGTCATTAATAAAAAATGATTACATAGTATATATAGTAGGAGACATTTTCAACAAGCCTTTTTGTAAACAAAAATAAGAATTGTAAACATTTACAGAAAAATATATTATTCAATGAATCAAACAATGAATACAAACATTACATTTTGTATTCAGATACAAGCAAACATACAGTTATCTATTCCTCAAAAGTATATCACTTATAGTATTACATATTTTATCTCCTAGATGCCTAATATCATTTCTGATGTCGTTAAGCACATCATCTAGGTCAGGAGGTGGTTGAGGTTGCTGTTCTACATGAACTGAATAACTTGGCTGTTGTTTTTCTATACAATCTATCGGTTGTTGTTGTTGTTAAGGTTGATGCATGACTTGGAATTGTTGCAAATCTTTTACACTAAAAGCTCTCATGCCTTTAGTTTTAGAGAGCTAGTTGGATAAATTTAATTGGCTTGCCAAGAGTCTACATACAACATCACCAAAAAATAACTTCGAACTCATATGCTATAGTTGAGAAGTGAAAACATCAAATCAATTGATTTGAATTCTATTCAGCAGACCATAAGTTGCATATAAATAGCTTCTATTGACTTCTATATTGTGTTCGACTCTCTGAAATAAATTGGCATGCAATATATTTGCAATAAACCTTGCCTTTGCATTTAGATTTTTCATTAATCTCATTTCAATATATACATCTGGAATTTTTGATAAAGACTAATGTTCCATTCCAGTTGTTTAATCATGTCAAATCTGTTTGTAACAACACCTTCATTCTTTAATCCCAAAACTTCAAAAATTAATTCAGGAGACAATATTAACTCCTATTTATTTATGTGAGTTTTCAATATATTTTCATTCTTGACCAGATTGCTATAAAAAGCTGCAATAAGCTCTTTGTATTGCTTCCATTTCATTCCAACTAACAAGAATTGAATGAGGCCTTGATACTCAAATAGATCTCTTATTTCTATCAAATTTCTAAATTTTATTGGTCGAGCATGTAGAATTTGGCATGTAATTAGATTATTGTATTTCTGCACTGCTTCCTTAGGTCTAAAATAAATTGAATTACCTTGAATTTGTAATACTGTACACAAAGAAGGTGATACTTGAAGCCTTGATTCAGAGTTTAATTCGTCTTCAGGAACCTCTTCTTCAAAATGAATGTCATTTTGTTCCTCTAAGAAAATATTTTCTTGAAGTTGCGTATGTAAACTTGATTTTTCAACTTCAACACTGTAAGGAACATCTTCATTATGATCTACATTCATTTGTTTAGTCTCTATAGAATAATCAGAGTTTAATTTTTTCATAAATTTTACAACTGGTGTATCTATCTGTATTTGCTCATTTTGTTCAACAGATATGTCCATTGATACATGCTTTGAATTCTCAAACTCTACTTCTATAGATTCTGAAGAAGGTTGGTTGACATTAAGCTCTTCTGGAGTCTTAACTTTTTCAATATTCGCTACTCTAGACCATTCAGCTTGTGAACTAGTTACTACCTCAACATTGTCAATTATATCTGCAATAACTTGTTCAATGTCATGTGCCTGATGCTCTAATTTTTCAATTTTTGCATCATTAGGACTTGTACTAATAGAAAAACTTGAGCTCATATTTGACTTGGATTTCTTCTCAAGTTTTCTAGCAAGGAAAAATAAAGTCACATTATCTTCATCAGTTTCAGTATGCTTGGAACTGATGAGTTTATCAGATGCACTATAAGGTACAATGTCTAACTTCATATCAGTATTCTGGAAATTTATTTTGGAAATCATATTGAAAAATTCAGGATGACAGATGCTGGAAAGAAGAACAAATGATAATATAATGAACACATATGTGATACTGATATATTTTGTATGTAATTTACATATATTCTAAGTATATTTGCAGGTTGAAGAGGAGAAAACAAAGTTAAAACAGATTACTGAAACATACAAAAAATCTATAAAGTAATCTAATTTATTATTCTAAAGAAGAACGAAATAAAGAATTAATTCTAGCACTTTACAAAGACCAACTAGTTAAATCTTAGTTTGCTAAGGGACTAGCAAAATTTAAGTATGGGGGAAGTGTTTAGAATGAAAAAGTGCATAATATTAACGGTTAAATGATGGTTAATTGCATAATATTTAGCTTATCATATGAGAATTAAGTCATTATGTTATAATTGCACTATTATATGCTTTAATGAAAGAATCTGCATAATTTCAAGGAATTAATGTTAATTTCGTATAATTTTGAACTATCAATAAATTACAGGCTGTAAAGTTCTTAAGTATCCAAATTTTCTGTTATTTCGGAGAGTTATATTGAATGTACCGGGCAGTTATGTTTTAAAGAATATTTTATTATTTCCTGAATTACATGTGTTGAAACCTGAATACATTGACTTAAGTGGATTTTTAGTAAGTTATCTGTTAACTATCCGAAATGCATTTAGGCATCGGATAGTTAGATTTGTAAGTGTCTGAAATATCTGAACTTGTTAAGTTAGAATTATGCATGTGTTGAATTTAAATGCTTTAGTATATCACGTGAGATGCATAAGTTTAACTCGTTAAGTTAGCATAACTGTATGCATTGAGTTACATGAATACACACTAAGGTAACACGTTATGTTAGCAGCTTATTTCTTTATTGCATGTGTTTTATAGTTAAATCAACGAAGTAAGTCCGTTGAGTTATCTATAACTCCACGGATCATATATTTTCTAATATGCCACTATAGTAGTTGTAGAAATAGGACATTCGAAGGAAGACCATGATTACATGTATCACGTAGGAATTTACTCATGGAATGAAGAAGAAATCACCATCGTTGATATGAATGAAGGAAATCTAACCGATCAATTAAGCGAGAGCAGTTACTATTGTAAGAAATATAAAAGACATAGAAAAAATGTGTGCAAAGTGTATTAGAGAACCGTGCTAACTGCAGGCAGCATTGGAAGTTCCCTAAAGCTCCACACCATCACCACCACACCACTACCACCAACACCACCATAATCACCAACCATCGGAGGTCTGTGAGGATACTTTCCTGATGTCGAGTCGATTCTAAGCTAAACACGGTGCCTAACAACCACTATGAGGAGTGATCGCTCGCGGGAAGGGAAATCATTTTCACCAAGCACCAACTCATATCTCAGGAGATCGTAAAGCTTCTAGCCTTGGTTTCGGGTTGATGCCAGTATGCTGAGGAGGAGATCATCTTGCAATTCTAGACTCGTGATTTTATAGGGAGAGGAGACAAGATTATAAGTGATTAAATTTTCAGTGGTGTAATTGTTGAGCTATATTTTTAGCTCAAGCTTTACTGCAAGTGCACAGTTCTTTTGGTGTACATGGCAAATACAGGTCATTCTTCCACAAGGATTGTGTTTATGACTTAATCAACTATTACTCAACTTGTTCTTCAAGCTCTTAGGTATACTTCAGTAAATTAATGACATGTGAATGTAGAATAATCAAAGTTAACACAAGCTCATAAATCATGCAATTTCAAGGCAATTTGTAGTGGAAAATGGTGATGTGAATCAATTTCTTTACTTGTAAATCTATCAACTCATTCAATTATAACATGCACACAAGTTCCACATGATTTCAGAAGTGATATCAATATTAAGGAAAGAAAAATAAAATAACAAGGTTCAATAGACTATACTACTCTATTCTAATTTATACTAAATGCATGCAACTATGCTATTTGCTAATCTAGCTAAACTATACTATACTACTTGCATTAGAAATTCTTTTTGGAGATTGATTAGGACAAAATGTGATCAATATAAGATATAACAAACTCAATTAACTACTGAAATTAAAATTAACAACTAGATATAAGTGATAGGTTCTTCATTCAAATGAACATCAACACTTATTTTCTTCTTCTTTCAATTCACACCCTCTTCTCAAATGCGCCAAGCCACTATTGATGAGTGTCATTCACTCATGTGAAAGCCTCACCAACAGCCCCAACAATACACATGAATAGAGGATGCAAATTAGAAGTTGAAAAGAAGAATTAAACATTCATATACATTCATTGAACTCTATCAAGCTAAGAAGACATATAATTGAGATGTTCACCACCATTTCTCATCAATTCTTCCTTCTATACAAGAAAATAATAAACTCTAAGAGTTGTCACTACCTTAGGAGCTTCTTATCTTCTTCTCTAGAGCTTTGAATTCAATGGAACTTGGCAGCAAATCCACCTCCAAGCTTGGACGTCTTCTCCTTAGCCCTTGGAATGGTGAATAAATAGCATGAATGGATGATCTCTCTTTGGAAGCACAAGCCTCACCTCCAAGCTTCTTCTCCTCCTTCTTTCTCTCGTTGGCAACACCAAGTTGTTGGCCGAAATTCCTCTCCCCTTGTATTTATGTTGTTTTGTCTTCTCTCACTTTGATGTGGCACCTTGGTTTTATCACCAAGCCAATAAGATGCCATAGATCTAGGAGGGTCAATAAGGTGTTCGCATGTCCTCTTCTTTAAAGTTTAGTCCACCAACTTTTGATTCTTTACATCTTCTTTGGTCTTTTGCATTAAGCTCCTCCCATATATATGTTACCTACAATTAATGGAAGTTGAACTCCAAGAGACGTTAGCCAACATAGGACATGCAAAATAAATCAATGTGTTCCATGTAAAATTATATCCAATGGGGGATGCACTTGTTAATTAAATTTCTATATTGCACTATATTTCAAGACTTATATTACCCAAAATTAATATCATTTATCCACCGTAGATAGATAATATCATGCAAAATTACTTATAGAATTCATTAAAAATGGGCAAAATTAAAGCTTGAACAGTAATCACATCGCATGTAGTGATGGAAGTTTTTATTGTCAATAGAGATTTTTACATTTCACCTTTCATTCATCTTCAGAAACATATTAAAAAACAAAAACACCAAAAATAACTACTTATTTGTGTTTACAATTAGTATGTATGTGTTGTATTGTTTGTTTTGTATTGTGATTAATGTTATCATTGTTCGTATTGTGAATGTGTTATGTTTGATTGATTCAGAAAATAGATAATAGTTTTACAATTTACTGAAATTGATTCGGTCTAGATACTTAAAGATTTCAATGGTTACTGTTTGAAATATCTGAATGTTAGTGTTGCTTAATGATAAATCTAATCATAACTAGCATCAAAGAGCTTAATTGATGTTATTTACAATCTATGGAATTGCCCAATGGTTGACCAAATTCATCTGTATTTAATAGTATTGTTAGACTCGTGGAGTTAACTTAAGTCCACGAGGTTAGTTCGTTGAGTTAGCCATAATTCCACGAACTAGGTCCATTATGTTAACTGTAATTCAACGGAGTATTTTACTGAACACATAAATTCCAATATAAAAATCAGAGCAATACACAATTCTTACTCTATCTCTCTATGGGATCGATCTGTACTTGCACACAAATACAATATACATTGTGCACTTGCAGTTAAAACACAAATTGAAATTAATATCTAATTCATGTGAAAGGTTGTTAGTTTACTTCTAAAAGTAATTATTGATATAAGCATAAAAATAAAAGTTAACAAACTCCAAACAAGTTTTCTAGCGCTGTTGCCGGGGATACTGAAAAGAAGAACAAATGATAAAGTTGCAACACCACCATAAAGTTGCATTATCTTCATCAGTTTCAGTATGCTCGGAACTAATGAGTTTATTAGATGCACTATAAGGTATCATATTTACTTCGAATACCCATGTATGTAATACTTGCATCAGTATTTTGAAGCTCTTGTCTAACTTCATCTAGTATACCTTGAGGAAAGAAGTATTCACTGTAAATATGTGCTAACCTTTTGTCCACTCGAAGTATTTTCTTAAACCAAGTGCGTGGAACTTCATCAGTATCTATTTCTTTTCCTTTTTCATCTCCTCTGTTTTTGCCTTTTCCTCTGCCACGACCTTTGTAGAACTTGGAGACCATCATCGCAGATTGTAATAGCAATAAGTAGGAAAGATTTTTAGACAAAGTTTACGAATAACCTAAGTGCCCGTGTAATAAGTGTTTAAATAGGGTTTTAGGCGGATAACACAACGTGTAGAGAAGTCGGGTTTGGATATAAAAGAATATTGAATAAAGTTTATTCAATCAAGGTACCCGAAATATTCAAGTATAACTCATTGAGTTAACTAACCTAACGAGTAAAATGCTGTCTAGAGGCAGTTTTACATGTTACCTTATATAACATAACATTTAGTTAGTACACTTACTAAAAACAAACAAGTTTCGGATGCTTTCTACTGAAAGCTTCTGAAGACAACACACATGCTACACTTAACATTATCTTGAGAACATTGTAAACTATTCTAAAATTCTCTTCTTATGAATCTAAAATAGTTTGTTTGTCTTTTTAAATTATTTCATCAAGATCTTAAGAGGACTTAAATTCAGATTAACCAAGATTTGTATTCTGAATTATATTAATCTATTTTAGACATTGTTAATCCTCCCCCTACAAATATATTTCAAATATATTCAATAACATACAAAATATACTTGTATAACAATAGATGTTAAGTATAACTATACTTTTAAATTTTCTTTTTAGAAACTTCTGTTATCTTGAATTTATCAAAAATGATTGCTAGAATCAATTTCTACTGTATATGAATCAAAACACAACTTTGAACTCAATATGATTAATTCAAGGAGAATAAAAGAATGTATCTCAAATAAACGTTTTCAAAAGTACTAATATTGATTCAATAAATCAGCAGTCATATTGGTAGAAACTATATTAAATTCAAAGATATTTGTAATTAATGAAACAATTTTTTTTTTTTTAAACAGTAAATATTGATAATTTTCTTTAAAAGTTAGTTTGAAAAGCTTGATTCATACAAGAGCTTTCTAATGTACTCATGTAATGAGCTTTCAGTCAACAATCCCAAATCTGATCAGGACCTTAGGTTGCCAGATTTAAAGAATCCTTTTATCAGGATAACAATCCTTACATACTTATCTGCTCAAGTACAAAAGGCTCGTGATCAAACTGATCAATAAACTCTCAAAGATTTTCACTTTGTAAGCACTTTTCATTTTAAGCACAGTATATATGTATTCCATTAATACAGATGCAATAAAACACAAATCTCATACAATTTTTACTTCTATGATTTTATTGAAAATATGAATCAGTTTCAATAAACTTATACTTTTGATTAATAGTTTAAGATGATTTACATATAAATTATTCTACAAGTTTAATCAATCAAGTCAAATTTATGCATGATCATATTAACTTTCATTGATTCAAAGAAAACATTTAATCAAAATTTCAAAATTTCAGAAGTATTTAATGTTTTTCATTTACACTTCCACTTAAAATCGTGAAAATTGATAAACTACTAAAAATCAATAAGATACTACTATGATTTTACAATAAATACATAGTATCTTATGCAGCAGTTTAGATATTACTTAGATATTTATGATAAGTATATAATGTCTATGAGGTGAACAACATCATCAATAATATTTATCTTTTTATGTGGAGTTTAAGCATTTTACACATCACATAGCCTACAAATACCTAAATTTAATCTTATGTTACAGAATGTATTTTCATCTAGAGGTTTTGTAAATATATCAACTAATTGATTTTTACTAGACACAAATCCTAATTTAATTTTTCCTTTAATTACATTATCTCTTAGAAAATGTTGTCTAACCTCTATATGCTTTGCTCTAAAATGTAATACAGGATTTTTGGAAAGATTTATTGCAGAACTACTATCACAATAAATCTCAATTGTATCATAAGATAATCCAAAGTCTTCTAAAGTTTGCCTTATCCACAGAATTTGAGTGCAACACAGTGCAACAACAACATATTCAGCTTCTGTAGTAGAAAGTGCTACATAGTTTTGCTTTTTACTAAACCATGGCACCAAATTATTTCCCAATAATTGACATGTGCCACTGGTACTCTTTCTATCAGATTTAGATCTTGTGTAATCAGCATCAGTATATCCTATAAGATCTATTAAACTATCCTTAGAATAATACAGTTTGAAATTTTTAGTTCCTTGTATATATCTAAATATTCTTTTAACTACAATTGAGTGTGATTCTTTAGGATTAGATTGAAATCTAGCACAAGCATACACAACAAACATAATATCAGGTCTACTAGCAGTCAAATAAAGTAAAGAACCAATCATACTTTTGTATTTTCTTTGATCTATTGATTTTCCTATGTTATCAATATCTAACTTTAAAGCAATACTCATAGGAGTTCCTCGAATCCTTGTATCATTAAAATTAAATTTCTTAAGCATTTCATCTACATATTTTTCCTGGTTTAAAAATATACCTTTATCCATTTACTTAATTTGAAGTCCTAGAAAATATGAAAGTTCTCCTATCATACTCATTTCAAACTGACTAGTCATCTCTTTAGAAAATATTTTTATCAGTTTATTAGAGGTTTCTCCAAAGATTATATCATCCACATATGAACAACAATCTGATCTTTACCATCTCTTTTGATAAATAGAGTATGATCTATTTTTCCCATGATATAACCTTGTTCTATTAAAAAAGTAGATAATTTTTCATACCATGATCTAGGTGCTTGCTTTAATTTATACACATAGTTAGGATTTTTAATATCTTCAAATCCAGGTGGTTGTTTTACATAAACTTCTTCATTAATTAAACCATTTAGAAATGCACTCTTTACATCCATTTGATATAATTTAAAATTCATATAACAAGCATAGGCTAATAATATTCTGATACTTTCTAACCTAGCCACAAGAGCAAATGTTTCATCATAATCTAGTCCTTCTTCCTGTGTATACCCTTGTGCAACTAATCTAGTTTTGTTCCTTATAACTTAACCAGTCTCATTAGTTTTGTTTCTAAAGATCCACATTGTACCTATTATGGACTAACATTCTGGTGGAGAGACTAATTCCCAAACATCATTTCTAATGAATTAATTTAGTTCTTCTTGCATTGCTACTATCCAATTTTCATCAGATAATACTTCTTCTATATTCTTTGGTTCCACCATAGAAACAAACATACACATACTATTTAAATTTACTGAAGCTCTAGTTTTAATTCCCTCATTAATATTACCAATGACTTGAGTAATGGGATGTGATGAAGAATAACACCAATTTCTCTAATTTTCCTCAATATTCTCATCAACATCTGAAGGTCCATCACTTTCATCATTAGTTTGATCATTTAAGTTTATATTTTTGATTTTCTCAGATAAATCTTCAATCTCTCTATTGATCTCTAACTCTTTTGGGAAATTGATCATATCATCATTATCAGCCTTAGATTGAGATTCTCTAGAAGAATTTTCATTGAAGCTTACATAGAGGGTTTCTTCAATAGTTCTAGAAGTCTTGTTATATACTCTATAGGCTTTACTTCTAGTAGAGTAACCTACAAAAATTCCTTCATCTGCTTTGGCTTGAAATTTATCCCTTTTATCTTTAGTATTAAGAATAAAACACTTGCAGCCAAATGGTTTTATATAGGAAATTTTTGGAACCCTATTAAACATAATTTCAAAAGGAGTTTTATTAACAAGAGGTCTTAAGTGACTTCTGTTAATAACATAACAAGCTGTATTCACTACTTCAGCCTAAAGATTTTGAGGTAACTTATGTTCATTCAACATAGTTCTGGTCATTTCCTGAAGTGATCTATTCTTTCTCTCAACAACACCATTTTGAGACGGTGCTCTTAGAAAAGAAAATCTGTGATCAATGCCATGCTCATTACAATAATTATCCATTTGATCATTATCAAATTCCGTACTATGATCACTCTTAAGTTTTTGAATAGAGACACTTTGTTCATTTTGAACAACATTGCAAAACATTTTAAACTTTTCAAAAACTTCTATCTTAGATGCTAGAAAGTATACCCAAGTGTATCTAGAGAAGTTATCTACTAAAACAAATACATACCGTTTACCACCAAGACTCATGATTCTTGTTGGTCCAAATAGATCCATATGTATAAGTTCTAAGACTCTCTTGCCTGAAATATCAGTTTTGGATTTAAAAGAGTTTTTGTGAAGTTTACCTAACTCGCATGCAACACACATAAAGTCCTTTGAGTATTTAATCTTTGGTAAACCTCTTACTAAATGTTTACTAGATAATTTATGTAACAGTTTCATATTTATATGCCCAATCCTTCTATGCCATAGATATGCATCACTAGTTTCAGCTAGCAAACATGAATTTAAATCAACTACACCAAAAGGTAAAGATAAAATACATACAGAACCTTTTCTTTTTGTAATAAACTTAATTTCATCTGTATTTTTATCAATAATTTTGCATACATTATTTTCAAACACTACATAATATCCATTCTCAATTAGTTTTATAACACTCAACAAATTAAATCCTAGGTTTTCTACATATAGTACATTCAAAATAACACAAGTTGGAGTTATTTGAACATTACCCATATCTATGATTTTATCCTTGCTTTTGTTTTCAAATGTTACACTTCCTTTCATGGTATTTGTAAAATTTTATAGTAGACTTTTCTATCCGGTCATGTGACTTGACGTTGCACTATCCAAGATCCATTTTGATGTTGTTTCCTCATGCAAAACAAATTAAGAAAAACTTTTTCTTGGTACCCAATATTGTTGAGGATCAAGTTCATTAAACGCATATTTCTTCTTTTTGTTTAAAAATAATTTAACATTATTATTTACATTCTTATTAGTTGTAAGTACTATTGACGTATCATTAGCTTCATACTTAATTATAGCATTATTGCTCTTATAATCATTCTTTTTGTTTTTAGATGTAGTCTAACCAAGTCCAAGCCAATTTTTATCAGATGTTAATTTATTTTAGTCATGCTCATACATTTCAGTAAGTTCATACCAAGATTTTGTACTTGTATTAAAATTTTCAGTACATACAAAATCTTTTTCTACACAAGAATTTTCAGATATATCACATGCAAAATGAGTAATTGGTTTAATACCAGTATTTTGAATTACATGCTTAGGTTTCTGAATTTTCAGTTTACTACATTTGTTTGAAATTTTAGAAACATTAGAAACTAAATTTCCAGAGCAAGAAACTAGATTTTTAGAAAATAGTCATGTTAGAAGTACATTTAGACAAATCACATTGATTTATATTATTACTACATGATTCATACCTTGAAGTACCTACTTCTACATATTTATTACCTTGTTTCATGATAAAAGGAATTTTAGTCTTACATTTACTTGAACTACAACTAATAAATCCTTTATTGGCTTGAGATTCAGGATATTCAAGATAATCAAATCCTAAGCCATATTTATATGACACTGCAGGGGTACTAGTTAGTTTGTCTAACTTAGTTTGACTTAAATTCCATTTCTCAATGGTAGAATTTAAATCTAGGTCTCTCATTTTTAATTTATCAATCTCTAACTCAAGATTATTTATATTTTTTCTCAACATTTCATTTTTAGATTATATCTTTAATTTCTCAGCATTTGTATTCTGTATTTGTTCATGCAAGACACATTCATTAAATCTAAATTTATGCAAATCTCTAGCATGATTTTCATTATCACATTTAAACTTTTCCAAAGTAGTAGACAGGAAACAATTTTCTTCTTCCACAATGGATAAAGAGTTTTTGATATTCTTATTTTCTAGTTTACAAACTTTAAGATTTTGTAATAATGCATGATAAGAACATAATAATTCATCAAAGTTAAAATCTAAATGACTTTCAAGATCAGATATTACCTCAGCCTCATCTATCATGAAGCACACATGAGCAACATCTTCTAACTCTGGTTCTCCTTCTGAATGTGAAGATTTTGATGATGATTTCTCAGATTCAGACTCTTCAGATGTGTCATCCCAAGTGACCTTCAAAGCCTTTTTCTTGTAAAATTTTTTCTAAGTTTTCTGAGCCATCTTCTTCTTATTTGTCCTACTATGCTTTCATTTTTCCTTATAGGACAATTTGGAGAAAGTTGTCCAGGTTTCTTGTAGTTGTAACATACATACTTTCTAGATGAAGAATTCTTATCATTCAATGATTTTGACATTGAGGGTTTATCATTTTTCTTCCTTTGCTGTTTCCTAGCTTTCCATGCTTTCTTGAATTTTCTAATTAGCAAGATCAAATCCTCGTCAGAATTAGTAGATATATTAGAATCTGAATTAATTTCGAAGGCTATTTCTTTCTTCATTTTTAGTTTGTTGTGACTTAGTGATTCACTTAATTGAACTTCATAAGCTGTTAAATTTCCTATAAGTTCGTTCATGGTATAAACATTTAAATCTCGTGATTCCTCAATTGATGTTATTTTCTGAGACCATTTAGAACTTAGGGATCTGAGAATTTTCTTCACCAAATCCTTCTGTTCAAAATTCTTTCCTAAGTATTTTAAAGAGTTTATTATATTAAGAAATCTAGAAAACATCTCAGAAATACTTTTGTTTTCATGCATCTTAAAGAGTTCATACTTATGAATTAACATGTTTATCTTAGTCTCTTTAACTTGAGAAGTACCTTCATGTGAAACTTCTAATGCATGCCACATCTCATAAGCACATTTATAAGTCGACACTTTACTGAACTGTTCATAACTCAATGCATAAAATAAAATATTTAAGCCATTAGCATTTAGAGTTTCATTTTCTTTTTCAGTAATTGTCCAAGTATTATAAGGAGTAGTCAACGGAGTATATGGTTTAGAAATCATGAACCACAACTTATGATCTATACTTTGAAGAAAAACTGTCATCCTATATTTCCAATATTCAAAATGTATTCCATCAAATAAAGGAGGATGATTAAGAATTTGGCCTTTATACAAAGAAAAATTACCATTTCTAGTAGCCATCTTACCTTAGATTTTTCAACCCATTTGATTTTAAATAGTTTAAAACTTTAAAACAATTTGAGCCTTAAATCAAGAAAGTTAAACGTATGCTCAGATATTAATTTCTGTTTAAAAACAAGGAATACAGAATAAGCAATGATATTAAATAAGTTGGTATCAATTTTATATCAAAGATTATTAACAATGCTCTAATACCACTTGTAGGATCGTATGGCTACATAAGAGGGGGGTGAATTGTGTTTTTCAACATTTTCGATTATAATTGAAACTTTAAAATTCAAAAACAAGTCGATACACTATTTTCATAAAATCATTTTTATTTAAGGTTTCAATTACAATATATAATTCAATTTTCCTTAGAAATTGTAGATGCAATTATATATCGATACCATGTTTCATCTATACAATTTCATAACTATAAACAGAGAAAACTAAGTTGCGCAATTTAAAACATTTCTCCCTATTTGAGATCTTTCTTTTTCTTCTTCTCTTTCTTCTTCAGTAATTCTTTAGTGACGAATATCTAGTCTTTCTCTACTTCACCGAATTTGCTTTCTTTTGATACTTCAGATCTTTAGTGACATAAATCTTACCTTTTTATGCTTCACTGAATTTTTTGATATCTAATACTTCAAATCTTCAATGACATAAATCTTATCTTTTTCTACTTCACTAAATTTTCTTCCACCTGAGAGCTTTTTCCCCAAAGAGGTGTTTTTGATCCTTGAAAAGATTTTTTGTTTCGTGTGAAGGGATAACTGATCAACGAGAATTCTATGCCTTTTATACTGTATCTTCATTTCATGCATATCCTTCACGTTTAATCACTATCAATCTTCCACTTCTTCACATTTTTTCTTTTTCCTTTATCAAAATACACACGTTCTGACCTACGTTTATATTTCAAATTTTCTTTAATCATCAATCTTGGATCTCTGAAAAATTTCCTGCAAAATAAACTTTCTCGTCTAAAATTTTTCATCAAGTGTAATAAGAAGTTGTTACTTTAATGTTAACTAAATGAGTAAACAAGTAGATATGTAACTTAACGTTTCTAACTTAACGAGTTCCTCATGTGCCATCTCACGTGACAAGTACTGTAGCTAACTCAACGAACTAAGTCCGTGGTGTTACGCTAACTCAACGAACCATCTCCGTTGTGTTACAGATAACTCAACGACCAATAATAAACAAATGTTTTTATAATAAGAATTTTACCACGTGCAAAAATAACAACTTAAGTTTTATAACGCTAACCTAACGCATTGCCTTAGTATTCAATATAGCAACTCAATGCGTTTAGTTATGTTAACTTAATGAGTTAAATATGTGCACCTCACGTGATACAATATAACATTCGTAACTTATAATTTCACCACATGTATAACACTAACTTAATGAGTTCGTCTCTTCTTTTACTCACTAACTTAACGAGTTCTCACATGACCTATTTTAACCTTTAAGCTTCTAACTTAACGAGTTTTCACGTGATCTCTATACAAATAACACTATAACTTAACGAGTTATCTAAATGTGCACTATTCATGATATAGAAGATATAACTTTAAAACATATCATGCTTTTCAATAAAAACACACGTTAACTTAACGTTTAGTTAAATGAGAAATTAATGCAATGAAACAACTAGTTATTTAACTTAGTATAATTTCAGATCCAATACAGACAAGTATTTATATTAGTAAACTTTTTCTATATTAATTGATGTACTTAATTTCCTTTCACAAGTAATAGTAATTGAGCAAATATGATTATTTTCATTCAGCACACATCATCAAAACAAAATACTCAACACACTAATTTGTTTCTACTTTTGCAATTCTCTTATATGATTTTGACAAAAATGTGAATGTAATGGTTTTTAGAAATGCATATGAATATTTTTATTATTGTGTTGTTATTCCATATGTTTTATTGTAGTTGTTGAAACCATGCTTGTGTAGAAAATGAGTACTATTAATAGGGGAAGGACAAGTGGAGGTAGAAGTTACGTTAGTTGGAATCTTGAAGTAGATGCATATTTTTTAGATATTTTAGTAAAAGTATTAAATGATGGAAATAAGAAAACTCATGATGAAAAAATCAAATGTAGCACTTGGGATGAAGTAATTGAAAAATACAATACTAAAAGAAACACAAGTATCACAAGGAAGAATATAGAAAGTTGTTTAAAAACTTGGTGACAAATGTATCAGAATAACTCCAAAATTGTCGACCAGAGTGGATGGGATTGGAATTTCATCCAATGCTACACTAACATTGATGATGAGATTTGGAAGGAGTTTGTTAAGGTTAGCTTTTCAATCACTTATGACTTATAAATATTATAATCTTTATCTTTTTTCATTTTGACTATAATTTTCTTTTTATAAGCACATCCAAAGTGTGAAAGCTATAAAGGCAAACCATGCTTGATATTTGAGCAATTGCAACAAATATTTGAAGGTAGCATGACCACTAGGAATATGGCTAAACAAGGTGATGAGGTAGAGGTTGTACCAAACACACAAGACGTGGAATTGAATACTTTAAATACCACTCAGGAAAAAATGGACATTGATTTTGATTTACCTCCTTTATTAGGAGGAAGTTCAAGGATGGCAATTGAGAAGAGGAAGAAATGAGCAAGATCTCATGTAGTGTCCCATCAAATCATAGCAGATTTGTTTAAAGATACATCAAAAGCCATTATGCATATGTGTGAAATAGATCAACAAAGTCAAGTTACACGGAATGAACAATTTAAAGAGTTGGTTGATGCACAAAAAAAATTGGTTAACTACAAAGTAGGTTGGTCGATATTAAAGAAAAGACTAAAAACTATTTAGATCATGCTGTTGCAGCGTTACTTCAGATTGAAGGTCTTACTTCAGATTGAAGGTCTTTCTATAGATGAATAATATGAAGCTATGGAGCTATTCCAAAAGCCAGAATTTTGTAAAACTTTCTTAAGTTTACTAGCAGAAATGCGTTATGGATGGTTGAGGTTTAGGAAGTGAGCATGTGGTTACAATGGATGAAATGTTTGTTTTGTGCATGAATTCACTTTCTTTCCAATCTTGAACTTCTTGCATTTATGAAGTATTTTTGTGAATGTAATCTTTTATGGATGAAATCTTTTTGTGGAAGGTCATATATGGATGAAATGTAAAATGGATATTATATATTGAAATGTGAAATGACTTATCGTTATGAAATGTAAAATGCTTTTTATATTTTGAAATGTCGAATGTCTTTTATTTTCTTAGAAATGTGGAATGTCTTTTATATATTGAAATGTGAAATGATAAATTCATAATATTCCTGTTATCTTGTAGGTGAGGATGAATCCCTCTAACATGTTTACTACTATAATTGATAATGCAATTTCATTCCTACTGGATGAAGAAAAAGTGGATAGAAGAAGGTGACTACGTCTATTTACGTTATAGACAATTTTAGCAAAAATGGCAAGTATGTCACCATTACTATACAATAACACAAGTCATATATATAGTAAAGAAGGTGCAGATTACATCAAGAGATTACTAGATCCTTCTCAACCTCATTAAGCTTACAATTGTTGGAAGATTTACAGAATGAGTCAAAGTGTATTTAAAAGTTTTTGTACTTTAATGAGAAATGAAGGAGTTATTGCTGACACCAACAACATTAGTATAGAGGAGAAATTTGCCATGTTCCTTGTTGCAGTAGGGCAAAATCAAAGGTACATGGTAATGGTTGAGCGATTTAGTCGTTCAAGTTGGAGTGTTAGCAAATACTTTAATGAAGTATTAAATGTTATAATACGTCTACATCATGTGCTTATAGCAAGACCTTCATCTTCAACACCAAGTCGAATTGTAGATGATGTAAATGTTTATCCTTATTTTAAGGTATGTATTCACTTTTGTAATGTCCTTGTAGTTTTTATGTTATTTAAGTAATAAGATTAAATGATGTTTAATGTATATAGGATTGCATTGGAGCTATTGGTGGTACTCATATCAAAGCAACTATTTTTGGAAAGGTGAATTGTCTCAAAATGTGATGGCAACATGTAATTTTGATATGAGATTTACATATATTTTAGCTGGTTGGGAAGGATCAGTTGTTGATGCTCGTATTCTTCAAGATGCAATTACTAGACCTAATGATTTCTGAGTTCCTCCAAGTAAATGTAATTTGCATATTTTCAAGTAATAAGTACATTATCATACTAATTTATATTCTTATATAGGTAAGTTTTACTTGGTAGATGTTAGATATCCCAATCGACTAGAGTATATTTACCTATTTCGAGGTGTACGCTATCACTTATCTAATTATGTTAATGATAGACTTCTTAGTAATGCTATAGAAAACTTTAACTATAAGCATTCACAATTAAGAACAGTCATTGAGTGTACATTTGAAGTTGTAAAACATCGTCTTTTAATCTTAAGAGGTTAGATGCCATATCCATATGAAATACAAGTGAAGATTGTGATCACATGTTTTTTACTTTATAATTTCATTCGAATGACTGATAAAGAAGATTTACTTGAAGATTTGCAAGATGAGTTAGAAGAATTAAATATTACTAATGATATACAACCAAGTGGAGAGGTACATATGGATGGGCATTCATAGGTTAGAATGAGTCAAGAACAATGAAAAGAAGTAACTGATAAGATGCGTGAAGATATGTTGATGACAATGTGAGATAGAAGGACTATTTAAGTCTATTTATATTATACTTTTGGATTATTTATTATATTGATGTTGTAATAAGTAGAATGTTTTGTATCTTTGGATTAGTCTTTACATTCATATTGTAATATTTTGAATACTTCGTACCTTTAGATTAAAAAAATAATTAAATTAAGTAATTTAATTAAATTAAATACTTATAATATAATAATAATAATATTTGTTTAACTGAAGTTTCAGATTAATGTATCAATTACATAATTTTAGGTAGTGTTTACAATTTATTTCATTACTTTTTTAATTTTTGAACATTTTGGCGTGAACATTTTGGTGTGTACAATTTATAAGTTTGATATTGGAATTTAATCAAAATTATGGTAAATCTAGCTAAGACCTTTGAAGTCATTGAAATATGAGAATAGAAGTCGTAACTATTTAAGTACAAACACTACAAACTTTAGTCTGTAAGACTTAAATGAACCTTACAAACTACATCATTTAGTTTGGCTAAACTATAGGAAGAAATTTATAGAGTTTAGTAGATCATCCTTTCTTTCTAGTTGTCACATGATATTTTAAGTTATCATGTACATTTTATTTAAATGTTAATGAAAAAAATTATTGATGAAATGATTACCAATTATTATAAGAACTATTTGATTTTATTTATGAGTGTATGTAGTTTTCTCTCGCAAAGAATTTTTAATTGTTTTAAATAATGTTATGTAGAGGTTGACTATGTAAATCATGGAGTATGAGTGCTACAAATGGAAGAACGTGGAAGAAGTAGTAGTTGTTGGAAGCAAGCTATAAAAGGAGATGAATAACAAGAAAAAGGCATCTATTTGTAGTTCTTTTGTGGGTCTATTTGTTCATCGTTGGATCATCAAACTACTTTCTCTCTACATTTAGCCATTTTTGTCTTTCGACAAGCAAGGTTAGATTCATATCATCTCGTGTGGAGATTGGTTTGCTAGGTGAATAGTTGTTGCACTGGGAAGGGTGTTGGATGCTTCTCTTGCTGACGAAAGCTTCTTTAAATTCAAAGTAAATGGGTAGAATTAGTGTTAGGTCGACTACTTGGTTAATGATTGCATCACCTTAGTTTGTGTTCTTAAGTTTGTAATCCAAAATATTGATTGTTTATATCGTAAATTTGAATGTAAAGTGAAGGAACTCATATGTTATTGTAATGTTTGTGTTTGTGAATTTGTTTATGTTTTTAATAGAGATAATGTTTGTCTTTTTATTTTGTTTGAGTCTTAAATTTAGGGAATTATTATTTACATCTTTTACCATATCCCTAGCTTAATTTAATGTTAACAATTTAAATTCCATTCGTAGAGTTTAAGGTTTGACTTGATTTCATTGCATCTATTCGTCAGGTTTGTGCAAACATTACGAGGTACTTCATATATTTTGAGTAAACTTAATGAATGCCCTCTTTAGATTAGTAAGTTTATAATTGTATAAAACTCTTAGTTAAATTTTAACTTGATAACTAGTAATTAATTAAAAGTATTTATTGAAGTATAGAATTAATAGCCATTACTCCTTGTGGGTCAACTTGTATTTGCCATTTTCCTCGACAAGAGATTGTGCACTTAAAGTAAATTAAAAATCAAATATAGAAGCACAACAATCTAAAAAAAAAAAGGACAAGATAATATCTTAGTATGATATCTAAAAAAAGGACATTTACTTTAGCATTCCTGCTTGTATAATTTCATCCTCCTCTACTCTTTTTCCTCTTAGGAATAGTTATATCTGTGTTAAGAAAAATTATTATTTTATTATTACTCAAATAGTAGTATAACAATTCATATGCCTTAATTAAATACTACCATATTCTAAATTTATACAACACATGTTTTCACTTACAAGACATACAGCATCATTCTAGTAGATAAATAAAAGGGACATTATGCATGCAACAATGTGTTACTACAAGACATTGAAATGATAGAGGATGCATAAACGAGTCTAATGATAGAAGTAACAGATGCCTAGAAAAAGCCAAAAAGGATCCTTTGTGTACAATCCTGCATAACCTTGAAAGAGTACCTAAAACAAGGATTCAAGAAAGTGAAACCAAATATTGGTGTCTCCAGGTATGAATATTCCATGATTGGAAGATACCTACCATGAATACCATAAACAAGAATTTATGAAAGTGAAACCAAGTTTAATTTCCACTAGGTCCAATTTCGTGGGATGAATTATTTATTGTTGGATACATCAAGCACATTGATCACTAAGTAATTGCCTTATAGTAGTCAACTTTAAGCTCAGCCTACTTAAAATTTTCAAACTACTACATGAAATTTTATACCATGTTGAAATTTTACTTTCAATTAGGAATAGAAAGTTCAACCACAATGATAACCAAAACAAGGGATTTAAGAAAGTAAAACAAAGAGTAGTTTCCATCATGCTCGGTCATTCTGCCTACAAAACAAAATATTAACAGCTCAAAAAAGAAGGATTTTGATATATCCCTGAGTTTTTATTGTCAAATATATATCCCTAAATTTTGCAAGTTCTATCATTTTGAGATTTCTAGAGTCTATTGATTTTGAGTTTGCCATCATTTTCTAGATTTGTTATTCCTTCAAATTCATGTGTAAAAGAAAACTGAAAACATAGAGTTGTACTTCAAGACTTATCAATGAAATTACCACTACAGGAAAATAGAGCATTTGCGACATGCTATCACTAATGGTATAAAAGCTGTCCCTAAAAGTGGGATAAAAGTCATCGTTAAAAGTGACATCACTATTGCCTTTGGTGACGGTCACAGTGATCGTTGCTACTTGTTCCATGTTGCGATAGTCATAGATCGTCATGGTAGCCGTGGCAAGATGTTGTATATTGCGATGGCTTAAAGCCATTGCCATAGTTGTCACTTAATGTTTGTATTTGAAAAGAAATATTCATTTAAATTACCCACAGAAATAAAACCTGTAGTTAACTTTGACAAATGTTTACCACATTTTCACGAGACCAATCCTAGAGAAATCATTCATATACCATAATATAATACCAATCATACATTTCCATATCATTTCAAAAGTCATATACGTACATGCATATATATATATGTTAGATTTCTAACATCATAATGCCATATTCATAAAGTTCCAATAGAAATCAATTTACATACAACATGTATATATAGAAAACCAAATGTTTGATAATATATGTTTAATTACATATCCAGATTGATTCTTCGATTCCATCATCAATTTATAAATTTCACCTGTAATTTGTCAAAGTTTAATGACATGAGGATGATTACATATAGTTAAAAGATTAAATTAATAAATTTTATGAATAATTACTTACAAAAGTAGCAGGCCAAGCAACAAAACTTCCTGTTACATCTCCAATTCTTTTAGTCCATCTATATAGTTGGAATAAGTCAGCACTACGATCGAAAGCACCCTTATAACAACTTTACTCCATTTATCACCCAGAGGTTGTCTCCAAACTTCCTTACTTAGATCTTGACTAATCAAGAATCCTCGTTCTTATTTCCTTTTGTAATAATACAACTACGGCACAGATTCTATATATGAAATTAATCGGTACATTTTAATTATATATTATTAATATATATCTTTAAAGAAAATGACATCACATCTTCTACAAGTATTTAGTTAGTGTATTACCTTCTCATAAATATTGCGGTATTGTTTGTGCCACGTAGAAAACTAGAAATTTGAGAGCTGGGACTTTTTGTAGTTTGTATTGTGTAGTAAAATTAGAGAATTTATTTCCAACTTTTCTACATATAAAAAATCAAAGATTTCAAACTTTTAGACTTTCTTTCATTCAAAAGTTGAGAAAGTAGTATATAAATTATCTCTATTTAATTAATTATTTTATTATTTAAAATAAATTATAATTAAAGTATAATATATTAATATAATATTTTATTTAATTTAATTAAAGTATTATATTATTTTAATTATTACTTTGTAATATACTTTGTATAATATATTATTATTTTAATTAAAATTACTTTGTATATGCTTTAATATAATTAAATTATATTAATATAATATATTATTTTATTATTGTTAATATAATTAAACTATATATTATTAATATTATTTTATTTAATTACTTATTTCAATATTTTTTTATTAATAATAAAATATTAATTATTCTATTATTGTTAATATTATTTTATTTTATAATATTAAAATCATAAATATTGTTTTTAATTAATTAATATTATTATTTTATTATATAATATTATTTAATATATAATATTAAAATTTCAAGAATTATATAATTTTCCTAACATTTTGTCGATAGCACAAACACCTTCAAATTTTTCTTTCTAACTTTCTAATTCTTAAATTTTCTGACTTTCTAATTCTTAACTTTTTTGACTTTCTATTTTCTAACTTTTTCGGTGGCACAAACAAATCCTTAGTATTTATTATGAGGTAGAAACATGATGACTAGATGAAATAAAGCTTTGAGGTCCCTATTATTTAAGAAAATGAGTAGTAATTGCAATTAGAAAAATACATACTTAATTTGTAAACATAAACATGCATATATATATATACACACTTAATTTTTTACCTATTGTTGAGGTTCTTCAACTATTAGTGATGGTGTAGTAATCAGTTGGGTTGGCGAGTGTTTGATGTGAAATGTTAAATCAAAAAACTGGTCCCTGGCAACGACGCCAGAAAACTTGTTTAATTTGTTTTTATGCTTATATCAATAATTACTTTTAGGAGTAAACAAACAACCTTTCACACAAATTAGATATTAATTTCAATTTGTATTTTAACTGCAAGTGCACAGTGTTTATTTTATTTGTGTGTAAGTACAGGTCGATCTCATAGAGAATGAGTAAGAATTGTGCACTGATCCGATTTTTATATTGGAGTTTATATGTGTTTAGTAAGCACTCTGTTGAGTTAAGGTTAACACAACAGATTTAGTTCGTAGAGTTATGGCTAACTCAACGGACTAACCTCGTGGACTTAAGTTAACTCCAAGAGCCTATCTTTCCAGTTAAATACTGCTATTTATAGAGAAATTCGGCCAACCATTGGGCAGTTCCACAGATTGTAAATAACATCAATTAAGCTCTTTAATGTTAATTAATATTAGATTTATCATTAAGCAACACTAACATTCAGATATTTCAAATAGTAACCATTAAAATCTTTAAGTATCTAGAACAAATCAATTTCAATAACCAATAAAACTATTTTCTATTTTCTGAATCAAACAAACATAAAACATTTACAATACTAATAATGATAACATTAATCACGATACAAAACAAACAATACAACACTAATACTAAATGTAAACCCAGATAACTTATTTTTGGTATTTTTGTTTTGATATGTTCTTGAAGATGAGCGAAAGGTGAAATGTAAAAATCTCTATCGATAGTAAAAACTTCCATCACTACATGTGATGCAATTACACCATTGAAAACTTAATCGCTTACAATCTTGCCTCCTCTCCCTATAGAATCACGAATCAAGAATTGCAAGATGATCTCCTCTTCAGCATATCAACCCGAAACCAAGGTTAAAAGCTTTACGATCTCCTGAGATATGAGTCGATGCTTGGTGAAAATGGCTTCCCTTCTTATGACGTGACACTCCTCACAATAGTTGTCAATCACCATGTTTGGCTTGGAATCGACCCGACATCAGGAAAGTATCCTCACAGACCTCCGATGGTTGGTGATTTTGGTGGTGGTGTGGAGCTTCAAGGAACTTTCGATGCTTCCTGCAGTTAGCACGGTTCTCCACCTCTGTACACACTTTCTTCATTTTTCTTCTCTTCTTTTATATTTCTTTTTGTAGTAACTGCTTTTGCTTAATTGATCGGTTGGATTTCCTTCATTCATATCAACAATGGTGATTTCTTCTTCATTCCACAAGTGAATTCCTATATGATACGTGCGATTGTGGTTTTCCTTTAAATGCCCTATTTCTGCAACTGCTATAGTGGCATATTAGAAAATAAATGGTCTGTGGAGTTACAGATAACTCAATGGACTTACTTCGTTGATTTAACTATAAAACACATGCAATAAAGAAATAACTCATAAGCTTACTAACACAATGCGTTACCTTAGTGTATATTCAAGTAACTCAACATGTATAGTTATACTAACTTAATGAGTTATACATGTGCAGCTCACGTAACATAATAAAGCATTTAATTTCAACACATGCATAATTCTAACTTAACGAGTTCAGATATTTCAGATACTTATGAACCTAACTATCCAATCCTTAGATGCATTTCAGATAGTTAACAGATAACTTACCGAACATTCACTTAAGTCATGCAATAAAGTTTCAACACGTGTACTTCAGGAAATAATAAAATATTCTTTAAGCATTTAAAACATAACTGTCTGGTACATGTATTATAACTCTCTGAAATAATAGAAAATTTAGATAATTAAGAATTTCATAGCTTGCAATCCACCAATAGTTCAAAAATGTACTAAATTAACGCTAATTCCTTGAAATCATGTAGATTCCTTCATTAAAGCATATAACAGTGCAATTATAACATAATGACTTAATTCTCATATGATAAGCTAAATATTATGCAATTAACCATCATTTAACCGTTAATATTATGTACTTTTTCATTCTAAACACTTCCCCCATACTTAAATTTTGCTAGTCCCTTAGCAAACTAAGATCTAACTAGTTGGTCTTTCTAAAGTTCTAGAATTAATTCTTCATTTTGTTCTTCTTCAGAATACATAAATTAGATTACTATATAGATATTCTGTATTTTTTAGTAATCTATTTTAACATTGTTTTCTCCTCTTCAACCTACAAATATATTTACAACATATGTAAATTACATACAAAATATATTAGCATCACATAGGTGGTAATTATATTATCATTTTTTCTTTTTTTCAAACGTCTGTTATCCTGAATTTTCCAATATGATTTTTAGAATAAATTTCAACTACATATGAATCAAAACGCAATCCAATTCAATGTGATTAAAACAAGTAGAATAATGAATTGTATCTCAAACAAACAACTTCAAAAGTCTATTCTAGATTCATACTTCAGCAATCTTAGATAACAGAAAATATACTCGATTTAAAAGATTTCTGTATTTCATAAAATACTTTTATCTTTTTAGAACAGTATATGCATATTTGTACTTTAAAAGTTAATTTGAAAAGCTTGAATCATACAAGAGCTTTCTAATGTACCCATGTACCGAGCTTTCAGTCAACAATCCCAGATCTGATCAGGATCTTAGGTTGCCAATTTTAAGAGTCATTTTTCAGGTTAACAATCCTTACATACCTATCTACTCAAGTACAAAAGACTCGTGATCAAACAAGTCAATAAACTCTCAAAGTTTTTCTCTTTTTTCTTCTTTTTTTTCTTTCAACACAATATATATACGTATTTCATTAATACAGATGCAATAAAACACAAATCTCATATAGTTCTGCTTCTATTATTTACTAAAAATATGAATCTATATCAATAAGCTCATACTTTTTCAGTAGTTTAATAAGATTTACACATAAATCATTCTACAAGTTTAATCACTCAAATTAAATGTATCCTTGATCATATGCATCTCATTTAATCCAAAAATCAACATTTCAGCTCTTTTAGGATTTCAGATAATTTATTGAGTTTCAATTAAGCATTTTGATTTCTTTTTAAAATCGTGAAATTGTTAAACTCATAAAATTCAGCAAAAACATAAGATACTATATCTAGATTTATATCAATAGTAAAATTTTGTAGCATCTTATATAAGATTCTAACATTTAAGCAGTTACAAAACTTAAAAATCTTACCGTTTCAATTATTAGATAGTTATAGCAAATTCATAAAAAATTTCAATTTCCACAGAACTTTTGCACCACCATTCTAATTCCTCTAATTAACAAAATTAGTTGGATTTTAATCTAATTACCTCCCCCCATACCTACATTTTGCATTGTCCTTAATGTAAAAGATTTTACAATAAATACAGTAAATGTTAGCAGACATGAATATTGTTTCATTGACTTAGCACCTAACTCAACGAACTTAATTTGTTGAGTTAATGAATAACTCCCCAAACTAAGTTTAAATCTAAATTCAAGATAAGCAATCAATTACATACCTTGTTATTTTGTAGCTCCTTCAATATCTTTTGATTTTTTATTCTGAAAAACTCTTCATTCACAAATAAAAGCAGAATATATAACAAAATAACAAAACATAAATTGTCAATTCAGTGTCTTGTGTGGAACCCAGGCTCCTATGACTATGGTGGCTCACAAGCAAGCCAGTTGGTTTCCTAGAATAGATACCAACAAACTAGATTGATATTTTGTTTTTCTTTTCTTTTTATAAAATAAAACTAAAACTAAAATTTTTCTTTCTTCTCTTCTAAAAATAAATGCAGCATACACACAACATTAAAAGCAGGAAATCACAGTTTAAGAATATGATTGAAAAATAGTAACAAATGGAATAAACGTGTCAGTCCAAGCAAACTTTTTAGGCATAATTCTTCTTATTATTAATTCTGTTTTAATGCAGTCCGTTTTCTTTTCTAACTTGTAAACTTGTAGTATGTTATCAATACTAAATATAAGTGTATTACCATTAATAAATTGAAATGCAAAAAGGGATCTGTTTCTATTGCAAGATAATATAGCTGTTTCTATTTCTATATATATTTCAATATATTCCTCTTCCCACTTCCATTCATTTAGGTCTTTCATAATCCATATTTGAAATTTCATCAATTCATCCCACCATCTTATCAGACATAAAGTAGGATCATCATATTTATTATACCACATTCCTAATTGAATTTTATCATATTCTGCAGACGGTGGTTCAACTATATCACTAGGTATAGTTAATATTTCTATAAAGTCATCATCATAACTGTCTATGCTTACTATGTATAAATTAGATTTAAATGCAACTGATATGCTTGTGATTAGATATATATATCCATCAAGTATGACATGTATGTTATTAATTAAAGTTTTCTGTCTTAGATATATCATAGTATTTTCAGTCCAAGATCTATTCAGAAAATTATATACACTTAAACATAAATCTTCATCCCAATTTCCAATTGGTCTCTAGTAATACAATTTTTCAAGAATGATCGAATTTTTATCAGAAAATGTTAAAGCTGACTCACAATTTTCAGTTGGTAGTTCATATCTATTAGGCCTTCCTATATTCCATTCTTCTCTAGTGATAGGATTTCTAATCAAAATATCGGGTAACAGAATTGCATACCTTGGTTTGGTTTTGTAAATAATTAATCCTTCATCTATCCCCATAATATGATCTATTTCTTCTAATGTGTTGGGTGGAATTCCAGCATTTTCTTCCATATTCAGATATTCATAGCTGATTGAACTACGATTAAATGACTTCCATTAGAGTTAAGGTTAACTCAACGAAGTAAGTCCGTTGAGTTATAGTTAACTCGACGGAGTGACCTTATATTTTATTTATTGACCTTATGGAGTTAAGGTTAATTCAACAGACTTACTTCGTTGAGTTAACACTTAGCATTTTCTAAAATTTACTCCTTGTATTAACTTCTATATTTTTTTCTCTTGCATTTTGTCAACTTAAATAATGTTAAATACATGTCATTAATGTAGTGTTCTAATTTAACTCATTTAAATCTGAACATTATATGCATATTTAACTTACTGTTCATTTCCTATTATGCATAATTTACATTTTACTTTTCAACATGTAGATATATTCAAGCATTAACCAATTATCATGCATTTAACCATGTCGTTCATAAAATTTTTAAATCTTTTAAATAGTCTTACATATCTTTAAACAGTTATGTAATATTCAATATAGTTCATCAATTCTATCATTCATTCTCAAACACGAATGTAAAAACATTTGAAATTCAAACATTCATTTATATGAATAGTTACATTTACATTCAGTCAAATATTTTTCAATACAAATATAAGTAGACGAACAATACAATTAGTCCTTTCTCCTAAGTTCATCTACTTCCTTTTAGAGTTTTTCTAATTGCTGCTCTAATTGATTTATCTGATCCACAACTCCAATAATGTATCTAGAAGGTATAGGTATCTCAACAACTACAGCATTGTAGTTTCTGTATTCCTTCACTGAAATGACTCTTGATTTTATCCTTTTATGTATCCATTTTGTGAAGTCAATACAGTCCACCATCAATATAGGTAGCAAATCTCTATAAAATAATTTCTTCTTTGTAGATTTTATCTTGGATAGGAAGACTTGACACTAGTTAATTTGGATTCTATTCACAACTACATATGTGGCCCACTTGACAAATTGACTTAGTTCAATATCATGGCATTGTCATTGGTAGACATTTTTAATCAAAATGTTAGCTACCATGTGTGCTTTACCATTTAAGTGCTTTAGTCTATTTAATAATGGTACACCAGGATTGATAGCTAAACTGTCCTTGATTTCCTGTTTTGTCCACTCAACGGTAGTTGTGCTTTCCAAAATTTCTTTCCCTTCATTTTTCAATCCTAAAATGTTGTGGAGAAGCTCTAGTGTTATTTGTACATCAGCTTGTTCCACGTTAGAAATTAATCGACTTTCTCCTTCTCTTAGATTTGCATAAAAGCAAGACACTAGATTTTCATATACTACATGCCATTTCTATTGAGAAATAAATTGCAGTAGACCCTAGAACTCAAATAATTCTTTGATTTCCTACATACCGTCCCAATTTACTGGTCTATTGTAAATAATATCATAACCCCTAATCTCTTGATATTTATTATATGCTTCCTGACTCCAAAAGTGTACTTTGTTCAAAATTGTTGCTTCAGTCAAGTCAAGAATTTGAATTTGTTGCTCTAGAGGGGTTTGTTCTTAAATTTCCTCTTCCATGTGTTGAACTTGACTTTGTTGGAAATGATCTGGAGATTCCAACCTTTTTGCTTCTGCTTCTATCTGTGGTGGAGAGCCGGCAGAACTCTCCACTCTATCTTGAATTTTTTCAAAAATTTGCTGAAGAGTCTTTCCCTCTTTAGTGGAATCTGTCAAGTCATTTCCTTCCTATTCAATATGCTCTTGTTCGGTTTCTTCTCTTTCTTCTTCCTCCTGATTACCAATCTACATTGTCATTGTTCTTTTTGATTTTGTGGTAGATTAGGATGGAGTCACACGTAAATCAGCTTCTGCCCTAATTTTAGTATCTTCTATTTGTATAGGCTGTAGATTAGTTTCAGCCTGTTTTTCTTCTTCTCCTTGCTCTTGCTGCTGCTGCTCCTACTCCTCCTCAAATTCAAATAGCAGGTTTACAAAAATTGGCTCTACAGGTCCTACTAACATTGCTGGCTCAGGTTTAATCTCTTCTTGATGTTTAAGCACTATCTCTTTTCCTTTCCTTCTTCTAATTAGCTATGCTTAATCTTCCTCTTCTTCTTCTGAGATTAAATCTACCAAAAATAGGCTCTACAGGCCCTTGAGCCACATGTACTGGCTCTTCCTATTTTACTTTTTCTATAACTATTGGTCTCGAAGGACCAGCTTCAGCTTCTTTGACAGCCATTGATCTAGCTACTTCTTGATGTTGCTCTACTTTAATTTTATATTGGGCCTTCAACTTTTCTTCAGCCCTTCTTTTCTTTATGGCATCATACAAGATATGTGCCTTGGCCATAGCCATTTCTTCATCATCTCCTTGGTCCTTTGATGTTTTGACCAAGCTAGCAAACTCTTTATCTTCTTCTTCAGTTCTCAGCCATGCAAATGTTACTCTTGGTAATGGCTCTGTTGGCAGAACTAAAGGTCCTAGCTGCTGTTCCTTAGGGATAGGTCTTTCAGCAGTCTGTTCCTCTTGTTCTTCAGTTGCAAGTTCTTCATTTCCTTTCCTTTGTTGTTCCCAGATTGCCCATTGGGCATGTCCACCAATGCGTCTTTTGAACCATAGTTGAGACTTCTGTTGAATCAATTCTAGGGCAACTTCATTATTTGGTCTGATTTTTCTCTCTCTATTTAATGCAACTTCTATAGCTACTTTGATTCTTGTTTCCATAATTTGAGGTATTTTTATGCCTAAATCTACTAAAACTTTCCTCTAGTAGAAAATGTCAGATTCTACCTTTTGTAGTTCTTTTTCTTATGTTGTATTTCTGATCTTTTACCTTGTATGCCATTCTTCAGATTCTTTGATAAATCTTGTCGTGTCAACTACTTCCTCTCAAAACTCTGGCGTCATCTTTGTCATCATGGAGTGATAGAATGGAACGGAGTCACTCTGATCTCTACTATTCTAAGTTCTAAATGATTCTGTGGATAATGCCCCCAAATCCTAAGTTTTAGTATAAATAAATCCTAAGTTTTAGGCGAGTAATCGGGTTATTTTCCCGTGCAAACTCTTGCTCTCTCATTTACTTCTCCGTGGAGTTACGGTTAAGTTTATAGACTAAGTTTGTGGACTTAACTATAGTACTTTGTTGAGTTATAGTTAACTCAACAGGGTAAGTTCGTTAACTTATCCTAGACTCAACAGAGTAAGTTTGTTGAGTTAAGCGTAACTCAATGAACTTTTCGTAAAATTATAATTAATAAAAATACTTATAATAATAGTTTTTACTTCAGTCATGATCGAAGAATTTTCAGTCTAACCGACTTAGAATTTTTCAACATTTTAAAATTTAGGTCAAATTGTTATATTCCTCGGTTGAACCGAAATTAAATTCTATTTTTTTTTTCTCTAGTAGAATCGATACTATGCTTTAGTAACACTGACATTTTTACTTAATATAATATATAGATTTTTTTATGTTTTTAATGATTTGGTCAGGCCGATGGATCCTATTGGTTGAACCGCAACGATTTTTTTCTTTTAATATATGTTTCAGTAAAATCGATAATTCCTTTCAGTTTAATCGTGACTATGCTTAAATAAGTTTTTTTTATTTTAAATAACACACACTTGGATAATTTTTTTACTAAGCAAAGCTTGAGTAGTCCTCTACTCTTACTTCTTCTATAATTCCAAAGGAACTTTTTGGAATCTTCAGAATAGGTCTAAGTCTTTGTCCATTTACTTTAAATATATTCTGATTTTTAGGATTTTCAATTTCAATAGCTCCATAGGAATAAATATTTTGAATTATATAAGGTCCTACCCACCTAGATCTTAATTTTCCTAGATGGTTATGGAGTCTAGTCATGTAAAGATATACTTCTTGTCTTACTTCAAAGGTTTTTGGAATAATTTTCTTGTCATGCTAAGACTTCTTTTTCTCTTACAATCTTCAAATAAGCTTCATTCCTAAATTCTTCTAATTCAATCAATTGTATTTTCCTATTTTTAGTAGTTTGATTTAAATTAGTGTTCAGAGTTTTTAATGCCTAATAAGCTTTATGTTCAATTTCAACTAGTAAATGACAACTTTTCCATATACTAGCCTAAAAGGTGACATACCTAAGCTTGTCTTATAAGCAGTTCTATAAGCCCAAAGTGCATCTATTAATCTATTAGCCTAATCTTTTCTAGTAGGATTTACTACTTTTTCTAAGATTAACTTAATTTGTTTGTTTGCACTTTCTACTTGTCCACTTGTTTGTGGATGATATGATGTTGCAATTTTGTGATTTACTCTATATTTTTTCATTAAGGCTTCAAAACTTCTATTACAGAAATGAGTTCCTCTATCACTGATAATAGCTTTAGGTATTCCAAATCTGACAATTATATTAGTTCTTATAAATTGTATTACTACTTTGTTGTCATTTGGTTTTGTAGGAAAAGCTTCTATCCATTTAGATACATAATCAACTCCCAATAATATATAATTAAATTGATTAGACATAGGAAATTGACCCATAAAATCTATTTCCCACACATCAAAGATTTCAACCTCAATAATAGGATTGAGAGGCATCATATTCCTCTTTGATATTCTTTCTATTTGTTAACATCTTAAACAACTTAAGCAATATTTATGAACATCTTTGAATAGTGTTGGCCAATAAAATCCACATTGCAGAATTTTGGTAGTAGTTTTCCTTGAACCAAAATACCTTCCACATGCTTGGTCATGGAAGAAAGACAATATGCTCTGATATTTAGTTTTTGGAACACAACTCCTTAAAACTAGATCAAAATATTTCTTAAATAAGTATGGGTATTCCTAATAGTAATGTTTTACTCTTGGAAAGAATAATTTCTTATCTTGTCTATTCCAATCTTTAGGTGTTAAACTAGTAACTAAGTAATTAATTATGTCTACATACTAAGGCATTGTGTTGATGGTTATTAATTGTTCATCAAGAAAATTATCCTTAATTTTAATATTTGATTTTTCTATTTGTAACCTTGATAAATGATCTGCTACTACATTCTCACAACCTTTTTTATGACAGAAATAGGGAACTACTTTGCTCAACTAAAAAGACTTTCCTTAAAACTTTTCACTCTCTTTTCTTAGTACACCAATCCTTAAGAAATTTAGCACAAGGTGTCATTTTCTGCAATAAGTCTAACAAAGGAATGTTAACTTGTAATTTTTCAAAAATTTCTCTATTTTTTTCTTATTTTTCAGGAAATATTTGTTGTAATCTTTTAGGATAGGGTGCTAATAATTGTGATTTACAAGATTCTTTTTCTTTCAATTGATTTGATTAATCATTTTTAGTCTCATTTTTAGATTTAGATTTTTCTTCATTGATTTCTAAATTTTCAGATATTACATTTTCATTATCATTTTGATTTTTGTTCTTATCCACCTTCATATTATTTTTTTTTTGCATTCTTGGTGGTATATCAGTTCCAGATCTTAATGTTATATATACATCTTCTAGATTCTCATTACTTTCATGATGTTCTTGTATTTCATTTTCATGATTATGATCTTCATCTATTTTTAATTTTAACTTACATTCTTTAAATTCTATTGCATTGATATTTTCTTTTGTCTGTATGTCTTACGAATTATGCAAGTCTGTAACATTAATGTTTTCATTTGTGTTTTCCTATTGCATAACTTGTAATTTCATTGTAAATTCGCCCAATACTTTGAGTTTTCTTTCCAAATCATCTAATCTCATTGCATTCAATTTTTGATTGGTTTTCATTATGATTTTTTCAGTTTCGTATATGATATCAATTTTAGGTTCTATATATTCTTCCTTATAGTTTAATTGGTTGACTTCTTATTGCTGTCACATGTATTGTTCTAGTTTGTCTATGTTTTGCTCTAAGCTATGCTCAAGTCTATCATACATATCCCAAACTTCTATGTCTCTCAACATATTACACTTTCAAAGCTGACCATTAGTTGGGTAAACTATAGGTTTCTCATACTCAGCTCTATTATATTAAATATAATTCATTTGTTGTTCATGGGATCTAACCATCTACAATCGTCTCAGTTTCAAATAATCAAAGATGTCGTGACCTTCCAAATTGCAGAATTTACATATGCTAACTACAGGTTTTAGAAATCTTTGAGCATAAGCATATGCCATATTCTCAATTATAAAATAAAACACACAACACTCCTCTACTATTAAAAAAAACAACACTCACAGTTGCTTAGCTTCTCAATCTTCCCCAGTAATGGCGTCGGAAAACTTGTTTGATGTGAAAGGTTAAATCAGAAAACTAGTCCTTGGCAATGACGCTAGAAAACTTGTTTAATTTGCTTTTATGCTTATATCAATAATTACTTTTAGGAGTAAACAAACAACTTTTCACACAAATTAGATATTAATTCCAATTTGTATTTTAATTGCAAGTGCACAGTGTTTATTTTATTTGTGTGCAAGTACAAGTCAATCTCATAGAGATTGAGTAAGAATTGTGTACTGATCCGATTTTTATATTGGAGTTGATATGTGTTCAGTAAACACTCCATTGATTTAAGGTTAACACAATAGACTTAGTTCGTGGAGTTATGGCTAACTCAACAGACTAACCTCGTGGACTTAAGTTAACTCCACAAGCCTATCTTTCTAGTTAAATACTACTATTTACAGAGGAATTCAGCCAATCATTGGGTGGTTTCACAGATTGTAAATAACATCAATTAAGCTCTTTAATGTTAGTTAATATTAGATTTATCATTAAGCAACACTAACATTCAGATATTTCAAACAGTAACCATTAAAATCTTTAAGTATCTAGAACGAATCAATTTCAATAAACAATAAAACTATTTTCTATTTTCTAAATCAAACATAAAACATTCACAATACTGACAATGATAACATTAATCACAATAGAAAACAAACAATACAACACTCTAATACTAAATGTAAACCCAAATAACTTGTTGTTTTTGGTATTTTTGTTTTGATATGTTCCTGAAGATGAGCGAAAGGTGAAATGTAAAAATCTCTATCGACAGTAAAAATTCTATCACTACATGCGATGCGATTACACCACTGAAAACTTAATCACTTACAATCTTGCCTCCTCTCCCTATAGAATCGTAAATCAAGAATTGCAAGATGATCTCCTCTTCAGCATACTAGCATCAACCCGAAACCAAGGCTAGAAGCTTTACAATCTCTTAAGATATGAGTCGGTGCTTGGTGAAAATAATTTCCCTTCCCACGACGCGATCACTCCTCACAGTGGTTGTCAATCATCGTGTTTGGCTCAGAATTGACCCGACATTAGGAAAGTATCCTCATAGACCTCTTATGGTTAGTATTTTGGTGGTGGTGTGGAGCTTCAAGGAACTTCTGATGCTTCTTGCAGTTAGCGCGGTTCTCCACCTTTGCACACACACTTTCTTCGTCTTTCTCCTCTTCTTTTATATTTCTTTCTGTAGTAACTGCTTTTACTTAATTGATCGATTGGATTTCCTTCATTTATATCAATGATGGTGATTTCTTCTTCATTCCACAAGTAAATTCCTATGTGATACGTGTGATTGTGGTTTTCCTTTAAATGACATGTTTCTGCAACTACTACAGTGGTATATTAGAAAATAAATGGTTCATGGAGTTACAGACAACTCAATGGACTTACTTCATTAATTTAACTATAAAACACATGCAATAAAGAAATAACTCATAAGCTTACTAACACAACGCGTTACCTTAGTGTATATTCAAGTAACTGAACGCGTATAGTTATGCTAACTTAACGAGTTATACATGTGCAGCTCACGTGACATAATAAAGCATTTAATTTCAACACGTGCATAATTCTAACTTAACGAGTGCTTATATTTCAGATACTTACGAACCTAACTATCCGATGCTTAGATGCATTTCGGATAGTTAACAGATAATTTACCGAACATTCACTTAAGTCATGCAATAAAGTTTCAACATGTGTACTTCAGGAAATAATAAAATATTCTTTAAGCATTTAAAACATAATTTTCTAGTACATGCAATATAACTCTCCAAAATAATAGAAAATTTGGATACTTAAGAATTTCACAGCCTTCAATTCACCAACAGTTCAGAAATGTACTAAATTAACGCTAATTCCTTGAAATTATGCAGATTCCTTCATTAAAGCATATAACAGTGCAATTATAATATAATGGCTTAATTCTTATATGATAAGCTAAATATTATGTAATTAACCATCATTTAACCATTAAGATTATGCATTTTTTCATTCTAAACAGCGAGACATTGATAATAGGCCCTTACAAGACATGCATATATATCACAAGGTTAAAAGAATATTGAGAGATCAATTTATATAAGTGATCATAAATAAAGATAAAATCTTACTTATGGTGTAGGTTGACTTGCTTGAGAAAAAATATTATTACTAGATGGAGTTAAAGGATTTTCCTATTTTTAAAATGATCAACATTGAATATATATATATGGATATATGTAAACATGTTTGACATAATAATTAATAAAATAAGCTACAATTAAGAAATTTTCTACTTCACTTACTTTATTTCTTTCATTCATCTCTCTAAGGAGATCTCTCATTTCCTTTATTTGATCTTGAACATTTCCTTCTATATGATTTATTTTATTAGAATGCACATAACCACCTATTATGGAACACAACCTCCTTTGTTGTGGTTTGAAAATATTTGTAGGTCTTGAACCCCACTCCTAAACATTGTACTTGTCCACAATGTTCTTTTCTAAGCATCTAGGTGTATGTGGGTTGGTGTGTCTTGTTAGGAAGCAAGGAGGAATTGTTGCTACATTCCTCTACCTAGGGTGGTATAAACATTGACGAGTGGGAGACGGGAGAACAACATTGATTGATCTCTCGAAAAATGTAAAGAAAATATGTAAAATTCAGAGTTGCCATTTTATTTTGAGGATAAATAAGGAAACCAAATTGGGACTGTGATGAAAGCCAAGAAATGGGTAAGGGTTTTATGGTACTAGTGGAGAAGGTATTAGGCACCCCCAACCAGCCCAAGAAGCTTGACCTCTCCATAGATAAAATTGACATGGGTAGTTCATGGCATCTAAGGTCTACCTTCGGAGTTTTGTACATGTAGGGTGGCAATTGGGATGATCTTCTAAGATGACGTTAGCAAAAGCAAGACAATGACAAAAAAAAAGAGGTGCGTTGCAAGAAAGGGCATGTCATGTGAGGCCTAGTTGGCCAAAACCAAGGATGTAGAAGGCCAAATGGTAGGTGCCATAGGGAGAAGGACTCTAGGGTGGAGTTGTTGTAAGGGATGAGCACTTAGCTCGGCCATAGGCTTGACACCCAGTCAACTTCCCAAAATTGACACCTCACTAGTGGGTTTTCACCCTCTCAACCTGGCCCCAAGACATAAAATACAATATGTGATTGAACACAAAATTGGTAACTAGAAGAGTGAGAAAAAACATAAAAATAAAAACAGCGTAGGAAAACCTATGTGAGGATCCACACAAGACCGTTGGGTGAAAGGTGGATGGTCAAGATGAAGGAGCAATAAACGATTAGACCGAGGGAGTGATAGTCACATTTGGGTGAGTAATGGTCAGATTGGGTCATATAATGGACGGTTAGATTGAGCAAAGAAAAATGGTTAGACCAAGTTGTGTGACGGTTGCACCAACCTAGTAGGTAGTATAATCGAGGAGTAGGGGAAAAAAATAGGTAGGAGGTAATTGCCGAGCGTAGAGGTAGTTTGGCCAAACTAAGAGGCGACTAGGGAGAAGGAAAAGGAAATTAGGGCCACTATCCAAGGGTCACAAATTGTGGGCCACGAGTCCAATGGGCCATTGACTACTCAACTTGGAAAAATAGGCTACGAGAGTCCAATTCTGGGAGCATCCTTCTCCCTCTTGATGTTTGGATACAAAGCATCGATCGATGAAGTAGGGGAGGAAAGTGAGGCACAAGATGTACTCATAGTGTCCTAGGCCCCAAGTGGGCATGAAAGCAAGCACAAAAAAACATAGTAATCAAGCACTCAAGCAAAACACATGCTTGACAAAAACTATTGACAAGAAGAAAGAAAAGATGAAAAGACCATCATGAAAATGCGACTTGACCTTGAATGATTTATCAAGGGAGTGTGACACTTGACTCAATTGCTCGATTGAGATTGAGGAGAAGAGGCAACCCACGAGGTTGCAGCAAAAACCATAGAAACCAAAAGTAGAAAGGAAAGTGGAGAGTTAATCATTTTAGGAGTGTGTTGGGTTAAGTGGTACAGGTGTGGAATATGCCACAAGATACACCATGTTTTGTTTGCTTAAGTGTATTTTTTTTATAAGTAATAAGTAATTTTCATGAACAAGATCTTAAATCTAATCTGTTAAATTAACTACATGTGCACAACATCTATTGTATAAGTGTGCAAGTACAGGTCGAACCCATAGAGAATTATCGAAATCACTTTGCTTAATAAATTTTTATAGCTAGGATATAATGTATATTCACAATATGCTCACTCCGTTGATTTACAATTAACTCAATGAACTTACCTCGTTGAGTTATGTTTACTCAACTCAATGAGCTCTCAAGTAACTTTAAATTAGAATTGTAGTTTGTAGTAGAATATGGCCATCTATTGGGCGATTCTATATATTACAAACAACATCAATTAAGCTCCTTGAATGCTAATTCATTTTACATCTATCATTTATCAATTCTAGCATTCCATAAATCCAAGCAATAGATTCTTAAATCAAGATTTCAGAGATTTGTACTACAATACGATCTTCTATAACTAAAATTTAATAAATATAAAACATTAAACAATACTTACAATACAAACATAAACAATACAACATAAATTCAATAAGTATAAAACATAGATAATGAGTTTTGTTATTTTTGTTTTGTTTTTGTTCCTTTAGATGAGTGAATGGTAAAAGGTAAAATTCTCTATTGATGGTAAGAAAAACTTTTGTCACTACATGCGATATGTTTACACCACTAAAAACTTAACAACTTACTATTAAGTGCTCTTCTCCCTATTGGATTATGAATTTAGACTTTTGTAAATTAATTTCCTCTTCAACATAGCGACATCAACCTGAAATTAAGGTTAGAAGTTTTACTGTCTCTTGAGAGATGAATTGGTGCTTAGTGAAAATGGTTTCCCTTCTTGTGATGTAATTACTCCTCACCGTGGTTGTTAGTTACCGTGTTTGACTTGGAATTGACCCAACATTTAGAAAGTATTCTCACAAACCTTTAATGGATGGTGGTATTGGTGGGAGCTCAAAGAATGGTTGACACTTTCTGTAGTTATCGTAATTCTCCCCCTTCTCTTCGTTCTTTCTCTTTTCCTTTTATATTTCTTTCGATATTAACTACTTCTACCTAAATGACTGGTTAGATTTCCTTCCTTCATATCAATGATGGTGATTACTTCTTCATTCTACGATTTAGATCATGGTGTAATTTGTGCAATGTGGTTTTCTTCGAATTTCCTATAATTGCTCACAATTGAATATTAAAAAATAATTGATTCATGGAATTAGTGTAACTCAATGGACTTACTCCATTGACTTAACTCTTAATTTAATGGATTGACCTCATTGAGTTAAGCTCAATATATGTATCACGTGCAATAAAGAAATAACTTATAAGTTTATAATGCTAACATAATACGTTACCTTAGAGTTTAATAAAGCAACTTAACGAGTTAAACATATGCAACTCACGTGACATAATATAACATTAGTAAACTTTGAATTCAACACGTGCAAGGAAAGTAAAGATAAATTTTTCTTATTATAAAAGAGGACAAATTCTTGGGAATTTGACTCTCCTCCCAAGAAAGTCAATAAATTTTTTCTTGCACAAACTCTCCTATGAGCATTCACCTCTCGACATCAACATTGCTATGCCTCCTCCCTTGTCAGCATTTGACCATTGTCATGCCTCCAAGCATTCGACCACTACTAGGCTTCCTCCTCCTCACCTCCTCTATGACCATGTGCTTGCTTTGCAACTAGTCATAATCTTGATTGTCTACTAATTGATAAGGTGGTGGTGCATTCTTCAATCTCTCCTAGGTAATGAGAAGTTACAAAAGATCTTTGGTAGCATGACCATGTTGGATTTTTGAATGTTTTTGTGTTGATCAGAATCCTTATTTCTTGAAGTGAACTCGTCTATGGAGATGGTTCCCTATTACTTGAAGTGAATTTTTCTCCATGGAGATGAGATGATTTTTTGCAAATTCCCATTGCTTACCATTATCTGATAACTTTAGTGGTAAAACCCAATGGTAATTTGGCTACTTGCTCTTCTATGTTGTGCCCTTACAACTGCCGATTGATTTTTTTACACAAGGTAGGGAAAGATGTTTGAGAGTGATGCATCTAATTTTATAGGAATTCAAAAAATCCTATAAAATTATTATAGAGGTGTTAGAATAATTATAATAATGGTAGAGTTAATAGAATAAATTTACTTAAAAATCTTAAAGATAAGTTGGTTGAATTTGATCTTGAACATGAAGATATTGAAGTTTTTGAAAAAATATTTAAAATGAATAGTACTTTAAAAATGAGTCAAAAACAAAAAAAAGAAATGGTAGATAAAATGTATGATGATAATATAAGAGCTATGACGTCACTTTTGAATCATTACAAATGAGTTGTATGAAATTGTTATGGACTTCTATAACTACTTTGATTTTTGTAATGGTTTATGGTAATATTATGAACAATTAATATTTGATGTCGTTATTATAATATTTGACCTTTATTATATTGAAAATTTCTTTAAATATTATACAATTGTTACTTATGTTATCACTAAGAACTCTAATTTATATTACAAATTTGAGAATTGATAATATTGCAAATGCCATGTGTGTATCATTAAGATTGTAATGAAACTTGTAATATTTTTTATTAATTATGAGATTGTTAATCTGTCACTAAAGGTCATATTTCTTGTAGTGAAGGCAAGGTCAAGTCACTTAGGGACATGGATAGATCAATGGGTTTTGAGAAATCTTTGCTTAATCCTTTTCATAGAAAACTCATATTCACACCTTTCCTAAGGGTAAGCACATCCTAAGATGGTTCCCTTATTACCTAGACATGCTTTTGAGAAATTGAAAAGAAATTAGAAGCTTAGTTGAATAATTGCACTTTTCATTTCTTCTTTCCTTTCTTCTCACCTTATTGATTAGTTGAGCGTATCAACCATCGCTAATAACTTTTGATCGACATTTGACAGCTCTTTCATAGTTCTCAATCATCGACCACCTCTATTCACTGTCTAACGTGGGGCTAAAATTTACCCTTGTATGACAGATATGGCGATGCCCTCATGCCAAATTATAGGTGAACTTTCATCACACGCATTAGATTTGTAGAGACCACGTTGAAATACATGCATGTGATGGTTCATTGTTAGTCGTCATATGTGATGCAAATTATGGCACTCATTCAAAGGTTAATCATGTATTTATTGTTTTGGTTCATTCTTGTTCCTTATTACTTATGGGGTTAGTAATGACACAAGATAACTTTTCTAGTCAGTATCACCCTTATTTCTATCTATAAAAACATGGAGAATTAAAGTGACTATATAAATTTTATTATTAAACTTATATATATATATATACATAAAATTTTTAGTTTAATTAAATAAGAGTATTGGCCCTTGATCTAAAGGTTTAAAAATTCACCACTTTTGTTAAATTTCATTAATTAATTTTTAAATAAAAATAAAAACTAACATAACTAAAAAGTTAAACTTTTAATACATAGTTGATTATGCTATAGAACACCTAGTTATATAAATGGATTTTAGTTTTGCAAATAAAATAATTAAAAAATAGTTGGCTCTAGGAAATTATTCTTGACGGCAGCACTAGCTAGGAATATTTTACCATTAACTTATTACTAGAATAATAATGCACGTGCAAATTTCATTAAGGCATTTCAACAATCCAATAATGTGGATCTGGTATATGGAAGCTAGCCACTTTCTCAACTCTTCCCTTGGTAATATTGTGAGAAGTATGTGTAAATTAAAGATATATAATTTAAAAAATGAAAAGTAATTATTGCTTTGCTGGCAATAAGGAAAGCAAATTTAATTTAGATACATGTACTAATGTTGCTTAGGTTCAGTTGTTTTCTCTTTTCAATGTTAAGATTTCTTGTCATGTTTCAAATCTTAATTTTTAAGAATTTTTAATTCGTGATGAAAGAGATTGCAAGAAGGTTTTTAATCATTCTCGTACATAATCTCGTGTACCTAGTTTTAAAATTTAGCATTTATTTTTGATCATCGGTCTCAGTGCATAAAATAACTCATAATTTTTGTAAGATTATCATTATCAAAAATCATTTGAGACATGAAGAATGTAAAAAAAAATTACTGTTATAAAAAGGTTACCATTATTTTCCTTACGATCGAGAGTCTCGCTGCCTTAAATACTGAGTAACTACATGATACAAATAACGAAGCACAAGGCTAATAACTACAAAGTAAGATTTCTCGTCTCTCGTTCGTAAGTAGAATATTAATATTCTTTCTCGTTCAGCATAATCAACCATAGCAATTAATGCATGGCCGGCGGAAAAATGCTCCCAGTGGACGTTTCGCCTCCTTCACACACGCTTGCGACGATATCAACGTACACCAGATATTCCACGGTAAGATATCAAAATCAAGGTTGGAATCAATGGAGAAATCTTATTGACTAAGAAAAAAATATCAACGTTGGTATATATTATATCCTCTCTCTCTCTATATACATATGGAAAGTTCAACCTTTGTGTCAAATTTTCGTATGTATGGTGCAACACTTCCACATCCTCTGGTGCTTATTTCTCTCTTTCTTTCTCTAGGGATGGAGAATGCCGGAAAAGACAAGGAATTGGGCTTCCAATTTTCTCCCTTTCCACTGGATGGTCCATTCTGTTCCCCTTCTTCTTCTTCTTCTTCTTCCTCTTTTTCTTCTCTTGCCGCTTTCGCTCCGTCCACCGGTTGGACTACTCCGCCGCCACCAGTATCGTTGCCATCGGGTTACGCATTTCCAGGCATGCCGACTTCAACGGCAACAGGTGGAAGGTGGTCTGATTCTACTTCCTCAGCTGCTGCTGCTACACCCGTGGGCGTTTCGCAGGGTTTCAGGTTGGTGGGTGGTAAGAGAGATCAGGGTATGGAGTTAGGGGATACGAGTGACGTCCAAGTGTGGAGTTACTCCCTTCCTTCTATGCTCTCCCAATCAGGTTTGTGCATCCACACACCCATTTCTTACTTTTATTTCTTAAACTAAGTCATGATTTTTCTACTCCATCGAACATATCGACTGAAATTGTAGGTCTTCCCTACGACCATCATCCTATCGCATGCTCACATCATCATCAAAGCAATGGAACCGATCCCTTTCCGATGACCTCTGCAATATTGGACGGCAGACATAAAGAACTCGAAGATACGACAAGCAAACATGAAGTTTCTACGAGAAATGACTGCTTGAATCAAGGCTGCGACAGACGCGTGCAAACGTCGTCCCCAACTCGCAGAAGAAGCAGCCTTCACCAGGTCCACATGAGCACCAGCACAAGGTTGAGTTTTCTAGCCTGTGGTGTGGATGCTAGTTTCCAGGGGAGTTTAATGCCAAATGCTATGGGGCAGTCGCAAGCTTCTTGTGAAAATTTTCATGCAATTTGGCCATCTCAAGTGTGGATTAATCCCTCTTCAGATGAAACCGTAAGCTCCCATCTTGTACATATGAATTTGGCACTAATTTTTGCTCTCGACCATCTTACAAGTCACCACAGTCTAAAGCAGTGCCATCTAAATTCTGATTGGAACTTCCAATACAAAACTTTTGTTAATTGTTAACTTACCCGTGTACTCCTCTTCTATTTTCAATTGCGTTTAGGTATTCCCTTATCTCATTGATACAAAATAGAGATCTTATAAAAAGAAAAACCTTCTATTTACTTCAACTTGCCATCTTTTCTTATAAGTTGTAGGTGTCAAGCACTCAAAATGATTGAATAAACTTTGTTGGAATGCATTGGATTACGAAATATAGAGTTAAAATCCATTAAGATTTGCATTGAAACTTTGCTTTAATATCACTGTGGCCTGCCTTATGGAGTAATATTGTTGTTATTATTGTTGTGTTAGATAAGAACATCCGAGTGTAAACTTTCTCATGTGCTCTTTGTAGGCGCTATGTAAGACATACCTCCTAAAGGCTACTCTAGGAAATATGCCTAAAGATTTTCTGATATGTTGTAAATACGTGAAAGGGTAAAAGTGATTACATAAATTTTAGCATTAGATAACTACAATTGCATGATAAAAGTTTTGCTTAAATTGAATAACTGTTATCCTAGATAACAACACTTTATCTGAAGGTCTTAAAATTTATCAATTTTCATTATATTCTTATTTTTAGTTTTAAGTAGAAAAAAATTATATTCTAGATTAAGTTGAAATTTTAATGCATAGTAGATTATACCATAGATAAAGTAATAGCGTGACTAGATTTTATAGTTTTAATTTATAAATTAAGAAAAAGAGGTGTCACTAGAAAAGTTCCCTAGAAACACATATAGAAACCTTTTCTAAAATAAAAGGGTTTATTTTTCCTAGAGGCATCTCTAGAAAATATTCCTAGAAATGGAAAGGAAATATTCAATGTATGGATAAAAATTTTACTTAAATAACTATTGATTTTTCGTCTAGCTTTCTTGAAATTCATCAATTTTTGTTAAAATTCAACCATTGCTTTTAAATGAAAAGTTGTTAGCAAATATAGCTTAGATTAAATTAAAACATTAATATATAGAGTATTATATTATACATTAGCTAATAATATAAGTAGATTTTAAATATTTAATGTTAGAGTATATATATATATAGGATAAGAGGTTCCTTTAAAAAGGTTTGCTAAAGCCACTTTTAGGAATACTTTTCTCAAATAAAAGGGTCATCATTCTTAGAGATACCTCTAGGAATATTTCCTAGAGGTGTTTCATATTAATCCCTTTTGAATGCATATGGAATTTAGTATAACCTATAGTTTTCAATTTTAGATGATTAAAAATACATGGTAAAACTTTTTCTTAATTGAATAACTATTGATTTCTTCATAAGTCTCTTTAAATTTTCTGATTTTTGTTAAATTTCTACCACAGATTTTAAAAATAGAAACTATTAATCAACTTAGATTAATTTAAATTTTTAATAGATAATAGATTAGCCAATTATATAATTAAACTTTTAAAAAAAAATAAGAGTTGCCTCTAGAACACTTTTCCGATACAAAAGGGTCATTTTTCCTAGAGGTACTTGTAGGAATTATTTGTAAAGATATTCCTAAATTTTCTTATAAATATATGGAGGGATAAAAGGGTCTTTATGGATTTTAATTATATTAAAATTAAATGCATGATTTGATCAGCTACCTATTATTTTCTAGTGTAGGTATAAGATAAGTATTGTGTTTAGCAAGAAAAAGGATTTGCAATTCTCTGTGCAAGAAATCATTTTTGAATGTTAGGAGAGTTGCTTGTTAGTTGTAAAAGAAATCAATTTTGTTTTGACTGCTATCTTGCAGGACTTGGAAAAGAGAGGGCTGGTACTTCTAGTACAGAAAGAACTAAGGAAAAGCGATGTTAGCAGGCTTGGAAGGATCGTCTTACCAAAAGTATGAGCTCGCCACACCTTTGCCTGGAAATATTTTTGTTTGCGACCTCGGTTAAAATAAACTAAGCTAGTGGAAAGCTGTGATAGATGCAAACGGCATTAACCTTTTATTTTTTCTGTGAATTTTCATATCATCAGAGGATACTATACGCTTGTTACTATAACATATCATCAGAGAATTATCGAAGAGAGAGAAAAATCGAACGTTTAGTCGACTATGGGAATGGGGAGAGGGAAGGAACAAACTGTTTTGATGGATAACAACACTTTTGTGCACTTTTCATCTCCACTAATCATATCTGTTTATGTTTCATACTTGAAGAGGGATGCTGAGGAAAATCTTCCAAGCTTAGTGGAAAAGGAAGGTGTTATGATGCAAATGGAGGACCTGTCATTCCCGGTCTTATGGACATTCAAGTACAGGTATGTACAATGCTGATAGCGGCATTCTTAGATTTTTACAGCTTAGCTTAATTTCTTGCATATAATGATCACTTGTCCTGGACTTTTATTTTATTTTATTCCCAGGTATTGGCCGAACAACAAGAGCAGGATGTATATCATGGAGAACACAGGCAGGATTTTATACATATTCTAGCTAGCACGTTTACTTGATCAATTGCATGGTTTCACCTCTGATAACCGAGTTCTCGATCGTTTAGGTGATTTTATAAGAATGCACGGTCTTCAAGTAGGCGATTTGTTCATCATTTACAGTGGGTACGAGCCCGGGAATTACGTAAGCGAATGATTTCATTTGATTCGTGTTGTTCAATTCCAGGCTTCTAATTAATCCCCCACTAATTAAGGCTGTGCACTTTGTCTCCGAAGACTGTAAGGGGAAGGAAACGACGTTGCCCATCATCATGTGCTACAAGCTTTCAACGGCAATAATGAAAATTGCAAGGTCGCAAGGAAGAGAAGGTTTTTTCTTTCTTATGATTTTCAAGTTAGAGACCGGGAAAAGCATCGTTGCTCACAATGCAGGCATCGTTTCCAATTCCGACAGGAAACCAATCGTTTGTACTTTTTTCCCCTAAGTGTGGTTCTGACCACTTGGGTTCATTTGTTCATGGCTACAATATAACGTAGTAATATCACAATAAAATTGGCCTAAAACAGATGAAATCTATTACTATAAGACTTAAATTTGTCACTACAGGAAAATCCTCTGTCACTAAGGCCTGTTTGTGCATATTTTCTGTTGAAAAATTAAACAACATGAGATCTAGAAAATAGTGGAGAATAGAAAGGAAAAGAAATAACAGGAAATAAAATGATGTTTGTGTACACCAAGAAATGATAAGAAATGACATAAAAGTTTGAACTATTTGTACATACCAGGAAATGATATGAAATGACAGAAAGATTTTTTAAATAGTTTAAATTTACCTTTATAAACCATTTTAAACATATATTATGAATATTTCTAGATTTTTGATGTATTAACTTCAAATAACTATACAAAATGCACAAATGAAATAATTTTTTCATCAAAAGTAAAATTCATTAGAACTACATTGAATACATTTTTTTACATATTATCCCTCTCCCACATGGAATACATAATTCTTTCATGCATTACATCAACTACTACTTTCATTCATTCCATGCTCAAATTAATAGAACAATGTACATTATCTTCTTCAACATTTTTAACAAATTATTTATTTAATACAACATTTTCTTCATTCAATTCATCTACTAGATCTTATAATAAGTCTTCTCGATCTACTCTTCTAATGAAATTATGGATAAGAAAACATTCTAAAACAATTTTAACTTGTGTTTCAAATAGATATGACATGTAACCGCATAAAATTGCAAATCGATGCTTGATCACTCCAAATGTACATTCTATAATATTTCTCAATTGAGAATGTCTGTAATTGAAATTCTCTATTGCATTACTTGGAACTTGATTTTGATCATATTCTGATAAATGACATCGTATACCTCGAAATAGAGAAATAAATTCTAGACGATCTGAGAATTTTGCATCTACCAGATAATACTTACTTGCACAATATACATAACATTTAGCATTTTCTATTATTTACATTTATATAAACAAATAATTTGAATGGCAATAGTGTTGTCATACCAGGTGTTACTTCAAGCCCATGTGGTTGAGAAGTTGCATCTTGTAAAATCCTTGCATCTATAGTTGATCCTTCCCAACCAACAAGTACATACGTGATTTCTATATTAAAATTACAAGCTGCCAATACATTTTGTGTTAATTTTCCTTTCCTATTCCTATATTTAGTAGTTTATTGTCCATAAATTGTGGCATTGACATGTGTATCATCAATAGTACCAATGCAATCCTATATTGAGAACATGTAAAAAATGTATTGTTAAACATCTATGTAAAATACATTCAATAAAATAGAAGAACAACATAATAATATAATTCACATTTTATCTTAAAATATGGGTAGACCTTTGGATCATTACGAATTCAACTTGGTGTTGATGATGAAGGTTTTGCTATAAGTATATCATGTAATTTGATTATAGCATTGACAAGTTCATTGAAATATGTGCTAATCGTCCAAGCAGATCTTCAAAAACGCTTAGTAGTTACTCCATATTGTTGGTTCTAACCAACTGCAACAAGAAAAATTGCGAATTTCTCTTCTACACTTATATGTTGACTATCTTGTATAACTTTTTCTCTTTTAAGCAACTCACAAAATTCCATAAAAATAGTTTGACTCATGCGATATATTTTTCGATAGTTTTATGATCGGTGAGGTATTGATGAATCTAATAATGTCCTAGTATATTGTTCTCTCTCCCTACTATATATTTGTTTAGTATAATTCCTTCTAATATGTGTAATATTATGTGCGACTCCTCTACACGCTTGAGTAATTATGTTGCATATTGGTCTTCGCCTCTCTAATCGTCATTGGGAACTTTCATCGTAGTTGTCCATGTAGAGAAAAACTATATGTAAAAAAACAAATATGTCAAATATATCAAAAATTAACCAAATGGAAGTACCTAAGAATAAAAGTAGAGTGCACAATTGATAATAGTGTTGTCAATAAAATAAAGAAGGATAAAATATTCTTTCAATAACAACATAGCTCGCAAACATCATAATAACAACAACAAAGTCCAATTACAAATTATTACAATATCATAATAAAATGTTCAAACAGAGGTGCATATGACAAATAGTAGTTCACATTCTCTCAATATAATGTCTTATCTACGTAACTTGTACAGCATTAGAAGGTAACCCTAAAAAAATAGCTCTTTTAATAGGTTGTTTTAGCAAATCCAAGCACAATATCTTCTTTGCATTTGTAAGACTCTTAAGATCAAATATTTGGGGAATAACTTCATCCATTTCTCTCTTGAGTTCTGATTTCTGCCACTTGTCATCATTTTTTGCAATATTCGCCATACTTTTACTTAGTTTATTCATTGATATAGCAATTGAATGAGATGATTTAGCATGTGGTCAGGTTCTTTTCCTTGACTTTCTATCGACATTTTCACTTGTATAAGGGCTTAGTGAATGTTCATCCTCTCTACTATTAGGAAGTATGGGAGGAACTTGAGTATTGAATACAGGGAAGGTGTCCACAGGTTCTTGGGGTTCCACATGTTGTGACGCTATGAAATCTTGGGGAATGTGACTATTCACTCTAGTTGCCATATTTCCATCAAACAATGTATACAAATCATCATATATTGTACATGACTTTTCCCAACATGCTTTACATTCTGGATGTTGCTATAAGAAATAAATGAAGAAATTACTTAATATATGAAAGTTCAAAGAAATACATGAATACTGTCAAATAAAATAACATACCTGCACAAATTCATCCCAAATTTCTTTGGGAATGTTAGTATGTCCATGGATGTAGTCCCACCCCCATCCACTTTGTTTGGAAATTTTTGTATAATTTTTATACATTCTCCTCCATGTTTTCATTCTACTTTCTACATGTTTTTTCTCAACATTGGCATTAGTTTTATCATTGTATTCAGCAATTACTTTTTGCCATGTCTTAGCTCTAATCTTCCTATCATGTGCTTTAACATTTCCCTCTCTTATTTTTGATGCTCTAGTTCACGTACTTTTTTCTCACAAAAGTTATATTCCTATATTATGTTCATTAACAAAGCTAGAACATAAAAATTTCATCTTATCTATATTATATTCCTATATTCTCTCAGGTTCATTAATAAATTAATACATGCAACAACATAAATGAAATATCAAATACATTGCCAACAACGTACAATTGAAATACAACATAAGAGTAATGGATTTAAACAACTCTTTTCCTATTTCATAGCATTAACAACATTTGTTCTTTTGTAGATAATATGATTTTGTTCAAGAGATAAATCATAACAATTGCATGTTATTAGGCATGATTCAAGTGTAAGTCAACATGAAATAGAAGTTACTATCAAAAATCATAAGGCTCTATTAGTGACAAGAAAAAAAATATTTATTTGCTTATACTAAGGTTAGAATAGAAAATAACTCAAGTTTGGAAGGGAAGCAAAATCTCCTCTCGAACACCCTTCAAAGCCTTATGAAATCCTTCCCAACTCCTCTTGTCAAACAAAATCAAAGAAAGAAAAAATAACTACATCCATAAACAACATAAACTTATACAACAAGGGACAACCTACATAATAATGATCTACAGAAATTTTGGACTATTGCCTCATGATTCCAAAGTTATAAAACATGCCTTATCTGTTTTATGATTTTTCATAGCATAACATGACTTGCATTCACTTGCATTTTTCTATTTGCGATAATACGCCCAAATCATATTTTCGTTTAAAGATTGCAAGTCGAAAACCCCTAAAATCATTGATTTTGTGATGCACAACTGAAATAAACACACACATTACCTTGAATAGTTGAGAATCAAGTGAGCGATGACAACGATTTGTAGATGCGAGCGGCGATGATACACGAGTGGCGATAGCGATTTGCAGACGCGAGCAACGATAGCAAAGAGCGACGCACTAGAGAACTCGCACACAATAGTTGAGAATCAGGAGAGTGGCGACGATATGCAAGCAGTGATAGTGATTTTTGGATGCAAGTGATGACGATATGCAAGCAATGATAGCGATTTCCAAATGTGAGTGGCGACAACGAAGAGCAACGCATTAGAGAACTCGCACACAATGGTTGAGAATCAGGCGAGTGGTGACGATATGCAAGTAGCGACAGCGATTTTCGAATGTAAGTAGCGACGATATGTGAGTGATGAATGTGATTTCTGAAGCGACGATGAAGTGGCGACACGAGATGTGCATGGGCAATCATTTCAGCTCGTTTCCGATGGGGGGGAGGGGAGAAAGGAACGAACGATGGCTTTTTATATTAAGGTAATAAGGGGAAAACTTTTTCCCCTATTTCCTTTATTCACAAATAGGGGAGACTATGGGAAATGATTTCCCTCCATTTATTTTCACCTCATTTCCCATGGTTTCTTCCCTACACAAATCCCCCCTAAAACTCCTATCATAATATATATATAAACTTTCAAAATTCGTTACTATTGTAATAGATGGAATTTGTTTATCTATGACCAAAGATTATATATAGTGACAGATTAGATCTGTCATTATATTTTGGTAAAATCTATTACTATATGTAATCTATTGAAACAAATAGAGTTAATTACTTCATTCATTACTAAAAGACAACATATAGTGATAAATTAGATTCATTATTATATGTTGATAGAATCCATCACTATTTATTACATATAATGACAAATTCACATCTGTCATTATATGTCAGTAGAATTCATTACTATTTGTTACATCATGTAACATGAGTTTTTCTTGATCCTTTATATTTCTAAGAACAAAAAGCATCTTATTTTTTTCATATGCATCTTGGGATATATATATATATATATGCATTAAGGGATATGTATTGTTGTGAAAAGTTAAATTAGAAACTTGTCTACTAGGCAGTGCTAGAAAACTTGATTGTTTCCTTGACAACGACATTAGAAAACTTATATAGATTGGAAACTTGTTTGATTTGTTTTTATGCTTATATTAATAAATTCTTTTAGAAGTAAACAAACAACTTTTCACACAAATTAGATATTAAGTCCAATTTGTATTTTTAACTGCAAGTGCACAATGTATATTGTATTTGTGTGTAATTATAGGTCGATCTCATAGAAATTGAGTAAGAATTATGTACTATTTTGATTTTTTATATTAGAGTTTATATGTGTTTAGTTGAGCACTCTGTTGAGTTACAATTAACTCAACAGACTTAGTTTGTGTAGTTATGGTTAACTCAACAGACTAACCTCATGGACTTAAGTTAACTCTACGAGCCTACCTTTTAGTTAAATACTGTTATTCACAAAGGAATTCAACCATCCATTGGGTGGTTCCACATATTGTAAATAACATCAATTAAGCTTTTTAATGTTAGTTAATCTAAGATTTGTCATTAAACAACACTAACATTCAAATATTTTAAACAATAACCATTAAAGTCTTTAAGTATCTAGAATGAATTAATTTCACTAAATAATAAAACTATTTTCTATTTTTTGAATCAAATAAACATAAAACATTCATAATACTGACAATGATAACATTAATCACGATACAAAACAAATAATATAACACTTTAATACTAAATGTAAATATAGATAATGATTTGTTTTTGGTATTTTTGTTTTGATATGTTCCTAAAGATGAATGAAAGGTGAAATGTAAAAATCTTTATCGATAGTAAAAACTTTTGTCACTACATGTGATGCGATTACACCATTGAAAACTTAATCACTTACAATCTTGCCTCCTCTTCCTATAGAATTGTGAACCAAGAATTGTAAGTTGATCTCCTCTTGAGCATACTAGGATCAACCTGAAACCAAGGTTAGAAGCTTTATGATCTCCTGAGATATGAGTCGGTGCTTGGTGAAAATGACTTTCCTTCCTACGACACGATCACTCCTCATAGTGGTTGTCAGTCACCATGTTTGGCTCAAAATCGACTCGACATCTGGAAAGTATCCTCACAGACCTCCGATGGTTGGTGATTTTGGTGGTGTTGTGGAGTTTCAGGGAACTTCCGATGCTTCTTGTAGTTAGCACGGTTCTCCACATACACTTTCTTCATCTTTCTCTTTTTCTTTTATAATTCTTTTAGTAGTAACTGCTTTTGCTTAAATGATCGGTTGGATTTCCTTCATTCATATCAACGATGGTGATTTCTTCTTCATTTCACGAGTTAATTCCTATGTGATATGTGCAAACGTGGTTTTCCTTCGAATTTCCTATTTTTGCAATTGTTATAGTGGCATGTTAGAAAATAAATGGTTTGTGGAGTTAGTGTAACTCAAGGGACTTACTTTATTGACTTAACTATAAAACACGTGCAATAAAGAAATAACTTATAAGCTTATAACATTAACACAATGCGCTACCTTAGTGTATATTCAAGTAACTCAACACGTATAGTTATGCTAACTTAACGAGTTAAACATGTGTAGCTCATGTGACATAATAAAGCATTTAAATTCAACATGTGCATAAATCTAACTTAACGAGTTCAGATATACAACTTACAATTTTTACTCGCTAACTCAATAAGTTCTCACGTGATCTTTTTACACCTTTAAACTTGTAACTTAACGAGTTGGCACGTGATCTTTTAACAAAAAGAACACTAACTCAATGAGTTGTTACTGTATACCTGAATATTCTTTTAGCATTTAAAACATAACTGTTCGATACATGAAATATAACTTTCCAAAATAACAGACAATTTGGATACTTAGGAATTAAAAAGCTTGTAATTTACTAACAGTGCAGAAATATACTTAATTAATGCTAATTCCTTGAAATTATGCAGATTCTTTCATTAAAGCATATAATAGTGTAATTATAACATAATGGCTTAATTCTCATATGATAAGCTAAATATTATGCAATTAACCATTATTTAACCCTTAATATTATGTACCTTTTCATTCTAAATAGGATATTCAAGGATTAATAACTAATTATGTACTTTATACCTTTCTATAAGAATGATGCCTCATATGCATTGAACATATCAAATATATATTTAGACAAATCAAATTTCATTATCATTTGTAAACAAAGGTACAAGTTAATAATGTATAATGTAATTCTTGTAAATAAAGAAAAACAACAAAAAATATTTTGAATTTGTTGTCAAATTTTCTATGCCATTATAAGGGGACTTCAAATAGCTTAGGCTCTTGTTTAAGAGTATTTAATATTATAAATAATTTATACTCTTGTTTAAGAGTATTTAATATTTAATATTATATTTTTTATAAATAATTTATACTCTTGTGTAGGAGTATTTAATATTTTATATTAAGTTAGAGTAAATGTAGTGAAAATCAAATTTGAGAAACAAAACACTCTTTTTTAATCTCAAATCTTTTTATCTTTATTCAATCAATGTAACTTTACATAATTTATCAACTTACAAAATTTATGCCTTACAAAATTGACTGGATAACATAGACAATTGACACATGCTTCTTCCTTGATCTTTGTGCTTTTCAAAATTTAACTCTCTTCTAGTTTCCAGCTTTGCTTATCAACTTCTAGTTTCTTGCAGCTTTCTATCCCTATCTCTTCTATTGGCTTATAATGGTGTATTCTCTTTTGACAATTGGTATGCTCTCTTTCCAAATTATTAGTGTAACATGTTAATTATTAGGAAATTCATTGGTTTCATGATTTAGTAAAAATCAAAATTGTGTAGCTTTATCAATTGAATATGTGATAGTAACTCTTATGACTTCACCTGAATCCTATGTGATAGTAACTTTACAATTAATTTGTTTAAGAATCTTGTGTTACATTCTAAAGTCAAGTATATAAAGGTTAGACATCATTTTCTAAGAAACAATGTACTTAAAGATAACATTAAGCTAGATTATGTGTCAACATTAGATCAATTAGTTGATATATTTACAAAACCCTTAAATGAAAATACTTTTTTCAAAATTAGAATGAGTCTTGATATTCAAATTGATGTTTGAATATCCATTGATCCATGATATCATTTAGATATAAGTTATATATGTAATATATGATTTTTTTTCTGTGTTTATGATTTTTATATTATTAATGATTTTAAAAAGAAAGAAATCTAAAAGAAAAGGAAATTCAAATAAATGTAACTTATTATCATAAGCAAGGGGAAGGAAATATAATTTCAAAGGAAAAATTTTCTATGTTATCTAAAAGTTTTGATTAAATATTATGTAATTTATGGTTAACATTTAATTGGAATTGGTTTAAATTTCCAAAAAGAAATATTGAAATTTTTGCAATTTTTAAATTATATTTATGCTTTTGAATGGTATCTAAAAAATCTGTTTAAAAATGTGTGAAAAAGTTTAAATAGTTTTGTATCACAAAGACTAATATATTTGAGTGATTAAGTACAAAAGGATAGTTGACATCAAAAAGGTTTCTTAAAATCTAGCAACTTAAGGTCATCTAATTTGGGATTGTTGACCTAAAGTTTATTATAGAAATACATTAGAAAGCTCTAGTTTACCTACAAAATTGTTATATTTTTCAAAATATAATTATGTAAAAAAATTATAGTAGGTTATTGAACTTAATATGTATTTCTTACAATATTCTAAATTTTCAAGAAAATGTACAAATTATTTCTTACCTAAAGTACAAATTATTTATTCATTAAGTTCAGTTAAATGTATTTTGGTTCTTTCAAAAATTATAGTTAGCCTAAACTTACTTATTGGATAGAAGGTGTAGAAATTTGAATTTTCAAAATGAAAAATCAAAAATTATAAATTTAGTAATTTATATTTTATGAAATAGTTTATCTATTTTGTTGGGCATTTTATTTAAAATTTCATGCATACAGGTAGAGGGAGCATTTAAGATTTAGTGTAGAATAGGTCATTCTCCTACATATTATGTTTAGTCGTAGGCATGAAAAGTTGTAAGGTTATGTTAACTGTTCATTTTGTTTGGTTGAAAAGTCATATAGTTAACATAACCCTTCAAGTTTTTATAGGCATAGACTTATAAAGTTTTAGTGTTTATACCTGATAACCTGATTAAACTCATAGAATTAACCTTTTATTTTTGTCAATCATTCGTCTTTTAGTTATAACCCTACTACCATTTTCATTGTCTCTCACCTAAGTCTCTTCGAATCCAAGTCTTGTTAAAGTTGTTGAGATGGTTGGAGAAGGCAAAGGTTGTAGAAGAGGAAGACTAACAAAAGCACAAAAAAGAGAGTTGGAATTACAAAACATTGAGAAACAGATTCATGAGTATTACATAAGGTATTCATTTTTAGCTCATATATAAGATGAAGTTCAGAAGAAGTTAGAAAGGAAAGGAATTTTTGTTGGAAATATATCAAAAATATTATAGAATCAAATTACCACACTAAGAAAGAAAAATTAGAGGCTTTGAAACTATGGTCTTGACACCTACCACAAAATGAATATGTTGCAAGTAGTTCAAGAATTGCTATGCAATAAGAAAACTTTGAAAAAGGAGAAGAAAAAGAGAAAGATGGTTTTGAACTTGAAAAGAAAAGAAGAAGAAGAAAAATTGAGAAATTTGTACTTAACAAAGGAGAAATGAGGTTACAAAGAGAAAGAGTTGAGAGTATTAAAAATTTTACTTTGATTATAATTACAAAAGGAGGAATAAATTGTTGAGTATTTTGTTTTGATGATGTGTGCTAAATGAATGTAATCATACTTACTCAATTACTATTGTTTGTGTAAGTAAATTTAGATCATCAATTAATACAGAAAAAGTTTACTGATATGAATACTTGTTTGTAATGGATTTGAAATTATACTAAGTTAAATAACTAGTTGTTAAGTTATACTAACTTTTCATTTAACTAAATGTTAAGTTAACATGTGTTTTTATTGTAAAGCATGATATGTTTTAAAGTTATATTTTCTGTATCATGTATAGTGCACGTTAAGACAACTCATTGAGTTAGTGTGTTATTTGTATAAAGGTCACGTGAGAACTCATTGAGTTATAAGCTTAAAGGTTAAAATAGGTCACGTGAGAACTCGTTAAGTTAGTGAGAAAAAGGTTAAAACGAAGAGAAGAACTTGCTAAGTTAGTATTTTGCACGTGGTGAAATTAAAGTTTGCAAATGTTATATTGTATCACGTGAGTTGCACATGTTTAACTCGTTAAGTTAACATAACTAAACGTGTTGAGTTGCTATATTGAACACTAAGGTAATGTGTTAGGTTAGCATTATAAACTTAAAGTTATTATTCTTGTATGTGGTAAATACCTTACTGTAAAAACATTTATTTATTACTAGATCGGTGAGCTATCATGATTTTCGGAGACTTACAACTGTAACTATTTGAAACTCAAACTATTTTTGGTGAGTTAGCATCTAACCTTCCGAAAGATAACTTAAGTCATATTTCTAAGTCACGACACGTGTCTCACTAGTTTTATGGTAAAAAGATATTTTGGATACTTTGAAAACTTAACTATTTGATACTTAAACACTTTTCGATGAGTTAACATTTAACCTTCCGAAAGACAAGTTAAGTTGGTTCATTGAGTTAGCGTAACACCACAGACTTAGTTCGTTGAGTTAGTTATAATTCTTGTCACGTGATTTGGCACATGATGAACTCATTAAGTTAGATATGTTAAGTTATAAATCTACTTATTTTACTCGTTTAGTTAACATTAACACAACTTGTTATTATACTTGATGAAAAATTTTGGACAAGAAAGTTTATTTTGCAGGAAATTTTTCAGAGATCTAGCATTGATGATTAAAGGAAATTTGAAAGGAAAATGTGGGTCAAGAACGTGTGTATTTTGATGAAGGAAAAAGAGAAGACATGAAGAGTGGAAAACTGATTATGGTTAAATGTAGAGGATATGCATGAAGTGAATATATAGTATAAAAGGCATAGAATTCTCGTTGATCAATTATCCCTACACACCAAATGAAATATATTTTCAGGGATCAAAACACCTCTCTAGGGAAAAGCTCTCAGATAGAAGAAAATTCAATGAAGAAGAGAAAGTCAGATATATATCACTGAAGATTTGAAGAATTAGAAGAAAATAAATTCAATGAAGAAGAGAAAGTTAGATATATATCACTAAAGATTTGAAGAATCAAAAGAAGCAAATTCGGTGAAGTAGAGAAAGTCAAATATTTGTCATTGAAGAATTGTAGAAGAAGAAGAAGAAGAAGAAGAAGAAGAAGAAGAAGAAGAAGAAAAAAAAAAATCTCAAATAGAGAGAAATGTTTTAAATTCTGCAAATTAGTTTTCTCTATTTGTAGTTATGGAATTGATTAAATGAAACATGGTATCATTATATAATTGCATCTACAATTTCTGAAGAGAATTAAATTGTATATTGTAATCGAAACCTTAAATAAAACGATTTGATTAAAATTGTGTCTCGACTTGTTTTTTTAATTTTGAAGTTTCAATTATACTTAAATATGTTGAAAAACACAATTCACCCCCCTCTTGTATAACCATTCGATCCTACAAGTGGTATTAAAGCTAGTTAATAATCTTTGATATAAAATCGATACCAACTTAATTAATATTAGAGCTTGTTCTACCTTCTTTTTCTTTAAACAGAAATTAATATCTAAGCATAAGTTTAACTTTGTTGATTTTAGGCTTAAGTTGTTTTTGAAAGTTTTAATCTATTTAAAATCTTATAGGTTGAAAAATCTAAGGTAAGATGACTATTGGATATGGTAATTTTTCTTTGTATGAAAGCCAAAATCTTAATCATTCTCTTTTATTTGATGAAATACATTTTGAATATTGGAAATATAGGATGATAGTCTTTCTTCAAAGTATAGATCACAAGTTGTGGTTCATGATTTCTAAACCATATAATCTATTAACTACTCCTTATAATACTTGGATAGTTACTGAAAAAGAAAATGAAACTTTAAATGCAAAAGGCTTAAATATTTTATTTTATGCATTGAGTTATGAATAGTTTAGTAAAGTGTTGACATATAAATCTACTTATGAGGTGTGGCATGCATTAGAAGTTTCATATGAAGGTACTTCTCAAGTTAAAGAGACTAAAATTAATATGTTAATTCATAAGTATGAACTCTTTAAGATGCATGAAGATGAAAGTATTTTTGAGATGTTTTCCAGATTCCTAGATATCATAAACTCTTTAAAATGCTTCAGAAAGAATTTTGAACAGAAGGATTTGGTGAGAAAAATTCTCAAATCCCTAAGTTCTAAATGGTCTTAGAAAGTGACATCAATTAAGGAATCACGAGACTTAAATGTTTATACTATAAATGAACTTATAGGAAATTTAATTGCTTATGAAGTTCAATTAAATGATTCACTAAGTTACAACAAATTAAAAATGAAGAAAGAAATAGCCTTCGAAATTAATTCAGATTCTGAAATATCAATTGATTCTAACAAGGATTTGATTTTGTTGACTAGGAAATTCAAGAAAGCATGGAAAGCTAGGAAACAGCAAAGGAATAGAAATGACAAACCCTTAACGTTAAAGTCACTAAATGAAAAAAATTCTTCATCCAAAAAGTATGTATGTTACAACTACAAGAAACCTGAATATCTTTTTCTAGATTGTCCTTTAAGGAAAAATGAAAAGCAAAGTAGGATAAATCAAAAGAAGAAGGCTCAGAAAAATCAGAAAAAGTTTTACAAGAAAATGGTTTTGAAGGTCACTTAGGATGACACGTCAGAAGAGTCTGAATCTGACAAATTATCATCAAAATCTTCACATACAGAAGAAGAACAAGAGTCAGAAGACGTTGCTCATGTGTGCTTCATGGCAGATGAGTCTGAGGTAATATTTGATCTTAAAAGTCATTTAGATTTTAACTTTGATGAATTATTATGTGCTTATCATGCATTATTACAAAAACTTAAAGTTTGTAAACTGGAAAATAAGAATATTAGAAACTCTTTGTCCATTATGGAAGAAGAAAATTGTTTCCTATCTACTACTTTAGAAAAGTTTAAATGTGATAATGAAAATCATGCTATAGATTTGCATAAATTTAGATTCAATGAATGTGTCTTGCATGAACAAATACAGAATATAAATGTTGAAAAATTAAAGAAAGAATCTCAAAATGAAAAGTTGAGAAACAACATAAATGATCTTGAGTTAGAGATTGATAAATTAAAAATGAGAGAGCTAGATTTAAATTCTACCATTGAGAAATGAAATTTAAGTCAAACTAAGTTAGACAAGCTAACTAGTACCCTTGCGCCAAAAACTTGTAAATGCTTTTATGTGTTATTAAAATAATGGCAAAAGCGCAAATTTTATATTTATAACCGCAAGCGCACGGTGCCCATTGTAATAAGCATGTGCAAGTACAGGTTGAATCCACAAGGAGTTTGTCTTAAATAATTTTATTAAAATGATTATCCGATTAAATATCCACATTAAACTAATTCATAAGTAAACTCTAATTACTTAATATTAATATACAAAATTCGTAGCACAATTAAGGTTTATAAGATTACCCCAAAATCCAATTAGTTATGATAAGATATTTAAGAAATCAATGAGTATTAATCTGGAAATCACAGAATTTATGCTCGACTTTTAACTCCAATAACTTCTAACCTGAACATTTAAAAATCCAGAATAAATAACGGTTGGAAAGATCCTCGGAATGTCTTTCAAATGGCTGTGATTTCGTTGATTAACACAAATTAAAATGCTGGCAATATCTTATTTAAGAAAGGAGCGCAGACGGTTATGGAAACTTTCCAAAAACGCACCTTCGGTTCAAAAATCAAATCTCCATCAAATCTTCATGAAATGCTACAAAATAAGTGCGCCTTGAAAGTAGATCCGTTACACTAACAAGGAAAATTTACAGAACTGAATTCCACAAAATACACGATACAAGCACAGCACAGGCGTCGAGCTAAAAACTAGCACTCAACAGAGACTCAAAACCGCTGATACCTTCACAAAATAAAATCGAAAAGCTTCGAATAACATTCTAAAAAATTCTAAAAATTTGTAAACTTGTTCTACACTCATTATACTTACAAAACAAAACAAAAAACAGGATTTAGAGATGACGAACAAGTAGATACAATTCGAAGAAAAACTACTAACAGTCTGGCCATCTAAGAACGGAAAACTACCTTCACAATTCACATCATCACATTCATTCACACTAAACATATAATATGAACTCAATCCTGATATCAATTAATATCAAAACAGTATGTGATCTTTAATATAGAACATTTGAAACAAAGATTTATGCATAGAATTTCGTCCTTCCACATACTCAAACTATACTCATACATATAAAATTGTAAAACATGAAAACTAGTATGAGGATCTCTCCTTTCCATCATACCTTTTAATCCTCTACGTTTCTTCAAGCAATGACTCCCCAAAGTCCTTGAAATCGATGCTCCACAGGGTTGTCACCACTTGTAGCACGTCCAAGTGAAGCTTCTAAGGTTGCCTTGAAGAAGAGTGGTGCACGTCCTCAAGATCTTGCCTCCAAGACCCACAACTTTGGCTTCCACATCTAAGAATGGTGCTTCCGATGACTCAACCCTGAAGATCCTAACCTTTTGCTCCACTCCAAATCAGTCACACGAGCCTCCAAATCCACCAAGATGAACGCCTAAGGAGATCCTAACGTATGGCCGTCTGAATTGAAGAGAAGGTGTCTTCTAGGAGGAGTGGAAGACGCCAAAGCTCACCATTCTTGAAGGGAGCTTGTTCAAGATCAAGGGGAAGATGAGACTTTCCGGATGAAGATGCTGGAATGGCTGGAACTGTCGATTGCAATGTGTTGGAAGAGGAGGAGATAGCCTAGAATTGAGTGGTCAAACACTTTAAATACTTTAGGCTTTTGTTGCTTGGGCTCCAATAAGTTGCATCCAATGGCCCACATTTTTTCCTCTTTAATCTACCTTGATTTCATGATTTATTGACCTATAAAACTCAAAACCAAGTTGGATGCACATATACATTGAATATAAATCATATGATGCAAATATAGTATACATGCATGCATGAGTTGCCATATATGGAAAGTTGCCAAATTAGGAAGGTTTTGGTCTACAACTTTTTCACATGTATATATATGAATTACATAAAGTTCTTTAGTTTAACATCATATTTAAGTGATTTGGCAATCATACAATGTATATAAAGTCATACATTGAAGAATTATGTCTAATACAAGGGCTATTGACTAGGTGTTTAATTGATAAAGGATAAATTTGTACATTATCAACTATTTAATCCCTAATTCATGCATATGTCTAAAAATATGATTTTCATGTAATCTTTTATAAGAACATATATAATGATGACTTATAATCCTTAACATGCATGAATTAATATATATAAAATGCACAAATTGATACTTTACACACCCCCATACCTAGTATTTGCTAGTCCCTTAGCAAAGGACTAAAACTAAACAATGATAACATAAAGCCCATATAAAAGCACATTCAATAAAAACCAAAAACAAACGAACTAAGAAATAAATAACAAAAATAAAACTAACCTAGGCCACTTTTGTAGGGATCACGACTACACTTAGCATGTGTAGCAAGCCTTTAAACCCCTAGGTCACCCTAGTGGTGGAGTTGTGTCTCTAGAGGGTTTTTAGCGGATATACCCACAAAATCCAAAACATAACATAAAACAACACAATTAAAAGATAAAAACAACAAAAATATGCTCTTGGTTTCCTAAACATGGATAAATTTGCTCTTAAGTAGTCTTGACCTATTAGCTTCACCTTTATTCAATCACCTCTCACCTTTCTAGATTGGATTCAAATAATCATTCAATTTCCATCCTAAGAAAGTAAAGTACTGTATAAATAGGTGTATGTGAAATTGGCCAAGACTAAGAAATAACCTACTCAACTCCCTCCAAGTTACCTAGGTAATCCCAAAGGTCTATCCTTGAGTCCATTATCCTTTTATTTTGACTCTCTTTTTTTCTTTTCTTTTTTTCTCTTTTTTTTTTATTACCTCCTACTCCAACACCTTTTTATGCGACCACAATCCCTTACTTAGGGGAAAGTTGACCGGTTACTCAGTAGCTTTTGTATGAACAATTAATCAATCTCTCTTCTACCTTTTCTTTTCTTTTCTTTTTTCTTTTTTTTCTTTTTTCTTGTTTTTTTTTTTTTTTTCTCTCTCCCTAACCCTCTATCTTAAGAGTGCCTCCCACATCATTGTGTAGGAACGAGCAATTTTACCTTAGCCGTTTTATTCTACCCTTCTCATAGGACAACCCCAAGGTATATTCCTAAGTTTTTACCTAAGTTTCCCTTCAAGAGGAGTGGTTCCTTCCTAGTCAAGGCCTCATGTAAGTGCAATACTACATATAAGCTCAAAAATATGGATGGTTTTGAATTTTATTCTTCTCCTCCCCTTAAGGTTCAAGGTTTATTTCCTAAAGGATACACTTTTAGATCTCAATTATACCTAAAAGAACTCTATCCATTAGGGCCTATGAGCATTTATAAAACAAAATAAATAAGAAAAAGTACAAAATCGAAAAAAAAATTGTCGTCAAATGCCTCCCCCCCATACCTAAATCTTGCATTGTCCCTAATGTAAAAGAAAGTATTTAGGCAATAAGATAAAAAGCATGAAGACGAAAAAAATAAAAGAAACAAACTATGACAAGCAAGGACAGATTACACCCCCATACCTAGCATGTAATCCATATGCACATGTGTAAATTTAAATTGTATTATTCCTAAAACATACAATGGAGATTGAGTAGTATGCTGAAGAAATAATGTTCAATACATGTATCATTCAAATGCATCATACAGAAATAAGGTGAAGAGTGCGTACCTTGCTTGATGAAGAAAAATAATACAAAACTAACAAACATATCAAAATAGAAAAGAAATTTATATAAACAGAACTATAGCATGCGATTAAGAATAAAAATACTAACAAAAAGAAATTTTTGTTTTTGTTTTTGTTTTTTGTTTTTTTTTATATCTACTCATGCAGATGGTGAATGGTTAGTTCCTGAAGTCTCTCCTTGTACCAAATGCACACCTGCCAAGCGGGAATTTGGTATAGTGTTACTTGGTAATTCTCCACGTGCTCTACTTCCAGATGAAGTAGACAACCTATTAAACTTTGCTTCTAATCCCTTAATGATTTGGTCATGGCTAACTTGAATTAAGGATTGAATCCCTTTCTCCATTTCAGTAAATCTTTTCTCCAAGGTGGACATTCTATCACTTAAAATTGGTTGAGTGGGTCCATGATGCTCAGTATGACTTCCAGGTGCTTCCTGTTGTCGCCACGAAAAATTGGGATGGTTTCTCCATCCCAGGGTATAGTGTGATGATGGTTGGAATGACCTTTGTCCCATACCAATGGCATTGACGTCCTTAAACTATTGTCCTTGCATTGCAGGGCATTCTTCCATGATGTGCCCAGGAATTCCACATGCTATACATTTGACTTCAATCACTTTATCTTTTCCCTTTTGTTGACTTATAATCAGATCTTCTACTTTTTTAACCATGGATGACATCCTAGCTTCCATGCCTACCATGGGGTCTACTGTGTGCATTCCCCTTGCCAAAGTTCTATCAAATGTTCTATCTGATGAACTTTCCATTTCCATTGTTCTCTCAGCAAGGTCCACAAGTATATCCCATGCACTGACTTCATCTAATCTCATGAATCGTCCAGGACATACAGATTCTAACATCAACTTGGTCTGATAATCCAATCCTTCATAGATTACTTGACACTGCCTTGATTACGACATCTTGCCACTAGTCTATTGAAACGTTCAAAATATTTTCAAAAATGTTCATTGGTTTGCTGGCAGATGTTTAGAATAGCATTCTTAGCTTGAATGGTCTTATGCAAAGGATGAAATTTCTTAATGAAGACAACACAAAAATCAGTCCAAGTACAAATGGAATTAGCAGGAAGGGTATTCAACCATAGCTTTGCATCATCTCGAAGAGCGAAATGAATAAATCTCAACTTTATTGCATCCATAGGTACTTCAGGTAGATTAATCATGTTGCAAACATCATTAAAGTCATTTAGAAATGCATATGCATCTTCCTTATCTAGTCCATGAAATCTAGGCAACTGATTAACATAATTCATATGCAATTGAAATTTATGTCCATCTACTTGAGGTAATACAAGACAAGAGGGATGGTCATGTATTTGAGGATAGCAGATGTTCTCAAGAGAAGGTAATTGTTGGTTTATACCTTGGTCTCCCATCCTTACAGGCTCTTCTAACACACTAACTTCTTGTTTTAAAGGGGGTTGTCTAATTAACCTAGATGCACTATCTCTCACCCACTTAGAAGATTTCATACACTAACAATATCACAAAAGAAATATTTTTATAGAAAAAGGTACAAATGACACTTACGGTGGAATAGTCTTTGATCCCAACACCTGCATGTTAGATGGGTAAGTACATAATTGAAAAACAAGATGTACATAATGACAAAATCAACAAAAAGAAATAAGAGTAATTACATCTAAAACTAATAAAAAGAAAAACAAAAGAGCACTAATTATCAGATTCAGTATAGACAACATCGATTAAAACAATATTCTCTCCATGGCCAAATAATCTTTGCTGCAAGAAAGGTTTTAAACGGTGGCCATTGACCTTAGAAACTTCCCCACTCTTAGGGTTTTCAATCTCCACTGCTCCATGAGGAAATGTACTTTTTACCACAAAAGGTCCTATCTACTGTGATCTTAACTTACTAGGAAATAGATGTAGTCTAGAATTATACAACAATACCTGCTGCCCTACTTCAAAATTCTTACGGAAGAGCTTGCTATCATGAAATACTTTACTCTTTTCTTTAGCTATCCGTGAATTCTCATATGCCTCTCTCCGTATTTCTTCTAATTCAGTCAATTGAAAATTTCTTTTCTTACCAATAACCTTTAAATCTAAGTTGAGTCTTTGAATAGCCCATCTTGCCTTATGCTCAAGCTCTACTGGTAAATGACATGCCTTTCCAAACACTACTCTATATGGAGACATATTTAAAACAGACTTAAAAGCAGTCCGATAAGCCCATAATGCCTCATCTAACTTTTCTGCCCAATCTTTTCTTGTCTTTCCAACTATCTTTTCCAAAATTTGCTTAATTTGCTTATTGGCATTTTCTACTTGTCCATTGGTTTGTGGGTGATAGGGGGTTGTCATTTTATGGTTTACTCCAAATTTTTTCATTAATACTTCAAAACTTCTATTATTAAAGTGTGTTCCCCTAGCACTAATGATTACTCTAGGAATGCCAAATCTAGCAAAAATGTTGCTCTTAATAAAATTTATTACTACTTTAGAATCACAAGTCCGAGTGGGAATAGCTTCAACCCATTTGGATACATAATCAATAGCTAATAGAATATACAAATAACCTCCAGAATTAGGGAAGGGTCCCATGAAATCAATACCCCACACGTCAAATACTTCAACTTCAATAATTGGTGTAAGCGGCATCATATTTCTTCTAGTCAATCTTCCCGCTTTTTGACAATCTCTACAATTCTTAACATAGAAGTATGCATCTTTATGTAATGCAGGCTAGAAAAAACCACATTGAAGAACTTTAGTTGCAGTCTTAATAGGGTTAAGATGACCACCAGTAGGTTGGTCATGATAAAAAGATAGCACACTATGAATTTCCATATCTGGGATGCATCTCCTCAAAATCAAATCAGGGCCTAACTTGTAAAGATAGGGGTCATCCCAATAAAATTCTTTGGCCCTAGCTAAAGATCTCTTAATATCTTGCCTTGACCAATTTCCAGGTAGTCGTTTTGTCACAAGATAATTCACAATATCTGCAAACCAAGGGATTGGAGTTATAGCCATCAACTGCTCATCAGGAAATGATTCATCAATGGGTAACTCCCCTTGAGGCGTGACAATACAAGACAAGTGGTCGGCAACTACGTTCTCACATCCTTTCTTATCTTTTATCTCAATATCAAATTCTTGCAAGAGAAGAATCCATCTAACTAATCTAGCCTTAGCATCTTTTTTAGCTAATACATATTTAATGGTAGAATGATCAGTGAAAATGATAACCTTAGAGCCTAGCAAATAAGATTTAAACTTCTCAAGAGCAAAAACTATAGCTAAAAATTCTTTCTCTGTAACTATATAGTTCAATTGGGCTGCATTAAGAGTTTTAGTAGCATAATAGATTACCCTAGGTAATTTATCAATTCTTTGCCCCAACATAGCACCAATTGCATAACCTGATGCATCGCACATCAACTTGAATGGTTGAGACCAATCAGGAGGATACACAATAGGGGCTGAGGTGAGGACTCTCTTAAGCTTATCAAAGGCATCTTGACATTCTCCAGAGAATTCAAACTTATGATCCTTTGATAATAAACTAGTTAAAGGATGGGCAATCTTACTAAAATTCTTAATAAATCATCTATAAAACCCAGCATGACCCAAAAATGCTCTTATATCCTTAATAGATTTAGGGGGTGGTAGGTTGGCTATCAAGTCTACTTTGGCCTTATCTACTTCCAACCCATTCTTAGAAACAACATGGCCCAACACAATTCCATGTTGCACCATGAAGTGGCATTTCTCCCAATTTAAAACCAAATTTTTCTCTATACATCTTTTTAAAACCAATTCTAAATTCTTAAGATACACATCAAAGGAAGAACCTGACACAGAGAAATCATCCATAAAAATCTCTAAGAAGTTATCAACCATGTCCGAAAAGATTCCAGTCATACACCTTTGAAAAGTTGTAGGAGCATTACACAAACCAAAGGGCATGCGCCGGAATGCAAAAGTACCAAAAGGACATGTGAATGTGGTTTTCTCTTGGTCACAAGGTGCTATAGGAATTTGGTTATATCCAGAATAACCATCTAGGAAACAATAATATTCTTGCCCAGCTAACTTTTCTAACATTTGATCCATAAAAGGCAAGGGAAAATGGTCTTTCCTAGTGGCGGTATTTAGTTTCCTATAATCAATACACACTCGCCATCCTATTTGCACTCTAGTAGGGACTAGTTCATGATTGCTATTTTCTACAACTGTAATACCAGATTTCTTTGGGACAACCTGAACAGGGCTAACCCAAGGACTATCAGAAATAGGATAAATGATGTCATGATCTAGCCACTTAATAATTTCTTTTCTAACCACATCTTTTATGTTTGAGTTTAATCTTCTTTGTGGGTCCCTAGAAGGTGTACTGTCATTATTCAAATGAATTCTATGTTGACATAAACTAGGGTCAATTCCTTTGATGTCGGTCGTGATCCAACCAATGGCTTCCTTATGTTCTTTTAAAATTACTAACAACTTCTCTTCTTGCTCTCTAGAAAGATGGGAAGACAAAATAACTGGCAAGGTGTTCTCTTTTCCCAAATAGGCATACTTAAGGTCTTGGGGCAGGGGTTTTAGTTCAAGAGAAGGTGGTTCTACAATAGATGGTTTTTTAATCTCTCCTAAATCTCTTTCTAAAGGCTCTATGTAATTTAATTCAAAAATACTATCATTCTCACCAATGTCATCATCTAAGTCATAGATATGTGCTAGATCAACCTCATATTCTATAGGTGGATAATCTTCATCTACAGATAAACTATAATTTTCTACCCCCTCACCTTCATCCATAATGCTTAATAAGCTCACATTAAAATTTTCATTATCTAAAATTTTAATGTCTAGGTGAGATTTAAAAATATTTAAATCAACCTTAGCATCACCATATGTTATTTGCATAGACCCATTTCTACATCCTATATATGCATCTACTTTGGCTAGGAAGGGTCTTCCTAAAATAAGGGGCACATTCTGCTTTCTACTAGGTGAAGGTTGATTTTCTAAGACAATAAAGTCTATGGGATAGACAAAATCTTTAATCTTAATCAATATGTTTTCAACAACTCCTAAGGGAGTTCTAAAAGAATGGTCAGCTAGTTGAATGAGAACCTTAGTGGGTTGAATACCATTAAGTCCTAGGTTTACATAAACACCAGATGACATAACATTTACTCTTGCTCCTAAATCTATCAATGCTCTATCAAAATAGGTATCTCCAATTGTACAAGAGATGGTTAGAGTACCTGGATCACTAAACTTCTTAGGCAAGTTTTGACAGAAATAAGCACTAACGGATTTAGCTAAGCACACTTTCATAGGTGTCTTCCTAGCTTGTTTCTTTGTACATAATTCCTTTAAAAACTTAGCATAGGCAGGTATTTGCTCTATTGCATCTAGTAATGGTATGTTAATACTAACCTGTTCAAAGATTTCTCTCATCTTAATATTATGATCAATATCCTTATGTGGAGTTCTTAATCTATGGGAAAAAGGGGCAAGTTGACTTTCTAAAGGGATACTTACCTTGGATAACTTACCTTTACCCTTTTTATCACCCAATAAAATTTCATTTTCAGATTCTTTATTTAGTTGATTGGATGAACCTAAATCTTCTGTAGGAACATTCATCGGTACAAGAGAAGGAGTTTCCTTCTAGGAATGCTCACCTCTCTCCTGGACCTTAAAGCAACATAAGTTTCAATTGATTCATCCTCAACCAAGGATGTTGATCTTAAATCTATGTTTTCATAACCATCTATGTCAATGGGGGCACTAGAGGCTTTTGCTAAGTTTAATAAATCCATAGAGGTATTAAGTTCAGCAATTGCCTTAGTTAAGTTGACTGAAGATTCAGCATAGGGAATATTTCCTATGGACTTTTCCATTTTAATTTCACAACTATAGTGTCATAAGCATCAGCATTATAATTTAAATTTGGCATATATAGGCTAACATTAGAACTAGAACATGCACCTACATTGCTATTTAGCATATAAAATGGGCAATCAGCATCAACGTGATTATTCAATTTGCATTTGGAACATGTAGGTGTCAAATCAAAACTAAATTCATCCATATTATAAATTAAATATTTATCTAGAATGACATGCAAATTTTCAACTAAATGAACAAACCGAATGTATTCAATCAAGCACAATCTTCAAGTGATTTAAGCAAATCTGCAACATAATAGAGAAATTGATAAACAATTATTTTTTCTTTTACTTGAAACTTAATTTTTCGTATATTCATTCGGTGACTATTCTATTATCATGCCACTAAATTCTAGATACAAACAGCAAAGCATATATCTCGCAAACATTGTATATAATTTGAGTTTCATCTAAAACAAGTAGTCATGGAATTTCTGAAACTAAACTGTACTACCTTGGCTTAAAAGTTTTCTACAGAAATTCATATAGCATGTAAATTCACAAATAAATACTCTTCTGAAAGTTAATTACTTCTAGTTTCTAAGAAAAATCAGAGACAAAAATTGCCAAAACTGAAGTATTGTCAAAATCATGTGAAACTCAGATAACTCAGAATTCGTAATCTGCAGAACATGTCATTTTAGAAATATTCTCCAGAAATGCATACAAATCCAAATACAACGTATAATACCTTGTTTGAAAGATAAACTACTGTAGTTTCAAGGAAAAATTACAAAAATAATTTTTAACTCAACATTTAATTGCAGTTTTGATTATAGGCATGCAGATAAAAAGAAATATCAGAAAAACTGCATCCATAGAGAGTTCGAAAGGTTAGCCACCTAACCTTCCGGAAATGAAAAATTTTTGGAAGGTTAACTGTTAACCTTCCGAAGAGCAGTAAAACATGAAGATTTCGGAAGGTTAACTGCCTAACCTTCCGAAATGGCAAAAAAAATTTCGGAAGGTTAGAGAGAAACCTTTAGATTTGGCTGAAAGCTAAATATCTCAACTTGAAAAAATCACACATAAATTTATACAGCTCCAAAATTTACAATTAAATACTTGTATGAAAGGTAATTACTTCTAGTTTTTATAAAAAATCAGAGATAAAAATTTCCAAAACTGAAATATTATCAAAATCATGTAAAACCTCAGACAACTCAAATCCGTAATCTGCGGAATACATCATCTTAGAAAACTTCCCCAGAAATGTATACAAATCCAAATACAACGTATAATACCTTGTTGGAAAATTAAACTCGTGTAGTTTCATGGAAAAATTTCAAAAATAATTTTTATTCAAACATGTATCTGCAGTTTCAAATATAAGAGTTCAGATAAAACTGTTCTGCACCAGAAAATAACCATCCGATAGCTCACCCTAACTATCCGATTTTTGGTCAGGGAAAACTCTGATAGTTAGGTGTAACTGTTCGAGTTTTGGTTAGGGAAAACTAGGATAGTTAGGTGTAAATGTTCTAGTTTTTCATGAAGTGTTCGGACAATTATACCCCTGATTATCCGATTTTCATAATATTGGTTAAATCTGATATGCCAACTTAAAACAAATCATACATAAATTTATATAAATTTAAATGATGCATATAAATACTCGTTGGAAAGGTAATTTCATCTAATTTCTGGAAAAAATCACTGAATTAAATTTTACATACATTCATAATATCATATTTTCAAAATTCATTAGCAAAAACGTATCCAGAATTCTGTAAAACATCCCTGTTTTCTAAGATTTTTATCTTTTAACATGCTAATCAGAATTTTATGCATAATTACTCAAAAGAAATCTCAGAAACCGAGTATTTTAGGAAAAATATCATAAAAATGAGTTCTAATCTCGTGCATATCAAAAAATTTAAATTTCCATACAGACAGATTCTGCCTTAATAATTTGTACACAAAGATTATCATTACTCCATTAAGCTACTTGTCATCAAATCATAAACTTGAATTAAACATGTAACAAGCAATTCGGATAACAAAGAATTGAACACATAGAACGGCCAATCCATGTATCCATTTCTTTGCAAACAAACAAAGAAAAATAATAACTCAACAAGAAAACAAATACAACTAAAACAATTTAAAGGATATTAAATCTTGCAAATCATCTAATAAATCATTTTAAAGCAACAAAACTCCCTGGCAACGGCGCCAAAAACTTGTAAACACTTTTATGTGTTATTAAAATAATGGCAAAAGTGCAAATTTTACATTTATAACCGAAAGCGCACGGTGCCCATTGTAATAAGCATGTGCAAGTACGGGTCGAATCCACAAGGAGTTTGTCTTAAATAATTTTATTAAAATGATTATCCGATTAAATATCTACATTAAACTAATTCATAAGTAAACTCTAATTACTTAATATTAATATACAAAATTCGTAGCACAATTAAGGTTTATAAGATTACCCCAAAATCCAATTAGTTATGATAAGATATTTAAGAAATCAATGAGTATTAATCCAGAAATCACAGAATTTATGCTCGACTTTTAACTCCAATAACTTCCAACCTGAACATTTAAAAATCCAGAATAAATAACGGTTGGAAAGATCCTCGGAATGTCTTTCAAATGGCTGTAATTTTGTTGATTAACACAAATTAAAACGCTGGCAATATCTTATTTAAAAAAGGGGTGCAGACGGTTATGGAAACATTCCAAAAACACACCTTCGATTCAAAAATCAAATCTCCGTCAAATCTTCATGAAATGCTACGAAATAAGTGCGCCTTGAAAGTAGATCCGTTACACTAACAAGAAAAATTTACAGAACTGAATTCCACAAAATACACGATGCAAGCACAGTACAGCGTCGAGCTAAAAACTAGCACTCAACAGAGACTCAAAACCACTGATATCTTCACAAAATAAAATCGAAAAGCTTCGAAAAACATTCTAAAAAATTCTAAAACTTTGTAAACTTGTTCTACACTCATTATACTTACAAAACAAAACAAAAAACAGGATTTAGAGATGACGAACAAGTAGATACAATTCGAAGAAAAACTACTAACAGTCTAGCCATCTAAGAACGTAAAACTACCTTCACAATTCACATCATCACATTCATTCACACTAAACATATAATATGAACTTAATCCTGATATCAATTAATATCAAAACAGTATGTGATCTTTAATATAGAACATTTGAAACAAAGATTTATGCATAGAATTTCGTCCTTCCACATACTCAAACTATACTCATACATATAAAATTGTAAAACATGAAAACTAGTATGAGGATCTCTCCTTTCCATCATACCTTTTAATCCTCCACGTTTCTTCAAGCAATGACTCCCCAAAGTCCTTGAAATCGATGCTCCACAGGGCTGTCACCACCTGTAGCACGTCCAAGTGAAGCTTCTAAGGTTGCCTTGAAGAAGAGTGGTGCACGTCCTCAAGATCTTGCCTCCAAGACCCACAACTTTGGCTTCCACATCTAAGAATGGTGCTTCCGATGACTCAACCCTGAAGATCCTAACCTTTTGCTCCACTCCAAATCAGTCACACGAGCCTCCCAATCCACCAAGATGAACGCCCAAGGAGATCCTAACGTATGGCCGTCTAAATTGAAGAGAAGGTATCTTCTAGGAGGAGTTGAAGACGCCAAAGCTCACCATTCTTGAAGGGAGCTTGTTCAAGATCAAAGGGAAGATGGGACTTTCCGGATGAAGATGCTAGAATGGCTGGAACCGCCGACTGCAATGTGTTGGAAGAGGAGGAGATAGCCTAGAATTGAGTGGTCAAACACTTTAAATACTCTAGGCTTTTGTTGCTTGGGCTCCAATAAGTTGCATCCAATGGCCCACGTTTTTTCCTCTTTAATCCACCTTGATTTCATGATTTATTGACCTATAAAACTCAAAACCAAGTTGGATGCACATATACATTGAATATAAATCATATGATGCAAATATAGTATACATGCATGCATGAGTTGCCATATATGGAAGTTGCCAAATTAGGAAGGTTTTGGTCTACAACTTTTTCACACGTACATACATGAATTACTTAAAGTTCTTTAGTTTAACATCATATTTAAGTGATTTGGCAATCATACAATGTATATAAAGTCATACATTGAAGAATTATAAGAATTAGTTCTAATACAAGGGCTATTGACTAGGTGTTTAATTGATAAAGGATAAATTTGTACATTATCAACTATTTAATCCCTAATTCATGCATATGTCTAAAAATATGATTTTCATGTAATCCTTTATAAGAACATATATAATGATGACTTATAATCCTTAACATGCATGAATTAATATATATAAAATGCACAAATTGATACTTTACACGGTGTCATATAAATTTAGCTTAGTATTTGATTATCCTGAATACCCTGAATCTCAAGCCAACAAAGGATTTATTCATTGTAGTTCAAGTAAATCTAAGACTAAAATTCCTTTTGTCGTGAAACAAGGTAATAAATATGTAGAAGTAGGTACTTTAAGGGATGAATCATGCAGTAATAATATAAACCAATGCGATTTATCTAAATGTATTTTTGAAATGACTATCAATGTTTCTAAAAATCTTGTTTCTTGTTCTAGAAATTTAGTTACTAATATTTCTAAAATTTCAAACAATTGTAGTAAATTGGAAATTGAGAAACCTAAGTATGAAATTCAAAACATTGGTATTTGAGTAGTTATTAGTTCTACATGTTCTTTATTTAGAAATTCATGTGCAGAAAAAGATTTTGTATGTATTGAAATTTTAAATACAAGTAGAAAATCTTGGTACAAACTCACTGAAATGAATGAGTATGACCAAAATAAACTAACATCTGATAAAAATCGGTTTGATCTTGGTTATACAACATCTGAAAATAAAAATAATATTAATAAGAGCAATAATTCTATAAGTGAGTATGAAGCTAATGATAAATCAATAGTACTTACAACTAATAAGAATATAAATGATAATGTTAGATTATTTTTAAACAAAAAGAAGAAATATGCTTTTAAGAAACTTAGTCCTCAAAGACATTGGGTACCAAGAAACAGTTCCTCTTAATTTGTTTTGTAGGAGAAAACAACATCAAAATGGATTTTGGATAGTGGAGCATCAAGTCACATGACCAAATAGAAAAGCCTACTAAAAATTTTTACAAATACCAAGAAAGGAAGTGTAATATTTGGAAACAAAAGCAAGGATAAAATCATAGGTATGCTCAATGTTCAAATAACTCTGACTTGTGTTATTTCGAATGTATTGTATGTAGAAAACCTAGGATTTAATTTGTTGAGTGTTATAAGACAAATTGATAATGGATACTATGTATTGTTTGAAGATAATGTACGCAAAATTGTTGATAAAATTATAGATGAACTTAAGTTTATTGTTAAAAGAAAAGGTTCTGTATGTATTTTATCTTTACCTTTTGGTGCAGTTGATTTAAATTCATGTTTGCCAGTTGAAACTAGTGATGCATATCTTTAGCATAGAAGGATCAGACATATAAATTTGAAACCATTGCATAAATTATCTAGAAAAAATTTAGTGAGAGGTTTACCAAAGATTAAATACTCAAAGGATTTCATGTGTGATGCATGTGAGTTATGTAAATTTCATAAAAACTCTTTTAAATCCAAAACTGATATATTAAGCAAGAAAGTCTTAGAACTTATACATATGGATCTATTTGGACCAACAAGAATCATGAGTTTTGATGGTAAATGATATGTAGTTGTTTTAGTAGATGACTTCTCTAGATACACTTGGGTATATTTTCTAGCAACTAAGACAGAAGTTTTTGAAACATTTAAAATGTATTGCAATCTTGTTCAAAATGAACAAAGTGTCTCTATTTAAAAACATAGGAGTGAACATGGTACTTAATTTGAAAATGATTGAATGGATAATTACTATAAAGATCATGACATTGATCATAGATATTCTTTTCCAAGAGCACCTTCTCAAAATGGTGTTGTTGAGAGAAAAAATCGATTACTTCAGGAAATAGCTAGAACTATGTTAAATGAACATACTTTACCTTAAAATCTTTGGACTAATGTAGTGAATACAACTTGTTATATTATTAGTAGAAGTTACTTAAGACCTCTTGTTAATAAAACTCCTTTTGAAATGATTTGATAGGGTTCCAAAAATTTCTGTAAAACTCCTTTTGCAATTGGCATTATTCTTCATCACATCCCATTACTCAAGTCATTGGTAATATTAATGAGGGAGTTAAAACCAAAGCTTCAGTAAATTTAAATAGTATGTGTATATTTGTTTCTATGGTAGAACCAAAGAATATAGAAGAAACATTATTTGATGAAAATTGGATAGTGGTAATGCAAGATGAACTAAATCAATTCATAAGAAATGATGTTTGGGAATTAGTTTCTCCACCAGAAAATCAATCCATAATAGGTAGAAAATGGATCTTTAGAAACAAAACTAATGAGACTAGTCAAGTTATAAGAAACAAAACTAGATTAGTTGCACAAGGGTATACATAGGAAGAAGGACTTAATTATGATGAAACATTTGCTCTTGTGGCTAGGTTAGAAAGTATTAGAATATTATTAGCCTATGCTTGTTATATGGATTTTAAACTATATTAAATGGATGTAAAGAGTGCATTTCTAAATGGATTAATTAATGAAGAAGTTTATGTAAAACAACCACTTGGATTTGAAGACATTGATAATCCTAACTATGTGTATAAATTGAAGAAAGCCTTATATGATTTGAAGCAAGCACCTAGATTGTGGTATGAAAGATTATCTACTTTTCTTGTAGAACAAGGACATTTCATGGGAAAAGAAGATCATACACTTTTTATCAAGAAAGATGATAAAGATCAGATTGTTGTTCAAATATATGTGGATGATATAATCTTTGGAGCAACTTCTAATAAATTGATAAAAATATTTTCTAAAGAGATGACTAATTAGTTTGAAATGAGTATGATAAGAGAACCTTCATATTTTTTAGGACTTCAAATTAAACAAATGGATAAAGGTATATTTTTAAATTAGGAAAAATATGTAGTTGAAATGCTTAAGAAATTTAATTTTAGTGATACAAGGATTCGAGAAACTCCTATGAGCACTTCTTTAAAGTTAGATATTGATGACATAGGAAAATCAATAGATCAAAGAAAATAAGGAAGTATGATTGGTTCTTTACTTTATTTGACAGCTAGTAGACCTGATATTATGTTTGTTGTGTGTGCTTGTGCTAGATTTCAATCAAATCCTAAAGAATCACACTCAATTGTTGCTAAAAGAATATTTAGATATATACAAGGAACTAAAAATTTTGGACTGTATTATTCTAAGGATAGTTCAATAGATCTTATAGGATATACTGATATTGATTACGTAGGATCTAAATCTGATAGAAAGAGTACTAGTGGCACATGTCAATTATTGGGAAATAATTTGGTGTCATGGTTTAGTAAAAAGCAAAACTATGTAGCACTTTCAACTACTAAAGTTGAATATGTTGTTGTTGCATTGTGTTGCACTTAGATTCTATGGATAAGGCAAATTTTAGAAGATTTTGGATTATCTTATGATACAATTGAGATTTATTGTGATATTAGTTCTGTAATAAATCTTTCCAAAAATCCTATAATACATTCTAGAACAAAGCATATAAAGGTTAGATATCATTTTTTAAGAGATAATGTAATTAAAGGAAAAATTAAATTAGGATTTGTATCTAGTAAAAATCAATTAGTTGATATATTTACAAAACCTCTAGATGAAAATACATTCTGCAACATAAGATTAAATTTAGGTATTTGTAGGCTATGTGATGCGTAAAATGCTTAAACTCCACAAAAGATAAATATTATTAATGATGTTGTTTACCTCATAGATATTATATACTTATCATAAATATCTAAGTAATATCTAAATTGCCACATAAGATATTATGTATTTACGATAAAATTATTATAGTATCTTATTGATTTTACTTATTTTTCCAAGTTTAATGGTTTTTCAAAATTTTAAGTGGAAATGTCAATGAAAAACATTAAATTTCTTTGAAATCCTAAAATTTTGATTAAGTGTTTTCTATGGATTAATGAAAGTGCATATGATCAAGAATAAGTTTGACTTGATTGATTAAACTTGTAGAATAATTTATATGTAAATCATATTAAACTACTGATCAAAAGTATGTGCTTATTGAAATTGATTCATATTTTTAGTAAAATCATAAATGTAAAAATTGTATGAGATTTGTGCTTTATTGCATCTGTATTAATGAAATACGTATATATTGTGCTTAAAATAAAAAGTACTTACAAAGTGAAAATCTTTGAGAGTTTATTTATTAGTTTGATCACGAGCCTCTTATACTTGAGTAGATAGGTATGTAAGGATTGTTGTCTTAAAAAAAGACTCTTTAAATTTGGCAACCTAAGGTCTTGATCAGACCTAGGATTGATTAATTGAAAGCTCATTATATGGGTACATTAGAAAGCACTTGTATGATTTAAGCTTTTCAAACTAACTTTTAAAGAAAATTATCAATATTTACCGTTTTGAAAAGATAAAAGTTGTTTCATTAATTGTAGATATCTTTAAATCGAATATAATTTCTACCAATATAACTACTGATTTGTTGAATCTAAATTAGTACTTATGAAAATGTTTATTTGAGATACATTTCTTTATTCTCCTTGTGTTAATCATATTAAGTTTAAAGTTATGTTTTGATTCATATATAGTTGGAGTTGATTTTGGAAATCATTCTTGATGAATTCAGGCTAACAGAAATTTCAAAAAAGAAAAATTTAAAGTATAGTTATAATTAAAACCTATTATTATACAAGTACATTTTGTATGCTATTGAATATATTTGAAGTATATTTGTAAGGGGGGAATTACAATGTTCAAAACAGATTAATATTATTTAGAATATAAATCTTAGTTAATCTGAGTTTAGTCCTCTTAAGATCTTGATGAGAAAAAATTTAATAGACAAGCAAACTATTTTAGGTTCATAGAAAGAATATTAGAATAGTTTACAATGCTCTCAAGATAATGTTTTATATAAGTTACTTATAGCCTGTAAGTTATATGCATGAATAGATAATTGTTCGAGTTTTATAAAATGACTAACGAATAGATAAGTTTTCTTTGTTCAGTAATGTATTTTGCAGGTGCAAAAACTTGAAGAGTTATAGAAAAGTGTTTGAGTTTTTACAGGACTTGAAGGATAAGTGTTCGACAAAAGTAGTGACTTAGAAAATATTCTACAAATCTCCAAGACGATAAAGTTTCGGTGAATCTATGAGTGGAAATTGTGGAAATTCAAAATGATAGTGGAGATAGTGGAAATTTCAAAATGATAGTGGACAAAGTGGAAATTCAAAAAGATAGTGGAAATCGTGAATAATTTGAATTTGAAATTTGTATGTGGATTATGGATTAAGTGGATGAACATGTTGAACGTAAAGTCAAAGTTCGACTACTATAAATAGAGAGTATGAGCTACATTATGATCATCCCAAATCACAAATTGAAAAGCCAAGTCTGAATATTCAATTACATATCAAATCTAGAAAAATTCTCCAACATCAAAAGAAGTTCAGAATTCCAAGAAATTTCAAAAAAGGGAGCTGCAAATGCAAGAAGTCTGGAAATTCGATAATTGGAGAAGAAGAGATATAGTAGCTAAGCAAAAAGAAGGAAAAGGAGCTACGTGCATAAAGATCAGGTTTTATACAATTCGAAATTAGCTTAGAATAAGGACTTCATTTTCTAGTTGAATTGTATATCGTACTTTACTATATCAAAATTGACAAAAAGGGAATTGAGCTGAAAAGAAATTGTAAATTCTTTCTTTAAAGTTTATAAAGAATAGAATTTTATTTACGAGTGTTTTGTACTTTTGTTTTATCTGTTGGCAATTTAATTACTAAAGACACAATTCACCCCCCTCTTGTGATACAACGATCCTACAACTAGTATTAGAGAATAGTTAAGAGCTTTCATTTCTCTATTTAGGAATTGATTTTTCCTATCACTTACTTAGGATCATTTGTTTAAAATGGATAATACAGAAATCTTAGTTATGACTGAAGGACAGAGCACTAATCGTCTTCCTATGTTTGAAGGTAGCAATTATGGCTACTAGAAATATAGGATGAAAATATTCTTTTAGTCAATTGATTTCAAATTATGGCATATAATTAGCAATCCTATAGTGTTAGTTATGACTCCATATGATACTTGGACTTTTGATGAAAAGGAGTGAATGACATTGAATGCTAAAGGTTTAAACATCTTGTTCTATGCTTTATCTCATGATCAATTTAACAAAGTTTCTGCATATCAAAGTACATATGAGATATGGCATGCATTAGAAGTTGCTAATGAAGGTACTAACCAGGTCAAGGAATCTAAGATTAATATGTTAGTACATAAATATGAGCTTTTTAAAATGCACGAAAATGAATGTATCTTTGATTACAATAATTATCCATTTGATCATTATCAAATTTCGTACCATGATCACTCCTAAGTTTTTGAACAGAGACACTTTGTTCATTTTGAACAAGATTGTAAAACATTTTAAACTTTTCAAAAACTTCTGTCTCATATGCTATAAAATATACCCAAGTGTATCTAGAGAAGTCATCTACTAAAACAAATACATACCATTTACCACCAAGACTCATGATTCTTGTTGGTCTAAATAGATTCATATGTATAAGTTCTAAGACTCTCTTGTTTGATATATCAATTTTGGATTTAAAAGAGTTTTTGTGAAGTTTACCTAACTCACATGCATCACACATAAAGTCCTTTGAGTATTTAATCTTTGGTAAATCTCTCACTAAATGTTTTCTAGATAGTTTATGTAACAATTTCATATTTATATACTCGATCCTTCTATGCCATAGATATGCATCACTAGTTTTAGCTAGCAAATATGAATTTAAATCAACTGCATCAGAAGGTAAAGCTAAAATACATACAGAACCTTTTCTTTTAGCAATAAACTTAAGTTCATCTATATTTTATCAAGAATTTTGCATACATTATCTTCAAACACTACATAATATCCATTCTCAGTTAGTTTTATAACACTCAGTAAATTAAATCTTAGGTTTTCTACATATAGTATATTCGAAATAACACAAGTTGGAGTTATTTGAACATTGCCCATACCTATGATTTTATCCTTGCTTTTGTTTCCAAATGTTACACTTCTTTTTGTGGTATTTGTAACATTTTTTAGTAGAGTTTTCTGTCCGGTCATATGACTTGATGCTCCACTGTCCAAGATCCATTTTGATGTTGTTTTCTCCTACAAAACAAATTAAGAAAAATTTTTTCTTAGTACCCAATGTTGTTGAGGACCAAGTTCATTAAACACATATTTCTTCTTTTTGTTTAAAAACAGTTTAATATTATCATTTACATTCTTATTAGTTGTAAGTACTATTGACTTATCATTAGCTTCATAGTCACATATAGCATTATTGCTCTTATAATCATTCTTTTTGTTTTCAGATGTAGTATAACCAACACCAAACCGATTTTTATCAGATGTTAATTTATTTTGATCATGCTCATACATTTCAGTAAGTTCATACTAAGATTTTGTGCTTGTATTTGAATTTTCAGTACATATAAAATCCTTTTCTGTACAAGAATTTTGATATAAAGAACATGTAGAACCAGTAATTAGTCTAATACCAGTGTTTTGAATTACATGCTCAGGTTTCTGAATTTTCAGTTTGCTACAATTGTCTGATATTTTTGAAACATTAGAAATTGAATTTCTAGAATAAAAAACAAGATTTTTAGAAACATTAATAGTCATGTTAGAAGTACATTTAGACAAATCACATTGATTTATATTATTACTACATGATTCATCCCTTGAAGTACCTACTTCTACATATTTATTACCTTGTTTCATGATAAAAGGAATTTTAATCTTAGATTTACTTGAACTGCAACTAAGAAATCCTTTATTGACTTGAGATTCAAGATATTCAGGATAATCAAATCCTAAGCCAAATTTATATGACACTACAGGAGTACTAGTTAGTTTATCTAACTTAGTTTGACTTAAATTCCATTTCTCAATGGTAGAATTTAAATCTAGCTCTCTCATTTTTAATTTATTAATCTCTATCTCAAGATAATTTATATTGTTTCTCAACATTTCATTTTCAGATTCTATCTTTAATTTTTAAGCAATTGTATTCTGTATTTGTTCATACAAGACACATTCATTAAATCTAAATTTATGCAAATCTCTAGCATGATTTTCATTATCACATTTAAACATTTCTAAAGTAGTAGACAGGAAACTATTTTCTTCTTCTACAATAGATAAAGAGTTTCTGATATTCTTATTTTCCAGTTTACAAACTTTAAGTTTTTGTAATAATGCATGATAAGCGCATAATAATTCATCAAAGTTAAAATTTGAATGACTTTTAGGATCAGATATTAACTCAGACTCATCTGCCATGAAGCACACATGAGCAACATCTTCTAACTCTTGTTCTTCTTCTGAATGTGAAGATTTTGATGATGATTCCTCAGATTCAGACTCTTCAGACGTGCCATCCCAAGTGACTTTTGTTTAGAATGAAAAAGTACATATTATTAATGGTTAAATGATGGTTAATTGCATAATATTTAGCTTATCATATAAGCATTAAGCCATTATGTTATAATTGCACTGTTATATGCTTTAATTGAAGAATCTGCTTAAATTGGGGAAATTAATGTTAATTTAGTACATTTATGAACTGTCGGTAAGTTGCAGGCTGTGAAATTCTTAAGTATCCGAATTTTCTGATATTTCGAACAGTTATGTTTAACATACCGAACATATTCGGATAGTTATGTTTAACAGACCGAACATGTATCGGATAGTTATGTTTAAATTACCGAATAGTTATGTTTTGAGAGAATATTTTATTATTTCCTGAAGTACACATGTCGAAACCATAATGAATGACTTAAGTGAACTTTCGGTGAGTTATCTATAACTATCCGAAATTGTAGTTGGGCATCAGATAGTTATCCCTGTAACTATCTGAAATCTCTTTTTATTTATAAAATAGCTGAAGACACATGTCATGTTCTGGGAAAGTGACTTAAGTGGATTTTCGGTGAGTTATCTATAACTATTTGAAATGCATCTGAGTATCGGATAGTTAGGCTTGTAACTCTCCAAAATGTTATTTTATGATTAAACTGCTGTTGACACTTGTCGAGATCTAGTAGATTTACTTAAGTTATATATCGGTGAGTTATTTGTAACTATCCGAAATGCATTTGAGCATTGGATAGTTAAATTTATAAGTATCTGAAATGCACCTGAGCATCGGATAGTTAAATTTATGCACGTGTTGAATTTAAATGCTTTAGTATATCACATGAGATGCACATGTTTAACTCGTTAAGTTAGCATAACTGTACGCGTTGAGCTACATGAATATATACTAAGGTAAAGCGTTATGTTAGCAGCTTATTTCTTTATATTTTCTAATATGCTACTGTAGCGGTTGTAGGAACAGATAATTGGAAGAGAAAAACCACGTTTGCACGTATCGCGTAGGGAAAGAAATCATCGCTGTTGATACGAATGAAGGAAATCCAACCGACCATTCAAGCAGAAGCAGTTACTATTGAAGAAATATAAAAGAAAAGAAGAAAAAAGAAGAAGTGTGTGATCGATGGGCGGACAATGTGTGTAGAGGAGTATTGGCGTCGCAATTCTCTGAAGTACCACACCAACCATCATCATCACCACCATAATCACCAACAATTGGAGGTCTGTGAGGATACTTGCCTGATGTCAGGTCGATTCCGAGCCAAACACAGTGCTTGACAACCACTGTGAGGAGTGATTGCGTCGCGGGAAGGGAAGCCATTTTCACCAAGCGCTGACTCATATTTCAGGAGATTGTAAAGCTTTTAGCCTTGGCTTCGTGTTGATGCCTGTATGTTGAAGAGGAGATCATCTTGCAATTCTGGACTTGCGATTCTATTGGGAGAGGAGAGAGAATTGTTAGTGGTTTAATTTTCAGTGGTGTAATCGCGTTGCAAGTAGTGTCGGAAGTATTTATTGTTAAGTGAGATTACTTTACATTTCACCTTTTGCCCATTTCCATGTTCATATTAAAACAAAAATACCAAAAACAATTTATCTATGTTTGTATGTTGTATTTGAGTGTTGTATTGTTTGTGTTGTATCGTGATTAATATTATCTTTGTCAGTGTTGTGATTGTTTTATATTTATTTAGTTTTACAGTTTACTGAAATTGGTTCGTTCAAATGACTTAAAGATTTTAATGGTTACTGTTTGAATTATCTGAATGTTAGTATTGCTTAATGATAAATCCAATGTTAACTAACATTAAAGAGCTTAATTGATGTTATTTACAATCTGTGGAATCGCCTAATGGTTGGCCGAATTCCTCTGTAATAGTAGTATTAAAAAGAAAAGACAAGCTCATGGAGTTGACTTAAGTCCATGAGGTTAATCCGTTGAGTTAGCCATAACTCAACGAACTTAGTTCATTGAGTTTACTGTAATTCAATTAAGAGCTTATTGAATATATAAATTTGATTGTTAACAAACGAACAGTTCTCAAGTTCTTCAGCAATTCCCTATGGGATCAACCTGTACTTGCACATTGATACAATAGACACTATGCACTTGCAGTTAAAGTACAAATTGGAATTAATATCTAAATTATATTAAATGTTTTTTGTTTACTTCTAAAAGAAAGAATAGACATAAAGATAAATTAACTAAGTAAAAACAGAAGTAACAAATCTAAGTTTTTCTAGTGTAGTGCTGGGAAAACCCAAATAACCTTCAAAGCCTTTTTCTTGTAAAATTTTTTCTAAGTTTTCTGAGCCGTCTTCTTCTGATTTGTCCTACTATGTTTTTCATTTTTCCTTATAGGACAATCTAGAGAAAGATGTCTAGGTTTCTTACAGTAGTAACATAAATACTTTCTAGATGAAGAATTCTTGTCATTTAGTGATTTTGACATTGAGGGTTTATCATTTTTGTTCATTTGCTGTTTCCTAACTTTCCATGCTTTCATGAATTTCCTAGTCAGCAAAATCAAATCCTTGTTAGAATCATTAGATATATCAGAATCTGAATTAATTTTGAAGGCTATTTCTTTCTTCATTTTTAGTTTGTTGTAACTTAGTGATTCATTTAATTGAACTTCATAAGCTGTTAAATTTCCTATAAGTTCATTCATGGTATAAACATTTAAATCTCGTGATTCCTCAATTGATGTTACTTTCTGAGACCGTTTACAACTTAGGGATCTGAGAATTTTCCTCACCAAATCCTTCTGTTCAAAATTCTTTCCTAAGCATTTTAAAGAGTTTATGATATCAAGAAATCTAGAAAACATCTTAGAAATACTTTCGTCTTCATGCATCTTAAAGAGTTCATACTTATGAATTAACTTGTTTATCTTAGTCTCTTTAACTTGAGAAGTACCTTCATGTGAAACTTCTAATGCATGCCACACCTCATAAGCAGATTTATATGTCGACACTTTATATAAGGGGTAGCTAACGGAGTATATGGTTTAGAAATCATAAACCCCAACTTATGATCTATACTTTGAAGAAAAACTGTCATCCTCAATTTCCAATATTCAAAATGTATTCCTTCAAATAAAGGAGGGACGATTAATATTTTGGCCTTCATATAAAGAAAAATTACCATTTTCAGTAGCCATCTTACCTTAGATTTTTCAACCTATTTGATTTTAAACAGTTTAAAACTTTAAAAAAACTTGAGCCTTAAATCAAGAAAGTAAAACGTATGCTTAGATATTAATTTATGTTTAAAAACAAGGAAGTCAGAATAAGCAATGATATTAAATAAGTTCGTATCAATTTTATATCAAAGATTATTAACACAACTCTGATACCACTTGTAGGATCGTATGGTTACATAAGAGGGGGTGAATTGTGTTTTTCAACATTTTCGATTATAATTGAAACTTTAAAACTCAAAAAAAAGTCGAGACACTCTTTCCATAAAATCATTTTTATTCAAAGTTTCAATTATAATATACAATTCAATTCTCCTCAGAAATTGTAGATGCAATTATATATCGATACCATATTTCATCTATACAATTTCATAACTACAAATAGAGAAAACTAATTTATAGAATTTAAAACATTTCTCCCTATTTGAGATCTTTCTTCTTCTTCTTCTCTTTCTTCTTTAGCAATTCTTCAATGACGAATATCTAGTCTTTCTCTGCTTCACCGAATTTGCTTTCTTCTAATACTTCAAATCTTCAGCGACATGAATCTAACCTTTTCTGCTTCACTGAATTTTCTTCCATTTGATACTTCAAATCTTTAGTGACATACATCTCCCCTTTTTCTACTTCACTGAATTTTCTTCCACCTAAGAGTTTTTCCCTGAAGAGGTGTTTTTGATCCGTGAAAAGATTTTTCGTTTGGTGTGTAAGGATAACTAATCAACGAGAATTCTATGCCTTTTATACTATATCTTCATTTCATGTATATCCTCCACGTTTAATCACTATTAGTCTTTAACTTCTTCATGTCTTTTCTTTTTCCTTCATCGAAATACACATGTTCTAACCCACATTTACATTTCAAATTTTCTTTAATCATCAATCCTAGATCTCTGAAAAATTTCCTACAAAATAAACTTTCTCGTCCAAAATCTTTCATCAAGTGTAATAAGAAGTCGTTACTTTAATGTTAACTAAACGAGTAACACAAGTACATATATAACTTAACATTTCTAACTTAACGAGTTCCTCATGTGCCAACTTACGTGACAAGTGCTGTAGCTAACTCAACGAACTAAGTCTGTGGTGTTACACTAACTCAACGAACCATCTCTGTGGTGTTACAAATAACTCAACGAACCATCTCCATTGTGTTACAAATAACTCAACGAACCAGTAATAAACAAATGTTTTTATAATAAGAATTTTACCATGTGCAAAAATAACAACTTAAGTTTTTATAATGCTAACCTAACACATTGCCTTAGTATTCAATATAGCAACTCAACGCGCTTAGTTATGTTAACTTAATGAGTTAAACATGTGCACCTCACATGATACAATATAACATTCGTAACTTATAATTTCACTACCTATACAACACTAACTTAACGAGTTCATCTCTTCTTTTACTCACTAACTTAATGAGTTCTCACGTGACCTATTTTAACATTTAAGCCTCTAACTTAAGGAGTTCTCACGTGATCTCTATACAAATAACACTCTAACTTAACGAGTTGTCTAAACATGCACTGTTCATGATACAGAAGATATAACTTTAAAACATATCATGCTTTTCAATAAAAACACACGTTAACTTAACGTTTAGTTAAATGAGAAATTAATGCAATGAAACGACTAGTTATTAATTTAGTATAATTTCAGATCCAATACAGACAAGTATTTATATTAGTAAACTTTTTTTATATTAATTGATGTTTTTAATTTCTTTTCACAAGCAATATTAATTGAGCAAATATGATTACTTTCATTCAGCACACATCATCAAAACAAAATACTCAACAAATGTGCTAAATTAACGCTAATTCCTTGAAATTATGCAGATTCTTTCATTAAAGCATAAAACAATGCAATTATAACATAATGGCTTAATTCTTATATGATAAGCTAAATATTATGCAATTAACCATCATTTAACCCTTAATATTATGCACGTTTTCATTCTAAACACTTCCCCTATACTTAAATTTTGCTAGTCCCTTAGCAAACTAAGATCTAACTAGTTGGTCTTTCTAAAGTTGCTAGAATTAATTCTTCATTTTGTTCTTCTTTAGAATAATAAATTAGATTACTATATAGATATTTTGTATTTTTCAATAATCTGTTTTAACTTTGTTTTCTCCTCTTCAACCTGCAAATATATTTAAAACATATGTAAATTACATACAAAATATATTAGCATCATATAGGTGTTAATTATATTATCATATTTTTTTTTCTTTTCAAACATCCGTTATCTTGAATTTTCCAATATGATTTCCAGAATAAATTTCAACTACATACAAATCAAAATACAATCCAATTCAATATGATTAAAACAAGTAGAATAAAGAATTGTATCTTAGATAACAACTTCAAAAGTCTATTCTAGATTCATACTTCAGCAATCTTAGATAATAGAAAATATACTCGATTCAAAAGATTTCTATATTTCATAAAACACTTTTATCTCTTTAGAACAGTATATGCATATTTGTACTTTAAAGTTAATTTGGAAAGCTTGAATCATACAAGAGCTTTCTAGTGTACCCATGTATCGAGCTTTTAGTCAACAATCTCAAATCTGATCAGAATCTTAGGATGCTAGATTTAAAGAGTTCTTTTTCTGGTCAACAATCCTTACGTACCTATTTACTCAAGTGCAAAAGGCTCGTGATCAAACAAGTCAATAAACTCTCAAAATTTTTCACTTTTTTTCCTCTTTTTTTCTTTTAACATAGTATATATACGTATTTCATTAATATAGATGCAATAAAACACAAATCTCGTATAATTCTGCTTCTATTATTTATTGAAAATATGAATCCATATCAATAAGCTCATACTTTTTCTATAGTTTAATAAGATATACACATAAATCATTCTACAAGTTTAATCAATCAAATTAAATGTATCCTTGATCATATGTATTTCATTTAATCCAAAAATCAACATTTCAGCACTTTGAGGACTTTAGATATTTTATTGAGTTTCAGTTAAGCATTTTCTTTTTAAAATCAAGAAATTGTTAAACTCATAAAATTCAGCAAAAACATAAGATACTATATCTAGATTTGTATGAATAGTAAAATTTTGTAGCATCTTATATAAGATTATAAAATATAACATTTAAGCAATTACAGTTCTTAAAAATTTGACAGTCTCAATTATCGGACAGTTACAGCAAATTCATAAAAAAATTTTCAATTTCCACAGAACTTTTGTAGTGCCATTCTAATTCCTCTTGTTGAGTATTTTTGTTTTGATGGTGTGTGCTGAATGAAAATAATCATATTTGCTCAATTACTATTGCTTGTGAAAAGAAATTAAAATCATCAATTTATACAGAAAAAGCTTACTGATATAAATACTCATCTGTATTGGATCTGAAGTTAATAACTAGTCGTTTCATTGCATTAATTTCTCATTTAGCTAAACGTTAAGTTAACGTGTGTTTTTATTGAAAAGCATGATATGTTTTAAAGTTATATCTTCTGTATCATGAACAGTGCACGTTTAGACAACTCGTTAAGTTAGAGTTTTGTTTGTATAGAGGTCACGTGAGAACTCGTTAAGTTAGAGGCTTAAAGGTTAAAATAGGTCACGTGATAACTCGTTAAGTTAGTGAGTAAAAGAAGAGACGAACTCGTTAAGTTAGTGTTATACACGTGGTGAAATTATAAGTTACGAATGTTGTATTATATCACGTGTGGTGCACATGTTTAACTCGTTAAGTTAACATAACTAAACGCGTTGAGTTGCTATATTGAACACTAAGGCAATGCGTTAGGTTAGCGTTATAAACTTAAGTTGTTATTTTTGCACGTGGTAAAATTCTTATTATAAAAACATTTGTTTATTACTGAATCGGTGAGTTAAAGTTTTTTTCGGAGACTTACAGTCGTAACTATCCAAAAGGTAACTTAAGTCATGTTTTCAGGTCTTGACACGTGTCTCACTAGTTTTATAATATAAAGTTTTTTTTTCGGTGACTTACATCCGTAACTATCCGAAACTTAAATTGTTTTCGGTGAGTTATCGTTTAACCTTCCGAAAGAAAGGTTAAGCTAGTTCGTTGAGTTAACATAACACCACAGACTTAGTTCGTTGAGTTAGCTACAGTACTTGTCACATGAAATGGCACATGAGGAACTCATTAAGTTAGAAACGTTAAGTTATATATATATACTTGTGTTACTCGTTTAGTTAACATTAAAGTAACGACTTCTTATTACACTGATGAAAAATATTTGGACGAGAAAGTTTATTTTGCAGGAAATTTTTTAGAGATCTAGGACTAATGATTAAAGAAAATTTGAAATATAAATGTGGGTTAGAACGTGTGTGTTTTGATGAAGGAAAAAGAAAAGACGTGGAGAAGTGGAAAACTAGTAGTGGTTAAACGTGAAGGATATGCATGAAATGAAGATACAGTATAAAAGGCATAGAATTCTCGTTGATCAAACCATCATTGCACACAAAACGAAAAAAATCTTTTCAAGGATCAAACCATCTCTACACACCAAAAGAAATTTTTTTTTTTAGGAATCAAAAACACCTCGTCGAGCAAAATCTCTCGAGTGGAAGAAAATTCAGTGAAGCAGAAAAGGTTAAATTTATGTCGCTGAAGAATTGAAGTATCAAGTGAAAGCAAATTCAGTGAAGCAGAGAAAGACAAGATATTCGTCATTGAAGAATTGCTGAAGAAGAAAAAGAAGAAGAAGAAAGATCTCAAACAGGGAGAAATGTTTTAAATTCCGCAAATTAGTTTTTTCTGTTTGTAGTTATGAAATTGTTTAGATGATACATGGTATCGAAATATAATTGCATCTACAATTTCTGAGGAGAATTGAATTGTATATTATAATTGAAACCTTGAATAAAAATGATTTTATGAAAACAATGTCTCGACTTATTTTTGAGTTTTAAAGTTTCAATTATATTTCAGAAAATATAAAAAATACACAATTCACCCCACTCTTGTGTAGCCATACGATCCTACAAGTGGTATCAGAGCTTTGTTAATAATCTTTGATATAAAATCAATACCAACTTATTTAATATCATTGTTTATTCTGCCTTCCTTGTTTCTAAACATACATTAATATCTGAGCATACGTTTAACTTCCTTGATTTAAGGCTCAAGTTGTTTTAAAGTTTTAGACTGTTTGAAATCAAATAGGTTGAAAAATCTAAGGTAAGATGGCTACTAGAAATGGTAATTTTTCTTTATATGAAGGTCAAAATCTAAATCGTCCACTTTTATTTGATGGAATACATTTTGAATATTGGAAATATAGGATGACTGTTTTTCTTCAAAGTATAGATCATAAGTTGGGGTTTATGATTTCCAAACCATATACTCTGTTATCTACTCCTTATAATACTTGGACAATTATTGAAAAAGAAAATGAAACTCTGAATGCTAAGGGCTTAAATATTTTATTTTGTGCATTGAGTTATGAACAGTTCAGTAAAGTGTCAGCATATAAATCTGCTTATGAGGTGTGGCATGCATTAGAAGTTTCACATGAAGGTACTTCTCAAGTTAAAGAGACTAAAATAAACATGTTGATTCATAAGTATGAACTCTTTAAGATGCATGAAGACGAAAATGTTTCTGAGATGTTTTCCAAATTTCTTGATATCATAAACTCTTTAAAATGTTTAGGAAAGAATTTTGAATAGAAGGATTTGGTGAGGAAAATTCTCAGATCCCTAAGTTCTAAATGGTCTCAGAAAGTAACATCAATTGAGGAATCACGAGATTTAAATGTTTATACTATGAATGAACTTATAGGAAATTTAATAGCTTATGAAGTTCAATTAAATGAATCACTGAGTCACAACAAACTAAAAATGAAGAAAGAAATAGCCTTCGAAATTAATTCTGATTCTGATATATCTACTGATTCTGACGAGGATTTGATTTTGCTGACTAGGAAATTCAAGAAAGCATGGAAAGCTAGGAAACAGCAAAGGAACAAAAATGATAAACCCTTAACGTCAAAATCACTAAATGACAAGAATTCTTCATCTAGAAAGTATGTATGTTACAACTGTAAGAAACCTAGACATCTTTCTCTAGATTGTCTTCTGATGAAAAATGAAAAGCAAAGTAGGACAAATCAGAACAAGACAACTTAGAAAACTCAGAAAAAGTTTTACAATAAAAAGGCTTTGAAGGTCACTTGGGATGACACGTTTGAAGAGTTTGAATCTGAGGAATCAGCATCAAAATCTTCACATTCAGAAGGAGAACAAGAGTTAGAAGACGTTGCTCATGTGTGCTTCATGGTAGATGAGTCTGAGGTAATATCTGATCCTAAAAGTCATTTAGATTTCAACATTGATGAATTATTATGTGCTTATCATGCTTTATTACAAAAACTTAAAGTATGTAAACTGGAAAATAAGAATATTAGAAAGTTTTCATCCATTATGGAAGAAGAAAATTGTTTCTTGTCTACTACTTTAGAAAAGTTTAAATGTGATAATGAAAATCATGCTAGAGATTTGCAAAAATTTAAATTTAATTAATGTATCTTGAATGAACAAATACAGAATATAAATGCTGAAAAATTAAAGATAGAATCTGAAAATGAAATGTTGAGAAACAATATAAATGAACTTGAATTAGAGATAAATAAATTAAAACTAAGAGAGCAAGATTTAAATTCTACCATTGAGAAATGGAATTTAAGTCAAACTAAGTTAGACAAACTAACTAGTACCCCTGCGGTGTCTTATAAATTTGGCTTAGGATTTGGTTATCCTGAATATCCTGAATCTCAAGCCAATAAAGGATTTATTAGTTGCAGTTCAAGTAAATCTAAGACTAAAATTCCTTTTATTGTGAAACAAGGTAATAAATATGTAGAAGTAGGTACTTCAAGGGATGAATCATGCAGTAATAATATAAATCAATGTGATTTGTCAAATTGTACTTCTAACATGACTATAAATGTTTCTAAAAATCTTGTTTCTTGTTTTGGAAATTCAGTTTCTAATGTTTCTAAAATTTTAGACAATTGTAGTAAACTGAAAATTCAGAAACCTGAGCATGTAATTCAATACACTAGTATTAGACCAATTACTCATTCTGCATGTGATAAAACTAAAAATTCTTGTGCAGAAAAAGATTTTGTATGTATGGAAAATGTTAATACAAGCACAAAATCTTGGTATGAACTTACTGAAATGTATGAGCATGACCAAAATAAATTAACATCTGATAAAAATCAGTTTGGTCTTGATTATACTACATCTAAAAACAAAAAGAATGATTGTAAAAGCAATAATGCTATATGTGAGTATGAAACTAATGATAAATCAATAGTACTTACAACTAATAAGAAAATAAATGATAATGTTAAACTATTTTCAAACAAAAAGAAGAATTATGCTTTTAATGAACTTGGTCCTCAACAACATTGGGTACCAAGAAAAAGTTTTTCTTAAATTTGTGTTGCAGGAGGAAACAATATCAAAATGGATCTTGAACAGTGGAGCATCAAGTCACATGACTGGATAGAAAAGTCTACTACAAAATTTTACAAATACCATGAAAGGAAGTGTAACATTTGGAAACAAAAGCAAAGATAAAATCATAGGTGTGGGCAATGTTCAAATAACTCCAATTTGTGTTATTTCGAATGTACTATTGTAGAATCGTATGGCTACACAAGAGGGGGGTGAATTGTGTATCTTTAATATTTTCTGAAATATAATTGAAACTTTAAATCTCAAAAACAAGTCGAGACATTATTTTCATAAAATCATTTTTATTCAAGGTTTCAATTACAATATACAATTCAATTCTCCTAAGAAATTGTAGATGCAATTATATTTTGATACCATGTATCATCTAAACAATTTCATAATTACAAACAGAGAAAACTAATTTACGGAATTTAAAACTTTTCTCCCTGTTTGAGATCTTTCTTCTTCTTCTTTTTCTTCTTCAGCAATTCTTCAGTGACGAATATCTTGTCTTTTCATGCTTCACCGAATTTGCTTTCTTCTGATACTTCAAATCTTCAGTGACGAAAATCTTACCTTTTTATGCTTCACTGAACTTTCTTCCACTTGAGAGATTTTCCCCGAAGAGGTGTTTTTGATCCCTGAAAAAGATTTTTCTTTTGGTGTGCAGGGATGGTTTGATCCTTGAAAAGATTTTTCTTTTTGTGTGCAAGGATAAATTGATCAACGAGAATTCTATGCCTTTTATACTGTATCTTCATTTCATGCATATCCTTCACGTTTAACCACTACCAGTTTTCCACTTCTCCACGTCTTTTCTTTTTCCTTCATCAAAACACACACGTTCTAACCCACGTTTATATTTTGAATTTTCTTTAATCATCAGTCTTGGATCTTTGAAAAATTTCTTGCAAAATAAACTTTCTCATCCAAAAGTTTTTCATCAGTGTAATAAGAAGTCGTTACTTTAAAGTTAACTAAACGAGTAACACAAGTATATATATAACTTAACGTTTCTAACATAACGAGTTCCTCATGTGCCATTTCACGTGACAAGTACTGTAGCTAACTCAACGAACTAAGTTCGTGGTGTTATGCTATCTCAACGAACCATCTCCATTGTGTTATGATAACTCAACGAACCATTAATAAACAAATGTTTTTATAATAAGAATTTTACCACGTGCAAAAATAACAACTTAAGTTTATAATGCTAACCTAACGCGTTGCCTTAGTGTTCAATATAGCAACTCAACGCGTTTAGTTATGTTAACTTAACGAGTTAAACATGTGCACCTCACGTGATACAATACAACATTCGTAACTTATAATTTCACCACGTGTATAACACTAACTTAACGAGTTCGTCTCTTCTTTTACTCACTAACTTAACGAGTTATCACGTGACCTATTTTAACCTTTAAGCCTCTAACTTAACGAGTTCTCATGTGACCTCTATACAAACAAAACTCTAACTTACTAAGTTGGCTAAACGTGCACTGTTCATGATACAGAAGATATAACCTTAAAACATATCATGCTTTTCAATAAAAACACACGTTAACTTAACGTTTAGCTAAATGAGAAATTAATGCAACGAAACGACTAGTTATTAACTTCAGATCCAATATAGACAAGTATTTATATTAGTAAGCTTTTTATGTATTAATTGATGATTTTAATTTCTTTTCACAAGCAATAGTAATTGAGGAAATATGATTATTTTCATTCAGCACACATCATCAAAACAAAAATACTCAACAATCTCTCCATTTTTGATGATGACAAAACCATATTAAATTAATTATGTTATATGTTTAACTCAACAAAGCACCTTCGTTGGGTTAACTTTTAATTCAAGAAACTTGTTTGTTGACTTAAGTTCACTTAAGCTTATTTCTATTGTTTGTGTAAATTTTACCTCTCAGAAATAAAACTCTCAGATGTCAATAATTATATAAGTATCAGTTTTCTAATTATCATCTGTCAGATTACAATAACCATTTAAATAGCATCTCCTTTTATAATATATATATGCAATTAAGATCATAATCATCTTTTTATAATATTTCTCCCCCTTTTTGTCATTAATCAAAAAGATAATTACAGAGAATATATATATGTATATAAGAGAATTACAACAACGATTTATGTAAATAAGAATAATAATTGAACACATTTACAGAAAAATGTATTGTTCAATGAATCAAACAAGTAATACAAACATTACATTTTGTATTCAGAAACAAACAAAAATAGTTATTGACCCCTCCTAAGTATATCACTTATAGCATTACATATTTTATCTCCTAGATGCCTAATATCATTTCTGATGTCGTTAAGCACTGCATCTAAGTTAGGAGGTAGCTGGGTTTGCTGTTCTACTTGAACTGAATAACTTTGTTGTTGTTGTTGTATATGGTCTGTATTAGGTTGTTGTTGTTGTTGTCGTTGAGGTTTACACATGGCCTGGAATTTTTGCAAATCTTTGACACTAAATGCTCTCATGCCTTTAGTTTCAAAGGGCCAGTCGGATAAATTCAATTGACTTGCAATGAGTCTACATACAGCATCACCATAAAATAACTTTGAACTCATATGCTGTAGTTGAGAAGTGAAAACATAAAACCAATTGATTTGAATTCTATTCAGCAAGTTATAAGTTGCATATAAACAACTTCTGCTGACTTCCATATTGTGTGAAATAAATTTGCATGCAATATATTTGCAATAAACCTTGCCTCTGCATTCAGGTTTTCCATTAATCTCATTTCAGAATATACATCTGGAATTTTTGATAAAGACTGAATGTTCCATTCTAGTTGTCTTATTATGTCAAATCTGTTGGTAACAACAACACCTTCATTCTTTAATCCTAAAACTTCAAAAATTAACTCAGGAGACAATATAAACTCTTGTTCATTTATTTGAGTTTTCAAAAAATTTCCATTCTTGACCAGATTGCTATAAAAAGCTGTAATAAGCTCTGTGTATTGCTTCCATTTCGTTCCTACTGGCAAGAATTTAATGAGGCCTTGAAACTCAAACAGATCTCTTATTTCCATCAAATTTCTGAATTTTATTGGACGAGCATGCAGAATCTGACATGTAATCAGATTATTGTATTTCTGCAATGCTTCTTCAGATCTAAAATGAATTGCATTACCTTGAATTTTTAATATTGTACACAAAGAAGGTGATACCTGAAGCCATGATTCAGAGTTTAATTCATCTTTAGGAACCTCTTCTTCAAAATGAATGTCATGTTGTTCCTCTTCCAAAATATTATCTTGAAGCTGCTCAGGTAAGCTTGATTCTTCAGCTTCAACAGTGTTAGGAACATTGTCAATATGTGCAACATTCATCTGCTCAGTCTCTATAGAATGTTTAGAGTACAATTTTTCCACAAATTCTACAGTTGGTGTATCTATCTGTAATTGTTCATTTTGTTCAACAGATATTTCCATTGATTCATGCTGTGAATTCTCAGACTCTACTTCTATAGATTCTATAGAAGGTTGGTTAACTTTTAGCTTTTCTGGAGTCTTAACAATTTCAATATCTACTACTCCAAACAATTCAGCCTTTGAACTAGTTACTGCCTCAACATTGTCAATTATATTTGCAATAACTTGTTCAATGTCAGGTGCTTGATGCTCTGATTTGTCAATTTCTGCATCATTAGGACTTGTACTAATAGAAAAACTTGAGCTCATATTTGACTTGGATTTCTTCTCAAGTTTTCTAGCAAGGGAAAATAAAGTCTCATTATCTTCATCAGTTTCAGTGTGTTCGGAACTGATGAGTTTATCAGATGCACAATAAGGTACAATGTCTAGACATACATTGTCCTTTGGAAATAAATTTTCATCTGATTTTCCTTTTTCAATAGACTTTGTTTCCTTAGACATAATTTTTCTGACTTTCCTTCTTCTATAACATTTTTGTTTCTCTTTTTCAAGTATTACTATTTTGTTTCCAAATTGCTCCATAAAAGTTTTCTGCTTTAATTCTTCTAAGGCACTTTCTATTGCAACGGCCTTTCGAAGACTGTCAACTTTTGTTTTGTCTACAGTAATATCTGATTCTACTTATTTTGAATATAAAGGAGTAGGGATAGCTGATTCATGCTATTCCTCAAATGCATGTAGTCTTGTACCGTTAATAGGAGTTTGAGGAGTTTTATTTGATGAACCTACACATTTTTCCAAATATTTTGCATACTGTTCCAAAAATGCAATCTCAGCACATTTCATTCTGTATTCTCTATCATATTTACTTCGAATACCCATGTATGTCATACTTGCATTAGTATGTTGAAGTTCTTGTCTAACTTCATCTAATATATCCTGAGAAAAGAAGTAATCTCTATAAAGTTCTTCTAACCTTTTGTCCACTCGAAATATTTTCTTTAACCAAGTACGTGGAACTTCATCATTCTCTATTTCTTTTCCTTTTGCATCTCTTCTGCTTTTGCCTTTTCCTCTGCCACGACCTTTGTAGAACTTGGAGACCATCATCGCAGGTTGTAATAGCAACAAGCGGGAAAGATTTTCTTGACAAGGTTTACAAATAACCTAATTCCCCGTGTAATAAGTGTTTAAATAGGATTTTTAGGTGTATAACTCAACGTGAAGAGAAGTCGGGTTTAGAAATTAAATAAATATTGAATAAAGTTTATTCAATCAAGGTACCCAAAATATTCAAGTGTAACTCGTTGAGTTAACTAACCTAACGAGTAAAACGCTGTTCAGAGGCAGTTTTACACGTTACCTTATCTAACATAACGTCTAGTTAGTACACTTAAACAAGTTTTGGATGCTTCCAACTGAAACGTTTCGAAAACAACACACATGCTAGACTTAACATTATCTTGAGAACATTGTAAACTATTTGAACATTTTGTTCTTTGAATCTAAAATAGTTTATTTGTCTTTTTAAATTATTTCATCAAGATTTTAAGAGGATATTAATTCAAATTAACTAAGATTTGTATTTTAAATTATATTAATCTGTTTTTGACATTTTTAATGCTCCCCCTACAAATATACTTCAAATATATTCAATCAAAATACAAAATGTACTTGTAGTGACAATAGATGTTAAGTATAACTATACTTTTACATTTTCTTTTCAGAGACTTCCGTTATCCTGACATCATCAAAAATGATTTCCAGAATTAATTCCTACTGTATATGAATCAAAACACAACTTTGAACTCAATTCGATTAATTCAAGGAGAATAAAAGAATGTATCTGAAATAAACGTTTTCAAAAGTACTAATGTTGATTCAATAAATCAGTAGTCATATTGGTATAAACTATATGCGATTCAAAGATATCTGTAATTAATGAAACAACTTTTTCTTTTCAAAACAGTAAATATTAATAATTTTCTTTAAAAGTTAGTTTGAAAAGCTTGAATCATACAAGAGCTTTCTAATGTACCCGTGTAATGAGCTTTCAGTCAACAATCTCAGATCTGATCAGGACCTTAGGTTGCCAGATTTAAAGAATCCTTTTTCAGGACAACAATCCTTACATACCTATCTGCTCAAGTACAAAAGGCTCATGATCAAATTGATCAATAAACTCTCAAAGATTTTTACTTTGTAAGCACTTTTCATTTTAAGCACAGTATATATGTATTCCATTAATACAGATGCAATAAAACACAAATCTCATATAATTTTTACTTCTATGATTGTACTGAGAATATGAATCAGTTTCAATAAGCTTATACTTTTGATTAACAATTTAAGATGAGTTACATATAACTTATTCTACAAGTTTAATCAATTAAGTCAAATTTATGCATGATCATATGCATTTTCCTTGATTCAAAGAAAACATTTAATCAAAATTTCAGAATGTCAGAAGTATTTAATGTTTTTCGTTTACACTTCCACTTAAAATCGTAAAAACTATTAAAATTGATGAACTACTTAAAATCAATAAGATACTACTATGATTTTACAATAAATACAGTATCTTAAGCAGCAGTTTAGATATTACTTTAGATATTTATAATAAGTATATAATATCTATGAGGTGAACAACATCATCAATAATATTTATCTTTTTATGTGGAGTTTAAGCATTTTACACATCACATAGTCTACAAATACCTAAATTTAATCTAATGTTGCATAATGTATTTTCGTCTAGAGGTTTTGTAAATATATCAGCTAATTGATTTTTACTAGACATAAATTCTAATTTAATTTTTCCTTTAATTACGTTATCTCTTAGAAAATGATGTCTAACCTCTATATGCTTTACTCTTGAATGTAATACAGGATTTTTGGAAATATTTATTGCAGAACTACTATCACAATAAATCTCAGTTGTATCATAAGATAATCCAAAATCTTCTAAAGTTTGCCTTATCCACAAAATCTGAGTGCAACACAGTGCAACAGCAACATATTCAGCTTCTGTAGTAGAAAGTGCTACACAGTTTTGCTTTTTACTAAACCATGACACCAAATTATTTCCCAATAATTGACATGTGCCACTGGTACTATTTCTATCAGATTTAGATCTTGCATAATCAGCATCAGTATATCCTATAAGATCTATTGAACTATCCTTAGAATAATACAGTCCAAAATTTTTAATTCCTTGTATATATCTAAATATTCTTTTAACTACAATTAAGTGTGATTCCTTAGGATTAGATTGAAATCTAGCACAAACACACACAGCAAACATAATATCAGGTCTACTAGCAGTCAAATAAAGTAAAGAACCAATCATACTTCTGTATTTTCTTTGATCTATAGATTTTCCTATGTCATCAATATCTAACTTTAAGGTAGTACTCATAGGAGTTCCTCGAATCCTTGTATCATTAAAATTAAATTTCTTAAGCATTTCATCTGCATATTTTTCTTGATTTAAAAATATACCTTTATCCATTTGCTTAATTTGAAGTCCTAGAAAATATGAAAGTTCTCCTATCATACTCATTTCAAACTGATTAGTCATCTCTTCAGAGAATATTTCTATCAACTTATTAGAGGTTGCTCCAAAGATTATATCATCCACGTATATTTGAACAACAATCTGATCTTTACCATCTCTCTTAATAAATAGAGTATGATCCACTTTTCCCATGATATAGCCTTTTTCTATTAAAAAAGTAGACAATCTTTCATATCATGATCTAGGTGCTTGCTTCAAACCATATAAGGCTTTCTTCAATTTATACGTAAAGTCAGGATTTTTAATATCTTCAAATCTAGGTGGTTGTTTTACATAGACTTCTTCATTAATTAAACCATTTAGAAATGCACTCTTTACATCCATTTGATATAATTTAAAATCCATATAACAAGCATAGGCCAATAATATTCTAATACTTTCTAACGTAGCCACAGGAGCAAATATTTCAACATAATCTAATCCTTCTTCCTATGTATACCCTTGTGCAACTAATCTAGCTTTATTCCTTATAATTTGACTAGTTTCGTTAGTTTTGTTTCTAAAGATCCACTTTGTACCTATTATGGACTAATTTTCTGGTGGAGAAACTAATTCCCATACATCATTTCTGATGAATTGATTTAGTTCTTCTTGCATTACCACTATCCAATTTTCATCAGATAATGCTTCTTGTATATTCCTTGGTTCCACCAAAGAAACAAACATACACATACTATTTAAATTTACTGAAGCTCTAGTTTTAACTCCCTCATTAATATTACCAATGACTTGAGTAATGGGATGTGATGAAGAATAATGCCAATTTCTCTGATTTTCCTCAATATTCTCATCAACATTTGAAAGTCCATCACTTTCATCATTAGTTTGATTATTTAAGTTCATATTTTTTATTTTCTCAGATAAATCATCAATCTCTCTATTGATCTCTAACTCATTTAGAAAATTGATCATATCATCATTATCACCTTTAGATTGAGATTCTCTAAGAGAATTTTCATTGAAGCTTACATGGAGGGTTTCTTCAATAGTCCTAGAAGTCTTGTTATATACTCTATAGACTTTACTTCTAGTAGAGTTACCTACAAAAATTCCTTCATCCGATTTGGCTTGAAATTTATCCCTTTTATCCTTAGTATTAAGAATAAAACACTTACAGCCAAATGGTTTCATATAGGAAATTTTTGGAACCCTATTAAACATAATTTCAAAAGGAGTTTTATTAACATGAGGTCTTAAATGACTTCTGTTAATAACATAACAAGTTGAATTTACTGCTTCAGCCCAAAGATTTTGAGGTAACTTATGTTCATTCAACATAGTTCTAGCCATTTCTTGAAGTGATCTATTCTTTCTCTCAACAACACTATTTTGACACGGTGCTCTTGGAAAAGAAAATCTGTGATCAATGCCATGCTCATTATAATAGTTATCCATTTGATCATTATCAAATTCAGTTCCATGATCACTCCTAAGTTTTCGAATAGAGACACTTTGCTCATTTTGAACAAAATTGCAAAACATTTTAAATTTTTCAAAAACTTCTGTCTTAGATGCTAGAAAATATACCCAAGTGTATCTAGAGAAGTCATCTACTAAAACAAATACATACCATTTACCACCAAGACTCATGATTCTTGTTGGTCCAAATAGATCCATATGTATAAGTTCTAAGACTCTCTTGCTTGAAATATCAGTTTTGGATTTAAAAGAGTTTTTGTGAAGTTTACGTAACTCACATGCATCACACATAAAGTTCTTTGAGTATTTAATCTTTGGTAAACCTCTCACTAAATGTTTTCTAGATAGTTTATGTAACAGTCTCATATTTATATGCCCAATCCTTCTATGCCATAGATATGCATCACTAGTTTCAGCTAGCAAACATGAATTTAAATCAACTGCACCAGAAGGTAAAGATAAAATACATACAGAACCTTTTCTTTTAGCAATAAACTTAATTTCATCTGTACTTTTATCAATTATTTTGCATACATTATCTTCAAACACTACATAATATCCATTTTCAGTTAGTTTTATAACACTCAGCAAATTAAATCCTAGGTTTTCTACATATAGTACATTCGAAATAACATAAGTAGGAGTTATTTGAACATTGCCCATACTTATAATTTTATCTTTGCTCTTGTTTCCAAATGTTACACTTCCTTTCATGGTATTTGTAAAATTTTGTAATAGACCTTTTTGTCTGGTCATGTGACTTGACGCTCCACTGTCCAAGATCCATTTTGATGTTGTTTCCTCTTGCAACACAAATTAAGAAAAACTTTTTCTTGGTACCCAATGTTGTTGAGGACCAAGTTCATTAAACTCATATTTTTTCTTTTTTTTTAAAAATAGTTTAACATTATCATTTATATTCTTATTAGTTGTAAGTACTATTGATTTATCATTAGCTTCATACTCACATATAGCATTATTGCTTTTGCAATCATTTTTTTTGTTTTCAGATATAGTATAATCAAGACCAAACATATTTTTATCAGATGTTAATTTATTTTGGTCATGCTTATACATTTCTGTAAGTTCATACCAAGATTTTGTACTTGTATTAACACTTTCCGTACATACAAAATCTTTTTTTGCACAAGAATTTTTTGTTTTATCACATGCAGAATGAGTAATTGGTCTAATACTAGTGTATTGAATTACATGCTCAGGTTTCTGAATTTTCAGTTCACTACAATTGTCTAAAATTTTAGAAATTGAATTTCCATAACAAGAAACAAGATTTTTAGAAACATTTATAGTCATGTTAGAAGTACAATTTGACAAATCACATTGATTTATATTATTACTGCATGATTCATCCCTTGAAGTACCTACTTCTACATATTTATTACCTTGTTTCATAATAAAAGGAATTTTAGTCTTAGATTTACTTGAATTGCAACTAATAAATCCTTTATTGGCTTGAGATTCAGGATATTCAGGATAATCAAGTCCTAAGCCAAATTTATAAGACACACCACAGGGGAACTAGTTAGTTTGTCTAACTTAGTTTGACTTAAATTCCATTTCTCAAAGGTAGAATTTAAATCTTGCTCTCTCAGTTTTAATTTTTCTATCTCTAATTCAAGTTCATTTATATTGTTTCTCAACATTTCATTTTCAGATTCTATCTTTAATTTTTCAGCATTTATATTCTATATTTGTTCATGCAAGATACATTCATGAAATCTAAATTTTTGCAAATCTCTAGCATGATTTTCATTATCACATTTAAACTTTTCTAAAGTAGTAGACAGGAAACTATTTTCTTCTTCCATAATGGATGAAGATTTTCTAATATTCTTATTTTCCAGTTTACATACTTTAAGTTTTTGTAATAATGCATGACAAGCACATAATAATTCATCAAAGTTGAAATCTGAATGACTTTCAGGATCAGATATTACCTCAGACTCATCTGCCATGAAGCACACATGAGCAACGTCTTCTAACTCTTGTTCTCCTTCTGAATATGAGGATTTTGATGCTGATTCCTCAGATTCAGACTCTTCAGACATGTCATCCCAAGTGACCTTCAAAGCCTTTTTCTTGTAAAACTTTTTCTGAGTTTTCTGAGCCATCTTCTTCTGATTTGTCCTACTTTGCTTTTCATTTTTTCTCATAGGACAATCTGGAGAAAGATGTCCAGGTTTCTTACAGTTGTAACATACATACTTTTTGGATGAAGAATTCTTGTCATTCAATGATTTTGACGTTGAGGGTTTATCATTTTTGTTCCTTTGTTGTTTCTTAGCTTTCCATGCTTTCTTGAATTTCCTAGTCAGCAAAATCAAATCCTCGTCAGAATCAGTAGATATATCAGAATCTGAATTAATTTCGAAGGCTATTTGTTTCTTCATTTTTAGTTTGTTGTGACTCAGTGATTCATTTAATTGAACTTCATAAGCTGTTAAATTTCCTATAAGTTCATTCATAGTATAAACATTTAAATCTCGTGATTCCTCAATTGATGTTACTTTTTGAGACCATTTAGAACTTAGGGATCTGAGAATTTTCCTCACCAAATCCTTCTGTTCAAAATTCTTTCCTAAACATTTTAAAGAGTTTATGATATCAAAAAAATCTGGAAAACATCTCAAAAATATTTTCGTCTTCATGCATCTTAAAGAGTTCATACTTATGAATCAACATTCTTATTTTAGTCTCTTTAACTTGAGAAGTACCTTCATGTGAAACTTCTAATGCATGCCACACCTCATAAGCAGATTTATATGCTGACACTTTACTGAACTGTTCATAACTTAATGCATAGAATAAAATATTTAAGCCCTTAGCATTCAGAGTTTCATTTTCTTTTTCAGTAATTGTCCAAGTATTATAAGGGGTAGTTAACGAAGTATATGGTTTAGAAATCATGAACCGCAACTTATGATCTATACTTTGAAGAAAAACAGTCATCCTATATTTCCAATATTCAAAATGTATTCCATCAAATAAAGGAGGACAATTAAGATTTTGGCCTTCATATAAAGAAAAATTACCATTTCCAGTAGTCATTTTACCTTAGATTTTTCAACCTATTTGATTTTAAATAGTCTAAAAACTTTAAAACAATTTGAGCCTTAAATCAAGAAAGTTAAACGTATGCTCAGATATTAATTTCTGTTTAAAAACAAGGAAGGTAGAATAAGCAATGATATTAAATAAGTTGGTATCGATTTTATATCAAAGATTATTAACAATGCTCTAATACCACTTGTAGGATCGTATGGCTACACAAGAGGGGGGTGAATTGTGTATCTTTAATATTTTTTGAAATATAATTGAAACTTTAAATCTCAAAAACAAGTCGAGACATTGTTTTCATAAAATCATTTTTATTCAAGGTTTCAATTACAATATACAATTCAATTCTCCTCAGAAATTGTAGATGCAATTATATTTCGATACCATGTATCATCTAAACAATTTCATAACTACAAACAGAGAAAACTAATTTGCGGAATTTAAAACATTTCTCCCTGTTTGAGATCTTTCTTCTTCTTTTTCTTCTTCAGCAATTCTTTAGTGACGAATATCTTGTCTTTTCATGCTTCACCGAATTTACTTTCTTCTGATACTTCAAATCTTCAGTGACGAAAATCTTACCTTTTTATGCTTCACTGAACTTTCTTTCACTTGAGAGATTTTCTTCAAAGAGGTGTTTTTGATCCTTGAAAAAGATTTTTCTTTTGGTGTGCAGGGATGGTTTGATCCTTGAAAAGATTTTTCTTTTTGTGTGCAAGGATAAATTGATCAACGAGAATTCTATGTCTTTTATACTGTATCTTCATTTCATGCATATCCTTCACGTTTAACCACTACCAGTTTTCCACTTCTCCACGTCTTTTCTTTTTCCTTCATCGAAACACACACGTTCTAACCCATGTTTATATTTCGAATTTTCTTTAATCATCAGTCTTGGATCTCTGAAAAATTTCCTGCAAAATAAACTTTCTCGTCCAAAAGTTTTTCATCAGTGTAATAAGAAGTCGTTACTTTAATGTTAACTAAACGAGTAACACAAGTATATATAACTTAACGTTTCTAACATAACGAGTTCCTCATGTGCCATTTCACGTGACAAGTACTGTAGCTAACTCAACAAACTAAGTTCGTGGTGTTATGCTATCTCAACGAACCATCTCCGTTGTGTTATGATAACTCAACGAACCATTTCCGTTGTGCTATGATAACTCAACGAACCAGTAATAAACAAATGTTTTTATAATAAGAATTTTACCACGTGCAAAAATAACAACTTAAGTTTGTAATGCTAACCTAACGCGTTGCCTTAGTGTTCAATATAGCAACTCAACGCGTTTAGTTATGTTAACTTAACGAGTTAAACATGTGCACCTCACGTGATACAATACAACATTCGTAACTTATAATTTCACCACGTGTATAACATTAACTTAACGAGTTCGTCTCTTCTTTTACTCACTAACTTAACGAGTTATCACGTGACCTACTTTAACCTTTAAGCCTCTAACTTAACGAGTTCTCACGTGACCTCTATACAAACAAAACTCTAACTTACCGAGTTGTCTAAACGTGCACTGTTCATGATACAGAAGATATAACATTAAAACATATCATGCTTTTCAATAAAAACACACGTTAACTTAACGTTTAGCTAAATGAGAAATTAATGCAACGAAACGACTAGTTATTAACTTCAGATCCAATACAGACAAGTATTTATATCAGTAAGCTTTTTTTGTATGAATTGATGATTTTAATTTCTTTTCACAAGCAATAGTAATTGAGGAAATATGATTATTTTCATTCAGCACACATCATCAAAACAAAAATACTCAACAACTATATATAGAAAACCTTGGATTTAATTTGCTGAGTGTCATAAAACTAACTGAAAATGGATATTATGTAGTGTTTGAAGATAATGTATGCAAAATTATTGATAAAAATATAGATGAAATTAAATTTATTGCTAAAAGAAAAGGTTCTGTATGTATTTTATCTTTACCTTTTGGTGTAGTTGATTTAAATTCATGTTTGCTAGCTGAAACTAGTGATGCATATTTATGGCATAGAAGGATTGGGCATATAAATATGAAACTATTACATAAGCTATCTAAAAAACATTTAGTGAGAGGTTTACCAAAGATTAAATACTCAAAGGACTTTATGTGTGATGCATGTAAGTTAGGTAAACTTCACAAAAACTCTTTTAAATCCACAACTGATATTTCAAGCAAGAGAGTCTTAGAACTTATACATATGGATCTATTTAGACCAACAAGAATCATGAGTCTTGGTGGTAAACGGTATGTATTTGTTTTAGTAGATGACTTCTCTAGATACACTTGGGTATATTTTTTAGCATCTAAGATAGAAGTTTTTGAAAAATTTAAAATGTTTTGCAATTTTGTTCAAAATGAGCAGAGTGTCTCTATTCAAAAACTTAGGAGTGATCATGGAACTAAATTTGATAATGATCAAATGGATAACTATTATAATGAGCATGGCATTGATCACAGATTTTCTTTTCCAAGAGCACCGTGTGAAAATGGTGTTGTTGAGAGAAAGAATAGATCACTTCAAGAAATGGCCAGAACTATGTTGAATGAACATAAGTTACCTCAAAATCTTTGGGCTGAAGCAGTAAATATAGCTTGTTATGTTATTAACAGAAGTCGTTTAAGACCTCATGTTAATAAAACTCCTTTTGAAATTATGTTTAATAGGGTTCCAAAAATTTCCTATATGAAACCATTTGGTTGCAAGTGTTTTATTCTAAATACTAAGGATAAAAGGGATAAATTTCAAGTCAAATCGGATGAAGTAATTTTTGTAGGTTACTCTACTAGAAGTAAAGCCTATAGAGTATATAACAAGAATTCTAGGACTATTGAAGAAACCCTCCATGTATGCTTCAATGAAAATTCTCTTAGAGAATCTCAATCTAAAGCTGATAATGATGATTTGATCAATCTTCCAAAAGAGTTAGAGATCAATAGAGAGATTGATGATTTATCTGAGAAAATAAAAAATATGAACTTAAATGATCAAACTAATGATGAAAGTGATGTACCTTCAGATGTTGATGAGAATATTAAGGACAATCAGAGAAATTGGCGTTATTCTTCATCACATCCCATTACTCAAGTCATTGGTAATATTAATGAGGGAGTTAAAACTAGAGCTTCAGTAAATTTAAATAGTATGTGTATGTTTGTTTCTATAGTGGAACCAAGGAATATACAAGAAGCATTATCTGATGAAAATTGGATAGTGGCAATGCAAGAAGAACTAAATCAATTCATCAAAAATGATGTATGGGAATTAGTCTCTCCACTAGAAAATCAGTCCATAATAGGTACAAAGTGGATCTTTAGAAACAAAACTAACGAAACTGGTCAAGTTATAAGGAACAAAGCTAGATTAGTTGCACAAGGGTATACATAGGAAGAAGGACTAGATTATGATGAAACATTTGCACCTGTGGCTAGGTTAGAAAGTATTAGAATATTATTGGCCTATGCTTGTTATATGAATTTTAAATTATATCAAATGGATGTAAAGAGTGCATTTCTACATGGTTTAATTAATGAAGAAGTCTATATAAAACAACCACCTGGATTTGAAGATATTAAAAATCCTAACTTTGTGTATAAATTGAAGAAAGCCTTATATGGTTTGAAGCAAACACCTAGATCATGGTATGAAAGATTGTCTCCTTTTTTAATAGAAAAAGGCTATATTATGGGAAAAGTGGATCATACTCTATTTATTAAGAGAGATGGTAAAGATCAGATTGTTGTTCAAATATACGTGGATGATATAATCTTTGGAGCAACCTTCGATAAGTTGATAGAAGTATTCTCTGAAGAGATGACTAATCAGTTTGAAATGAGTATGATAGGAGAACTTTCATATTTTCTAGGACTTCAAATTAAGCAAATGGATAAAGGTATATTTTTAAATCAGGAAAAATATGCAGATGAAATGCTTAAGAAATTTAATTTTAATGATACAAGGATTCGAGGAACTCCTATGAGTACTACTTTAAAGTTAGATATTGATGACAAGACTCAACGGAGTAAGTTCATTGAGTTAGGCGTAACTCAACAGACTTTCCATAAAGTTATAACTAATAAAAATAACTTATAATAATAATTTTTACTTAGGTCAAGATCGAAGAATTTCCAATCTAACCGACTCTTAATTTTTCACCATTTAGCATTTCGGTCAAACCGTTATATTTCTCGGTTGAACCGAAATTAAATACTCTCTTTTTTTCTTTTGCCGGTTGAGCTGATACTATGCTTTGGTAAAATCGACATCTTTACTTAATATAATATATAGATTTTTTTAAATATATATATATATATATATTTTATGTTTCGATCAAACTAATGGATCCTGTTGGATGAACCGCAGTGATTTTTTTTCTTTTACTATATGTTTCGATAAAACCGATAATTTCTTTTAGTTGAACCATAACTATGTTTAAATAAGTTTTTTTTTTTTTCACACATACTTAGGTAATTTCTTACTAAGTAAAGCTTGAGTATTCCTCTACTTTTACTTCTTCTATAATTCCAAAGGAATTTTTTGGTATTTTTAAAATAGGTCTAAGTCTTTGTCCATTTACTTTAAATATATTCTGATTTTTAAGATTTTCACTTAGGAATAAATATTTCGAATTATGTAAGGTCCTACCCATCTAGATCTTAATTTCCCTAAATGGTTATGGAGTCTAGTCATGTAAAGATATACTTCTTGTCCTATTTCAAAGGTTTTTGGAATAATTTTCTTGTCATGCCAGAACTTCATTTTCTCTTTTTCTCTTACAATTTTCGAATAGGCTTCATTCCTAAATTCTTCTAATTCAATCAAATGGATTTTCCTATTTTTGGCAGCTTGATTTAAATTAGTGTTCAGAGTTTTTAATGCCCAATAAGCTTTATGTTCAATTTCAGTTGGTAAATGACAACTTTTTCCATATACTAGCCTAAAAGGTGACATACCTAAGCTTGTCTTATAAGCAGTTCTATAAGCCCAAAGTGCATCTATTAATCTGTTAGCCCAATCTTTTCTAGTAGGATTTACTACTTTTTCTAAGATTAACTTAATTTGTTTGTTTGCACTTTCTACTTGTCCACTTGTTTGCAGATGATATGATGCAATTTTGTGATTTACTCCATATGTAGGATCGTATGGCTTCACAAGAGGGGGGTGAATTGTGTTTTTCAACATTTTCGATTATAATTGAAACTTTAAAACTTGAAAACAAGTCGAGACACTGTTTTCATAAAATCATTTTTATTCAAGGTTTCAATTACAATATACAATTCAATTCTCCTTAGAAATTGTAGATGCAATTATATATCGATACCATGTTTCATCTATACAATTTCATAACTACAAACAGAGAAAACTAATTTACGGAATTTAAAACATTTCTCCCTGTTTGAGATCTTTCTTCTTCAGCAATTCTTCAGTGATGAATATCTAGTCTTTCTCTACTTCACCGAATTTGCTTTCTTTTGATACTTCAAATCTTTAGTGACATAAATCTGACTTTTTCTACTTCACTGAATTTTCTTCCACCTGAGAGCTTTTCCCCAAAGAGGTGTTTTTGATCCCTGAAAAGATTTTTTGTTTGGTGTGCAAGGATAACTGATCAACGAGAATTCTATGCCTTTTATACTGTATCTTCATTTCATGCATATCCTCCACATTTAATCACTATTAGTCTTCCACTTCTTCACTTCTTTTCTTTTTCCTTCATCGAAATACACACGTTTTGACCCACGTTTATATTTCGAATTTTCTTTAATCATCAATCCTAGATCTCTGAAAAATTTCCTGCAAAATAAACTTTCTCGTCCAAAATCTTTCATCAAGTGTAATAAGAAGTTGTTACTTTAATGTTAACTAAACGAGTAACACAAGTAGATATATAACTTAACGTTTCTAACTTAACGAGTTCCTCATGTGCCAACTCACGTGACAAGTACTGTAGCTAACTCAACAAGCTAAGTCTGTGGTGTTACACTAACTCAATGAACCATCTTTGTGGTGTTACGGTAACTCAATGAACCATCTCCGTTGTGCTATAGATAACTCAACAAACCAGTAATAAACAAATGTTTTTTTTTATAATAAGAATTTTACCACATGCAAAAATAATAACTTAAGTTTTATAATGCTAACCTAACGCATTGCCTTAGTGTTCAATATAGCAACTCAATGCGTTTAGTTATGTTAACTTAACGAGTTAAACATGTGCATCTCACGTGATACAATATAACATTCGTAACTTATAATTTCACCACGTGTACAACATTAACTTAACGAGTTCGTCTCTTCTTTTACTCACTAACTTAACAAGTTCTCATGTGACCTATGTTAACCTTTAAGCCTCTAACTTAAGGAGTTCTCACGTGATCTCTATACAAATAACACTCTAACTTAACGAGTTGTCTAAACGTGCACTGTTCATGATACAAAAGATATAACTTTAAAACATATCATACTTTTCAATAAAAGCATGCATTAACTTAACATTTAGTTATATGAGAAATTAATGCAATGAAACGACTAGTTATTAACATAGTATAATTTCAGATCCAATACAGACAAGTATTTATATCAGTAAACATTTTCTGTATTAATTGATGTTTTTAATTTCTTTTCACAAGCAATAGTAATTGAGCGAATATGATTACTTTCATTCAGCACACATCATCAAAACAAAATACTCAATAATCTCCCCCTTTTTGATGATGACAAAACCATATTAAATCAATTATGAAATATATTTAACTCAACAAAGCACCTTCGTTGGGTTAACTTTTAATTCAACAAACAAATTTGTTGACTTAAGTTCACTTAAGCTTATTTCTATTATTTATGTAAATTTCACCTCTCAGAAATAAAACTTTTAGATGTCAATAATTACATAAGTATCTTTTAGATTTTAATAACCACATAATTATCTTTCAGATTACATTATCATCTGTCATAACCACTTAAATATTATCTCCCTTTATAATATATGCAATTAATATCATAATCATCTTCTTCTTTTGAATTTTTAACATTTAACATTTCTCCCCCTTTTTGTCATTAATCAAAAAGATGATTACACATAATATAAAGCAAGAGATATATTTAAAACAAAGCTTTCTGTAAACAATAATAAGAATTGTAAACATTTAAAGAATAAAATGTATTGTTGAATGAATCAAACAATGAATACAAACATTACATTTCATATTCAGATACAAGCAAATAGACAATTATCTATTCCTCCTAAGTATATCACTTATAGCATTACAGATTTTATCTCCTAGATGCCTAATATCATTTTCGATGTCGTTAAGCACGTCATTTAGGTCAGGAGGTATCTAGGTTTGTTGTTCTACTTGAATTGAATAACTTGGCTGTTGTGGTGGAATTTGTTCTGTACATTCTATTGGTTGTTATTGTTGTTGTTGAGGTTGATGCATGGCCCAAAATTTTTGCAAATCTTTTACACTAAAAGCTCTCATGCCTTTAGTTTCAGAGGGCTAGTCAGATAAATTAAATTGGCTTGCAAGGAGTCTACATACAACACCACCAAAAAATAACTTTGAACTCATATGCTGTAGTTGAGAAGTAAAAACATCAAACCAATTGATTTGAATTCTATTTAGTAGACCATAAGTTGCATATAAACAGCTTCTGCCGACTTCCATATTATGTTCGATTCTCTAAAATAAATTGGCATGCAATATATTTGCAATAAATCTTGCCTCTGCATTCAGATTTTCCATTAATCTCATTTCAGTATATACATCTGGAATTTTTGATAAAGACTGAATGTTCCATTCTAGTTGTCTAATCATGTCAAATCTATTTGTAACAACACCTTCATTCTTTAATCCCAAAACTTCAAAAATTAATTTAGGAGACAATATGAACTCTTGTTTATTTATTTGAGTTTTTAGTATATTTTCATTCTTGACCGGATTGCTATAAAAAGTTGCAATAAGCTCTTTGTATTGCTTCCATTTCATTCCAACTGGTGAGAATTGAATGAGGCCTTGATACTCAAATAGATCTCTTATATCAATCAAATTTCTGAATTTTATTGGTCGAGCATGCAGAATCTGACATGTAATCAGATTATTGTATTTCTGCACTGCTTCCTCAGATCTAAAATCAATTGAATTACCTTGAATTTGTAATATTGTACACAAAGAAGGTGATACCTGAAGCCTTGATTTAGAGTTTAATTAATCTTGAGGAACTTCTTCTTCAAAATGAATGTCATGTTCCTCTGTGAAAATATTTTCTTGAAGCTACATATGTAAGCTTTATTCTTTAGCTTCAATAGTGTAAGGAACATCTTTATTATGCTCAACATTCATTTGTTCAATCTCTATAGAATGATCAGAGTTCAATTTTTCCACAAATTCTACAGTTAGTGTATCTGTTTGTTGTTCATTTTGTTCAACAGATATCTCCATTGATACATGCTGTAAATTCTCAAACTCTACTTCTATAGATTCTGAAGAAGGTTAGTTGACATTTAGCTCTTCTGGAGTCTTAACTTTTTCAATATCTACTACTCTAGACAATTTAGCCTATGAACTAGTTACTACCTCAACATTGTCAATTATATATGTAATAACTTGTTCAATGTCAGTTACCTGATGCTCTAATTTTTCAATTTCTGCATCATCAAGACTTGAACTAATAGAAAAACTTGAGCTCATATTTGACTTGGATTTCTTCTCAAGTTTTCTAGCAAGGGAAAATAAAGTCTTATTATCTTCATCAGTTTCAGTATGCTCAAAACTAATGAGTTTATTAGATGCACTATAAGGAACAATGTCTAGACATACATTTTTCTTTGGAAATAAATGCTCATCTGATTTTCCTTTTTTAGTAGATTTTGTTTCCTTAGACATAATTTTTCTGATTTTTCTTCTTCCATAACACTTTTGTTTCTCCTCTTCAAGTATTGTTGTTTTCTTTTCAAATTGTTCTATAAAAGTTTTCTCTACTTTAATTCTTCTAAGGCACTTTCTATTGCAACTACCTTTTGAAGACCTTCAACTTTTCTTTTATCTACAGCAATATTTGATTCTACTTCTTTTGAATACAAAGGAGTAGGTATAGCAAATTCATGTTCTTCTTCAAATGCATGTAGTCGTGTACCACTCAGAGGAGTTTGAGGAATTCTATTTGATGAACCTACACCTTTTTCCATATATTTTGCATACTATTCGAGAAATGCAATCTCAACACATTTCATTCAGTATTCCCTATCAAACTTGCTTCGAATACCCATGTATTTAATACTTGCATCAGTATTATGAAGCTCTAATCTAACTTCATTCAGTATACCTTCAAGAAAGAAGTATTCACTGTAAATTTTTGCTAACCTTTTGTCTACTTGAAGTATTTTCTTAAACCAAGTGCGTGGAACTTCATCAGTATCTATTTCTTTTGCTTTTGCATCTCCTCTACTTTTGCCTTTTCCTCTGTCACAACCTTTGTAGAACTTTGAAACCATCGTCGCAGGTTGTAACAGCAACAAGCAGGAAAGATTTTTAGACAAACGTTTATGAATAACCTAAGGGCCCGTGCAATAAGTGTTTAAATAGGGTTTTAGGCAAATAACTCAACGTATATAGAAGTCGGGTTTGGATTTTAAATGAATATTGAATAAAGTTTATTCAATCAAGGTACTTGAAATATTCAAGTATAACTCGTTGAGTTAACTAACCTAATGAGTAAAATGCTATCTAGAGGTAGTTTTACACGTTACCTTACATAACATAATGTTTACTTAGTACACTTTACTAAAACCAAGTTTTGGATGTTTTCAACTGAAACCTACCAAAGACAACACACATGCTACACTTAACATTATCTTGAGAACATTGTAAACTATTCTAACATTCTCTTCTTATGAATCTACAATAGTTTGTTTGTCTTTTAAATTGTTTCATCAAGATCTTAAGGGATCTAAACTCAGATTAACCAAGATTTTTATTTTGAATTATATTAATCTGTTCCGAACATTGTTAATCCTCCCCCTACAAATATACTTCAAATATATTCAATAATATACAAAATATACTTGTATTAACAATAAATGTTAAGTATAACTATACTTTTAAATTTTCTTTTCAGAAACTTTTGTTATCCTGAATTCATCAAGAATGATTTCCAGAATCAATTCCTACTGTATATGAATCAAAACACAACTTTGAACTTAATATGATTAATTCAAGGAGAATAAAAGAATGTATCTCAAATAAATATTTTAAAAAGTACTAATGTTGATTCAACAAATCAATAGTCATATTGGTAGAAACTATATTCGATTCAAAGATATCTGTAATTAATGAAACAACTTTTTCTTTTCAAAACAGTAAATATTGATAATTTTCTTTAAAAGTTAGTTTGAAAAGCTTGAATCATACAAGAGCTTTCTAACATACCCATGTAATGAGCTTTCAATCAACAATCTCAGATCTGATCAAGACCTTAGGTTGCTAGATTTAAAAAATCCTTTTTTAGGACAACAATCCTTATATATCTATCTACTCAAGTGCAAAAGGCTCACGATCAAACTGATCAATAAACTCTCAAAGATTTTCACTTTGTAAGCACTTTTCATTTTAAGCACAGTATATATGTATTCCATTAATACAGATGCAATAAAACACAAATCTCATACAATTTTTACTAAAAATATGAATCAATTTCAATAAGCTTATACTTTTGATTAATAGTTTAAGATGATTTACATATAAATTATTCTACAAGTTTAATCAATCAAGTCAAATTCATGCATGATCATATGTACCTTCATTGATCCAAAGAAAATCACTTAATCAAAATTTCAGAATTTCAGAAGTATTTAATATTTTTCATTTACACTTCCACTTAAAATTGTGAAAACCATTAAAATTGATAAACTACGTAAAATCAATAAGATACTACTATGATTTTACAATAAATACATAGTATCATGCAGTAGTTTAGATATTACTTAGATATTTATGATAAGTATATAATATCTATGAGGTGAACATCATCAACAAAATTTATCTTTTTGTGGAGTTTAAGCATTTTACACATCACATAGTTCACAAATACCCAAATTTAATCTTATGTTGCAGAATGTATTTTCGTTTAGAGGTTTTGTAAATATATCAGCTAATTGATTTTTACTAGACACAAATCCTAATTTAATTTTTCCCTTAATTACTGTAATGCTTTTATGTGTTGTTAAATTAACGGCAAAAGTGTAAATTTTACATTTATAACCGCAAGCGCATAGTGCCCATTGTAATAAGCATATGCAAGTACAGGTCGAATCCACAAGGAGTTTGTCTTAAATAAATTTTATTAAAATGATTATCCAATTAAATATCTACATTAAACTAACTCATAATTAAACTCTAATTACTTAATATTAATATACAAAATTCGTAGCACAATTAAGGTTTATAAGATTACCCCAAAATCCAATTAATTCTTAAGTTATGAAAAGATATTTAAGAAATTAATGAGTATTAATCCTGAAATCACAGAATTTATGCTCGACTTTTAACTCCAATAACTTCCAATTTGAACGTTTAAAAATCTAGAATAAATAACAGTTGGAAAGATCCTTGGAATATCTTTAAAATGGCAGTGATTTTGTGGATTAACTCAAATTAAGACGCTGGCAATATCTTATTTAAGAAAGGGGCGTAGACGATTATGGAAACTTTCCAAAAACACACCTTAGGTGCAAAAATCAAATCTCTATCAAATCTTCATGAAATGTTATGAAATAAGCGCGCCTTGAAAGTAGATATGTTACACTAACAAGGAAAATTTATAGAAATGAATTCTAGAAAATACACAATGTAAGCACAGCACAGGCGTCAAGCTCAAAACTAGCACTCGATAGAGACTCAAAACCGCTAATACCTTTACAAAATAAAATCGAAAATCTTAGGAAAACATTCTAAAAAAATTCTAAAACTTTGTAAACTTGTTTTACACTCATTATACTTACAAAACAAAACAAAAAATGGAATTTAGAGATGACAAAAAAGTGGATACAATTCAAACAAAAACTACTAACAATTTGGCCATCTAAGAAATGGAAAACTGCCTTCACAATTCACATCATCACATTCATTCAAACTATACATATGATATGAACTCAATTCTTATATCAATTAACATCAAAAAAATATATGATCTTTAATTTAGAATATTTGAAACACAGATTTATGCATAGAATTTCATTCTTCCACATACTCAAACTATACTCATACATATAAAATTGTAAAACATGAAAACTAGTATGAGGATCTCTCCTTTCCATCATACCTTTTAATCTTCCACATTTTTTCAAGCAATGACTCCCCAAAGTCCTTGAAATCGATTCTCCACAAGGCTATCACCACTTGTAGCATGTCCAAGTGAAGCTTCTAGGGTTGCCTTGAAGAAGATTGGTGCACATCCTCAAGATCTTGCCTCCAAGAGCCACAACTTTGGCTTCCACATCTAAGAATGGTGCTTTCGATGACTCAACCCTGAAGATCATAACCTTTTTCTCCACTCCAAATCAGTCCCACGAGCCGCCTAATCCACCAAGATCAACACCCAAGGAGATCCTAACGTATGGTCGTCTAAATTGAAGAGAAGGTGTCTTCTAGGAAGAGGGGAAGACACTAAGGCTCACCATTCTTGATGGGAGCTTGTTCAATATCAAGGGGAAGACGGGACTTTCCAGATAGAGATGCTGGAATGGCTGGAACCGCCGGCTGCAATGTGTTGGAAGAGGAGGAGATAGCCTAGAATTGAGTAGTTAAACACTTTAAATAGTCTAGGCTTTTGTAGCTTGATCTCCAATAAGTTGCATCCAATGGCCCATATTTTTTCCTCTTTAATTCATCTTGATTTCATGATTTATTGACCTATAAAACTTAAAACCAAGTTGGATGCACATATACATTGAATATAAATCATATGATGTAAATATAGTATACATGCATGCATGAGTTGCCATATATGGAAAGTTGCCAAATTAGGAAGGTTTTGGTCCACAACTTTTTCACATGTGCATACATGAATTACTTAAAGTTCTTTAGTTTAACATCATATTTAAGTGATTTGGCAATTATACAATGTATATAAAGTCATACATTGAAGAATTATAAGAATTATGTCTAATACAAGGGCTATTGACTAGGTGTTTAATTGATAAAGGATAAATTTGTACATTATCAACTATTTAATCCCTAATTCATGCATATGTCTAAAAATATGATTTTCATGTAATCCTTTATAAGAACATATATAATGATGACTTATGATCCTTAATATGCATGAATTAACATATATAAAATGCACAAATTGATACTTTACACACCCCCATACCTAGTCTTTGCTAGTCCCTTAGCAAAGGACTAAAGCTAAGCAATGATAACACAAAGCCCATATAAAAGCACATTCATTAAAAACCAAAAATAAACAAACTAATAAATAAATAACAAAAATAAAACTAACCTAGACCACTTTCGTAGGGATCACGACTACACTTAGCATGTGCAGCAAGCCTTTAAACCCCTAGGTCACCCTAGTGGTGGAGTTGTGTCTCCAAAGGGTTTTCAGCAGATATACCCACAAAATCCAAAACAAAACATAAAATAACACAAATGAAAGACAAAAAAAACAACAAAATTATGCTCTTGGTTTCCTAAACATGGATAAAGTTGCTCTTAAATAGTCTTGACCTATTAGCTTCACCTTTATTCAATCACCTCTCACCTTTCTAGATTGGATTCAAATAATCATTCAATTTCCATCCTAAGAAAGTAAAGTACTATATAAATAAGTGTATGTGAAAATGGCCAAGACTAAGAAATAACCTACTCAACTCCCTCTAAGTTACCTAGGTAATCCCAAAGGTCTATCCTTGAGTCCATTGTCCTTTTATTTTGACTCTCTTTTTTTTTTCTTTTCTTTTTTAGATTACCTCCTACTCCAACACCTTTTTATGTGACCACAATCCCTTACTTAGGGGAAAGTTGATTGGTTATTCAGTAGCTTTTGTAAGAATAAGTAATCAATCTCTCTTCTTCTTCTTCTTCTTCTTCTTCTTTTTTTTCTTTTTTTTTTCTCTCTCCCTAGCCCTCTATCCTTAAGAGTGCCTCCCACATCATTATGTGAGAATGGGCAATTTTACCTTAGCCCTTTTATTCTACCCTTCTCATAGGACAACCCCAAGGTATATTCCTAAGTTTTTACCTAAGTTTCCCTTCAAGAGGAGTGGTTCCTTCCTAGTCAATGCCTCATGTAAGTGCAATACTACATATAAGCTCAAAAATATGGATGGTTTTGAATTTTATTCTTCTCCTCCCCTTAAGGTTCAAGGTTTATTTCCTAAAGAATTCACTTTTAGGTCTCAATTATACCTAAAAGAACTCTATCCATTAGGGCCTAAGAGCATATATAATAAAATAAACAAGAAAAACATAAAATTGAAAAAAAACTATTGTCAAATGCCTCCCCCCCCCATACCTAAACTTTGCATTGTCCTCAATGTAAAAGAAATCATTTAGGCAATAAGATAAAAAGCATGAAGACGACAAAAACAAAACAAACAAACTATGACAAGCAAGGAAAGATTACACCCCCATACTTAGCATGCAATCCATATGCACTTGTGTAAATTTAAATTGTATTATTCCTAAAACATACAATGGAGATTGAGTAGTATGCTGAAGAAATAATGTTCAATACATGTATCATTCAAATGCATCATAAAGAAATAAGGTTAAGAGTGCGTACCTTGCTTGATGAAGAAAAATAATAAACTACAAAACTAACAAACATATCAAAATAGAAAAGAAATTTATATAAACAGAACTATAGCATGCGATTAAGAATAAAAATACTAACAAAAAGAAAATTTTATTTTTTTTTTATATGAATTATGTCCACTCATGTAGATGGTGAAGGGTTGGTTCCTGAAGTCTCTCCTTGTGCCAAGTGCACACTTACCATGTGGGGATTTGGTACGGTGTTACTTGGTAATTCTCCCTGGGCTCTACCTCTAGATGAAGTAGACAACCTATCAAACTTTGCTTCTAATCCCTTAATGATTTGGTCATGGCTAGCTAAAATGGGATTTACTTGTCTGCTAACTTGAATTAGGAATTGAATCCCTTTCTCCATTTCAGTAAATCTTTTCTCCAAAGTGGACATTCTATCACTTAAAATTAGTTGAGTGGGTCCATGATGCTCAATACAGTTTCCAGGTGCTTTCGGTTGTCGCCATGAAAAATTAGGATGGTTTCTCCATCCCGGGGTATAGTGTGATGATGGTTGGAATGACCTTTGTCCCATACCAATGGCATTGACTTCCTCAAACTATTGTCCTTGCATTGCAGGGCATTCTTCCATGATGTGCCCAGGAATTCCACATGCTATACACTTTACTTCAACCATTTTATCTTTTCCTTTTTGCTGACTTATAATTAAGTCTTCTACCTTTTTAACCATGGACAACATCCTAGCTTCTATGCCTATCATGAGGTCTATTGTGTGCATTCCCCTTGCCAAAGTTCTGTCAAATGTTCTATCTGATGAACTTTCCATTTTCATTGTTCTCTCAGCAAGGTCCACAAGTCTATCCCATGCATTGACTTCATCTAATCTCATGAATCGTCCAGGACATACAGATTCTAGCATCAACTTGGTCTGATAATCCAATCCTTCATAGATTATTTGACACTATCTTGATTTAGGTAGACCATGATTAGGACATCTTGCCACTAGTCTATTGAAACGTTCAAAATATTTCCAAAAAGGTTCATTAGTTTGCTGGCAAATGTTTAGAATAGCATTCTTAGCTTGAATGGCCTTATGCAAAGGATGAAATTTCTTAATAAAGGTAGCACAAAAATCAGTCCAAGTACAGATGGAATTAACAGGAAGGGTGTTTAACCATAGTTTCGCATCATCTCGTAGAGCGAAAGGAATAAATCTTAACTTTATTGCATCCACAAGCACTTTAGGTAGATTAATCATGTTGCAAACATCATTAAAGTCATTCAGAAATGCATATGCATCTTCCTTATCTAGTCCATGAAATCTAGGTAATTGATTTACATAATTCATATGTAATTGAAATTTATGTCCATCTACCTGTGGTAATACAAGACAAGAGGGATGGTCATGTATTTGAGGATAGCAGATGTCCTCAAGAGAAGGTAATTGTTGGTTTCTACCTTGGTCTCCCATCCTTACAGGCTCTTCTAACACACTAACTTCTTCTTCTAAAGGGGTTGTCTAACTAATCTAGATGCACTATCTCTCACCCACTTAGAAGATTGCATACACTAACAATATCACAAAAGAAATATTTTGATAGAAAAAAGTACAAATGACACTTACAGTGGAATAGTCTCTGATCCCAACACTTGCATGTTAGATAGGTAAGTACATAATTGAAAAACAAGATTTACATAATGACAAAATCAACAAAAAAAAAGAAGAGTAATTACATCTAAAACTAATAAAAAGAAAAAGAAAAGAACACTAATTATCAGATTCAGCATAGACAACATCGATTAAAACAATATTCTCTCCATGGCCAAATAATCTTTGATGCAAGAAAGGTTTTAAACAGTGGTCATTGACCTTAGAAACTTCCCCACTCTTAGGGTTTTCAATCTCCACTGCTCCATGAGGAAATGTACTTTTTACCACAAAAGGTCCTATCCACTGTGATCTTAATTTACTAGGAAATAGATGTAGTCTAGAATTATACAACAATACCTGTTGCCCTACTTCAAAATTCTTACAGAAGAGCTTGCTATCATGAAATACTTTACTCTTTTCCTTAGCTATCCATGAATTCTCATATGCCTCTCTCCGTATTTCTACTAATTCAATCAATTGAAAATTTCTTTTCTTACCAACAGCCTTTAAATCTAAGTTGAGTCTTTGAATATCCCATCTTGCCTTATGCTAAAGCTCTACTGGTAAATGACATGCCTTTCCAAACACTACTCTATATGGAGACATATTTAAAATAAACTTAAAAGTAGTCTGATAAGCCCATAATGCCTCATCTAACTTTTCTACCTAATCTTTTCTTATCTTTCCTACTATCTTCTCCAAAATTTGCTTAATTTGCTTATTGGCATTCTCTACTTGTCCATTGGTTTGTGGGTGATAGGGGGTTGCCATTTTATGGTTTACTCCAAATTTTTTCATTAATACTTCAAAACTTCTATTACTAAAGTGTGTTCCCCTATCACTAATGATTGCTCTAGGAATGCCAAATCTAGAAAAAATGTTGCTCTTAATAAAATTGATTACTACCTTAGAATCACAAGTCCGTGTGGGAATAGCTTCAACCCATTTTGACACATAGTCAATGTAGGATCATATGGCTACACAAGAGGGGGGTGAATTGTGTTTTTCAACATTTTCAAATATAATTGAAACTTTAAAACTCAAAAACAAGTCGAGACACTGTTTTCATAAAATCATTTTTATTCAAGGTTTCAATTACAATATACAATTCAATTCTCCTCAGAAATTGTAGATGCAATTATATATTGATACCATGTTTCATCTATACAATTTCATAACTACAAATAGAGAAAACTAATTTGCGAAATTTAAAACATTTCTCCCTTTTTGAGATCTTTCTTCTTCTTCTTCAGTAATTCTTTAGTGATGAATATCTTGTCTTTCTCTGCTTCATCAAATTTGCTTTCTTTTGATACTTTAAATCTTTAGTGACGTAAATCTAACCTTTTCTGCTTCACTGAATTTTCTTCCATCTGATACTTCAAATCTTCAGTGACATTGTTTAGAATGAAAATGTGCATAATATTAACGGTTAAATGATGGTTAATTGCATAATATTTAGCTTATCATATGAGAATTAATCCATTATGTCATAATTGCACTGTTATATGCTTTAATGAATGAATCTGCATAAATTCAGGGAATTAATGTTAATTTAGTACATTTCTGAATTGTCGATAAGTTGTTGGTTTTTAATTCTTTAGTATCTAAATTTTTTGTTATTTCGGAGAGTTATATTGCATATACTAGACAGTTATGTTTTAAATGCTAAAAGAATATGTAAGTGAATAGTATCAACTACTTGAGTTAGTGTTCTTTTTGGTTAAAAGATCACGTGCCAACTTGTTGAGTTACAGGTTTAAAGGTATAAAAAGATCATGTGAGAACTCCTTGAGTTAGTGAGTGAAAACTGTAAGTTATATATCTGAACTCGTTAAGTTAGAATGATGCATGTGTTGAATTTAAACACTTTATTATATCACGTGAGATGCACATGTTTAACTCGTTAAGTTAGCATAATTGTACTCGTTGAGTTACATGAATACACACTAAGGTAACACGTTATGTTAGCAACTTATTTTTTTATTGCACGTGTTTTATAGTTAAATCAATGAAGTAAGTCCGTTGAGTTATCTATAACTCCACGGACCATTTATTTTTTAATATGCCATTGTAACGGTTACAAAAATAGGACATTCGAAAGAAAGCCACGATTGCACGTATCACGTAGGAATTCACTCGTGGAAGAGAGAAGAAATCACCATCGTTGATCTAAATGAAGGAAATCCAACTGATCATTTAAAGCAGAAGTAGTTACTACTAAAGAAGTATAAAAGAAGAAGAGAAAAAACGAAGAAGGTGTGGTTGGTGGTGTGTGGTAGTGTGTGTAAAGGTGGAGGACCACGCTAACTGCAGGCAGTGTCGGAAGTTCACTAAATCATCCACACCATCACCAACAATTCACCAACATCACCAACATTATCATAATCACCAACCATCAAAGGTCTGTGAGGATACTTTCTTGATGTTGGATTGATTCCGAGCCAAACACAATGCTTGACAACCATTGTGAAGAGTGATCACGTCGTGGGAAGGGAAGCCATTTTCACCAAGCACCAACTCATATCTCAGGAGATCGTAAAGCTTCTAGCCTTGGTTTCGAGTTGATGCTAGTATGCTGAAGAGGAGATCATCTTGCAATTCTGGACTCGCAATTCTATAGGGAGAGGAGGCAGAATTGTAAGTGATTAAGTTTTAAGTGGTGTAATCGTGTAGCATGTAGTGATAGAAGTATTTACTGTTGATAGAGATTTTTACATTTCACCTTTCGCCTATTTTCATGAACATCTCAAAACAAAAATACCAAAAGCAACAACTTATCTATGTTTATATTTAGTATTTAAGTGTTGTATTGTGACTAAAGTTATCATTGTTAGTATTGTGAATGTTTTATGTTGTTTGATTCAGAATATAGAAAATAGTATTACAATTTACTAAAATTGATTTGTTCCAGATACTTAAAGATTTTAATGGTTACCGTTTGAAATATTTGAATGTTAGTGTTGCTTAATGATAAATCTAATATTCACTAGCATTAAAGAGCTTAATTGATGTTATTTACAATCTGTGGAACTACTCAATGGTTGGCCGAATTCCTCTATAAATAGTAGTATTAAACTGAAAAGATAGGCTCATGGAGTTAACTTAAGTCCACGAGGTTAGTCCGTTGAGTTAGCCATAACTCCACGAACTTAATCCATTGTGTTAACTATAACTCAACTGAGTGATTACCGAACATATTAAGTTTTATAATATTAAAAACGAAACAGTACACAATTCTTACTCAATTCTCTATGGGATCGACCTATATTTGCACACAAATACAATATACACTATGCACTTGCAATTAAAATACAAATTGGAATTAATATCTGATTTGTGTGAAAGGTTGTTTGTTTACTTCTAAAAAGAAATTATTGATATAAGCATAAAGACAAATTAACTAAGTTAAAAACAGAAGTTAACAAATACAAGTTATTTGGTGTTGTTGCTTGGGAACCAAACAAGTTCTTTGGTGCCACCTAAAGCAAACCTCAACAAGTTTTTCTGGCACCGTTGCTGGGGAATTGAGAAGCTAAGCAATTATAAGTGCTGTTTTGTTTTAATAGCAAAAGTGTTGTGTGTTTTCTTCTATGGAGAATATGGCATATGCTTATGCTCAAAGATTTCTGAAACCTGTAGTTAGCATATTTGAATTCTACAATGTGGAAGGTCACGACATTTCTGATTATTTGAAACTAAAACGATTGCAGATGGTTAGATCACATGAACAACAAATGAATTATCTTCACTATAATAGATCTAAGTATGAGAATCCTATGGTTTACCCAACTAATGGTTAGCTTAGAATGTGTAACATGTTGAGAGACAAGGAAGTTTGGGATAGGTATGACAAACTGGAGTGTAGCATAGAGCAAAACATGGACAAACTGGAACAATTTATGTGTCAGCAACAAGAAGTCAACCAATTAAACTATAAGGAAGCATATTGAAAACCCAAAATTGATATCATTTACGAAACTGAAAAAACCATAATGAAAATTGATCAAAAATTGAATGCAATGAGATTAGATGATCTGGAAAGAAAACTAAAAGCATTGGACGAATATATAATGAAATTACAAGTTATGCAATAGGACAACACAAATGAAAATTATATTGTTATAGATTTGCATAATTTGCAAGACATACAAACAAAAGAAAATACCAATGCAAGAGAATTTAAATAGTGTAATTTAAGACTAAAAATAGTTGAAGATCATAATCATGAAAATGATATACAAGAACATCAAGAAAGTAACGAAAATCTGGAAGATGTATGTATAACATTAAGATCTGGAACTAATATACCATCAAGAATTCAAAACGAAAATAATATGAAGGTGGATAAGAACAAAAATCAAAATGATAATGAAAATGTAATATCTAAAAATATAGAAATCAATGAAGAAAAATCCAAATTTGCAAATGAGACTAAAAATGATCAAACAAATCAAATGAAAGAAAAAGAATCTTTTAAATCACAATTATTAGCACCCTATCCTAAAAGATTACAACAAACATTTCCTAAAAAACAAGAAAAAATTAGAGAAATTTTTGAAAAAGTACAAGTTAACATTCCTTTGTTAGATTTATTGCAAAAAATGCCACCTTGTGTTAAATTTCTTAAGGATTGGTGAACTAAGAAAAGAGAGTGAAAAATTTTAAGGAAAATCTTTTTAGCTGAGCAAAGTAGTTCCCTATTTCTGCCACAAATTCCTAAAAAGTTATTTGATCTTGGAATCCCTATTATATCATTCACAATAGGAAATACCATTCTAAAAAGAACCTTAATAGACTTAGGTGTAGGTATAAATGTTATGCCAAGTGATATATTTGCATCCTTAGGATTAGAAGGCTTAATCCCTACTAAGACTGTTATTCAATTAGTTGATCAAAGTATAAGATACCCTAGAGGAAAAATAGAGGATGTCTTAATTAAAATAAAAAACTTCATATATCCTATTGATATTATAATTTTGGATTCCCAACAAATTAAGCATAAAAATAGTGATACATCTTTAATTTTGGGAAAACCATTTTTAGCAACATTAGGGGCTGTTATTAATTGTAAAACTGGAGTAATGAAATTAGCATATGGTAATGAGGATACTAAACTAAACATTTTCAAACTAGAAAAGTTTGAGGAGTTAGAAATGTCCTTACATACCATAGACTTTTTAGAGGATGAAGGAGATATGCTAGATGATGTGATTCAAGAAGAGTTAAATAGGCAACTCAATTCTAAAACTTTAGAGGAAAGTGAAAGCATAAATATAGAAGGAGATCAGGAAGAAATTAATTTAGAAAATGATGATGTTAAATTAGGAGCTCTAGCTTCTAATGAGCAGCAATTAGAATTAAAACCTTTACCTCTTGAATTAACCTATATATTTCTAGAAGAAAAACGAACATGCCCAATCATTATTGCTTAAGATTGAAAAGATGATCAAATTACTAAATTAAAAGATGTAGTAAAAAGTTATAAAGAAGCGATAGGATGGACTATGACTGATATAAAAGGGTTAAGTGCAACTTTATGCTGTCACCACATATATTTAGAAGAGAATGCTAAACCTGTTAGAATTCCTAAGAGGAGATTAAATCCAAACCTTAAAGAAGTAGTCAGGAAGGAAATAGTTAAATGGTTAGATAATGACATAATTTATTCGATTTCTGATAGCTCATGGGTTAACCCAATCCATGTAGTTCCCAAGAAATCAGGATTAATAGTTATTAGGAATGAAAGTCAAGACTTGATACCTACTAGAATTCAATCAAGCTAGAGAGTGTGTATAGATTATAGAAAACTGAATGCAATGACTAGGAAAGATCATTTTCCCTTACCTTTCATAGATCAAATGCTAGAGAAATTAGCAAGGCAAGAATATTTTTGTTTCCTAGACGGGTATTCAGGATATAACCAAGTTCTAGTAGCATTAGAGGATCAAGAGAAAATAACTTTCACCTATCCTAATGGAACTTATGCTTTTAAGAGAATGCCATTCGGACTATGCAATGCACTAGTCACCTTTCAAAGGTGTATGTAGGGTATATTCAATAGAATGTTTGAAGATTTTTTAGAAATATTTATGGATGATTTTACTGTTTATGAAACTTCATATGAAGTGTGTTTAAACAATTTAGACCAAGTATTAAAATGCTGTGTGGAAAAAATTATGGTTCTTAATTGGGAAAAATGTCACTTCATGGTTAAATAAGGAATAGTCTTAGGACATGTTATTTCAAAGAAAGGGTTGGAAGTAGATAAAGCTAAAATAGAAGTAATTTCTAATCTACCAGAACCTAAATTAGTAAAAGATATTAGATCATTTCTAGGACATGCTGGATTTTATAGAAGATTTATTAAAGATTTTAGCAAAATAGCTAGACCTTTAACCAATCTATTAAAAGATGTCCCATTCAATTTTGATAAAAATTGCAAAGAAGCATTTTTCAAGCTTAAAACTAGCTTAATTTCAACTCCTATAATTCGAGCACCTGATTGGAGCCATCCATTTGAATTAATGTGCGATGCATTTGATTTTGCTCTAGGAGCAATGTTGGGACAGAAGATAGAAAAATCTCCTAGAGTAATTCACTATGCAAGCAAAACCTTAAATGATGCTTAAGTTAATTATACAACTACTGAAAAAGAACTGTTAGTTGTTGTGTTTGCCTTAGAAAAGTTTAGATCATATCTAATAGTAGCTAAAGTGATAGTATATACAGATCATTCAGCTTTAAAACACCTAATAGCAAAAAAAGAGACCAAACCTAGATTGATCCAGTGGATATTATTATTACAAGAATTTGATCTAGAAATTAAAGATAAAAAAGGTTATAAGAATGTAGTAGCAGATCATTTATCAAGATTACAAATAGAAAAATCAAATAGTGAAATTAAGGATAATTTTCCTAATGAACAATTAATGACCATCAACACAATGCCTTAGTATGCAGACATAGTTAATTACTTAGTTACTGGTTTAACACCTAAAGATTGGAATAGAGAGGATAAGAAATTATTTTTTTCAAGAGTAAAATATTACTATTGGGAAGACCCATACTTATTTAAGAAATGTCCTGATTTGGTTTTAAGGAGGTGTGTTTCAGAAATTGAATATCAGAGCATATTGTCTTTCTACCATGACCAAGCATGTGGAGGGCATTTTGGTTTAGGGAAAACTGTTGATAAATTCTGTAATGTGGATTTTATTGGCCAACACTATTCGAAGATGCTCATAAATATTGCTTAAGTTGTTTAAAATGTCAACAAATAGGAAGAATATCAAAGAAGAATATGCTGCCTCTTAATCCTATTGTTGAGGTTGAAATCTTTGATGTGTGGAGAATAGATTTTATGGGTTCATTTCCTACGTCTAATTAATTTAATTATATATTGTTGGGGGTGGATTATGTATCTAAATGGATAGAAGCTATTCCTACAAAAACTAATGGTAACAAAGTGGTAATACAATTTATAAGAACCAATATAATTGCTAGATTTGAGATACCTAAAGCTATTATCAATGATAGAGGAACTCATTTCTGTAATAGAAGTTTTGAAGCTTTAATGAAGAAATATGGAGTAAACCACAAAATTGCAACATCATATCATTCGTAAACTAGTGGACAAGTAGAAAGTGTAAACAAACAAATTAAGTTAATCTTAGAAGTAGTAAATCCTGCTAGAATAGATTGGGCTAATAGATTGATAGATGCACTTTGGACTTACAGAACTGCTTATAAGACAAGCTTAGATATGTCACCCTTTAAGCTAGTATATGGAAAAAGTTGTCACTTACCAGCTGAAATTGAACATAAAGCTTATTGGGCATTAAAAACTCTGAACACTAATTTAAATCAAGCTACTGAAAATAGGAAAATACAATTGATTGAATTAAAAGAATTTAGGAGTGAAGCTTATTCCAAAACTATAAGAGAAAAAGAGAAAATGAAGTTTTGACATGACAGGAAAATTATTCCAAAAACCTTTGAAATAGGACAAGAAGTATATCTTTACATGACTAGACTCCATAACCATATAAGAAAATTAAGATCTAGATGGGCAGGACCTTACATAGTTTGAAATATTTATCCCTATGGAGTTATTGAAATTGAAAATCCTAAGAATCAGAATATATTTAAAGTAAATGGACAAAGACTTAGGCCTATTTTGAAAATACCAAAAAGTTCCTTTGGAATTATAGAAGTAAGAGTAGAGGATTACTCAAGCTTTACTTAGAAAGAAAATTTCTAAAATTTTTTTAAAAAAACCCTTATTTAAATTTAATCACAGTTAAACTGAAAGGAATTATCGAATTTATCGAAATATATTTTAAAAAGAAAAAATTGTTGCGGTTTAATCGATTGGATCCATCGGTCTGACCGAAATGCAAAAAAATAAAAAGAAAGGAAAAAAATATATTTATATTATATTTAGTTTAATGTCGGTGTTACCGAAGTACAGTATCGATTCAACTAACAGAAAAAAATAGAAAAAGAAAGAAAAATATGTAATTTAGGTTCAACCGAGGAATATAACGGTTTGACCAAAAAATTTTAAACTATTGAAAATGTAAGATCGACAAGATCAGAAATTCTTCGGTCTTAACTGAAGTAAAAATTATTATTATATGCATTTTTATTAGATATAACTTTACGAGAAGTCCATTGAGTTACACGTAACTCAATGAACTTACTCTGTTGAGTTTAGGATAAGTTAACGAATTTATCTCGTTGAGTTAACTCTAACTCAATGGAGTACTGTAGTTAAGCCACGGACTAAGTCCGTGGAGTTAACTATAATTCCACGGATGAGAGAGCGAGAGTTTTGTGTGGAAAGTGACCCGATTACCTGCCTAAATTTAGGGCTTATTTATACTAAACTTAGGGTTTGGAGGCATTATCCACAGAATCATTTAGAACTTAGAACAGTAAAGATCAGAGTGATTCCGTTTCGTTGCGTAACTCCACGATGAGGAAGATGACACCTAAGTTCTAGGAAAATGCAGTTGACATGTTAGAATTTCTTAAAGATTTAGAGGAATGGCACACAAGGTAGAAAATTAGGAATATGACAAGGGAAAAAGAGCTACTAACATTTTCTATTGGAGGAAAGTGTTAGTAGATTTGGGTTTACAAATCTCTTAGATAATGGAAACTAGAATCAAAGTTGCTACGGAAATTGCTATAAGTAGAGAAAGAAGAATCAGGCCAAATAATGAAGTTGCCCTAGAACTAATCCAACGTAAGTCCCAGCTCTGGTTCAAAAGACGCATAGGTAGACGGGCTCAGTGGGCAATCTAGGAGCAACAAAGGAAAGAAAATGAAGAAGAGGCAACAAAGGAACAAGAGGAGTCGACTATTGAAAGACCTGTTCCTAAGGAATAGCAGCTAGGACCTTTAGTTCCACCACCAAGGCTATTAGAACGAGCAACAATTTTGGGGCCTTCTACTAAGGAAGAAAGACGAGAATTTCAAGAACTGGTTCAAATAGGAAAGACCAAGGAGAACTAGAAGAATTGGCAATAGCTATAGCACATCTAGTGTTTGATGCATGGTGCAAAAAGAGGGTTGTAGAAAAGTTGAAAGCCCAATATAAAATCAAAGTGGAATAGCATCAAGAAGCTATTACCAGACCTATTGCAAAAGGAGATGAAGCTGGTCCTTCAAGACTAGTAATTATGGAAAGAGTTAAATAGGAAAAGCCAGTACCTGTGGCTCAAAGGCCTGTAGAGTCCATTTTTGTAGATTTAATCTCAAAAGAAGAAGAGGAAGACCAGACACAATTAATCAGAAGAAGGAAAGGAAAAAAGATAGTGCTTGAATATAAAGAGGAGATTAAATCTAAAATACCAAGAACAATAGGGCCTATAGAGTCGATTTTTGTAAACCTGCTATTCGATTCTGAAGAGGAGCAGCAGCAACAAGAGCAAAGAGAAGAACAAAAACAAGCTGAAACTAGTCTGCAGCCTATACAAGAAGAAGAAATAGAAATTAGGGTAGAAGCTGATTTGCCCGTAACTCCATCCCAATCTGCCATAGAATTAGAAAGAACGGTGACATTGCAGAATAGTAGTTAGGAGGAAGAAGAAAAAGAAGAAAATGAACAAGAAGCTGAACAATTACATATGGAAAGAGATGACTTGACAGATTCCACTAAAGAGCAAAGAACTCTTTAGCAAATTTTGGACAGTATTCAAGATAGAGTGGAGAGTTTTGCCGGCTCACCACCATAGACAAAAGCAGAAGGAAAAATGCCAAAATCTATGGAGCATTTTCAGCAAGTTCAAGTTTAGCTTATGGAAGAGGAAGTTCAAGAACAAGCCCCTCTAGAGCAACAAATTCACATTCCTGACCTGATTGAAACAACAGTTCTAAATGAAGTACACTTTTGGAGTTAGGAAGCTTATAATAAATGTTATGCAAAGAGAAGTGCGGAAAGGGAGAAGCTTGGAAATGTGGAGAAGAAAGAAGAAGACAAAAGAGAAAAACGTGTGAAGCAAAAGAAACACCAAGGTTTAACGTGGTTCCCTAATTGGGTACGTCCACGGATGGAGCTCAACAAATTGATTCTCTTCTAGGTGATCACAAGGGGATACAAGATTCATCATCCTATAAAGGCACACGTTGGGGGCCTATTTATAACATTTGTGTACCCCAAGTGGCCAAGGACAAAAAATACCCCTACATGTAACAAATTAATTCAAGACACATAATAACAATCTCCACCTTGCCTTGAATTTACAAACTCCACCTAGAACCAAACAAATTTCCATCTCAAAAGACCCAAAGGGTCAACTATAAGCAAACACATTAAGTAAGTCTAAACAATGCTTAAACTTGCTTTCAAGAATGCCTTTCGTAAACATATCGGTTGGATTGTCATGTGTGTTGATCTTCAAAATCTTCACGCGATCTTCTGTTCTAAGAAAGTGATAACAAACATCAATGTGCTTTGTCCTGTCATGAAACACATTGTCCTTCGTTAAGCTGATGGCACTAAGACTGTCACAGAAAATTTCTGCTTTATCATATCGTAGACCAAAGTCTCCAAGTAACCCCTTCAACCAAATACCTTCTTTTGCAGCTTCTGTCATCGCCATATACTCAACCTCGATGGTGGATAAAGATGTAGTAGGCTGTAGAGTAGATTTCTAACTAATAATGGAATCTGCCAATGTGAAGACATATCGTGTTAAGGATCTATGCTGATCAACATCACTTGCAAAATCTGAATTAGAATATCCAGCCATACTATAGTTATGTTTAACTTCATAAATCAGTCCTACATCAGACGTGCCCTTCAAGTACCTAAAGATCATTTTCACGGCCTGCCAATGATTCTTCCCTAGATTCGACATAATCTTGCTTACAACACTAAGAGGGTAAGCAAGATCTAGGCGAGTACAAACCATGGCATACATGAGACTGCCAACTACTTGTGAATATGGAACTTTCTTCATGTACTACTTCTCTGATTGTGTCTGAGGTGCCATAGCAACTGATAATTGCAGGTTCCTATCATAGGGCATTCTGATGGCCTTGCTTGAAGCCATGCCAAACCTGCTCAAAATCTTTAGAACATAACTGTGCTAATGGAGAAATAATCTTCCAATGTTCTTGTCATGATAAATCTCCATCCCAAGGATTTTACTTGTCGGTCCTAAATCCTTCATTGCAAATTCAGATTTCAATGTGTCTTTCAAAACCTGTATTTCATTAACATCTTTGGCTGCAATCAAGATGTCATCCACATACAAGAGCAAGTAAACAAATTCTTCTTTAATTTGTTTAATATAAACACATGAATCAAAACTACTTCTAATAAAACCAACATCTGTGATAAAAGAATTAAATCTTTTATACCACTGCTTGGGAGACTGTTTCAGCCCATACAAAGATTTCTGTAGTTTACAAACGAGATCTGATCTACCTCTTTCTGCAAAACCTGTTGGCTATTCCATCCAGATGTCCTCATCTAAATCACCATGCAAGAAATCTATTTTCACATCCAACTGTTCAAGTTCTAAATCCTTTATTGCAACAATTGCCAAAAGGACTCGAATGGAGGTGTGTTTAACTACTAGTGCAAAGACTTCATTGAAGTCCACACCCTCCTTCTATGAAAAACCTTTTGCTACCAATCTTGCCTTGTATTGTATTCCATGATTGCCTTGTGTTCCTGATTTCATTTTGAACACCTATTTGCAACCAACAACATTCCTGTCCTTGGGACGTTTTACCAACTCCCAAGTCCTATTCTTATGCAAAGATTGTAGTTCTTCTTGCATAGCTCGCAACCAATGTACGACTTTTGGTCTACTAATGGCAACATCAAAACTAGGTGGATCAGCATCCTCCACCTCACTAGCTACATGTAGGGCAAAAGTGACCATATTATTGTAGCCATACCTCTGTGGAGGGTGAACATCCCTCCTAGTGAAAGGACCACTAGATTTCGATAATGCAAAAATCAATGTGAGGTTTTGAATTGTATTTCTTAGGTTTAGTCAGTGTAGCAAAAGATCAAAAGGCAGACAATTTTAAGCAGCAAACAAGTTGCAGTTAATCCCAAAATGTGCTGCTATAGAAAATCAGACAGTTAAGAAAGGATTGAATGATCGGAAAGTTAAGGAGTTAACTATCCAGAAGCTTAAAGGACTTTTCGGAGAGTTAGATAACTATTCGAGTTTTATGGAGAGTTATAGGTATAACTATCCGAAAGTTTAGTCATTCAATTAACCACATGTAGAAATACAGAACAGAAGCTTAAAGGACTTTTCGGAGAGTTAGATAACTATTCGAGTTTTTCGGTGAGTTACATGTATAACTTTCTAGAACTTAAGTCATCTTATTACGCATGTGCAGAATGGTGAAGTCGGTAGTTAAAAACTTAAAAGGAAAAATCGAAGAGTTAGATAACTATCCGACTTTCTCGGATAGTTATAGGTATAACTATCTGAAACTTAAGTCATTGAATTTCCCACGTGCAGAAATCTAGATAGAAGCTCAAATAAGTTTTTAGAGAGTTAGAAAGATAACTATCTGAAATCTTGAAGTGTTTCGATGAGTTACAAGTATAACCATTTGAAACTTAAGTCAGTCTTTATGCACGTGCTGAATTAAAGCAATCGGAAAGTTAACGGAGGGTTACTGTAGCTAACTATCCGATAGTTAAACAACTGTTCGGTAAGTTACAATTACAAGTATCCGATTGAATGACAGCTCACATTATATGATTTGGAATCCTATATGGCAGAAAGACTTAAGTGATCTTTCGGTAAGATACAAACATTCTTTGGAGAGTTACATAGCTAATTATCCCAATTTAAAACCAAATTTTTTTCCACACAGCATTTTAATATTAGGTCTAAATTTTTTAGACAGACTTCATATGAGTTGCCATATACAGTAAAATCATCTATAAATATTTCTAAAAAATCTTCAGTCATTCCAGTAAATATGCCCTGCATACACCTTTGAAAAGTAGCTAGCGCATTGCATAATCTGAATGGCATTCTCTTAAAGGCATAAGTTCCATTAGGATAGGTGAAAGTTGTTTTCTCTTGATCCTCTAATACTACTGGAATTTGATTATACCCTGAATACCCGTCTAGGAAACAAAAATATTCTTGCCCTACTAATCTTTCCAACATTTGATCTATAAAAGGTAAGGGAAAATGATCTTTCCTAGTCACAGCATTCAGCTTTCTATAGTCTATACATACTCTCTAGCCTGATTGAATTCAAGTAGGTATCAAGTCTTGACTTTCATTCCTAATAACTGTTAATCCTGATTTCTTGGGAACTACATGGATTGGACTAACCCACGAGCTATCAGAAATCAGATAAATTATGTCATTATCTAACCATTTCACTATTTCCTTCCTGACTACTTCTTTAAGGTTTGGATTTAACCTCCTCTCAAGAATTCTAACAGGTTTAGCATTCTCTTCTAAATATATGTGGTGACAGCATAAAGTTGAACTTAACCCTTTTATATTAGTCATAGTCCATCCTATTGCTTCTTTATAACTTTTTACTACATCTTTTAATTTAGCTATTTGGTCCTCTTTTAAATCTGAAGCAATAATGATTGGACATGTTCTTTTTTCTTCTAGAAATATATAGGTTAATTCAGAAGGTAAAGGTTTTAATTCTAAATGTTGCCCATTAGAAGCTAGAGCTCCTAATTGAACATCATCATTTTCTAAATTAATTTCTTCCTGATCTCCTTCTATATTTATGCTTTCACTTTCTTCTAAAATTTCAGAATTGATTTTCCTATTTAATTCTTCTTGAATCACATCATCTAACATATCTCTTGCATCCTCTAAAAAGTCTATGGTATGTAAGGACATTTCTAACTCCTCAAACCTTTTTGGTTTGAAAATATTTAATTAAGTATCCTCATGACCATATACTAACTTCATTACTCTAGTCTTACAATTTATAACAACCCCTGATGTTTCTAAAAATGGTCTTCCCAAAATTAAAGATGTATCACTATATTTATACTTAATTTGTTGGGAATCCAGAATTACAATATCAATAGGATGAATAAAGTTTTTGATTTTAATTAAGACATCCTCTATTTTTCCTCTAGGGTATCTTATACTTCTATCAGCTAATTGAATAACCGTACTAGTAGAAGTTAAGCCTTCTAATCCTAAGGATGCAAATATATCACTTGGCATAACATTTATTCCTGCACCTAAGTCTATTAAGGTTCTTTCTAGTACGAAAACGAAACACACAACTCTGGCTATTAAAACGAAACAGCTCTAACAGTTACTTATATTAATTCAATTCAAATCAATTCAATTCCCCGGCAACGGCGCCATAAAACTTGTTTGTGTTTTCCCAGCACTATACTAGAATATCTGATTAGATCTCTAATAACATACCAGAAAAACTTGGATTTGTTACTTCTATTTTTACTTAGTTAATTTGTCTTCATGCCTATTCTTTTTCTTTTAGAAGTAAACAAAAAACCTTTAATACAATTTAGATATTAATTCCAATTTGTACTTTAACTGCAAGTGCACAGTGTCTATTGTATTAGTTTGCAAGTACAGGTCGATCCCATAGGGAATTGCTTAAGAACTAAGAACTGTTCATTTGTTAACAATCAAATTTGTATCTTCAATAAGCCCTCCGTTGAATTATGGCTAACTCAACGGACTAACCTCATGGACTTAAGTTAACTCCACGAGACTGTCTTTTCTTTTTAAATACTACTATTTACAGAGGAATTCGACCAACCATTAGGCGATTCCACAGATTGTAAATAACATCAATTAAGCTCTTTAATGTTAGTAAACATTGAATTTATCATTAAGTAATACTAACATTCAGATAATTCAAACAGTAACCATTAAAATCTTTAAGTCTTTTGAACAAACCAATTTCAGTAAATTGTAAAACTAAAACAAACATAAAACAATCACAACACTGATGAAGATAACATTAATCACGATACAACACAAACAAGACAACACTCAAGTACAACATACAAACATAGATAAATTGTTTTTGGTATTTTTGTTTTAATATGAACATGGAAATGGGCGAAAGGTGAAATGTAAAGTAATCTCACTTGACAGTAAATACTTCCGTCACTACTTGCAACGCGATTACACCATTGAAAATTAAACCACTTACAATTCTGTCTCCTCTCCCTATAGAATCGCGAGTCCAGAATTGCAAGATGATCTCCTTGTCAGCATACAGGCATCAACTCGAAGCCAAGGCTTAAAGCTTTACGATCTCCAGAAATATGAGTCGGCGCTTGGTGAAAATGGCTTCCCTTCCTGTGACGTAATCACTCCTCACAGTGGTTGTCAGGCACTGTGTTTGGCTCGGAATCGACCCAACATCAAGAAAGTATCTTCATAGACCTCCGATGGTTGGTGATTATGGTGGTGGTAATGATGGTTGGTGTGGTACTTTGGAGAATTGCCGATACTACTTGCAGAAAGCTCGGTGCTCCTCCTTTGTACACACTAGCCGTCCATCGATCACACACCCTTTTCTTCTTTTTCTTCTTTTCTTTTATATTTCTTCAGTAGTAACTGCTTCTGCTTGAATGGTCGATTGGATTGCCTTCATTCGTATCAACGGCGATGATTCCTTCTCCCTGCGCGCTACGTGCAAACGTGGTTTTTTCTCTTCCAACTATTTGTTCCTGCAACTGCTACAGTAGCATATTAGAAAATAAATAGTCTGTGGAGTTACAGATAACTCAACGGACTTTCTTCGTTGATTTAACTATAAAACACGTGCATAAATTTAACTATCTGATACTTAGGTGCATTTCAGATACTTATAAACTTAACTATCTAATGCTCAGATGCATTTCGGATAGTTACAGATAACTCACTGATATATAACTTAAATAAATCTACTAGATCTCGACACGTGTAAGCAGTAGTTTAATCATAAAATAAACATTTCGGAGAGTTACAGAGCTAACTATCTGATGCTCAGAAATGCTCTAAGCATCGGATAGTTAGAGATAACTCACTGAAAATCCACTTAAGTCATTTTCCCAAAACATGACATGTGTCCTCAGCTATTTTATAAATAAAAAGAGATTTCGGAGAGTTACACATATAACTGTCCGATGCCCAGCTGCAATTTCGGATAGTTATAGATAACTCACCGAAAGTTCACTTAAGTCATGGATTATGGTTTCGACACGTGTACTTCAGAAAATAATAAAATATTCTTTCAAAACATAACTATTCGGCAATTTAAACATAACTATCTGACATGTTCGGTTTATTAAACATAACTGTCTGAAATATTAGAAAATTTGGATACTTAAGAATTTCACAGCCTACAACTTACCGGTAGTTTAGAAATGTACTAAATTAACATTAATTCCCCAAAATTAAGTAGATTCTTTAATTAAAGCATATAACAGTGCAATTATAACATAATGACTTAATTCTCATATGATAAGCTAAATATTATGCAATTAACCATCATTTAATCGTTAATAATATGCACTTTTTCATTCTAAACAGCTTAGAATCGACCCGACATCAGGAAAGTATCCTCACAAACCTCCGATGGTTGGTGATTATGGTCATGGTGGTGATGGTAGTGTGGAACTTCAAGGAACTTCCATCGCTGCCTATAGTTAGCATGGTCCTCCTCCTCTACACACACACTAGCTACACCCTTTTTCATTTTTTCTCCTTTTCTTTTATATTTCTTAGTAGTAACTGCTTCTACTTCGATGATTGGTTGAATTTCCTTCGTTCATATCAACGATAGTGATTTCTTCTTCCTTCCACGAGCAATTTCTTGCGTGATATGTGCAATCATGGTTTTTCGTCGAATGTCCTATTTCTATAACTACTATAGTGGCATATTAGAAAATAAATGGTCTGTGGAGTTACAGATAACTCAACGGACTTACTTCGTTGATTTAACTATAAAACATGTGCACTAAAGAAATAAGCTGCTAACCTAACACATTACCTTAGTGTATATTCATGTAACTCAACGCGTACAATTATGCTAACTTAACGAGTTATACATGTGCATCTCATGTGATATACTAAAGCATTTAAATTCAACACGTGCCTAATTCTAACTTAACAAGTTTAAATATTTCAAATACTTACGAACCTAACTATCTGATGCTTAGATGCATTTCGGATAGTTAACAAATAACTTACCGAAAATCCACTTAAATCATGCATTGTAGTTTCAACACGAGTAATCCAAGAAATAATAAAATATTCTTTAAGCATTTAAAACATAAATGTTCGGTACATTAAACATAACTTTCCGAAATAACAGAAAATTGGGATACTAAAGAATTTCATAGCTTGCAATTTACCGACAGTTCATAAATGTACTAAATTAATGCTAATTTCCTAGAATTATGCAGATTCATATGACCTCTATACGAACAACACTAACTTATAACATTCGTAATTTATAATTTCACCACGTGTACAACACTAACTTAACGAGTTCATCTCTTCTTTTACTCACTAACTTAACGAGTTCTCACGTGACCTATTTTAACTTTTAAGCCTCTAACTTAACGAGTTCTCGCGTGACCTCTATACGAACAAAACTCTAACTTAATGAGTTGTCTAAACGTGCATTGTTCATGATACAGAAGATATAACTTTAAAGCATATCATGCTTTTCAATAAAAACACACGTTAACTTAACATTTAGTTAAATGAGAAATTAATGCAACGAAATGACTAATTATTAACTTAGTATAATTTTAGATCCAATATAGACAAGTATTTATATTAGTAAGCTTTTTCTGTATTAATTGATGATTTTAATTTCTTTTCATAAGCAATAGTAATTGAACAAATATGATTATTTTCATTCAACACACATCATCAAAATAAAATACTCAACAGTCAATAGTTAACAAAATATACAAATAACCTCTAGAATTAGGGAAGGGTCCCATGAAATCAATACCCCACATGTCAAATACTTCAACTTCAATAATTGGTGTAAGCAGCATCATATTTCTTCTAGTTAATCTTCCTGCTTTTTGACAATCCATACAATTCTTAACATAGAAGTATGCATCCTTATGCAATGTGGGCCAGAAAAAACCACATTGAAGAACTTTAGCTGTAGTTTTAATAGGGTTAAGATGACCACCAGCAGGTTGGTCATACAAAAAGATAGCACACTATGAATTTCCATATCTAGAATGCAGCTCCTTAAAATCAAATCAGGGCCTAACTTATAAAGATAGGGGTCATCCCAATAAAATTCTTTGACCCTAGCTAACAATCTCTTAATATCTTGCCTTGACCAATTGCTAAGTAGTTGTTTTGTCACAAGATAATTCACAATATCTGCAAACCAAGGGATTGGAGTTATAGCCATCAAGTGCTCATCAGGAAATGATTCATCAATGGGTAACTCCCCTTGGGATGTGACAATACGAGACAAGTGGTCGGCAACTACGTTCTTGCATCCTTTCTTATCTTTTATCTCAATATCAAATTCTTGCAAGAGAAGAATCCATCTAACTAATCTAGCCTTAGCATCCTTTTTAGCTAATAAATATTTAATGGCAAAATGATCAGTGAAAATGATAACCTTAGAGCCTAACAAATAAGATCTAAACTTCTCAAGAGCAAAAACTATAGCTAAAAATTATTTCTCAGGAACTTTATAGTTCAATTGGGCTACATTAAGAGTTTTAGTAGCATAATAGATTACCCTAGGTAATTGTTTGGGTTTTCCCAACACCACACTAGAAAAACTTGGATTTGTTACTTCTGTTTTTACTTAGTTAATTCATCTTTATGCCTATTCTTTCTTTTAGAAGTAAACAAACAACCTTTAATACAATTTAGATATTAATTCTAATTTGTACTTTAACTGCAAGTGCACAGTGTCTATTGTATCAGTGTGCAAGTACAGGTCGATCCCACAGGGAATTGCTGACGAATTTAAGAACTATTTGATTGTTAACAATTCAAATTTATATTCAATAAGCACTCCGTTGATTTACAGTTAACTCAACGGACAAAGTTTGTTGAGTTATGGCTAACTCAACGGACTATCCTCGTGGACTTAAGTTAACTCTATGAGCTTGTCTCTTCTTTATAATATTTCTATTTACAGAGGAATTCGACCAACCATTGGGCGATTCCACAGATTGTAAATAACATCAATTAAGCTTTTTAATGCTAGTTAACATTAGATTTATCATTAAGCAATACTAACATTCAGATGATTCAAATAGTAACCATTAAAATCTTTAAGTCTTTTATACGAACCAATTTCAGTAAACTGTAAAATTAAAACTAACATAAAACAATCACAAAACTGATACAGATAACATTAATCACGATACAACACAAACAATACAACACTCAAATACAACATACAAACAAAGATAAATTGTTTTTGGTATTTTTGTTTTGATGTGAGCATGGAAATGGGCGAAAGGTGAAATGTAAAGTAATCTCACTTGATAGTAAATACTTCTGACACTACTTGCAACACGATTACACCACTGAAAATTAAACCACTTACAATTCTGTCTCCTCTCCCTATAGAATCGCGAGTCCAGAATTGCAAGATAATCTCCTCTTCAGCATACAAGCATCAACCCGAAGCTAAGGCTAAAAACTTTACGATCTCCTGAAATATGAGTTGGCGCTTGGTGAAAATGGATTCCCTTTCCGCGATGCGATCACTCCTCACAGTGGTTGTCAAGCACAGTGTTTGGCTCGGAATCGACCCGACATCAGGCAAGTATCCTCATAGACCTCCGATGGTTGGTGATTATGGTGGTGATGATGATGGTTGGTGTGGTACTTTAGAGAATTGCGACGCCGATCCTCCTCTACACACACTGACCTTCCATCGATCACACTCTTCTTTTTTTTCTTCTTTTCTTTTATATTTCTTAAGTAGTAACTACTTCTGCTTGAATGGTTGGTTGGATTTCCTTCATTCATATCAACGGCGATGCTTCCTTCTCCTGCACGATACGTGCAAACGTGGTTTTTCCTTCCAACTATCCTGTTTTCGCAACCGCTATAGTGGCATATTAGAAAATATATAGTCCGTGGAGTTACAGATAACTCAACAGACTTTCTTCGTTGATTTAACTATAAAACACATGCATAAATTTAACTATCCGATGCTTAGGTGCATTTCGGATACTTATAAACTTAACTATCCGATGCTTAGATGCATTTCGGATAGTTACAGATAACTCACTAATATATAACTTAAGTAAATCTACCAGATCTCGACACGTGTCAGTAGTAGTTTTAATTATAAAATAACATTTCGGAGAGTTACAGGTTTAACTATCCGATGCTCAGATGCATTTCGGATAGTTACAACTAACTCACCGAAAATCCACTTAAGTCACTTTCCCAGAACATGACATGTGTTCACAGCTATTTTATAAATAAAAAGAGATTTTGGAGAGTTACAGGGATAACTATCTGATGCCTAGCTGCAATTTCGGATAGTTATAGATAACTCACCGAAAGTTCACTTAAGTCATTCATTATGGTTTTGACACGTGTACTTTTGGGAATAATAAAATATTCTTTCAAAACATAACTATTCTGCAATTTAAACGTAACTATCCGATACATATTCGGTCTGTTAAACATAACTGTCCGAATTTGTTCGGTATATTAAACATAACTGTCCGAATTATCAGAAAATTCGGATACTTAAGAATTTCACAGCCTGTAACTTACCGACAGTTCATAAATGTACTAAATTAACATTAATTCCCCCAAATTAAGCAGATTCTTTAATTAAAGCATATAACAGTGCAATTATAATATAATGGCTTAATTCTCATATGATAAGCTAAATATTATGCAATTAACCATCATTTAACCGTTAATAATATGCACTTTTTCATTCTAAACACTTCCCCCATACCTAAATTTTGCTAGTCCCTTAGCAAACTAAGATCTAATTAATTGGTTTTTAAAAGTGTTAGAATTAATTCTTCCCCTTTTGTTTTTTCTTCTGTTTAGCATAAAAATATATTCTATATATTTTAGTAATCAACCTGCAAAGATATTTAGAATATATGTAAATTACATACAAAGTATATCATCTTCATATAGGTGTTAATTATATTATCGTTTGTTCTTCTTTTCATCATCTGTCATCTTGAATTTTCCAATAAGATTTCTAGAAGAAATTTCAACAACATACGAATCAAAGTACAATCCAATTCAATCTGATTAAGACAAGTAGAATAAAGAATTGTATTTCCATTAAACAACTTCAAAAGTCAATTCCAGATTCATATTTCAGCAATTCTAGATAACAGAAAATATACTCGATTCATAAGATATCTGTATTTCATAAAACACTTGTATCTTTTCAGAATAGTATATGTTTTTTTTTCTTTAAAAGTTAATTTGACAAGCTTGAATCATACAAGAGCTTTCTAATGTACCCATGTAACGAGCTTTCAATCATACAAGAGCTTTCTAATGTACCCATGTAACGAGCTTTCAATCAACAATCCCAGATCTAATCAGGATCTTAGGTGCCAGATTTCAAGAGTCCTTTTTCAGGTCAACAATCCTTACATACCTATCTGCTCAAGTACAAAAGGCTCGTGATCAAACAAGTCAATAAACTCTTAATAATTTTTCTTCTTCTTCTTTTTTTTTTTAAAAAAAAATAAAATAAAATGCACACACAAAACAAAGCATTAATCACATACTGTATATGCACGTATTTCATTAATACAGATGCAGTAAAATACCAATCTCATATAATCCTACTTCTATCATTTACTAAAAATATGAATCCATAACAATAAGCTCATACTTTATCTGTAGTTTAATAAGATCTACACATAAATCATTCTACAAGTTTAATCAGTCAAAATAAATGTATCTTTCATCATATGTGTTTCATTTAACCAAGAATTCACATCTCAGCTCCTTCAGGACTTCAGATAATTTTCTGATTAAGCATTAAGTATTCGGATTTCATTTTAAAATCGTGAAACTGTTAAACTCATGAAATTTAGAAAAAAAACATAAGATACTATATCTAGATTTACATAAATAATAAATTCTATAGCATCTTCTATAGCCTTCTAAATATAACATTCAAGCAGTTTATAAAAATTTTACAGTCTCAATTATCGGATAGTTACAGCAAGTTCATAAAAATTTTCAATTTCCTTAAAACTTTGCAATACCATTTTAATTCATTTAATTAACAAACTTACATGGCTGTTACTTTAATTACCTCCCCCCGATACCTACATTTTGCATTGTTCTCAATGTAAAAGATTTGACAATAAATACAGTAATTGTAGTAGGCATGAATAAAGTTTTGTTTGATTTAAAATTCAGGATAAGTAATTGGTTACATACCTTGTTCCATTTGTATCTCCTTTTACATATTTCGATTTTTGATTCTGAAAAACTTTTCATTCCTAGATAAACACAAAATATATAACAAAATAATATTAAATAGATATTGATAATTCAGTATCTTGTGTGGAACCCAGGCTCCTATGCCTTTGGTGGCTCACAAGCAAGCCAGTTGGTTTCCCAGAACAGATACCAACAAACTGGATTGATATTTTGTTTTGTTTGTTTTTTTTTTATAAAATGAACATGAAAACTTCAAAATTCCTTTTTTTTTCTAAAAATAAATGTAGAATACACAACGTTAAACACACAAAATCACAGCTTAAGAACATGATTGAAAAGTAGAAACAAATGGAATAAATGTATTAGTCCAAGCAAACTTTTTAGGCATAGTTCTTCTTGCTATTAATTCTATTTTAATGCAGTTCTTGTTCCTTCTTAATTTGTAGGCATGCAATATATTATAAATTCCAAATACGAGTGTATCACCATTAATGATATGTAATGCAGAAAGGGATCCTTTTTGGTTCTAGGGTAATGTAGTAGTTTCTATTTCTACATCTATTTCAATATACTCCTCTTCCCACTTCCATTCATTTATGTCTTCCATAATCTATATTTGAAATTTCATCAGTTCATCCCACCGTCTTATCAGACATAAAGTAGGATCATCTTCTTCATTATACCACATTCCTATTTGAATTTCATTAAATTTTGCAGATGGTGGTTTAGCTATTTCACTCGGTACAGGTAAAATTTCTATATAATCTTCATAACTGTCTATGCTCACTATGTATAAATCAGATCCATATGCTAATGATATCTCTATGACTAAATAGATATATCCATCAAGCATGACATGTGTTTGGTTAATTAATGATTTCTGTCCTAGATATATTATAATGTTTTCATTCCAAGATCTGTTTAGAAAATTATACACACTTAAGCGTAAATCTTCACCCCAATTTCCTGTAGGTCTCCAATAATATAATTTTTCAGGAATTGCGGAATTTTTATCAGAAAATATTAAAGCTAACCCACAATTTACAATTGGTGCTTCAAATCTATAAGGTCTTCCTATATTCCATTCTTCTCCTGTTATAGGATTTCTTATCAAAATATCAGGTAATAATAAACTTTCATACTTTGGTCTCGTCTTGTATATGATTAATCTTTCATCTCCCTATAATATGATTTATTCCTTTTAATGCATTGGGTGGAATTCCAGTAGTTTCTTCCATAGCCAGATATTCATGGGTATTTGAACTACGATTAAATGACCTCCATATAAATCCATCTCTAATCTTAGTCATTTTTGTAGCTTGTAGTCCTTGAAAATATTTTTCTTCAATACAGTCTTTAATTTCCTTTGATACACAACACAGCCTGCACAGATCTTTAGCTGACAAGTTACTTAGTACTTCCCTTAGTGCATCCAATGGTAATTGCATCAATTCCATTTGTCGATTCTGTATAACACAAACAAAAATTTAGCAGAGACAAAAATTAACATAACTACTACACACCCTTGTGGAGTTAAGGCATAACTCAACGGACTAAGTTCGTTGAGTTAGAAATTAACTCTACGATACTATTAACTAAAAATAAAAAAAACATATATACATACAGATAGTTGCTTCAGATATGTTGCTTCATTCAGCTACCCTCCCAGAAGAGGTATCAATTTCATTAACCTTTCTATTGATAGGATTAGGTATAGCTTGTATTGGCAATCCTCTAGTAGGTCTAACTTCCATTGGTTCCTTCTGTCTAAGTGATATATTTCTATTCTGATTATGAATTGCAACATTTCCAAATATAAATTCTAAACGATTGTTTACTTGTTGGATTATCTTTTCTAATTTCTCTATTCTAGCTCCTTGTTCAATTAATAATTCATAACTTATGTTCTTCTCATTTATATTTTCTCCTCCTTGGAAATTGTTGTTTCTCCAAGATAAATTCGGGTGATTTCTCCAATTAGGATGATAAGCATTTCCCAAGTTATCTCTCTGCTTTCTAGCATAAATAATATCTAAGTCATTTATGTTTGCATTCTTTTCTGCTAGCTTTTGATTTAATGATAACTCTTCTATTTTCTTTGTTAATTCATTTAATTTCACTTCAAGCATAGTATTTGAATCTATTTCATGCATTCCTCTTGGCAATATTCTTTTATCTGCAATAGCTTTAGCCGAATTTTCCCACTGTGCAGTTCTTTTTGCAAAATTTTCTAAATATGCCCATACTTCTTCACTACATAATTTTAAAAATCCATTTTGACAAGTAGATTCTAATAAAGATTTCGTTGAAACATCAATGCCTTCATAAATTATACCTATTAATTGTGCTTTACTCATTGCATGATGTGGACATTGAGTTAGTAAATCTTTAAATTTTTCAAAATATTTCTAGAATGATTCACCCTGTTTTTGGCTACACATTAATATTTCTTTCTTCTTTTTAATCGTTTGATGTGTTGGATAATATTTTTTCAGAAAAACAGAGCAAAATTCAGTCCATGTAGAAATTGAATCAGGCGATAGAGTATATAACCATCTCTTAGCTGTATCTTTTAAAGAAAAAGGGATATATCTAAGTTTAATAGCATCTATACTCATGTTCAGCATTTTCATCATTTGACAAACTTCGTTAAATTCTCTAAGGAAATAATAGGCATCCTCTCTTCCTAATCCATGAAAATGTGGTTGTTGAGTATTTTTGTTTTGATGATGTGTGCTGAATGAAAATAATCATATTTGCTCAATTACTATTGCTTGTGAAAAGAAATTAAAATCATCAATTAATATAGAAAAAGCTTACTGATATAAATACTTGTCTATATTGGATCTGAAGTTAATAACTAGTCATTTCGTTGCATTAATTTCTCATTTAGCTAAACGTTAAGTTAACGTGTGTTTTTATTGAAAAGCATGATATGTTTTAATGTTATATCTTCTGTATCATGAACAGTGCACGTTTAGACAACTCGTTAAGTTAGAGTTTTGTTTGTATAGAGGTCACGTGAGAACTCGTTAAGTTAAAGGCTTAAAGGTTAAAATAGGTCACGTGATAACTCGTTAAGTTAGTGAGTAAAAGAAGAGACGAACTCGTTAAGTTAGTGAGTAAAAGAAGAGACGAACTCGTTAAGTTAGTGTTATACACGTGGTGAAATTATAAGTTACGAATGTTGTATTGTATCACGTGAGGTGCACATGTTTAACTCGTTAAGTTAACATAACTAAACGCGTTGAGTTGCTATATTGAACACTAAGGCAACGCGTTAGGTTAGCGTTATAAACTTAAGTTGTTATTTTTGCACGTGGTAAAATTCTTATTATAAAAACATTTGTTTATTACTGGTTCGTTGAGTTATCATAACACAATGGAAATGGTTCGTTGAGTTATCATAACACAACAGAGATGGTTCGTTGAGATAGCATAACACCACAGACTTAGTTCGTTGAGTTAGCTACAGTACTTGTCACGTGAAATGACACATGAGGAACTCGTTAAGTTAGAAACGTTAAGTTATATATATACTTGTGTTATTCGTTTACTTAACATTAAAGTAACGACTTCTTATTACACTGATGAAAAACTTTTGGAGGAGAAAGTTTATTTTGCAGGAAATTTTTCAGAGATCCAAGACTGATGATTAAAGAAAATTCGAAATATAAATGTGGGTTAGAACGTGTGTTTCGATGAAGGAAAAAGAAAAGACGTGGAGAAGTGGAAAACTGGTAGTGGTTAAACGTGAAGGATATGCATGAAATGAAGATACAGTATAAAAGGCATAGAATTCTCGTTGATCAATTTATCCTTGCACACAAAACGAAAAATCTTTTCAAGGATCAAACCATACCTGCACACCAAAAGAAAAATCTTTTTCAGGGATCAAAAACACCTTCTCGGGGAAAATCTCTCAAGTGGAAGAAAGTTCAGTGAAGCATAAAAAGGTAAGATTTTCGTCACTGAAGATTTGAAGTATCAGAAGAAAGTAAATTCAGTGAAGCATGAAAAGACAAGATATTCGTCACTGAAGAATTGTTGAAGAAGAAAAAGAAGAAGAAGAAAGATCTCAAACAGGGAGAAAAGTTTTAAATTTCGCAAATTAGTTTTCTCTATTTGTAGTTATGAAATTGTTTAGATGATACATGGTATCGAAATATAATTGCATCTACAATTTCTAAGGAGAATTGAATTGTATATTGTAATTGAAACCTTGAATAAAAATGATTTTATGAAAACAATGTCTCGACTTGTTTTTGAGTTTTAAAGTTTCAATTATATTTCATAAAATATTAAAATTACACAATTCACCCCCCTCTTGTGTAGCCATACGATTCTACAAGTGGTATTAGAGCATTGTTAATAATCTTTGATATAAAATCGATACCAACTTATTTAATATCATTGCTTATTCTACCTTCCTTGTTTTTAAACAGAAATTAATATCTGAGCATACGTTTAACTTTCTTGATTTAAGGCTCAAATTGTTTTAAAGTTTTTAGACTGTTTAAAATCAAATAGGTTGAAAAATCTAAGGTAAAATGGCTACTGGAAATGGTAATTTTTCTTTATATGAAGGCCAAAATCTTAATCGTCCTCCTTTATTTGATGGAATACATTTTGAATATTGGAAATATAGGATGACTATTTTTCTTCAAAGTATAGATCATAAGTTGTGGTTCATGATTTCTAAACCATATACTCCATTAACTACCCTTTATAATACTTGGACAATTACTGAAAAAGAAAATGAAACTCTAAATGCTAAGGACTTAAATATTTTATTATGTGCATTGAGTTATGAACAGTTCAGTAAAGTGTCGTCATATAAATCTGCTTATGAGGTGTGGCATGCGTTAGAAGTTTCACATGAAGGTACTTCTCAAGTTAAAGAGACTAAAATAAACATGTTGATTCATAAGTATGAACTCTTTAAGATGCATAAAGACGAAAATATTTCTGAGATGTTTTCCAGATTTCTTGATATCATAAACTCTTTAAAATGTTTAGGAAAGAATTTTGAACAAAAGGATTTGGTGAGGAAAATTCTCAGATCCCTAAGTTCTAAATGGTCTCAAAAAGTAACATCAATTGAGGAATCACGAGATTTAAATGTTTATACTATGAATGAACTTATAGGAAATTTAACAGCTTATGAAGTTCAATTAAATGAATCACTGAGTCACAACAAACTAAAAATGAAGAAAGAAATAGCCTTCAAAATTAATTTAGATTCTGATATATTTACTGATTCTGACGAGGATTTGATTTTGCTGACTAGGAAATTCAAGAAAGCATGGAAAGCTAGGAAACAGTAAAGGAACAAAAATGATAAACCCTCAATGTCAAAATCATTGAATGACAAGAATTCTTCATCCAAAAAGTATGTATGTTACAACTGTAAGAAACCTGGACATCTTTCTCTAGATTGTCCTATGAGGAAAAATGAAAAGCAAAGTAGGACAAATCAGAAGAAGACGGCTCAGAAAACTCAGAAAAAGTTTTACAAGAAAAAGGCTTTGAAGGTCACTTGGGATGACACGTCTGAAGAGTTTGAATCTGAGGAATCAGCATCAAAATCTTCACATTCAGAAGGAGAACAAGAGTTAGACGACGTTGCTCATGTGTGCTTCATGGCAGATGAGTCTGAGGTAATATCTGATCCTGAAAGTCATTCAGATTTCAACTTTGATGAATTATTATGTGCTTATCATGCATTATTACAAAAACTTAAAGTATGTAAACTGGAAAATAAGAATATTAGAAAATCTTCATCCATTATGGAAGAAGAAAATTGTTTCCTGTCTACTACTTTAGAAAAGTCTAAATGTGATAATGAAAATCATGCTAGAGATTTACAAAAATTTAGATTTAATGAATGTATCTTGCATGAACAAATACAGAATATAAATGCTGAAAAATTAAAGATAGAATCTGAAAATGAAATGTTGAGAAACAATATAAATGAACTTGAATTAGAGATAGATAAATTAAAACTGAGAGAGCAAGATTTAAATTCTACCATTGAGAAATGGAATTTAAGTCAAACTAAGTTAGACAAATTAACTAGTACCCCTGTGGTGTCTTATAAATTTGGCTTAGGATTTGATTATCCTGAATATCTTGAATCTCAAGCCAATAAAGGATTTATTAGTTGCAGTTCAAGTAAATCTAAGACTAAAATTCCTTTTATTATGAAATAAGGTAATAAATATGTAGAAGTAGGTACTTCAAGGGATGAATCATGCAGTAATAATATAAATCAATGTGATTTGTCAAATTGTACTTCTAACATGATCATGTAGTCATGTGACTTGATGCTCTACTGTCCAAGATCCATTTTGATGTTGTTTCCTCCTACAAAACAAATTAAGAAAAACTTTTTCTTGGTACCCAATGTTGTTGAGGACCAAGTTCATTAAATGCATATTTCTTCTTTTTGTTTACAAACAGTTTAACATTATCATTTACAATCTTATTAGTTGTAAGTACTATTGATTTATCATTTGCATCATACTTATAGCATTATTGCTCTTATAATCATTCTTTTTGTTTTCAGATGTAGTATAACCAAGACCAAACCGATTTTTATTAGATGTTAATTTATTTTGGTCATGCTCATACATTTTAGTAAGTTCATACCAAGATTTTGTATTTGTATTTGAATTTTCAATACATACAAAATCTTTTTCTACACAAGAATTTTGAGATAAAGAACATGTAGAACCAGTAATTGGTCTAATACTAGTGTTTTGAATTATATGCTCAGGTTTCTGAATTTTCAGTTTACTACAATTGTCTGATATTTTTGAAACATTAGAAACTGAATTTCCAGAATAAGAAACAAGATTTTTAGAAACATTAATAGTCATGTTAGAAGTACATTTAGACAAATCACATTGATTTATATTATTACTACATGATTCATCCCTTGAAGTACCTACTTCTACATATTTATTACCTTGTTTCATGATAAAAGGAATTTTAGTCTTAGATTTACTTGAACTACAACTAATAAATTCTTTATTGACTTGAGATTCAAGATATTCAGGATAATCAAATCCTAAGCCAAATTTATATGACATCGCAGGGGTACTAGTTAGTTTGTCTAACTTAGTTTGACTTAAATTCCATTTCTCAATGGTAGAATTTAAATCTAGCTCTCTCATTTTTAATTTATTAATCTCTACCTCAAGATCATTTATATTGTTTCTCAACATTTCATTTTCAGATTCTATCTTTAATTTTTTAGCATTTGTATTCTGTATTTGTTCATGCAAGACACATTCATTAAATCTAAATTTATGCAAATCTCTAGCATGATTTTCATTATCACATTTAAACTTTTCTAAAGTAGTAGACAAGAAACTATTTTCTTCTTCCACAATGGATAAAGAGTTTCTGATAATCTTATTTTCCATTTTACAAACTTTAAGTTTTTGTAATAATGCATGATAAGCACAGAATAATTCATCAAAGTTAAAATCTAAATGACTGTCAAAATTAGATATTACCTTAGACTCATTTGCCATGAAGCACATATAAGCAACGTCTTCTAACTCTTGTTCTTCTTCTGAGTGTGAAGATTTTGATGATGATTCCTCAGATTTAGACTCTTCAGACGTGTCATCCCAAGTGACCTTCAAAGCCTTTTTCTTGTAAAACTTTTTCTAAGTTTTCTGAACCATCTTCTTTTGATTTGTCCTACTATGCTTTTCATTTTTCCTTATAGGACAATCTAGAGAAAGATGTCCGGTTTCTTACAATTGTAACATACATACTTTCTAGATGAAGAATTCTTGTCATTTAGTGATTTTGACATTGAGGGTTTATCATTTTTGTTCCTTTGCTGTTTCCTAGCTTTCTATGCTTTCTTGAATTTCCTAGTCAACAAAATCAAATCATCGTTAGAATTAGTAGATATATCAGAATCTGAATTAATTTCGAAGGCTATTTCTTTCTTCATTTTTAGTTTGTTGTGACTTAGTGATTCATTTAATTGAACTTCATAAGCTATTAAATTTCCTAGTCAGCAAAATCAAATCATCGTTAGAATTAGTAGATATATCAAAATCTGAATTAATTTCGAAGGCTATTTCTTTCTTCATTTTTAGTTTGTTGTGACTTAGTGATTCATTTAATTGAACTTCATAAACTATTAAATTTCCTAGTCAGCAAAATCAAATCATCATTAGAATTAGTAGATATATCAAAATCTGAATTAATTTCGAAGGCTATTTCTTTCTTCATTTTTAGTTTGTTGTGACTTAGTGATTCATTTAATTGAACTTCATAAGCTATTAAATTTCCTATAAGTTCATTCATGGTATAAACATTTAAATCTCGTGATTCCTCAATTCATGTTACTTTTTGAGACCATTTAGAACTTAGGGATCTAAGAATTTTTCTCACCAAATCCTTCTATTCAAAATTCTTTCCTAAGCATTTTAAAGAGTTTATGATATCAAGAAATCTGGAAAACATCTTAGAAATACTTTCGTCTTCATGCATCTTAAAGAGTTCATACTTATGAATTAACATATTTATCTTAGTCCCTTTAACTTGAGAAGTACCTTCATGCGAAACTTCTAATGCATGCCACACCTCATAAGCAGATTTATATGCCGACACTTTACTAAACTATTCATAACTCAATGCACTAAATAAAATATTTAAGCCCTTAGCATTTTGAGTTTCATTTTCTTTTTCAATAATTGTCCAAGTATTATAAGTAGTTAACGGAGTATATGGTTTAGAAATCATGAAACACAACTTATGATCTATACTTTGAAGAAAAACTGTCATCCTATATTTCTAATATTCAAAATGTATTCCATCAAATAAAGGAGGACGATTAAGATTTTGGCCTTCATATAAAGAAAAATTACCATTTCCAATAGCCATCTTACCTTAGATTTTTCAACCTATTTGATTTTAAATAGTTTAAAACTTTAAAACAACTTGAGCCTTAAATCAAGAAAGTTAAACGTATGCTTAGATATTAATTTCTATTTAAAAACAAGGAAGGCAGAATAAGCAATGATATTAAATAAGTTGGTATCGATTTTATATCAAAGATTATTAACATAGCTCTGATACCACTTGTAGGATCATATGGCTACACAAGAGGTGGGTGAATTGTGTTTTTCAACATTTTCGATTATAATTGAAACTTTAAAACTCAAAAACAAGTCGAGACACTATTTTCATAAAATCATTTTTATTCAAGGTTTCAATTACAATATACAATTCAATTCTCCTTAGAAATTGTAGATGCAATTATATATCAATATCATGTTTCATTTATACAATTTCATAACTACAAATAGAGAAAACTAATTTGCAGAATTTAAAACATTTCTCCTTATTTGAGATCTTTCTTCTTCTTCTTCTTCTCTTTCTTCTTCAGCAATTCTTTAGTGACAAATATCTAGTCTTTCTCTACTTCATCGAATTTGCTTTCTTCTGATACTTTAAATCTTCAGTGACATAAATCTGACCTTTTCTACTTCACTGAATTTTCTTCCATCTGATACTTCAAATCTTCAGTGACATATATCTCACCTTTTTCTACTTCACTAAATTTTCTTCCACCTGAGAGCTTTTCCCAAAAGAGGTGTTTTTGATCCCTAAAAAGATTTTTCGTTTGGTGTGCAGGGATAACTGATCAACGAGAATTCTATGCCTTTTATACTATATCTTCATTTCATGCATATCCTCCACGTTTAATCACTATCAATCTTCCACTTCTTCACATCTTTTCTTTTTCCTTCATCGAAATACATATGTTCTGACCCATGTTTACATTTCGAATTTTCTTTAATCATCAATCCTAGATCTCTGAAAAATTTCCTACAAAATAAACTTTCTCGTCCAAAATCTTTTATCAAGTGTAATAAGAAGTCGTTACTTTAATGTTAACTAAATGAGTAACACAAGTAGATATATAACTTAACATTTCTAATTTAACGAGTTCCTCATGTGCCAACTCACATGACAAGTATTGTAGCTAACTCAACGAACTAAGTTTGTGGTGTTACGCTAACTCAACGAACCATCTTCGTGGTGTTACAATAACTCAATGAACCATCTCCGTTGTGTTACAGATAACTCAACGAACCAGTAATAAACAAATGTTTTTTTATTTATAATAAGAATTTTACCACGTGCAAAAATAACAACTTAAGTTTTATAATGCCAACCTAACGCGTTGTCTTAGTGTTCAATATAGCAACTCAACGCGTTTAGTTATGTTAACTTAACGAGTTAAACATGTGCACCTCACGTGATACAATATAACATTCGTAACTTATAATTTCATCACGTGTACAACACTAACTTATTGAGTTTGTCTCTTCGTTTACTCACTAACTTAACAAGTTCTCACGTGACCTATTTTAACCTTTAAGCCTCTAACTTAACAAGTTCTCACGTGATCTCTATATAAATAACACTCTAACTTAACGAGTTATCTAAACATGCACTGTTCATGATACAGAAAATATAACTTTAAAACTTATCATGCTTTTCAATAAAAACATACGCTAACTTAACATTTAGTTATATGAGAAATTAATGCAATGAAACGACTAGTTATTAACTTAATATAATTTCAAATCCAATACAGATAACTATTTATATTAGTAAACTTTTTCTGTATTAATTGATGTTTTCAATTTCTTTTCATAAGCAATAGTAATTGAGCAAAGATGATTACTTTCATTCAGCACACATCATCAAAACAAAATACTCAACATGTTGGGTAAGTGGTGCACACACCTACAACTTACAAATGCTTGAGTAGAGCCAGCACTGTTGCCCATAGACACTACGTAAGAACTTCCCAGGTGGTCACCTATCCTAGTTTTGCTCTCGCCCAAACACAATTAACTCTAGAGTTCTTACAGGAGTGGGTGCTTAGTAGTAGGGGTAAAATGCACCTAAAACAATGTTTATTGTATAAGTGTGCAAGAATAGGTTGAATCCATAGGGAATGGTTGAAATTTAACTCTGTTAAATTTCCATTGCCAGAGTTTAGTGTATACTACTAATTTGCTCTCTTCGTTGATTTATTATTAACTCAATAGACTAAGTTCGTGGAGTTATAGTTAACTTAATGAACAACCCTCATTGAGTTACAGTTAACTCAATGAGCTCTTTAGTAACTTCCTATTAATATTGCTAATTGTAGAAGAATATAGTCACCCATTAGGCGATTTCATAAATTGCAAACATCTCTTATGCTCTTCAAATGCTATTTTATATTAGATTCAACACTAATCAATTCTAGCATTCAAATACTCCAAACAATAAACAAATCAATAATGATTTCAAAGATTTATACTAATTGTTTTCAATATTTAATCATACTATTCTATATTAACTGAAATAATATAAACACAAAACATTTAAATAGATAATACAAACACACATGATACAAACACAGATCTTGATAAACAAAATGATGTAACTGTAAATAGATATTTGTTTTTGTTTTGTTCTGTTCCTCAAGATGGATGATTCATGATAGGTAAAATTCTCTATTGAAAGTAAAAAAAACTTAATTCATTACATGCGATGTGGTTACACCTTTTAAAACTTAATCCACTTATTGTCAAGTGCTCCTCTCCCTACTAGATTGTGAACCTAGACTTTTGTAAGTTGATCTTCTTTTTAGTATACTAGCATCAACCTGAAACCAAGGCTAAAAGCTTTACTGTCTCTTGAGAGATAATTCAATGCTTGGTGAAAATGTCCTTCCATCCTGTAATGTCATCACTCATCACAGTAGTTGTTAGTCATTGTGTTTGGCTTGGAATCGACTTAACATTCAGAAAGTATCCTCATAGACCTTTGATGAATGGTAGGTGACGATGATGGTGGTGGTGGGAGCTCCAGGAACGTCTGATGCTTCTTGTAGTGAGTGTGGTTCTCCCCCCTTTGTTTCGTTCTTTCTCCTTTCCTTTTATATTTCTTTCTCGTAATAACTACTTTCACCAAAATGATTGGCTGGATTTCTTCATTCGTATCAATGATGGTAATTACTTCTTCATTCCATGATCGAGATCATGGCATGGTTCATGCAACGTGGTTTCCTTATGCATTTCTTGCAACTACTCACAATCTAACATTAGAAAATAGCTAGTTTGTTGAGTTATTGTAACTCAATGAACTTACTTTATTTACTTAATTATTAACTCAACGGACCAACCTCATAGAGTTAGAGCTTAACTCAATGGACTCATTCAATTCTGCAGTTTAATAAAACAAATACTTATAGAACATTTAACACTTAATATGTAAATGAAGTAATTTCTAATAATTCATAACTGATTCTTAATTAACATTAATTCCTCTAAATTATGCATATTCTTTAATTAAGGCTTATAATTGTATAAATGTAACGTAATAGCTTAATTCTCATATGATAAGCTAAATATTATGCAATTAATCATTCATTAACCACTAATATTATACATAATTTCATTCTAAACACTTCCCCCATACCTAAGTTTTGTTAGTCCCTTAGCAAACCTACTATGATCTCGTTAAAAAGTTTCTTTTTCTTAAAGTGCTAGGACTACAATACTTATCTTCTTTTTTTTAAATTTGCACCTTCCTACAAAAATCCAATCTTAGAAAGCTATTCAATCTCACACATATGTCAATTCAAATAAAGATTTATGCACATGTTTTTCACTATCCTAGTCTAATCTCAAACCATATGTACTTTATATAGATGATGACATTAATCAAAACTTTAATATACATATTCTCATCCTCTGAAAATATTGATTTATCTTGGCAACAAGTGTACTTATCATATCTACTGAAAATCATTCCTTTTTCATTTATTGTAAAAAAAAACTTCTTGCCTTGCTAAAAAAATTGGAATGGCAAATGGAGCAAATGCATATTTGGGAAAAAGATTTCTCATTACTTTTTTTTTCTTCTTTTTTTTCTCTTTTTTCTTTTCTTTTTAGATCATAGATTGAAGTCATAACTTTAAACTTTCCTGATCAAACTATTGCATGATATGCTACACAAAAAATTGCTAAGGCATGACAAACATTTGAAGTAATAAATGAGGAAGATAATTCCTAGATAAACAAAAATTTAGTACCTTGACCCAATAGTATTATGAGATGATCTTACTTCCATTAATTACCTTGATTAACCTCATTATAAAGTTGAAAATACACAATGGTCGAAACTATTCAAAGATAGCTAGAAATAATTTTTCATCTCTATTGAAGCGAAATACATGAAAACTGATTTCCTCTCTTCAACTGAATAATGTTAGAAAATTTCAGTAATTTTAGTATAAAATTTTGAAAGGATTTAGTAATGTATCAGATATTTTCAAATATTTCAAAGGGTTTTAATTTTTTTTTTCTATTGAAAGGTTTCAACTAAGTTTTGGAAGGTTTCAATAAAAATTAAAAAAGTTTCTTTAGAAAACTGCAAAACAATCTTGTTTCCTAAAAATGACAAGGTTTAATTTGATTTTAATCTAATTACCCTCCCATACCTACATTTTGCATTGTCCTCAATGTAATAAATTAACAGAATATGCATTGCATGATGGCAGACATGATAAACTAATTTCGTTGGCTTAATTCTTAAGTCAACGAACTTAGTTTGTTGAGTTTGTACATAACTCCACGAACTATATAAGAATGCTATTAAATGAAAGGTAATTAATAGGCATACCTTGTTCAATTATTATTCCATTAATGTCTTCCGAACTTTGTTCCTGAGATGTCCTTCATTCACCAAAATTAACATTATAGCAAATAAAAGTAAAACATATATTTTTATATTTATTGTGTGAAAGCTAAGTTCCTATGCCTTTGGTGGCTCACAAGCAAGCCAGTTGGTTTCTCAAAACAAATACTAATAAACTGAATTAATGATAAAAAAAATTTCTTTCAGTTCTTTTCTTGTAAGACAAATAAAACATAATGTATATGAAAAATATCAAAAACATATACTAATTTTTCCTTTAATTCATAAATGCAAATACATTAGCACTGAATCACTATTATAGAAACATAGTTTAAGAACGTGATTAAAAAATAGTGACACATGGGATGAATGTATCAGTCCATGCAAAACCTTTAGGCATCATCCTTCTAGCTTTTATTTCTACTTTTATGGAATTTGCTTGTCTCTTTATCTAATAAACTTGCATTATGTTATCAACACTAAAAATCAGAGTATTATCATTTATGAAATGAAATGTGAAAATTGTTCCTCTTCTCAACCATTATGGTATAGATGTTTCTACTTCCTCAAATAATTCAATGTACTCATTTCTCTATTTCCATTCATTCAGATATTCTACTATCCAAATTTGAAATTTTATAAGATCATCCCACCATCTTACTAGACACAAAGTAGGATAATCAAATTCATTATAGCATAATCCAAGTTGAACTTTGTCATATTGGGTGGATGGTGGTTCAGCTATAATTTGAGGTATAGGTAAAATTTCTACCATTTCATCATAACTATCTATGCTCACTGTGTATAGATTGGATCTAAATGTAATTGATACATCTGAAACTAGATATATATAACCATCAAGAGTTACATGAGTTTTGTTAATTAATGTTCTATCTCCTAGATATGCTATAGTATTCTCATGGCAACATCTTTTTTCAAAATTGTAAACATTCAAGCATAATCCTTCATCCCAATTTCCAATTGGTCTCCAATAAAACAATTTATATGGCATAGTCAAATTCCAATCAGAAAATGTTAATGCTACCCTTGAATTTTCAGTGGGAACTTCAAAAGTACTTGGTTTTCCAATACTCAATTCTTCTCTAGTGTCATGATTTCTAATAAAAATATCTGGTAAAAGTATATCATACCTTGTTTTAGTTCTATGAATGATCAATCCTACATCATTTTCCATAATATAGTCTACTCCTCCTAATGTATTAGATGAAATTCTAGTAGTTTCTTTTAAACTCATATATTCATAACTTATTGTACTATGACTAAATAATTTCCATAAGAATTCATCATTGATATTGGTCATCTTAGCGGCTTGCATTCTATGGAAATAACTTTCTATTGTACAATCTTTAATCTACTTTGAGATACAACATAATCTGCACAAATCTTTAGCTAACAAATAATTTAATACTTATTTTAGTATGTCTAGTGGCAAATCCATAATTTCCAATTGTTGTGATTCTGTATTTAGCATCATAAAAACAAAAATTAACATCAATAATTAACTTATTACTATGCTCGTTGAGTTAAGTAGTAACTCAATGGAATAAGTTTGTTAAGTCATAACTCCACAAACCTAAGAACAATAAAAACTATTTTTTTATATGTTCAAAGTTTTCTACATTTTGTTGTTTTTCTATAGTATACATATATATTATTTATAATAATTATATTACTTCATTCTGCTTCCCTCCTATAGGAGATATCAATTTCATTTACATTTCTATTTAAAGGATTTGGTACTAATTGACTAGGTAATCCTCTTGTAGGTCAACTTTAATTGGTTCTTTCATTCTAGGTATATTTATGTTCATGTTTTGATATTGGACTTTAGTATTTACTAAAAGGACCTTTGGATTTTGATAATGTAAAAATCAATGTGAGAACTTAAATTGTATTTCATAGATAGCAACACAGAAAGAAAGCAAAGGTAGTTACCACCTCACAAAAGAAATTCAAAATGTTACAGTAGAAACTATCTAGAAGAAGAATCTTTTCGAACAATTTCAAGAGGAATATGTTTAGAGAGTTACAAGAGAATCTATCTGAAAGAAGAATATGTTCGGAAGGTTCTATAGAAAGCTTTTAGAAGGTTTGAAGTCTAACTATCCGAAAGAAGAATATGCTCAGAGAGTTATGAAAGAATTTATCCGAAAGAAGAATATGTTCGAAAGGTTCTAAGAAAGCTTTCAGAAGGTTTAAAGTTTAACTATCCGAAAGAGAAGGATTTTTTGGAAGGTTTGAAATAGTGAACCGAAACTAAAGAGAGCTCACATGAAGAACTTAAAAACTCACATGACAACTAGAAAAATAACAAGCAAAATATCAGATACTCTCAAAAGGATCTTTCAAAAGGTTTTGAAGTTAAATTATTTCAAAGGAATTTAATGTTTTTCATTAACATTTCCACTTAAATTTTTCAAAACCATTAAACTTGGAAAAATAAGTAAAATCAATAAGATACTATAATAATTTTATAGTAAATACATAGTATCATATGTAGTAGTTTAGATATTACTTAGATATTTATGATAAGTATATAATATCTATGAGGTAAACAACATTTTCAATAATATTTATCTTTTGTAGAGTTTAAGCATTTTACACATCACATAGCCTACAAATACCTAAATTTAATCTTATGTTGCAGAATGTAGTTTCATCTAAAGGTTTTGTAAATATATTAGCTAATTGATTTTTACTAGACACAAATCCTAATTTAATTTTACCTTTAATTGCGTTATCTCTTAGAAAATGATGTTTAACCTCTGTATGCTTTGCTCTAGAATGTAATACATGATTTTTGGAAAGATTTATTGTAGAACTACTATTACAATAAATCTTAGTTGTATTATAAGATAATCCAAAATCTTCTAAAGTTTGCCTTATCTACAGAATCTGAGTGTAACACAATGCAACAGCAACATATTCAGCTTCAGTGGTTGAAAGTGCTACATAGTTTTGCTTTTTACTAAACCATGACACTAAATTATTTCTCAATAATTGACATGTGCCATTAGTACTCTTTTTATTAGATTTAGATCCTACATAATCAGCATTAGTATATCCTATAAGATCTATTGAACTATGCTTAGAATAATACAATCCAAAATTTTTAGTTCCTTGTATATATCTAAATATTCTTTTAACTGCAATTGAGTGTGATTCTTTAGGATTAGATTGAAATCTAGTATAAGCACACATAGCAAACATAATATCAGGTCTACTAGCTGTCAAATAAAGTAAAGAACCAATCATACTTCTGTATTTTCTTTGATCTATTGATTTTCTTATGTCATCAATATCTAACTTTAAAGAAGTATTCATAGGAGTTCCTCGAATCCTTGTATCATTAAAATTAAATTTCTTAAGCATTTCAACTACATACTTTTCCTGATTTAAAAATATACCTTTATCCATTTGCTTAATTTTAAGTCCTAGAAAATATGAAAGTTCTCCTATCATACTCATTTCAAATTGACTAGTCATCTCTTTAGAAAATATTTTTATCAGTTTATTAGAAGTTGCTCTAAAGATTATATCATCCACATATATTTGAATAATAATCTGATCTTTATCATCTTTCTTGATATAAAGAGTATGGTTTACTTTTCCCATGATATATCCTTATTCTTCAAGAAAAGTAGATAATCTTTCATACCGATCTAGGTGCTTGCTTCAAACCATATAAGGCTTTCTTTAATTTATACACATAGTCAGGATATTTAATATCTTCAAATCCAAGTGGTTGTTTAACATAAACTTCTTCATTAATTAAACCATTTAGAAATGCACTCTTTACATCTATTTGATAAAGTTTGAAATCCATATAGCAAGCATAGGCCAATAATATTCTAATATTTTCTAACCTAGCAACAGGAGCAAATGTTTCATCATAATCAATTCCTTCTTCTTATGTATACCCTTGTGCAACTAATCTAGCATTGTTTCTTATAACATGACTAGTCTCATTAGTTTTGTTTCTAAAGATCCACTTTGTACCTATGATGGACTGATTTTTTGGTGGAGATACTAATTCTCAAACATCATTTCTGATGAATTGATTTAGTTCATTTTACATTGCCACTATCCAATTTTCATCAAATAATGCTTCTTCTATATTCTTTGGTTCCACCATAGAAACAAACATACACATACTATTTAAATTTACTGAAGCTCTAGTTTTAACTCCCTCATTAATATTACCAATGACTTGAGTAATGGGATGTGATGAAGAATAACGTCAATTTCTATGATTCTCCTCAATATTCTCACCAACATTTGAAGATACATCACTTTGAACATTAGTTTTATCATTTAAGTTCATATTTTTAATTTTCTTAGATAAATCTTCAATCTCTCTATTGATCTCTAATTCTTTGGGAAAATTGATCATATCATCATTATCAGCTTTAGATTGAGATTATTTAAAAGAATTTTCATTGAAGCTTACATGAAGGGTTTCTTCAATGGTTCTAGAAGTCTTATTATAAACTCTATAGGCATTACTTCTAGTAGAGTAACCTACAAAAATTCCTTCATCCACTTTAGCTTTAAATTTATCCCTTTTATCTTTAGTGTTAAGGATAAAACACTTACAGCCAAATGGTTTCATATAGGAAATTTTTGGAACCCTATTAAACATAATTTCAAAAAGAGTTTTATTAACAAGAGGTCTTAGGTGACTTCTGTTAATAATATAATAAGTTGTATTCACTACTTTAGCCTAAAGATTTTGAGGTAAATTATGTTCATTTAACATAGTTTTCGCCATTTCCTGAAGTACACCACCATTTTGAGAAGGTTCTCTTGGAAAAGAATATCTATGATCAATGCCATGATCTTTATAGTAATTATCCATTTGATCATTTTCAAATTCAGTACCATGATCACTCCTAAGTTTTTGAGTAGAGACACTTTGTTCATTTTGAACAAGATTGCAATACATTTTAAACTTTTCAAAAACTTTTGTCTTAGTTGCTACAAAATATACCCAAGTACATCTAGAGAAGTCATCTACTAAAACAAATACATACAATTTACCACCAAGACTCATGATTCTTGTTGGTCCAAATAAATCTATATGTATAAGTTCTAAGACTCTCTTGCTTGATATATTAGTTGTGGATTTAAAAGAGTTTTTATGAAGTTTACCTAACTCACATGAATCATACATGAAATCCTTTGAGTATTTAATCTTAGGTAAACCTCTCACTAAATTTTTTCTAGATAATTTATGCAATAGTTTCATATTTATAAGCCCGATCCTTCTATGCCAAAGATATGCATCGCTAGTTTCAACTAGCAAACATGAATTTAAATCAACTACTCCAGAAGGTAATGATAAAATACATACAGAACCTTTTCTTTTAATAATAAACTTATGTTCATTCGTAATTTTATCAATAATTTTGCATACATTATCTTCAAACACTACATAATATCCATTCTCAGTTAGTTTTATAACACTCAGTAAATTAAATCCTAGGTTTTTTGCATATAGTACATTCGAAATAATACAAGTCAAAGTTATTTGAACATTGCCCATACCTATGATTTTATCCTCGCTTTTGTTTCCAAATGTTACACTTCCTTTCGTGGTATTTGTAAAATTTTTCAGAAGCCTTTTATGTCCAGTCATGTGACTTGATGCTCTACTATCTAAAATCTATTTTGATGTTATTTTCTCCTACAAAAAAAAATTAAGAAGAATTGTTTCTTGGTACCCAATGTCTTTATTTAGAATGAAAAAGTGCATTGTTAAGGGTTAAATGATGGTTAATTGTATAATATTTAGCTTATCATATAAGAATTAAGCCATTACGTTATAATTGCACTATTATATGCTTTAATGAAGGAATCTGCATAATTTCAAGGAATTAACGTTAATTTAATACATTTCTGAACTATCGGTAAAATGTAGGTTTTTAATTCTTAAGTATCCAAATTTTCTGTATTTTGGAGAGTTATATTGCATGTACCGGACAGTTATGTTTTTAACGATAGAAGAGTATTTTATTAATTCCTAAATTACACGTGTTGAAACTTCAATGCATGACTTAAGTGGATTTTCGTTAAGTTATCTGCTAACTATCTGAAATGCATTTGGGCATCGGATAGTTAAGGTTTGTAAGTATCCGAAATATTTGAACTCATTAAATTAGATTTATGCATGTGTTGAATTTAAATGCTTTATTATGTCACGTGAGATGCACATATTTAACTCGTTAAGTTAGCATAACTATACACGTTAAGTTACATGAATGCACACTAAAGTAACGCGTTATGTTAGTAGCTTATTTCTTTATTGCACGTGTTTTATAGTTAAATCAATGAAGTAAGTCCGCTGAGTTATCTGTAACTCCACGGAGTATTTATTTTCTAATATGCCACTATAGCAGTTGTAGAAACAGGACATACGAAGGAAAACCACGATCACACGTATCATGTAGGAATTTACTTATGAAATGAAGAAGAAATCACCATCGTTGATATGAATGAAGGAAATCCAATCGATCATCTAAGCAGAAGCAGTTACTACAAAAAGAAATATAAAAGAAGAGGAGAAAGACGAAGAAAGTGTGTATGTAGAGGTGGAGGACCACGCTAATTGCAGGCAGCATCCGAAATATTTGAACTCATTAAGTTAGATTTATGCATGTGTTGAATTTAAATGCTTTATTATGTCACGTGAGATGCACATGTTTAACTCGTTAAGTTAGCATAACTATACACGTTAAGTTACATGAATGCACACTAAAGTAACACGTTATGTTAGCAGCTTATTTCTTTATTACACGTGTTTTATAGTTAAATCAATGAAGTAAGTTCGTTGAGTTATCTGTAACTCCACGGAGTATTTATTTTCTAATATGCCACTGTAGTAGTTGTAGAAATAGGACATTCGAAGGAAAACCACGATCACACGTATCATGTAGGAATTTACTTATGGAATGAAGAAGAAATCACCATTGTTGATATGAATGAAGGAAATCCAATCAATCATCTAAGCAGAAGCAGTTACTACAAAAAGAAATATAAAAGAAGAGGAGAAAGACGAAGAAAGTGTGTATGTAGAGGTGGAGGACCGCACTAATTGCAGGCAGCATCAGAAGTTCCCTGAAGCTCCACACCACCACCAAAATCACCAACCATTGCAGGTCTATGAGGATACTTTCCTGATGTTGGGTCGATTCCGAACCAAACACGGTGCCTAACAACCATTGTGAGGAGTGATCACGTCGTGGGAAGGGAAGCCATTTCACCAAGTATTGACTCATATCTCAGGAGATCGTAAAGCTTCTAGCCTTGGTTTTGGGTTGATGCTAGTATGCTAGAGAGAAGATCATCTTACAATTCTGGATTCGCGATTCTATAGGGAGAGGAGGCAGAATTGTAAGTGATTAAGTTTTTAGTGGTGTAATCACATCGCATGTAGTGACAGAAGTTTTTACTATCGATAGAGATTTTTACATTTTACCTTTCATTCATCTTCAAGAACATATCAAAACAAAAATACCAAAAACAACAAATTATTTGTGTTTACATTTAGTATTAAAGTGTTGTATTGTTTGTTTTGTATCGTGATTAATGTTATCATTGTCAATATTGTGAATATTTTATGTTTATTTGATTCAGAAAATAGAAAATAATTTTACAGTTTACTGAAATTGATTTGTTCCAGATACTTAAAGATTTTAATGGTTACTGTTTGAAATATTTGAATGTTAGTATTGCTTAATGATAAATCTAATATTAACTAACATTAAAGAGCTTAATTGATGTTATTTACAATCTATGGAACCACTCAATGATTGGTCAAATTCCTCTGTAAATAGTAGTATTTAACTAGAAAGATAGACTCATGGAGTTAACTGTATGTCCATGAGGTTAGTCCGTTGAGTTAACCATAACTCCACGAACTTAGTTCATTGTGTTAACTGTAACTCAACGGAGTGCTTACTGAACACATAAACTCCAATATAAAAATTGAAACAGTACATAATTCTTACTCAATCTCTATGGGATCAACCTGTACTTGCACACAAATACAATATACACTGTGTACTTGTAGTTAAAATACAAATTGGAATTACTATCTAATTTTTGTGAAAGGTTGTTTGTTAACTTCTAAAAGTAATTATTTATATAAGTATAAAAACAAACCAAACAAGCATTTCTGGTGCCGTTTAACAAATAGAAGTTAACACATCAATACAAGTCTTCTGGCGTTATTACCGGGGATCGAGAAACTAAGCAACTGTAAATGCTGTTTTGTTTTAAGAGCAAAGGGAGTGTTGTGTGTTTTATTCTATAATTGAGAATATGGCATATGCTTATGCTTAAAGATTTCTGAAACCTGTAGTTAGCATATGTGAATTCTACAATTTGAAAGGTCATGACATTTCTGATTGTTTGAAACTGAGACGATTGCAAATGGTTAGAGCACATGAACAACAAATGAATTATATTCAATATAATAGAGCTGAATATGAGAATCTTATAGTTTACCCAATTGATGGTTAGTTTAGAATGTATAATATGTTGAGAGACACGGAAGTTTGGGATAGGTATGACAGACTAGTGCGTAACTTAGAGTAAAACATGGACAAACTAGAACAATACATGTGTCAACAACAAGAAGTCAACCAATTAAACTATAAGGAAGCATATACAAAACCTAAAATTGATATCATTTATGAAACTGAAAAAATCATAATGAAAATCAATCAAAAATTGAATGTAATGAGATTAGATGATCTAGAAAGAAAACTAAAAGCATTGGACGAATTTACAATAAAATTACAAGTTATGCAACAGGAAAACACAAATGAAAACTTTAATGTTACAGATCTGCATAATTTGCAAGACATACAGACAAAAGAAAATACCAATGCAATAGAATTTAAATAATGCAATTTAAGACTAAAAACAGTTGAAAATCATAATCACGAAAATGAAATACAAGAACATCATGAAAGTAATGAAAATTTGGAAGATGTATGTATAACATTAAGATCTGGAATTGATATACTACCAAGAATTCAACAAGAAAATGACATGAAGGTGGATAAGAACAAAATTCAAAATTATAATGAAAATGTAATATCTGAAAATGTAGAAATCAATGAAGAAAAATTTGAATCTTAAGATGAGACTAAAAATGATCAAACAAATGAAATGAAAGAAAAAGAATCTTGTAAATCACAATCATTAGCACCCTATCATGAAAGATTACAACAAACATTTCCTAAAAAATAAGAAAAAATTAAAGAAATTTTTGAAAAAGTACAAGTTAACATTCCTTTGTTAGACTTATTCCAGAAAATGCCACCTTATGCTAAATTTCTTAAGGATTGGTGTACTAAGAAAAGAGAGCGAAAAATTTTAAGGAAAGTCTTTTTAGTTGAGCAAAGTAGTTCCCTATTTCTGCCACAAATTCCTAAAAAGTTATCTGATCCTGGAATCCCAATTATATCATGCACCATAGGAAATACCACTCTAGAAAGAACCTTAATAGACCTAGGTGCAGGTATAAATGTTATGCCGAGTGATATATTTGCATCCTTAGGATTAAAAGACTTACTCCCTACTAGGACTATTATTCAATTAGCTGATAGAAGTATAAGATACCCTAGAGGAAAAATAGAGGATGTCCTAATTAAAATCAAAAATTTCATATATTCTATTAATATTGTAATTTTGGATTCCTAACAAATTAAGCATCAAAATCATAACACATCTTTAATTTTAGGAAGACCATTCTTAACAACATTAGGGGCTATTATAAATTGTAAAACTAGAGTAATGAAGTTAGCATATGGTAATGAGGATACTCAATTAAACATTTTCAAACTAGAAAAGTTTGAGGAGTTAGAAATGTCCTTACATACTATAAACATTTTAGAGAATGAAGGAGATATGCTAGATGATGTGATTCAAGAAGAACTAAATAGGCAACTAAATTCTAAAACTTTAGGAGAAAGTGAAAGCATAAATATAGAAGGAGATCAAGAAGAGATTAATATAGAACATGAAAATGTTCAATTAGGAGCTCTAGCTTCTGATGGTCAACATTTAGAATTAAAACCTTTACCTCCTGAATTAACCTATATATTTCTAGAAGAAAAATGAACATGTCCAATCATTATTACTTCAGATTTAAAAGAGGATCAAATTTCTAAATTAAAAGATGTAGTAAAAACTTATAAAGAAGTAATAGGATGGACTATGACGGATATAAAATGGTTAAGTTCAACTTTATGCTGTCACCACATATATTTAGAAGAGAATACTAAACCAGTTAGAATTCTTGAGAGGAGATTAAATCCAAACCTTAAAGAAGTAGTCAGGAAGGAAATAGTGAAATGATTAGATAATGATATAATTTATCTGATTTCTGATAGCTCATGGGTTAGTCCAATCCATGTAGTTCCCAAGAAATCAGGATTAACAATTATTAGGAATGAAAGTCAAGACTTGATACCTACTAGAATTCAATCAAGTTGGAGAGTGTGTATAGACTATAGAAAGCTGAATGCTGTGACTAGGAAAGATCATTTTCCCTTACCTTTTATAGACCAAATGCTAGAGAAATTAGCAGGGTAAGAATATTTTTGTTTCCTAGACGGGTATTCAGGATATAACCAAGTTCTAGTAGCATTAGGGGATCAAGAGAAAACAACTTTCACCTGTCTTAATGGAACTTATGCTTTTAAGAGAATGCCATTCGGATTATGCAATGCACCAGCCACCTTTCAAAGGTGTATGCAGGGCATATTCACTAGAATGATTGAAGATTTCTTAGAAATATTTATGGATGATTTTATTGTTTATGGAACTTCATATGAAGTGTGTTTAAACAATTTAGATCAAGTATTAAAACACTGTGTGGAAAAAAGTTTAATTCTAAATTGGGAAAAATGTCACTTCATGGTTAAACAAGGAATAGTCTTGGGACATGTTGTTTCAAATAAAGGGTTGGAAGTAGATAAAGCTACAATAGAAGTAATTTCTAATCTACTAGAACCTAAATCAGTAAAAGATATTAGATCATTTCTAGGACATGCTGGATTTTATAGAATATTTATTAAAGATTTTAACAAAATAGCTAGACCTTTAACTAATCTATTAAAAGATGTCCCATTTAACTTTGATAAAAATTGCAAAGAAGCATTTTTCAAGCTTAAAACTAGCTTAATTTCAACTCCTATAATACAAGCACCTGATTGGAGCCATCCTTTTGAATTAATGTGCGATGCATCTAATTTTGCTGTAGGAGCAGTGTTGGGTCAGAACATAGAAAAGTCTCTTAGAGTGATTCACTTTGCAAGCAAAACTTTGAATGATGCTTAGGTTAATTATACAACTATTGAAAAAGAGCTGTTAGTTGTTGTGTTTGCCTTAGAAAAGTTTAGATCATATCTAATTGGAGCTAAAGTGATAGTACACACAGATCATTCAACTTTAAAACATCTAATAGCAAAGAAAGAGACTAAACCTAGATTGATCCAATGGATATTATTATTATAAGAATTTGATCTAGAAATTAAAGATAAAAAAGGTTGTGAGAATGTTGTAGTAGATCATTTATCAAGATTACAAATAGAAAAATCAAATATTGAAATTAAGGATAATTTTCCATATGAACAATTAATGACCATCAACACAATGCCTTGGTATGCAAACATAGTTAATTACTTAGTTACTGGTTTGACACCTAAGGATTGGAATAGACAAGATAAGAAATTGTTCTTTTCAAGAGTAAAACATTACAATTGGGAAGACCTATACTTATTTAAGAAATGTCTTAATCTGGTTTTAAGGAGGTGTGTTCCAAAAACTGAATATTAGAGCATATTGTCTTTTTGTCATGACCAAGCATATGGAGGGCATTTTGGTTCAGGGAAAACTACTGCCAAAATTCTGCAATATAGTTTTTATTGGCCAACACTATTCAAAGATACTCATAAATACTACTTAAGTTGTTTAAGATGTCAACAAATAGGAAGAATATCAAAGAGGAATATGATGCCTCTAAATCCTATTATTAAGGTTGAAATCTTTGATGTGTGGGGAATAGATTTTATAGGTCCATTTCCTATATCTAACCAATTTAATTATATATTATTGGGAGTGGATTATGTATCTAAATGGATAGAAGCTATTCCTACAAAAACTAATGACAACAAAGTGGTAATACATTTTATAAGAACTAATATAATTGCTAGATTTGGAATACCTAAAGCTATTATTAGTGATAGAAGAACTCATTTTTGTAATAGAAGTTTTGAAGCCTTAATGAAGAAATATGGAGTAAACCACAAAATTGCAACATCATATCATCCCAAACAAGTGGACAAGTAGAAAGTGCAAACAAACAAATTAAGTTAATCTTAGAAAAAGTAGTAAATCCTACTAGAAAAGATTGGGCTAATAAATTAATAGATGCACTTTAAGCTTATAGAACTGCTTATAAGACAAGCTTAGGTATGTCACCTTTTAGGCTAGTATATAGAAAAAGTTGTCATTTATCAGCTGAAATTGATCATAAAGCTTATTGGGCATTAAAATCTCTGAACACTAATTTAAATCAAGCTGCTAAAAATAAGAAAATACAATTGATTGAATTAGAAGAATTTAGGAATGAAGCTTATTCGAAAACTGTAAGAGAAAAAGAGAAAATGAAGTTCTAGCATGACAAGAAAATTATTTCAAAAGCCTTTGAAATAGGACAAGAAGTATATATTTACATGACTAGACTCCATAACCATCGAGGAAAATTAAGATCTAGGTGAGCAGGACCTTACATAATTTGAAATATTTATTCCTATGGAGCTATTCAAATTGAAAATCCTAAAAATCAAAATATATTTAAAGTAAATGGACAAAGACTTAGACCTATTTTGAAAATACCAAAAGTTCCTTTGGAATTATAGAAGAAGTAAGAGTAGAGGACTACTCGAGCTTTACTTAGTAAGAAATTATCTAAGTAGTTTACAAAAAAAAAAAAACTTATTTAAACTTAGTCACGGTTCAACCAGAAGAAATTATCGATTTTACCAAAACATATATTAAAAGAAAAAATCATTGCGGTTCAACTGACAAGATCCATTAGTCTAACCAAAACATAAAAACATAAAAAAAATTTATATATTATATTGAATAAAGATGTCGATTTTACCGAAGCATAGTATCGATTCAATTGGAAAAAAAAAAAAAATTACATTAAATTAATTAAGAGTCGGTTAGACCGGAAATTCTTTGGTCTTGACCAAAGTAAAAATTATTATTATAAGTATTTTTATTAGTTATAACTTTACGAGAAGTCCGTTGAGTTACACCTAACACAACGAACTTACTCCGTTGAGTCTAGGATAAGTTAACGAACTTACCTCGTTGAGTTAACTATAACTCAACGGAGTATTGTAGTTAAGTGCACGAACTTAGTCCGTAGAGTTAACCGTAATTCCATGGAGAAGTGAGTGAGAGAGCGAGAGTTTGCATGGGAAAATGACCCGATTACCCACCTAAACTTAAGGCTTATTTATACTAAAACTTAGGATTTGAGGGCATTATCCGCAGACTCATTTAGAACTTAGAATAGTAGAGATCAGAGTGATTCCATTCCATTACTCCACGATGACAAAGATGACGCTAGAGTTCTAGGAGGACGTAGTTGACATGACAGAATTTCTTAAAGAACTGGAAGAATGGCACACGAGGTAGAAGATCAGAAAGAAATACAACACGAGAAAAAGAACTACAAAAGGTAAAATCTAACCTTTTCTACTAGAGGAAAGTTTTGGTAGATTTAGGCATAAAAATACCTCAAATTATGGAAACAAGAATCAGAGTAGGTACAGAAGTTGCATTAAATAGAGAAAGAAAAATTAAACCAAATAATGAAGTTGCCTTAGAATTGATCTAATGTAAGTCCCAACTATGGTTCAAAAGACGCATAGGTGGACGTGCTTGGTGGGAAATCTAGGAACAACAGAGGTGTTATTATGTGTCTTGAATTAATTAGTTACACATAGGGGTATTTTTGTCCTTGGCCACTTGGGGTACACAAATGTTATAAATAGGCCCCCAACATGTGCTTTAGGAAGGATGATGAATCTTGTATCCCATTTGTGATCACCTAGAGAAGAATCAATTAGCTGAGTTCCATCCGTGGACGTACCCAATTGGGGAACCACGTTAAATTTGTTGTTGTTGCACAAGTTATTCATTCTTTGTCTTCTTCTTTCTTCTCCACGTGTCCAAGCTTCTCCTTTTCTGCACTCGCTCTTTGCATAACAAGTCGTATTAGAGCAAAGTTTGGGGAGTTGGTCATGGACTAGCCTTGGAAAGAAGAAAAGAAAGATCTTGGCCAACACACGTAGCTGGCGCCCAAGACCAGCGATGCCACCGCTTGTCGCCAACAACAGTGCCCGACACTCGCGCCATCACTCTACGCTAGTGCCCGTGCACAATCACCTATGTCCTCGCCTGTGCTAGTGCCCGTCGCTCGTGTCCTCGCCTAACACCAGTGGCCATTGCTTGCGTCCTCGCCAACGCCAGCGCCCATCGCTCGCGTCCTTCGCCTAACACCAACGGCCATCACCAACGTCCTTTGCTTGTGCTAGTGCTCGTCGCTCGCATCCTCACCCAACGCCAGCAGCCATCACTTGCGTTCTTCACTCGATGCCAATGCTCGTGGTTTGCTCACGCGACCTTCGCTCGCAACTTGCACTCGCGATCTTTGCTTGCGACAAGCGTCCATGATTACAGCTTTTGTTCGATGCCTGCGATCTTGAATCTTGTCAGTGTGCAATTGGTCATCTGTTGTTTCCACGTTGGTGGGATGAGTAGTAAGAATTCCTATCATAACTTTTGAAGTTTGTTGTGATTTTGTGGAATTTCTTTTGTCTTTCAATTATAGACCAAGGGTGGCCAGTTCTTTGGAGTTCTTTGGTATTCTTTGGAATTCTTTGGAATCTTTTTTGGGAATTCCTTTTGTTTTCTTGAGGCATTACGTGTGATCTTGGCTCATCTTTGTTTTCTTGGGATTCTTTGTGAGTGATCTTTTGAATTTGGTACCTGCATTTGTTGGTTGGGATATTTTGAATGAAAGATTCATTTGCAACTTTGGGATAGCAAATTTGGTGCTTGTTTGTTGTCTGAATTCTTTGTTATTTGCTTGCTGTATTTGTGTTGTTCTATTATCATGGCATCTTCAGCCTTGAAGGTTGAGAAGTTCAATGGCAAGAACAACTTTAGTTTGTGGTAGATTAAGATGAAAGCACTTTTGAAACAGTAGGATATTTGGACTCCCTTAAATGTGGAGACAACCCTAGATAAGAAGTCTGTTGAATTTGAACAGCAAGATGAGAAGGCACATTCGACTATTCTGCTATGTTTATCAGATGAGATAATCATTGAGGTAGCAGATGAAAATACAACTTTGGGTCTTTGGAATAAGTTAGAATCTCTATATATGACTAAGTCTCTCACAAATAAGCTATTGTTGAAGCAAAGGATGTTCTCTCTCAGAATGAAGGAAAGTACATCATTGAAGCAGTATTTGGATCAGCTTAGTACCATTCTCATGGAGCTGAGGAACATTGGTGTTACTATGGAAGATGAGGATGTTGCTCTCATCTTATTGGTATCTCTCCCTCTCTCTTTTGAGAACTTTGTGCAATCTTTTGTGGTTGGCAAAGATATTATAACCTTAGAGGAGGTAAGATCAAGTCTTCATTCTAGGGAATTGAGACATTTGGCTACTCATGGTAGCAATGATGCTAGCGGATCAGGTTTGGCAATGCATCATTTAGAGTCTAGAGGATGGCAGAGTAGAAGAGACAACAGGTGAAGAGGCAGAAGTAAGTCCAGAGGTAGAATTTCCAAGGGCACTTGCAATTATTGCAAGGAAAAGGGGCATTGGAGGGTGAACTGCCCTAAATTGAAGACTAAGGGAAATGCAATAGTTGTTGAAAATGCAGACTCAGGATCTGACTATAATTTTTCCCTTACTATTTGTTGTAGTGCCTACTCCGATCAGAGTTGGACTGGTGCATCACATCATATGACTCCTAATAGAGAATATTTCCATACATATAAGGAGGTAGATGGTGGTCAGGTCACTTTAGTAGATAATGATGTTTGTGACAGAACAGGTATTGGATTTGTCAGATTCAAGATGTATGATGGGACAGTTAAAGTCTTGGAAGATGTTTGGCATGTGCCAAGGTTGGGCAAGAGTCTTATTTCATTGATGACTCTTGATCAGAAAGGTTTCAGTTTTTCAAGTGGAGGAGGTAAACTCCATGTTTTGAAGGGTTCCCTAGTAGTGATGAAGGGAATCAAGGACGAATCTTTATACATTCTTCAAGGCAAGCCTATCATTGGATCAGTAGTTGTGACAGTGAGTGATCAGCAGTCTACATCAGCTATTTGGCATTCTAGGTTAGGACATTTGGGTCTGAAGGAAATGCAAAAGCTTAGCACACTTGACAAGTTAGATGGTCATATCTTTACTGATATTGATTTGTGCAAGTATTGCATCTATGGGAAATAGAAATGTGTTTCTTTTGGAAGAGCAGAACATTCCACTAAGGGGAAGTTGGATTACGTCCATGCAGATTGTTGGGAACCATCTCAACAACCCTCCTTAATAGGTTCTAAGTATTTTCTCTCCATTGTTGATGACTTTAGTCATATGACTTGGGTTTTCATTATGAAGCACAAGAGTGAGGCCTTTAAGAACTTTAAACAGTGGAAGACTATTGTTGAAAACCAAGTAGGGAGAAAAGTAAAATACTTGAGAACAGATAATGGATTAGAATTCTGCTCAAATGAATTTGATATTTTTTGCGAAGATGTAGGCATAACTAGGTATTATACTGTCAAGGGAACTCCACAACAAAATGGAGTTGCAGAACGTCTTAATAGGATGTTATTGGAGAGAGCTAGATGTATGCTCTTGCATGTTGGGCTGGAAAAATGTTTTTAGGCTGAAGCTGTTAATACAACCTCCTATTTGGTAAATAGATCGCCATCTAATGCAATTGGCGATAAGATCCCTTATGAAGTATGGATGGATAAAGCGGTAAACTACTCTAAGTTAAAAGTATTTGGATGTCCTTCTTATTACCATGTGAATCATGGTAAATTGGAGCCACATGCCAAGGAAGGCATCTTTGTGGGCTATGGAATGGGAGTAAAAGGGTATAGAATATATGATAAAGGAACAAAAAAGGTCATTCATAGCAGGGATGTTACCTTTGATGAGATTTCTTTGATGCACAAGCAAGAAAAGCCAACAGTTTTAGATCCACCTAGTACTCTTGAGCAGGTGGAGCTTGATTTGAATCAACCGTTGATTTCTGATCAATCTATTCCTGTTGATACAGATCAAGGTTTGATTTTGGAAGATAACCATGAAGATGAGTTTGTGGAGAATACACGTCCAAGGTGTGTTGCCAGAGATCGTCCTAGGAGGGATGTTCACCCTCTATAGAGGTATGGCTACAACAATATGGTTGTTTTTGCCCTTCAGGTAGCTAGTGAGGTGGAGGATGCTGATCCACCTAGTTTTGATGCTGTTGTTAGCAGACCAGAAGCCATACATTGGATGGGAGCTATGCAAGAAGAACTACAATCTTTGCATAAGAATAGGACTTAGGAGTTGGTAAAACATCCTAAGGACAAGAATGTTCTTGGTTACAAATGGGTGTTCAAAAGGAAATTAGGAACACAAGGCAATCATGCAATTCAATATAAGGCAAGATTGGTAGCAAAAGGTTTTTCACAGAAGGAGGGTGTAGACTTCAATGAAGTCTTTGCACTAGTAGTTAGACACACCTCCATTCGAGTCCTTTTGGCAATTGTTGCAGTAAAGGATTTAGAACTTGAGCAATTAGATGTGAAAATAGCTTTCTTGCATGGTGATTTAGATGAGGACATCTAGATGGAACAGCCAATAGGTTTTTGCAGAAAGAGGTAAATCAGACATCTTTTGTAAGTTGCAGAAATCTTTGTATGGGCTAAAATAGTCTCCCAGGTAGTGGTATAAAAGATTTGATTCTTTTATCACAGATGTTGGTTTTATTCAAAGTAGTTTTGATTCATGTGTCTATATTAAACAAATTAAAGATGAATTTGTTTATTTTCTCTTGTATGTGGATGACATCTTGATTGTAGCCAAAGATGTCAATGAGATATAGCTTTTGAAAGACACATTAAAAACTAAATTTGCAATGAAGGATTTAGGACCAGCAGGTAAAATCCTTGGGATGGAGATTTATTGTGACAAGAACATTGGAAGGTTATTTCTCCATCAGCACAGTTATGTTTTGAAAATTCTAAGCAGGTTTGGCATGGCTTCAAGTAAGGCCATCGAAATGCCCTATGATAGGAGCTTGCGATTATCAGTTGCTATGGCACCTCAAACACAGTCAGAGAAGGAGTACATGAAGAAAGTTCCATATTCACAAGAAGTTGGCAGTCTCATGTATGCCATGGTTTGTACTCGTCTAGATCTTACTTACCCTCTTAGTGTTGTAAGTAGGTTTATGTCAAATCCAAGAAAGAGTCATTGGCAGGCTGTGAAGAGGATCTTTAAGTACTCGAGGGGCACATCTGATGTAGGACTGATTTATGGAGTAAAGCATAACTATAGTATGGTTGGACATTCTGATTCAGATTTTACAGGTGATGTTGATCAACGTAGGTCCTTAATAGGATATGTCTTCACATTGGCAGATTCCATTGTTAGTTGGAAATCTACTCTATAGCCTACAGTTTCATTATCCACCACAGAGGCTGAGTATATGGCAATGACAAAAGCTGCAAAAGAAGGTATTTGGCTAAAGGGATTACTTGGAGTCTTTGGTCTGCGATATGGTAAGGCAGAAATTTTTTGTGACAGTCTCAGTGCCATCAGCTTAACGAAGGACAATGTGTTTCATGACAGGACAAAACACATTGATGTTCGTTATCACTTTCTTAGAACTAAAGATCGTGTGAAGATTTTGAAGATCAACACACATGACAATCTAGCTGATATGTTTACGAAAGGCATTCTTGAAAGCAAGTTTAAGCATTGCTTAGACTTACTTAATGTGTTTGCTTACAGTTGACCCTTCGAGTCTTTTGTGATGGAGATTTGTTATTGTTGTTTGGTTTTAGGTGGAGTTTGTAAATTCAAGACAAGGTGGAGATTGTTATTATGTGTCTTGAATTAATTAGTTACACGTAGGGGTATTTTTGTCCTTGCCACTTGGGGTGCACAAATGTTATAAATAGGCCCCCAACGTGAGCTTTAGGAAGGATGATGAATCTTGTATCTCATTTTTGATCACCTAGAGAAGAATCAACCAGTTGAGCTCCATCCATGGACGTACCTAATTGGGGAACCACGTTAAATTTGTTGTTGTTGCACACGTTATTCCTTCTTTGTCTTCTTCTTTCTTCTCCACGTGCCCAAGCTTCTCCTTTTCCGCATTCGCTCTTCGCATAACAAGAGGAAAGGAAATGAAGAATATGCAATTGAAGAACAAGAGGAACAATAGCCCGGACCTTCAGTTCCACCACCTAAACCACTAGAAAGGGTGGTAGTTATGCGGCCTTCCACTGAAGAAGAATTAAGAGAATTTGAAGAACTGGTTCGAGTTGGGAAAAACCAAGGAGAACTAGAAGATTTGGCAATAGCTAAAGCACATTTGGTGTATGATGCACTTCACAAAAAGGAGGGTTGTAGAAAAGTTGAAGGCCCAATACAAAGTTAAAGTTGAACAACATCAAGAAGCCACTACCATACTTACTGTTAAAGAAATGGAAGCTGGTCCTTCGAGACTAATAGTTATAGAAAAGGTAAAACAAGAAGAGCCAGTACCTGTGGCTCGAGGGCCTATAGAGTCCATTTTTGTAGATTTAATCTGAGAAGAGGAAGAGGAAGACCAGGCACAGCTAATTAAAAGAAGGAAAGGATAATAGATAGTGCATGAACATAAAGAAGAGATTAAATCTGAGATGCAAATATCAGTAGGGCTTGTAGAGCCAATTTTTGTAAACCTGCTATCCAATTCTGAGTAGGAGCAGAAGCAGCAGAAGCAGCAACAGCAAGAGCAAAGAGAAGAAGAAAAATAGGTTGAAACTAATCTACAGCCTATACAAATAGAAAGAACATAAATTAGGGCAAAGGCTGATTTGCCCGTGACTCCATCCCAATCTGCCACAGAATCAAAAAGAATAATGACAATGTAGATTGGTAGTCAGGAGGAAGAAGAAAGAGAAGAAACTGAACAAGAGGATATGGAACAAAAAGGAAATATCTCGACAGATTCCATTGAAGAGGGAGAAACTCTTCAACAAATTTTAGAGAGGGTGCAAGAAAGAAGAGTGGAGAGTTCTACTAGCTCTCCACCACAAACAAAAGCAAAAGCAAAAATGAAGGAATCTGCCAAGCATTTTCAACAAATTCAAGTTCAGCACATGGAAGAGGAAATTCAAGAACAAACCCCTCTAGAGCAACAAATTCAAATTCCTAACCCGACTATAGCAATAGTTTTGAATGAAGTACACTTTTGGAGTCAGGAAGCATATAATGAATATCAAGAAATTTGGGGTTATGATGTTATATACAGTAGACCAGTAAACTAGGACGGTATGCAAGAAATTAAGGATTTATTTGAGTTCCAAGGTCTACTACAATTTATTTCTCAATAGAAAGGGCATGTAGTATACGAAAATCTAGTACCCTGTTTCTATGCAAATTTGAGAGAAGGAGAAAGTGGATTAATTTCCAATGTGGAGCAAGCTGATGTACAAATAACACCAAAGCTTCTCCACATTATTTTCGAATTGAGAAATGAAGGAATTGAAATTCTGGAAGAAACAACTACAGTGGAATGTGCTGAACAGGAAATTAAACAGTGCATAGCCATCGACCCTAGTGTGCCATTACTGAACAGACTGAAGTACTTAAATGGAAAGGCACACATGGTTGCAACCATATTGGTAAAAACTGTTTATCAAAGACAAGGCCACGACATTGAACTTAGTCAATTTGTCAAGTGGGCCACGTATGCAGTTGTAAACAGAATTCAAGTTAATTGGTACAAAGTATTTATCTCCAAGCTGAGAACAGTAAAGAAGAAATTATTTTATGGAGATTTGATTCCACTACTGATGGTGGATAATATTGATTTCACGAAATGGGCATCCAAAAGGTTAAGATCAAGAACCATTTTAGTGAAAGAATATAGAAATTATGCTGCTATTGAGATATCTAGACCTTCTAGAGACATTATAGGAGCTGTAGAGAGGATAAATCAATTAGAAAAACTCCAGAAGGAAGTACATGAACTTAGGAAGAAAGTTTAATTTATCGTTCATCTGCTTGTATTGAAAAATATCTGACAAAATGTACTGTAAATATTTATATAAATGAATGTTTGAATTTTAGATGTTTGTGTTTAAGAATAAATGATAGAATTGATGAACTGTATTGAATATTATATAACTGTTTGAACAATATGCAAGACTGTTTAAAAGATTTATAAATTTTATGAATGATATGATTAAATGCACGATAATTGGTTAGTGCCTGAAAATACCTACATGCTGCAAAGTAAAATGTAAATTTTACCCAACAGGAAATGAACTGTAAGTTAAACATGCATATAATGTTCAAATTGAAATGAGTTTTAAATTATAGCATTGCATTAATGACATGTATTTAACTTTATTTAAGTTGACAAAACGCAAAAAAAAATATATAGAAGTTAATACGAGGAGTAAGTTTTAGAGAAATTTGCTAAGTGTTAACTCAACGAAGTAAGTCCGTTGAGTTAACCTTAACTCCACGAGGTCAATAATAGAATATAAGGTCACTCTGTTGAGTTAACTGTAACTCAACGAAGTTAGTCTGTGGAGTTAGTAAATAGTAACCGAAGCTAGTCTGTTGAGTTAACTATAACTCAACGAGGTTAGTTCGTGGATTAAGCTAAATAGTTATTCTTTTAGCCACGAATGAAACTTCATGGGTTTAACGATTACTGAAATTTAAAATTAGAAGTAGAACACGTATCCATAAAAATAGGAACCACACTACACGTTACAAAACACGTTCTTGCAATGAGATTCATTTGCCTTATGGACATGCATTATAAATAGAGAATAGCATGTATTTATGAGTTACCAGCACTTTTGAAAGAAAAGAAAATTCGTTGGAGAATTGGAAGGAGAAGCAGCTGATTCAACTTCATTCGTCAACAACTATTTACAAAAAACAAAGTTTCAGACTGGTATGTAATCAAACTTCTGCTATTTTACTTTATGTTAAGAGTTTATGAGCGCATAGGTTCGTTCTCCTAGTACTAAACAATTTGTAAGAACACCTACACAAGATTATTCAACATAGAGCTGTACTGAAATATTTTCTGAATTGGACTTAAACGAAATCCTTAGGGGTGTAGCTAACCTTTCTTTAAAAGAGAATGAAGATATGGCTGCTCTAGTAGAAAAACCATTAGGGGAAATTCTGTATCCTAAATTAGTTGATGAACCTTCATGTATTCGATTGCCAAACTTTGAGGGAGATAAGTTTGAATTTAAATCTAATTATATTAGTCAATTGCCACATTTTCATGGATTAGAAAGAGAGGATGCCTATTATTTCCTTAGAGAATTTAACGAAGTTTGTCAAATGATGAAAATGTCGAACATGAGTATTGATGCTATTAAACTTAGATATATCCTTTTTGCTTTAAAAGACACAACTAAGAGATAGTTATATACTCTATCGCTTGATTAAATTTCTACATGAATAGAATTTTGCTTTGTTTTTCTAGAAAAATATTATCCAACACATCAAACGATTAGAAAGAAAAAAGGAAATATTAATGTGTCGCCAAAAACAAGGAGAATCATTTTGAAAATATTTTGAAAGATTTAAAGATTTATTAACTCAATGTCCACATCATGCAATGAATAAAGCACAATTAATAGGTATAATTTATGAAGGTATAGATGTTTCAAGGAAATCTTTATTAGAATCTACTTGTCAGAATAGATTTTTAAAACTGTGTAGTGAAGAAGCATGGGCATATTTAGAAAACTTTGCAAAAAGAACTACACAGTGGGAAAACTCGACTAAAGCTATTACAGATAAAAGAATATTACCATGGGGAATGCATGAAATAGATTAAAGCACTATGCTTGAAGTTAAATTAACTGAATTAACAAAGAAAATAGAAGAGTTATCATTAAATCAAACTAGCAGAAAAGAATGCAAATGTTAATGACTTAGATATTATTTATGCTAGAAACCAGAAAGATAACTTTGGAAATTCTTATAACCCTAATTAAAGAAATCACCCGAATCTATCTTGGAGAAACAAAAATTTCCAAGGAGGAGAAAATATAAATGACAAGAATATAAGTTATGAAACATTAATTGAACAAGGATCTAGAATAAAGAAATTAGAAAAGATAATTCAATAATTAAATAATCGTCTAGATCTTGTATTTGGAAATACTGCCATTCAAAATCAAAATATGAATAGAAATATGCCCCCTAGATAGAAGGAATCAATAGAAGTTAGACCTACTAGAGGATTGCTAATGCAAGTAGTACCTAACCCTGTCAACAGAACTGTTAATGAAATTGATACCTCCTATGAGAGGGAAGTTGAATGAAGTAGTATAACTAAAGTAACTATGTATAATATAGAAGTAGAAAAATATAAAAAGAAAAAAATGTAAGTTTAATTATAGTTAGTAATATCGTAGAGTATTACTTAACTCAACGAACTTAGTCCATTAAGTTATGACCTAACTCAATGAGGGTAAGTAAGTAGCTATGTTAATTTTATCTTTGTTAAATTTTTGTTTATGTTAGACAAAATCACAACAGATGGAATTGATGAAATTACCACTAGATGCACTGAGGGAAGTACTGAGTAACCTGTTAGCTAAAGATCTATGCAAATTGTGTTGTGTATCCAAGGAAATTAAAGACTATGTTAGAGAAAAATATTTTCATGGACTACAAGCTACAAAAATGACTAAGATTAGAGATGCATTTTTATGGAAGTCATTTAATTGTAGTTCAATTAGCTATGAATATCTGAATATGGAAGAAAATGCTAGAATTCCACTCGATACACTAGAAGGAATAGATCATATTATGGGATAGATGAAGGATTAATTATCTATAGAACCAAACCAAGGTATGCAATTCTGTTACCTGATATTTTGATTAGAAATTCTATCACTAGAGAAGAATGGAATATAGGAAGACCTAATAGATTTGAAGTACCAATTGAAAATTGTGGGTCAGCTTTAACATTTTCTGATAAAAATTCGACCATTCTTGAAAAATTATATTACTAGAGACCAACTGGAAATTGGGATGAGGATTTATACTTAAGTGTGTATGATTTTCTAAATAGATCTTGGACTGAAAATACTATAATATATCTAGGACAGAAAGCATTAATTAACATCATACATGTCATACTTGATGGATATATATATCTAGTCACAAATATATCAGTTGCATTTAGATCTGATTTATACATAGTAAGCATAGATAGTTATGAGGATGACTTTATAGAAATATTACCTATACCGAGTGATATAGCTAAACCACCATCTGCAGAATATGATAAAATTCAATTAAGAATGTGGTATAATGAATATGATGATCGTACTTTATGTCTGATAAGATGGTGGGATGAATTGATGAAATTTCAAATATGGATTATGAAAGACCTAAATGAATGGAAGTGGGAAGAGGAATATATTGAAATAGATGTATAAATAGAAATAGCTACATTATTTTGGAACAGAAGAGGATCCCTTTCTGCATTTCAATTTATTAATGGTAATACACTTATATTTAGTATTGATAACATACTGTAAGTTTATAAGTTAAAAAGGAAAATGGATTGCATTAAAATAGAATTAATAGCAAGAAGAATTATGCCTAAAAAGTTTGCTTAGACTGACATGTTTATTCCATTTGTTAGTACTTTTCAATCATGTTCTTAAATTGTGATTCTGTACTTTTAATGTTGTGTGTATTCTACATTTATTTTTTTAAAAAAAAGAAAAGAAAAACAAAATATCAATCCAATTTGTTGGTTCTGTTCTAGGAAACCAATTGGATTGCTTGTGAGCCACTAAAGGCATAGGAGCCTGGGTTCCACACAAGACACTAATTTAACAATTTATGTTTTGTTGTTAAGTGTTATTTTGTTATATATTCTGCTTTTATTTATCAATGAAAAGTTTTTCAGAATCAAAAGTCGGAAGATATTGAAGGAGATACAAAAGAACAAGGTATGTAATTGATTACTTATCCTGAATTTACATTTCAACTTAGTTCGTGGAGTTCTTCATTAACTCAACGAATTAAGTTTGTTGAGTTAGGTGCTAAGTCAATGAAACAATATTCCTGCCTACTAACAATTACTATATTTACTGTAAAATTTTTTACATTGAGGACAATGCAAAATATAGGTATGGGGGGAGGTAATTTAATTAAAATCCAAGTAATTTTATTAATTAGAGAAATTAGAATGATACTGCAAAAGTTTTGTAGAAATTGAAATTTTTTTTTATGAATTTGCTGTAATTATCTAATAATTGAGATTGTCAAATTTTTAAGAACTATAACTGCTTGAATGTTATATTTTATAATCTTATATGAGATGCTACAAAATTTTACTATTTATACAAATTTAGATATAGTATCTTATGTTTTTGCTGAATTTTATGAGTTTAATAGTTTCACGATTTTAAAAAGAAATCAAAATGCTTAATTGAAACTTAGTAAATTATCTAAAATCTTGAAAGAGTTGAAATGTTGATTTTTGGATTAAATGTGATGCATATGATCAAGGATACATTTAATTTGAGTGATTAAACTTGTAGAATGATTTATGTATAGATCTTATTAAACTATAGAAAAAATATGAGCTTATTGATATAGATTCATGTTTTCAGTAAATAATAGAAGCAGGACTATACGAGATTTGTGTTTTATTGCATCTATATTAATGAAATATGTATATATACTGTGTTGAAAAGAAAAAAGAGAAAAAAAGAGAAAAACTTTGAGAGTTTATTAACTTGTTTGACCACGAGCCTTTTGTACTTGAGCAGATAGGTATATAAGGATTGTTGACCTGAAAAAAGGACTCTTTAAATCTGGCAACCTAAGATCTTGATCAGATCTGAGATTGTTGGTTGAAAGCTCGATACATGGGTACACTAGAAAGCTCTTGTATGATTCAAGCTTTTCAAATTAACTTTTAAAGTACAAATATGCATATACTATTCTGAAAAGATAAAAGTGTTTTGTGAAATACAGAAATCTTTTGAATCAAGTATATTTTCTGTTATCTAAGATTACTGAAGTATGAATCTAGATTAGACTTTTGAAGTTGTTTATTTGAGATACAATTCATTATTCTACTTGTTTTAATCATATTGAATTGGATTGTGTTTTCATTCGTATGTAGTTGAAATTTATTTTGGAAATCATATTGGAAAATTCAGGATAATAGATGTTTGAAAAGAAAAAAGAAAGATGATAATATAATTAACACCTACATGATGCTAATATATTTTGTATATAATTTACATATGTTTTAAATATATTTGCAGATTGAAGAGGAGAAAACAAAGTTAAAATAGATTACTGAAAAATATAGAATATCTATATAGTAATCTAATTTATTATTCTGAAGAAGAACAAAATGAAGAATTAATTCTAGCACTTTGGAAAGACCAAATAGTTAGATCTTAGTTTGCTAAGGGACTAGCAAAATTTAAGTATGGGGGAAGTGTTTAGAATGAAAAAGTGCATAATATTAAGGGTTAAATGTGAAAGGACCTCTAGATTTTGATAATGCAAAAATCAATCTAAGGTTTTGCATTGTATTTATCAGGTTTAGTCAATACAGCAAAAAGATTAGAAGGCAGACAAATCGAAGTAGCAAATAGGATGCAGTAAATCTCAGAATGTGCTGCTACAGAAAATCGGACAGTTAAGAAAGGATTGAATGATCGGATAGTTAAGGAGTTAACTATACGGAAGCTTAAAAGACTTTTCAGAGAGTTACAGGTATAACTATCCGAAAGTTAAGTCATTCAATTAATCACGTGCAGAAATATAGAACCGAAGCTTAAAGGACTTTTCAGAAAGTTAGATAACTATCCGAGTTTTCTTTTTGGAGAGTTAGATAACTATTCGAGTTTTTCGGAGAGTTACAGGTATAACTTTCCAGAACTTAAGTCATCTTATTATGCATGTGCAGAATGGAGAAGCCTACAGTCAAAAGCTTAAAAGGAAAAATAGGAGAGTTAGATAACTATTCGAAACCTTGAAGAGAGTTTCAGTGAGTTACAATTTAACTATCCGAAACTTAAGTCACTAAATTCCCCACGTGCAGAATTCCAAATAGAAGTTCATATAAGATTTCGGAGAGTTAGAAAGATAACTATCCAAACATTCAAGAGAGTTTCGGTGAGTTACAATTTAATTATCTGAAACTTAAGTCATTGATTTTTCCACCTGTAGAATTCTAGAAAGAAGCTCAAATAAGTTTTCGGAGAGTTAGAAAGATAACTATCTAAAATCGTGAAGCATTTCGGTGAGTTACTAGGATAACCATCCGAAACTTAAGTTAGTCTTTTATGCACGTGCTGAATTAAAGCAATCGGAAAGTTAACGGAGGGTTACTGTAGCCAACTATCCGACAGTTAAATAACGGTTCGGTAAGTTACAGTTATAAGTATCCGATTGAATGACAGCTCGTAGTATATATTCTGGAATCCTACATGGCAGAAAGGTTTAAGTGATCTTTCAGTGAGTTGTAGATATTCTTTGGAGAGTTACACAACTAACTATTCGAAAGGTTAAGAAAATCGGAAGGACATCTTGAAATGACTTTCTAAACGATAACTTACCGTATTTAGGACTGAAGTCTAATCAAGTACAGTAGAATACATCCGTTGGAAGAAAATATGATTGTCACACATGTTTGGTATATATACAAGATACAGACAACGGATTTAGATAGCTTTTGCTCATATACATACTTACACCAAGCTCAACAGAAGAAAAGCTTTATAGATCAAATCATCTTCAACGTTTACAGACTAAATTTCAGAAGCTCATCATGCACTCAATCCTATTGCTTAAAAGCTAGTGTTTACTGAAGTACACAGATCAAAACTTTAGAGAAAGGATTGATTGAAGCTTTGACAAGGAAGCTCAAGTGAATGGTTGGTTGGTTCTTGCTTAAACCTTAAAGCAAGTGATTGTAAGTTTGCAAGAGTTTAGTGAAGCCCAAGTATCGCTTGGGGGTGGACTAGCCGTTAGTGGTAAACCACCTAAAATCTCTATGTGAATTCTTTTATTGTGTGCTTGCTATCTCTTTACATTAAACTACTTCTAAAAGGTTAAGAAACGAATTATTACCATTCACCCCCCCTCTGGTAAGCCTTAAGGTCCTAACAAAATGATGGTTAATTGCATAATATTTAGCTTATCATAAAAGAATTAAGCCATTATGTTATAATTGCACTATTATATACTTTAATGAAGGAATCTACATAATTTCAAGGAATTAATGTTAATTTAATACATTTTTGAACTATTGGTAAATTGCAGGTTTTTAATTCTTAAGTATCTGAATTTTCTGTATTTTAGAGAGTTATATTGCATGTACTAGACAGTTATGTTTTTAACAATAAAAGAGTATTTTATTAATTCTTGGATTACATGTGTTGAAACTTCAATACATGACTTAAGTGTATTTTCATTAAGTTATTTGCTAACTATTCGAAATGCATCTAGGCATCGGATAGTTAAGGTTTGTAAGTATTCGAAATATCTAAACTCATTAAGTTAGATTTATGCATGTGTTGAATTTAAATGCTTTATTCTATCACGTGAGATGCACATGTTTAACTCGTTAAGTTAGCATAACTATACGCGTTGAGTTACATGAATGCACACTAAGGTAACGCATTATGTTAGCAGCTTATTTCTTTATTACACGTGTTTTATAGTTAAATCAACGAAGTAAGTCCGTTGAGTTATCTATAACTCCAAGGACCATTTATTTTCTAATATGCCATTATAACAATTGCAGAAACAGGACATTCGAAGGAAAACCACGATCACACATATCATGTAAGAATTTACTTGTGGAATGAAGAAGAAATCAACATCGTTGATATGAATGAAGGAAATCCAACCAATCATCTAAGTAGAAGTAGTTACTATAGAAAGAAATATAAAAGAAGAGGAGAAAGACAAAGAAAGTGTGTGTGCAGAGGTGGAGGACCGCGCTAACTATAGGCAGCATCAGAAGTTCCTTGAAGTTCCACACCACCACCAAAATCACCAACCATCAGAGGTCTATGAGGATACTTTCCTAATGTCGGGTCGATTCCGAGCCAAACACGGTGCTTGACAACTACTATGAGGAGTGATCGCGTCGCGGGAAGGGAAGTCATTTTCACCAAGCACCGACTCATATCTCAAGAGATCGTAAAGCTTCTAGCCTTGGTATCAGGTTGATGCCAATATGTTGAAGAGGAGATCATCTTACAATTCTGGATTTGTGATTCTATAGGGAGAGGAGGTAGGATTGTAAGATATTTAAGCCTTTAGCATTCAAAGTTTCATTTTCCTTTTCAATAATTGTCCAAGTATTATAAGTTGTAGTTAACAAAGTATATGGTTTAAAAATCATGAACCACAACTTGTGATCTATACTTTGAAGAAAGACTATCATCCTATATTTCCAATATTCAAAATGTATTTCATCAAATAAAGGAGGATGATTAAGATTTTGGCCTTCATATAAAGAAAAATTACCATTTCCAGTAGCCATTTTACCTTAAAATTTTCAACCTATTTGATTTTAAACAGTTTAAAACTTTAAAAACAACTTGAGCCTAAAATCAATAAAGTTAAACGTATGCTTAGATATTAATTTTTGTTTAAAAACAAAGAAGCTAGAATAAGCTCTCATATTAATTAAGTTGGTATCAACTTTATATCAAAGATTATTAACCAGCTCTAATACCACTTGTAGAATCGAATGGCTACACAAGAGAGGGGTGAATTGTGTTTTTCAACATATTGAAATATAATTGAAACTTCAAAATTAAAAACAAGTCGAGACACTATTTTAATTAAATCATTTTATTCAAGGTTTCAATTACAATATACAATTCAATTCTTCTCAGAAATTGTTGATGAAATTATATAATGATACTATGTTTTATCTAATCAATTTCATAACTATAAATAGAGAAAACTCGTTTACAAAATTTAAAACATTTCTCCTTATTTCAGATTTTTCTTCTCCTGCAATTCTTTAGTGACAAATATTTGACTTTCTCTGCTTCATCGAATTTGCTTTCTTTTGATTCTTCAAATCTTTAGTGACATATATTTGACTTTCTCTACTTCACTGAATTTTCTTCTATCTGAGAGTTTTTCCCCATAGAGGTGTTTTTGATCCCTGAAAATAATTTTCGTTTGTTGTGCAAGGATAATTGATCAACGAGAATTCTATGTCTTTTATACTATATATTCACTTCATGCATATCCTCCACATTTAATCACTATCAATTTTCCACTCTTCATGTCTTCTTTTTTTCCTTCATTGAAATACACATGTTCTGACCCACGTTTTCCTGCAAAATAAACTTTCTCATCCAAAATTTTTCATCAAGTGTAATAACAAGTCGTTGTGTTAATGTTAACTAAATGAGTAAAACAAGTAGATTTATAACTTAACGTATCTAACTCAACGAGTTCATCATATCCCAAATCATGTGATAAGTACAGTAGCTAACTCAATGAACTAAGTCTGTAGTGTTACGCTAACTCAATGAACCAGCTTTGTGGTGTTACAGTTAACTCAACGAACCAGCTTAACCTTTCTTAAATATTAACTCACCAAAAATAGTTTAAGTATCGGATAGTTAAGTTTTCTAGGTATCCAAAAGATCTTTTTATCATAAAACTAGTGAGACATGTGTCGTGACCTGAAAACATGACTTAAGCTATCTTTCAGAAGGTTAGATGCTAACTCACCGAAAAGAGTTTAAGTTTCAAATAGTTAAGTTTTCTAAGTATTCGAAAAACTTTAACTCACCAATCTTGTAGGATCGTATGGCTACACAAGAGGGGGGTGAATTGTGTTTTTCAACATTTTCGATTATAATTGAAACTTCAAAATTAAAAACAAGTTCAGATACTGTTTTCATAAAATCATTTTTATTCAAGGTTTCAATTACAATATACAATTCAATTCTCCTTAGAAATTATAGATGCAATTATATGAAAGGATCGAATGGCACACTAGAGGGGGGGTGAATAGTGTCCTAATAAAATTATTTTGCTTTTAAAAATTTCAGAAGCTGTTGACACTAATGAACCCTGATTAATTGATTTTGGAATTAAAACTTGTAGTGCAGAAAGTAAAGAATACAAAGAGATTTATAGTGGTTCCCCAAACTGGGTAGTCCACTCCTCAATGCCACAACCTCGAGAATTCCACTAAGTGCTTTTAAGGCTAAGCACAAACCCTAAACAAGTTTCTTTTGCAGGCTAAGCAACAACCTTACAGATGTTTTTAAAGGTTAAACAAAAACCTCACACAAAGCACCAACTTTGTGTACTCAAGACCCCAATCTTGAGCAAGTGAAGTGTCACACTTCACTCTCTTCACCAAGGCCCCGACCTTGTGAAGGGTATACTCACAACACCCTTGTGAGTTAGGGTTTTTAAAGCTAACGAGAAAATAGTTTAAAACTAGGAGTCACAGACTCAAAATGAAAAAGACACACAAGACCAGATCAACTCCAATGAAGAGTTGACAAAGAAGCTCTGAGGAGAAGTTTTGATTGATCTACAGCTTTTGATCTTCTAGACTTTGTTGCAAACGAATCTTCAGAATATTTGCAGAATTGTTGAGCAAACAATTTCTCCTTTCGAGTGTTGAAAAAAATTCTGTGTGTATGTGTTTCAGTTTTCTACAAATCCTTTTTATTTTTCCTTCGAGATTTGCATAGGTGGAAAGAATTCTAAAATGGTCAGATGCCTTATGCAATAATTCATTTCCAACAACCTTCAATCATAATAAAGTTGAGATCTGCAATCAAAAGATATCTTGCCACAATGGTTAGTCAATTAATAATAGTTGTAGTTTCTGTAAAAATAAAATCTTTGGAGGCTTTTAGAAAATCGGAGACTTAGAAAGATAACTTGCCGAAACTCAAAATCATTTCAAATAGATAGAACTAACATTCCGAAGGACCACTTAAGTCATGTATTAAAATTGAAACACGTGTCCTTCTGAAACAACATCATAAAATATTAAAAATAAACTATCTGATAGAGAAGGCATGTTTCAGATACTTATAAAAGACAACTCTCCGATCCTTAAGTCATTTCGGATAGTTACACAGGTAACCTTCCAAAAAGTCACTTAAGTCAAAAATAATAAAAAACTTAACTATCTGAAGCTTAAAACTAATTTCGGATACTTACTGAAGGTAACTCTCTGATTCTTAAGAGTTTTCGGATAGTTACATCATAACCTTCTGAAAAGTCACTTAAGTTAAGCGATGAGAGACTGACACGTGTCCTTCAGAAGAAAGTAACCGAAAATATATTAAATCAGAGAAACAACTAACTATTCGGAATGAAAAACCTTAACTATCCGAAACTGAAGGGATTTCGGATACTTACCATAAAAGTTATATCCGAACATAAAAAGACTTAACTCACCAAAGATAAATACTTTTCGAATAGTTACTGATATAACTATCCGAAAAGCTAGGAGAGAAGCTTAACCATCTAATTTGTCCTGTTTTGTTTGGTAACTTATAAATTAACTCTTTGATCAATACATTATAGACAAAATAACCTACCAAAATCTAATTTAAAAGACTTTGAGTACATAGTAGTTAGTTAAGATTCATTTGAGTAAAATGATAGCTAAAATATGGTAGAAATAATTAAGCCACACATTTTTCATCATCAAAATTAATTGATAAATAATTGAACTAACAATCTCCCCCTTTTCGATGATGACAAAACTATAAATAGATATATTCTTCCCCTTTGTCAAAATTAAAAAGTGAAGGCAATTTATTGAAGGATACTCGGAGATAAATAAAATGTAAATTCATTGATGAAGAGTAAGAAACAATATGGATACAAAGTAAAACAAATAAAGAAAATTACATCAAAGGAAAATAAAAAGTCTAAGGTTCAGTTGACTTTTTCTATAACAAATCTTGAATTAAATTATCCCTCTCCCTCAGAAGTTGTTCTAAATGAGCTACTTGATCCAAAAGCATCTGATTATGTTGAAGTAGAAGCTCATTCTATTTTAAGACGGTAACAGAACTGTCAACTACTGTAGATGGAGTTGTTAGAGCTGGAGTAGGTGTTGCAGGAGGTGGAGTTTCTACAGAAGGAGTTGCGGTAGGAGGTGAAGTTGCTATTGAATGAGATGCTGAATTTTGAGTTGTAGATGGTTGAAAAGGAGGGGGCAATTCAACCGGATTAGAGGAGGACATTCTTTAAAGATCCTTAATCTGTAGTACTCTTCTTTTAATGGATTTCAGAGGTTTGCCCGATAAATCAATATATCTGGCCATCAAATGATAAATGAAATCTCCATAAAATAGAAAACTTTGTAGATGAGTAATCTGAGCAATAATTACTTTTGCCCAGTTAACCTTTATACCAGCCATCATAACATAAGTGGCTTGGTAGACTTTCCTCTCCAATCCATCTGCATGACCTATTTTCTGAAATATAGAGGAAGACAGAATGGTGGCAATCATCTAGGCCAAACCATGAAGATCTACAGTCTTAACTAACTTAAAATGTTTATTAGGAGTTTTGCCAATCAATTTATTCATTTTTGATTCCTGCCACCCTAGTTTTGATGGAGAAAAAGCAATATTTATACTAGTAGATGGTATTCCAAAAAGGGTCTTCAAAAATTCTCCATCAATCCTTATTATTTGATGTTGTAGGTGCAAGAGTAAAAAATGTGGAAAAATCTCAAGATTTAAGTAGAAAAGGGGAATTAGGTCTTCAAAAATGGATAAACCTGATGAAGGAGAAATAAGACCTAAAAGCCCTTGATGATTGAGCAGACTGTGAATTGTATCCATTCCTTGAAAATTTACAGGTCTATTATAGATGATCTTCATTCCTTGATATTTATTGAAAAAGAGATCCCTAGCTGTAGAAGATCTGAAATAATATACATCTGTAGGGATATCTGAAGAATAATTGACTGGAACCTCTAGAGTTTCATCTGCTAAAGGGGTTTCAGAAGGTGGAGGAGATGGAGAAACAGGAGCAGAGCTCGAATCTGCATACAATCCTTGTATCAAAATATGACTGTGAGAGAAGAAATTGGTTGAGATTCTGCATCAAAAGAAGGAGGTGTGGAGTCTTCTTTATTTATAGAAAGAGGTTTGGCAAAACTCGAATGAGAGGAGAGAGTTTTCTTTCTTCTCCTAGAGTGTGTGAATTGAGTTTTGACAGCCTCAAAGGAAGGAATAGGAGAAGCAAGCAGTAAATCCTGTGGAAATGGAGAAATCAATTTAGGAGAACCAGGAGCAGTTTGATATAAAGAGCCAATAGTTAGCTCAGGAGATTTAGAATGAGTTCTTCCAGCAACATACCTGAAATCAACTCCTTTCTTAGGCAAATAGAATTCTAGTTCAGCAATAAATTTCTACTTATCTGCCATATCAGAAGCAACATGATAACAAGCAGGTTCAGAAGACTCTTGAATTTTTATTTCTAGTTGATTACTGAGTCGATTGAGTAACACTAGATTTCTCCTCTTGAGTAAGGTAGCTTGTAACTATAGGGCCATATGCAATTCACGTTTCTTAGATGCCCTAGTATCCTCAAAAGTACTCAAAAATTGGCTAACATAAGCCTCATAAACAGATTTAAATTGAGGTTCTAAGGAGTTAATTTTGGTAGTAAATATGTCTTCATCATCCGAGGAAGAATCCTTAGAAACCCTAGGAGCAACAGAATCTATCTTACTACACTATGAAGAATAGGTAGACATGGTCTTCTATTTCTTATGTCCAGTACAGGGTTTGTTGTATTTTCTCGAGGAAGGCTTTTTGGTTTTCAACTATTCCCACTTTTAACAAAGGTGGTAATAGGACGAAATTTACAAAGAACAGACAATTGTTTCTCCAAACACAGGAAATGAGTGACTATTTCTGAGGTTCCATAAACTGACTCAATATCAATGACCTCTTCTCCAGTAGAAATAATGAGTTAAGCTTTTACAGGAGAAAGATCTGCCATACCTGTCTAGAGATCTTGTTCCATTATTTGAATCTGTTGTTCTTGCTCTTGCTGAGAGAGGGCAGAAAAATGTCTAGACGAAGCCATGAAGGAGAAGGCACGAAAAAGAAATGAAGCAGACGAAGGATTTGAGAATCGGAAGGTTAAGGCAAAGTGAGAAGATAACCCTCCGAAAGCATATAAATATCGAAAAGTTCTAGAGATCGGTGAGTTAGAGGTCGAACTTACTGAAAAAAAGAGAATTTTGGATAGTTATAGAATAACTATCTGGAAAAAAAAAAAGGTCACAAGATAGGAACTTGCCGAAACTAAGGATTTTTCGGATAGTTACAACTTAACTATCTGAAAAGCCCTTAAGACAAAAAGCTAACTCTCCGAAGACTTCCAGCACCTAATCAAGTAAAGAAAATAACTCCCCCTAAAAATATGCTGACTAAGAAAGGATAGAGCTTAAAATTGAGAAAATCAGACATATCAAAAAGAATAAACTCCCCCTGAATTTTTGAATAAAAGAAATCAGCAAGAAAAAAAAATTTTGTTGTGGTATTTGTATTTTTATTATTAATTTTTATTATTATTTATGATTATATATATAGATATATAAAAATATATATATATATTTATCATTCATTTTTTTAAATTAAAAATATTATTATTATTTTTATTTTTATTTGTGTGAGAATTACTGAAATATTCAAGGCTCCACATTAAGATAAATAACACATTTCACTTAGTATAAGAACTTGATCCTATGGTTCACCTTATTAACCTTAAAAAATCAGTTTTCATAAACTTTAGTGTTATAACTTAATGTTTTTAGAATAGAAAAATTCAGAATTATTTAATATGTTCTCTCCAACTAGTTTGAAATTTCCATGAAGCAACCCAAGGTATATTTTCCCTTAACAATGTCTATTATGTAATTAATTAAGAGGAAAAGAAGATCTTTGATAATTATGAAACTGTCAGTACTACATAGCCATAATCAGAGGTTTTTATTTTTATTTTTATAATGGCAATCACTTTGACAATACTGAAAAAGGGAAAGTGTAGAAAGTTAAAAACATTTGGACAAGATCAAGTTAAATATCTTGAGTCTTATTGCTTCCAACCACTTTTCCTTATTTTTCATCCTCACATATTAAATACATCTAAATTATCTAATCATGTAACATTCAGTCTAGCAAATAGGAATACAATCACTGAATTAAGAAGGTAACTTGGCTATTTTTCGGATTTAGATCCCTATTCTAAGTGTCATGTGGACATTATTCTATTTGTGGAGCAGAAACCTTGAGTAATTTTGTGAGTTATTCTGAGTTGATTTTAATATAGATGTATGAAATCATTGTAATTTATAAACTCAATAGAAAATCCCATGAAGAGTGTTGGTTGTTTTGTTTTTGTTTTAAAGTTTGAAAAATAATAATTTGTAAATATTCTCAAGAAATAACTCAAAATAAGGATTAAACAGAAATAGATTATCAAAATAACTCAATATAAACAAATAATAGAAAATGAGATGGTGAAGTAAATATGGAAAAAAGTAGAAGATAAAAGATAGTAGGTAAAGCTAAAAATCATTTAGGCAGCATATTCCTAAATCTCTTCTCAATTTGATAAACTATTTTTCTTCAAGAGGCTTTGTGAAAATATCTACCAACTGCTCATGAGTAGAAACAAAATTCAGCTCAATGTTATCCTTCATAACATTATCTCTCAAAAAATGGTGTCTTATCTCAATATGTTTTGCCCGAGAGTGCAACACAGGGTTCTTTGACAAACTTATTGTGCTATTACTATCACAATTAATAGGAGTTTTTCCATATTTAATTCCATAATCTTTCATAATTTGTTTCATCCAAAGAATTTGTGCACAACATAGGGCAGCAGCAACATATTCAGCTTTAGTAGTTGATAAGGCAACACAATTCTGCTTCTTACTAAACCTTGAAATTAATGAACTGCCAAATAGTTGGCAAGTTCTACTAGTACTCTTTCTATCAGATTTGCATCCAACATAATCAGCATCATTGTATCTAATTAGATCCAAACTGCTATCTTTGAAATACATTAAACCAAAATTTGAAGTTCCTTGTAGGTATTTCATTATCCTTTTAACTGTAGATAGGTGAGATTCTTTTGGTTGAGCTTGAATACGAGCACAGGCATAAACACTGAACATGATATCAAGTCTAGAAGCATTTAAATAAAGAAGAGAACCTATCATTCCTCTATATTTAGTAATATCAACAGTTGGTCCATATTCATCTTTATCATTTCACATGTCTTCAAGAACATTTGGAAGTTGTATTCCATGAACCACTGCTCTCCATACCTTCACATCCATAGATTTTAAAAAATTAGTCATTTTATTTTTCCAAAAGCCATAATTATTTCCATCAAAGAGTGGAGATCGGTGTACATGCTAACCCTCTACCATTAATCTTAGATTGATTAAATCTATTACAGAGATAACCTGCTCTAATACCACTTGAAAGGATCGAATGACACACTAGAAGGGGGTGAATAGTGTCCTAATAAAATTTATTTTGCTTTTAAAAATTTCGGAAGCTGTTGACACTAATGAACCCTGATTAATTGATTTTGGAATTAAAACTTGTAGTGCAGAAAGTAAAGAGCACCAAGAGATTTATAGTGGTTCCCAAAACTAGGTAGTCCACTCCTCAAGGCCACAACCTCGAGAATTCCACTAAGTGTTTTTAAGGCTAACCACAAACCTTAAACAAGTTGTTTTTGCAAGCTAAGCAACAACCTTAATGATGTTTTTAAAGGCTAAACAAAAACCTCACACAAAGCACCAACTTTGTGTACTCAAGACCCCAATCTTAAGCAAGTGAAGTGTCACACTTCACTCTCTTCACCAAGGCCTCGACCTTGTGAAGGCTATACTCACAACACCGTTGTGAGTTAGGGTTTTTAAAGCTAATGAGAAAACAGTTTAAAACTAGGAGTCATAGACTCAAAATGAAAAAGACGCACAAGACCAAATCAACTCCAATGAAGAGTTGACAAAGAAGCTTTGAGGAGAAGTCTTGATTGATCCGCAGCTTTTGATCTTCTAGACTTTGTTGTAGACGAACCTTTAGAATGTTTGCAGAATTGCTAAGTAGACAATTTCTCCTTTCGAGTGTTGAAAAAAATTTTGTGTGTATGTGTTTCAGTTTTCTAAAATCCTTTTTATTTTTCCTTCAAGATTTGCATAGGTGGAAAGGATTCTGAAATGGTCAGATGCCTTATGTAGTAATTCATTTCCAGCAACCTTCAATCATAATAAAGTTAAGATCTGCAATCAAAAGATAACTTGCTACAATGCTTAGTCAATTAATAATAGTTGCAATTTCTGTAAAAATAAAATCTTCGGAGGCTTTTAAAAAATGAGAGACTTAGAAAGATAACTTGTCAAAACTCAAAATCATTTCAGATAGATAGAACTAACATTCCGAAAGACCACTTAAGTCATGTATTAAAATTGAAACACATGTCCTTCTGAAATAGCATCATAAAATATTAAAAATAAATTATCCAATAGAGAAGGCATGTTTCGGATACTTATAAAAGGTAACACTCCGATCCTTAAGTCATTTCAAATAGTTACACAAGTAACCTTCTAAAAAGTCACTTAAGTCAGAAATAATAAAAAACTTAACTATCCGAAGCTTAAAACTAATTTCAGATACTTACTAAAGGTAACTCTTTGATTCTTAAGAGTTTTCGGATAATTACATCGTAACCTTCCGAAAACTCATTTAAGTCAAGCGATGAGAGACTAACACGTGTCCTTCAGAAGAAAGTAACCAAAAATACATTAAATCAGAGAAACAAATAACTATCCGGAATGAAAAACCTTAATTATTAGAAACTGAAGGGATTTCAGATACGTACCATAAAAGTTATATCCGGACATAAAAAGACTTAACTCACCGAAGATAAATACTTTTTGGATAGTTACTGATATAACTATCTGAAAAGCCAAGAGAGAAGCTTAACCATCCGATTTGTCCTGTTTTATTTGGTGACTTATAAATTAACTCTCTGATCAATACAATGTAGACAAAATAACCTACCGAAATCTAATTTAAAAGACTTTGAGTACATAGCAGTTAGCCAAGATTCATTTGAGTAAAATGACAGCTAAAATATGGCAGAAATAATTAAACCACATGTTTTTCATCATCAAAATTAACTGATAAATAATTGAACTAACATTATATATCGATATCATGTTTCATCTATATAATTTCATAACTACAAATAGAGAAAACTAATGTGTGGAAATTAAAACATTTCTTCTTGTTTGAGATCTTTCTTCTTCTTCTTCTTTTTCTTCTTCAGCAATTCTTCAGTGATGAATATTTTGTCTTTCTCTGCTTCACTGAATTTTCTTTCTTCTGATACTTCAAATCTTTAATGACATAAATCTGACCTTTTCTACTTCACTGAATTTTCTTCCATTTGAGAGCTTTTCCCTGAAGAGGTGTTTTTGATCCCTGAAAAGATTTTTCACTTGGTGTGCAGGGATAATTGAACAACGAGAATTCTATGCCTTTTATACTATATATTCACTTCATGCATATCCTCCATGTTTAATCACTATCAGTTTTCCACTTCTTCACGTCTTCTCTTTTTCCTTTATCGAAATAAACAAGTTCTGACCTACATTTACATTTCGAATTTTCAATGAAAAATTTCAGTTATTTAGATCCAAAATACATGTGCAGAATTCACTACAAAATGAGAAATTAATGCAACGAAACAACTAGTTATTTAACTTTGTATAATTTCAGATCTAATACAGATAAGTATTTATATCAGTAAACTTTTTTTATATAATTGATGTTCTTAATTTCCTTTTACAAGCAATAGTAATTGAGCAAATATGATTACTTTCATTCAGCACACATCATCAAAACAAAATACTCAACAATCTCCCCCTTTTTGATGATGACAAAACCATATTAAATAAATTATGAAATATATATATAACTCAACAAAGCACCTTCGTTAGGTTAATTTTTAATTCAACAAACAAGTTTGTTGACTTAAGTTCACTTAAACTTATTTCTATTGTTTGTGTAAAATTCACCTCTCAGAAATAAAACTTTCAGATGTCAATAATTACATAAATATCTTTAGATTTTAATAATCACATGATTATCTTTCAGATTACAATAACCACATAAATATCATCTCCCTTTATAATATATACAATTAAAATCATAATCATCTTCTTCTATTGAATTTATAACATTTCTCTCCCTTTTTGTCATTAATCAAAAAGATGATTACACAGTATATAAATGGAAAGATATAGTTACAGCCAAACTTTCTGAATGACTAATTTATAGTTTAATTAGTAAGTGTTCAAGCTTTAATTTTGCCCATTTTTAATGAATTTTATAAGTAATTTTACATGATATTATCTATGTATGGTGGATAAATGATATTAATTATGGGTAATATAAGTCTTGAAATATAGTGTAATATAGAAATTTAATTAACAAGTGCATCCCCCATTGGATATAATTTTACATGAAACTCATTGATTTTATTTTGAAAGTCCTATGTTGGCTAATGTCTCTTGGAGTTCAATTTCCATTAATTTACATAACACACATATGGAAGGAGCTTAATGCAAAAGACCAAAAGAAGATGTAAAAAATCAAAGTTAGTGGACTAAACTTTAAAGAAGAGGGCATGCCAACACCTTATTGGCGCTCCTAGATCTATGGCATCCTATTGGATTGGTGATAAAACCAAGGTGCCACATCAAATAGAGAGAGAATACATAGCCAACATAAATGCAAGGGGAGGGGGAAGCAAATTTTTGTAGGCCACCTTGGTGCTTCCAACAAGAGGGAGAAAGAAGGAGAAATAGATTGGTGTTAGGTATTTAATTTTGATGATACATGCTTTATTATCGTATTTAAATAAGTTTACATAATATTCTCTAAGTATATTTCTCTAAGTATAATAGTTAACAAATTATCGGAAAGTTTCATTTTTATGTCGGATAAATTAAAGATTTCCGAAGAGTTAGATTTGCAATAGTTAAACTTTCGGATAGTTAACGTTTCGGATAGTTAAACTTTCGAATAGTTAACGTTTCATTTTTGTCAAATACTTTATGTTAAAAACTCGTATAGTTAAGGTTATCTGCACGTGTGTTTTTAATGTTTTAAGTTGTCACATGTTTTTCATGTGCGTTCGGTAATGAAAAATCGAATAGTTAGATAACTATTCGAGTTTTTATATGCATGGATAGATAACTGTTCAAGTTTTATAAAAGAACTAATGAACAGATAAGTTTCTTTGTTTAGTCACGTGTTTTGCAGGTGCAAAAACTTGAAGAGTTAAAGGATAAGTGTTTGAGTTTTTACAGGACTTAAAGGATAACTATTCGACTAAATCGAAGACTTAGAAGATATTCTACTAGACTCCAAGAAGATAAAGCTTCGATGAATCTACGAAGTGGAGATCGTGGAAATTCAAATTGTAAGTGGAGAAAGTGGAAATTAAAATAGAAAGTAATTTGGATTAAAGGGAAAATTAGTACGTGGATTATGGAATGTAAATCAAGTGGATGAACATGCTAAACGTGAAAGACAACAGAGTTTGACTATTAATAGAGAGTACGAGCTACATTACAACAGAGGATCCCAATCTCAAAAACCAAGTTTGAATATTCAATCTAGATCCCTAACTGAAAAGTTAAGTTTGAATATTCATATTCTGAAAAATTCTCCAACATCAGAAGAAGTTCGAAATTCCAAGCAATTTCAGAAAAGGAGCTGCAAACGTAAGAAGTCTGGAAATTCGACAATTGAAGAAGAAGAGATACAAAAGCTGAGCAAAGACAAAGAAATATTAGGTTTTATACAATTCGAAATTAGTTTTCAATAAGAGCTTTATTATTATATTCGAATTGTATATCGAACATTTCTGTATCAAAACCATCAAGAAGGGAATTGAGCTGAAAAGATATTGTAAATTCTATCTTGAAATAAAAGAATAGAATTTTATTTACGAGTGTTTTGTGCTCTTGTTTTATCCGCTAGTATTTAATTACTAAAGACACAATTCACCCCCCCTCTTGTGATACAGACGATCCTACAACTAGTATCTGTTTTTCACTTATTCTTTTTAGATTTACTATGCTCTACTACAACTAGTATTAGTGCACTTAAACTGTTTAAAGCATCCGAAAAGCCTTCATTTCTCTATTTAGGAATCAATCTTTCCTATCATTTACTTCAGATCATCTGTATAAAATGGACAATTCTGAAATCTTAGTTATGATTGAAGGACAAACCACTAATCGTCCTCCTATGTTCGAAGGTAGCAATTATGGCAACTAGAAATATAGGATGAAAGTATTCTTTCAGTCAATTGATTTCAAATTATGGCATATAATTAGCAATCCTATAGTGTTAGTTACGACTCCCTATGATACTTGGACTTTTGATGAAAAGGAGTGAATAACACTAAATGTTAAAGGTTTAAACATCTTGTTTTGTGCTTTATCTCATGATCAATTTAATAAAGTTTCTGCATATCAAACTATATATGAGATATGGCATGCATTAGAAGTTGCCAACGAAGGTACTAATCAGGTCAAGGAATCTAATATCAATATGTTAGTACATAAATATGAGTTTTTTAAAATGCACGAAAATGAATGTATCTCTGACATGTTTTCCCGCTTTCTTGAGATTGTAAATTCATTAAAATCTTTAGGCAAGAAATTCGAGGAAAAAGACTTGGTAAGAAAGATCCTTAGATCTTTAACTAAAATTTGGGTTGAAAAGACAACATCTATTAAAGAGTCCAAAGACTTAAATACATATACTCTTGATGATCTCATAGGAAATCTGACAGCCTATGAAGTACAGCATTTAGATCCAAAAGGAAAAAATCCTAGAAGGGATCTGACTTTTGAGGCTGATAAAGTCTTAGAAGTCACTAGTGATTCTAACGATGATTTACTGTTGTTGACCAGAAAATTTAGAAATCTATTTAAGAAACGCAGGAACTTCAGGTCAGCAAAGACATCTGGAGATATGGAGAAGAAGTCATTCATGAAAGACAAAAGTATATGCTACAAGTGCAACAGGTCGGGTCACTTTCAAATTGATTGTCCTCTCAACAAAGATAAGAAGAATTCGAGGAGGAATTTCAGGAATAAGAAATTCAGAAAGAGAATGGCACTTAAAGTGACATGGAATGACTCTTCAACTTCACAAAGTAAAGAAACAAAGGATTCAACATCAGACAACGAATCCTCATCAACATCAGATTCAGAAGAAAATCTAACAAATGTATGCTTTATGGAAAAATCCAGTGAGGTACACAAATCAAAATGGATAATGGACAATGGAGCATCCAACCACATGACTGGAGATATACGATTACTTATAGAAATAACAAAGACCAAGATCGGACAAGTTACCTTTGGAAATAAAAGCAAAACAAATATCCTTTTGGTCTAGCAAGGTTCAGGTAACTGAGAAATGCTTTATAAATGATGTCTTATTAGTGGAAAACTTAGGTTTTAATTTATTGAGTGTTCCTGTTTTAATGAAGATTTACAGAGTAATTTTTGAAAAAGATTCTTGTAAAATTATGGACATGTCTACAAACAAAATTTTATTCACTGCATACAAGAAAGAATCTGTTTGTATTCTAAATTTACCTTCTGATATTATTAAAGACAATGCTTGCTTAATTGTAAAATCGGATGAAGTCATTTTATGGCATAGAAGGCTAGGACACTCAAACTTAAAATTATTACAAAAGCTGTCTAAAAAGAATCTAGTTAGAGGTTTACCTAGTATTAAGTACTTGAAAGAGTTTATGTGTGATGCATGTCAACTAGGTAAATTACATAAAACATCCTTTAAAAGCTTAAATGAAATAACAAGCAAAAGAGTATTAGAACTAGTGCATATGGATTTATTTGAACCTACTAGAACAACTAGTCTAGGAGGTAAACATTATGCTTTTGTACTAGTTGATGACTATTCTAGATTCACTTGGGTCTATTTTCTAGCTAATAAAATTGAAGTTTTTGAAATATTTAAGATATTCTGTAATAAAGTTCAGAATGAGAAAAATGTTAAAATTCAAAAACTTAGGAGTGATCATGGTACAGAATTTGATAATGATCAAATGGACACCTTTTGTGAAGAATTAGGCATAGATCATAGGTACTCATTTCCAAGATCTCCTTCACAAAATGGGATAGTAGAACGTAAAAACAGATCACTTCAGGAAATGTCCAGAACCATGTTAAATAAGAATAAGTTACCCCTATTTCTCTAAGCAGAAGTAGTTCATACAGCATGCTATGCTATAAATAGAGTACATCTAAGACCAATTTTAGATAAAACTCCTTATGAAATATGGTATAATAGGGTTCCCAAAATAAGTTATTTAAAACCCTTTGGCTGTAAGTGTTTTATTTTAAACACTAAGGAACGAAGAGACAAATTTAAAGCCAAATCGGATGAAGTTATTTTTGTTGGTTATTCCATTAGAAGTAAAGCATATAGAGTTTATAATAAATCAACAAAAACCATTGAGGAAACCCTGCATGTGAAATTTCATGAAAATTCTCATTTGGATTTAAGACATGCTGAAAACTTTGATTCAGAAATTCTCCCAGAAATAGTACCAAATGATGTTGACAAAGAAATTGAGAGATTATCTGACGGAATATTAAATCTAAGTTTGAATGATGAAAATTTAGAAGAAAATAATGTCATACCTATAGAAAATGTGGAACAACATAGAATTTGGCATTATGCTTCATCTCATCCTATTGATCAGATAATAGACAATCCTAATCAAGGAGTTAGGACTCGGTCATCAGTAGTCAACATCTGTTGTGCTTATTCATTTGTTTCTTTGCTAGAACCTAAGAAAATTGAAGATGCCTTAGAAGATGAATTTTGGTATTTAGCTATGCAAGATGAGCTAAATCAATTTATAAGAAATGAGGTATGAGATCTAGTTTCACCACCTGAAAATCAGTCCATAATAGGAACAAGGTGGGTATTTAGAAACAAAGTAGATTAAGATGGACATATAGTTAAAAATAAAGCTAGATTAGTTGCTTAATGTTACAAGCAAGAGGAAGGAATTGACTATGATGAAATATTTGCTCTTGTTGCTAGACTAAAATCAATACAAATTTTGTTAGCTTATGCTTGTTAAATGGATTTCAAATTATATCAAATGTATATTAAGACTGCTTTTTTAAATGGATATATAAAAGAAGAAGTGTATGTAAAACAACCTCCAGGTTTTGAAGATTCAAAACATCCTAAGTATGTTTACAAGCTTAAGAAGGCACTATATGGCCTTAAACAAGCTCTTAGGTCTTGGTATAAAAGATTATCTAAATTTCTTATGGAAAAAGGGTATTCTACGGGAAAGGCAAATCACACTCTTTTTATCAAGAAGATCGAAAAAGATATACTAGTAGTTCAAATCTATGTAGATGACATCATATTTGGAGCAACAAATGATAAATTAGTTGAGTCCTTTTCGAAAGACATGACTAATCAATCTGAAATAAGTATGATGGGTGAACTATCATTTTTCCTAGGCTTACAAATTAAGCAATTAGATCAGGGTACTTTTATTTCACAAGAAAAATATACTCAAGATTTACTAAAGAGATTTGGTTTAGACAACACTAAAACAAAGAATACACCAATGAGTACTATCACCTAGTTGGATAAAGATGACTCTGGAAAAACTGTAGATGTAAAACAATATAGAAGTATGATTGGTTCATTACTTTATTTAACAGCTAGCCGACCAGATATTATGTTTAGTGTGTGTACTTGTGCTAGATATCAATCTAATCCTAAGGAATCACACCTACTTGCTGTTAAACGAATTTTTAAATATCTATTAGGAACCATCAATTTCGGACTGTTTTACTTTAAACACAGTTCTTTAAACTTAGTAGGTTATAGTGATGCTGATTTCGTAGGATGTAAGTCTGAAAGAAAAAGCACCAGTGGCACTTGTCAATTGTTAGGTAATTCTTTAGTGTCATGGTTCAACAAAAAGCAAAATTGTGTAGCATTATCTACAACTGAAGCCGAATATATAGCTGCTGCACTTTGCTGTGCTCAAATCCTGTGGATCAGACAAACCTTAAAAGATTTTAATTTAGACTATGAACCAACTAAGATTTTCTGTGATAGTAGTTCTGTAATAAGTTTATCTAAAAATCTTGTGTTACATTCACAAGCAAAACATATAGAAGTGCGACATCATTTTCTAAGGGATAATGTTATAAAAGGAAAAATAGTATTAAATTTTGTTCCTACCACAGAACAATTAGCAGATCTATTTACAAAACCCTTAGATGAAAATACTTTCTCAAAATTACGATTAGAACTTGGTATCTATAGGTTATCTGATATTTAAATGGTCATGTTCATTGTATTTTAGTTTGCTATAAGGTAGTTTTAGAATTTAATGTCTTTATCATTAAAAAAAAAACAAAACAAAATATCTATTTTCGAATTATAGTTTTCTGGTAGTTAAGAATTTATGAAATTCTGATTTTTATTGAAGTCAATTTATTTAAGAAAAATTCAGAAAAGATTACTTAAGAACAGTTAAATTGATTCAATATGAGTGCCAACTATATTTTTGTTACTTATGTCTATGCTATTATAGATATTTTAATAGGAAAATACATAGAAAGTATGTACTTTTTATTAAAGGAAAGTTATTAACATTCTGTTAGAAAAATTAAGTCTTGCAGTTGCCTCTAATTTAATTTACTGTTTTGTTTTATTTTTTATTAGTTTTTTGTCTGTAATTACTTGAGTAATTAAGTCCGTTGAGGGATCTTAAACCCTAGTCACTTAAACCAAGTAGTTTGGGATGTGTTGATTGAAAACTCATTTTGCAAGTAATTCAGATTATATTTAAAAAAAAAAAATTTATTACCTATTCTCACTTGTCATTGAGTAACTGGTTATCTTTCCCCTAAGCAAGGGATTGTGATCACGTGAAAAGATGATATTGTGGGAAGTAATACATAAAATATATATATGAATATAAACAAAAAAAAAGGGGCAATGTACTCAAGCTTAATTTATCTTTCAATGTGTTATAACAATCCTACCATAATCTGTGCATATAATCCTTGTTTTTTTTATTTATTATCTACTCTTTACACATAATGTACAATATTTATTGTCTTAAGTTTGTGTACTCATTATTGAATTCTTTTAAAGTTTTGAAGGTATATCTCTATGAATTATCTTTTGTAAACTGAATAAGATAAAAGCCAGAAAGTCTAAATTGTTAACTCTACTACTTATTTCTGTATTTAATTCAAATTAAATTAAGAAAAAGAGAGACTCAAATCTATTTAAGGCTTAGCATCCTCTTTAAGTAAGCTATTTGACCTTTTAAAGCCAAATCTACTTAGGGCTTGGCAACCCACATTAAGTACGCCATAGATTCTTTACACTACATTTATGTAGGGGGAGCAATTTCTCATATAATATTTCATCTCTTATGAACTATTATATGTTTTCATGAAAGAATCTGCATAAATTTCAGGAAATACACTTTAATACAGTACATTTCTGAACTATCGGTGACTTATAGGTTTTTTAATTCTTAAGTATCTGAATTCTCTATTGTTTCGGCAACTTATATTGCAAGTATCAAACAGTTGTGTTTTAAAACGTTCAATAGACTATCTTATTATTTCCTGAAGTACACGTGTCAAAACCGTAATGCATGACTTAAGTGGATTTTCGGTAAGTTATCTATAACTCTCCGAAATGCGTTTGGGCATCGGAAAGTTAGATTTGTAACTATCCGAAACATCTCTTTATTATAAAACTACTTAAGTACATGTGTCGTGATCTGGAAGATTGACTTAAGTTATCTTTCGGAAGGTTATCTGTAACTCTCCGAAATGCACCTGAGCATCGGATAGTTAGGTTTATAAGTCTCTAAAACTTTCTAAATACCTTAAGTTCAAATTGTGCACATGTTGAATTTCACTGCTTTACAATGTCTCAATTGAAAACTCGAACAGTTATGTTTAACTCTTCGACTTTTCACACCTATTCCTTTGAGAAACTCGAACAGTTATCATAAGTTTTCGAGTTTTCTCACTTTTCACTTAGCCTGAAGTTATTTTCTTTATACAAACAGTTATGCTAAGTATTTTGCAATTGTTGGTTGTAAAACTTGTATAGTTATTGCAAGCACTCGAGTTATTTATCGATAACAGATCTTATATTTATGATTTCAATGATTGAATCCATTTATACACTCGAAGAGTTATAAATGTTTTACTAACAACCTTTCATGTTTCTACCTTGGTAAAACCCTAGCTTCACAATCTTTACTTCCACTAAGTTCTACAGTGCAAAGCGAAGATTAATTGACAATGTCAGAATGTGGAAGAGGACGTTGTAGAATGACAAAAGTGCAGAAAAGAGAGCTAGAAATTCAGAAAATACAAAGTGAAATCAATGATATCTACTCCAGGTACACCTTTTCAAACGAAGTACTACATGAAATAAGAAAAGCTATTCAAGATGAGAGAAATTTCTATTGGAAATTTATTCGCAATTATGCTAAAACACAGTTTAGACTAAAACATACTGAACATTCCGCATTACATTTATGGAAAAGAAATTTACAACCTAACCCTGCGGTTGTAAGTTCTAGACATGTACTAGAGACATTGGTACAGTCTATCACTTATTATGGAAAGAAGTGGGGACCAATGATCAAAAATGCAAATAGGGAATTACAATCCTTGTATTCCCAACATTATTTTACCCCAACTGTTTTAGATGATATTAAACTGTATATAGATGAACATAAAACTGTCATTAGCAAAATGGGCCTTCGAAGTGAAGGACAAAGAGTTTATCAACTCAAAATGGTAGAGGTGGAGAGCTTAAAACTCAATAGTTCATTATTACCACCTAGGCATCATGGTGAAGGACCATCAAGACCCTAGGTGCCTTTAATAGGAGAAATTAAGACAATTTTAGAACCTCCTGAACAGCTTGAAACACTACAGATATATAGTTGGAAAAAGAAAAAAACAATTGAATATTTTGGACTAACTACAAGTGTACAAGGAATATTACAGCAAAAAGAAGAATCAGTGACAAATGGAAAACTATGCTCCATTGTAGAAGCTGGATAGACATTTTTGTCAGGAATCCTAGTAGATGTGACAAATATTGGCTTACAAACATATACTCTAAGGTATTGTGTCACATTAGTGTATAATGTATCTTTTAAGACAATGAACAGTTTTTTACACAATGCTACAAGCACACATTCTTTTCCTACGGAAAAAGAGAATGTAGGAAATTTTGATGATACATATACAGATGATATTCAATTTGATGATATTTTTGATAACATAGACACTAAGTTTATGAATTTTGAAGATATTTCATCTGAAAAGGAATGTACAGATATTCTTCCTTTTACTATATCTCGAACAGAGACTTTTGAATTTTAGTACAGTTGCTTATATTACACTTTACATATATGGTTATGTTTGTTACAGTATATAGTATACTTGTTGATAAATGTCTATAATCAACAACATACACAGTTACAAATAGAATATGATACTACCAATGTCTCACATATACAAATTTCAGAAATACAGGATGATTCTATTCCACAGACAGATATAGAACATTCTTTTGATACAAAGATAGTTAAATAGATCAAATATAGATATACATGTTGCTGATATACAAATTGCTATAGAGACTGTTGTTACTGAAATGTTTCTAGAAGAACAAACAAAAGAAATTTAGTAGATTATTGATACGACAATAACAGATATTTCAGACATTTATACTAGTTTTGATGGCAATTCCACTAGTTCTGAAATATCTGAAAATATAGATGCTGTTGATAATATTGAAACAAGTCCCAAATCAGAACATCATGATAGGAAAATACCTAATCCTGAACAGAGCTTAGATGAAAATACACTATTATGGTTCAGAAATAATTCCTGTTATGACAAATTTTAGACATATAAAACTTTTACAATTTTATATTCAAGACCAGTTAAGTTTGAAGGGATGGCACACATACGAGAACTGTTTGAATTTCAAGGCTTGTTAACTCTACTTCCACAACAGCCAGGTCATCTTGCTATACCTGAACTTATCAATTGTTTTTACTCAAACTTAACAGTGGAAGAAGGTATTCCTGTTTCTAATATACAAGACAATGACATATATTTAACTCCATATTTACTTTATCAGGTACTTGGTTTGAAAAATGAAGGAGTTAAATTATTAGAAAGAAAATAGGTTTATCGATTGGGATGAGACATTACAAGTTTAGCCAAAGATCCAACTACCAACAAACCATTGAGATTACTAAATGACTTAAATGGCCAAGCACGTTTTATTACAAAAATATTGCATGCTACATTGTTTCAGAGGTTTGGTCATGGGGCAAAAGTTGGCAGATGTTGTCTTTATACTACATACGCATTAATAAACCATATACAGGTGAACTGGTATGATATTTTTGTTTCTCATATCTTACATTTGCAGAGTAAATTATTTTATGGTGATACGATTTTGAGAATTATGGCAAGTCAAACAGATATTACACCTTGGCCACAGAAAAGATTAAAGTCAAGATCTTTCTCTGCAAAGGAACTCCAAAAATACCAGGACGCAGATACACCTGTCCTCAAACAACAACAACAAGATCGGCAAACACAGTCACAACCACAACAGCAACAATCCACACAATTTATAGAAACACAGCAACATATAGATATACAACAAGATATACATACAGATATATAACAATGTATACATACAGAAATACATACAGGTATAGATATAGACATACATACTAAATTTTTATAGCAACCATCACAAGTTTCTCAAAATGATTTAGATAAAGCATTACTTGATCAGATAAACAGAGTTAGTATAGAAATTGCAAAGAAAATTTTAGATACTCTTATTGATATTTTTTGAAGACAAAGAGGCTTGTGATTATACAAATTATGTATTACATGATTTATTTTTTGTAATTTGTAACCAAAACTATTATGTAAACTGTTTACTGATTTTAATGTTACGTGATTATTTTTCATAGTTTATGATATTAAACAGTTTATGCTTAATCCATAAATCCTATGTATGTTTGAAACTATCATTTTGATTAATATATACTTAGTAAGATTTCCTTCCTTACATTTAACTTGCTTAACTTCCTAAAAGGGGAGAAACTAGTTTACTTTTTTATAATGCCAAAAAGGGGGAGATATAAATTATGTGACTTATTAGGTTTTGACATCATCAAAAAGGGGGAGATTGCTAGGTATTTAATTTTGATGATATATGCTTTATTATCGTATTTCAATAAGTCTACATAATATTCTCTAAGTATATTTCTCTAAGTATAATAGTTAATAGATTATCGAAAAGTTTCATTTATATGTCGAATAAATTAAAGATTTTTGAAGAGTTAGATTTGCAATAGTTAAACTTTCGGATAGTTAACGTTTCAGATAGTTAAACTTTCAGATAGTTAACGTTTCATTTTTGTCGAATACTTTATGTTAAAAACTCGTATAGTTGAGGTTATCTACACGTGTGTTTTTAATGTTTTAAGTTGTCACGTGTTTTCCATGTGCGTTCGGTAATGAAAAATCAAATAGTTAGATAACTGTTCGAGTTTTTATACGCATGGATAGATAACTGTTTGAGTTTTATAAAAGGACTAATGAACAGATAAGTTTCTTTGTTTAGTCACGAGTTTTGCAGGTGCAAAAACTCGAAGAGTTAAAGGATAAGTGTTTGACTTTTTACAAGACTTAAAGGATAACTGTTCGACTAAATTGAAGACTTAGAAGATATTCTACAAGACTCCAGGAAGATAAAGCTTCGATGAATCTACGAAGTGGAGATCGTGGAAATTCAAATTGTTAGTGGAGAAAGTGGAAATTAAAATAGAAAGTAATTTGGATTAAAGAGAAAATTAGTACGTGGATTATGGATTATGGATTGTGGATCAAGTGGATGAACATGCTAAACGTGAAAGACAACAGAGTTCGACTATTAATTGAGAGTACGAGCTACATTACAATAGAGGATCCCAATCTCAAAAACCAAGTTTGAATATTCAATCCAGATTCCTAACTAAAAAGTTAAGTTTGAATATTCATATTCTGAAAAATTCTCCAACATTAGAAGAAGTTCGAAATTCCAAGCAATTTCAGAAAAGGAGTTGCAAACGTAAGAAGTCTGGAAATTCGACAATTGGAGAAGAAGAGATACAAAAGCTGAGTAAAGACAAAGAAAGATCAGGTTTTATACAATTCGAAATTAGTTTTCAATAAGAACTTTATTGTTATATTCAAATTGTATATCGAACATTTCTGTATCAAAACCGTCAAGAAGGGAATTGAGCTGAAAAGATATTATAAATTTTGTCTTGAAAGAAAAGAATAGAATTTTAATTACGAGTGTTTTGTGCTCTTGTTTTATTCGCTAGTATTTAATTACTAAAGACACAATTCACCCCCCCTCTTGTAATACAAACGATCCTACACTTGGAGGTGAAGCTTGTGCTTGCAAGGAGACCATCCATTGATGCTATTCACCATTCCAAGGGCTAAGAAGAAAACGTTAAGGCTTGGAGGTGAGGTAGCTACAAAGTTCTATTGATTTCAAAGCTCTAGAGAAGAAGAGAAGAAGCTCCTAAGGTAGTGACAACCCTTAGAGTTTATTATTTTCTTGTATAGAAGGAAGAATTGATGAGAAATGGTGGTGAACATCTCAATTATATGTCTTTTTAGCTAGATAGAGTTCCAATGAATGTATATGAATGTTTAATTCTTCTTTTCACCTTCTAAATTGCATCCTCTATTCACGTGTATTGTTGGGGCTATTGGTGAGGCTTTCACAAGAGTGAATGACACCTGTTCAAGCTTTAATTTTGCCCATTTTTAATGAGTTTTATAAGTGATTTTGCATGATATTATATATCTATGGTGGATAAATGATATTAATTATGGGTAATATAAGTCTTGAAATATAGTGCAATATAGAAATTTAATTAACAAGTGCATCCCCCATTGGATATAATTTTACATGGAACACATTGATTTATTTTGCATGTCCTATGTTGGCTAACATCTCTTGGAGTTCAATTTCCATTAATTATAGGTAACACACATGTGGAAGGAGCTTATTGCAAAAGACAAAAAGAAGATGTGAATAATCAAAGTTGGTGGACTAAACTTTAAAGAAGTGGACATGCCAACACCTCATTGGCTCCCTTAGATCTATGGATTTTCATTGGAGGGTGATACACTCGATGCATGAAAAGTTGGGAGCACGCGAGAGAAGCACATGCGAGAGACGTACGCGCGGAAGACGTATGCGCGACCGAGAATCCATTCGCTGGGTGAGATCCGCCTAGTGGAGAGAATTATTTAAAGCCGGAAGAAATAATTGCGGGACCGAGAGACGCGACCGAGAAAAAATACATGACCGAGAGTTCGGCAGCTGGAAGGACAACGCACGCGAGAGGTGGAGATGCGGTTGAGCATCCGAGCATCCTTGTGGGAGTGAAAGCTCTTCCCAAACTCCCTAGTAAAGCTCCATTGTGCAACTTCCTCTATTACAGATTTTCAAAGCTCACCAAGGTAGTGACAGCCCTTGGAAAGTTTGTTTTCTGGTAGTAGAGGAAGGCTAGAAGAGTTTGGTAGAGATACATTTCTTGTTTATGATGTCTTAGTAGGATTAAATGTGTGTTCAAGTTTAATTACTGCATTGTTCTCTTAATTTCAGTTTACATTCACTTGATTTGTTGGGACTATACATAGGGCTTTCACAAGAGTGGTCGACACCTATGTATGGTATACTTGGCACATATGAATGTGAAGTGTTGATTCAAGGAGAAGAAGAGGAGTATAAGAACTTGGAAGTATATTGTGTTGAATTTCTTCTTAATGAAGAACCTCTCATTTACCTCAGTTGTTAATTTTAATTTTAGTAGTTAGCTGAATTTGTTATATCTTATATTGATCACATTTTGTCCAAATCAATCTCCAAAAACAATTTCTAATGCAACTAGTATAGTATAGTTTAGTTAGATTAGCAAATAGCAAAGTTGCATGCATTTAATATAAATTAGAATAGAGTAGCATAGCCTATTGAATCTTCGTATTTTATTTTTCTTTCCTCAATTTTTATGCATTGATATAACTTCTAAAATCACGTGGAACTTGTGTGCATGTTATAATTGAATGAGTTGATAGATTTTCAAGTAAAGAAATTGATTCACATCACCATTTTCCACTACACATTGCCTTGAAACTGCATGATTTGTGAGCTTATGTTAATTTTGATTATTCTACATTCACATGTCATTAATTTACTGAAGTATACCTAAGAGCTTGAAGAACAAGTTGAGTAATAGTTGATTAAGTCATAAACACAATCCTTGTGGAAGAATGACTTGTATTTGCCATGTACACCAAAAGAACTATGCACTTGCAGTAAAGCTTGAGCTAAAAATATAACTCAACAACACCCATCAATGGTGGCTTGGCGCATTTGAGTAGGTGTGAATTGAAAGAAGAAGAAAATAAGTGTTGATGTTCATTTGAATGAAGAACCTATCATTTATCTCTAGTTGTTAATTTTAATTTTAGTAGTTAATTGAGTTTATTATCTCTTATACTGATCACCTTTTATCCAAATCAACCCCAAAAAGAATTTCTAATGCAAGTAGTGTAGTATAGTTTTAGCTAGATTGGCAAATAGCATAGTTGCATGCACTTAGTATAAATTAGAATAGAGTAGTGTAGTGTATTGTTTCTTCATATTCTATTTTTTTTCTCTTGTTTTATTTGCATATATCTTGCATCTAAACTCACGTGGAATTGGTGTGGATTTCATACTTGAATGGCTTGATAGATTTACAAGTAAAAAATTGATTCACATCACCATTTTCCACTACACATTGCCTTGAAACTACATGATTTGTGAGCTTGTTATTTTTGATGATTCTACATTAGCATCTCATTAATTTACTGAAGTATAACTAAGAGCTTAAAGAGAAAAGTTGAGTAATAATTGATTAAGTCATAAACACAATCCTTGCAGAAGAATGACCTGTATTTGCCATGCACTTGTAGTAAAGTTTGAGCTAAAAATATAGCTCAATAATAAGCATGAAACGATTTTTCTAAGTGCAAACATAAGGTAAAAGGAAAATAAAGCACATAGGGATTTTAGGTGGTTCACCATTAACGGCTAGTCCACCCCCAAGGGATACTTGAGCTTCACTAATCTTTCAAAACTTACAAACACTTGCTTTAAGGTCAAAGCAAGAACCAACCAATCGAACTAAGCTTTCTAGTCATAGCTCCAACCAACCTATCTCTAAAGTTTTTAGTTGGTATACTTCAGTAACCATGGGCTTGAAGAAATCAGAGTTTATTTGCGTGGAGAGCTCTAGACTTGAGTTTGTCTTTATTGAAGATTTGATCTTGAAGATGTTCTACTATATATATGGAGCTTGGTGTATAGATTTGTATGTTCAAAAAACTATTTAACTCTCTTGTTTATTGTTTATATTTATAACATTCAGCATAATGATCATATTCATTTCTAACAGATGTATTGTACTGTACTTATTGAAATTGCAGGTCCATATATGGTAAGTTATCGTTTAGGAAGGTGTTTCAAGATAACCTTCCAATTTTCTTAAACTTTTGGATAGTTAGTTGTGTAACTTTCCGAAGGATGATCGTAACTCACTGAAAATTCACTTAAGTCCTTTTGTCATGTGAGATTTAAGTCATACACGTGAAGTGTCTTAAGTTCGGATGGTTATAATTGTTAGCTTACCAAAACTTTTCAACTTTCAAATATTTAACTATAGTAACCTCCCGATTCTTCTTCTAAGCTTCCAACTACTATTCTTTGGATTCTGCACGTGTGTATTTAAATAACTTAAGTTTCAGATAGTTAAATCTACAATCTTCCGAAACTTCTTGATTTTTCAGATAGTTAGCTTTCTTAACTTACTGAAAAATCCTTTAAGCATCTTTCTACTAATTTAATTTCTACACATGCATATTCTTCTGACTTAACTGTTCGGATAGTTATTCTAGATAACTTTTCGATTTGCTTGTATTTTTGGATAGTTAGTTGTCCTAACTCTCTAAAGAATTCATACCTTAAAACTAACAATCTGAAGACCTTATTTTCGGATAATTAACCTTGTAACTTTCTAAAGAGCTTGTTTGCTACCTTTAAGTGGTCTTTCAAATATTTAGGCTTTTAACCTTCCAAAAATCTACTACTTCCGGATACTTAGACTGATAACTGTCTGATCCTTCTAATTTCATTTGTCAACTTTGAATGATCTATTTGTGACTGACTTTAACTGCTATCTGTGAAATACAAAAGAATATTCCTCACATTGATTTTTGCATTATCAAAATCTAGAGGTCCTTTCACACACATGACCTTTTTACAAACAAAGCACTAACTCAATGAGTTGTCTTAACGTGCACTATACATGTTACAGAAATATAACTTTTAAAACATATCATGCTTTACAATAGAAACACACGTTAACTAAATGCTTAGTTAATTGAAAAGTTAGTATAACTTAATGACTAGTTATTTAACTTAGAATAATTTCAAATCCATTACAGATAAGTATTTATATCAGTAAACTTTTTGTATTAATTGATGTTCTTAATTTACTTTCACAAACAATAGTAAATGATTAAATATGATTACATTTATTTAGCATACATTATCAAAACATAATACTCAACAGTTCATTATTTACTGGTTTAATTTTGATGATGAAAAACTCGGTGCTTAGTATTAAACCAAATGTTTTTAGCACTTATAATATTTAAATTGAAATTGCATAACTATTTTATATTCAGTAAATCTTTGGAAGTAGGTTTTGGAAGGTTTCACTTCTACTTAAGTATACTATTGGAGAGTTACATTGGAAGTTACTGAAAATCTAGGTAAATCGGACAGTTTGATTTTCACTCTGTATGTTTAGAGAGTTCCCTTTGAAATTATCCGAAAACATTTAACTGTTGGTGAGTTTAAGTTTCTTCTATGTTCAAACTATTTTATCTCTAAGTATCTAAAATGTCTTTATTTTCAAAAAGTTTGATTTTATGTTCTAGACAGTTTGGCTTTTAATGTTTTAAATGTATTTCGTTTACTATTTCTAGAAAGACACATGTCATGATCTTAACACAACTTAAGTTGTCTTTTAGAAGGTTACGAATGAAACTATCCAAAATGCTTTAAGCATCAAAGAGTTACATTCTTCAAATATCTAAAACACTTTTTCACCATCGGATAGTTTGTTTTAAGGTTTTATGCTATTATTTATAGAAGGACACGTGTCTTTATTTAAACGCATAACTTAAGTGGTCCTTCAGAATATTTGTTCTAAACTATCCGAAATGTTTTTGAGTATCGAAAGGTTTTGACTCTATGTCTCTAATTTTTTGAAAACATCTGATGATTCTATTTTTAAGAGATATGATACTATTATTTGTTAACTTACTAGTTTAACAATATATCTTTTTGATTGTAAATCTAATTTAATGATGGTTGAGCATTACTTGAAATGGATTGATGCACAAGAAATCTAACTAATTCAGAGTCCTTTCCAGAAATAGAAATCTCAAAGGAAAATAGAAAAATAGTATTACAGATAACAAAAAAATTTACAGAACACATAGAAGGAGAAAAAGATTTTGACAATTCTACAAACCTTTGGATGACTCATTTGCAACAACCATTGAAGATTAAATCTTGCAAATTAATTTAGATTTTTTCTTGAGCTTCAGCAATCGAATTCTTCACAGGAGTTTTTCATTTCTATTGTGTGTTTTTGAATTAATTTGAGTCATAGACTCTTGAGCTTATATTGGTTTCTTAAAATTCTGAAAAAACCCTAGCTCACAAGGGTGTTGTGAGTATACCTTCATAAGGTCGGAGCTTTGGTGAAGAGAGTGAAGTATGATGCTTCACTTGTTCAAGATTGGAGTCTTGACTACACAAAGTTGGTGCTTTGTATAAGGTTGTTATTCAGCTTATAGAAACAACATTTGTAGGGTTATTATTTAGCTTGTGAAAAACAACATTTGTAAGATTGTTGCTTAGCTTACAAAAGCAACTTGATTTAGGTTTGTGCTACGCCTTAAAAGCACTTAGTGAATTCTCAAGGTTGTAGTCTTAATGAGTGGACTACCTAGTTTGGGGAACCATTATAAATTTCCTATGTCACTTTATTTCTACTTTGTGCTTACTATTTTCAAATCACTCTAATTAGGGTTCATTAGTGTCTTTTGCTTCAAAAATAAATTTAAAAGTAATTAAATTTACTAGGATACTATTCACCCCCCCTCTAGTATCATTCGATCTCATCATATAGAAAATAAATTATTGATACAATACGTGCTAATATTATGAAAGATATGTAGAACAATAGAGATATGTGATATATATTTTATGTTGTAACTATTATTGCAAATGACTCTATTTTTTATTATCTATGACAAATTTTGTTATTCTTTATCTTGCAAACAAATACAAAAAATATTGAATTCATCAAATTCAATATTTTCTAATTTGTGAATAAACATACATACTTTATATTTTATAAGTTTTCATCATTTTCTATTTTGTGTACAAATACATGTATTTCAAATTTCATCATTTTTTATTCTGTACACAAATATTCTAATTTTCTATTAATTTCTATCATTTTCCTTTTTATCATTTTTTATAATTTTTCATTATTTTCTTTTTATCATTTTTCAGATTCACAGGTTAATCACCCATTGATTACACATGTCTTACATGTAGGAATCACATCGGATTGACTTGAGGCCACGTGATTTGGACTCATGCCAGTGCCGAATATATTCCTCATGCATACCTAGAGTGTATACATATCTTACTTTGATGAGGCTATTGAATGTATCTAAGTACTAGTTACACATTTCATCTACACACAAGTATCATCTTTGTTTTTGTAGTTTACCTGAAAGGAATTAGGTGGCATTTACATTTTATCTTATCTCTTCCTTCTCTCTTGAGCATTTTATAAGAGAGAAAACAATTATCTTAACTCCTCTCTACATTTTTTTCCCATTTCCTTATTATCAGAGAGGAGTTCCCAGCAGTGACATTATATAATTTTTCTACTATCATTCTAATTTTATTTATAAGTACTTCGAGAGGTGTAAGTAATCGTATATATTTTATTATTAGATGACTATAAATGGATGATAAAATTTCACTGAAATTAAATAAATACTGATCCTTGATTTAAAAGTCTTAAAATTGAACACATTTCTATTAAATTTTAAGCTAGCATTGATCTTTTTCAAAAAATATAACAATAAATTTCAATATTTTTTTTTTTTAAAAAATAATATATTAATGAAAAAATAAGTCCACCCTCAATTGAATTAAACATCCGGACGAAAAGTCGTTTATATTACTTTCTGCTCTCTTCTCTACTTTTCTTTAATCTCAACTGATGTTATCCTTTTTCCATAGGAAGTGTGCATGTTGACGACTACCACGTATTCTGCGGGCGTGGATTGAGATTCGAAGGGCTTGTTTGTAGGCGTTTCGTAGAATCCGTCAAAAGCATGTTGCTTGTGAAAAAGAAAACAAGTAAACAAATCAAAGTTTTTGTAATGAGAGGCAAGGAACGCATTATAAAACGGATGAGAGTTTTCAACGAGGCTGATCGCGTTCTCCGACCGCCTTGCTTCTCCTTCTCGAGGTTGAGTTTTCCCTGATGGTGTTGCAGAGAAAGATGGCTGTAAGTAACCTCCTATGTTGGCTATTGCTTGCTCCATTAATTTAGATCCCAGGTCAGGCTCTTTCAATTGTCACAAGCAGTGATTATATAATTCTCTCCCGAAAGGGAAGATGAGTAGCCCTTATCGTTTGATGGTTGGTGTTTTTGTTGTTTCTTCACGGCGAACTGCATATATTGCTTATCCTTCTTTTGTTTTTCCATTCTTGAGTTTAATTGGGTATATAAGCTAGTCATCGATCAAGGTCTAGATAATTCATAAATATATATAAGCCATTACTTGATGGTAATCGGACGACAAGAAGAGATTTTGGGCTTGACTTCCTGGTCCTTGTTTTACTGACATGCTGATGAACGATGAAGATGCCGTTGACGACTGATCTCCCTGCAATCACATAGAACCTAAGTCATGGTGGGTGTTTGTCATGTCCCACAACCTTAAATATATCCTAAATCGTAAGTGACGAAAACTTTGTGACAGCGTTAATCTTGTTTTATTTGAGTGGAGTCGCTGCCACCTGAAATTAGCATGCTGAAACAAGAACGATTTGCTTAGGAAAGTAGATTTTCTATTTATTGAAATAAGATTGCGTATGATTAGTCTTTTTCCGCACTGCCATTCATGAAAATCCCGAAGCAGTAGATTTGTCCTTTTACGCCGTAGCAATGGAATGCTGGATATTTATTATTGACAATAACATTTGGAGGACATCATAAGCGTAATTGCAAATGTTAAGTTATTTAAGACTTCGAATCTTGGAAAATGTTATAATTATCAGAAAAACATTGGTAGGATTATATTTAGATTATTGATATTGATAATGTTTTTAATTGGACTTTATTCTTTTTTTCCTTTTAGACAAAAAAAAAAAAAAAAACACTAACTCCATCATCCATTGTTACTTGTTATTGTTTGCTACAATTCACATGAAAAATAAACATCGATAGTGGACCATCACCGAACTTCCACGAGGGAATTCATCCATTATTAATATTAAAGTTTAAGTCTCACATAAATGGTTGACACGATAGAAAGGATATTGGTTTTGGTGGGTTACAGTTGGGATCAATGTATAGTTTAACATTTGGACTTCTTTTCCTGTCACACTCATGCAGTTATATTTTACAACGACAAAATAGTAGGACTGGCAATCATATAAAACTCTAAAAAATGCCAATACAGTACAATTATAACATGGCAACTGCATAAAAAATCATTGAGAAAAAAAAAAAAAACGTTTAGAATTGTAGTTATAACTACTGCCATAATACTTTTCCCGGCTGTTGTCGTCGTTGATAGTTGAAGGCACGTTCCGTTGTTTCCATAGAAAATGTGCAAATGCTTGTCTGCACTTATAGAAAACTGAGCGCCATACACCTTGTCTTTTTCTTTTACTCACCTTGCCTGTAGATATATATGTCAACCACTTGAGCACTTGCTGTGTTAGGCATGACTTGTAGTAGCCAAGCACATTCCGTAGACTCAACCTACACGAGTCCTGGTCAACAATATAGTTTAATCATGCTAGCACAACTTGCAAAGGCAAACAAGAGAGGTGACCATCACTTTGCGATTAGCAATGAGAACGGATGCCTGACTGTTGAACAACGATGCCAACTTGTTAGACTTGGATGCTTATTGGCGTTAGAGCAGTGTTGGACACACATACTGTAAGATACCCGCAAGTTCCGACTCCTTGACTTTTTCAAGCTACCTTTGACTCGACAGCTGATCGTTGTCACCAATCGTCTTGCCCTCACGAAATGTCAAAACCCTAAAGGTTTGCATCGAACGAAAGATTTAAAACTGTGAAGTATGGAAGATGACAACTTGTGATCAACACATGAGGGAAGGGAAAAGTGAAAGCAAAAGAAGAAAGAAAAGAAGAAGAAAGGGGTAAAAAAAAGAAAATGGAAAAATAGAAAATGAAAACAAGATAAGAAGATTTTCGGATTTTTGAAAATTCAAATGGAAGGAAGGGGCCTCCTTCCAGATTTCTTTATTGTGACTCATGATTTTTAGATCACGACATTGAATGGAAAGTGAAAAAAAGGAAGGGCAAGAAGATTTCTAGATTTCTAGAAATTACAATTTGAAAATCCAGATTTTTGAAAATTACAATTTGAAAATCTAGATGGAGGAGGCTCCCTTGAAATTACAATTTGACCATGTTGATGCCCGCTCCAACCGTGTGGTATTTGCATCCACCAGTCCGCATGGCTCATAGCACTCAAATCACCACACTCATCCACACGACGGTACTTGCACGACTCGAAGATGCACTAGCGTAGCCAGGAGGCAACCCACTTGGTTGCGTTGACCAACTTACTAGGCATCAACCCCTCGCCCTAACGCTAATGACTCTACCTTCACCAGCCATGCTTTTACCACTTTGTGCTAAGCCAACATATAGACTGGAACTGTGTCGAGTTGACACAACACAGTTCGGTCGTGCACTAGCCCGATCAAACCGTGTAGGGTCAACCTGTTGTAATTCAGCCTAGTCTGTTTAACATCTATAGTTAGGAAGAAGGAAGGAAGCAGAGTGTTATGATGTGGCACCTAGATTAATGGTTTGCAGACATTTGTAGACATTTGATGATCCACAAATAGCTCCTTTAGATTCTATTCTCTGCTCTAGATGTTGGAGATGGCATGTGGTGGTCGTAGGATGGCCAAGATTGAAAATTACTTAAAAAAATAGTTTATAAAAATAGTCATCTAAGGCACTTGCCTTGTCTTCATCTTTCTTTCAAGCTATCTTCATCGTTATGTGGACAATAAGATGGTGAAGAGTAAAATCAAGGCTTAGCATGTCAATGATTTGACAAATACATTTGCCCAGTAGCAAAAATTCAAGTTCAAATTGAACATTAAGAAGTGCATTTTTGTGTTGCAAGTAGAGAGTTCCTTATCTTCATGAACTTAAGGGATAGAGGATATTCCTAGAAAGATAAAAACTATGAAGAAATGTGACCAACAACAACAACAGGTAAGGAGCTATGAAGCCTCACCGATAGAGTGACAACATTGAGAAGGTTCTTGTGGCCAGCAAATGTTAACCATTCTTCAACTTGCTAACGAGTCAATCAAAAGGAAAGTAGATTCCATTGGAGGTCAAAATTCAACCTTGCATTTGATAGGATAAATAAACACTAGACGAAACCACCACTCTTTGAAAAGCCTAAGTTGGGGTAGTTCCTAAGATCCACAAAGCATGCTTGAAGGCTACAATAGCTTCAGTAAGTATGTGAAAAGGTCACTAGATGCAGACATGGCAAATTGGAAAGGAGTGAGTGGGAGGGAAAATTGCCATGTAGCCTATTTCATGAAAATTAGGAAAATCTAATTGATGCATGTGTGTGTAAGACTACCAAACAACAAAGTCGATAAGATCGATGGTTTGATCGAATGAATGATAGGTAAGTGCCTAGGTATGCACTGAAGGTATTAGAAACTCTCACATGCCTAAATCACTCAATCTCTCTAGTCATATCTAAATCTATGTGATAAATGTGCAAAAGTGCATATGTGAATTTGTGTCCTAGTGTACTAAGTGTGTCCTAAGTGGGTGACTAATTAGTGTCCTAAACATGTGATTAGCATCCTAGGCATAATTAGTTCCCTAAGTGTAAGTAGTGGATATGAAAGGAGGAAGAGGAGATAGATTCATTGAGCCTAAAAGAGAGTGAGAACAAAGGAAGGGTTTCAAGGATAATAAGAAAAAGGAAAATAGATTGAGCTAAGCAAGCTCTCTTGAGAGTCAATTGGAAAAATCTCTTGAGAGAGTTTCCTAGCCTTCTTTACTTAGACCCAATGGTCAAAACCAATGGCTAAGAGGTACAAATAGTCACTAAAACAAATAGTCATTCTATTAGGCATTACATATCAATATAAACTAGTAGGAATGATAAACCAAAAGATGGTCTACAAAGTAGAATAAAACCAAAAGATCTCTGAATAGCATAGGTGAACATGGAACCTAGATCTTTGGTGATCTTGACAAGATTAAAGCTATCTCTGAAATTCACAAGAATACTTTCTAGGTGAAATCACCCAACTTGGTTACATGGGTATTCACCTAACCTTGGATGGTAAAACCTAGTGACAAATCCAATCTGGTAAGACATACCAAATTGGTCAAATGAGATAGAAAACATGTATGTGAGATTATATGAGAACAAAATTAGAAAATCATAGGTGAAAGTGATTATCCCATGTCCTAGGGTTTCTAGGCAAGGTCAATGTAGGGAAAACTTGCCTGGCATATTTGCTTGCCCAATTGGTCTTTCTTACTTGTATCTCATACTTCGCTAAGCTTGAATAATAAGAATTAATGATGAATCTAATTGAAGAAAGTGATTAATCACTTAAAATCTAAATTCTAGGCTAGTGTGTACATTTTCAAGCATGAAAGTATTGTTGAAAGACAAAAATTAGTGTGAATCATAGTTTGATGTGAGTTGACTATGAATTGGGTTTTAAAGAAACAAATATGTACTCAGCCTTCCCAATTCATATCATGGAAATTCTTCCTCTTTCTCTAAGAGGTTTCCTAGCTCTAAAACATAAACAAATCACAAATCAAATAAAAATTGAGGCCCATACACTAATTAGAAGCTATCGAGATTACACAAATTTTAAGTGTTGGTGGGCTCCAAATTTTCCTAATGAGCCATGAAAGGGTATGGTGGGTATTGGTTGGGTTTGTTCATGGGGCAAGCTAGTTGAGCACTGTCGAAGCATTATATGTTAGCTAGAGTTGCCATACAAGTGGAAATTAGTGCCTCAAAGATGTTTGGCATATGGGTTAGGTGGAGCCCATTACTTCATTGTTGCATAGATCCTTTCATGAAAGTATACGCTAATCCCACCTTTCAATTATCCTCCCTTGACTACCAATGTAGCATGAGAGTGGTTGCACTTGTTAGTTCCACCTCATGGTAGTTTTGATGATTACAAAACCTAATCAAGGAAAGGATGATAAAAAAGATCTTAGTAAGATGAATTAAGAAGCAGAAAGATCAAGAGAAATGAAAGCACAAGAATAAAGAACAAAGTGAAGTCTATTGGAGGGCAAGAATATTGGATCAAGTGCATCAAGAAAAGATAAATTATTTCATTTCTTTTCCTATTTACATAAGATTAATATAAGTAATTTTCCCTCATTGTTCTTAGTTCATAATGTATATATAGATTAGAGACATGCATCATCATAGAGACCATGGGCACTTAGTTTTGAGGAAAACATAGAATTGGTCAGCCACCCCTCAATGGTTAACTAAAATATCATGCTAATTCATAGTTAAATTGCATGCTTAAGTTGCATAAAATTATATTAATTAATGAGCATGAGTTAATTCATGCATATAGAGGTCTATTGAATTTTGGTCAACTATCTACTGCCGGTTAACTGAAATCATCTATAACTATATATCATGATTTGCATAAATATTATCAATTAATTATTCATGATCTAAGTCATAGTATAGAATATCATCAAGGAGTGGTCGATTCATTAGAGTCAATCTACCAACCCACCTTGTGTCATAATTCATGTTTATTTCATTATTTCACATAGTATGATTGATTTTGGGTCGGATAACTAATGATTTGCCCAACGAAAGCATTTGTTCAAGTAAGATCAATTAACCGTGCTATATAATCATGTTTGACATGATCAGCACATAGGTCAACCAATTTTCTCATCTTGCTTGCTCAAGCACCTTCTCACATAAGCTAGCATCATTGGAAGTGGAAGTACCTAACTTTTTTTAGTGACATCTAGGTCCTAGAATCACTCTAGATACTAATGATGAGCCTAAATGAGGACACCCAACTACCAAAACAATGTAATTGCAATAGGGAAGTGTGCGATAATGAAATAATAGGCCCCACCTAACCCATATGACAAGCATCTTTGATACACGAAGGTCTACTTTGTGTAGCAACTCTCTAGCCAACATATGATGTAGGGGAAATACAATTTGGGTATTATACATTTGAGGCCTCTAAACCATCTATTTGACTTGATTAGCAAGCTTGGGAAGTCAATCTCGATGCTCGGAAGATGTAGTTTGAGCTGGAGATCTCTTCTATGCTGTTAATACCTTGTCAACCCTCTTAGCCCCTAGCAAGTTCTTTATTAAATAACGATCTCTTCAAAAGATCTTTATTTTGACCCTCTACAAGTTCTCACACTTCAATGCAAAATATAAACAAAATCTAAGACTAACTCACCCAGCATCCCAAATAAAGGACCAATCTCCTCAACATTCCTAGGTCTCTTACATATTTATTTTGATGCCAAGTTAACATTGATTATGGTAATAGGCAGGAATGCAAATTAGCATCACACTGATTTAAATTCTTTTGATGAGTCAAGGTTTGCATGCTTTCCTTATGATTTTCACGTGTTACATGTGAATAAATAAAACATGTTGCTCAAGATTGATTTTTCAAATGCTTGTATTGTTATTTTTGTAGTGATATAGAGGAATTGAGATGGTAAGATAACATTGCCTTTAGACAAGCAAGGAAATGATTGGAGGTCATATGCACCATCTACACGAGTGAGAGCCTTATAAAGGTCTCCATGCTCAACACGTATTGCCAAAAGTGTGAATGGGATCTTGATATTTGTCATTCTATAGAGTCTATATAATAGTTCATGGAAATTTTGTCTATTTAATTGATGATAGTTCCAGTTAAACTCAAGCACGTTAGTGTAGAGACAAGAACCAATTGAATGTTGAGATTTGAGAACATGTTCAACTTGTGCCAAGCACAAGTACAATGATGCCCTTCGCTCCAGCATTAATCCAGAATGATTTCACAATAGGATTTTAAATAAGGTGGCTATGTGTTAGATATAGATTTACTTTAACTTTTAAATGCAACAAGTAAAAGAGGTGTACAGATATCATGGCTTAAAGGAAAATATTTTTATATTACATATATGTCTTGTTTATGGTGCTTTAGCAATCTGGACATATTCCAAAATACCCCAATGGAGAGTGGGATGAAGATGCTGCTTATACCCTTCAATTTCTTCGAGCAACAGATGAAAAGAGGTATCGAGGCGTCACAGGGAATTTACCAAGTGATCTTAAAAGAAAAAAGAAAGATGCCCACAATCCTCAGGCATTGCATGAGGGAGAGAGGAGAAAGAATGGCCATGGGACCACTCCTTGTAGGGGCACCAACAATGATGATGCTGTAGCTACTTGTAGACAAGTGAAGATTGATCAAGGAAAGAAGACAATTAAACATCCCAAACAAATCCATGTAACAGATGTAAGTTTAAGTTAAATATGTGTTGTGGCATTGCCCTTCCTCATTCAAATGAAGCATTATTCACTCATCATTGAGAAAATGTGAATTTTAAATTAGGGGTTCAAGACTGGCCTTGATGGAGTACAATTCAAAGATATTTATGAATCGGAAAAAGAAACTAGTACGAATTACACACTAGTTTTCCAGAGATTGCATGAGGATAAGACGGGTGCAGTAACACCAAATCAGGTGATCAATGGTAAAAAACCTAGGAAAAATGCTTCTACATCAAAGGTTAGCATCATCTTTACATTCCAGTCTTATTTCATTTCTTAACTTGATCTTTACTCTTTTCCATCGTTATATTCTTTTGTAGTGCTCAAAATGTGTTATTCTTTAATGTCTTCGTGAAAGAAGTTTGACATGAAAAGTATATTAGTGTTCCAGACAGGAAGGAAAGAAAAATTAGTGTTATCTCACTACTAGTCATGTTATTGAAGTTGCTTGAACTCGATAAAGTGTGGTATGCTATGCTAAGAAGATTACAGATACATATGTATTGCAAATATGCTTTTGAGTTTAAGAGAACAATACTTGTTAGTGATTTTGAATCCCTTGGTACGTTTTGTCATGAGTTCCCCATGGTTGCTAGAACATTTGATAGCTCCAACAAGCACCTTAGGGTGATGATGTTCATGTATTCACCATGTGGAATGACTAGACACTATGCCACATGGCATCATGTTTGTGCCCTTAAATGTTTAGCAATAAAGGAAATCCCACCATTATAAATAGCAGAATTCCCAAAGTATTATTCTTTCCAATCTCAAATAATTCAAATAAATTTAATCTTCCAAAGACATTAAAAACCTAAGTATCAAATGTTCTTTAGCCATCTACACAACATAGTGTTAGGAATTTTTGTTAACTATTATATTTTGATGAAGTATGCAAAATGTAAGTAATCATATTTAATCAATTACTACTGTTTGTGAAAGTAAATTAAGAACATTAATTAATATAGAAAAATTTTAATGATATATACTTGTCTATAATGAATATGAAATTATGCTAAGATAAATAACTAATTGTTAAGTTATACTAATTTTTCATTTAGCTAAATGTTAAGTTAACGTGTATTTTTATTATAAAGTATGATATGCTTTAATATTATAATTTTGTATCATGTACAATGCACATTAAGAGAACTCGTTGAGTTAGTATTTTTTTTGTAAAAATGTCACGTGAGAACTCATTAAGTTATATGCTTAAAGGTTAAAATAGGTCACATAAGAATTCGTTGAGTTAATGAACAAAATGTTAAGTTTCATAAATGAACTTGTTAAGTTAGTATTATGCACATGATGAATGTTATATTGTATCACGTGAGTTGCACATGTTTAACTCGTTAAGTTAACATAACTGCACGTGTTGAATTGTTATATTGAATACTAATGTAATGCGTTAAGTTAGCATTATAATTTAAAGTTATTATTCTTGCACGTGATAAATACATTATTGTTTAAACATTTGTATTAGTTAGTTGAGTTAACTAACACCACGAAGTTGGTTCATTAAGTTAACGTAACACCATGAATATAATTCGTTGAATTAGCAACTTACACAATAGAGCATGTCACGTGAATGGCACATGTTGAACTTGTTAAGTTAGATGTGTTGAGTTATAAGTCTATTTGTTTTACATTTTTAGTTAGTATTAACACATCTTTTTATTAAATTTGATGAAAAATTTTAGACGAGAAAGTTATTTTACAGGAAATTTTTCAAAGGATATAGGATTGATGATTTAAAAAAATTCAAAAAGAAAACGTGAACTAAAATGTGTGTATTTTGAAATTTGAATTTAAAAGTAAAATAGAAGATGTGTAGAGTGGAGGTTGATTGTAGACGAACGTGGAGGATATACATGAAATGAAAATAAAGTATAAAAGACATAGAATTCTCATTAATCAAATTATCTTAGTACACTTAAAGAAATATACTTTCAACGATCAACACCTCTTAAGAGAAAAACTCTCTGAAGGAAGCAACTTTAGTGAAGAATAGAAAGTCAGATATTTGTCACTAAAGATTTGTAGAAGAAAAAGAAAAATATCAAATACGGAGAAATGTTTTAAATTCTATAAATTAATTTTCTCTATTTATAATTATGAAATTGATTAGATGAAATATTATATTGATATATCATTGTATCTATAATTACTGAAGATAATTGAATTGTATATTGTAATTGAAACTTTGAAAAAAATGATTTGAATAAAATAATGTCTTAACTTTTAATTTTAAAGTTTTAATTACAATTGAAAATATTGAAAAAGATAATTGACCATTCTCTTATGTAATCATACGATTTTATAATTTTTCTCCTATAGTCTTTGTTCTAACCTTTAGTTTGATCTTCTTTTTGGTGACTATCTAGAGCACGAGACAATTTTGGAGTAAGCATCACCTATGGTGACAATTTCGTCCCAATGGCTTTTTCGTTAACGTGTAGTTGTTCACTTAATCGAGAAACCATCATGTAGCCTCTAAGACGGTAGGTCAGCCCTATTCTTTTATAGAACACCGATACTTAGATCTTATTTGTGTATTTTTTTTGTCAAAAAATAAAAAGACACATTATTTTAAAAAAAAATTTAAAAATTATTATATTTGAAGTAGATTATTTTAAAATTAATTTTTATAAATAAATTATATAACAAAATAAAATTTCATAAAAGAAAGATGTGAGATTATAAATAAAAAAGGCTAGAATGGAATTTCTGATCTTTCGATCGAAAATTTCAAATAATGTTAAGCTCACAATCATTTCTAAACACTAATATACTGAAAATACATTAATCTCAGTTTTCCCACAAAAACCACCAAATTTCCCTTTTCTTCTTCCTTCTACCGACTTTCGAAACCCAACTGAACACAACAAAATTCACAAAACATCGACCTCCCTTCTACATCTCTCCCTCCTCCACACGCGGCCAGACCTTACTAAAGACAATTAGCAGACAACCCTCATGCGCAACTTCTCAACTAGACGAACTAAGCTTACCTCACTCGAGAGCTTGCCAGTCTATCGCTCACACGTGTTGTTGACGACTGTTGCAATCTAATCTGTATGCACTCCTTGGTCAATGACAGGTAATTCGATGGACAAAGCTCCCCTACGCATGACATAGAGACATTGTCCTTGTACTGGCAATAGATGTCGTCGAACGAAGGGGGCATCGAGTTTAGTGGAAGAAGAAGGCTATCGAGAAGGGCACTGAGTGGAAGAAGACTAAAATCGTGAAGGGGAAAAATCTCGAGGAAGGGAGATGGGGCATTATTTTCATGAGTAGCTTATATACGAGGGAAATGATGGAAAATGATTTTCCATTATCTTTTCCTAAATAAACATATGACATAGTGGATATTATTTCTCTCTTTCATTTCCTGTACGCACAAACCTCACGTTGGTATCTAAGTTCAAGATGCATCCCAAAGTGTTACCATGTAATGTAGGGACATCTAAAGCGGTTAACAAAAAAGAAAGACAAAGAAGAGGAAAGTTCTCCCTCCTTATTGATTCATTTGCTTAGAAAATTCAAAATCAAGACACTTATGTGAGGGTTTGTACAATCAAGCGACGAAGAGAAATAAAGGGAAAGAAAATGATAGGAAAAAATTTTCTCTTATTTTTTATGTTTGTGCTCTTAGAAACAAGGAAAGATAATTTTCCATCATCTCCTCTCGTATCAAAGAAAATGTCTTTCATCATTTTCTACCTCAGCCTCTTAGAAATGATGGATAACAATATTGACTTGTAATATAATGTATTTTATCTTTATCTTTTGGTGTAGTTAATTTAAATTCATGTTTGTTAACTAAAAAAAATAATACATATTTTTAACATAGAAGGATCAAATATATAAATATGAAACTATTACATAAATTATCTAATAAAAATTTAATAAGAAGTTTACTAAAGATTAAATACTCAAAGGATTTCATGTGTGATGCATGTGAGTTAGGTAAATTTCATAGAATTCAGCCTGTGAACTGTTGAGCTATATTTTTAGCTCAAGCTTTACTGCAAGTGCACAGCTCTTTTGGTGTACATGGCAAATACAGGTCATTCTTCCACAAGGATTGTGTTTATGACTTAATCAACTATTACTCAACTTGTTCTTCAAGCTCTTAGGTATACTTTAGTAAATTAATGACATGTGAATGTAGAATAATCAAAGTTAACACAAGCTCACAAATCATGCAATTTCAAGGCAATGTGTAGTGGAAAATGGTGATGTGAATCAATTTATTTACTTGTAAATCTATCAACTCATTCAATTATAACATGCACACAAGTTCCACGTGATTTCAGAAGTGATATCAATGCATCAATATTAAGGAAAGAAAAATAAAACAACAAGGTTCAATAGACTATACTACTCTATTCTAATTTATACTAAATGCATGCAACTATGCTATTTGCTAATCTAGCTAAACTATACTATACTACTTGCATTAGAAATTCTTTTTGGAGATTGATTTGGACAAAATGTGATCAATATAAGGTATAACAAATTCAGCTAACTACTGAAATTAAAATTAACAACTAAGGTAAATGAGAGGTTCTTCATTAAGAAGAAATTCAACACAATATACTTCCAAATTCTTATACTCCTCTTCTTCTCCTTGAATCAACACTTCACATTCATATGTGCCAAGTATACCATACATAGGTGTCGACCACTCTTGTGAAAGCCCTATGTATGGTCCCAACAAATCAAATGAATGTAAACTGAAATTAAGAGAACAATGCAGTAATTAAACTTGAACACTCATTTAATCCTACTAGAGATTACTTTTACATTTCACCTTTTGCCCATTTTCATGATCATATAAAAACAAAAATACCAAAAACAACTTATCTGTGTTTATAGTTAGTATTTGAGTGTTGTAGTGTTTGTTTTGTATTGTGATTATTGTTATCATTGTCAGTGTTTGGAATGTTTCATGTTTGTTTAAATTTAGAAAATAGAAAATAGTTTTACAATTATTGAAATGAAATTGTTCCTGATACTCAAAGATTTTAATGGTTACTGTTTGAAATATTTGAATGTTAGTGTTGCTGAATGATAAATTTAATATTAACTAGCATTAAAGAGCTTAATTGATGTTATTTACAATCTGTAGAACCGCTCAATGGTTGACCGAATTCTTTTGTAAATAGAAGTATTAATCTAGATAGACAACTTCGTTGAGTTACTTCAATTTCATGAGGTTAGTTCATTGAGTTAGCTATAACTCCACGAAGTGCTTACTGAGGATATAAATTTTATTATTAAAAACAGAACTGTACACAGTTCTTCCTTAATTCTTTGTGGGATCGACCTATACTTGCACACAAATACAATATACACTATACACTTGTAGTTAAACTACAAATTAGAATTAATATCTAATTTGTGTGAAAGATGGTTTGTTGACTTCTAAAGAGGAATTAATGATAAGCATAAAGATAAATTAATTAAGTTACAAACAGAAGTTAACAAGTTTTTTGGTGCCATTGCCGGGGAACTAAATAAGTTCTCTGGTGCCGCCTAAAAATCCAATCACACCGTGTTTGGCTCGGAATCGACCCAATATCAGAAAAGTATCCTCACAGACCTCCGATGGTTGGTGATTATGGTGATGTTGGTGATGGTGTGGAGCTTCAATGAACTTCTGATGCTACCTACAGTTAGCGCGGTCCTCCACCTCTATACACACTACCAACCACACTTTCTTCGTTTTTCTCCTCTTCTTTTATATTTCTTCAGTAGTAACTACTTCTGCTTAGATGATCAGTTGGATTTCCTTCATTCATATCAACGATGGTGATTTCTTCTTCCTTCCACGAGTTAATTCCTACATGATACATGCAATCATGGTTTTCCTTCGAATGCCCTGTTTCTGTAACCGCTATAGTGGCATATTAGAAAATAAAAGGTCCATGGAGTTACAGATAACTCAACGGACTTACTTCATTGATTTAACTATAAAACACATGCAATAAAGAAATAAGCTGCTAACATAACATGTTACCTTAGTGTGTATTCATGTAACTCAATGCGTACAGTTATGCTAACTTAACGAGTTAAACATGTGTATCTCACGTGATATACTAAAGCATTTAAATTCAACACGTGCATAATTCTAACTTAATGAGTTCAGATATTTCAAACACTTACGAACCTAACTATCCGATGCCTAGATGTATTTCAGATAGTTAACAGATAATTTACTGAAAATCCACATAAGTCATGCATTAAGGTTTCAACACATGTACTTTAGGAAATAATAAAATATTCTTCTATCATTAAAAACATAACTGTCTGGTACATGCAATATAACTCTCTGAAATAATAGAAAATTCGGATACTTAAGAATTTCACAGCCTACAATTTACCGACAGTTCAAAAATATACTAAATTAACATTAATTCCCTGAAATTATGTAGATTCTTTCATTAAAGCATATAACAGTGCAATTATAACATAATGGCTTAATTCTTATATGATAAGCTAAATATTATGCAATTAACCATCATTTAACCCTTAATATTATGCACTTTTTCATTCTAAACACTTCCCCCATACTTAAATTTTGCTAGTCACTTAGCAAACTAAGATCTAACTAGTTGGTCTTTCTAAAGTCTAGAATTAATTCTTCACTTCGTTCTTCTTTAGAATACATAATTTAGATTACTATATAGATATTCTGTATTTTTCAGTAATTTGTTTTAACATTGTTTTCTCCTCTACAACTTGCAAATATATTTAAAACATATGTAAATTACATATAAAATACATTAGCATCACATAGGTGTTAATTATATTATCATTTTTTTCTTCTTTTCAGCATTTGTCATCTTGAATTTTCCAATATGATTTCCAAAATAAATTTCAACTACATATGAATCAAAACACAATCCAATTCAATATGATTAAAACAAGTAGAATAAAGAATTGTATCTTAGATAAACAACTTCAAAAGTCTATTCTAGATTCATACTTCAGCAATTTTAGATAACAGAAAATATACTCGATTCAAAAGATATCTGTATTTCACAAAACACTTTTATCTTTTTAGAACAGTATATGCATATTTGTACTTTAAAAGTTAATTTGAAATGCTTGAATCATACAAGAGCTTTCTAGTGTACCCATGTATCGAGCTTTTATTCAACAATCCCAGATCTGATTAGGATCTTAGGTTGCCAGATTTAAAGAGTCCTTTTTAGGTCAACAATCCTTACATACCTATCTATTCAATTACAAAAGGCTCGTGATCAAACAAGTCAATAAACTCTCAAAGTTTTTCTCTTTTTTCCTCCTTTTTCTTTTCAATATAGTATATATACATATTTTATTAATACAGATGCAATAAAACACAAATCTCATATAGTCTTTGTAATGATATTTGTTGTTAACACAACAATCGCAAATTTTACATTTATAAATTTTCCGCAAGTGCACAGTGCCTATTGTATTAAGTAGTGCAAGTACAGGTCATCTCCACAAGGATTTTAATATGTTGTATCTAATGATATACTGAATGAATACAAGTTTGGCTGCAGAAATTTAGCCACTAAAGGAGAGAGTGAACGGCTATTAACAGAAACCTAAAAATCCAAGAGAATATGTATATAAAACATACAACCTCAATCAATATAATCTAAAATTTACATTCCATCATTTCAACGAGTGTGCATGCATTCACACTTAACGTCATCCACTAAATTCATATGTAACTACCGCATGAGTATGGTCATAGTGACAGCAAGGAATAGTCATTCACAACCAATTAAAAACTATACTAAGTTAGCTATTGTTAGGCATATACACAAACACCACATATGCACAAGATTTTATTCACATAATCACAAGTTTCCACCATTGTTTTATATCAAAATCTAACAATAAAATGCTGCAATTACCGCTACTCCTACTCCTAATGTATCATGCAAGAACACACAAACAAGATATATGACAACACAAGACAACACACGAAATACACATATCTATAATCATATACCTATGCACATGAGCACACACACAAACATAAACATATGCATAGGGATCTCACTCTAACCCTCATATACCTTAGGAGAATTCCAATTCCAGCCCAACGTGCACCATTGGAAGTGTTGCTTCCCTCATTTGGCTATTCCACAAGGCTGTCACACTTGTGTTTTCCCCTCTTGAAGAGCACCTCCTTTGGGATTGAGTAGAAAAGGCCATCGTTCTTCAAACCTTCTCCAACCTTGAGCAAGGAGCACTTTCTAGGGATAGTCCACGTGATGCCTCCTCAATCCAACAATGTAGCACCAAGGTTTCCTCCCAATGCTGCCATCCAACTCCACCATGAAGCCTTAGACGTGCCCTTCATTGCAAGAGCCTCCTCAATCCAACAATGTAGAACCAAGGTTTCCTCCCAATGCTGCCATCCAACTCCACCATGAAGCCTTAGATGTGCCCTTCATTGCAAGAGGAGCACGGAACTCAAAATGGAGGAAGGACGCCAAGACCCTTGGCTCACCACTAGCTATGTAGTTGGCCTCCCTTACCTTGAGAAGAAGAATGGAATGAAGAAGAGAAATGAGGATGCAAGAATGTGGAGCTTTCAGCCTTGGATGTGAGTGGAGATGGGGCTCCAACGAGAATGGCTTGGGCCATATATAGTGAGATTCTAGATCTAGATTTAGAATCTCAAAAGTGCTTTAGATGATCCCAAGGAAGATCAATGGCTCTCATTTTTCCATGCTTTACTTTTCCTTTGCTAACCACTTACAAATAATGTTAAATGTCACACTTTAAATGAAACTTGATAACTAATACAATAAATGTGTGGCATGCATAAGGAACATTAAATTTGTACTAAAAATATACATACATGCAATAATTATCAATTGACGACATTGACATGTGTGAGAAATTTAATTCACAATTCATTTGCATGGAAGTGATGTTGTGTGTTGCTAAATGAAATTCCTCCACGATAACTTTACTCTTGCGGTGGTGTTGTCAAAATAAATGTGTTACGTGCATGATGTTTCATGAAATAATAATAAAAAATTCACTAGTTGCATATTTCATGAAATCAATTCTATACTAACTATAATGCTACACGTGGGTTATTTGATGTGATGCAACTAGAATAGTGATAAATTTGTGCATTTTTCCAACACTTAACTCATTTGACATGCAATAGCCTCAAATACAGTTGACATGTAATCTCATTCAAAAACATATATTTAACACAATTAAGTCCATAACTATAATGCAATAATATCTAATAAAATGCACAAATTTTGTCTCTATAGTCTTGCTTCTATTATTTACTAAAAATATGAATCCATATCAATAAGCTCATACTTTTTTTGTAGTTTAATAAGATCTACACATAAATCATTCTACAAGTTTAATCAATCAAATTAAATGTATCCTTGATCATATGTATTTCATTTAATCCAAATATCAACATTTCAGCTCTTTCAGGATTTTAGATAATTTACTAAGTTTCAGTTAAGCATTCTGATTTCTTTTTAAAATCGTGAAACTATTAAACTCGTAAAATTCAGCAAAAACATAAGATACTATATCTAGATTTGTATGAATAGTAAAATTCTGTAGCATCTTATATAACATTCAAGTAGTTATAGTTTTTACAAATTTTATAGTTTCAATTATCGGATAGTTACAGCAAATTCATAAAAAAAAATTTTCAATTTCCATAGAACTTTTGCAGTACCATTCTAATTCTTCTAATTAACAAAATTACATGGCTGTTACTTTAATTACCTCCCCCCATACCTACATTTTGCATTTTCCTCAATGTAAAAGATTTTACAATAAATATAGTAATTGTAGTAGGCATGAATATTATTTCATTGATTTAGCACCTAACTCAACGAACTTAATTCATTGAGTTAATGAATAACTCCACAAACTGAGTTTAAATGTAAATTCAGGATAAGTAATCAATTACATACCTTGCCCTTTTGTATCTCCTTCATATCTTCTGATTTTTGATTCTAAAAAACTTTTCATTCACAAATAAAAGCAAAATATATATAACAAAATAAAAAACATAAATTGTTAAATTGGTGTCTTGTGTGGAACCTAGGCTCCTATGCCTTTGGTGGCTTACAAGCAAGCCAGTTAGTTTCCTAGAACAGATACCAACAAATTGGATTGATATTTTATTTTTTCTTTTCTTTTTTTCTTATAAAATAAAACTAAAACTAAAACTAAAATTTTTTCTTTTCTTTTTCTTTTTTTTTTCTAAAAATAAATGCAAAATACACACAACATTAAAAAAATAGAATTATCATTTAAGAACATGATTGAAAAGTAGTAACAAATGGAATAAACGTGTCAGTCCATGCAAACTTTTTAGGCATAATTCTTCTTGTTATTAATTCTGTTTTAATGCAATCTGCTTTCTTTTTTAGCTTGTAAACTTGCAGTATGTTATCAATACTAAATATAAGTGTATTACCGTTAATGAAATGAAATGTAGAAAGGGATCCTCTTATGTTCCAAGATAATGTAACTATTCTATTTCTACATCTATTTCAATATATTCTTCTTCCCACTTCCATTCATTTAGGTCTTTCATAATCTATATTTGAAATTTCCTCAATTCATCCCACCATCTTATCAGACATATTCATTATACCACATGCTTAATTGAATTTTATCATATTCTACAGATGGTGGTTTAGCTATATCACTCGATATAGGTAATATTTCTATAAAATCATCATCATAACTATCTCTACTTACTATGTATAAATCAGATCTAAATGCAACTGATATATCTATGACAAGATATATATATCCATCAAGTATGACATGCATGTTGTTAATTAATGCTTTCTGTCCTAGATATATCATAGTATTTTCAGTCCAAGATCTATTTAGAAAATTATACACACTTAAGCATAAATCTTCATCCCAATTTCTAGTTGGTCTCTAGTAATATAATTTTTCAAGAATGGTCAAATTTTTATCAAAAAATATTAAAGCTGACCCACAATTTTCAGTTGGTACTTCAAATGTATTAGGCCTTCCTATATTCCATTCTTCTCTTGTGATAGGGTTTCTAATCAAAATGTCAGGTAACAGAATTGCATACCTTAGTTTGATTCTGTATATAATTAATCCTTCATCCATCCCCACAATATGATTTATTCCTTCTAATGTATTGGGTGGAATTCTAGCAGTTTCTTCCATATTCAGATATTCATAGCAGATTGAACTACGATTAAATGACTTCCATAAAAATCCATCTCTAATCTTAGTCATTTTTGCAGCTTGTAGTCTATGAAAATATTTTTCTTTGACACAGTCTTTGATTTCCTTTGATACACAACACAATCTGCACAAATCTTTAGCTGACAAGTTACTCAGTACTTCCCTTAGTGCATCTAGTGGTAATTTCATCAATTCCATCTATTGTAATTCTGTATAACATAAACAAAAATTTAATAGAGACAAAATTAACATAGCTACTTACACACCCTTGTGGAGTTAAGGTTATAAGAATTTCGAAAGTTATCTTTTTGGTTTCTAGCATAAATAATATCTAAATCATTAATGTTTGCATTCTTTTCTGCTAGCTTTTGATTTAATGATAACTCTTCTATTTTCTTTATTAATTCAGTTAATTTAACTTCAAGCATAGTGCTTGAATCTATTTCATGCATTCCCCTTAGCAATATTCTTTTATCTGTAATAGCTTCAGCCGAGTTTTCCCACTGTGCAGTTCTTTTTGCAAAGTTTTCTAAATATGCCCATGCTTCTTCACTACACAGTTTTAAAAATCCATTTTGATAAGTAGATTCTAAAAAAGATTTTGTTGAAACATCTATGCCTTCATAAATTATACATATTAATTGTGCTTTACTTGTTGAGTATTTTGTTTTGATGATGTATGCTGAATGAAAATAATCATATTTGCTCAATTACTATTGCTTGTGAAAAGAAATTGAAATCATCAATTAATACAGAAAATGCTTACTGAGATAAATACTTGTCTGAATTGGATTTGAAATTATACTAAGTTAATAACTAGTTGTTTCGTTGCATTAATTTCTCATTTAACTAAATGTTAAGTTAACGTGTGTTTTTATTGAAAAGCATGATATGTTTTAAAGTTATATTTTCTATATCATGAATAGTGCACGTTAAGACAACTTGTTAAGTTAGAGTTTTGTTCGTATAGAGGTCACGTGAGAACTCATTAAGTTAGAGGCTTAAAGGTTAAAATAGGTCACGTGAGAACTTATTAAGTTAGTGAGTAAAAGAAGAGACGAACTCGTTAAGTTAGTGTTGTATACGTGGTGAAATTATAAGTTACGAATGTTATATTGTATCATGTGAGGTGCACATGTTTAACTCGTTAACATAACTAAATGTGTTGAGTAGCTATATTGAATATTAAGGCAACGCGTTAGATTAGCGTTATAAACTTAAGTTGTTATTTTTGCACGTGGTAAAATTCTTATTATAAAAACATTTGTTTATTACTGGTTCGTTGAGTTATCCATAACATCATAGAGATGGTTCGTTAAGTTAGCGTAACACCACAGACTTAGTTCGTTGAGTTAGCTACAATACTTGTCATGTGAGTTGGCACATGAGGAACTCGTTAAGTTAGAAACATTAAGTTATATATCTACTTGTGTTACTCGTTTAGTTAACATTTAAGTAACGACTTCTTATTACACTTAATGAAAAATTTTGGAAGAGAAAGTTTATTTTGCAGGAAATTTTTCAAAGATCCAAGATTGAAGATTAAAGAAAATTCAAAATGTAAACGTGGGTCAGAACGTGTGTATTTCGATGAAGGAAAAAGAAAAGACGTGAAGAAGTGAAAAATTGGTAGTGATTAAACGTGGAGGATACGCATGAAATGAAGATACAGTATAAAAGGCATAGAATTCTCGTTGATTAGTTATCCCTGCACAGCAAAAGAAAAATCTTTTCAGGAATCAAAAACACCTCTTTGGGGAAAAGCTCTCAGGTGGAAGAAAATTTAGTGAAGCGGAAAAAGGTAAGATTTATGTCACTGAAGATTTAAAGTATTAGAAGAAAGCAAATTTGGTGAAGCAGAGAAAAACATGATATTCATCACTGAAGAATTACTGAAGAACAAAGAGAAGAAAAAGAAGAAAGATCTCAAATAATGAGAAATGTTTTAAATTCTGCAAATTAGTTTTCTCTGTTTGCAGTTATGAAATTGTTTAGATGATACATGGTATCGAGATATAATTACATCTACAATTTCTGAGGAGAATTGAATTGTATATTGTAATTGAAACCTTGAATAAAAATGATTTTATGAAAATAGTGTCTCGACTTGTTTTTGAGTTTTAAAGTTTCAATTATATTTGAAAATGTTGAAAAACACAATTCACCCCCCTCTTGTGTAGCCATACGATCCTACAAGTGGTATTAGAGCTTTGTTAATAATTTTTGATATAAAATCGATACCAACTTATTTAATATCATTGCTTATTCTGACTTTCGTGTTTTTAAACAGAAATTAATATCTAAGCATACGTTTAACTTTCTTGATATAAGGCTCAAATTATTTTATCATTTTAGACTATTTAAAATCAAATAGGTTGAAAAATCTAAGGTAAGATGGCTACTAGAAATGGTAATTTTTCTTTGTATGAAGGCCAAAATCTTAATCATCCTCCTTTATTTGATGGAATACATTTTGAATATTGGAAATATAGGATGACAGTTTTTCTTTAAAGTATAGATTATAAGTTGTGGTTCATGATTTCTAAATCATATACTCCGTTATCTACCCCTTATAATACTTGGACAATTATTGAAAAAGAAAATGAAACTCTGAATGCTAAGGGCTTAAATATTTTATTTTGTGCATTGAGTTATGAACAGTTCAGTAAAGTGTCGGCATATAAATCTGCTTATGAGGTGTGGCATGCATTAGAAGTTTCACATCAAGGTACTTCTCAAGTTAAAGAGACTAAGATAAATATGTTAATTCATAAGTATGAACTCTTTAAAATGTATGAAGACGAAAGTATTTCTAAGATGTTTTCCAGATTTGTTGATATCATAAACTCTTTAAAATGCTTAGCAAAGAATTTTGAACAGAAGGATTTGGTGAGGAAAATTCTTAGATCCTTAAGTTCTAAATGGTCTTAGAAAGTAACATCAATTGAGGAATCATGAGATTTAAATGTTTATACCATGAAAGAACTTATAGGAAACTTGACTGCTTATAAAGTTAAATTAAATGAATCATTGAGTCAAAACAAACTAAAAATGAAGAAAGAAATAGCCTTCGAAATTAATTTAGATTCTGATATATCTACTGATTCTAACGAGGATTTGATCTTGCTGACTAAGAAATTCAAGAAAGCATGGAAAGCTAGGAAACAGTAAAGGAACAAAGATGATAAACCCTCAACGTCAAAATCATTAAATGACAAGAATTCTTCATCTAGAAAGTATGTATGTTACAATTGTAAGAAACCTGGACATCTTTCTCCAGATTGTCCTATAAGGAAAAATGAAAAGCATAGTAGGACAAATCAGAAGAAGACGACTTAGAAAACCTAGAAAAAGTTTTACAAGAAAAAGGCTTTGAAGGTCACTTGGGATGACATGTCTGAAGAGTCTAAATCTGAGGAATCATCATCAAAATCTTCAAGTTCAAAAGGAGAACCAGAGTTAGAAGATGTTGCTCATGTGTGCTTCATGGCAGATGAGTCTGAGGTAATATCTGATCCTGAAAGTTATTCAGATTTTAACTTTGATGAATTATTATGTGCTTATCATGCATTATTACAAAAACTTAAAGTTTGTAAACTGGAAAATAAGAATATCAGAAACTCTTTATCCATTGTGGAAGAAGAAAATTGTTTCTTGTCTACTACTTTAGAAAAGTTTAAATGTGATAATGAAAATCATGCTAGAGATTTGCATAAATTTAGATTTAATGAATGTGTCTTGCATGAACAAATACAGAATATAAATGCTGAAAAATTAAAGATAGAATCTGAAAATGAAGTGTTCAAAAAAAATGTAAATGATCTCGAATTAGAGATTGATAAATTAAAAATGAGAGAGCTAGATTTAAATTCTACCATTGAGAAATAGAATTTAAGTCAAACTAAGTTAGACAAACTAACTAGTACCCCTACGATGTCTTATAAATTTGGCTTAGGATTTGATTATCCTGAATCTCAAGCCAATAAAGGATTTATTAGTTGTAGTTCAAGTAAATCTAAGACTAAAATTCCTTTTATCATGAAACAAGGTAATAAATACATAGAAGTAGGTAATTCAATGGATGAATCATGTAGTAATAATATAAATCAATGTGATTTGTCTAAATGTACATCTAACATGACTATTAATGTTTCTAAAAATCTTGTTTCTTATTCTAGAAATTTAGTTTCTAATGTTTCTGAAATTTCAGACAATTGTAGTAAACTGAAAATTCAGAAACCCGAGCATGTAATTCAAAACATTAGTGTTAGACCAATTACTCATTATGGATGTGATAAATTTGAAAATTCTTGTGTAGAAAAGGATTTTGTATGTACTAAAATTTCAAATACAAGTACAAAATCTTGGTATGAACTTACTAAAATGTATGAGCATGACCAAAATAAATTAACATCTAATAAAAATCGATTTGGTCTTGGTTATAATACATCTGAAAACAAAAAGAATGATTATAAGAGCAATAATGCTTTAAGTAAGTATGATACTAATGATAAGTCTATAGTACTTACAACTAATAAGAATGTAAATGATAATGTTAAACTGTTTTTAAAAAAAAAGAAGAAATATGTGTTTAATGAACTTGGTCCTCAACAACATTGGGTACCAAGAAAAAGTTTTTCTTAATTTGTTTTGCAGGAGGAAACAACATTAAAATGGATATTGGACAGTGGAGCATCAAGTCACATGACCAGACAGAAAAGTCTACTACAAAATTTTACAAATACCACGAAAGGAAGTGTAACATTTGGAAACAAATGCAAGGATAAAATCATAGGTATGCACAATGTTCAAATAACTCCAACTTGTGTTATTTCGAATGTACTATATGTAGAAAACCTAGGATTTAATTTGCTGAGTGTTATAAAACTAACTGAGAATGGATATTATGTAGTGTTTGAAGATAATGTATGCAAAATTATTGATAAAAATACAAATAAACTTAAGTTTATTGCTAAACGAAAAGGTTTTGTATGTATTTTATCTTTACCTTCTAGTGTAGTTGATTTAAATTCATGTTTGCTAGTTGAAACTAGTGACGCATATCTGTAAATTCTGCAAATTAGTTTTCTTTGTTTGTAGTTATGAAATTGTATAGATGAAATAAGGTATTGATATATAATTGCATCTACAATTTCTGAGGAGAATTGAATAGTATATTGTAATTGAAACCTTGAATAAAAATGATTTTATGAAAATAGTGTCTCGACTTGTTTTTGAGTTTTGAAGTTTCAATTATAATCAAAAATGTTGAAAAACACAATTCACCCTCCTCTTGTGTAGCCATACGATCCTACAACAGCAAAATCAGATGCATCGCACATTAATTCAAATGGATGCTCCAATCAGGTGCTTGAATTATAGGAGTTGAAATTAAGCTAGTTTTAAGCTTGAAAAATGCTTCTTTGCAATTTTTATCAAAGTTGAATGGGACTTCTTTTAATAGATTAGTTAAAGGTCTAGGTATTTTGCTAAAATCTTTAATAAATCTTCTATAAAATCTAACATGTCCTAGAAATGATCTAATATCTTTTACTGATTTAGGTTCTTGTAGATTAGAAATTACTTCTATTTTAGCTTTATCTACTTCCAACCCTTTCTTTGAAACAACATGTCTCAAGACTATTCCTTGTTTAACCATGAAGTGACATTTTTCCTAATTTAGAACCAGATTTTTTTCCACACAGCGTTTTAATACTTGGTCTAAATTGATTAAACACACTTCATATGAAGTTCCATAAACAATAAAATCATCCATAAATATTTCTAATAAATCTTCAGTCATTCCAGTGAATATGCCCTACATACACCTTTGAAAGGTGACTAATGCAATGCATAATCTGAATGACATTCTCTTAAAAGCATAAGTTCCATTAGGACAGGTGAAAGTTGTTTTCTCTTGATCCTCTAATGCTATTGGGACTTGGTTATATCCTGAATACCCATCTAGGAAACAAAAATATTCTTGCCCTGCTAATTTTTCTAGCATTTAATCTATAAAAGGTAAGAGAAAATGATCTTTCTTAGTCACAACATTCAGCTTTCTATAATTTATACACACTCTCTAGCCTAATTGAATTCTAGTAGGTATCAAGTCTTGACTTTTATTTCTAATAACTGTTAATCCTAATTTCTTGGGAACTACATAGATTGGACTAACCCATGGGCTATTAGAAATCAGATAAATTATGTCATTATCTAACCATTTAACTATTTCCTTCCTGACTACTTCTTTAATGTTTGGATTTAATCTCCTCTCAAGAATTCTAACAGGTTTACCATTCTCTTCTAAGTATATGTGGTGACAGAATAAAGTTGCACTTAACCCTTTTATATCAGTCATAGTCCATCTTATTGCTTCTTTATAAGTTTTTACTACATCTTTTAATTTAGCAATTTGATCCTTTTTTAAATCTGAAGAAATAATGATTGGACATGTTCATTTTTCTTCTAGAAGTATATAGGTTAATTCAGGAGGTAAATGTTTTAATTCTAAATGTTGCCCATCAGAAGCTAGAGCTCCTAATTGAACATCATCATTTTCTAAATTAATTTCTTCCTGATCTCCTTATATATTTATGCTTTCACTTTCTTCTAAAGTTTTAGAATTTAATTGCCTATTTAATTCTTCTTGAATCACATCATCTAGCATATCTCCTTCATCCTCTAAAAAGTCTATAGTGTGTAAGGACATTTCTAACTCCTCAAACTTTTCTAATTTGAAAATGCTTAATTGAGTATCTTCATTACCATATGCTAACTTCATTACTCCAGTTTTATAATTAATAACATCCCTTGATGTTGCTAAAAATGGTATTCCCAAAATTAAAGATGTATCACTATTTTTATGCTTAATTTGTTGAGAATCCAAAATTACAATATCAATAGGATATATGAAGTTTTTGATTTTAATTAAGACATCCTCTATTTTTCCTCTAGGGTATCTTATATTTCTGTCAGCTAATTGAATAATAGTCCTAGTACGAATTAAGCCTTCTTATCCTAAGGATGCAAATATATCACTTGACATAATATTTATACCTGCACCTAGGTCTATTAAGGTTCTTTCTAGAATGGTATCTCCTATGGTGCATGATATAACAGGAATTCCAGGATCAGATAACTTTTTAGGAATTTGTGGTAGAAATAGGGAACTACTTTGCTCAACTACAAAGACTTTCCTTAAAACTTTGCGCTCTCTTTTCTTAGTACACCAATCCTTAAGAAATTTAGCACAAGGTGGCATTTTCTGCAATAAGTCTAACAAAGGAATGTTAACTTGTACTTTTTCAAAAATTTCTTTAATTTTTTCTTGTTTTTCAGGAAATGTTTGTTGTAATCTTTCAAGATAGGGTGCTAATGATTGTAATTTAAAAGATTCTTTTTCTTTCATTTGATTTGTTTGATCATTTTTCGTCTTATTTTTAGATTTAGATTTTTCTTCATTGATTTCTATATTTTCAGATATTACATTTTCATTATTATTTTGATTTTTACTCGTATCCACCTTCATATTATTTTCATTTTGAATTCTTGGTGGTATATTAGTTCTAAATCTTAATGCTATACATACATCTTCTAGATTTTCGTTACTTTCTTGATGTACTTGTATATCATTTTCGTGATTATAATCTTTAACTGTTTTTAGTTTTAAATAGCATTCTTTAAATTCTATTGCATTGGTATTTTCTTTTGTTTGTATGTCTTGCAAATTATGTAGATCTGTAACATTAAAGTTTTCATTCGTGTTTTCCTATTGCATAACTTGTAATTTCATTGTAAATTCATCCAATGCTTTTAGTTTTCTTTCCAGATCATCTAATCTTATTACATTCAATTTTTGATCAATTTTCATTATGGTTTTTTTAGTTTCGTAAATGATATCAATTTTAGGTTCTGAATATGCTTCCTTATAATTTAATTGGTTGACTTCTTGTTGTTGAAACATATATTATTCCAGTTTGTCCATGTTTTGCTCTAAGCTACGCTCCAGTTTGTCATACCTATCCCAAACTTCCTTGTCTCTCAACATATTACACATTCTAAGCTGAGCATTAGTTGGGTAAACCATAGGATTCTCATACTTAGATCTATTATAGTGAAGATAATTCATTTGTTGCTCATGTGATCTAACCATCTGCAATCGTCTCAGTTTCAAACAATCAAAAATGTCGTGACCTTCCAAATTGCAGAATTTACATATGCTAACTACAGGTTTCAGAAATCTTTGAGCATAAGCATATGCCATATTCTCAATTATAGAAGAAAACACACAACACTCCTCTTGCAATTAAAACAAAACAACACTCACAGTTGCTTAGCCTCTCAATCCCCAACAACGACACCAGAAAACTTGTTTTGATGTGAAAGGTTAGATCAGACAACTGGTCCCTAGCAATGGCGCCATAAGATTTGTTTGTTGGGTTCGTTAACTTTTATTTTTACTTATTTAATTTGTCTTTAGACTTATATCAATAATTACTTTTAGAAGTAAACTAACAACCTTTCACACAAATTATATATTAATTCTAATTTGTATTTTAACTACAAGTGCACAGTGTATTATTGTATTTATGTGCAAGTATAGGTCAATCCCATAGAGATTGAGTAAGAATTGTGTACTGTTCTAGTTTTAATAATGGAATTTATGTGTTTAGTAAGCACTCCATTGAGTTACAGTTAACACAACAGACCAAGTTCGTGGAGTTACAGCTAACTTAATGGACTAACCTTGTGGACTTAAGTTAACTCCACAAGCCTATCTTTCCAGTTAAATACTACTATTTACAAAGGAATTCGGCCAACCATTGGGCAGTTCCATAGATTGTAAATAACATCAATTAAGCTCTTTAATGCTAGTTAATATTAGATTTATCATTAAGCAACACTAACATTCAGATATTTCAAATAGTAACCATTAAAATCTTTAAGTATCTAGAACAAATCAATTTCAGTAAATTGTAAAACTATTTTCTATTTTTTGAATCAAACAAACATAAAACATTCACAATACTGACAATGATAACATTACTCACGATACAAAACAAACAATACAACACTCAAATACTAAATATAAACACAGATAAGTTGTTGTTTTTAGTATTTTTATTTTGATATGTTCATGAAAATGGGCAAAAGGTGAAATGTAAAAATCTCTATCAATAGTAAAAACTTCCGTCGCTACATGTGATGCGATTCCATGAGTGAATTCCTACGTGATACGTGCAATCGTAGTTTTCCTTCGAATGACCTATTTCTATAACCGCTACAATGGCATATTAGAAAATAAATGGTCGTGGAGTTACAGATAACTCAATAGACTTACTTTGTTGATTTAACTATAAAATACGTGCAATAAAGAAATAAGCTGCTAGCATAACACGTTACCTTAGTGTGTATTCATGTAACTCAGCGTGTATAGTTATGCTAACTTAACGAGTTAAACATGTGCATATCACGTGATATACTAAAGCATTTAAATTCAACACGTGCATAATTCTAACTTAACGAGTTTAGATATTTTGAACACTTAGGAACCTAACTATTTGATGCCTAGATGCATTTCAGATAGTTAACAGATAACTTATCGAAAATCCACTTAAGTCATGCATTAAGGTTTCAACATGTGTACTCCAAGAAATAATAAAATATTCTTCTATCATTAAAAACATAACTATCCGGTACATGCAATATAACTCTCTAAAATAACAGAAAATTCGGATACCTAAGAATTCCATAGCCTGCAATTCACCGACAATTCAGAAATGTACTAAATTAACATTAATTCCTTGAAATTATGTAAATTCTTTCATTAAAGCATATAACAATGCAATTATAACATAATGGCTTAATTCTTATATGATAAGCTAAATATTATGCAATTAACCATCATTTAACCCTTAATATTATGCACTTTTTCATTCTAAACACATGTTTCAAAGAAAGGGTTGGAAGTAGATAAAGCTAAAATAGAAGTAATTTCTAATCTACCAAAACCTAAATCATTAAAAGATATTAGATCATTTCTAGGACATGCTGGATTTTATAGAAGATTTATTAAAGATTTTAGCAAAATAGCTAGACCTTTAACAAATCTATTAAAAGATGTCCCATTCAACTTTGATAAGAATTGCAAAGAAGCATTTTTTAAGCTTAAAACTAGCTTAATTTCAACTCCTATAATAGGAGCACCTAATTGGAGCCATTCATTTGAGTTAATGTGCGATGCATTTGATTTTGCTATAGGAGCAATGTTGGGACAAAAGATAGAAAAATCTCCTAGAGTGATTCATTATGCAAGCAAAACATTAAATGATGCTCAAGTTAATTATACAACTATTGAAAAAGAGTTGTTAGCTATTGTGTTTGCCTTAGAAAAGTTTAGATCATATTTGATTGGAGTTAAAGTAATAGTATACACAGATCATTTAGCTTTAAAACACTTAATAGCAAAGAAAGAGACTAAACCTAGATTGATTCGATGGATATTATTATTACAAGAATTTGATATAGAAATTAAAGATAAAAAAGGTTGTGAGAATGTAGTAGCAGATCATTTATCAAGATTACAAATAGAAAAATCAAATATTGAAATTAAGGATAATTTTCCTGATGAACAATTAATGACCATCAACACAATGCCTTGGTATGCAGACATAGTTAATTACTTAGTTATTAGTTTAACACCTAAGGATTGAAATAGACAGGATAAGAAATTGTTCTTTTCAAGAGTAAAATATTACTATTGGGAAGACCCATACTTATGTAAGAAATGTCTTGATCTGGTTTTAAGGAGGTGTGATTCAGAAATTGAATATAAGAGCATATTGTCTTTCTGCCATGACCAAGCACGTAGAGGGCATTTTGGTTCAAGGAAAACTACTGCCAAAATTCTACAATGTGGATTTTATTGGCCAACACTATTCAAAGATGCTCATAAATACTACTTAAGTTGTTTAAGATGTCAATAAATAGGAAGAATATCAAAGAGGAATATAATGTCTCTCAATCCTATTGTTGAGGTTGAAATCTTTGATGAGTGGGGAATAGATTTTATGGGTCCATTTCCTATGTCTAATCAATTTAATTATATATTGTTGAGGGTGGATTATGTATCTAAATGGATAGAAGCTATTCCTACAAAAACTAATGACAACAAAGTGGTAATATATTTCATAAGAACTAATATAATTACCAGATTTGGAATACCTAAAGCTATTATCAGTGATAGAGGAACTCATTTCTGTAACAAAAGTTTTGAAGCCTTAACGAAGAAATATGGAGTAAATCACAAAATTGCAGCATCATATCATTTGCAAACAAGTGGACAAGTAGAAAGTGCAAACAAACAAATTAAGTTGATCTTAGAAAGAGTAGTAAATTATAATAGAAAAGATTGGGCTAATAGATTAATAGATGCACTTTGGGCTTATAGAACTGCTTATAAGACAAGCTTTGGTATGTCACCTTTTAGGCTAGTATATGGAAAAAGTTGTCATTTACTAGTTGAAATTGAACTAAAGCTTATTAGGCATTAAAAACTCTGAATACTAATTTAAATAAAGCTGTTGAAAATAGGAAAATGCAATTGATTGAATTAGAAGAATTTAGGAATGAAGCTTATTCAAAAACTATAAGAGAAAAAGAGAAAATGAAATTCTGGCATGACAAGAAAATTATTCCAAAAACCTTTGAAATAGGACAAGAAGTATATCTTTACATGACTAGACTTCATAACCATCTAGGGAAATTAAGGTCTAGGTGGGCAGGACCTTACATAATTCGAAATATTTATTCCTATGGAGCTATTGAAATTGAAAATCCTAAAAATCAGAATATATTTAAAGTAAATGGACAAAGACTTAGACCTATTCTGAAGATTCTCAAAAGTTCCTTTGGAATTATAAAAGAAGTAAGAGTAGAGGACTACTCGAGCTTTACTTAATAAGAAATTATCTAAGTGATTAAAAAAAAAAAAACTTATTTAAATATAGTCATGGTTCAACCGAAAGGAATTATTGGTTTTACCGAAACATATATTAAAAGAAAAAAATCATTGCGGTTCAACTGATAGGATCCGTCGATCTAACTAAAACATAAAAACATAAAAAAATCTATATAATATATTAAGTAAAAATGTCAATTTTACTAAAGCATATCATCAATTCAACTAATAGAAGAAAAAAAGAGAGTATTTAATTTTGGTTCAACCAAGAAATATAACGGTTTGACCGAAATGCTAAAATGTTGAAAAATTAAGAGTTGGTTAGATCGAAAATTCTTTGGTCTAGACCGAAGTAAAAATTATTATTATAAGTTTTTTATTAGTTATAACTTTACGAAAAGTCTATTGAGTTACGCTTAACTCAATGAATTTACTCCATTGAGTCTAAGATAAGTTAATGAACTTACCCTGTTGAGTTAACTATAACTCAACGGAGTACTGTAGTTAAGTCCATGAACTTAGTCCATGAAGTTAACCCTAACTCCACAAAGAGGTAAATGAGAGAGCGAAAGTTTGCACGGGAAAATGACCTGATTACCTGCCTAAACTTAGGGCTTATTTATACTAAAACTTACGATTTGGAGGCATTATCCATAGAATCATTCAAAACTTAGAACAGTAGAGATCAGAGCGATTCAGTTTCATTCCATTACTCCACGATGACAAAGATGACACTAGAATTCTAGGAGGTCGTAGTTGACACGATAGAATTTCTCAAAGAATCAGAAGAATGGCACACGAGGCAGAAGATCAGAAATACAACACGGGAAAAAGAACTACAAAAGGTAGAATCTAACCTTTTCTATTGGAGGAAAGTTTTAGTAGATTTAGACATAAAAATACCTTAGATTATGGAAATAAGAATCAAAGTAGCTACAGAAGTTGCATTAAATAGAGAGAGAAAAATCAAACCAAATAATGAAGTTGCCCTAGAATTGATCCAATGTAAGTCCCAACTATGGTTCAAAAGATGCATAGGTGGACGTGCTCGGTGGGCAATCTAGGAACAATAGAGGAAAGGAAATGAAGAACATGCAATTGAAGAACAAGAGGAACCGACTTCTGAAAGACCTGTCCCTAAGGAACAGTAGCCTGGACCTTCAATTCCACCACCTAAACCACTAGAAAGGGTGGTAGTTATGGGGCCCTCTACTAAAGAAGAATTAAAAGAATTTAAAAAACTGGTTCGAGTTGGGAAAAACCAAGGAGAACTAGAAGATTTGGTAGTAGCTAAAGCACATCTAGTGTTTAATGCACTTCACAAAAGGAGGGCTGTAGAAAAGTTGAAGGCCCAATACAAAGTTAAAGTTGAACAGCATCAAGAAGCCACTGCCATACCTACTGCTAAAGAAATGGAAGTTGGTCCTTCGAGACCAGTAGTTATAGAAAAGGTAAAACAGGAAGAGTTAATACTTGTAGCTCGAGGGCCTGTAGAGCCTATTTTTGTAGATTTAATCTCAGAAGAGGAAGATGAAGACCAAGCATAGTTAATTAGAAGAAGGAAAGGAAAAGAGATAGTGCCTAAACATAAAAAAGAGATTAAATCTGAGATACAAATATCAATACAACCTATAGAGCCAATTTTTGTAAACCTGCTATCTGATTCTAAGGAGGAGCAGCAACAATAGTAGCAAAAGCAAAGAGAAGAAGAAAAATAGTCTGAAACTAATCTACAACTTGTACAAACAAAAAGAACATAAATTAGGGTAGAAGCTGATTTTCCCATGACTCCATCCCAATCTGCCACAGAATCAGAAAAAATAGTGACAATGCAGATTGGTAGTTAAGAGGAAGAAGAAAGAATAGAAACTGAAGAAGAAGCTAAACAAGTATATATTGAACAAGAAAGGAATGACTCGACAAATTCCACTGAAGAGGAAGAAACTCTTCAGCAAATTTTAGAAAGGATTCAAGAAAGAAGAGTGGAGAGTTCTACTGACTCTCCACCACAAACAGAAGTAGAAGCAAAAATGCAAGAATCTCTAGAGCATTCCTAGCCAATTCAAGTTCAACATGAGGAAGTACACTTTTGGAGTTAGGAAGTATATAATAAATATCAAGAGATTAGGGGTTATGATATTATTTACAGTAGACCAGTAAACTAGGACGGTATGTAGGAAATTAAAGAATTATTTGAGTTCCAAAGTCTACTACAATTTATTTCTTAGTAGAGAGAGCATGTAGTATATGAGAATCTAGTGTCATGTTTCTATGCAAATTTAAGAGAAGAAGAAGCACAATTAATTTCCAACGTGGAGCAAGCTAATGTACAAATAAAACCAAAGCTTCTCCATAACATTTTAGGATTGAAAAATGAAGGGAAAGAAATTTTGGAAAGCACAATTGTTGTTGAGTAGACAGAACAGGAAATCAAGGACAGTTTAGCTATCAATCTTGCTGTGCCATTATTAAACAAAATGAAGCACTTAAATGGTAAAGCACACATGGTAGCTAATATTTTGATTAAAAATGTCTACCAACGACAATGCCATGATATTGAACTTAGTCAATTTATCAAATGGGCCGCATATGCAGTTGTGAACAAAATTAAAATTAATTGATCTTTTTTATCTCCAAGTTAAAATCTGCAAAGAAGAAATTATTTTATGGAGATTTGATACCTATATTGATGGTGGACTATATTGATTTCATGAAATGGGCATCCAAAAGGACAAGATCAAGAACCATTTAAGTGAATGAATATAGAAATTATGCTGTTGGTAAGATATTTGAACCTTCTAGAGACATTATTGGAGCTGTGGATCGGATAAATCAATTAGAGCAACAACTAGAGAAACTTTAGAAGGAAGTAGATGAACTTAGGAAGAAAGATTAAATTGTATTGTTCATCTACTTATACTTATATATGTATTGAAAAATATCTAACTAAATGTAAATGTAACTATTCATATAAATGAATGAATGTTTTTCAGATGATTTTACATTCGTGTTTGAGAATGAATGATATAATTGATGAACTATATTTAATATTATATAACTATTTGAACAATGTGCAAGACTATTTAAAAGATTTACAAATTTTCTAAATGACATGGTGTTGAGTATTTTGTTTTGATGATGTGTGCTGAATGAAAGTAATCATATTTGCTTAATTACTATTGCTTGTGAAAAGAAATTAAAAACATCAATTAATATAGAAAAAGCTTACTGATATAAATACTCGTCTATATTGGATCTGAAATTATACTAAGTTAATAACTAGTCATTTTGTTGTAGTAAATTCTCATTTAACTAAATGTTAAGTTAACATGTGTTTTTATTGAAAAGCATGATATGTTTTAAAGTTATATCTTCTATATTATGAATAGTGCACGTTTAGACAACTCGTTAAGTTAGAGTGTTATTTGTATAGAGATCACGTGAGAACTCGTTAAGTTAGAGGCTTAAAGGTTAAAATAGGTCACGTGAGAACTCATTAAGTTAGTGAGTAAAAGAAGAGACGAACTCCTTAAGTTAGTATTATACACGTGGTGAAATTATAAGTTACGAATGTTATATTGTATCACGTGAGGTGCACATGTTTAACTCGTTAAGTTAACATAACTAAACGTGTTGAGTTGTTATATTAAACACTAAGGCAATGTGTTAGGTTAACGTTATAAAAACTTAAGTTGTTATTTTTGCACATGGTAAAATTCTTATTATAAAAACATTTGTTTATTACTGGTTCGTTAAGTTATCTGTAACACAACGGAGATGGTTCGTTGAGTTATCATAATACCACGAAGATGGTTCATTGAGTTAGTGTAACACCACGGACTTAGTTCGTTGAGTTAGCTATAGTACTTGTCACGTGAGTTGGCACATGAGGAACTCGATAAGTTAGAAACGTTAAGTTATATATCTACTTGTTTTACCCATTTAGTTAACATTAAAGTAACGACTTCTTATTACACTTGATGGAAGATTTTAGACGAGAAAGTTTATTTTGTAGGAAATTTTTCAAAGATCTAGGATTGATGATTAAAGAAAATTTGAAATGTAAATGTGGGTCAAAACGTGTGTATTTCGATGAAGGAAAAAGAAAAGACGTGGAGAAGTGGAAGACTAATAGTGATTAAACGTGGAGTACATGCATGAAATAAAGATATAGTATAAAAGGTATAGAATTCTCATTGATCAGTTATCCCTACACACCAAACGAAAAATCTTTCCAAGGATCAAAAACACCTGTTCGGGGAAAAGCTCTCAGATGGAAGAAAATTCAGTGAAGCAAAAAAGGTCAGATTTTTGTCACTAAAGATTTAAAGTATCAGAAGAAAGCAAATTTGGTGAAGCAGAGAAAGACTAGATATCATCACTAAAGCTGAAGAAGAAAGAGAAGAAGAAGAAGAAAGATCTCAAACAGGGAGAAATGTTTTAAATTCCACAAATTAGTTTTCTCTATTTATAGTCATGAAATTGTATAAATGAAACATGGTATTGATATATAGTTGCATCTACGATTTCTGAGGAGAATTGAATTGTATATTGTAATTGAAACCTTGAATAAAAATGATTTTATGAAAATAGTGTCTCAACTTGTTTTTGAGTTTTGAAGTTTCAGTGATAATCAAAAATGTTGAAAAACACAATTCACCCCTCTCTTGTGTAGCCATATGATCCTACAAGTGGTATCAGAGCTTTGTTAATAATCTTTGATATAAAATCATTACCAACTTATTTAATATCATTACTTATTCTACCTTCCTTGTTTTTAAACAGAAATTAATATCTGAGCATACGTTTAACTTTCTTGATTTAAGGCTCAAGTTGTTTTAAAGTTTTAAACTGTTTAAAATCAAATAGGTTGAAAAATCTAAGGTAAGATGGCTATTGGAAATGGTAATTTTTCTTTATACGAAGGTTAAAATCTTAATTGTCCTCCTTTATTTCATGGAATACATTTTGAATATTAGAAATATAGGATGACATTCTTTCTTCAAAGTATAGATCATGAGTTCTGGTTCATGATTTCTAAACCATATACTTCGTTAACTACTCCTTATAATACTTGGACAATTACTGAAAAAGAAAATGAAACTCTGAATGCTAAAGGCTTAAATATTTTATTTTGTGGATTGAGTTATCAACAATTTAGTAAAGTATCGGCATATAAATCTACTTATGAGGTGTGACATGCATTAGAAGTTTCACATGAAGCTACTTCTCAAGTTAAAGAGACTAAGATAAACATGTTAATTCATAAGTGTGAACTCTTTAAGATGCATGAAGATGAAAGTATCTCTGAGATGTTTTCCAGATTTCTTAATATCATAAACTCTTTAAAATGCTTAGGAAAGAATTTTGAACAAAAGGATTTAGTGAGGAAAATTCTTAGATCCCTACGTTCTAAATGGTCTCAAAAAGTAACATCAATTGAGGAATCACAAGATTTAAATGTTTATACCATGAATGAACTTATAGGAAATTTACCATCAATTCTGCATGTGATTTATCTAAAAATTCTTGTGTAGAAAAAGATTTTGTATGTACTGAAAATTCAAATACAAGTACAAAATCTTGGTATGAACTTATTGAAATGTATGAACATGACCAAAATAGATTAACATCTGATAAAAATCATTTTGGTTTTAGTTATATTACATCTAAAAACAAAAAGAATGATTATAAAAGCAATAATGCTATATGTGAGTATGAAGCTAATGATAAGTCAATAGTACTTACAACTAATAAGAATGTAAATGATAATGTTAAACTGTTTTTAAACAAAAAGAAGAAATATGCATTTAATTAACTTGGTCCTCAATAACATTGGGTACCAAGAAAAAGTTTTTCTTAATTTGTTTTGTAGGAGGAAACAACATCAAAATGGATATTGGACAGTGGAGCATCAAGTCACATGACCGGACAGAAAAGTCTACTAAAAAATTTTACAAATACCACGAAAGAAAGTGTAACATTTGAAAACAAATGCAAGGATAAATTCATAGGTATGGACAATGTTCAAATAACTCCAACTTATGTTATTTCAAATGTATTATATGTAGAAAACCTAGGATTTAATTTGCTGAGTGTTATAAAACTAATTGAGAATAGATATTATGTAGTGTTTGAAGATAATGTATGCAAAATTATTGATAAAAATACAAATGAACTTAAGTTTATTGCTAAAAGAAAAGGTTCTGTATGTATTTTATCTTTACCTTATGGTGTAGTTGATTTAAATTCATGTTTGCTAGCTGAAACTAGTGACGCATATTGTTGAGCTATATTTTTAGCTCAAGCTTTACTACAAGTGCATAGTTCTTTTGGTGTACATGGCAAATACAGGTCATTCTTCCACAAGGATTGTGTTTATGACTTAATCAACTATTACTCAACTTGTTCTTCAAGCTCTTAGGTATACTTCAGTAAATTAATGACATGTGAATGTAGAATAATCAAAGTTAACACAAGCTCACAAATCATGCAATTTCAAGGCAATGTGTAGTGGAAAATGGTGATGTGAATCAATTTCTTTACTTGTAAATCTATCAACTCATTCAATTATAACATGCACACAAGTTCCACGTGATTGCAGAAGTGATATCCATGCATCAATATTAAGGAAAGAAAAATAAAACAAGAAGGTCCTATAGACTATACTACTCTATTCTAATTTATACTAAATGCATGCAACTATGCTATTTGCTAATCTAGCTAAACTATACTATACTACTTGCATTAGAAATTCTTTTTGGAGATTGATTAGGACAAAATGTGATCAATATAAGATATAACAAACTCAATTAACTACTGAAATTAAAATTAACAACTAGAGATAAGTGATAGGTTCTTCATTCAAATGAACATCAACACTTATTTTCTTCTTCTTTCAATTCACACCTTCTTCTCAAATGCGCCAAGCCACCATTGGTGAGTGGCATTCACTCGTGTGAAAGCCTCACCAACAGCCCCAACAATACATGTGAATAGAGGATGCAAATTAGAAGTTGAAAAGAAGAATTAAACATTCATATACATTCATTGAACTCTATCTAGCTAAGAAGACATATAATTGAGATGTTCACCACCATTTCTCATCAATTCTTCCTTCTATACAAGAAAATAATAAACTCTAAGAGTTGTCACTACCTTAGGAGCTTCTTATCTTCTTCTCTAGAGCTTTGAGTTCAATGGAACTTGGCAGCAAATCCACCTCCAAGCTTGGACGTCTTCTCCTTAGCCCTTGGAATGGTGAATAGCATCAATGGATGGTCTCCATGCAAGCATAAGCCTCACCTCCAAGCTTTCTTCTCTTCTTTCTTTCTCTCGTTGGAAGCACCAAGGTGTTGGCCGAAAATCCTCTCCCCTTGTATTTATGTTGTTTTGTCTTCTCTCTCTTTGATGTGACACCTTGGTTTTATCACCAAGCCAATAAGATGCCATAGATCTAGGAGGGCCAATAAGGTGTTGGCATGTCCTCTTCTTTAAAGTTTAGTCCACCAACTTTTGATTCTTTACATCTTCTTTGGTCTTTTGCATTAAGCTCCTCCCATATATATGTTACCTATAATTAATGGAAGTTGAACTCCAAGAGACGTTAGGTAACATAGGACATGCAAAATAAATCAATGTGTTTCATGTAAAATTATATCCAATGGGGGATGCACTTGTTAATTAAATTTCTATATTGCACTATATTTCAAGACTTATATTACCCATAATTAATATCATTTATCCATCATAGATATATAATATCATGCAAAATTACTTATAAAATTCATTAAAAATGGGCAAAATTAAAGCTTGAACACCCCCCCACACTTAAACTTTGCTAGTCCTCTAGCAAAATTTAAGAAGAAAAGATTAGGGAACCCCTTTTAAACAAACAAACACAATAAAGAAAATTAAGGCAAATTAAATTCTCACTAAGTAATGCAACAATACTTATAGATAATCTCCACTCACAAGGTGAGTTCTTGTAATGGTGAGGAATATAGAATAGACATCTAATGCCAACCTAAGGAAAATAAGTTTTTAAAGATACTATTAAGTGCAAAGTGCTTAGACCCATAATTAATAGCATCTAGGTTCATCTCACTTAATCCAAGAATACATGAAGGTTTCTTTAGGCTTCTATCCTCTAGTACATTGCCCCTTTATTTTCAATTGAGTTTTTTTTTTTTTTTTTATTCTATAAAAGTATTTTCTTTATTTATTCTATAGAACAAATTCTTCTTTTTCTCTTTTTTTTTTTTTTTTTTTTTTTTTTTGAATAGATACCTCTCTTTTCTCACATCCTACCACTACCCTTAGGATACCTCCCATAAAGGGTTTACACGTGAAGACTAAGAGGTTACTTAGCCTCCGTCCCCAACAACCTTATGAGAACGGGTATCAAACCTTATTCCCAAATTCATATATCTACCCTTCTCATGGGACAACCTATTGGAAAGATTTCCTAAGCCACTCCTCAAGATTCATGTCATAAGAAGAGTCCTCTAGATACCACATGATTAAGAGTCTAGTGCAAGAATGCGTATATGTTATAAGTAAGAAACTATGGTTGGCATCTCAAATGCATATTCCTATCCTCACCTTAAAGATAAGCTCAGCTCTAAGTGTAAGACATCATAAGGAAAGAACATTACTGAGGAAAATTCACCATGCCATAAAAAGAAATTAAGTTCAAATGAAAACAAAGCTAAAACTAATAAAGAATTAATGATCTTAACCTTAAGAGCATACAATGGAGATTGAGTAGCATGCTAGTAAGGCTAAGATGCAATAATTCAAAATCAAAATTAAACTAACAAAGCTATTTCCTAAAAAAAATTGACATGCAAGTTCTTATCATGGATACACATAAAACATGGTGGCATGCAACATATAGAACGAATTTTCAAACTTACCACCAACTTGCTTGTGAAAGAAACTTACATTTGGAAAATTTTCAATTTCATTGCTGTAGTATGCATCCTAAAACATTTTTTTACTTTCTCCTCCCCCCCGCACTTAGTTCCTGCATTGTCTTCAATGTAGAAAGGATTGTTTCAACAATAAGAATAAGTAAAAAAATGTTAGCGCATACCTGTTGTGCACTGCTCTTCAAGTGGTGTAGATAAATTGTATTTAACTCTAATTATGGTTGAACATCAATTTGTCAAACAAACACATGATATAATGATAAAGTCTTTCAACCCATTCTACACCCTTCAAGTGTTTGAAAATCATGCATATAAAATTTAGACGTGAACTTGCAATAATCAATTTTATTGTTAACTACTAACACAATAATACATATAATGAAAAATTACTAAAAATTAAGAAAAGAAAAACTACATCTACAACTAAATACATATAAAAACTAATTATAATTGGGTTCCAACAACAAAGCACTCTCTCCATGATTGTAGGTTTTTCCAGGATAATATTCTTTAAGTCTTTGACCATTCACTACAGTTTTAAATCCTGTCTTATAATTTTCTATAGCTATAGCTCCATGATTATATATATGTTTAATGATGAATGGTCCTGTCCATCTAGTCTTAAATTTTCCAGGGAATAAATGTAATCTAGAGTTATATAATAAAACTTCTTGTCCCTCATGAAAGTCCTTTCTCAAAATTTTCTTGTCATGGAATGCTTTTGCTCGTTCTTTTGCAATCTTTGCATTTTCATAAGCCTCTCTTGTTATTTCTTCCAGCTCATTGAGTTGATATTTTCTTGCTTTTCCTGCATCATCAACACACATGTTAAATGTTCTAATAGCCCATTCTGCTTTATGTTCTATTTCTATAAGTAAATGACATGCTTTCCCATAAACTACTCTAAATGGTGACATTCCCAACACAGTTTTATGGGCAGTCCTATAACCCCAAAGTGCATCATTAAGCTTTTCTGCCCAATCCTTCTTACTTGGTTTGATTACTTTTTCGAGCATGTGCTTGATTTGTCTATTGGATACCTCAACTTGCCCACTTGTTTGAGGATGATATGGTGTTGCTAACTTATGAGTAACCCCATACTTCCTCAAAGCCATTTGAAATACTCTATTGCAAAAGTGAGGTCCATTATCACTAATTATAGCTCTTGGAATACCAAATCTAGCAAAAATGTTAGATCTAAGAAAATCAACAACAACTTTAGCATCATTTCTCTTAGTTGGGATAGCTTCAATCCATTTAGAAACATAATCAACAGCCAACAAAATATAAGAATAACCAAAAGAAATGGGAAATGGTCCCATGAAATCAATGCCCCAAACATCAAAAATTTCAACTTCAATGATAGGATTCAAAGGCATCATATTTCATTTGGAAATTTTTCCCATTCTTTGGCATCTATCACAATGTCTACAATGATCTTTAGAGTCTTTAATTAGAGAAGGCCAATAAAATCCACATTCAAGAATTTTCAAAGAAGTTTTTCTATGGCTAAGATGACCTCCACAAGCATGATTATGACAAAAATTTAAGACATTAGCAATTTCATCTTCAGGAAGACATCTTCTTAAAATTTGATTAGAACCCATTTTATACAAATAAGGTTCCATCCAAACATAATGTTTAGCCATGTACCTCAATCTTTTCTTATCTGGTTTAGATAAATCAGTTGGTATTAACCCTGTAGCAAGATAGTTAGCAATGTCTGCAAACCAAGGTAACTTACCAACTAGAAATAAACTCTCATCAGGAAATTTTTCATTAATCACATTATTGCATGCTGGAATATTTTCTAATCTAGAGAGGTGATCAGCAACTAAATTTTCTTTTCCAACCTTATCTTTAATTTCTATGTTGAATTCTTGCAACAATAAAACCCAACGAATTAATCTTGGTTTTGCATCTTTTTTACTCATCAAATGTTTAATAGCTGCATGATCAGTATGCACAATAACTTGATTGTAAACTAAATATGGTCTAAATTTATCTAGAGCAAAAACAACAGCAAGAAATTCTTTTTCTGTGGTAGTATAATTTACTTGAGCTTCATTCAAAGTTTTACTAGCATAGCATATGACATGATGTTTCTTATCAATTATTTGCCCAAGTACTGCACCTACTGCATAATTGGAGGCATCACACATAATTTCAAAAGGATAATCCCATATTGGGGCATGAATTATAGGAGGAGATATTAATGCATGCTTAAGTTGATTAAAGGCAGCAAGACAATGTTCATCAAAAACAAACTCAGAATCTTTTGCAAGTAAATTAGTTATAGGTCTTGCTATCTTGCTAAAATCATGAATAAATCTACGATAAAAACCAGCATGTCCTAAAAAGCTTCTAACCTCCTTAACAGATTTAGGTGGCTGCAAATGAGATATAACGTCAATTTTTGCCTTATCCACCTCAATCCCTCTATTAGATATCACATGCCCAAGAACTATGCCTTCATTCACCATGAAATGGCACTTTTCCCAATTTAAAATAAAATTCTTTTCAACACATCTTTGCAAAACCATATCTAAATGATGTAAACAAATATCAAAATTTTTGCCAAAAACAGAAAAGTCATCCATGAAAATTTCTAAAAAATTTTCATTCATATCATAAAAAATTCCTGCCATGCATCTTTGAAATGTTGCAGGCGCATTACATAAACCGAAAGGCATACGCCTAAAAGCATAGGTTCCGCTTGGACAAGTAAAAGTAGTCTTTTCTTGATCCTCAGAGATTATGGGTATTTGATTGTACCCAGAGTATCCATCAAGAAAACAATAAAATTCATGTCCAGCTAACCTTTCTAGCATCTGATCAACAAATGGCAATGGGAAATGATCTTTACGAGTTGCAGAATTCAATTTACGATAATCAATACATACCCTCCAACTAGTTTTTATTCTAGTAGGCACTAACTCATGATCTTGATTTTCAACTACTGTAAAGCCCGATTTCTTAGGTACTACATGCACAGGGCTTACCCACCTACTATCACTAATAGGGTATATAATGCCATTGTCAAGCCATTTAACTATCTCCTTCTTTACCACCTCACTCATTTGGGGATTTAATCTACGTTGAGGTTCTCTAAAGGCATAGTTCTCATCTTCTAGGATAATTCTATGTTGAACTATAGTGGGACTAACTCCTACAATATCACTCAATTGCCAACCAAGAGCTCTCTTGTTTTTACTTAATATCTTCATTAATTTTTCTTCTTGGTTTGGGATTAAGTTTGCTCCAATTATAACAGGATATTCATTTTGCTTATCTATAAATGCATATTTCAGATTTTGTGGGAGTGCTTTTAATTTATTCCTTTCCTTAACTTCTAAAATCAAGTCATTATTCATTTCATGCTCACCACTATTCTCTTGTAACGATGCCTTGTGTTCTAGATTATCTTCAACGTCTAGAAAGCAAATTTCAGCACTAAGTTCTTCCTCATTACTACTATTTTCAACTTCTTCAAATAATTCAGAAATGCTTACACTAATGTTGTCATCTACTTGATGGTTTATAGTCCTATCTCTTTTAAAAATGTTCAATGATATCACCTTATTGTTAAAGGAGATTGACATTTTACCATTTCTGCAATTAATGTGGGCATTAATAGTTGCTAAGAATGGTCTCCCTAGGATCAATGTAGATTCATTTGGTTCACAAGTTGGTGCATTGGTTTCTAAAATGATAAAGTCGGCTGGGTATATAAAATCTTCAATTTGAATTAAGACATCTTCTACAATACCCATGGGACTCCTATATGATCTATCAGCTAGTTTAATTAGTGTTCTAGTTTTCTTAATTCTTGTGATTCCCAATTGTTCATATAAGTGTTTTGGCATCACGTTAACTCCTGCACCAAGATCTAATAATACTTTTTCAATTAAAACATTCCCTATTAAGCAAGTTATTAGAGGAACACCAGGATCATTGAATTTTTTAACTAAACTATCAAGCAACATTGAACTACTTAACTCAGTTAAATAAACTTGCTTACTTAATTTTTTTCTTGGCTTCCTATGCTTGGTACAAAGGTTTTTAAGCACCCTCCCATATGCTGGAATTTTTCTAATTAATTCTAACATAGGCATATTAACATTGATTTTCTCAAATATGGTTCTTATAGCTTCATTTTCCTCATTTTCTTTGTTGTTGTCAAGCCGACTAGGAAATGGTGGTTTGTTGTTCATATTTTCAGATGTTTCTTCTTTCTTTTTATCCATTTCTAAGTTTATAACAGGGTTTTCTTCAATTAATTCTTCATTAGTTTCATCCATTAGACATTTTTCAAGTTCAACTCCTTCATGTTCTAGTTCTACATCCTTATGTTCATCTCTTGTCAACATATTTTCTTCCTTTTCATCTACGTTTTCTTCACTTTGTTTTTCTTCACTTTCATGTTCTAATATGTTTCTTTCTATGGTTTTTCCAGATCTTAAGATTAAATTCACATTTTTATCTACATTAGAGTCTTCTTCATCATCTATGACAATTACATCTTCTTTTTGTTGTAGGAGCTTAGTGGCAACATAATAGCTATCTCCTAACTCTATGATTCTCTCTATATTCCTCATGGACTCTTCTATAGAACTACTACTAACATGAGAGAAATCACAAACATCATTTCTTTCATCAATATGAGATTTATGCATATCAAAATCGTAAGAAAATTCACTAGCATCATGCAAGACATCATATTCATCACTAACATGAGTTGTTTCTTCTACTGGTTGAATTTTTATATTAAATAACTTGCTGGTAAATATGCTTTCATCATGACCTTTTACATGGCAATAAGAACAAGCACTTTCAGATAAAAAATCATTTATAAACTTAAAAGGATCATCATGATGAAAATTTGACATACTTGCAAGAAATTTAAGCAATAAAATTCACAACTAAGCACAAGAAAGATATGTTTATCAAAATTTGTCAAACAACCAACTAAGAACTTCAAATATGGTAAAAATAAACTAAGCCAAATTGCCAATCCCCGGCAACGACGCCAAAAACTTGTTGAGCTATATTTTTAGCTCAAGCTTTACTGCAAGTGCACAGTTCTTTTGGTGTACATGGCAAATACAGGTCATTCTTCCACAAGGATTGTGTTTATGACTTAATCAACTATTACTCAACTTGTTCTTCAAGCTCTTAGGTATACTTCATTAAATTAATGACATGTGAATGTAGAATAATCAAAGTTAACACAAGCTCACAAACCATGCAATTTCAAGGCAATGTGTAGTGGAAAATGGTGATGTGAATCAATTTCTTTACTTGTAAATCTATCAACTCATTCAATTATAACATGCACACAAGTTCCACGTGATTTCAGAAGTGATATCCATGCATCAATATTAAGGAAAGAAAAATAAAACAAGAAGGTCCAATAGACTATACTACTCTATTCTAATTTATACTAAATGCATGCAACTATGCTATTTGCTAATCTAGCTAAACTATACTATACTACTTGCATTAGAAATTCTTTTTGGAGATTGATTAGGACAAAATGTGATCAATATAAGATATAACAAACTCAATTAACTACTGAAATTAAAATTAACAACTAGAGATAAGTGATAGGTTCTTCATTCAAATGAACATCAACACTTATTTTCTTCTTCTTTCAATTCACACCTTCTTCTCAAATGCGCCAAGCCACCATTGGTGAGTGGCATTCACTCGTGTGAAAGCCTCACCAACAGCCCCAACAATACATGTGAATAGAGGATGCAAATTAGAAGTTGAAAAGAAGAATTAAACATTCATATACATTCATTGAACTCTATCTAGCTAAGAAGACATATAATTGAGATGTTCACCACCATTTCTCATCAATTCTTCCTTCTATACAAGAAAATAATAAACTCTAAGAGTTGTCACTACCTTAGGAGCTTCTTATCTTCTTCTCTAGAGCTTTGAGTTCAATGGAACTTGGCAGCAAATCCACCTCCAAGCTTGGACGTCTTCTCCTTAGCCCTTGGAATGGTGAATAGCATCAATGGATGGTCTCCATGCAAGCATAAGCCTCACCTCCAAGCTTTCTTCTCTTCTTTCTTTCTCTCGTTGGAAGCACCAAGGTGTTGGCCGAAAATCCTCTCCCCTTGTATTTATGTTGTTTTGTCTTCTCTCTCTTTGATGTGGCACCTTGGTTTTATCACCAAGCCAATAAGATGCCATAGATCTAGGAGGGCCAATAAGGTGTTGGCATGTCCTCTTCTTTAAAGTTTAGTCCACCAACTTTTGATTCTTTACATCTTCTTTGGTCTTTTGCATTAAGCTCCTCCCATATATATGTTATCTACAATTAATGGAAGTTGAACTCCAAGAGACGTTAGCGAACATAGGACATGCAAAATAAATCAATGTGTTTCATGTAAAATTATATCCAATGGGGGATGCACTTGTTAATTAAATTTCTATATTGCACTATATTTCAAGACTTATATTACCCATAATTAATATCATTTATCCATCATAGATATATAATATCATGCAAAATTACTTATAAAATTCATTAAAAATGGGCAAAATTAAAGCTTGAACACATATCTGTGGCATAGAAGGATCAGGCATATAAATATAAAACTGTTACATAAACTGTTAAGTATTTTGTTTTGATGATGTGTGTTGAATGAAAATAATCATATTTGCTCAATTACTATTGCTTGTAAAAGGAAATTAAGTACATCAATTAATACAGAAAAAAGTTTATTGATAGAAATACTTGTCTGTATTGGATCTGAAATTATACTAAGTTAATAACAAGTTGTTTCATTGCATTAATTTCTCATTTAACTAAATGTTAAGTTAACGTGTGTTTTTATTGAAAAGCATGATATATTTTAAAGTTATATCTTTTGTATCATGAATAGTGCATGTTTAGACAACTTGTTAAGTTAGAGTGTTATTTGTATAGAGATCACGTAAGAACTCGTTAAGTTAGAGACTTAAAGGTTAAAATAAGTCACATGAGAACTCGTTAAGTTAATGTCGTACACGTGGTGAAATTATAAGTTATGAATGTTATATTGTATCACGTGAGGTGCACATGTTTAACTCATTAAGTTAACATAACTAAATGCGTTGAGTTGCTATATTGAATACTAAGGCAACACGTTAGGTTAGCGTTATAAACTTAAGTTGTTATTTTTGCACATGGTAAAATTCTTATTATAAAAACATTTGTTTATTACAGGTTCGTTGAGTTATTTGTAACACAACGGAGATGGTTCGTTGAGTTATCTGTAACACAATGAAGATGGTTCATTAAGTTATTGTAACACCATTAAGATGGTTCGTTGAGTTATCGTAACACCATGGAGATGGTTCGTTGAGTTAGCTACAATACTTGTCACATGAGGAACTTGTTAAGTTAGAAACATTTAGTTACATATCTACTTGTTTACTCATTTAGTTAACATTAAAGTAACGACTTCTTATTACACTTGATGAAAGATTTTGGACGAGAAAGTTTATTCTGTAGGAAATTTTTCAAAGATCTAGGATTGATGATTAAAGAAAATTTGAAATGTAAACGTAGGTCAGAACATGTGTATTTCGATGAAGGAAAAAGAAAAGACGTGAAGAAGTGGAAGACTGATAGTGATTAAATGTGGAGGATATGCATGAAATGAAGATACAGTATAAAAGGCATAGAATTCTCATTGATCAGTTATCCCTACACACCAAACAAAAAATCTTTTCAGGGATCAAAAACACCTCTTCGGGGAAAAGCTCTCAGGTGGAAGAAAATTCAATGAAGTAGAAAAAGGTGAGATATATGTCACTAAAGATTTGAAGTATCAGATGGAAGAAAATTCAGTGAAGTAGAAAAGGTCAGATTTATGTCATTGAAGATTTAAAGTATCAGAAGAAAGCAAATTTGGTGAAGCAAAGAAAGAATAGATATTCGTCACTGAAGAATTGCTGAAGAAAAAAGAGAAGAAGAAGAAAGATCTCAAATAGGGAGAAATGTTTTAAATTCTGCAAATTAGTTTTCTTTGTTTGTAGTTATGAAATTGTTTAGATGAAACATGGTATCGATATATAATTGCATCTACAATTTCTAAGGAGAATTGAATTTCATATTGTAATTGGAACCTTGAATAAAAATGATTTTATGAAAACAGTGTCTCGACTTGTTTTTGAGTTTTAAAGTTTCAATTATAATCGAAAATGTTGAAAAACACAATTCACCCCCCTTTTGTGTAGCCATACGATCCTACATAAACTGTCTAGAAAACATTTAGTGAGAGGTTTACCAAAGATTAAATACTAAAAGGACTTTATGTGTGATGCATGTGAGTTAGGTAAACTTCACAAAAACTCTTTTAAATCCAAAACTGATATATCAAGCAAGAGAGCTTTCAACTTATACATATGGATCTATTTGGACCAACAAGAATCATGAGTCTTTGTGGTAAATGGTATGTATTTGTTTTAGTAGATGACTTCTCTAGATACACTTGAGTATATTTTCTAGCATCTGAGACAGAAGTTTTTGAAAAGTTTAAAATATTTTGCAATCTTGTTCAAAATGAACAAAGTGTCTCTGTTCAAAAACTTAGGAGTGATCATGGTACGGAATTTGATAATAATCAAATGGATAATTATTCAAAAGAGCATGGTATTGATCACAAATTTTCTTTTCCAAGAGCACCGTCTCAAAATGGTGTTTTTGAGATAAGGAATAGATCACTTCAGGAATTGGCCAGAACTATGTTGAATGAACATAATTTACCTCAAAATCTTTGGGCTGAAGTGGTGAATACAACTTGTTATGTTATTAACAGAAGTCACTTAAGACCTCGTGTTAATAAAACTCCTTTTGAAATTATGTTTAATAGGGTTTTAAAAATTTCCTATATGAAACCATTTGGCTGCAAGTGTTTTATTCTTAATACTAAGGATAAAAGAGATAAATTTCAAGCCAAAGTGGATGAAGGAATTTTTGTAGGTTACTCTACTAGAAGTAAAGCCTATAGAGTATATAACAAGACTTCTAAAACTATTGAAGAAACCCTACATGTAAGCTTCAATGAAAATTCTTTTAGAGAATCTCAATCTAAAGCTGATAATGATGATATGATCAATTTCCCAAAAGAATTGGAGATCAATAGAGAGATTGAAGATTTATCTGAGAAAATCAAAAATATGAACTTAAAAGATCAAAGTAATGATGAAAGTGATGGACCTTCAAATGTCAATGAGAATATTGTGGAAATTAGAGAAATTGGCGTTATTCTTCGTCACATCCTATTACTCAAGTCATTGATAATATTAATAAGGGAGTTAAAACAAGAGCTTCAATTAACTTAAATAGCTTGTGCATGTTTTTTTCTATGGTGGAACCAAAGAATATAGAAGAAGCATTATCTGATGAAAATTGGATAGTGGCAATGCAAGAAGAACTAAATCAATTCATCATAAATGATGTTTGGGAATTAGTCTCTCCACTAGAAAATCATTCCATAATAAGTACAAAGTGGATCTTTAGAAAAAAAACTAATGAGATTGGTTAAGTTATAAGAAACAAAGCTAGATTAGTTGCATAAGGGTATACATAGGAAGAAGAACTAGATTATGATAAAACATTTGCTCTTGTGGCTAGGTTAGAAAGTATTAGAATATTATTGGCCTATGCTTGTTATATGGATTTTAAATTATATCAAATGGATGTAAAGAGTGCATTTCTAAATGGTTTAATTAATGAAGAAGTCTATGTAAAACAACCACTTGGATTTGAAGAAAGCACCTAGATCAAGGTATGAAAGATTATCTACTTTTTTAATAGAACAAGGTTATATCATGAGAAAGTAGATCATACTCTATTTATCAAGAGAGATGGTAAAGATCAGATTGTTGTTCAAATATATATGGATGATATAATCTTTGGAGCAACCTTTGATAAACTGATAAAAATATTTTCTAAAGAGATGACTAGTCAGTTTAAAATGAGTATGATAGGAGAACTTTCATATTTTCTAGGACTTCAAATTAAGCAAATGGATAAAGGTATATTTTTAAATCAGGAAAAATATGCAGATGAAATGCTTAAGAAATTTAGTTTTAATGATACAAGGATTTGAGGAACTCCTATGAGTACTTCTTTAAAGTTAGATATTGATGACATAGGAAAATCAATAAATCAAAGAAAATACAGAAGTATGATTGGTTCTTTACTTTATTTGACTACTAGTAGACCTGATATTATGTTTGTTGTGTGTGCTTGTGCTAGATTTCAATCTAATCCTAAAGAATCACACTCAATTGAAGTTAAAAGAATATTTAGATATATACAAGGAACTAGAAATTTTGGACTATATTATTCTAAGGATAGTTCAATAGATCTTATAGGATATATTGATGTTGATTACGCAAGATCTAAATCTGATAGAAAAAGTACCAATGGCACATGTCAATTATTGTGTTGAGTATTTTGTTTTGATGATGTGTGCTGAATGAAAGTAATCATATTTGCTCAATTACTATTGCTTGTGAAAAGAAATTGAAAACATCAATTAATATAGAAAAAGCTTACTGATATAATACTTGTCTATATTGGATTTGAAATTATACTAAGTTAATAACTAGTTATTTCATTGCATTAATTTCTCATTTTACTAAACGTTAAGTTAACATGTGTTTTATTGAAAAGCATGATATGTTTTAAAGTTATATCTTCTATATCATGAACAGTGCACGTTTAGACAACTCGTTAAGTTAGAGTGTTATTTGTATAGAGATCACGTGAGAACTCGTTAAGTTAGAGGCTTAACGGTTAAAATAGGTCACGTGAGAACTCGTTAAGTTAGTGAGTAAAAGAAGAGACGAACTTGTTAAGTTAGTGTTATGCAGAAATAGGAAAAGTAAACTTTTGGATAGTTAACGCTTCATTTTTGTCGAAGAGTTATGTTAAAAACTTGTATAATTAAGTTATCTGCACGTGTGTTTTTAATGTTTTAAGTTGTCACGTGTTTTCCATGTACGTACAGTAATGTAAATCGAAGAGTTAGATAACTGTTTGAGTTTTTATACGCATGGATAGATAATTGTTCGAGTTTTATAAAAAGACACGTGGTGAAATTAAAAGTAACGAATGTTATATTGTATCACGTGAGGTGCACATGTTTAACTCGTTAAGTTAACATAACTAAACGTGTTGAGTTGCTATATTGAACACTAAGGCAACGCGTTAGGTCAACGTTATAAAACTTAAGTTGTTATTTTTGCACGTGGTAAAATTCTTATTATAAAAATATTTGTTTATTACTGGTTCATTGAGTTATTTGTAATAGAATGGAGATGGTTTGTTGAGTTAGCATAACACCACAGACTTAGTTCGTTGAGTTAGCTACAATACTTGACACGTGAGTTGGCACATGAAGAACTCATTAAGTTAGAAACATTTAGTTATATATCTACTTGTTTTACTTGTTTAGTTAACATTAAAGTAACGACTACTTATTACACTTGATGAAAGATTTTGGACGAGAAAGTTTATTTTGTAGGAAATTTTTCAGAGATCTAGGATTGATGATTAAAGAAAATTCGAAATGTAAACGTGGGTTAGAACGTGTGTATTTCGATGAAGAAAAAAGAAAAGACGTGAAGAAGTGGAAGATTGATAGTGATTAAACGTGGAGGATATGCATGAAATGAAGATATAGTATAAAAGAGATAGAATTCTCATTGATCAGTTATCCCTGCACACCAAATGAAAAATCTTTCCAAAGATCAAAAACACCTCTTCGAGGAAAAGCTCTCAAGTGGAAGAAAATTCAGTGAAGCAAAAAAAGGTGAGATATATGTCACTAAAGATTTAAAGTATCAGAAAAAAGGAAATTTGGTGAAGTTGAGAAAGACTAGATATTCGCCACTAAAGAATTGCTGAAGAAGTAAGAGAAGAAGAACATGAAAGATCTCAAACAGGGAGAAATGTTTTAAATTCCATAAATTAGTTTTCTCTATTTGTAGTTATGAAATTGTATAGATGAAACATGATATTGATAAATAATTGCATTTACAATTTCTAAGGAGAATTGAATTGTATATTGTAATTGAAACCTTGAATAAAAATGATTTTATGAAAATAGTGTCTCGACTTGTTTTTGAGTTTAAAAATTTCAATTGTAATCGAAAATGTTGAAAAACACAATTCACCCTCCTCTTGTGTAGCCATACGATCCTATAAGTGGTATTAGAGCTTTATTAATAATCTTTGATATAAAATCGATACCAACTTATTGAATATCATTGCTTACTCTACCTTCCTTGTTCTTAAACAGAAATTAATATAGAGCATATGTTTAACTTTCTTGATTTAAGGCTCAAGTTGTTTTAAAGTTTTAAATTATTTAAAATCAAATAGGTTGAAAAATCTAAGGTAAGATGGCTATTGGAAATGGTAATTTTTCTTTGTATGAAGGCCAAAATCTTAATCATCCTCCTTTATTTGATGGAATACATTTTGAATATTGGAAATATAGGATGACAGTTTTTCTTCAAAGTATAGATCATACGTTGTGGTTCATGATTTCTAAACCATATACTCCGTTATCTACCCCTTATAATACTTGGACAATTATGGAAAAAGAAAATGAAACTTTGAATGCTAAAGGCTTAAATATTTTATTTTGTGCATTGAGTTATGAATAGTTTAGTAAAGTGTCCGCATATAAATCTACTTATGAGGTGTGGCATGCACTAGAAGTTTCACATGAAGCTACTTCTCAAGTTAAAGAGACTAAGATTAACATGTTAATTCACAAGTATGAACTCTTTAAGATGCATGAAGATGAAAGTATTTCTGAGATGTTTTCCAAATTCCTTGATATTATCAACTCTTTAAAATGTTTAGGAAAGAATTTTGAACAGAAGGATTTGGTGAGGAAAATTCTTAGATCCCTAAGTTCTAAATGGTCTTAGAAAGTGACATCAATTGAGGAATCACGAGATTTAAATGTTTATACCATAAATGAACTTATAGGAAACTTAACTGCTTATGAAGTTCAATTAAATGAATCACTGAGTCACAACAAACTAAAAATGAAGAAAGAAATAGCCTTCGAAACTAATTCAGATTCTGATATATCTACTGATTCTGACAAAGATTTGATTTTGCTAACTAGGAAATTCAAGAAAGCATGGAAAGCTAGGAAATAGCAAATGAACAAAAATGATAGACCCTCAATGTCAAAATCACTAAATGACAAAAATTCTTCATCCAGAAAGTATTTATGTTACAACTATAAGAAACCTGGACATCTTTCTCCAGATTGTCCTATAAGGAAAAATGAAAGCATAGTAGGACAAATCAGAAGAAGATGGCTCAAAAAACTCAGAAAAAGTTTTACAAGAAAAAGGCTTTGAAGGTCACTTGAGATGACACGTCTTAAGAGTCTGAATCTGAGGAATCATCATCAAAATCTTCACATTTAGAAAAGAACAAGAGTTTGAAGACGTTGCTCATGTGTGCTTCATGGCAAATGAGTCTGAGGTAATATCTGATCCTAAAAGTCATTTAGATTTTAACTTTGATGAATTATTATGTACTTATCATGCATTATTACAAAAACTTAAAGTTTGTAAATTGGAAAATAAGAATATCAGAAACTCTTTATCCATTGTGGAAGAAGAAAATTATTTCCAGTCTACTACTTTAGAAAAGTTTAAATGTGATAATGAAAATCATGCTAGAGATTTGCATAAATTTAGATTTAATGAATGTGTCTTGCATGAACAAATACAGAATACCAATGTTGAAAAATTAAAGATAAAATCTGAAAATGAAATGTTGAGAAACAATATAAATGATCTTGAGGTAGAGATTGATAAATTAAAAATGAGAGAGCTAGATTTAAATTCTACCATTGAGAAATGGAATTTAAGTCAAATTAAGTTAGACAAACTAACTAGTACCCCTATGGTGCCATATAAATTTGGCTTAGGATTTGATTATCTTGGATATCCTGAATCTCAAGCTAATAAAGGATTTGTTAGTTGTAGTTCAAGTAAATCTAAGACTAAAATTCCTTTTATCATGAAACAAGGTAATAAATATGTAGAAGTAGGTACTTCAAGGGATGAATCATGCAGTAATAATATAAATCAATGTGATTTGTCTAAATGTACTTCTAACATGACTATTAATGTTTCTAAAAATCTTGTTTCTTGTTTTAGAAATTCAGTTTCTAATGCTTCAAAAATATCAAACAATTGTAGTAAATTGAAAATTCAAAAACCAAAGCATGTAATTCAAAACATTGGTATTAGACCAATTACTTGTTCTACATGTTCTTTATCTAAAAATTCTTATGCAGAAAAAGATTTTGTATGTACTGAAAATTCAAATACAATTACAAAATCTTGGTATAAACTTACTGAAATGTATGAGCATGACAAAAATAAATTAACATCTCATAAAAATCGGTTTGGTCTTGATTATACTACATCTGAAAATGTGGGAAAGTTTATTTTGTAGGAAATTTTTTAGAGATCTAGCATTGATGATTAAAGAAAATTCAAAATTGTTAGGAATTTTGTTTTGATGATATATGCTTTATTAAAGTTTTTAAATAAGTCTAAATAATATTCTCTAAGTATAATAGTTAACAGATTATCGAAAAGTTTCATTTTTATGTCGGATAAGTTAAAGTTTTCTGAAGAGTTAGATTTTCGATAGTTAAACTTTTGGATAGTTAATGTTTCATTTTTGTCAAATAATTTATGTTAAAAACTCGTATAGTTAAGTTATCTGCACGTGTGTTTTTAATGTTTTAAGTTGTCACATGTTTTTCCATGTGCGTTTGGTGATGAAAATCGAATAGTTAAATAACTGTTCAAGTTTTTATACGCATGAATAGATAAGTCTTTGAGTTTTATAAAATGACTAATGAATAGATAACTTTGCTATGTTTAGTCACGTGTTTTGTAGGTGCAAAAACTCAAAGAGTTACAGATAAGTATTTAAGTTTTTACAAGACTTAAAGGATAAGTGCTCGACTAAATCGAAGACTTAGAAGATATTCTACAAGACTCCAAGAAGATAAAGTCTCGATCAATCTACGAGTGAAGATCGTGGAAATTCAAAATGATAGTGGAGAAAGTGGAAACTCAAAAAGATAGTAATTTGGATTAAAGAAAAAATTAGTACGTGGATTATGGATTATGGATTAAGAGGATGAACATGCTGAATGTGAAGACATAGTTCGACCACTAATAGAGTATGAGCTATATTACAACAAAGGATCCTAATCTCAAAAACCAAGTCTGAATATTCAATCTAGATCCCTAACTGAAAAGTTAAATTTGAATATTCATATTCTAGAAAAATTCTCCAATATTAAAAGAAGTTCGAAATTTCAAGCAATTTCAGAAAAGGAGCAACAAACGTAAGAAGTCTGGAAATTTGACAACTAGAGAAGAAGAGATACAGAAGCTGAGCAAAGAGAAGGAAAGAAGTTGTGTGCATAAAGATCAGGTTTTATACAATTCGAAATTAGTTTTGAATAAGAACTTTATTTTTCTATTTAAATTGTATATCGAACATTACTGTATCAAAACCTTCAAGAAGGGAATTGAGCTGAAAAGATATTGTAAATTCTGTCTTTAAAGATTATAAAGAATAGAATTTCATTTACGAGTATTTTGTGCTCTTGTTTTATCTGCTGGTATTTTAATTACTAAAGACACAATTCACCTCCCCTCTTGTGATACAGACGATCCTACAATTGGTATCAAATCACTTTATCTTAATTAAGAGCTTTCATTTCTCTATTTAGGAATCGATTTTTCCTATCATTTACTCAAGATCATCTGTTTAAAATGGATAATACTGAAATCTTAGTTAAGACTAAGGGATAGACCACTAATCATCCTCCTATGTTCGAAGGTAGCAATTATGGCTATTGAAAATATAGGATGAAAGTATTCTTTAAATCAATCGATTTCAAACTATGGCATATAATTAGCAATCCTATAGTGTTAGTTACGACTCCATATGATACTTGGACTTTTTAATGCCAAATCTGTAAGGGCTTGGCAACCCAGTTTAAGTACGCCATAGATTCTTTAGACTACATTTATATAGGAAGAGCAATTTCTCATATAATAATTCAACTATTATGAACTATTATATGTTTTTATGAAAGAATCTGCATAGTTTCAGGAAATTAACATTAATTAAGTAGATTTCTCAACTACCGGTAAAATACAGGTTTTTAATTCTTAAGTATCCGAATTTTTTGTGATTTCGAAAGACTATATTGTATATATCAGACAGTTATGTTTTAAACTATCAATAGAATATTTTATTATTTCTTAACGTACATGTGTCGAAGCCTAAATGCATATCTTAAGTGAATGTTCGGTAAGTTATCTGTGTTAGTACCTGAGTATTTTGATAATGCAAAACCTATGTGAGGAAACATATTGTATTTCACAGTTAAGTCTTACTACATTAGATCAAAAGGTTGTTAGAACAATTTCCAGGCAGATGAAAGATCAAGAATGTTCCAAATGAACAGATCAAGAAGATTCAGCAAAATCAGACAGTTACAGGTCTAAGTATCCGAAGAGCAAGTTTAAAGCAGTAGTAATGCTATCAGACAGTTAAAAGAATAACTATCCGATTTTACAAAGCCTTCGGAGAGTTATTTAATCAAACAGTTAAAGGGATTGAATGATCAGATAGTTAAGGAGATAACTATACGGAAGCTTAAAGGACTTTTCGGAGAGTTACAGGTATAACTATCCGAAAGTTAAGTCATTCAATAAACCACGTGCAGAAATACAGAATGGAAGCTTAAAAGACTTGTCGGAGAGTTAGATAACTATCTGAGTTTTCTTTTTGGAGAGTTAGATAACTATTCGAGTTTTTCGGTAAGTTACAAGCATAACTTTCCGAAACTTAAGTCATTTTATTACGCACGTGCAAAATGGAGAAGCCGACAGTTGAAAGTTTAAATGGGAAAATTGGAGAGTTAGATAACTATCCGAAATTTAAAAGAGAGTTTCGGTAAGTTACAGTTTAACTATCCGAAACTTAAGTCAGTGAATTTCCCATGTGCAGAAATCCAGTCAAATGCTCAAATAGGTTTTCAGAGAGTTAGAAGGATAACTATCCGAAATTTCAAAAGAGTTTCGGTGAGTTACAGTTTAACCATCCGAAACTTAAGTCATTAAATTTCCCACATGTAGAATTCCAAACAGTGGCTCAAATAAGTTTTTGGAGAGTTAGAAAAATAACTATCCGAAATCCTAAAGAATTTCGGTGAGTTACAAGATAATCTTCTGAAACTTAAGTTAGTATTTTATGCACGTGCTAAATTAAAATCGAAAAGTTGACAAAGTCAAGTATATAACTGTTCGGTGAGTTACAGTTGTAAGTATCCGATTGGATGATAGCTCACATTTAAATATTCTGGAATCCTACCTAGCAGTAAAGGATAAGTGATCTTACGGTGAGTTACAGTTACTCTTTGGAGAGTTGCATAGTTAACTATCTGAAAGAACAGGAAAATCGGTATGTTGACTTGAAACGTTTTTCTAAACAGTCACTTGCCGTATTGGGACTTGATCCTAATCAAGTACAGTAGAATACATCCGTTGGAGGAAAATATGATCGTTGTACATATCAAGTATATATTCAAAATACAGACAACGGATATATAGTAGAGATATACAGTGAGCTACACTCCAATTCATTCATACTCAAGTCTGCAAATAGTGAAGAATATTCAAAAGATCCATTGCAGAAAAAGCTCTTGCGCCAAAACTCTAATTGAAGGTTTAAAGTTGTTGGTTCGTGGCTTCAACCTGAAAGCTACATACAGTGTTGGTTTGAGTTTCGACCTGAAAACTCTAGAGGTTGGTTTACTGAAGTTTTTACCTGAAAACTTCTGTATAGTTGGTTCTTGCTTTGACCTAAAAGCAAGTGTGTAAGTGTTGGAACACTTAGTGAAGCCCAAGTGAACCTTAGGGGTGGACTAGCCAAATTGGTGAACCACCTAAAATTTGCTGTGTGTTTCTTATCTCTGTTAATTTGCATTATATTAGTTTCATCTCATTTCATTTTTTGTTGAATCATTCGATTCAACATTAAAAGAATTTTAAAAATACACACTTTCACCATTCACCCCCCCTCTGGTGAGCCTATCGATCCTAACAATCTGGTAACTCTCTCTAATGCATCTATACATCTGATAGTTAGGTTTATAAGTATCCAAAAATATCTAAACTCTTTAAGTTAGAATTATGCATGTGTTGAATTACATTGCTTTATTATGTCTCGAATAGTTATCATAAGTCTTCGAGTTTTCTCACTTTTCACTTAGCCCGAAGTTATTTTCTTTATATGAACAGTTACACTAAGTATTATGCTTTTGTCGATTGTAAAACTCGTAGAGTTATTGTAAACATTCGAGTTATTTATCAGTAACGGATCTTATATTTATGATTTCAATGATTGAATCCGTTTATAAACTCGAAGAGTTATAAATGTTTTACTAACAACCTTTCGTGTTTCTACCTTGGTAAAACCCTAGTTTCATAATCTTTACTTCCACTAAGTTCTATAGTGCACAGCGAAGATTAATCGACAATGTCAGGACATGGAAGAGAACCTGGTAGAATGACAAAAGTGTAGAAAAGAGAGTTGGAACTTCAGAAAATACAAAGTGAAATCAACGACATCTACTCAAGGTATACTTTTACAAATGAAGTACTACATGAAATTAGAAAAGCTGTTCAAGACGAGAAAAATTTCTGTTGGGAGTTTATTCGTAATTATGCTGAAACATAGTTTAGTCTAAAATAGATTGAACTTTCCGCATTACAACTATGGAAACAAACTTTACAACCTAACCCTACGATTGTTACAAGTTCTAGACATGTACCTGAAAAATTGGTACAGTCTATCACTTACTATGGAAAGAAATGGGGACCAATGATAGAAAATGCCAATAGGGAATTAGAATCTTTGTATTCCCAACATTATTTTACCCCAGCTGTTTTAGATGACATTCAATAATTTATTGATGAATAGAAAAATGCCATTTGAAAAATGGGCCTTCGAAGTGAAGGATAAAAAGTTTATCAACTAAAAATGGTAGAGGTTGAGAGCTTAAAACTCTATATTCCATTATTACAACCTAAGCATCATGGTGAAGGACTATCAAGACCCCAAGTGCCTTTAATAGGAGAAATTAAGAAAATTTTAGAACCTCCTGAACAACTCGAACCACTACAAACATATAGTCGGAAAAAGAAGAAGACATTAGAATATTTTGGACTGATTGCAAGTGTACAAGGAATATTGCAGCTAAGAGAAGAATCATTGCAAAATGGAAAACTATGTTCCATTGCAGAAGCTGGACAGACTTTTGTGTTAGGAATCCCAACAGATGTGACAAATATCGAATTACATGCATACAATCTAAGGTATTGTGTCACATTAGTACATAATGCATCTTTTAATACAATGGGCAGTTTTTCACATCATGCTGCAAGCACACATTCTTTTCCTACAGAAAGAGCATGTAGGAAATTTTAATGATACATATACAGATGATATCAATTTTGATGATTTTTTTGATGACATAGACATTGAGTCTATGAATGTTGAAGATATTTCATCTGAAGAGGAATGTACAGATATTCTTCCTCTTACTGTATCTCAGATAGAAACTTTTGATTTTTGGTATAGTTGCTTATACTACAGTTTTTACATATGGTTATGTCTATTACAGTACATAATATACTTGTTGATAAATGTATATAATCAACAACCTACACAGTTACAAATCGAATATTACACTACCAATGTCTCAAGTATAGAAATTTCAGAAATACAGAATGAATCTATTATAGAACATTCTTTCCTACAGAGACAGTTGTTGTATAGATCAATCATAGACATAAATGTTGCTGATATACAGATTAACATAGAGACTGTTGCTATTGATATGTTTCAAGAAGATCAAATAGAGGAATTTCAGTAGATTATTGATACGACAATACCAGATATTTCAGATATTTATACTAGCTTTGATGGAAATTCCACTAGTTTTTAAAGATCTGAAAATTTAGATACTACTGATAATGTTGAAACAAGTCCCAGATCAGAACATCATCATAGGAAAATACCAAATCTTGAACAAAGCTTAGACGAAAATACATTATTATGGTTCAGAAATAGTTCTTGTTATGACAAATTTCAGACATATAAAACTTTTACAGTTTTATACTCAAGACCAATTAAGTTTGAAGGGATGGCACAAATACGAGAAATGTTTGAATTTCAAGGCTTATTGACTCTACTTCCACAACAGCCAGACCATCTTGTTATACCAAAACTTATCAGTTGTTTTTACTCAAACTTAACAGTGGAAGAAGGTATTCCTATTTCCAATATACAAGACAATGATATATATTTAACTCCAGATTTAATGCTCACGTGATTATTTTTCACAGTTTATATTTAAACATTTTATGCTTAATCCACGAAAGTTATGCATGTTTAAAAATATCTTTTTGATTCATGTATACTTAGCAAGGTTTTTCTTCCTCACATTTACATGGCTTAAATACTAAAGAAGACGAAGATCGACTATTTACTTTTTTATAATGCCAAAAAGAGGGAGAAGATAGATTATTTGACTTATTAGGTTTTGACATCATCAAAAAGGGGGAGATTGTTAGGAATTTTGTTTTGATGATATATGCTTTATTAAAGTTTTTAAATAAGTCTAAATAATATTCTCTAAGTATAATAGTTAACAGATTATCAGAAAGTTTCATTTTTATGTCGGATAAGTTAAAGTTTTCCGAAGAGTTAGATTTTCGATAGTTAAACTTTCAAATAGTTAACATTTCGTTTTTGTCGAATAGTTTATGTTAAAAACTCGTATAGTTAAGTTATCTGCACATGTGTTTTTAATGTTTTAAGTTGTCATGTGTTTTTCCATGTGCGTTCGGTGATGAAAATCGAATAGTTAGATAACTGTTCGAGTTTTTATACGCATGGATAGATAAGTCTTCGAGTTTTATAAAATGACTAACGAACAGATAAGTTTGCTATGTTTAGTTACATGTTTTGCAGGTGCAAAAACTCGAAGAGTTATAGATAAGTATTTGAGTTTTTACAAGACTCAAAGGATAAGTTTTCGACTAAATCGAAGACTTAGAATATATTCTACAAGACTCTAGGAAGATAAAGTCTCGGTGAATCTACGAGTGAAGATCGTGGAAATTCAAAATGATAGTGGAGAAAGTGGAAACTCAAAAAGATGGTAATTTGGATTAAAGAAAAAATTAGTATGTGGATTATGGATTAAGTGAATGAACATGTTGAACGTGAAGACATAGTTCGACTACTAATAGAGAGTACAAGCTACATTACAATAGAGGATCCCAATCTCAAAAACCAAGTCTGAATATTCAATCTGGATCTCTAACTAAAAAGTTAAGTTTGAATGTTCATATTCTAGAAAAATTCTCCAACATTAGAAGAAGTTCGAAATTTCAAGCAATTTTAGAAAAGGAGCAGCAAACGTAAGAAGTCTGGAAATTCGACAACTAGAGAAGAAGAGATACAGAAGCTAAGCAAAGAGAAGGAAAGAAGCTGTATGCATAAAGATCAGGTTTTATACAATTCGAAATTAGTTTTGAATAAGAACTTTATTTTTCTATTTGAATTGTATATCGAACATTACTGTATCAAAACCTTCAAGAAGGGAATTGAGCTGAAAAGATATTGTAAATTCTATCTTTAAAGATTATAAAGAATAGAATTTCATTTACGAGTGTTTTGTGCTCTTGTTTTATCCGCTGGTATTTTAATTACTGAAGACACAATTCACCCTCTCTCTTGTGATACAGACGATCCTACAGAAATGTAAACGTGGGTCAGAACGTGTGTATTTTGATGAAGGAAAAAGAAAAGATGTGAAGAAGTGGAAGACTGATAGTGATTAAATGTGGAGGATATCCATGAAATGAAGATACAGTATAAAAGGCATAGAATTCTCATTGAATAGTTATCCTTGCACACCAAAAGAAAAATCTTTTTGGGGATCAAAAACACCTCTTTAGGGAAAAGCTCTCAGGTGGAAGAAAATTCAGTGAAGTAGAAAAAGGTGAGAAATATGTCACTGAAGATTTAAAGTATCAGAAGAAAGCAAATTCAGTGAAGTAGAGAAAGACTAGATATTCGTCATTGAAGAATTGCTGAAGAAGAAAGAGAAAAAGAAGAAGAAAGATCTCAAACAGGGAGAAATGTTTTAAATTTCGCAAATTAGTTTTCTCTGTTTGTAGTTATAAAATTGTATAGAAGAAACATGGTATCGATATATAATTGCATCTACAATTTCTGAGGAGAATTGAATTGTATATTGTAATTGAAACCTTGAATAAAAATGATTTTATGAAAACAGTGTCTCAACTTGTTTTGGAGTTTTAAAGTTTCAATTATAATCGAAAATGTTGAAAAATACAATTCACCCCCCTCTTGTGTAGCCATACGATCCTACATATTGGGAAAATCGTGTATTACATTCTAGAGCAAAGCATATAGAGGTTAGACATCATTTTCTAAGAGATAACGTAATTAATGGAAAATTTAAATTAGGATTTGTGTCTAGTAAAAATCAATTAGCTGATATATTTAGAAAACCTCTAGATGAAAATACATTCTACAACATAAGATTAAATTTGGGTATTTGTATGCTATGTGATGTGTAAAATGCTTAAACTCCACAAAAAGATAAATTTTGTTGATGATGTTGTTCACCTCGTAGATATTATATACTTATCATAAATATCTAAACTACTGCATAAGATACTATGTATTTATTGTAAAATCATAGTAGTATCTTATTGATTTTATGTAGTTTATCAATTTTAATGGTTTTCACAATTTTAAGTAGAAGTGTAAATGAAAAACATTAAATACTTCTGAAATTCTAAAATGTTGATTAAGTGATTTTCTTTGGGTCAATGATAGTACATATGATCATGCATGAATTTGACTTGATTGATTAAACTTGTAGAATAATTTATATGTAAATCATCTTAAATTGTTAATCAAAAGTATGTGTAGGATTGTATGGCTACACAAGAGGGGGGTGAATTGTGAATTTTTAATATTTTCTGAACTCATTGAATTTCCCACATGTAGAAATCCAAACAGAAGTTTAAAAGAAGAATCAGAAAATTACTAGAGCTAACTATCCAAAATTTGAAGAGTTTCAGTGAGTTACAAGTATAACCATCTGAAACTTAAGTTAGTCTATTATGCACGTGCTGAATTAAATAAAGCAGTCAGAAACTTAACGAAGGATTTCAAAGGGTTACAATAGCTAACTATCCGATAGTTAAAAAGAAACAGTTCAGTAAGTTACAATTGCAAGTATTTAATTGAATGACAACTCTTTTGTACGATCTGAAATCCTACATGGCAGAAAGACTTAAGTGACTTTTCGGTAAGTTACAAGTATTTTTTGGAGAGTTACATGGCTAAGCCTCCGAAAAACCTAGGAAATCAAAAGGGTATCTTGAAATACCTCCTTGAACGATAACTTACCATATTTGGGACTAGAATCTTACCAAGTACAACAGAATACATCCGTTGGAAGAAAAATATGATCATTACACATGTTTAGTATATATACAAGCAACAGACAACAGAATTAGATAGCTTTTCGCTCATTCAAATATTTACACCAAGCTCAACAGAAGAAAGCCTTTGAGATCAAATCGTCTTCAGCACACACAGACTCAAATTTTAGAAGCTCATCACACACTCAACTCTGATACTTTCAAGCAAGTGTTTTACTGAAGTACACAGATCAAAAACTTTCGAGAAAGATTGGTTGGAGCTACGACCTGAAAGCTCAATCAGATTGGTTGGTTCTTACTTTATCCTTAAAGTAAGTGATTGTGTAGGATCGTATGGCTACACAAGAGGGGGGTGAATTGTGTATTTTTAATATTTTCTGAAATATAATTGAAACTTTAAAACTCGAAAACAAGTCGAGACATTGTATTCATAAAATCATTTTATTCAAGGTTTCAATTACAATGTACAATTCAATTCTCCTCAGAAATTGTAGATGCAATTATATCTCGATACCATGTATCATCTAAACAATTTCATAACTACAAATAGAGAAAACTAATTTACGAAATTTAAAACATTTCTCCCTGTTTGAGATCTTTCTTCTTCTTTTTCTTCTTCAGCAATTCTTCAATGACGAATATCTTGTCTTTCTCTACTTCATCGAATTTGCTTTCTTTTGATACTTCAAATCTTCAGCGACATAAATCTAACATTTTCTGCTTCAGTGAATTTTCTTTCACTTGAAAGATTTTCCCCGAGAATGTGTTTTTGATCCTTGAAAGAGATTTTTTTTTTGGTGTTCAGGGATAGTTTGATCCTTGAAAAGATTTTTCGTTTTGTGTGCAAGGATGGTTTGATCAACGAGAATTCTATGCCTTTTATATTGTATCTTCATTTCATGCATATCCTTCACGTTTAACCACTACTACTTTTCCACTTCTCCACGACTTTTCTTTTTCCTTCATCGAAACACACGTTCTAACCCACGTTTATATTTCAAATTTTCTTTAATCATCAGTCCTAGATCAAGTGTAATACGAAGTCGTTACTTTAATGTTAACTAAACGAGTAACACAAGTATATATATATAACTTAACGTTTCTAACTTAACGAGTTCCTCATGTGCCATTTCACGTGACAAGTATTGTAGCTAACTCAACGAACCAGCTTAACCTTTCTTTCGAAAGGTTAAATGATAACTCACCGAAAACAGTTTAAGTTTCAGATAGTTATGGTTGTAAGTCACCGAAATACTCTTTATAACATAAAACTAGTGAGACACGTGTCAAGACCTGAAAACATGACTTAAGTTACCTTTCGGATAGTTACAACTGTAAGTCTTCAAAAAAAGCTTTAACTCACCAATTCAGTAATAAACAAATATTTTTATAATAAGAAGTTTACCACGTGCAAAAAATAACAACTTAAGTTTATAACGCTAACCTAACGCGTTGCCTTAGTGTTCAATATAGCAACTCAACGCGTTTAGTTATGTTAACTTAACGAGTTAAACATGTGCACCTCACGTGATACAATATAACATTCGTAACTTATAACTTCACCATGTGTATAACACTAACTTAACGAGTTCGTCTCTTCTTTTACTCACTAACTTAATGAGTTATCACGTGACCTATTTTAACCTTTAAGCCTCTAACTTAATGAGTTCACACGTGACCTTTATACAAACAAAACTCTAACTTAACGAGTTATCTAAACGTGCACTATTCATGATACAGAAGATATAACTTTAAAACATATCATGCTTTTCAATAAAAACACACGTTAACTTAACTTTTAGTTAAGTGAGAAATTAATGCAACAAAATGACTAGTTATTAACTTCAGATCCAATACAAACATGTATTTATGCTAGTAAGCTTTTTCTGTATTAATTGATGATTTTAATTTCTTTTCACAAGCAATAGTAATTGAGCAAATATGATTATATTCATTCAACACACATCATCAAAACAAAATACTCAACAGTATGAGCTTATTGAAACTGATTTATATTTTCAATAAAATCATAGAAGTAAAAATTGTATGAGATTTGTGTTTTATTGCATCTGTATTAATGGAATACATATATACTATGCTTGAAATGAAAAGTGCTTACAAAGTGAAAATCTTTGATAGTTTATTGATTAGTTTGATCACAAGCCTTTTGTACTTAAGCAGATAGGTATGTAAGGATTGTTGTCCTGAAAAAGGATTCTTTAAATCTGGCAACCTAAAGTCACGATCAGATATGGGATTGTTGACTAAAAGCTCATTACTCGGGTACATTAGAAAGCTCTTGTATGATTCAAGCTTTTCAAACTAACTTTTAAAGAAAATTATCAATATTTAGTGTTTTCAAAAGAAAAAGTTATTTCATTAATTACAAATATCTTTGAATCGAATATAGTTTCTACTAATATGATTGCAGATTTATTGAATCAACATTAGTACTTTTGAAAAACGTTTATTTGATATACATTCTTTTATTCTCCTTGAATTAATCATATTAAGTTCAAAGTTGTTTTTTGATTCATATACAGTGAAAATTGATTCTGGAAATCATTCCTGATGAATTCAGGATAACAGAAGTTTCTAAAAAGAAAAATTTAAAGTATAGTTATACTTAATATCTATTGTTATACAAGTATATTTTGTACGTTATTGAATATATTTGAAGTATATTTGTAAGGGGAGGATTAACAATGTCCAAAAGAGATTAATATAATTCAAGATACAAATCTTGGTTAATTTGAGTTTAGTTCCCTTAAGATCTTGATGAAACAATTTAAAAAGATAAACAAACTATTTTAGATTCATAAGAAGAGAATGTTAAAATAGTTTACAATGTTCTCAAGATAATGTTAAGTGTACTAATTAGACGTTATGTTATGTAAGGTAACATGTAAAACTACCTCTAGATAGCATATTACTGTTGAGGTTTTTGTTGTCCCCAAAATAAGATCTTAAAACTCACAAAGGGACCAAAATGATAACACATTAAACTCAAAACTCATTTTAAAATAACCGCAAGCGCACGATGCAATTGTAATATACTCCGGCGAGTACAGGTCGAATCCACAAGGATTTGGCTTTTACAACATATTTCCAAGGTGCAAAAACAATAATAATTACAAGTGATTCAAAATTTATCAAAAATTCACTCAATAGAGTATAAATTCCTCATTTCCATTCATAAAACACTAACTCACTACAGCATAGAATCTCGAAATTCAATCAAGTTCACACATATTCTCCTCTCAGTATCTCAACGGTAAAATACAGTAAAAATATCATACTAAGTATTCATTGGATTAACTTTACAACCCCACTAATTTCATTAAAAGATCTGAAACAGTCAAGCGTCGGCAATGCTTTTCCAACAAATGCGCAGACTGGCAACTAACATCCCTAAATTGCGCATAGTTACTAAAAATGGCATAAGATTTTCAAATCTTCACGAAAGTCTGCAAAATCAGTGTGCTTCGAAACTTAACTCATTCAACTAATAGTGAAAATTTACAGGGGTCAATTTCGTGCTGTAGATAAAAAGAAATCCAATTTGGCACTGAAGCAAAAATTGGGCAAAAAACGCTAGGATGTGCCAGATGCAACATCAACGAAATAAATTGGAAAACCTATACAAATCAATCGAAAAAATTCTAAACACTATACCAAAGTAAAGTATACTCGAAGCTCTACAAAATAGAATAAAAAACTAAAGCAAAACATCACTAAATTAGTGAGTTACAACCTAAACAAAATCGTCAAATTTACAGGATTCTAAATCGACGATCAACATCCACAAATTAGCTTTGTTAGCATACAAATATTCACATATGCACAAGATTCAAACCAAATTCATTTCCATTCATTCAAACTAAACATAATAAACTATTGAAATGAAAATTCTATGATTAAACTACAATGTAACATTACAACTAAACCTAAAACTACAACTACCCTACTGAAATTACAAAGAACACAACTTTAAACAAGAAAATGAAAACCTAAAGAGCTAAACCAATACAACCCTTTTTACCTTGAAGTGCAAACTTGTTTTGGAGAAGAATGGTGCATGAGATGTGATCCTAGCCATCCTCCTAGCCAAGAAATTCATGGCTGTCACCACACGAATTCTCTTCCAGAAGCGGGAGGTCTTCAAACACCACCAAACACCAAGAAATAAGTAGTCATCCACCTAAAGTCCACAACCCTTGCCTTTCTTCTACTAGGAATGATCCACGGAAGAGGGGAGACAGTTGCACAACTTCAAATGTGCTCCAAACAGCACCCACAAGGTCTGGAAAAGATGCCCTAGCAATCCTCCTACTAGCAACCACCAAGAGAGGAGAAGAAGAGGTTGTCCGAATCTTGTCTTCCACCTTGGAGCTCCACGAGAGGGGGGAGAAACACCACCTTCCACAAGTTCTTGAGGGAGGGAGAGGGGCTGAGGACTTTCAAGGGCTGGAATGGGGGAAAGCTCGTCCAAGAGGAGGGATTTGTTGGCCTTGTCTCTCCTTTTATAGAGGCTCCAAGTGGTGGAACTTGATCTCTACCTTTGATCTTCAATCCAAGGGCCAAAATTCCTCCTATCTTGATTTGCTTTATTTTTCTTATCCTTCAACCTATAAAACTCAAACAAATACATTAAAACACTTAAGAAATAAGATAAGATATATTCCTAAACATGGATACTTTAAAAGGGCCAAAAATCACATTTTTCATTGAATTCCAGAAATACCCATGTACTTATTTAAATAATTAATCCTAAGTGCTAAAGTAAATTTAATCTACTTAATAAAATGAAATTGTGTTGCCACCAAGATGTAAATGTGTTTTCATGAAATGCTAAATAACAAATAGAGTCTCATTTATGTATTACTTTCTTCATTTAAGCCTATAACTACATTATTTGCCTAGGATGCGTTATAACTTAAATCTTCATTAAACACTTATGAGTATATGACTTTAAACACCTAAAATGCATCACTTAACTATATAAAATATACATAAATTATGACTCTACAATTACTCGTTAGGTTTGTTAACTCAACGAGTTATGTTTACTATTTTCGGGTATCTCGATTGAATAAATATTATTCAATATTCATTTAAAATCCAAACTCGACTTTTATACACGTTGTGTTATTCGCCTAAAACCTTATTTAAACACTTATTACACAGGCACTTAGGTTATTCATAAGCCTTTGTTTGAGAATCTTTTTCGCTTGTTGCTATTACAACCTACGACGATGGTCTCCAAGTTCTACAAGGGTCGTGGTAGAGGAAAAGGCAAATGCAAAGGAGATGCAAAAGGAAAAGAAATAGATACTGATGAAGTTCCACGCACTTGGTTTAAGAAAATACTTCAAGTGGACAAAATGTTAGCAAAAATTTATAGTGAATACTTCTTTCCTGAAGGAATACTAAATGAAGTTAGATTAGAACTTCATAATACTGATGCAAGTATTAAATTCATGGGTATTCGAAGCAAGTTTGATAGGGAATATCGAATGAAATGCGCTGAGATTGCATTTCTTGAATAGTATGCAAAATATATGGAAAAAGGTGTGGGTTCATCAAATAGAATTCCTCAAACTCCTCTAAGTGATACATGATTACAACTATTTGAGGAAAAACATGAATTTGCTATACCTACTCCTTTTTATTCAAAAGAAGTAGAATCAAATATTGTTGTAGATAAAAGAAAAGTTGAAGAGCTTCAAAAGGCCATAGCAATTGAAAGTGCCTTCGAAGAATTAAAGTAGAAAACTTTTATGGAACAATTTCAAAAGAAAACAGCAATACTTGAAGTGGAGAAACAGAAGTGTTATAGAAGAAGAAAAATCAGAAAAATTATGTTTGAGGAAACAAAGTCTGCTGGAAAAGGAAAATCAGATGAGCATTTATTTCCAAAGGACAATGTATGTCTAGACATTGTTCCTTATAGTGCATCTAATAAACTCATCAATTCTGAGCATACTGAAATTGATGAAGATAATGAGACTTTATTTTCCCTTGCTAGAAAACTTGAGAAGAAATCCAAGTCAAATATGAGCTCAAGTTTTTCTATTAGTACAAGTCCTGATGATGCAGAAATTGAAAAATCAAATCATCAAGCAACTGACATTGAACAAGTTATTGCAAATATAATTGACAATGTTAAGGTAATAACTAGTTCACAGGTTGAATTGTTTGGAGTAGCGGATATTGAAAAAGTTAAGACTTCAGAAGAGCTAAATGTCAGCCAACCTTCTTTAGAATCTATAGAAGTAGAGTTTGAGAATTCACAACATGTATCAATGGAGATATCTGTTGAACAAAATGAACAATTACAGACAGATACACAAGCTATAGAATTTGTGGAAAAATTGAACTTTGATCAATCTATAGAGACTGAACAAATGAATGTTGAGTATATTGAAGATGTTCCTTACAATGTTGAAGTTGAAGAATCAAGTTTACATACGCAGCTTCAAGAAAATATTTTCACAAAGGAACAACATGACATTCATTTTGAAGAAGAGGTTCCTGAAGATGAATTAAACTCTGAATCAAGGCTTTAGGTATCACCTTCTTTGTGTACAGTATTACAAATTCAAGGTAATTCAATTTATTTTAGATCTAAGGAAGTAGTGCAAAAATACAATAATCTGATCACATGTCAGATTCTGCATGCTTAACCAATAAAATTCAGAAATTTGATTGATATAAGAGATCTATTTGAGTATCAAGGCCTCATTCAATTCTTGCTAGTTGGAAAGAAATGGAAGCAATACAAAGAGCTTATTGTAGCTTTTTATAGCAATCTGATCAAGAATGAAAATATACTGAAAACTCAAATAAATAAACAAGAGTTCATATTGTCTCCTGAATTAATTTTTGAAGTTTTGGGATTAAAGAATGAAGGTGTTGTTGTTACAAACATATTTGACATGGTTAGACAACTGGAATGGGACGTTCAGTCTTTATCATAAATTCTAAGTGTATATACAAAAATGAGACTCATGGAAAATCTGAATGTAGAGGCAAGGTTTGTTGCAAATATATTGCATGCCAATTTATTTAAGAGAGTCGGACACAATATGGAAGTCAGTAGAAGCTGTTTATATGCAACTTATGGTCTACTGAATAGAATTCAAATCAATTGGTTTGATGTTTTCATTTATCAACTACAGCATATGAGTTCAAAGTTATTTTTTGGTGATATGTAGACTTCTTGCAAGCCAATTGAATTTATCTGACTGGCCCTCTGAAACTAAAGGCATGAGAGCTTTTAGTGTAAAAGATTTGCAAAAATTTCAAGCCTTGCATCAGCCTCAACAACAACAACCAACAGAATGTACAGAACAAATTCAACCACAACAGCCAAGTTATTCAGTTCAAGTAGAACAACAACCCCAACTACCTCTTGACCTAGATGATGTGCTTAACGACATCAGAAATGATATTAGGCATCTAGGAGATAAAATATGTAATGCTATAAGTGATATACTTAGGAGGAATAAATAATTATCTGTTTGCTTGTATCTAAATACAAAATGTAATGTTTGTATTTATTGTTTGATTTATTGAACAATACATTTTTCTATAAATAGTTCAATTCTTATTTATGTTTACAGAAAGTTTTGCTGTAAATATATCTCTTGGTTTATATACTGTGTAATCATCTTTTTGATTAATGACAAAAAGGGGGAGAAATGTTAAATGTTATAAATTCAAAAGAAGAAGATGATTATAATATTAATTGCATATATTATAAAAGGAGATGATATTTAAGTGGTTATTGTAATCTGATAGATGAAAATGTAATCTAAAAGATATTTATATGGTTATTATAATCTAAAAGATACTTATGTAATTATTGACATCTGAAAGCTTTATCTCTAAGAGGTGAATTTTATACAAACAATAGAAATAAGCTTAAGTAAACTTAAGTTTGTTGAATTAAAAGTTAACCCAACGATGGTGCTTTGTTGAGTTAAATATATTTCAAAATTGTTATAATATGGTTTTTCATCATCAAAAAGGGAGAGATTGTTGAGTATTTTGTTTTGATGATGTGTGCTGAATGAAAGTAATCATATTTGCTCAATTACTATTGCTTGTGAAAAGAAATTGAAAACATTAATTAATACAGAAAAAGTTTACTGATATAAATACTCATCTGTATTGGATCTAAAATTATACTAAGTTAATAACTAGTCGTTTTGTTGTAGTAAATTCTCATTTAACTAAATGTCAAGTTAACGTGTGTTTTTATAGAAAAGCGTGATATGTTTTAAAGTTATATCTTCTGTATCATGAATAGTGCACGTTTAGACAACTTGTTAAGTTAGAGTGTTATTTGTATAGAGATCACGTGAGAACTCATTAAGTTAGAGGCTTAAAGGTTAAAATAGGTCACATGAGAACTCGTTAAGTTAGTAAGTAAAAGAAGAGACGAACTCGTTAAGTTAGTATAGTACATGTGGTGAAATTATAAGTTACAAATGTTATATTGTATCACGTGAGGTGCACATGTTTAACTCGTTAAGTTAACATAACTAAACACATTGAGTTGCTATATTGAACACTAAGGCAATGCGTTAGGTTAGCGTTATAAAAACATAAGTTGTTATTTTTGCACGTGGTAAAATTCTTATTATAAAAACATTTGTTTATTACTGGTTCATTGAGTTATCTGTAACACAACGGAGATGGTTTATTGAGTTATCGTAACACCAAGGGGATGGTTCGTTGAGTTAGTGTAGCATCACGAACTTAGTTCGTTGAGTTAGCTACAATACTTGTCACGTGAGTTGGCATATGAGGAATTCGTTAAGTTAGAAACGTTAAGTTATATATCTACTAGTTTTACTCGTTTAGTTAACATTAAAGTAACGACTTCTTATTACACTTGATGAAAGATTTTGGACGCAAAAGTTTATTTTGTAGGAAATTTTTCAAAGATCTAGGATTGATGATTAAAGAAAATTCGAAATGTAAACGTGGGTCAAAACGTGTATATTTTGATGAAGGAAAAAGAAAATGTAGGATCGTATGGCTACACAAGAAGGGGGTGAATTGTGTATTTTTAATATTTTCTGAAATATAATTGAAACTTTAAAACTCAAAAACAAGTCGAGACATTGTTTTCATAAAATCATTTTTATTCAAGGTTTCAATTACAATATACAATTCAATTCTCCTCAGAAATTGTAGATGCAATTATATTTCGATATCATGTATCATCTAAACAATTTCATAACTACAAACAGAGAAAACTAATTTGCGGAATTTAAAACATTTCTCCCTATTTGAGATCTTTCTTCTTCTTCTTTTTCTTCTTCAGCAATTCTTCAATGACAAATATCTTGTCTTTTCATGCTTCACCGAATTTGCTTTCTTCTGATACTTCAAATCTTTAGTGACGAAAATCTTACCTTTTTATGCTTCACTGAACTTTCTTCCACTTGAGAGATTTTCCTCGAGAAGGTGTTTTTGATCCCTGAAAAAGATTTTTCTTTTGGTGTGCAGGGATGTTTTGATCCTTGAAAAGATTTTTCTTTTTGTGTCCAAGGATAAATTGATCAACGAGAATTCTATGCCTTTTATACTGTATCTTCATTTCATGCATATCCTTCACGTTTAACCACTACCAGTTTTCCACTTCTCCACGTCTTTCCTTTTTCCTTCATCGAAACACACACGTTCTAACCCACGTTTATATTTCGAATTTTCTTTAATCATCAGTCTTGGATCTCTGAAAAATTTCCTGCAAAATAAACTTTCTCGTCCAAAAGTTTTTCATCAGTATAATAAGAAGTCCTTACTTTAATGTTAACTAAACGAGTAACACAAGTATATATATAACTTAACATTTCTAACTTAATGAGTTCCTCATGTGCCATTTCACGTGACAAGTACTGTAGCTAACTCAACGAACTAAGTCCGTGGTGTTATGCTATCTCAACGAACCATCTCCGTTGTGTTATGATAACTCAACGAACCAATTCCGTTGTGTTATGATAACTCAACGAACTAGTAATAAACAAATGTTTTTATAATAAGAATTTTACCACGTGCAAAAATAACAACTTAAGTTTATAACGCTAACCTAACGCGTTGCCTTAGTGTTCAATATAGCAACTCAATGCGTTTAGTTATGATAATTTAACGAGATAAACATGTGCACCTCATGTGATACAATACAACATTCGTAACTTATAATTTCACCACGAGTATAACATTAACTTAACGAGTTCGTCTCTTCTTTTACTCACAAACTTAACGAGTTATCACGTGACCTATTTTAACCTTTAAGCCTCTAACTTAATGAGTTCTCACGTGACCTCTATACAAACAAAACTCCAACTTAACGAGTTGTCTAAACGTGCACTATTCATGATACAGAAGATATAACATTAAAACATATCATGCTTTTCAATAAACCACACGTTAACTTAACGTTTAGCTAAATGAGAAATTAATGCAACGAAACGACTAGTTATTAACTTCAAATCCAATACAGACAAGTATTTATATCAGCAAGATTTTTCTATATTAATTGATGATTTTAATTTCTTTTCACAAGCAATAGTAATTGAGCAAATATGATTATTTTCATTCAGCACACATCATCAAAACAAAAATACTCAACATAAAAGACGTGAAGAAGTGGAAGACTGATAGTGATTAAACGTAGAGGATATGCATGAAATGAAGATATAGTATAAAAGGCATAGAATTCTCGTTGATCAGTTATCCCTGCACACCAAACAAAAAATCTTTTCATGGATCAAAAACACCTCTTCGGGGAAGAGCTCTCAGATAGAAGAAAATTCAATGAAGCATAAAAGGTTAGATTTATGTCACTTAAGATTTGAAGTATTAGAAGAAAGCGAATTTCGTGATGTAAAGAAAGACTAGAGATTCGCCATTGAAGAATTGCTGAAGAGAAAGAGAAGAAGAAGAAGAAATATCTCAAATAGGGAGAAATGTTTTAAATTTCGCAAATTAGTTTTCTCTATTTGTAGTTATGAAATTGTATAGATGAAACATGGTATCAATATATAATTGCATCTACAATTTCTAAGGAGAATTGAATTGTATATTGTAATTGAAACCTTGAATAAAAATGATTTCATGAAAATAGTGTCTCAACTTGTTTTTGAGTTTTGAAGTTTCAGTTATAATCGAAAATGTTGAAAAACATAATTCACCCCCTCTTGTGTAGCCATACGATCCTACACATGGTTAAATGCATGATAATTAGTTAATGCTTTAATATATCTGCATGCTGAAAAGTAAAATGTAAATTCTGCACAACTGGAAATGAACTGTAAGTTAAAAATGTATATATGTTCAGATTTAAATAAGTTTTATTTAGAACACTGCATTAATGACATGTATTTAAATTTATTTAAGTTGACAAAATGCAAGAGAAAAAAAAATATAGAAGTTAATACGAGGAGTAAGTTTTAGAAAAATTTGCTAAGTGTTAACTCACCAAAGTAAGTCTATTAAGTTAACCTTAACTCCACGAAGTCAATAATAAAATATAAGGTCACTCCGTTGAGTTAACTGTAACTCAACGAAGTTAGTCCGTGGAGTTAGAAACAATAACCGAAGCTACTCCATTGAGTTAACTGTAACTCAACAAGATTAGTTCATGGATTAAGCTAAATGGTTATTCTTTTAATCATGAACGAAACTTTATGGTTTCAGTGGTTACTGAAATTTGAAATTAGAAGTGGAACACATATCCATAAAAATAGGAATCATACTACACGTTACAAGACACGTTCTTGTAATGAGATTCATTTGCTTTATGGATGTGCATTATAAATATAGAACAAAATATTATTTACAAGTTACCAGCATTTTTGAAAGAAAAGAAAATTTGTTGGGGAACTGGAAGGAGAAGCAACTGATTCAACTTCATCCGTCAACAACAATTTACTAAAAACAAAGCATCAGACTGGTATGTAATTAATCTTCTACTATGTTAAGAGTTTATGAGCACATGAATTTGTTCTCCTAACACTAAACAATTAGTAAGAACACCTATATAGGATTATTCAATATAGAGGCGTACTGAAATATTTTCTGAATTGGACTTTAGCAAAATCCTTAGGGGTGTAACTAACCTTTCTTTAAAAGAGAATGAAGATATGACTGCTCTAGTAGAAAAACCATTAGGGGAAATTTTGTATCATGAATTAGTTTATGAACCTTCATGTATTTGATTGCCAAACTTTGAGGGAGATAGGTTTGATTTGAAATCTAATTATATTAGTCAATTGCCACATCTTCATGGATTAGAAAGAAAAGATGCCTATTATTTCCTTAGAGAATTTAATGAAGTTTGTCAAATGATGAAAATGCCAAACATGAGTATTGATGCTATTAAACTTAGATATATCCCTTTTTCTTTAAAAGACTGCTCAGAGATGGTTATATACTCTATCGCCTGATTCAATTTCTACATGGACTGAATTTTACTCTATTTTTCTGGAAAAATATTATCCAACACATCAAATGATTAAAAAGAAAAAAGGAAATATTAATTTTAGCCAAAAATAGGGAGAATCATTCTAGAAATATTTTGAAAGATTTAAAGATTTACTGACTCAATGTCCACATCATGCAATGAGTAAAGCATAATTAATAGGTATAATTTATGAAGGTATAGATGTTTCAACGAAATCTTTATTAGAATCTACTTGTTAGAATGAATTTTTAGAACTGTGTAGTGAAGAAGCATGGGCATATTTAGAAAACTTTGTAAAAAGAACTACATAGTGGGAAAACTTGGCTGAAGCTATTACAGATAAAAGAATATTGCCAAGGGGAATGTATGAAATAGATTCAAGCACTATGCTTGAAGTTAAATTAACTGAAGTAATGTTTGCTTTTTCCCAGCATGACACCAAAATATCTAATTAGATCTCCAATAACGTACTAGAAAAACTTAGATTTGTTACTTCTATTTTTACTTAGCTAATTTATCTTTATGCCTATTCTTTTTCTTTAAGAAGTAAACAAACAACCTTTAATACAATTTAGATATTAATTCCAATTTGTACTTTAACTGCAAGTGCACAGTGTTTATTGCATCAGTGTGCAAGTACAGATCGATCCCACAGGGAATTGCTTAAAATTTTAGAACTGTCCGTTTGTTAACAATCAAATTTATATATTCAATAAGCTCTCCATCGAATTACAGTTAACTCAATGGATAAAGTTCGTTGAGTTATAGCTAACTCAACGGACTAACCTCGTGGACTTAAGTTAACTCCACGAGCCTGCCTTTTCTTTTTAATGCTGCTATTTACAAAGGAATTCGGCCAACCATTGGGCAATTCCACAGATTGTAAATAACATCAATTAAGCTCTTTAATGTTAGTAAACACTGGATTTATCATTAAGCAATACTAACATTCAGATAATTCAAACAGTTACCATTAAAATCTTTAAGTCTTTTGAACGAACCAATTTCAGTAAACTATAAAACTAAAACAAACATAAAACAATCACAACACTAACAAAGATAACATTAATCACGATACAACACAAACAATACAATACTCAAATACAACATACAATATAGATAAATTGTTTTTGGTATTTTTGTTTTAATATGAACATGGAAATGGGCGAAAGGTGAAATGTAAAGTAATCTCACTCGACAGTAAATACTTCTGACACTACTTGCAACGCGATTACACCACTGAAAATTAAACCACTTACAATTTTGTCTCCTCACCCTATAGATTCGCAAGTCCAGAATTGCAAGATAATCTTCTCTTTAGCATACAGGCATCAACCCGAAGCCAAGATAACTCAGACATCTAGGATTGATGATTAAAGAAAATTTGAAATGTAAACGTGGGTCAAAACGTGTATATTTTGATGAAGGAAAAAGAAAAGACGTGAAGAAGTGGAAGACTGATAGTGATTAAACGTAGAGGATATGCATGAAATGAAGATATAGTATAAAAGGCATAGAATTCTCATTGATCAGTTATCCCTACACACCAAACGAAAAATCTTTTCATAGATTAAAAACACCTCTTCGGGGAAGAGCTCTTAGATGGAAGAAAATTCAATGAAGCAGAAAAGGACAGATTTATGTCACTTAAGATTTGAAGTATCAGAAGAAAGCAAATTTGGTGATGTAGAGAAAGACTAGAGATTCGCCATTGAAGAATTGCTGAAGAGAAAGAGAAGAAGAAGAAGAAAGATCTCAAACAAGGAGAAATGTTTTAAATTTTGCAAATTAGTTTTCTCTATTTGTAGTTACGAAATTGTATAGATGAAACATGGTATCAATATATAATTGCATCTACAATTTCTAAGGAGAATTGAATTGTATATTGTAATTGAAACCTTGAATAAAAATGATTTTATGAAAATAGTGTCTCAACTTGTTTTTGAGTTTTGAAGTTTCAGTTATAATCAAAAATGTTGAAAAACACAATTCACCTCCTCTTGTGTAGCCATACGATCCTACACATGGTTAAATGCATGATAATTAGTTAATGCTTTAATATATCTACATGCTGAAAAGTAAAATGTAAATTTTGCACAATAGGAAATTAATTGTAAGTTAAAAATGCATATATCTTCAGATTTAAATGAGTTTTATTTAGAACACTACATTAATGACATGTATTTAACTTTATTTAAATTGACAAAATGCAAAAGAAAAAAAATATAGAAGTTAATACGAGGAGTAAGTTTTAGAAAAATTTGCTAAGTGTTAACTCAACAAAGTAAGTCCATTAATTTAACCTTAACTCCACGAAGTCAATAATAAAATATAAGATCACTCCGTTGAGTTAACTGTAACTCAACGAAGTTATTCCGTGGAGTTAGAAACAGTAATTGAAGCTACTCCATTGAGTTAACTATAACTCAATGAGGTTAGTTCATGGATTAAGCTAAATGGTTATTCTTTTAATCATGAACGAAACTTTGTGGGTTCAGTGGTTACTGAAATTTGAAATTAGAAGTGCAACACGTATCCATAAAAATAAGAACCATACTACACGTTACAAGACACGTTATTGTAATGAGATTCATTTGCTTTATGGATGTGCATTATAAATATAGAATAAAATATTATTTACAAGTTACCAGCATTTTTGAAAGAAAAGAAAATATTTTGGGGAACTAGAAGGAGAAGCAATTGATTCAACTTCATCCGTCAACAACAATTTACTAAAAACAAAGCATCAGACTAGTATGTAATTAATCTTCTACTATTTTACTTTATGTTAAGAATTTATGAGCACATGAATTTGTTCTCCTAACACTAAACAATTAGTAAGAACACCTATACAGGATTATTCAACACAGAGGCATACTGAAATATTTTCTGAATTGGACTTTAGCAAAATCCTTAGGGGTGTAACTAACCTTTCTTTAAAAGAGAATGAAGATATGACTGCTCCAGTTGAAAAACCATTAGGGGAAATTTTGTATCATGAATTAGTTAATGAACCTTCATTTATTTGATTGCCAAACGTTAAGGGAGATAGGTTTGATTTGAAATCTAATTATATTAGTCAATTGCCACATCTTCATGGATTAGAAAGAAAAGATGCCTATTATTTCCTTAGAGAATTTAATGAAGTTTGTCAAATGATGAAAATGCCAAACATGAGTATTGATGCTATTAAACTTAGATATATCCCTTTTGCTTTAAAAGATAGCTCAGAGATGGTTATATACTCTATCGCCTGATTCAATTTCTACGTGGACTGAATTTTGCTCTATTTTTCTGGAAAAATATTATCCAACACATCAAATGATTAAAAAGCTGGAAAAATATTATCCAACACATCAAATGATTAAAAAGAAAAAAGGAAATATTAATTTTTGCCAAAAATAGGGAGAATCATTCTGGAAATATTTTGAAAGATTTAAAGATTTACTTACTCAATGTCCACATCATGCAATGAGTAAAGAACAATTAATAGGTACAATTTATGAAGGTATAGATGTTTCAACGAAATCTTTATTAGAATCTACTTGTCAGAATGGATTTTTAAAATTGTATAGTGAAGAAGCATGGGCATATTTAGAAAACTTTGCAAAAAGAACTACATAGTGGGAAAACTTGGCTGAAGCTATTACAGATAAAAGAATATTGCCAAGGGGAATGTATGAAATAGATTCAAGCACAATGCTTGACGTTAAATTAACTGAAGTAATGTTTGCTTTTTCCCAGCACGACACCAGAATATCTGATTAGATCTCCAATAACGTACCAGAAAAACTTGGATTTGTTACTTCTATTTTTACTTAGTTAATTTATCTTTATGCCTATTCTTTTTCTTTAAGAAGTAAACAAACAACCTTTAATACAATTTAGATATTAATTCCAATTTATACTTTAACTGCAAGTGCATAGTGTCTATTGTATCAGTGTGCAAGTACAGGTCGATCCTAGAGGGAATTGCTTAAAAGTTTAGAACTATTCGTTTGTTAACAATCAAATTTATATATTCAATAAGCTCTCCATTGAATTATAGTTAACTCAACGAATAAAGTTCGTTGAGTTATAGCTAACTCAACGGACTAACCTCGTGGACTTAAGTTAACTCCACGAGCCTGTCTTTTCTTTTTAATACTGCTATTTACAGAGGAATTCGGCCAACCATTGGGCGATTCCATATATTGTAAATAACATCAATTAAGCTCTTTAATGTTAGTAAACACTAGATTTATCATTAAGCAATACTAACATTTAGATAATTCAAACAGTAACCATTAAAATCTTTAATTCTTTTAAACGAATCAATTTCAGTAAATTGTAAAACTAAAACAAACATAAAACAATCACAACACTAACAAAGATAACATTAATCATGATACAACACAAACAATACAATACTCAAATACAACATATAATATAGATAAATTATTTTTGGTATTTTTGTTTTAATATGAACATGGAAATGGGCGAAAGGTGAAATGTAAAGTAATCTCACTCGACAGTAAATACTTTCGACACTACTTGCAACGCGATTACACCACTGAAAATTAAACCACTTACAATTCTGTTTCCTCTCCCTATAGAATCGCGAGTCCAGAATTGCAAGATAATCTTCTCTTCAGCATACAGGCATCAACCCGAAGACAAGGCTAAAAGCTTTAAGATCTCCTGAAATATGAGTCAGCACTTGGTGAAAATGGCTTCCCTTCCCGCAACGCGATCACTCCTCACAGTGGTTGTCAAGCACTGTGTTTGGCTCGAAATCGACCCAACATCAAGAAAGTATTCTCACAGACCTCCGATGGTTGGTGATTATGGTGGATATGGTGGTGGTAACGATGGTTGGTGTGGTACTTTGGAGAATTGCCAATACTGCCTGTAGAAAGCTCGGTGCTCCTCCTCTATACACACTTGTCGTCCATCGATCACACCTACTTCTTTTTCTTCTTTTCTTTTATATTTCTTCAGTAGTAACTGCTTCTGCTTGAATGATCGGTTGGATTTCCTTCAATCATATCAACGGCGATGATTTCTTCTCCCTGCGCAATACATGCAATCATGGTTTTTCTTCCAATTGTCTTGTTTTTGCAACTGCTACAGTGGCATATTAGAAAATAAATAGTCCGTGGAGTTACAGATAACTCAACGGACTTTCTTTGTTGATTTAACTATAAAACACGTGCATAAATTTAACTATCCGATGCTCAGGTGCATTTCAGATACTTATAAACTTAACTATCCGATGCTCAGATGCATTTCAGATAGTTACAGCTAACTCACCGATATATAACTTAAGTAAATCTACCAAATCTCGACACGTGTTAACAGCAGTTTAATAATAAAATACACATTTTGGAGAGTTACAGGTCTAACTATCCGATGCTCAGATGCATTTCGGATAGTTACAGATAACTCACTGAAAGTCCACTTAAGTCACTTTACCAGAACATGACACGTGTCCACAGCTATTTTATAAATAAAAAGAGATTTCAAAGGGTTGCACATATAATTGTCCGATGTCCAGCTGCAATTTCGGATAGTTAGAGATAACTCAACGAAAGTTCACTTAAGTCATGCATTATGGTTTCGACACGTGTACTTCAGGAAATAATAAAATATTCTTTCAAAACATAACTATTCGGCAATTTAAACATAACTATACGACATGTTCGGTTTGTTAAACATAACTGTCCGAAATATTAGAAAATTCGGATACTTAAGAATTTCACAGCCTGTAACTTACCGACAGTTCAGAAATATACTAAATTAACATTAATTCCCCAAAATTAAGCAGATTCTTTAATTAAATCATATAATAGTGCAATTATAACATAATGGCTTAATTCTCATATGATAAGCTAAATATTATGCAATTAACCATCATTTAACCGTTAATAATATGCACTTTTTCATTCTAAACAAGTAACAAAGAAAATAGAAGAGTTATCATTAAATCAAAAGCTAGCAGAAAAGAATGCAAACGTTAATGATTTAGATATTATTTATGCTAGAAACCAGAAAGATAACTTTGGAAATTCTTATAACCCTAATTGGAGAAATCACTCTATCTTGGAGAAACAATAATTTCCAAGGAGGAGAAAATATAAATGACAAAAATATAAGTTATGAAGCATTAATTGAGCAATGATCTAGAATAGAGAAGTTAGAAAAGATAATTCAACAATTAAACAATCGTCTAGATCTTGTATTTGGAAATGCTTCCATTCAAAATCAAAATATGAATAGAAATATACCCCCTAGACAGAAGGAATCAATAGAAGTTCGACTTACTAGAGAATTACCAATGCAAATAGTACCTAACCCTATCAACAGAGCTATTAATGAAATTGATACCTCCTATCGGAGCGAAGCTGAATGAAGTAGTGTAACTAAAGCAACTATGTATAATATAGTAAGTATAAAAAAAAATATAAAAAAAAAAAAAATGTAAGTTTAATTATAGTTAGTAATATCGTAGAGTTATTACTTAACTCAACGAACTTAGTCCGTTGAGTTATGACCTAACTCTATGAGGGTATGTAAGTAGCTATGTTAATTTTGTCTCTATTAAATTTTTGTTTATGTTATACAGGATCACAACAGATGGAATTGATGAAATTACCACTAGATGCACTAAGGGAAGTACTAAGTAACCTGTCAACTAAAGATCTATGCAGATTGTGTTGTGTATCAAAAGAAATTAAAGACTGTGTTAGAGAAAAATATTTTCATGGACTACAAGCTGCAAAAATGACTAAGATTAGAGATGGATTTTTATGGAAGTCATTTAATCGTAGTTCAATCAGCTATGAATATCTGAATATGGAAGAAAATGCTGAAATTCCACCCAATACATTAGAAGGAATAGATCATACTATGGGGATAGACAAAGGATTAATTATTTACAAAACCAAACCAAGGTATGCAATTCTGTTACCCAATATTTTAATTAGAAATCCTATCACTAGAGAAGAATTGAATATAGGAAGGCCTAATAGATTTGAAGTACCAACTAAAAATTGTGGATTAGCCTTAACATTTTCTAATAAAAATTCAACCATTCCTGAAAAATTGTATTACTGGAGACTAACTGGAAATTGGGATGAGGATTTATGTTTAAATGTGTATGATTTTCTGAATAAATCTTGGACTGAAAATACTATGATATATCTAGGACAAAAAACTTTAATTAACAACATACATGTCATACTTGATGGATATATATATCTAGTCACAAATATATCAGTTCCATTTAGATCTGATTTATACATAGTAAACATAGACAATTATGATGATGACTTTATAGAAATGTTGCCTACACCTAGTGATATAGCTAAACCATCGTCTACAGAATATGATAAAATTCAATTAGGAATGTGGTATAATGAATATGATGATTCTACTTTATGTTTGATCTAATGGTGGGATGAATTGATGAAATTTCAAATATGGATTATGAAAGACCTAAATGAATGGAAGTGGGAAGAGGAATATATTGAAATATATGTAGAAATAGAAACAGCTACATTATCTTGGAATAGAAACAGATTTCTTTCTACATTTCAATTTATTAATGGTAATACACTTATATTTAGTATTGATAACATATTGCAAGTTTACAAGTTAAAAAGGAGAACAGACTACATTAAAATAGAATTAATAGCAAGAAGAATTATGCCTAAAAAGTTTGCTTGGACTAACACGTTTATTCCATTTATTACTACTTTTTAATCATGTTCTTAAATTGTGATTTTGTGTTTTTAATGTTGTGTGTATTCTGCATTTATTTTTAGAAAAGAAAGAAAAATTTTAGTTTTTGTTTTATTTTATAGAAAGAAAAAGAAAAGAAAAAAAATAAAATATCAATCCAGTTTGTTGGTATCTATTCCGGGAAACCAACTGGCTTGCTTGTGAGCCACCAAAGGCATAGGAGCCTGGGTTCCACACAAGGCACTATTTTAACAATTTATGTTTTGTTGTTAAGTTGTTATTTTGCTTTTATTCATGAATGAAAAGTTTTTCAGAATCAAAAATCGGAAGATATTGAAGGAGATACAAAAGAATAAGGTATGTAATTGATTACTTGTCTTGAATTTACATTTAAACTTAGTTCGTGGAGTTATTCATTAACTCAATGAATTAAGTTCGTTGAGTTAGGTGCTAAGTCAACCAAACAATATTCCAGCCTGCTAACAATTACCATATTTACTATAAAATCTTTTACATTGAGGACAATGCAAAATGTAGGTATGGGGGGGAGGTAATTAAATTAATAGCCAAGTAATTTTGTTAATTAGAGGAATTAGAATGGTATTGCAAAAGTTCTGCGGAAATTGAAATTTTTTTTTATGAATTTGCTGTAACTATCTGATAATTGACACTATCAAATTTTTAAGAACTGTAACTACTTGAATGTTATATTTATAATCTTATATACGATGCTACAAAATTCTAATATTAATACAAATCTAGATATAATATCTTATGTTTTTGCTAAATTTTATGAGTTTAATAGTTTCACGATTTTAAAAGAAAACAAAATGCTTAACTGAAACTTAGAAATTATCTGAAATCCTGAAAGAGTTGAAATGTTGATTTTTGGATTAAATGAAATACATATGATCAAGGATACATTTAATTTGAGTGATTAAACTTGTAGAATGATTTATGTGTAAATCTTATTAAACAACAGAAAAAGTATGAGCTTATTGATATGGATTCATATTTTCAGTAAATAATAGAAGTAGAACTATACGAGATTTGTGTTTTATTGCATCTATATTAATGAAATACATATATATATTGAAAAGAAAAAGGAAGAAGAAAAAAGAGAAAAACTTTGAGAGTTTATTGACTTGTTTGATCATGAGCCTTTTGTATTTGAGCAGATAGGTATGTAAGGATTGTTGACTTGAAAAATGACTCTTTAAATCTGGCAACCTAAGATCCTGATCAGATCTGGGATTGTTGACTGAAAACTCGATACATGGGTACACTAGAAAGCTCTTGTATAATTCAAGCTTTTCAAATTAACTTTTAAAGTACAAATATGCATATACTGTTCTAAAAAGATAAAAGTGTTTTGTGAAATACAAAAATCTTTTGAATCGAGTATATTTTCTGTTATCTAAGATTACTGAAGTATGAATCTAGAATAGACTTTTGAAGTTGTTTATTTGAGATACAATTCATTATTCTACTTGTTTTGATTATATTGAATTGGATGGTGTTTTGATTCGTATGTAGTTGAAATTTATTCTGGAAATCATATTAGGAAATTCAAGATAATAGATGTTGGAAAAGAAGAAAAAATGATAATATAATTACCACCTATATGATGCTAATATATTTTTTATGTAATTTACATATGTTCTAAATATATTTATAGGTTGAAGAGGAGAAAACAAAGTTAAAACAGATTACTGAAAAATACAGAATATCTATATAGTAATCTAAATTATGTATTCTAAAGAAGAACAAAATAAAGATTAATTCTAGCAACTGTAGAAAGACCAACTAGTTAGATCTTAGTTTGCTAAGGGATTAGCAAAATTTAAGTATGGGGGAAGTGTTTAGAATGAAAAAGTACATAATATTAACGATTAAATGATGGTTAATTGCATAATATTTAGCTTATCATATGAGAATTAAGCCATTATGTTATAATTGCACTGTTATATGTTTTAATGAAAGAATCTACATAATTTCAAGGAATTAACGTTAATTTAGTACATTTCTGAACTATCGGTAAGTTGCAAATTTTAAATTCTTAAGTATCTAAATTTTCTGTTATTTCGAAGAGTTATATTACATGTACCGGACAGTTATGTTTTAAATGCTTAAAGAATATTTTATTATTTCCTGAAGTACACATGTTGAAACATTAATGCATGACTTAAGTGAATGTTCGATAAGTTATCTGGTAACTATCCAAAATGTTTCTAAGCATCAGATAGTTAAGGTTGTAAGTATCCAAAATATCTGAACTCGTTAAGTTAGATTTATACATGTGTTGAATTTAAATGCTTTATTATGTCACGAGAGCTGCACATGTTTAACTCGTTAAGTTAGCATAACTATATGCATTGAGTTATTTGAATATACACTAAGGTAATGCGTTGTGTTAGTAGCTTATAAGTTATTTCTTTATTGCACGTGTTTTATAGTTAAATCAAGGAAGTAAGTCCGTTGAGTTATCTATAACTCCATGGACCATTTATTTTCTAATATGCCACTATAGCAGTTACAGAAACAAAACATTTGAAGGAAAACCACGATTACATGTATCACGTAGGAATTCACTTGTGGAATGAAGAAGAAATCACCATCGTTGATATGAATGAAGGAAATCCAACTGATCATCTAAACAGAAGCAGTTACTACAAAAAGAAATATAAAAGAAGAGAAAGACGAAGGTGTGTGTGTGTCTGCAAAGGTGGAGAATCGTGCTAATTGCAGGCAACATCAAAAGTTCCCTGAAGTTCCACACCACCACCAACATCACCAACCATTAGAGGTTTGTGAGGATACTTTCCTGATGTCGAGTCGATTCCGAGCCAAACACGGTGCCTGACAACCATTGTGAGAAGTGATCATGTCGCGGGAAGAGAAACCATTTTCACTAAGCACTAACTCATATCTCAAGAGATCGTAAAGCTTCTAGCCTTGGTTTCGGGTTAATGCCAATATGCTGAAGAGGAGATCATCTTACAATTTTGGATCCACAATTCTATAGGGAGAGGAGGCAGGATTGTAAGCGATTAAGTTTTCAGTGGTGTAATTGCATCACATGTAGTGATGGAAGTTTTTACCGTCGATAGAGATTTTTACATTTCACCTTTCATTCATCTTCAGAAACATATCAAAACAAAAATACCAAAAACAACAAATTATCTGTGTTTACATTTAGTATTAAAGTGTTGTATTGTTTGTTTTGTATCGTGATTAATGTTATCATTGTCAGTATTGTGAATGTTTTATGTTTGTTTGATTTAGAAAATAAAAAATAGTTTTACAGTTTACTGAAATTGATTCGTTCCAGATACTTAAAGATTTTAATGGTTACTGTTTGAAATATCTAAATGTTAATATTGCTTAATGATAAATCTAATATTAACTAACATTAAAGAGCTTAATTGATGTTATTTACAATCTATGGAACCACCCAATGGTTGGCTAAATTCCTCTATAAATAGCAGTATTTAACTAGAAAGATAGGCTCGTGGAGTTAACTGTAAGTTCACGAGGTTAGTCCGTTGAGTTAACCATAACTCCACGAACTTAGTCCGTTGTGTTAACTATAACTCAACAGAGTGCTTACTGAACACATAAACTCCAATATAAAAATTGAAATAGTACACAATTCTTACTCAATCTTTGTGGGATCGACCTGTACTTACACATAAATACAATATACACTATGCACTTGCAGTTAAAATACAAATTGGAATTAATATCTAATTTGTGTGAAAGGTTGTTTGTTTACTTCTAAAAGAAATTATTGATATAAGCAAGTTTAAGATTTAACTTTTCACAACCAAACAAGTTTAAAAACAGAAGTTAACAAACCCAAGACAAGTGTTGCAATAGATCAAAAGAAATACAAAGGCATGATTGGATCTCTGTTTTACCTATCAGCAAGTCAGCTAGATATCATGTTCAATGTATGTTTGTGTGCCAGATTTCAAGCATCACCAAAAGAATCTCATCTAAAATCAGTCAAAAGAATCTTCAAGTATTTACAAGGCACTAAAGTTTTCAGATTATATTACTTAGTTGACAACAGTCTAACTTTAACAGGTTATAGTGATGCAGATTATGCAAGTAGTAGATCAAATAGAAAAAGCACAAGTGGCACATGCCAACTGCTTGGAAATTCTTTAATTTCATGGTTCAGTAGGAAACAAAACTGTATTGCATTATCCACTACTAAAGCAGAATATATTGCAGTAGGTCTATGTTGTACTCAAATTTTATGGATCCAGCAAACTTTAGCAAATTATAGACTAAAAATTCAAAATACAGATATATATTGTGATAATAGTAGTGCAATAAACTTATCCAAGAATACAGTACTTCATTCCAAAGCCAAGCATATCGAGATCAGACATCATTTCTTGAGAGATCATGTGGAAAAAGGACACATCTCACTCAAGTTTGTTCCAACAGAAAATCAACTTAGCAGATATTTTCACAAAACCTCTAAATGAATCACCATTTAATCATATTAGAAGAAATCTAGGCATATGTTCTTTGCATGACTTATAATGTATTCATATTTGGTTTATGATTATTATCCCTCAAGCTCACCATATGGGAGCTTATTTTCTACTAATGTGTACTCTTACAGATATCAGAAGTCTCCCTTTATCTAATGACAAAAAGGGGGAGAAGTATAACGAGAAATTACATAAAAGGTAGGGGGAGAAATCCCAACACAGATAGGGTGTTAGGAATTTTGTTTTGATGATATATGTTTTATTAAAGTTTTTAAATAAGTCTAAATAATATTCTCTAAGTATAATAGTTAACAGATTATCGGAAAGTTTCATTTTTATGTCGGATAAGTTAAAGTTTTTCGAAGAGTTAGATTTTCGATAGTTAAACTTTCAGATAGTAAACATTTTGCTTTTGTCGAATAGTTTATGATAAAAATTTGTATAGTTAAGTTATCTGCATGTATGTTTTTAATGTTTTAAGTTGTCACATGTTTTTCCATGTGCGTTCGATGATGAAAATCGAATAGTTAGATAACTGTTCGAGTTTTTATACGCATGGATAGATAAGTCTTCGAGTTTTATATAATGACTAACGAACAGATAAGTTTGCTATGTTTAGTCACATGTTTTGTAGGTGCAAAAACTCGAAGAGTTACAAATAAGTATACAAGTTTTTACAAGACTTAAAGGATAAGTGTTCGACTAAATCGAAGACTTAGAAGATATTCTACAAGACTCTAGGAAGATAAAGTCTCAGTGAATCTACGAGTGAAGATTATGGAAATTCAAAATGATAGTGTAGAAAGTGAAAACTCAAAAAGATAGTAATTTGGATTAAAGAAAAAATTAGTACGTGGATTATGGATTAAGTGGATGAACATGCTGAACGTGAAGACATAGTTTGACTACTAATAGAGAGTATGAGCTACATTACAATAGAGGATCCTAATCTCAAAAACAAAGTCTGAATATTCAATCTAGATCCCTAACTAAAAAGTTAAGTTTGAATATTCATATTCTAGAAAAATTCTCCAACATTAGAAGAAGTTTGAAATTTCAAGCAATTTCAAAAAAGGAGCAACAAACGTAAGAAGTCTGGAAATTCGACAACTAGAGAAGAAGAGATACAGAAGCTGAGCAAAGAGAAGGAATGAAGCTGTGTGCATAAAGATTAGGTTTTATACAATTCGAAATTAGTTTTGAATAAGAACTTTATTTTTCTATTTGAATTGTATATTGAACATTACTGTATAAAAACCTTCAAGAAGGGAATTGAGCTAAAAAGATATTGTAAATTCTGTCTTTAAAGATTATAAAGAATAGAATTTCATTTACAAGTGTTTTGTACTCTTGTTTTATCTACTGGTATTTTAATTACTAAAGACACAATTCACCCCCCTTCTTGTGATACAGACGATCCTACAACTGGTATTAGAGCACTTTATATTAATTAAGAGCTTTCATTTCTCTATTTAGGAATTGGTTTTTCCTATCATTTACTTAGGATCATCTGTTTAAAATGGATAATATTGAAATCTTAGTTATGACTGAGGGACAAACCACTAATCGTCCTCCTATGTTCGAAGGTAGCAATTATGGCTACTGGAAATATAGGATGAAAGTATTCTTTCAGTTAATCGATTTCAAACTATGGCATATAATTAGTAATCCTATAGTGTTAGTTATGACTCCATATGGTACTTGGACTTTTGATGAAAAGGAGCGAATGACACTGAATGCTAAAGGTTTAAACTTCTTGTTTTGTGCTTTATCTCATCATCAATTTAATAAAGTTTCTGCATATCAAACTGCATATGAGATATGGCATGCAATGGAAATTGCCAACAAAGGTACTAACGAGGTCAAGGAATCTAAGATTAATATGTTAGTACATAAATATGAGCTTTTTAAAATGCATGAAAATGAATGTATCTCTGACATGTTTTCCTGTTTTCTTGAGATTGTAAATTCATTAAAATCTTTGGGCAAGAAATTTAAGGAAAAAGACTTGGTAAGAAAGATCCTTAGATCTTTAACTAAAATTTGAGCTCAAATGACAATATCTATTGAAGAGTCTAAAGATTTAAATACATATACTCTCGATGATCTCATAGGAAATTTGACAGCCTATGAAGTACAACATTTAGATCCAAAAGGGAAAAATCCCAGAAGAGATCTAGCTTTCGAGGTTGATAAAGTCTTAGAAGTCACTAGTGATTCTAACGATGATTTACTATTGTTGACTAGAGAATTTAGAAATCTGTTGAAGAAACGTAGGAACTTCAAGTCAGCAAAGACATTTGGAGATATGGAGAAGAAGTCATTCATAAAAGACAAAATCATATGCTACAAGTGCAACAGACCGAGTCACTTTTAAATTGATTATCCCCTCAACAAAGATAAGAAGAATTCGAGGAGGAATTTTAGGAGTAAGAAATTCAGAAAGAGAATGGCAGTTAAAGTGACATGGGATGACTCTTCAACTTCACAAAATGAAGAAACAAAGGATTCAACATTAGACAATGAATCCTCATCAACATCAGATTTAGAAGAAAATCTGGCAAACGTATACTTCATGGCAAAATCCAGTAAGGTATCCTTTGATAAAAATGCTAACTTTGATAGTTTTGATGGATTACTTGTTAAATACAATAGACTGGCTAGAAAATATAAGAAAGTAAAAATAGAAGGAAAGAACACTAGGAAAATGCAAGATGAATCTAAAAATAAGATTGATTTTCTGAACTCTACGTTGAATAAATTTAAAGAAGAAAATCAAAGGCATGCACAGGAAATTTTAAAGTTTACTACAATAGAAAGAAAATTGCATGCTAATTGTGAAAATTTAATTGCTGATAAGAAGAAAATGATCTGTGAAATTGAAAAATTGGAACTAACTATTACTAATTTAACTTCAGAAATTGATATGTTAAAGATTAAGGTCTGCAATCAAAAGGTTATATTAAGTAAATGGAATAATAGTCAAACTATAACAAATGAACTTAGAAGTAAAATATCAAATGTAGAAAAACATGGTTTTGGTTTACACAATGCATCTTCTGAAAATTATATATTGCATGATGGTACTGCTAAAAATAATGTCTTCATTTCCAATACTAAGAATAGTAAGAGAAAAACTATTCCATGTGTAATTAAAAAGGGAAATAAATATGTGCAAATTGATAAAATGCAGCATATAAATGATAGCACATGATGCAAGAATGTCAAAAGAAATTTTCAAAAAAATCAAGCTAAGACATTTGAGAATCTTAATATTTTTGATCAGTTTCTTTATATTTAAAAAATATCAGATATTGGAATCAGCAACCAAATAATTTCAACTTTGGTTTACATAGAGATAAATGTTCTGATGATTATAACACTAAGAGAAATAAACGCAAGAATAATTATCAGAAAATAGATAAGTTGAAGTTTAAAAATACTGATTATTTTGATATGACTCTCTCTAAAATTCTTAGACCCACTCAAAAATGGGTTCCAAGAGATAAAATCTCTTCTTGACTATTTTGTAGGTACACAAATAAAAATGGATAATGGATAGTGGAGCATCCAGCCACATGACTAAAGATATACGATTACTTACAAAAATAACAAAGACCAAGAACAGACAAGTTACCTTTGGAAATAAAAGTAAAACAAATATCCTTGGGTTTGGCAAGGTTTAGGTAACTGAGAAATGCTTTATAAATGATGTCTTATTAATGGAAAACTTAGGTTTTAATTTATTAAGTGTTCCTGTTTTAATAAAGTTTTACAGAGTAATTTTTGAAAAAGATTCCTATAAAATTATGGACATGTCTACAAACAAAATTTTATTCACTACATACAAGAAAGTATCCTTTTGTATTCTGAATTTTCCTTCTGATATTATTAAAGACAATGCTTGCTTAATTGCAAAATCGGATGAAGTTATTTTATGGCATAGAAGGCTAGGACACTCAAACATAAAATTATTACAAAAGCTGTCTAAAAAGAATCTAGTTAGAAGTTTACCTAGTATTAAGTACTCGAAAGAGTTTGTGTGATGCATGTCAACTAGGTAAATTACATAAAACATCTTTTAAAAGTTTAAATGAAATAACAAGCAAAAGAGTATTAGAACTAGTGCATATGGATTTATTTGGACTTACTAGAACAACCAGTCTAGGAGGTAAACATTATGCTTTTGTACTAGTTGATGACTATTCTAGATTTACTTGGGTCTATTTTCTAGCTAATAAAATTGAAGTTTTTGAAATATTTAAGATATTCTGTAATAAAGTTCAGAATGAGCAAAATGTTAAAATTCAAAAACTTAGGAGTGATCATGGTACAGAATTTGGTAATGATCAAATGGACACCTTTTGTGAAGAATTAGGCATAGATCATAGGTACTCATTTCCAAGAGCTCCTTCACAAAATGGGATAGTAGAACGTAAAAACAGATCACTTTAGGAAATGTCTAGAACCATGTTAAATGAGAATAAGTTACCCCTATCTCTTTAGGTAGAAGTAGTCCAGACAACATGCTATGTTATAAATAGAGTACATCTAAGACCAATTTTAGATAAAATTCCTTATGAGATATGGTATAACAGGGTTCCCAAAATAAGTTATTTAAAACCCTTTGGCTGTAAGTGTTTTATTTTAAACACTAAGGAACGAAGAGACAAATTTAGAGCCAAATCAGATGAGGGTATTTTTGTTGGTTATTCCATTAGAAGTAAGGCATATAGAGTTTATAACAAATCAACAAAAACCATTGAGGAAACCCTACATGTGAAATTTCGTGAAAATTCTCATTTGGATGTTAGACATGTTGAAAACTTTGATTTAGAAATTCTCCCAGAAATGGTACCAAATGATGTTGACAGAGAAATTGAGAGATTATCTGACAGAATAAGAAATATAAACTTAAATGATGAAAATTTAGAAGAAAATAATGTCATACCTATAGAAAATATGGAACAACATAGAAATTGGCGTTATGCTTCATCTCATTTTATCGATCAGATAATAGGTGATCCTAATCAAGGAGTTAGGACTAGGTCATTAGTAGTCAACATTTGTGGTGCTTATTCATTTGTTTCTTTACTAGAACCTAAGAAAATTGAAGATGCCTTAGAAGATGAATTTTGGTATTTAGCTATGCAAGATGAACTAAATCAATTTATAAGAAATGAGGTATAGGATCTAGTTCCACCACCTAAAAATCAGTCCATAATAGGAACAAGGTGGGTATTTAGAAACAAAGTAGATCAAGATGGACATATAGTTAAAAATAAAGCTAGATTAGTTGCTCAAGGTTACAAGCAAGAGGACAGAATTGACTATGATGAAACATTTGCTCCTGCTGCTAGACTAGAATCAATACGAATTTTGTTAGCATATGCTTGTTATATGGATTTCAAATTATATCAAATGGATGTTAAGACTGCTTTTTTAAATGGATATATAAAAGAAGAAGTTTATGTAAAACAACCTCTAGGTTTTGAAGATTCAAAACATCTTGAGTATGTTTATAAGCTTAAGAAGGCACTATATGGCCTCAAACAAGCCCCTAGGTCTTGGTATGAGAGATTATCTAAATTTCTTATGGAAAAAGGGTATTCTATGGGAAAGGCAGATCACACTCTTTTTATCAAGAAGATCGAAAAAGATATATTGGTAGTTCAAATCTTTGTAGATGACATCATATTTGGAGCAACAAATGATAAATTAGTTGAGTCCTTTTCGAAAGACATGACTAATCAATTTGAAATGAGTATGATGGGTGAACTATCATTTTTTTTAGGCTTACAAATTAAGCAATTAGATCAGGGTACTTTTATTTCACAAGAAAAATATACTCAAGATTTATTAAAGAGGTTTGGTTTAGACAACACTAAAACAAAAAATACACCAATGAGTACTATCACCAAGTTGGATAAAAATGACTCTGGAAAAACTATAGATGTAAAACAATATAGAAGTATGATTGGTTCATTACTTTATTTAACAGCTAGCCGACCAGATATTATGTTTAGTGTGTATACTTGTGCTAGATATCAATCTAATCCTAAGGAATCACACCTACTTGCTGTTAAATGAATTTTTAAATATCTATTAGGAACCATCAATTTCGGACTGTTTTACTTTAAACATAGTTCTTTAAACTTAGTAGGCTATAGTGATGCTGATTTCGCAGGATGTAAGTCTGAAAGAAAAAGCACTAGTGGCACTTGTCAATTATTAGGAAATTCTTTAGTGTCATGGTTTAGCAAAAATCAAAATTGTGTAGCATTATCTACAACTAAAGCTGAATATATAGCTGTTGCACTTTGCTGTGCTCAAATCCTGTGGATCAGACAAACTTTAAAAAATTTAATTTAGACTATGAACCAACTAAGATTTTCTGTGATAGTAGTTTTGCAATAAGTTTGTCTAAAAATCCTGTCTTATATTCACGAGCAAAACATATAGAAGTTTGACATCATTTTCTAAGGGATAATGTTATTAAAGGAAAAATAGTATTAAATTTTGTTCCTACCATAGAACAATTAACAGATCTATTTACAAAACCCTTAGATGAAAATACCTTTTCAAAATTACGATTAGAACTTGGTATCTGTAGGTTATCTAATGTTTAAATTGTCTTGTTCATTGCATTTTGGTTTGTTAAAAAGGTAGTTTTAGAAATTAATGTCTTTATTATTAAAAAAACAAAAACAAAATAACTATTTTCGAATTACAATTTTCTAGTAGTTAAGAATTTATGAAATTCTAAGTTTTATTGAAGTTAATTTATTTAAGAAAAATTCAGAAAAGATTACATAAGGAAAGTTAAATTGATTCAATGTGAGTGCCAACTGTATTTTTATTACTTATGTATATGCTATTACAGAGATTTTAACAAGAAAATACATAAAAAGTATGCACTTTTTATTAAAGGAAAGTTATTAACATTCTGTTAGAAAAATTAAGTCTTACGGTTGCCTCTAATTTAATTTACTGTTTTGTTTTATTTCTTTTTTGTCTGCAATTACTTGAGTAATTAAGTTCGTTAGGGGATCTTAAACCCTAATCACTTAAACCAACTGGTTTGGAATGCCTTGACTGAAAACTCATTTTGCAAATAATTCAGATTATATTAAAAAAAAAATATTTTTTTTTACCTATTCTCACTTGTCATTGAGTAACTGGTTATCTTTCCCCTAAGCAAGGGATTGTGATCATGTAAAAAGATGATATCGTGGGAGGTAATACATAAAATATATATATATATATGAATATAAACAAAAAAAAAGGGGCAATGTACTCAAGCTTAATTTATTTTTCAAGGTGTTATAACAATCCTGCCATAATCTGTGCATATAATCTTTGTTATTCTTCCTTGTTGTTATCTATTTTTTTACACATAATATATGTTATTTATTTTCTTAAGTTCGTGTACTCATTATTGAATTCTTTTAAAGTTCTTGAAAGTACATCTCTATGAATTATCTTTTGTAAACTGAATAAGATAAAAGCCAAAAAGTCTAAATTGTTAAATCTACTACTTATTTCTGTATTTAATTCATATTTAAAAAAATAAAAAATAAATAGAGAGACTCAAATCTATTTAAGGCTTAGCATCCTTTTTAAGTAAGCTATTTGACCTTTTAAAGCAAAATCTACTTAGGGCTTGGTAACCTAGTTTAAGTACACCATAGATTCTTTAGACTACATTTATGTAGTGGGAGCAATTTCTCATATAATAATTCAAGTCTTATGAACTATTATATGTTTTCATGAAAGAATCTACATAATTTCAGGAAATTAACTTTAATTAAGTACATTTCTAAACTATAGGTGAAATACAGGTTTTTTCTTAATTCTTAAGTAACTAAATTTTCTATGATTTCGGAAGACTATATTGTATGTATATCAGACATTTATGTTTTAAACGTTCAATAGAATACTTTATTATTTCCTAAAGTACATGTGTCGAAGCCTAAATGCATAGCTTAAGTGAATGTTCGGTAAGTTATCTGGTAGCTATTCGAAATGCATCTGAGCATCGGATAGTTAGGTTTATAAGTATCTGAAAATATCTGAACACCTTAAGTTAGAATTATGCACGTGTTGAATTTGATTGCTTTATTATGTCTCAATTGAATCTCGAACAGTTATGTTTAACTCTTCGACTTTCACACCTATCCATTCAAGAAACTCGAATAGTTAACTTAATATTCTTATATTTTTCTAAAAGACTTAATCTCTACCAATAACTATTCTCGTTTGTCATATAGTTATGTGCTTTACTGCTCACAAAACTCGAATAGTTATCATAAGTCTTCGAGTTTTCTCACTTTTCACTTAGCCTGAAGTTATTTTCTTTACACGACCAGTTACGCTAAGAATTCTGCTTTTATCGGTTGTAAAACTCGTACAGTTATTGTAGGCACTCAAGTTATTTATCAGTAACGGATCTTATATTTATGATTTCAATGATTGAATCCGTTTATAAACTCGAAGAGTTATAAATTTTTTACTAACAACCTTTCGTGTTTCTACCTTAGTAAAACCCTAGTTTCACGATCTTTACTTCTACTAAGTTCTACAATGCACAACGAAGATTAATCAACAATGTCAAGACGTGGAAGAGGACGTGGTAGAATGACAAAAATGCAGAAAAGAGAGTTGGAACTTCAGAAAATACAAAGTGAAATCAACGACATCTACTCAAGGTATACTTTTACAAATGAAGTACTACATGAAATTAGAAAAGGTGTTCAAGACGAGAAAAATTTCTGTTGGAAGTTTATTCTCAATTATGCTTAAACACAGTTTAGACTAAAACAGACTTAACTTTCTACATTACAACTATGGAAACAAACTTTACAACCTAACCCTGCAACTGTTACAAGTTTTGGACATGTACCTGAAAAATCAATACAGTTTATCACTTACTATGGAAAGAAATGTAGACCAGTGATAGAAAATGCCAACAGGGAATTAGAATCTTTGTATTCCCAACATTATTTTCCCCTAGCTGTTTTAGATGACATTCAACAATTTATTGATGAATAGAAAACTACCATTTGGAAAATGGGCCTTCATAGTGAAAGACAAAATGTTTATCAACTAAAAATGGCAGAGGTTGAGAGCTTAAAACTCTATATTTCATTATTACAACCTAGGCATCATGGTGAAGGACCATCAAGACCACAGGTGTCTTTAATAGGAGAAATTAAGAAAATTTTAGAACCTCCTGAACAACCAAAACCACTGCAAACATATAATTGGAAAAGAAGAAGACATTAGAATATTTTGGACTGACTGCAGGTGTACAAGGAATATTGCAGCAAAGAGAAGAATCATTGAAAAATGGAAAACTATGTTCCATTGCAGAAGCGAGACAGACTTTTGTGTTAGGAATCTCAGTAGATGTGACAAATATCGGATTACACGCATACACTCTAAGGTATTGTGTCACATTAGTGCATAATGTATCTTTTAATATAATGGACAGTTTTTCACATGATGCTGCAAGCACACATTCTTTTCCTATGGAAAGAGAGCATGTATGAAATTTTAATGATACATATACAGATGATATCAATTTTGATGATCTTTTTGATGACATAGACATTAAGTCTATGAATGTTGAAGATAGTTCATCTGAAGAGGAATGTACAAATATTCTTCCTCTTACTGTATCTCGGATAGAAACTTTTGATTTTTGGTATAGTTGCTTATACTACAATTTATACATATGGTTATGTTTGTTACAGTATATAATATACTTGTTGATAAATGTATATAATCAACAACCTACACAATTACAAATTGAATATTACACTGCCAATGTCTCAAGTATAGAAATTTCAGAAATACAGAATGAATCTATTATAGAACATTCTTTCCTACAGAGACAGTTGTTGTATAAATCAATCATAGACATAAATGTTGCTGATATACAGATTAATACAGAGATTGTTGCTACTAATATGTTTCAAGAAGATCAGATAGAGGAATTTCAACAGATTATTGATACGACAATACCAGATATTTTAGATATTTATACTAGCTTTGATGGAAATTCCACTAGTTCTGAAAGATCTGAAAATTTAGATACTATTGATAATGTTGAAACAAGTCCCAGATCAGAACATCATCATAGGAAAATACCTAATCCTGAATAGAGTTTAGACGAAAATACATTATTATGGTTCAGAAATAGTTCTTGTTATGACAAATTTCAAGGATATAAAACTTTTACAGTTTTATACTCAAGACTAGTTAAGTTTGAAGGGATGGCACAAATGCGAGAAATGTTTGAATTTCAAGGCTTGTTGACTCTACTTCCACAACAATCAGGCCATCTTGTTATACCAGAACTTATCAGTTGTTTTTACTCAAACTTAACAGTGGAAGAAGGTATTCCTGTTTCCAATATACAAGACAATGACATATATTTAACTCCAGATTTACTTTATCAAGTACTTGGTTTGAAAAATGAAGGAGTTAAATTATCAGAAAGAAAACAGGTTTATCAATTGGGATGTGATATTAAAAGTTTAGCCAAAGATCCAACTGCCAACAAACCAATGAGATTACTAAATGATTTAAATGGCCAAGCACGTTTTATTGCAAAAATATTGCATGCTTCATTGTTTTAGAGGTTTGGTCATGGTGCAGAAGTTGGCAGATGTTGTCTTTATGCTACATATGCATTAATTAACCATATGCAAGTGAACTGGTATGATATTTTTGTTTCTCATATCTTACATTTGTAGAGTAAATTATTTTATGGTGATACGATTTTGAGAATTGTGGCAAGTCAAACAGATATTACACCTTGGCCACAGAAAATATTAAAGTCAAAATCTTTCTCTACAACGGAACTACAAAAATACCAGGAAGTAGATACACCTATAATTCAACAACAACAATAGGATCGGCAAACACATTCACAATAGCAATAGCAACAATCAACACAATTTTCAGAACAATAGCAATATACAAATACAAATACAGGTATAAATACAGACATACATACTGAATTTTTACAACAATCATCACAAGTTTCACAAAATGATTTAGATCAAGCAGTAATTGATTAGATAAATAGAGTAAGTACAGAAATTGCAAGACAAATTTCAAATACTCTGATCAGTATTTTTCGAAGACAAAGAGGCTTGTGATTATACAAATTATGTATTACATGATTTATTTATTGTAATTTGTAACCAAATATGTTATGTAAACTGTTTACTGCATTTAATGCTCATGTGATTATTTTTCATAGTTTATATTTAAACAGTTTATGCTTAATCCATGAAAGTTATGCATGTTTAAAAATATCTTTTTGATTCATGTATACTTAGCAAGGTTTTTCTTCCTCACATTTACATGGCTTAAATACTAAAGAAGACGAAGATCGACTATTTACTTTTTTATAATGCCAAAAAGGGGGAGAAGATAGATTATTTGACTTATTAGGTTTTGACATCATCAAAAAGGGGGAGATTGTTAGGAATTTTGTTTCGATGATATATGCTTTATTAAAGTTTTTAAATATGACTAAATAATATTCTCTAAGTATAATAGTTAACAGATTATCAGAAAGTTTCATTTTTATGTCGGATAAGTTAAAGTTTTCCAAAGAGTTAGATTTTCGATAGTTAAACTTTTAGATAGTTAACATTTCATTTTTGTCGAATAGTTTATGTTAAAAACTCGTATAGTTAAGTTATCTGCACATGTGTTTTTAATGTTTTAAGTTGTCATATGTTGTTCCATGTGCGTTCGGTGATGAAAATCGAATAGTTAGATAATTGTTTGAGTTTTTATACGCATGGATAGATAAGTCTTCGAGTTTTATAAAATGACTAACGAATAGATAAGTTTGCTATGTTTGGTCACGTGTTTTGTAGGTTCAAAAACTCGAAGAGTTACAGATAAGTATTCGAGTTTTTACAAGACTTAAAAGATAAGTGTTCGACTAAATCAAAGACTTAGAAGATATTCTACAAAACTCCAAGAAGATAAAGTCTCGGTGAATCTAAGAGTGAAGATCGTGGAAATTCAAAATGATAGTGGAGAAAGTGGAAACTCAAAAAGATAGTAATTTGGATTAAAGAAAAAATTAGTATGTGGATTATGGATTATGGATTAAGTGGATGAACATGCTGAACGTGAAGACATAGTTTGACTACTAATAGAGAGTACGAGCTACATTACAATAGAGGATCCCAATCTCAAAAACCAAGTCTGAATATTCAATCTGGATCCCTAACTGAAAAGTTAAGTTTGAATATTCATATTCTAGAAAAATTCTCCAACATCAGAAGAAGTTCGAAATTTCAAGCAATTTCAGAAAAGGAGCAGCAAACGTAAAAAGTCTGGAAATTCGACAACTAGAGAAGAAGAGATACAGAAGCTAAGCAAAGAGAAGGAATGAAGCTGTGTGCATAAAGATCAGGTTTTATACAATTCGAAATTAGTTTTGAATAAGAACTTTATTTTTCTATTTGAATTATATATCAAACATTACTGTATCAAAACCTTCAAGAAGGGAATTGAGCAGAAAAGATATTGTAAATTCTATCTTTAAAGATTATAAAGAATAGAATTTCATTTACGAGTTTTTTGTGCTCTTGTTTTATCCGCTAGTATTTTAATTACTAAAGACACAATTCACCCCACCTCTTGTGATATAGACGATCCTACATAGGGGGAGATATTTTCTAAATTGTGCTTCACTTGTTTTCTGTAAGTTCTAGAAATCTATTTTACTTGTTTTCTATGTGACAGAATGTATAGAAATAAACTAGGGAGTGAAATACATGTAATTAAATGTAAAGGATTTTTTCATTATCAAAAAGGGGGAGATTGTTAGGACCCTTGTATTTTGATAATGCAAAAACCTATGTGAAGAAACAAATTGTATTTCACAGTTTAAACAGTTCAGCAAAAGAGTAGAAGATAGATAAGTCGATATAGATAGTTCAAAATTTACTACAAGTGATAAAAAGGAAATCGGTAGGTTAGCAGACTTAACTATCTAAAAGAGAGAATTTCGGTGAGTTACCAGGCTTAAGTATCCAATGAGTTAATGTTAAGCAGCAGAATCACCATCGGACGGTTAGAAAATTAACTATCCGAAAATAGAAGGCCTTCGGAGAGTTTTAAAGATAGTTGGCTAAATGTTGAGAGAGTTAAGGTACTAACTATCCAGAAGTTCAAGAAAATCGAAAAGTTAGGAAGGCTAACTATCTGAAACTTAAGTTATTCAATTTCCCACATGAAGACATCTAGAACAATAGCTTAAAAGGATTTTTCAAAATGTTAGAAAACTAACAATCTGAAAAATAAGAGATTTCAGAAGGTTACAAATTTAACTATCCAAAACTTAAGTCATCCTATTTTGCATGTGCAGAAATAAGTAAGCAGTCAGAAGCTTAGAAGAGGAATCGAGAGGTTACTATAGCTAACTATCCGAAAGCTGAAGATTTTCGATACGTTAACATCCATAACCATCTTAACTTAAGACACCTCACGTGTATGACTTAAATTCTCACATGACACAGACAAAAGGACTTAAGTGGATTTTCGGTGAGTTACGGCTGTTCTTTGGAGAGTTATACAGCTAACCATTCGAAAATCAAAAGAAATCAGAAGGTTATAAGCTAGATAGTATACAGAATGGTAACTTACTATTTTTAGGACTGACTATACAGTAAGTACAGTAGAAAACATCCGTTAGAAGTGAATATGATCGTTATACCTCTTGGTATAAATATGAGAAGTAAAGGGAAGATTAAGAGAATGATTATCATATTTTGTGAGCTACTCAAAAATTCCAGAGATACTCTCAAGTTTGCAAAATATAGAAACATTCTCAAAGTTCACTGTAGCACAAAAGCTCTTTGCACTCAAACTTTGTGTCAAAGTTCAAAGCTATTGGTTCGTGAGTTTCAACCTGAAAACTCACTATTGGTTAAGAGCTTGTACTTGAAAGCTCGAAGAAAGGTTGGTTGCTAAGTTTCAACTTGAAAGCTCAAGTGTTGGTTCTTGCTTCAACCTGAAAGTAAGTGTTGTAAGCATTTATATACTTAGTGAAGCCTAAGTGAATCTTGGGGGTGGACTAGACAAGTTGGTGAATCACCTAAAAATCTTCTTGTGTTCTTTTCTATTTACTATTTTACATCCATATCAACTAATTCAACTTACAGATAAATTGAATCAACAAATTAAGTTATTAAAGAAGTAAAATTTACACACTCACACCATTCACCCCCCTTTGGTGTGTCTATCGATCCTAACAATTTCATTGTTAATTCATCCAATGCTTTTAGCTTTCTTTCTAGATCATCTAGTCTCATTGCATTCAATTTTTGATCAATTTTCATTATGGTTTTTTCCATTTCATATATGATATCAATTTTAGGATCTGAATATTCTTCCCTATAATTTAATTGATTGACTTCTTGTTGTTGACATATGTATTGTTCTAGTTTGTCTATGTTTCGCTCTAAACTACGCTCAAGTCTGTCATATCTATCCCAAACTTCCTTGTCTCTCAACAAATTACTCATTCTAAACTAACCATTAGTTGGGTAAATTATAGGATTCTCATACTCAACTCTATTATATTGAATATAATTCATTTGTTGTTCATGTGATCTAACCATCTGCAATCATCTCAATTTCAAACAATCGGAAATGTCATGACCTTCCAAATTGCAAAATTCACATATGCTAACTATAGGTTTCAGAAATCTTTGAGTATAAGCATATGCCATATTCTCAATTATATAATAAAAACACACAACACTCCCTTTGATAAAACAAAATAGCACTCACAGTTGCTTAGCTTCTCAATCCCTAGCAATGGCACTAGAAAACTTGTTTGGTGGAAAAACTTGTTTGATTTGTTTTTATGCTTGTATTAATAAATTCTTTTAGAAACAAACAACTTTTCACATAAATTAGATATTAAGTCCAATTTGTATTTTTAACTACAAGTGCATAGTATATATTGTATTTGTGTGCAAGTACAGGTCGATCCCATAGAGATTGAGCAAGAATTGTGTACTATTTTGATTTTTATATTGGAGTTTATATGTGTTCAGTTAAGTACTTTGTTGAATTATAATTAATTCAATGGACTTAGTTCGTGGAGTTATTGTTAACTCAACGGACTAACCTCGTGGACTTAAGTTAACACCACGAACCTACCTTTCTAATTAAATATTACATTCACAAAGGAATTCGGCCATCCATTAGGCGGTTCCATAGAATGTAAATAACATCAATTAAGCTTTGTAATGTTAGTTAATCTGAGATTTATCATTAAGCAACACTAGCATTCAGATATTTCAAACAGTAACTATTAAGATTTTTAGTATTTTGTATGAATCAATTTTAGTAAACAACAAAACTATTTTCTATTTTCTGAATCAAACAAACATAAAACAATCATACTACTGATAATGATAACATTAATTGGGATACAAGACAAACAATACAACACTGTTAGGTATTTAATTTTGATGATATATGCTTTATTAACGTTTTTAAATAAGTCTACATAATATTCTCTAAGTATATTTCTCTAAGTATAATAGTTAACAGATTATTGAAAAGTTTCATTTTTATGTCGAATAAATTAAAGATTTCCGAAGAGTTAAATTTGCAATAGTTAAACTTTCGGATAGTTAACATTTCGGATAGTTAAACTTTCGGATAGTTAACGTCTCATTTTCGTCGAATACTATATGTTAAAAACTCGTATAGTTAAGTTATTTGCACGTGTGTTTTTAATATTTTAAGTTGTCACGTGTTTTCCATGTACGTTCGGTAATGAAAAATCGAATAGTTATATAACTGTTCGAGTTTTTATATGCATTGATAGATAACTGTTTGAGTTTTATAAAATGGCTAACGAATAGATAAGTTTGCTATGTTTAGTCACATGTTTTGCAGGTCCAAGAACTCGAAGAGTTAAATGATAAGTGTTCGAGTTTTACAGGACATAAAGGATAAGTGTTCGACTAAGTCAAAGACTTAGAAGATATTCTACAAGACTCCAGGAAGATAAAGTTTCGGTGAATCTACGAAGTGGAGATCGTGGAAATTCAAAATGTTAGTGGAGAAAGTGGAAATTCAAATAGAAAGTAATTTGGATTAAAGAGAAAATTAGTACGTGGATTATGGATTAAGTGGATGAACACGCTGAACGTGAAAGACAATAGAGTTCGACTACAAATAGAGAGTACGAGCTACATTACAGTAGAGGATCCCAATCTCAAAAACCATGTCTGAATATTAAATCTGAATCCCTAACTAAAAAGTTAAGTTTGAATATTCATATTCTGAAAAATTCTCCAACATCAAAAGAAGTTCGAAATTCCAAGCAATTTCAGAAAAGAAGCTGCAAACGTAAGAAGTTTGGAAATTCGACAACTAGAGAAGAAGAGATACAAAAGTTGAGCAAAGACAAAGAAAGATCAGGTTTTATACAATTCGAAATTAGTTTTCAATAAGAGCTTTATTGTTATATTCGAATTGTATATCGAACATTTCTATATCAAAACCGTCAAGAAGGGAATTGAGCTGAAAAGATATTGTAAATTCTATTTTTAAATAAAGAATAGAATTTCATTTACGAGTGTTTTGTGCTCTTGTTTTATCCGCTAGTATTTAATTACAAAAGGAACAATTCACCCCCCCTTTTGTGATACAGACGATCCTACAACTACTATCAAAGCTTCTATTTTTCACTTATTTTTTTTAGATTTACTACGCTCTGCTACAACTAGTATCAGTGCACTTAAACTATTTAAAGCATCCAAAAAGCCTTCATTTCTCTATTTAGGAATCAGTTTTTCCTGTTGTTGGATCGTATGGCTACACAAGAGGGAGGGTGAATTGTGTATTTTTAATATTTTTTGAAATATAATTGAAACTTTAAAACTCAAAAACAAGTCGAGACATTATTTTCATAAAATCATTTTTATTCAAGGTTTCAATTACAATATACAATTCAATTCTCCTCAGAAATTGTAGATGCAATTATAACTCGATACCATGTATCATCTAAACAATTTCATAACTACAAATAGAGAAAACTAATTTGTAGAATTTAAAACATTTTTCCCTGTTTGAGATCTTTCTTCTTCTTATTTTTCTTCTTCAGCAATTCTTCAGTAACGAATATCTTGTCTTTCTCTACTTCACCGAATTTGCTTTCTTCTAATACTTTAAATCTTTAGTGACATAAATAATACATTGTTCTGCTTCACTGAATTTTCTTCCACTTAATACATCAAATCTTCAACGACATAAATTTAACCTTTTCTACTTCATTGAATTTTCTTCCACTTAAGAGATTATCCCCGAAGAGGCATTTTTGATCCCTGAAAAAGATTTTTCTTTTGGTGTGCAGGGATAGTTTGATCAACGAGAATTCTATGCCTTTTATATTGTATCTTCCTTTCATGCATATCCTTCACATTTAATCACTACCAGTTTTCCACTTCTCCAAGTCTTTTCTTTTTCCTTCATCGAAACACACACGTTCTGACCACGTTTATATTTCAAATTTTCTTTTAATCATCAGTCCTAGATCTCTAAAAAATTTCCTACAAAATAAACTTTCTCATCCAAAGAATTTTCCATCAAGTGTAATAATAAGTCGTTACTTTAATCTTAACTAAACGAGTAACACAAGTATATATAACTTAATGTTTCTAACTTAACGAGTTCCTCATGTGCCATTTCACGTGACAATTACTGTAGCTAACTCAATGAACTAAGTCTGTGGTGTTATGCTAACTCAACGAACCAACTCAACCTTTCTTTTAGAAGGTTAAACGATAACTCACTGAAAATAGTTTAAGTTTCGGATAGTTACGGTTGTAAGTCACCGAAAAACTCTTTATACTATAAAACTAGTGAGACACATGTCAAGACCTGAAAACATGACTTAAGTTATCTTTCGGATAGTTACGACTGTAAGTCTCTGAAAAAAACTTTAACTCACCGATTCAGTAATAAACAAATGTTTTTATAATAAGAATTTTACCACGTGCAAAAATAACAACTTAAGTTTATAACACTAACCTAACGCGTTGCCTTAGTGTTCAATATAGCAACTCAACGTGTTTAGTTATGTTAACTTAACAAGTTAAACATGTGCACCTCACGTGATACAATACAACATTCGTAACTTATAATTTCACCACATGTATAACACTAACTTAACGAGTTCTCACGTGACCTCTATAGAAACAAAATTCTAACTTAACGAGTTGTCTAAATGTGCACTGTTCATGATACAGAAGATATAACTTTAAAACATATCATGCTTTTCAATAAAAACACACGTTAACTTAACGTTTAGTTAAATGAGAAATTAATGCAACGAAACGACTAGTTATTAACTTCAGATCCAATATAGACAAGTATTTATGCTAGTAAGCTTTTTATGTATTAATTGATGATTTTAATTTCTTTTCACAAGCAATAGTAATTGAGCAAATATGATTATTTTTCATTCAGCACACATCATCAAAACAAAATACTCAACAATCTCTCCCTTTTTGATGATGACAAAACCATATTAAATCAATTATGAAATATGTTTAACTCAACAAAGCACCTTTGTTGGGTTAACTTTTAATTCAACAAACTTGTTTGTTGACTTAAGTTCATTTAAGCTTATTTCTATTGTTTGTGTAAATTTTACCTCTCAGAACTAAAACTCTTAGATGTCAATAATTATATAAGTATCAGTTTTCTAATTATCATCTGTTAGATTACAATAACCATTTAAAAATCATCTCCTTTTATAATATATATGCAATTAAGATCATAATCATCTTTTTATAATATTTCTCCCCTTTTTGTCATTAATCAAAAAGATAATTACAGAGAATATATATATATAAGGCACTTTCTATTGCAACGGCCTTTCGAAGACTGTCAACTTTTGTTTTATCTACAGCAATATTTGATTCTACTTGTTTTGAATATAAAGGGGTAGGGATAGCTGATTCATGCTCTTCCTCAAATGCATGTAGTCTAGTACCGTTTATTGGTATTTGAGGAGTTCTAATTGAAGAACCTACACCTTTTTCAAAATAATTTGCATACTACTCGAGAAATGCAATCCCAGCACATTTCATTCTGTATTCTCTATCAAATTTACTACGAATACCCATGTATGTAATATTTGCATCAGTATTTTGGAGTTCTTGTCTAACTTCATTCAGTATACCTTCAGGAAAGAAATATTCGCTATAAATTTTTGCGAACCTTTTGTCTACTCGAAATATTTTCTTGAACCAAGTGCGTGGAACTTCATCATTCTCTATTTCTTTTCCTATTGCATCTCCTCTGCTTTTGCCTTTTCCTCTGCCACGACCTTTGTAGAACTTGGAGACCATCGTCGTAGGTTGTACTAGCAATAAGCGGGAAAGATTTTCTTGACAAAGTTTACAAATAACCTAAGTGCCCGTGTTATAAGTGTTTAAATAGGGTTTTAGGTGAATAACTCTAAGTGAAGAGAAGTCGGGTTTAGATATTAAATAAATATTAAATAAGGTTTATTCAATCAAGGTACCTGAAATATTCAAATATAACTCGTTGAGTTAACTAACCTAACGAGTAAAACGCTGTTTAGAGGCAGTTTTACACGTTACCTTATCTAACATAATGTCTAGTTAGTACACTTAAAACAAGTTTCAAATGCTTCCAACTGAAATGTTCTGAAAACAACACACATGCTAAACTTAACATTATCTTGAGAACATTTTAAACTATTCGAACATTTTTGTCCTTTGAATCTAAAATAGTTTGTTTGTCTTTTTAAATTATTTCATCAAGATTTTAAGAGGACATTAATTCAGATTAACCAAGATTTGTATTCTGAATTATATTAACCTGTTTTCGACATTAGTAATCCTCCCCCTACAAATATACTTCAAATATATTCAAACAAAATACAAACTATACTTGTAGTGACAATAGATGTAAAGTATAACTATACTTTTAAATTTTTCTTTTTAGAGACTTTCATTATTCTGACATCATCAAAAAATGATTTCCAGAATCAATTCCTACTGTATATGAATCAAAACACAACTTTGAACTCAATGTGATTAATTCAAGGAGAATAAAAGAATGTATCTCAAATAAACGTTTTCAAAAGTACTAATGTTGATTCAATAAATCAATAGTCATATTGGTAGAAACTATATGTGATTCAAAGATATCTGTAATTAATGAAACAACATTTTTTTTTTTTTTCAAAATAGTAAATATTGATAATTTTCTTTAAAAGTTAGTTTGAAAAGCTTGAATTATACAAGAGCTTTCTAATGTACCTATGTAATGAGCTTTCAGTCAACAATCCCAGATCTAATCAGGACCTTAGGTTGCTAGATTTAAAGAATCCTTTTTCAGGACAACAATCCTTACATACCTATCTACTCAAGTACGGAAGGCTCGTGATCAAACCAATCAATAAACTCTCAAAGATTTTCACTTTGTAAGTACTTTTCATTTTAAGCACAGTATATATGTATTCCATTAATACAGATGCAATAAAACACAAATCTCATACAATTTTTACTTCTATGATTGTACTAAGAATATGAATCAGTTTCAATAAGCTTATACTTTTGATTAACAGTTTAAGATGAGTTACATATAACTTATTCTACAAGTTTAATCAATTAAGTCAAATTTATGCATGATCATATGCATTTTCCTTGATTCAAAGAAAACATTTAATCAAAATTTTAGAATGTCAGAAGTATTTAATGTTTTTCATTTACACTTCCACTTAAAATCGTAAAAACCATTAAAATTGATAAACTACTTAAAATCAATAAGATACTACTATGATTTTACAATAAATACATAGTATCTTAAGTAGTAGTTTAGATATTACTTTAGATATTTATAATAAGTATATAATATCTATGAGGTTAACAACATCATCAATAATATTTATCTTTTTATGTAAAGTTTAAGCATTTTACACATCACATAGCCTACAAATACCTAAATTTAATCTAATGTTACAGAATGTATTTTCATCTAGAGGTTTTCTAAATATATCAGCTAATTGATTTTTACTAGATACAAATTCTAATTTAATTTTTCCTTTAATTACGTTATCTCTTAGAAAATGATGTCTAACCTCTATATGCTTTGCTCTTGAATGTAATACAGGATTTTTGGAAAGATTTATTGCAGAACTACTCTCACAATAAATCTCAGTTGTATCATAAGATAATCCAAAATCTTCAGCAACATATTCAGCTTCTGTAGTAGAAAGTACTACATAGTTTTGCTTTTTACTAAACCATGACACCAAATTATTTTCCAATAATTGGCATGTGTCACTGGTACTCTTTCTATTAGATTTAGATCTTGCATAATCAGCATCAGTATATCCTATAAGATCTATTGAACTATCCTTAGAATAATACAATCTGAAATTTTTAGTTCCTTGTATATATCTAAATATTCTTTTAACTGCAATTAAGTGTGATTCTTTAGGATTAGATTGAAATCTAGCACAAACACACACAACAAACATAATATCAGGTCTACTAGCAATCAAATAAAGTAAAGAACCAATCATACTTCTGTATTTTCTTTGATCTATAGATTTTCCAATGTCATCAATATCTAACTTTAAAGAAGTACTCATAGGAGTTCCTCAAATACTTGTATCATTAAAATTAAATTTCTTAAGCATTTCATCTACATAATTTTCCTGATTTGAAAATATACCTTTATCCATTTGCTTAATTTGAAGTTCTAGAAAATATGAAAGTTCTCCTATCATACTCATTTCAAACTGATTAGTCATCTCTTCAGAGAATATTTTTATCAACTTATTAAAGGTTGCTCCAAAGATTATATCATTCATGTATATTTGAACAACAATCTGATCTTTACCATCTCTCTTAATAAATAGAGTATGATCCACTTTTCCCATGATATAGCATTTTTTTATTAAAAAAGTAGATAGTCTTTCATACCATGATCTAGGTACTTGCTTCAAACCATATAAGGCTTTCTTCAATTTATACACAAAGTCAGGATTTTTAATATCTTCAAATCCAGGTGGTTGTTTTACATAGACTTCTTCATTAATTAAACCATTTAGAAATGCACTATTTACATCCATTTGATATAATTTAAAATCCATATAACTAGCATAGGCCAATAATATTCTAATACTTTCTAACCTAGCCACAGGAGCAAATGTTTCATCATAATCTAATCCTTCTTCCTGTGTATACCCTTGTGCAACTAATCTAGCTTTATTCCTTATAACTTGACCAGTTTCGTTAGTTTTGTTTCTAAAGATCCACTTTGTACCTATTATGGACTGATTTTCAGGTGGAGAGACTAATTCCCATACATCATTTCTGATGAATTGATTTAATTCTTCTTGCATTGCCACTATCCAATTTTCATCAAATAATGCTTCTTGTATATTCCTTGGTTCCACCATAGAAACAAACATACACATATTATTTAAATTTACTGAAGCTCTAGTTTTAACTCCCTCATTAATATTACCAATGACTTGAGTAATGGGATGTGATGAAGAATAACGCCAATTTCTCTGATTTTCCTCAATATTCTCATCAACATCTGAAGGTACATCACTTTCATCATTAGTTTGATCATTTAAGTTCATATTTTTGATTTTCTCAAATAAATCATTCATCTCTCTATTGATCTCTAACTCTTTTGGAAGATTGATCAAATCATCATTATCAGCTTTAGATTGAGATTCTCTAAAAGAATTTTCATTGAAGCTTACGTGAAGGGTTTCTTCAATAGTACTAGAAGTCTTGTTATAGACTCTATAAGCTTTACTTCTAGTAGAGTAACCTACAAAAATTCCTTCATCCGATTTGGCTTGAAATTTATCCCTTTTATCCTTAGTATTAAGAATAAAACACTTGCAGCCAAATGGTTTCATATAGGAAATTTTTGGAACCCAATTAAACATAATTTCAAAAGGAGTTTTATTAATATGAGGTCTTAAATGACTTCTGTTAATAACATAACAAGCTGTATTTACTACTTCAGCCCAAAGATTTTGAGGTAACTTATGTTCATTCAACATAGTTCTGGCCATTTCTTGAAGTGATCTATTATTTCTTTCAACAACACCATTTTGACACGGTGCTCTTGGAAAAGAAAATCAGTGATCAATGCCATGCTCATTACAATAATTATCCATTTGATCATTATCAAATTCAGTTCCATGATCACTCCTAAGTTTTTGAATAGAGACACTCTGTTCATTTTGAACAAAATTGCAAAACATTTTAAACTTTTCAAAAACTTCTGTCTTAGATGCTAGAAAATATACCCAAGTGTATCTAGAGAAGTCACCTACTAAAACAAATACATACCATTTACCACCAAGACTCATAATTCTTGTTGGTCCAAATAGATCCATATGTATAAGTTCTAAGACTCTCTTGCTTGAAATATCAGTTTTGGATTTAAAAGAGTTTTTATGAAGTTTACCTAACTCACATGCATCACACATAAAGTCCTTTGAGTATTTAATCTTTGGTAAACCTCTCACTAAATGTTTTTTGATAGATTATATAACAGTTTCATATTTAAATGCCTAATCCTTCTATGCCACAGATATGCATCACTAGTTTCAGCTAGCAAACATGAATTTAAATCAACTACACCAGAAGGTAAAGATAAAATACATACAGAACCTTTTCTTTTAGCAATAAACTTAATTTCATCTGTATTTTTATCAATTATTTTGCATACATTATCTTCAAGCACTACATAATATCCATTTTCAGTTAGTTTTATGACACTCAGCAAATTAAATCCTAGGTTTTCTACATATAGTACATTCAAAATAACACAAGTAGGAGTTATTTGAACATTGCCCATACCTATGATTTTATCTTTGCTTTTGTTTCCAAATGTTACACTTCCTTTCATGGTATTTGTAAAATTTTGTAGTAGACTTTTCTGTCCGGTCATGTGACTTGACGCTCCACTGTCCAAGATCCATTTTGATGTTGTTTCCTCCAACAAAAATTAAGAAAAACTTTTTCTTGGTACCCAATGTTGTTGAGGACCAAGTTCATTAAACGCATATTTCTTCCTTTTGTTTAAAAATAGTTTAACATTATCATTTAAATTCTTATTAGTTGTAAGTACTATTGATTTATATTTAGCTTCATACTCACATATAATATTATTGCTTTTACAATCATTCTTTTTATTTTCAGATGTAGTATAATCAAGTCCAAACGGATTTTTATCAGATGTTAATTTATTTTGGTCATGCTCATACATTTCAGTAAGTTCATACCAAGATTTTGTACTTGTATTTGAATTTTCAGTGTATACAAAATCTTTTTCTGCACAAAAATTTTCAAATTTATCACATGCAGAATGAGTAATTGGTCTAATACCAGTGTATTGAATTACATGCTCAAGTTTCTGAATTTTCAGTTTACTACAATTGTGTGAAATTTTAGAAACATTAGAACTTGAATTTCTAGAATAAGAAACAAGATTTTTAGAAACATTTATAGTCATGTTAGAAGTACAATTTGACAAATCACGTTGATTTATATTATTACTATATGATTCATCCCTTGAAGTACCTACTTCTACATATTTATTACCTTGTTTCATAATAAAAGGAATTTTAGTCTTAGATTTACTTGAAATGCAACTAATAAATCTTTTATTGGCTTGAGATTCAGGATAATCAAATCCTAAGCCAAATTTATAAGACACCGCAGGGATACTAGTTAGTTTGTCTAACTTAGTTTGACTTAAATTCCATTTCTCAATGGTAGAATTTAAATCTTGCTCTCTTAGTTTTAATTTATCTATCTTTAATTCAAGTTCATTTATATTGTTTCTCAACATTTCATTTTCAGATTCTATCTTTAATTTTTCAGCATTTATATTCTATATTTGTTCATGCAAGATACATTCATTAAATCTAAATTTTTGCAAATCTCTAGCATGATTTTCATTATCACATTTAAACTTTTCTAAAGTAGTAGACAGTAAACAATTTTCTTCTTCCATAATGGATGAAGATTTTCTAATATTCTTATTTTTCAGTTTACATACTTTAAGTTTTTGTAATAATGCATGATAAGCACATAATAATTCATCAAAGTTGAAATTTGAATGACTTTCAGGATCAGATATTACCTCAGACTCATCTACCATGAAGCACACATGAGCAACGTCTTCTAACTCTTATTCTCCTTCTGAATGTAAAGATTTTGATGCTGATTCCTCAGATTCAGACTCTTCAGACGTGTCTTCCCAAGTGACCTTCAAAGCCTTTTTCTTGTAAAACTTTTTCTAAGTTTTCTGAGCCATCTTCTTCTGATTTGTCCTACTTTGCTATTCATTTTTCCTCATAAGATAGTCTTGAGAAAGATGTCTAGGTTTCTTACAGTTATAACATACATACTTTTTGGATGAAGAATTCTTGTCATTCAGTGATTTTGACATTGAGGGTTTATCATTTTTGTTCCTTTGATGTTTCCTAGCTTTCCATGCTTTCTTGAATTTCCTATTCAGCAAAATCAAGTCGTCGTCAGAATCAGTAGATATATCAGAATCTGAATTAATTTTGAAGGCTATTTCTTTCTTCATTTTTAGTTTGTTATGACTTAGTGATTCATTTAATTGAACTTCATAAGCTGTTAAATTTCCTATAAGTTCATTCAAAGTATAAACATTTAAATCTTGTGATTCCTCAATTGATGTTACTTTCTGAGACCATTTAGAACTTAGGGATCTGAGAATTATCCTCACCAAATCCTTCTATTCAAGATTCTTTCCTAAACATTTTAAAGAGTTTATGATATCAAGAAATCTGGAAAACATCTTAGAAATACTTTCATCTTCATGCATCTTAAAGAGTTCATACTTATGAATCAACATGTTCATTTTAGTCTCTTTAACTTGAGAAGTACCTTCATGTGAAACTTCTAATGCATGCCACACCTCATAAGCAGATTTATATGCCGACACTTTACTGAACTGTTCATAACTTAATGCACAAAATAAAATATTTAAGCCCTTAGCATTTAGAGTTTCATTTTCTTTTTCAGTAATTGTCCAAGTATTATAAGGAGTAGTTAACGGAGTATATGGTTTAGAAATCATGAACCACAACTTATGATCTATACTTTGAAGAAAAACAGTCATCCTATATTTCCAATATTCAAAATGTATTCCATCAAATAAAGAAGGACGATTAAGATTTTGGCCTTCATATAAAGAAAAATTACCATTTCCAGTAGCCATCTTACCTTAGATTTTTCAACCTATTTGATTTTAAACAGTCTAAAAACTTTAAAACAACTTGAGCTTTAAATCAAGAAAGTTAAACGTATGCTCAAATATTAATTTCTGTTTAGAAACATGGAAGGTAGAATAAGCAATGATATTAAATAAGTTGGTATCGATTTTATATCAAAGATTATTAACAAAGCTCTGATACCACTTGTAGGATCGTATGGCTACACAAGAGGGGAGGTGAATTGCGTATTTTTAATATTTTCTGAAATATAATTGAAACTTTAAAACTCAAAAACAAGTCGAGATATTGTTTTCATAAAATCATTTTTATTCAAGGTTTCAATTACAATATACAATTCAATTCTCCTAAAAAATTGTAGATGCAATTATAACTCGATACCATGTATCATCTAAACAATTTCATAACTACAAATAGAGAAAACTAATTTACGGAATTTAAAATATTTCTCCCTGTTTGAGATCTTTCTTCTTATTATTTTTCTTTTTCAGCAATTCTTCAGTGACAAATATCTTGTCTTTCTATGCTTCACCGAATTTGCTTTCTTCTGATACTTTAAATCTTTAGTGACATAAATAATACCTTGTTCTGCTTCACTGAATTTTCTTCCACCTGATACTTCAAATCTTCAACGACATAAATTTAACCTTTTCTGCTTGACTGAATTTTCTTCCACCTAAGAGATTTTCCCCAAAGAAGTGTTTTTGATTCCTGAAAAAGATTTTTCTTTTGGTGTGCAGGGATAGTTTGATCAACGAGAATTCTATGCCTTTTATACTATATCTTCATTACATGCATATCCTTCACGTTTAATCACTACCAGTTTTCCACTTCTCCACGTCTTTTCTTTTTCCTTCATCGAAACACACATGTTCTGACCCACGTTTATATTTCTAATTTTCTTTTAATCATCAGTCCTGGATCTCTGAAAAATTTCTTGCAAAATAAACTTTCTCGTTCAAAGAATTTTCCATCAAGTTTAATAATAAGTCGTTACTTTAATGTTAACTAAATGAGTAACATAAGTATATATAACTTAACGTTTCTAACTTAACAAGTTCCTCATGTGTCATTTCACGTGACAATTACTGTAGCTAACTCAACGAATCAGCTTAACCTTTCTTTTGGAAGGTTAAACGATAACTCATCGAAAACAGTTTAAGTTTCAGATAGTTACGGTTGTAAGTCACCGAAAAACTCTTTATACCATAAAACTAGTGAGACACGTGTCAAGACCTGAAAACATGACTTAAGTTACCTTTCGAATAGTTACGACTGTAAGTCATCGATTTAGTAATAAACAAATGTTTTTATAATAAGAATTTTACCGCGTGCAAAAATAACAACTTAAGTTTATAACGCTAACCTAATGCGTTGCCTTAGTGTTCAATATAGCAACTCAACGTGTTTAGTTATGTTAACTTAACGAGTTAAACATGTGCACCTCACGTGATACAATACAACATTCATAACTTATAATTTCACCACGTGTATAACACTAACTTAACAAGTTCTCACGTGATCTCTATACAAACAAAACTCTAACTTAACGAGTTGTCTAAATGTGCACTGTTCATGATATAGAAGATATAACTTTAAAACATATCATGCTTTTCAATAAAAACACACGTTACTTAACGTTTAGTTAAATGAGAAATTAATGCAACGAAACAACTAGTTATTAACTTCAGATCCAATACAGACAAGTATTTATGCCAGTAAGCCTTTTCTATATTAATTGATGATTTTAATTTCTTTTCACAAGCAATAATAATTGAGCAAATATGATTATTTTTCATTCAGCACACATCATCAAAAAAAAATACTCAACACCTGTCATATGAGATATGGCATGCATTAGAAGTTGCAAACGAAGGTACTAATCAGGTCAAGGAATCTAAGATCAATATGTTAGTACATAAATATGAGCTTTTTAAAATGCACAAAAATGAATGTATCTCTAACATGTTTTCCTGTTTTCTTGAGATTGTAAATTCATTAAAATCTTTGGGCAAGAAATACGAGGAAAAAGACTTGGTAAGAAAGATCCTTAGATCTTTAACTAAAATTTGGGCTCAAAAGACAACATCTATTGAAGAGTCCAAAGACTTAAATACATATACTCTCGATGATCTCATAGGAAATCTAACAACCTATGAAGTATAATATTTAGATCCAAAAGGGAAAAATCCTAGAAGGGATCTGGCTTTTGAGGCTGATAAAGTCTCAAAAGTCACTAGTGATTCTAACGATGATTTGTTGTTGTTGACAAGAAAATTTAGAAATCTATTGAAGAAACGCAAGAATTTCAGGTCAGCAAAGACATCTGGAGATATGGAGAAGAAGTCATTCACGAAAGAAAAAATCATATGCTACAAGTGCAACAGACTAGGTCACTCGCAAACTGATTGTCCGCTCAACAAAGATAAGAAGAATTTGAGGAGGAATTTTAGGAGTAAGAAATTCAGAAAGAGAAGGGCACTTAAAGTGACATGGGATGACTCTTCAGCTTCACAAAGTGAAGAAACAAAGGATTCAACATCAGATAATGAATCATCATCAACATCAGATTTAGAAGAAAATCTGGCAAACGTATGCTTCATGGAAAAATCTAGTGAGGTATCCTTTGATCAAAATGCTAACTTTGATAGTTTTGATGGATTACTTGTTGAATACAATAGACTAGCAAAAAAATATAAGAAAGTAAAAATAGAAGGAAAGAACACTAGGAAAATGCTAGATGAATCTGAAAATAAGGTTCATTTTCTGAACTCTACATTGAATAAATTTAAAGAAGAAAATCAAAGGCATGCACAGGAAATTTTAAAGTTTATTGCAATAGAACGAAAATTGCATGCTGATTGTGAAAATTTAATTGCTGATAAGAAGAAAATGATTTGTGAAATTGAAAAACTGGAACTAACTATTATTGATTTAAATTCAGAAATTGATGTGTTAAAGATTAAAGTCTGCGATCAAAAGGTTATATTAAGTAAATGGAATAATAGTCAAACTATAACAAATGAACTTAGTAGTACAATATTAAATATAGAAAAACATGGTATTGGTTTACACGATGCATCTTCTGAAAATTATATATTGCATGATGGTACTGCTAAAAATAATGTCTTTATTTCCAATACTAAGAATAGTAAGAGAAAAACTATTCCGTGTGTAATTAAAAAGGGAGAAAAATATGTGCAAGTTGATAAAATGCAACATATAAATGATAGCACACGATGCAATAATGTCAAAAGAAATTTTCAGAAAAATCAAGCTAAGTCATTTGAGAATCTTAATATTCTTGATCAACTTTCTTCATATTTAAAGAATATCGGATATTGGAAATCAAATAATGTCATAAATGAAATTTTCAACTCTGGTTTACATAGAGATAAATGTTTTAATAATTATAACACTAAGAGAAAGAAACGCAAAAATAATTATCAGAAAATTGATAAGTTGAAGTCTAAAAATACGGATTATTTTGATATGACTCTCTTTAAAATTCTTGGACCCACTCAAAAATGGGTTCCAAGAGATAAAATCTCTTTTTGACTGTTTTGTAGGTACACAAATCAAAATTATGATTAGAACTTGGTATCTATAGGTTATCTGATGTTTAAATTGTCTTGTTCATTGCATTTTGGTTTGTTATAAAGGTAGTTTTAGAATTTAATGTCTTTATTATTAAAAAAAAACAAGAAAAAAAATCTATTTTCGAATTACGTTTTTCTAGTAGTTAAGAATTTATGAAATTTTGAGTTTTACTGAAATCAATTTATTTAAGAAAAATTCAGAAAATGTTACTTAAGGAAAGTTAAATTGATTCAATGTGAGTGCCAACTGTATTTTTGTTACTTATGTATATGCTATTACAGAGATTTTAATAGGAAAATACATAGAAAGTATGTACTTTTTATTAAAGGAAAGTTATTAACATTCTGTTAGAAAAATTAAGTCTTGCGGTTGCCTCTAATTTAAATCTACTGTTTTATTTCTTTTTTGTCTGCAATTACTTGAGTAATTAAGTCCTTTGGGGGATCTTAAACCCTAGTCACTTAAACCAACTAGTTTGGGATGTGTTGACTGAAAACTCATATTGCAAGTAATTCAGATTATATTTAAAAAAAAAAATTTATCTGTTCTCACTTGTCATTAAGTAACTGGTTATCTTTCCCCTAAGCAAGGGATTTTGGTCACGTAAAAAGATGATATTGTGGAAGGTAATGCGTAAAGTATATTTATAAAAACAAAATTAAAACAAAAAGCAAAAAAAAAACAAAAAAGGAAAAAGGGGCAATGTACTCAAGCTTAATTTATTTTCTAGGTGTTATAACAATCCTGCCCTAATCTGTGCATATAATCCTTGTTATTTTTTTGTTATTATCTACTCTTTACACATAATGTACGATATTTATTGTCTTAAGTTTGTGTACTCATTATCAAATTCTTTTAAGTTCCTGAAGGTATATCTCTATGAATTTTCTTTTGCAAATTGACTAAGATAAAAGCTAGTAAGTCTAAATTGTTAACTCTACTACTTATTTCTGTATTTAATTCAAATTAAAAAAAAGAAGAAGGAGAGACTCAAATCTATTTAAGGCTTAGCATCCTTTTTAAGTAAGCTATTTGACCTTTTAAAGCCAAATCTACTAAGGGCTTGGCAACCTAGATTAAGTACGTCATAGATTCTTTACACTACATTTATGTAGGGGGAGCAATTTCTCATATAATAATTCAACTCTTATGAACTATTATATGTTTTCATGAAAGAATCTACATAATTTCAGGAAATACACTTTAATTAAGCACATTTTTGAACTGTCAATGACTTGTAGGTTTTTTAATTCTTAAGTGTCTGAATTTTCTGTGATTTCGGAAGACTATTGTATATTTATCGGACAATTATGTTTTAAATGATCAATAGAATATTTTATTATTTCCTGAAGTACACGTGTCGAAGCCTAAATGCATATCTTAAGTGAATGATCGGTAAGTTATCTGGTAACTCTTCGAAATGCATCTGAGCATCGGATAGTTAGGCTTATAAGTATCCGAAAATATCTGAACACCTTAAGTTAGAATTATGCATGTGTTGAATTTCATTGCTTTATTATGTCTTAGTTGAAACTCGAATAGTTATGTTTAACTCTTCGACTTTCACACTTATCCATTCGAGAAACTCGAACAGTTAACTTAATATTATTATATTTTTTTGAAATACTTAATCTCTGACAATAACTATTCATGTTTGTCATATAGTTATGTGCTTTACTACTCACAAAACTCGAATAGTTATCATAAGTCTTTGAGTTTTCTCACTTTTCACTTAGCTAGAAGTTATTTTCTTTGCACGAACAGTTACGCTAAGTATTCTACTTTTGTCGATTGTAAAACTCGTACAGTTATTGTAAGCACTCAAGTTATTTATCAGTAATGGATCTTATATTTATGATTTCAATGATTGAATCTGTTTATCCGTTTATAAACTTGAAGAGTTATAAATGTTTTACTAACAACCTTTCATGTTTCTACCTTGATAAAACCCTAGTTTCGTAATCTTCACTTCCACTAAGTTCTACAGTGCACAACGAAGCTTAATCGACAATGTCAGGACGTGGTAGAATGACAAAAGTGTAGAAAAGAGAGTTGGAACTTTAGAAAATGCAAAATGAAATCAATGACATCTATTCAAGGTACACTTTTACAAATGAAATACTACATGAAATTAGAAAAGCTGTTCAAGATGAGAAAAATTTCTATTGGAAGTTTATTCGCAATTATGCTGAAACACAGTTTAGACTAAAACAGATTGAACTTTCCGCATTACAACTATGGAAATGAACTTTACAACCTAACCCTGCAGTTGTTACAAGTTCTAGACAGATACTTGAAAAATCGATGCAGTCTATCACCTACTATTGAAAGAAGTGGGGACCAATGATCAAAAATGCAAATAAGGAATTACAATCCTTGTATTCCCAACATTATTTTCCCCTGGTTGTTTTAGATGACATTCAACAGTACATGAATGAATAGAAAACTGCCATTAGTAAAATGGGCCTTCGAAGTGAAGGACAAAGAGTTTATCAACTTAAAATGGCAAAGGTGAAGAGCTTAAAACTCTATATCCCATTATTACCACCTAGGCATCATGGTGAAGGACCATCAAGTCCCCAGGTGCCTTTAACAGGAGAAATTAAGAAAATTTTAGAACCTCATAAACAACAAGAAACACTACAGTCATATAGTCGGAAAAAGAAAAAGATAATTGAATATTTTGGACTAACTGCAGGTGTACAAGGAATATTGCAGCAAAAAGAAGAATCAGTGAAAAATGGAAAACTATGCTCCATTACAGAAGCTGGACAAACATTTTTGTCAGGAATCCCAGTAGATGTGACAAATATTGGCTTACAAACATTTACTCTAAGGTATTGTGTCACATTAGTGCATAATGTATCTTTTCATACAATGGACAGTTTTTTACACAATGCTACAAGCACACATTCTTTTTCTACGGAAAGAGAGCATGTAGGAAATTTTGATGATACATATATAGATGATATCCAATTTGATGATATTTTTGATGACATAGACACTAAGTCTATGAATTTTGAAGATATTTCATCTAAAGAGGAATGTACAAATATTCTTCCTCTTACTATATATCTCAAACAGAGACTTTTGAATTTTGGTATAGTTGCTTATACTACACTTTATATATATAGTTATGTCTGTTACAGTATATAGTATACTTGTTGACAAATGTATATAATCAACAACATACACAGTTACAAATAGAATATGATACTACCAATGTCTCACATATACAAATTTCAGAAATACAAGATGATTCTATTCCATAGACAGATATAGAACATTCTTTCATACAAAGACAGTTGTATAGATCAAATATAGATATACACGTTGTTGATATACAGATTATTACAAAGACTATTGCTAATGAAATGTTTCCAGAAGAACACATACAAGAATTTCAGCAGATTATTGATACAACAATATCAGATACTTCAGACATTTATAATAGTTTTGATGGCAATTGCACTAGTTCTGAAAGATCTGCAAATTTAGATGCTGTTGATAATTTTGAAACAAGTCCCATTTCAAAACATCATGACAGGAAAATACCTAATCCTGAATAGAGTTTAGATGAAAATACACTATTATGGTGTAGAAATAATTCCTATTATGACAAATTTCAGACATATAAAACTTTTACAATTTTATATTCAAGACCAATTAAGTTTGAAGGGATGGCACACATACGAGAACTATTTGAATTTCAAGGCTTGTTGACTCTACTTCCACAACAACCAGACCATCTTGCTATACCCGAACTTATCAGTTGTTTTTACTCAAACTTAATAGTGGAAGAAGGTATTCCTGTTTCTAATATACAAGACAATGACATATTTAACTCCAGATTTACTTCATTAGGTACTTGGTCTGAAAAATGAAGGAGTTAAATTACCAGAAAGAAAACAGGTTTATCGATTGGGATGGGACATTACAAATTTAGCCAAAGATCCAACTACCAACAAACCATTGACATTACTAAATGACTTAAATGGCCAAGCACGTTTTATTGCAAAAATATTGCATACTACATTGTTTCAGAGGTTTGGTCATGGGGCAGAAGTTGGCAGATGTTGTCTTTATGCTACATATGCATTAATAAACCATATACAGGTGAACTGGTATGATATTTTTGTTTCTCATATCTTACATTTGTAGAGTAAATTATTTTATGGTGATACGATTTTGAGAATTGTGGCAAGTCAAAAAGATATTACACCTTGGCCATAGAAAAGATTAAAGTCAAGATCTTTCTCTACAAAGGAACTCCAAAAGTACCAGGAAGTAGATACACCTATCCTCAAACAACAACAACAATAGGATCGGTAAACACAGTCACAACAGCAATAGCAACAATCCACACAATATACAGAAACACAGCAACATACAGATATACAACAAGATATACATACAGATATACAACAAGGTATACATACAGAAATACATACAAGTATAGATACAGACATACATACTGAATTTTTACAACAACCATCACAAGTTTCTCAAAATGATTTAGATCAAGCATTACTTGATCAGATATATAGAGTTAGTACAGAAATTGCAAAGAAAATTTCAGATACTCTGATTGATATTTTTCAAAGACAAAGAGGCTTGTGATTATACAAATTATGTATTACATGATTTATTTTTTGTAATTTGTAACCAAAACTATTATGTTAACTATTTACTGATTTTAATGTTACATGATTATTTTGCACAATTTATGTTTAAACAGTTTATGCTTAATCCATAAATTTTATGTATGTTTGAAACTATCGTTTTGATTAATATATACTTAGTAAGATTTCCTTCCTTACATTTAACTTGCTTAACTTCCTAAAGGGGGAGAAAATAGTTTGTTTACTTTTTATAATGCCAAAAAGGGGGAGATATAAATTATGTGACTTATTAGGTTTTGACCTAAGATATAAGTTGGTGCTTGGTGAAAATGGCTTCCCTTCCTGCGATGCGATCACTCCTCACAGTGGTTGTTAATCACTATGTTTGGCTCAAAATCGACCCAACATCTAGAAAGTATCATCATAAACCTCCGATGGTTGGTGATTTTGGTGGTGTTGTGGAGCTTCAGGGAACTTCCGATGCTTTCTGTAGTTAACACAGTCCTCCACCCACTAGCTCTTCATCTTTCTCCTCTTCTTTTATATTTCTTTCAATAGTAACTACTTCTGTTTAAATTATTAGTTGGATTTCCTTCATTTATATCAACGATGGTGATTTCTTCTTCATTCCACAAGTGAATTCCTACATGATACGTGCAATCGTGGTTTTCCTTCGTATTTCTTATTTTTGCAACTACTATAATGGCATGTTAGAAAATAAATAGTTCGTGGAGTTACAGCTCACTCAACGGACTTACTTTGTTGATTTAACTAAAACACATGTGTAGTAAAGAAATAACTTATAAGCTTATAACACTAACACAACACGTTAACTTAGTGTATATTCAAGTAACTCAACATGTATAGTTATATTAACTTAACGAGTTATACATGTGCAGCTCACATGATATAATAAAACATTTAAATTCAACATGTGCATAATTCTAACTTAACAAGTTCAGATATACAAGTTACAATTTTTACTCGCTAACTCAACGAGTTCTCATGTGATCTTTAAACCTGTAACTTAACGAGTTAGCACGTGATCTTTCAACAAAAGGAATACTAACTCAATGAGTTGTTATTGTGCACCTATACATGATATAAATATGTGCAAATAAAATAGATCATGCTTAATACTAAACCACACTTAAATTAGGTTTTCAAATCACGACACGTGTCTTTAGTAAGTTTTATGATAAAAAGATATTTCGGATACTTGCAAACTTAACTATCCGATGCTTAGACAAATTTTAGATAATTAGCATCTAACTTAACGAAAATCCACTTAAGTCATGAATTAAGGTTACAACACGTGTCCTTTCGGAAACAATAAAATATTTGTAACGCTTTTATGTGTTGTTAAATTAATGGCAAAAGCGCAAATTTTACATTTATAACCGCAAGCGCATGGTGCCCATTGTAATAAGCATGTGCAAGTATAGGTCGAATCCACAAGGAGTTTGTCTTAAATAAATTTTATTAAAATGATTATCTGATTAAATACCCACACTAAATTAACTCATAATTAAACTCTAATTACTTGATATTAATATACAAAATTTGTAGCACAATTAAGGTTTATAAGATTACCCCAAAGTTCAATTAATTCTTAAGTTATGATAAGATATTTAAGAAATCAATGAGTATTAATCCTGAAATCACAGAATTTATGCTTGACTTTTAACTTTAATAACTTCCAACTTGAATGTTTAAAAATCCAGAATAAATAACGATTGGAAAGATCCTCGGAATATCTTTAAAATGGTAGTGGTTTCATAGATTAACTCAAATTAAAATGCTGGCAATATCTTATTTAAGAAAGGGGCATAGACGGTTATGGAAACTTTCCAAAAAGCACCTTCAGTTCGAAAATTAAATCTCCATCAAATCTTCATGAAATGTTACGAAATAAGCACACCTTGAAAGTAGATCCATTACACTAACAAGGAAAATTTACAGAACTGAATTCCACAAAATACACAATGCAAGCACAGCACAGGCGTCGAGCTGAAAACTAGCACTTGATAAAGACTCAAAACCGCTGATACCTTTACAAAATAAAATCGAAAATCTTCGGAAAACATTCTAAAAAATTCTAAAACTTTGTAAACTTGTTCTACACTCATTATACTTACAAAACGAAACAAAAAATGGAATTTAGAGATGACGAACAAGTGGATACAATTCAAACAAAAACTACTAACAATCTGGCCATCTAAGAAACGGAAAACTGCCTTCACAATTCACATCATCACATTCATTCAAACTATACATATGATATGAACTCAATTCTTATATCAATTAACATTAAAACAATATATGATCTTTAATTTAGAACATTTGAAATAAAGATTTATGCATAGAATTTCGTTATTCCACATACTCAAACTATACTCATACATATAGAATTGTAAAACATGAAAACTAGTATGAGGATCTCTCCTTTCCATCATACCTTTTAATCTTTCACGTTTCTTCAAGCAATAACTCCCCAAAGTCCTTGAAATCAATGCTCCACAGGGCTGTCACCACCTATAGCACATCCAAGCGAAGCTTCTAGGGTTGCCTTGAAGAAGAATGGTGCACGTTCACAAGATCTTGCCTCCAAGACCCACAACTTTGGCTTCCACATCTAAGGATGGTGCTTCCGATGACTCAACCCTGAAGATCCTAACCTTTTGCTCCACTCCAAATCAGTCACACGAGCCTTCCAATCCACCAAGATCAACACCCAAGGAGATCCTAACGTATGGTCATCTGAATTGAGGAGAAAGTGTCTTCTAGGAAGAGGGGAAGACACCAAGGCTCACCATTCTTGAAGGGAGCTTGTTCAAGATCAAGGAGAAGATGGGACTTTCTGGATGGAGATGCTAGAATGGCTGGAACCGCCGGCTACAATGTGTTGGAAGAGAAGGAGATAGCCTAGAATTGAGTAGTCAAACACTTTCTAATTCCAGTAAACTTCAAACTATTGTATTTCTGAGTAGTAAACTTCTAAACTTCAACTCCAGCTCCTCAAGATCAAAAATTCCCACATGCTACAAGTGCAAGAAATTGGGACATATTCAACTTTACTGTCCTTTCCAGTAGGAGGTGGACAAACAAAAATGGAAGAAGAAAAACAAGAAGAAGATGGCCTTGAAAGCCACATGGGATGACAACAGTTCATCCAGTAGCTCATTAGACTCAAAAGAAGAGGCATCTGCAAACGTGTGTTTTGCTGCACAAGAGGTCTAAACTCAAATTCAAAAGGGATAAACTCTGTAGTGACTATATGGTTGGAAAACAAAAGAAATCAGTACACAAGAGTATTGAAGACATTGCCACAAGTCAACCACTAGATCTACTACATATGGACCTGTTTGGTCCTACACAAACAGCTATTTTAGGAGCAAGAAAATATACCTTAGTGGTAGTTGATGATTATACAAGATTCACTTGGGTTATTTTCTTAGCACATAAGAATGAAGCTTGCTATGAATTCAAACATCTCTGTATTAGAATTCAAAATGAAAAGGAATCAACTGTGAAGAAAATCATAAGTGATCATGGAGGTGAATTTGAAAATTCTGAATTTGAAGACTTATGTAATTCTTTTGGTATATTACATGAGTTTTCATGTCTAAGAACTCCTGCACAAAATGGAGTTGTAGAAAGGAAAAATAGATCAGTACAAGAAATGACAAGAACAATTCTTAATGCATTTGATCTACCAAAGTTCTTATGGGCTGAAGCTGTAAATACTGCATGTTATTCAATAAACAGAACTCATCTTAGGCCTATCTTGCATAAGACACCTTTTGAATTATGGTATGGTAAAACACCAAATGTTGGATACTTTAAAGTCTGAATTTGAAGACTTATGTAATTCTTTTGGTATATTACATGAGTTTTCATGTCTAAGAACTCCTGCACAAAATGGAGTTGTAGAAAGGAAAAATAGATCAGTACAAGAAATGGCAAGAACAATTCTTAATGCATTTGATCTACCAAAGTTCTTATGGGTTGAAGCTGTAAATACTGCATGTTATTCAATAAACAGAACTTATCTTAGGCCTATCTTGCATAAGACACCTTTTGAATTATGGTATGGTAAAACACCAAATGTTGGATACTTTAAAGTCTTTGGATCAAGATGTTTTGTGCTTAATACAAGGGATCAAAAGGACAAATTTGATGCAAAGTCTGATCCTACTCTACTAGTTGGATACTCTTTGAGAAGTAAGGCTTACAGGGTCTATTTTGAACATGAAAGAAGAGTAGCAGAGTCAATAAATGTATCTTTTGATGAAGACCTAGTAAGAAAATTGAAGTAGCTAAAAATAGACAATGAAAGTGAAAGTGAATCAGGAAATCAGAAAACTCTACAAGAAAAGGATAGCATAACACTGCCTGCACCTACTATGACAGAAAAAGCTTGGAAGACAAAATCTGGACATCCCATTGCATAAATTATTGGGAATATAAATCAAGGTGTTCAAACGAGAAGCAAAATTTAGAATATCTGGAATTATTGTGCTTTTGTATCTGAAATTGAACCTAAAACAGTTGAAGAAGCTTGCAATGATGAATACTGGATTTTGGTTATGCAAGAAGAACTGAATCAGTTCAAGAAAAATGAAGTTTGGGATTTAATTGAAATGCCCATTGAAAAATCAATCATTGGAACTAGATGGGTGTTTAAGAATAAACTTGATAATAATGGCAATATTATCAGGAACAAAGCTAGACTTGTTGCTCAGGGATACAACGAATAGGAAGGAATCGATTATGAAGAAACTTTTGCACTTGTTGCAAGACTTGAAGCAATTAAAATGTTACTTGCCTTTGCAAGTAGTATGAAAATCAAGCTCTATTAGATAGATGTTAAAAGTGCCTTTCTGAATGGCATTTTACAAGAGGAAGTATATGTAGAACAACCACCAGGTTTTGAAGATGAAGAAAGACCAAACCATGTATACAAACTGAATAAAGCTCTCTATGGTCTAAAGCAAGCGCCACGTGCATGGTATGATAAACTGAAGGGTTTCCTTCTTGAGAATCAGTTTAACATAGGAACTGCAAACAATACTTTATTTATCAAATCAAAAAATTCTCATATGTTGATTATTCAGATCTACGTGGATGATATCATTTTTGGTGCTACACATGAGAAACTATGTCATGATTTTCAGACCTTAATGAAGAATGAATTTGAAATGAGTCTTATGGGAGAATTAAAATTCTTTCTAGGATTACAAATTCATCAACTGCAGCATGGCATCTTTCTGAATCAAGAAAAATTCTGCAAAGAGATTTTCTTGAAATTTGGTATGGATAAATTCAAAGTAGCAAATACACCTATGAACTCAAATGAAAAACTTGATAAGGATATCTCTAGCAATTCAGTAGATCAAAAGAAATATAGAGGTATGATTGGATCACTTCTATATCTAACAACTAGTGGACCAGACATAATGTTCAGTATTTGTGCTTGTGCAAGATATTAAGCCTCTCCAAAAGAATCACATTTAAAAGTAATTAAACGTATTTTAAATATTTACAAGGTACCAAAGATTTTGGCTTATTATATTCTTCACAGAATCAACTGATATTAGCAAGCTATAGTGATGTAGATTATGTAGGATGCAAAATCAGATCGAAAAGCACTAGTGGTACATGTTAGTTGCTTGGTCACTCACTTGTTTCTTAGTTTAGCAGGAAACAAAATTCTATAGCTCTATCTACCATTGAAGCTGAATACATGGCAGTAGGCCTATGTTGTGCACAGATTTTATGGATGCAATAATCCTTGGCAGACTATAAGCTAATTTTTTAGAATACAATTATTTACTATGACAGTAGCAGTGCCATCAATCTCTCCAAAAATACAGTTCTACACTCTAAAGCAAAACATATCGAGATTAAGCACCACTTTCTAAGAGACCATGTTGAAAAAGGTCATATTTCTTTAGAATATGTTTCTACTAAAGAACAACTTGCAAATATTTTCACTAAACTTTTATCTGAAGCTGCATTTAATCATATTAGATGAAACTTAGGCATTTGTTCTTTGAATGATTTATAATTCAATACCTCTCTACTCTCCAAGCTCACATCTAGGAGCTTGTTCTACTAACAATTTTGTCTTGCAGCAACTTAGCCACTTTTCAGCTAGTTATAATTTGTCAATATCTCCTTTTGACAAATGGCAAAAAAGGGGGAGAAAAATCATACCTTGTTAGAAGGCTGCAACAAAGTAAGGGGAGCAAACTCAAGGGGAGTTTCAGACAAATAGGGGGAGTGTTCTCAATTTTTCAATCTCCTGTATTCTATTTCCTTGTACGATTATCTATATAGACATATAGGGAGAGAAATACATGTAATATATTGTAAGGTTTTTGCCATTATCAAAAAGGGAGAGATTGAATGGTCCTCAAGATTTTGATAATGCAAAAATCAATGTAAGATGTCAAATTGTATTTCTCAGGTATAACAGTTCAGCAAAAGAGCAGAAGATGATACAGATAGCTTAGGGTTTGCTACAAATGATAAAAAGGATTTCAGAGTGTTACCAAGCTTAACTATCCGAAAGAGACAGAATTTTGGTAAGTTATCAGACCTAAGTATCCGATGAATTAAGCTTTAAGCAGTAGAATCACCATCGGACAGTTAGAAGAGTAACTATCCGAAATTACAAAAACTTCGAAAGGTTTTAAAGATGGTTGAATGATCAGAGAGTTAAGGTGCTAACTATCCGAAAGTTCAAGGAAAATTGAAAAGTTAGGAAGGCTAACTAACTGAAACTTAAGTCATTGAATTTCTCACGTGCAGAAATCCAAACAAAAGCTTAAAGGGATTTTTCGGAGAGTTAGAAAGTTAACTATTCGAAAATCAAGAATGCTTCGGTAGGTTACATATTTAACTATCCAAAACTTAAGTTATTCTTTTATGCACGTGTCGAAATAAGAAAGCAGCCAGAAACTTAAAGAAGAAAAATCAAGGGTTATTATAGCTAACTATCCGATAGTCAAGAACATTTCAGTGAGTTACAGTTACAAGTATCCGATTTTATGACACCGCATATGTACGACTTGAAGTCCTACGTGGCAAAAGGACTTAAGTGACTCTTCGGTAAGTTACAGGTATTCTTCGAAGAGTTACATAGCTAAACCTTCGAAAAACCCAGAAAATCGGTATGGTATCTTGAAATACCTCCCTGAATGGTAACTTACCAAATTTGGGTCTGAAACTTTAGCAAGTACAACAGAATACATCTGTTGGGAGAAAATATGATCGTTACACATAATGGTATATATACAAGTACTAGACAACAAAGTCAGACAGCTTTTTGCTCATACAAATCTATACACCAAGCTCAATAGAAGAAAGTCTTCGAGATCAAATCATCATCAGCATATACAGTCACAAATTTAGAAGCTCTCCACGCACTCAACTCTGATACATTCAAGCAAGTGTTTACTAAAGTACACGAATTAAAAACTTCAGTGAAAGATTGGTTGGAGCTAAGACCTGAAAGCTCAATTAGATTGGTTGGTTCTTGCTTTGACCTTAAAGCAAGTGTTTGTAAGTTTGTGAAAGTTTACTAAAGCCCAAGTATCCCTTGGGGGTGGACTAGCCGTTAGTGGTGAACCACCTAAAAATCTTGTGTGCATTCTTTTTATTGTGTGCCTACTATTTTACATTGCCAATCATTCTTCCAATTTAAAAGAAACTAATATTATTACCATTCACCCCCCCCTCTAGTAACCCATAATGTCCTAACACAAAGTTATTTTTTGGTGATGCTGTATGTTAAATTATTGCAAGCCAAATGGATTTATTTGATTGGCCCTCTAAAGTTAAAGGCATGAGAGCATTCAGTATAAAAAATTTGCAAAAATACCAACAACAACAACTTGACCATCCACATCAACAACAATAGCAAAATTATTCATATCAAGTACAATAGCAACCTGAGCTACCTCCTAACTTAGATGCAATCTTGAATGAAATTAGAAATGTTATTAGGCATCTAAGAGATAGAATTTGTAATGCCATAGGCAATATTATTAAGAGGAATAGATAAATGTATTGTCATTTGTCTGTTTACTTGATTTCTAAATACAAAATGTAATGTTTGTATTTATTGGTTGAATATTTGAACAATACATTTTACTGTAAATGTGTTTTAATTCTTATTAAAGTTTACAAGAAATTTAGCTATACATACTTTGTCTTTCGATTTTTTTTACTTGGTAATCATCTTTTTGATTATTGACAAAAAGGGGGAGATGATTATGAGTTTAAATGTATTGTTAAAAAGGGGGAGATGATTATGTGTTTGTTGAAATTTTTCTAAAAGTTTTACTTCTAAGAGATGATTTTCACAAAAACAATAGAAATAAGCTTAAGTGAACTTAAGTCAACAAAATTTATTTGTTGAATTAAAACTTAACCCAACGGAGGTGCTTCGTTGAGTTAAACATATTTCATAATTGATTTAATATGATTTTGTCATCATCAAAAAGGGGGAGATTGTAGAGTATTTTGTTTTGATGATGTGTGCTAAATGAATGTAATCATAATTAATCAATTACTATTATTTGTGAAAGTAAATTTAGAACATCAATTAATATAGAAAAAGTTTACTAATATAAATACTTGTTTATCTAGGATCTGCAATTATGCTAAGTTAAATAACTAGTCATTAAGTTATACTAATTTTTCATTTAACTAAACGTTAAGTTAAGGTGTGTTTTTATTACAAAGCATGATATGTTTTAAAGTTATATTTTTATATCATGTACAATGCACATTAAGATAACTCGTTGAGTTAGTGCTTTATTTGTATAAAGGTCACGTAAGAACTCATTAAGTAATAGGCTTAAAGGTTAAAATAGGTCACGTGAGAACTCGTTGAGTTAGTGAACAAAAGGTTAAAATGAAGAGATGAACTCGTTAACTTAGTATTATGCACGTGGTGAAATTAAAGTTTATGAATGTTATATTGTATCACGTGAGTTCCACATGTATAACTCATTAAGTTAACATAATTGTACGCGTTGAGTTGCTATATTGAATACTAAGGTAATGCATTAGGTTAGCATTACAAACTTAAAGTTATTATTATTGCATGTGGTAAATGCCTTATTGGAAAAACATTTATTTATTACTAGTTTGTTGAGTTATCAGTAACACAACAAAGTTGGTTCATTGAGTTAGCGTAATACCACGAAGTTAGTTCGCTGAGTTATCTGTAATACCATAGACTTAGTTCGTTGAGTTAACTATAGTACTTGTCACGTGAATTGGCACATGATGAACTCGTTAAGTTAGATATGTTAAGTTATAAATCTACTTGTTTTACTTGTTTAGTTAACATTAACACAACAACTTGTTATTATACTTGATGGAAAATTTTTGGACGAGAAAGTTTATTTTGCAGGAAAGTTTTTAGAGATCTAGGATTGATGATTAAAGAAAATTCGAGAGAAAAACATGGATCAAAATGTGTGTATTATGATGAAGGAAAAAGAGAAGACGTGAAGAGTGGAAAACTGATTATGGTTAAACGTGGAGGATATGCATAAAATGAAGATACACTATAAAAGGTATAGAATTCTCATTGATCAATCATCCCTACACACCAAATGAAATATATTTTTAGGGATCAAAACACCTCTTTAGAGAAAAGCTCTCAAATAGAAGAAAATTCGATGAAGAAGAGAAAGTCAGATATATGTCACTAAAGATTTGAAGAATCAAAAGAAAGCAAATTCGATGAAGAAGAGAAAGTCAGATATATGTCACTAAAGTTTTGAAGAATTAGAAGAAAGCAAATTTGGTGAAGCAGAGAAAGTCAGATATTAGTCATTGAAGAATTGCAAAAGAAGAAGAAAATCTCAAAGAAGGAGAAATTGTAGGATCGTATGGCTACACAAGAGGGGGGTGAATTGTGTTTTTCAACTTTTTCGATTATAATTGAAACTTCAAAATTAAAAACAAGTCGAGACACTATTAAGAATTTTATTTTGATGATATATGCTTTATTAAAGTTTTTAAATAAGTCTAAATAATATTCTCTAAGTATAATTGTCACGTAATTAAATGTTAATAGGTTATCAGAAAGTTTAATTTTTCGGATAGTTAAAGTTTTCGAATAGTTAGATTTTTGATAGTTAAACTTTCGGATAGTTAATGTTTCATTTTTGTCGAATAGTTATGTTAAAAACTCATATAGTTAAGTTATCTACATGTGTGTTTTTAATGTTTTAAGTTGTCACATGATCTTCATGTGTGTTCGGTAATGAAAATCAAAGAGTTAGATAACTGTTCAAATTTTTATACGCATGGATAGATAACTGTTCGAGTTTTATAAAATGACTAACGAATAGATAAGTTTGCTATGTTCAGTCACGTGTTTTGCAGGTGCAAAAACTTGAAGAGTTATAGATAAGTGTTTGAGTTTTTACAAAACTTAAAAGATAAGTGTTTGACTAAAATGAAGACTTAGAAGATATTCTACAAATCTCTAGGAAGATAAAGTTTCAGTGAATCTACGAGTGGAGATTGTGGAAATTCAAAATGATAGTGGAGAAAGTGGAAATTCAAATTTGGATTAAAGAAAAAATTAGTACGTGGATTATGGATTAAGTGGATGAGCATGTTGAACGTGAAGTCAGAGTTCAACTACTAATAGAGAGTACGAGCTACATTAAAAAAAAAAGGATCCCAATCTCAAAACCCAAGTCTGAATATTCAATCCGGATCCCTAACTGAAAAGTTAAGTTTGAATATTTATATTTAGAAAAGTTCTCCAACATTAGAAGAAGTTTGAAATTCCAAGCAATTTTAGAAAAAGAGCTACAAACGTGAGAAGTTTGGAAATTCAACAACTAGAGAAGAAGAGATATAGAAGTTAAGCAAAAAGAAGGAAAGAAGCTGTGTGCATAAAGATCAGGTTTTATACAATTAGAAATTAGTTTTGAATAAGGACTTCGTTTTCTATTTGAATTGTATATCGAACATTACTGTATCAAAACCGTCAAGAAGGGAATTGAGCTGAAAAGATATTGTAAATTCTGTCTTTAAAGTTTATAAAGAATAGAATTTTATTTATGAGTGTTTTATGCTCTTGTTTTATCCACTGGTAATTTAATTACTAAAGACAATTCACCCCCCCTCTTGTGATACAACGATCCTACAACTAGTATCAAAGCATTTATGTAAATTAAGAGCTTTTATTTCTCTATTTAGAAATTGGTTTTTCCTATCATTTACTCAGGATCATCTGCTTAAAATGGATAATACTGAAATCTTAGTTATGACTGAAGGACAGACCACTAATCGTCCTCCTATGTTCAAAGGTAGCAATTATGGCTACTAGAAATATAGGATGAAAGTATTCTTTCAGTCAATTGATTTCAAACTGTGGCATATAATTAGCAATCCTATAGTGTTAGTTACGACTCCATATGATACTTAGACTTTTGATGAAAAGGAGCGAATGACACTGAATGCTAAAGGTTTAAACATCTTATTTTGTGCTTTATCTCATGATCAATTTAACAAAGTTTCTGCATATCAAATCACATATGAGATATGGCATGCATTAGAAGTTGCCAACGAAGGTACTAACCAAGTCAAGGAATCTAAGATTAATATGTTAGTACATAAATATGAGCTTTTTAAAATGCACGAAAATGAATGTATCTCTGATATGTTTTCCCATTTTAAACCATATGCTACAAGTGCAACAGACCGAGTCACTTTTAAACTGATTATCCCCTCAACAAAGATAAGAAGAATTCGAGGAGGAATTTTAGGAGTAAGAAATTCAGAAAGAGAATGGCAGTTAAAGTGACATGGGATGACTCTTCAGGTTCACAAAGTGAAGAAACAAAGGATTCAACATCAAACAATGAATCATCATCAACATCAGATTTAGAAGAAAATCTGGCAAACGTATGCTTCATGGAAAAATCTAGTGAGGTATCCTTTGATCAAAATGCTAGTTTTGATAGTTTTGATGGATTACTTGTTGAATACAATAAATTGGCTAGAAAATATAAGAAAGTAAAAATAGAAGGAAAGAATACTAGAAAAATGCTAGATGAATCTGAAAATAAGATTGATTTTCTGAACTCTACGTTGAATAAATTTAAAGAAGAAAATTAAAAGCATGCATAGGAAATTTTAAAGTTTACTGCAATAGAAAGAAAATTGCATGCTAATTGTGAAAATTTAATTGCTGATAAGAAGAAAATGATTTATGAAATTGAAAAACTGAAACTGACTATTACTGATTTAAATTTAGAAATTGATATGTTAAAGATTAAGGTTTGCGATCAAAAGGCTACATTAAGTAAATGGAATAATAGTCAAACCATAACAAATGAACTTAGTAGTAAAATATCAAATGCAGAAAAACATGGTATTGGTTTACATGATGCATCTTTTGAAAATTATATACTGCATGATAGTACTGCTAAAAATAATGTCTTTATTTCTAGTACTAAGAATAGTAAAAGAAAAACTATTCCATGTGTGATAAAAAAGGGAGATAAATATGTGCAAATTGATAAAATGTAGCATATAAATAATAGCACACAATGCAACAATTTCAAAAGAAATTTTTAGAAAAATCAAGCTAAGTCATTTGAGAATCTTAATATTCTTGATCAATTTTCTTCATATTTAAAGAATATCGGATATTGGAATCAACAATCAAATAATGTCAGAAATAAAAATTTCAACTCTGGTTTACATAGAGATAAATGTTCTAATAATTATAACACTAAGAGAAATAAACGTAAGAATAATTATCAGAAGATAGATAAGTTGAAGTTTAAAAATATTAATTATTTTGATATGACTCTCTCTAAACTTCTTGGACCCACTCAGAAATGGGTTTCAAGAGATAAAATCTCTTTTTAATTGTTTTGTAGGTACACAAATCAAAATGGATAATGGATAGTGGAGCATCCAACCACATGACTGGAGATATACGATTACTTACAGAAGTAACAAAGATCAAGAACGGACAAGTTACCTTTGGAAATAAAAGCAAAACAAATATCCTTGGGTTTGGCAAGGTTCATGTAATCGAAAAATGTTTTATAAATGATGTCTTATTAGTGAAAAACTTAGGTTTTAATTTATTGAGTATTCCTATTTCAATGAAGTTTTACAGAGTAATTTTTGAAAAAGATTCCTATAAAATTATAGACATGTCAACAAACAAAATTTTATTCACTACATACAAGAAAGGACCCATTTGTATTTTGAATTTTCCTTCTGATATTATTAAAGACAATGCTTGCTTAATTGTAAAATTGGATGAAGTTATTTTCTAGCATAGAAGGCTAAGACACTCAAACTTAAAATTATTACAAAAGCTGCCTAAAAAGAATCTAGTTAGAGGTTTACCTAGTATTAAGTACTTGAAAGAGTTTATGTGTGATGCATGTCAACTAGGTAAATTAGATAAAACATCCTTTAAAAGTTTAAATCAAATAACAAGCAAAAGAGTTTTAGAACTAGTGCATATGGATTTATTTGGACCTACTAGGACAACCAGTCTAGGAGGTAAACATTATGCTTTTGTACTAGTTGATGACTATTCTAGGTTTACTTGGGTTTATTTTCTAGCTAATAAAACTGAAGTTTTTGAAATATTTAAGATATTCTGTAATAAAGTTCAGAATGAGCAAAATGTTAAATTTCAAAAACTTAGGAGTCATTATGGTACAGAATTTGATAATGATCAAATAAACACCTTTTGTGAAGAATTAGGCATAGATCATAGGTACTCATTTCCAAAAGCTCCTTCATAAAATGGGATAGTAGAACGTAAAAATAGATTACTTCAGGAAATGTCTAGAACCATGTTAAATGAAAATAAGTTACCCCTATCTCTCTAGGCAGAAGCAGTTTATATAGCATATTATGTTATAAATAGAGTACATCTAAGACCAATTTTGGATAAAATTCCTTATGAGATATGGTATTACACGGTTCCCAAAATAAGTTATTTAAAACCTTTTGGCTGTAAGTGTTTTATTTTAAACACCAAGGAACGTAGAGACAAATTTATAGCTAAATCAGATGAGGGTATTTTTGTTGGTTATTCCATTAGAAGTAAGGCATATAAAGTATATAACAAATCAACAAAAACCATAGAGGAAACTCTGCAATTGAAATTTCATGAAAATTCTCATTTGGATGTTAGATATGTTGAAAACTTTGATTCAGAAATTCTCCCATAAATGGTACCAAATGATGTTGACAGAGAAATTGAGAGATTATCTAACAAAATAAGAAATATAATCTTAAATGATGAAGATTTAGAAGAAAATAATGTTATACCTACAGAAAATTTGGAACAACATAGAAATTGGCGTTATGCTTCATCTCATCCTATTGATCAGATAATAGGCGATCCTAATCAAGGAGTTAAGACTAAGTCATTAGTAGTCAACATTTGTAGTGCGTATTCATTTGTTTTCTTACTAGAACCTAAGAAAATTGAAGATACCTTAGAAGATGAATTTTGGTATTTAGCTATGCAAGATGAGCTAAATCAATTTATAAGAAATGAGCTATGGGATCTAATTCCACCACTTGAAAATCATTCCATAATAAGAACATGGTGGGTATTTAGAAACAAAGTAGATTAGGATGGACATATAGTTAAATTAAAGCTAGGTTAGTTGCTCAAGGTTACAAGCAAGAGGAAGGAATTGACTATGATGAAACATTTGCTCCTGTTGCTAGACTAGAATCAATATGAATTTTGTTAGCATATGCTTGTTATATGGATTTCAAATTATAACAAATGGATGTTAAGACTGCTTTTTTAAATGGATATATAAAAGAAGAAGTATATGTAAAACAACCTCCAAGTTTTGTAGATTCAAAACATCCCAAGTATGTTTATAAGCTTAAGAAGGCACTATATGGCCTTAATCAAGCCCCTAGGTCTTGGTATGAGAGATTATCTAAATTTCTTATGGAAAAAGGGTATTCTATGGCAGAGGCAGATCACACTCTTTTTGTTAGGAATTTTGTTTTGATGATATACATTTTATTAAAGTTTTTAAATAAGTCTAAATAATATTCTCTAAGTATAATAGTTAACAGATTATCAAAAAGTTTCATTTTTATGTCAGATAAGTTAAAGATTTCCGAAGAGTTAGATTTTAAATAGTTAAACTTTCGGATAGTTAACGTTTCATTTTTGTCGAATAGTTTATGTTAAAAACTCGTATAGTTAAGTTATCTGCACATGTGTTTTTAATGTTTTAAGTTGTCACGTGTTTTCTATGTGTGTTTGGTAATGAAAATCGAATAGTTAGATAACTGTTCAAGTTTTTATATGCATGGATAGATAAGTCTTCGAGTTTTATAAAATGACTAACGAACAGATAAGTTTATTATGTTTAGTCACGTGTTTTGCAGGTGCAAAAACTCGAAGTGTTACAAATAAGTGTTCAAGTTTTTACAAGACTTAAAGGATAAGTGTTCGACTAAATCGAAGACTTAGAAGATATTCTACAAGACTCCAAGAAGATAAAGTTTCGGTGAATCTACGAGTGGAGATCATGGAAATTCAAAATTATAGTGGAGAAAGTGGAAACTCAAAAAGATAGTAATTTGGATTAATGAAAAAATTAGTACGTGGATTATGGATTATGGATTAAGTGGATGAACGTGCTGAACATGAAAGACAACAATGTTCGACTACTAATAAAGAGTACGAGCTACATTACAATAGAGGATCCCAATCTCAAAAACTAAGTCTGAATATTCAATTCAGATCCCTAACTAAAAAGTTAAGTTTGAATATTCATATTCTAAAAAGTTCTCCAACATTAGAAGAAGTTTGAAATTCCAAGCAATTTTAGAAAAGGAGCTGCAAACGTAAGAAGTCTGGAAATTTGACAACTGAAGAAGAAGAGATACAGAAGCTAAGCAAAGAGAAGGAAAAAAGTTGTGTGCATAAAGATCATGTTTTATACAATTCGAAATTAGTTTTGAATAAGAGCTTTATTTTTCTATTTGAATTGTATATCGAACATTACTGTATCAAAACCTTCAAGAAGGGAATTGAGCTAAAAAGATATTATAAATTCTATCTTTACATAAATAATAGAATTTCATTTACGAGTGTTTTGTGCTCTTGTTTTATCCGCTAGTATTTTAATTACTAAAGACACAATTCACCCCCCTCTTGTGATACAAATGATCCTACAACTGGTATCAGAGCATTTTATCTTAATTAAGAGCTTTTATTTCTCTATTTAGGAATCGGTTTATCCTATCATTTACTTAGGATCATCTGTTTAAAATGGATAATATTGAAATCTTAGTTATGACTGAGGGACAAACCACTAATCGTCCTCCTATGTTCGAAGGTAACAATTATGGCTATTGGAAATATAGGATGAAAGTATTCTTTCAGTCAATCGATTTCAAACTATGGCATATAATTAGCAATCCTATTGTTGAGTATTTTGTTTTGATGATGTGTGCTGAATGAAAAATAATCATATTTGCTCAATTACTATTGCTTGTGAAAAGAAATTAAAATCATCAATTAATACAGAAAAAGCTTACTAGCATAAATACTTGTCTGTACTGGATCTGAAGTTAATAACTAGTCGTTTCGTTGCATTAATTTCTCATTTAACTAAACGTTAAGTTAACGTGTGTTTTTATTATGTGCTTATCATGCGTTATTACAAAAACTTAAAGTATGTAAACTAGAAAATAAGAATATTAGAAATCTTCATCCATTATGGAAGAAGAAAATTGTTTCATGTCTACTACTTTAGAAAAGTTTAAATGTGATAATGAAAATCATGCTAGAGATATGCAAAAATTTAGATTTAATGAATGTATCTTGCATGAACAAATACAGAATATAAATGCTAAAAAATTAAAGATAGAATCTGAAAATGAAATGTTGAGAAACAATATAAATGAACTTGAATTAGAGATAGATAAATTAAAACTAAGAGAGCAAGATTTAAATTCTACCATTGAGAAATGGAATTTAAGTCAAACTAAGTTAGACAAACTAACTAGTACCCCTGCGGTGTCTTATAAATATGGCTTAGGATTTGATTATCCTGAATCTCAAACCAATAAAGGATTTATTAATTGCAGTTCAAGTAAATCTAAGACTAAAATTCCTTTTATTATGAAACAAGGTAATAAATATGTAGAAGTAGGTACTTCAAGGGATGAATCATGTAGTAATAATATAAGTCAATGTGATTTGTCAAATTGTACTTCTAACAAGACTATAAATGTTTCTAAAAATCTTGTTTCTTATTCTGGAAATTCAGGTTCTAATGTTTCTAAAATTTCAAACAATTGTAGTAAACTAAAAATTCAGAAACCTGAGCATGTAATTCAATACACTAGTATTAGACCAATTACTCATTCTGCATGTGATAAATCTGAAAATTTTTGGGCGGAAAAAGATTTTGTATACATTGAAAATTCAAATACAAGTATAAAATCTTGGTATGAACTTACTGAAATGTATGAGCATGACCAAAATAAATTAACATCTGATAAAAATCTATTTGGTCTTGATTATACTACATCTAAAAACAAAAAGAATGATTGTAAAAGCAATAATGCTATATGTGAGTATGAAGCTAAATATAAATCAATAGTACTTACAACTAATAAGAATTTAAATGATAATGTTAAACTATTTTTAAACAAAAAGAAGAAATATGCGTTTAATGAACTTGATCCTCAACAACATTGGGTACTAAGAAAAAGTTTTTCTTAATTTGTATTGCAGGAGGAAACAACATCAAAATGGATCTTGGACAGTGGAGCATCAAGTCACATGACCGGACAGAAAAGTCTACTACAAAATTTTACAAATACCATGAAAGGAAGTGTAACATTTGGAAACAAAAGCAAAGATAAAATCATAGGTATGGGCAATGTTCAAATAACTCCTACTTGTGTTATTTCGAATGTACTATATGTAGAAAACCTATGTAGGATTGTATGGGTACACAAGAGGGGGGTGAATTGTGTATCTTTACTATTTTCTGAAATATAATTGAAACTTTAAAACTCAAAAATAAGTCGAGACATTGTTTTCATAAAATCATTTTTATTCAAGGTTTCAATTACAATATACAATTCAATTCTCCTCAGAAATTGTAGATGCAATTATATCTCGATACTATGTATCATCTAAACAATTTCATAACTACAAACAAAGAAAACAAATTTGCGGAATTTAAAACATTTCTCCCGCTTGAGATCTTTCTTTTTCTTCTTTTCTTCTGCAGCAATTCTTCAGTGACGAATATCTTGTCTTTCTCTGCTTCACCGAATTTGCTTTCTTCTGATACTTCAAATCTTCAGTGACATAAATCTGACCTTTTCTACTTCACTGAATTTTCTTCCACTTGAGAGATTTTCCCTGAGAAGGTGTTTTTGATCTTGAAAAAGATTTTTCTTTTGGTGTGTAGGGATGGTTTGATCCTTGAAAAGATTTTTCTTTTTGTATGCAAGGATAGTTTGATCAACGAGAACTCTATGCCTTTTATACTGTATCTTCATTTCATGCATATCCTCCACGTTTAATCACTACCAGTTTTCCACTTCTCCACGTCTTTTCTTTTTCCTTCATCGAAACACACACGTTCCAACCCACATTTATATTTCGAATTTCCTTTAATCATTAGTCTTGGATCTCTGAAAAATTTCCTGCAAAATAAACTTTCTCGTCCAAAAGTTTTTCATCAGTGTAATAAGAAGTCGTTACTTTAATGTTAACTAAACGAGTAACACAAGTATATATATATAACTTAGCGTTTCTAACTTAACGAGTTCACCATGTGCCATTTCACGTGACAAGTACTGTAGCTAACTCAACGAACTAAGTCCATGGTGTTATGCTATCTCAACGAACCAACTTAACCTTTCTTTCGGAAGGTTAAACGATAACTCATCAAAAACAGTTTAAGTTTCGGATAATTATGGATGTAAATCACCGAAAAACTCTTTATATGATAAAACTAGTGAGACACGTGTCAAGACCTAAAAACATGACTTAAGTTACCTTTTGGATAGTTACGACTGTAAGTCTCCGAAAAAACTTTAACTCACCGATTCAATAATAAACAAATGTTTTTATAATAAGAATTTTACCACGTGCAAAAATAACAACTTAAGTTTATAACGCTAACCTAACGAGTTGCCTTAGTGTTCAATATAGCAACTCAACACGTTTACTTATGTTAACTTAACGAGTTAAACATGTGCACCTCACGTGATACAATACAACATTCGTAACTTATAATTTCACCACGTGTATAACACTAACTTAACGAGTTCGTCTCTTCTTTTACTCACTAACTTAATAAGTTATCACGGGACCTATTTTAACCTTTAAGCCTCTAACTTAACGAGTTCTCATGTGACCTCTATATAAACAAAACTCTAACTTAACAAGTTGTCTAAACGTGCACTGTTCATGATAGAAAAGATATAACTTTAAAACATATCATGCTATTCAATAAAAACACACGTTAACTTAACGTTTAGTTAAATGAGAAATTAATGCAACGAAACGACTAGTTATTAACTTCAGATCCAATACAGACAAGTATTTATATCAGTAAGCTTTTTCTGTATTAATTGATGATTTTAATTTCTTTTCACAAGCAATAGTAATTGAGCAAATATGATTATTTTCATTTAGCACACATCATCAAAACAAAAATACTCAACAACCTAGGATTTAATTTGCTGAGTGTCATAAAACTAACTGAAAATGGATATTATGTAGTGTTTGAAGATAATGTATACAAAATAATTGATAAAAATACATATGAAATTAAGTTTATTGCTAAAAGAAAAGTTTCTGTATGTATTTTATCTTTACCTTCTGGTGCAGTTGATTTAAATTCATGTTTGCTAATTGAAACTAGTGATGCATATCTGTGGCATAGAAGGATTGGGCATATAAATATGAAACTATTACATAATCTATCAAAAAAACATTTAGTGAGAGGTTTACCAAAGATTAAATACTCAAAGGACTTTATGTGTGATGCATGTGAGTTAGGTAAACTTCATAAAAACTCTTTTAAATCCAAAACTGATATTTCAAGCAAGAGAGTCTTAGAACTTATACATATGGATCTATTTGGACCAACAAGAATGATGAGTCTTGGTGGTAAACGGTATGTATTTGTTTTAGTAGATGACTTCTCTAGATACACTTGGGTATATTTTCTAGCATCTAAGACAGAAGTTTTTGAAAAGTTTAAAATGTTTTGCAATTTTGTTCAAAATGAATAACTATTCAAAAACTTAGGAGTGATCATGGAACTGAATTTGATAATGATCAAATGGATAATTATTGTAATGAGCATGGCATTGATCACAAATTTTCTTTTCCAAGAGTACCGTGTCAAAATGGTGTTGTTGAAAGAAAGAATAGATCACTTCAAGAAATGGCCAGAACTATGTTGAATGAACATAAGTTACCTCAAAATCTTTGGGCTGAAGTAGTAAATACAGCTTGTTATGTTATTAACAGAAGTCATTTAAGACCTTATGTTAATAAAACTCCTTTTGAAATTATGTTTAATGGGGTTCTAAAAATTTCCTATATGAAACCATTTGTCTGCAAGTGTTTTATTCTTAATACTAAGGATAAAAGGAATAAATTTCAAGTCAAATCGGATGAAGGAATTTTTGTAGGTTACTCTTCTAGAAGTAAAGCCTATAGAGTATATAACAAGACTTCTAGGACTATTGAAGAAACCCTCCCTATAAGCTTCAATGAAAATTCTTTTAGAGAATCTCAATCTAAAGCTGATAATGATGATTTGATCAATCTTCCAAAAGAGTTAGAGATCAATAGAGAGATTGATGATTTATTTGAGAAAATCAAAAATATGAACTTAAATGATCAAACTAATGATGAAAGTGAGGTACCTTCAGATGTTGATGAGAATATTAAGGAAAATTAGAGAAATTGGTGTTATTCTTCATCACATCCCATTACTCAAGTCATTGGTAATATTAATGAGGGAGTTAAAACTAGAGCTTCAGTAAATTTAAATAGTATGTGTATGTTTGTTTCTATGGTGGAACCAAGGAATATACAAGAAGCATTATCTGATGAAAATTGGATAGTGGCAATGCAAGAAGAACTAAATCAATTCATCAGAAATGATGTATGGGAATTAGTCTCTCCACCAGAAAATCAGTCCATAATAGATACAAAGTGGATCTTTAGAAACAAAACTAACGAAACTAGTCAAGTTATAAGGAATAAAGCTAGATTAGTTGCACAAAGGTATACACAGGAAGAAGGATTAGATTATGATGAAACATTTGCTCCTATGGCTAGGTTAGAAAGTATTAGAATATTATTGGCCTATGCTTGTTATATGGATTTTAAATTATATCAAATGGATGTAAAGAGTGCATTTCTAAATGGTTTAATTAATGAAGAAGTCTATGTAAAACAACCACCTGGATTTGAAGATATTAAAAATCCTAACTTTGTGTATAAATTGAATAAAGCCTTATATGGTTTGAAGCAAGCACCTAGATCATGGTATGAAAGATTGTCTACTTTTAATAGAAAAAAGCTATATCATGGGAAAAGTGGATCATACTCTATTTATTAAGAGAGATGGTAAAGATTAGATTGTTGTTCAAATATACGTGGATGATATAATCTTTGGAGCAATCTCTAATAAGTTGATAAAAACATTCTCTGAAGAGATGACTAATCAGTTTGAAATGAGTATGATAGGAGAACTTTCATATTTTCTAGGACTTCAAATTAAGTAAATGGATAAAGGTATATTTTTAAATCAGGAAAAATATGTAGATGAAATGCTTAAGAAATTTAATTTTAATGATACAAGGATTCAAGGAACTCCTATGAGTACTTCTGTGAATAAGGCAAACTTTAAAAGATTTTGGATTATCTTATAATACAACTAAAATTTATTGCGACAGTAGTTCTACAATAAATCTTTCCAAAAATCCTGTGTTACATTCAAGAGCAAAGCATATAGAGGTTAAACATCATTTTCTAAGAGATAACGTAATTAAAGGAAAAATTAAATTAAAATTTGTGTCTAGTAAAAATCAATTAGCTGATATATTTACAAAACCTTTAGACGAAAATACATTCTGCAACATTAGATTAAATTTAGGTATTTGTAGGCAATGTGATGTGTAAAATGCTTAAGCTCCACATAAAAAGATAAATATTATTGATGATGTTGTTAACCTCATAGATATTATATACTTATTATAAATATCTAAATTAATATCTAAACTGCTGCTTAAGATACTATGTATTTATTGTAAAATCATAGTAGTATCTTATTGATTTTAAGTAGTTTATCAATTTTAATGGTTTTTACGATTTTAAGTGGAAGTGTAAATGAAAAACATTAAATACTTCTGACATTCTAAAATTTTGATTAAATGTTTTCTTTGAATCAAGGAAAATGCATATGATCATGCATAAATTTGACTTAATTGATTAAACTTGTAGAATAAGTTATATGTAACTCATCTTAAACTGTTAATCAAAAGTATAAGCTTATTGAAACTGATTCATATTCTCAGTACAATCATAGAAGTAAAAATTGTATGAGATTTGTGTTTTATTGCATCTGTATTAATGGAATACATATAAACTGTGCTTAAAATGAAAAGTACTTACAAAGTGAAAATCTTTGAGAGTTTATTGATCGGTTTGATCACAAGCCTTTTGTACTTGAGAAGATAGGTATGTAAGGATTGTTTTCTTGAAAAAGGATTCTTTAAATCTGGCAACCTAAGGTCCTGATCAGATCTGGGATTGTTGACTGAAAGCTCACTACACGGGTACATTAGAAAGCTCTTATATGATTCAAGCTTTTCAAACTAACTTTTAAAGAAAATTATCAATATTTACTATTTTGAAAAAAAATATATATATATGTTGTTTCATTAATTACAGATATCTTTGAATCACATATAGTTTCTACCAATATGACTACTGATTTATTGAATCAACATTAGTACTTTTGAAAACATTTATTTGAGATACATTCTTTTATTCTCCTTGAATTAATCACATTGAGTTCAAAGTTGTGTTTTGATTCATATACAGTAGGAATTGATTTTGGAAATCATATTTTGATGATGTCAGAATAACGGAAGTCTCTAAAAAGAAAATTTAAAAGTATAGTTATACTTAACATCTATTGTCACTACAAGTATAGTTTGTATTTTGATTGAATATATTTGAAGTATATTTGTAGGGGGAGGATTACTAATGTCGAAAATAGATTAATATAATTCAAAATACAAATCTTGGTTAATCTGAATTAATGTCCTCTTAAAATCTTGATGAAATAATTTAAAAAGACAAACAAACTATTTTAGATTCAAAGGACAAAAATGTTCGAATAATTTAAAATGTTCTCAAGATAATGTTAAGTTTAGCATGTGTGTTGTTTCCAGAACATTTCACTTGGAAGCATCCGAAACTTATTTTAAGTGTACTAACTAGACGTTATGTTAGATAAGGTAACATGTAGAACTTCCTCTAAACAGTGTTTTACTCGTTAGGTTTGTTAACTCAATGAGTTATACTTGAATATTTTGGATACATTGATTGAATAAACCTTATTCAATATTTATTTAATATCTAAACCCGACTTCTCTTCATGTAGAGTTATTCGTCTAAAACCCTATTTAAACACTTATTACACAGGCACTTTGGTTATTTGTAAACTTTGTCAAGAAAATATTTCCCACTTGTTGCTGTTACAACCTGCGACGATGGTCTCCAAGTTCCACAAAAGTCGTGGCAGAGGAAAAGGCAAAAGTAAAGGAGATGCGACAGGAAAAGAAATAGAGAATGATGAAGTTCCACGCACTTGGTTCAAGAAAATATTTCGAGTGGACAAAAGGTTAGTAGAAATTTATAGTGAATATTTCTTTCCTGAAGGTATACTGAATGGAGTTAGACAAGAACTCCAAAATACTGATGCAAATATTACATACATGGGTATTCGTAGTAAATTTGATAGAAAATACAGAATGAAATGTGCTGAGATTACATTTCTCGAGCAGTATGCAAATTATTTGGAAAAAGGTGTAGGTTCTTCAACTAGAACTCCTAAAATACTAATAAACAGTACTAGACTACATGCATTTGAGGAAGAGCATGAATAAGCTATCCCTACCCCTTTATATTCAAAACAAGTAGAATCAAATATTGTTGTAGACAAAACAAAAGTTGATAGTCTTCGAAAGGTCGTTGCAATAGAAAGTGCCTTAGAAGAATTAAAGTATAAAACTTTTATGCAGCAAGTTGAAAAGAAAACAACAATACTTGAAGAGGAGAAACAAAAATGTTATAGAAGAAGAAAAATCAGAAAAATTATGTCTAAGGAAACAAAGTCTATTGAAAAAGGAAAATCAGATGAAAATTTATTTCCAAAGGACAATGTATATCTAGACATTGTACCTTATTATGCATCTGATAAACTCATCAGTTTCGAACACACTGAAACTGATGAAGATAATGAGACTTTATTTTCCCTTGCTAGAAAGCCTGAGAAGAAATGCAAGTCAAATATGAGCTCAAGTTTTTCTATTAGTATAAGTCCTGATGATGCAGAAATTGACAAATCAGAGCATCAGGCACCTGACATTGAACAAGTTGTTGCAGATATAATTGACAATGTTGAGATAGTAACTAGTTCATAGGCTGAATTGTCTAGAGTAGTAGATATTGAAAATGTTAAGACTCTAGAAGAGCTAAAAGTTAACTAGCCTTCTTCATAATCTATAGAAGTAGAGTCTGAGAATTCACAACATAACTCAATGGAAATATCTGTTGAACAAAATGAACAATTACAGACAGATACACTGGCTGTAGAATTTATGGAAACATTGAACTTTGATCATTCTATAGAGACTGAACAGATGAATGTTGAGCATATTGAAGACGTTCCTAACACTGTTGAAGCTGAAGAATCAAGCTTACTTGAGCAGCTTCAAGATAATATTTTGGAAGAGGAACAACATGACATTCATTTTGAAGAAGAGGTTCCTAAAGATGAATTAAACTCTGAATCACGGCTTCAGGTATCACCTTCTTTGTGTACAGTATTACGAATTCAAGTTAATTCAATTCATTTTAGATCTGAAGAAGCATTACAGAAATACAATAATCTGATTACATGTCAGATTCTGCATGCTCGTCCAATAAAGTTCAGAAATTTGATGGAAATAAGAGATCTATTTGAGTTTCAATGCCTCATTCAATTCTTGCCAGTTGGAACGAAATGGAAGCAATACATAGAGCTTATTGCAGCTTTGTATAGCAATCTGGTCAAGAATGGAAATTTTCTAAAAACTCAAATAAATCAATAGGAGTTTATATTGTCTCATGAGTTAATTTTTGAAGTTTTAGGATTAAAGAATGAAGGTGTTGTTGTTATAAACAGATTTGACATGATTAGACAACTAGAATGGAACATTCTATCTTTATCAAAAATTTCAGATGTATATTCTAAAATGAGATTAATGAAAAATCTAAATGCAGAGGCAAGATTTATTGCAAATATATTGCATGCAACTTTATTTCAGAGAGTTGGACACAATTTGGAAGTCAGTAGAAGTTGTTTATATGCAACTTATGGCCTGCTAAATAGAATTCAAATCAATTAGTTTGATGTTTTTACTTCTCAACTACAGCATATGAGTTCAATGTTATTTTATGGTGATGCTGTATGTAGAATCCTTGCAAGCCAATTGATTTTATCCGACTAGCCCTTTGAAACTAAAGGCATGAGAGCATTTAGTGTTAGAGATTTGCAAAAATTTCAGGCCATGCATAAACCTCAACGACAACAACAAGAACCTGTTTATACAGACCATATACAACAACAACAAAGTTATTCAGTTCAAGTAGAACAGCAAACCCAGCTACCTCCTAACTTAGATGCAGTGCTTAACGACATTAGAAATGATATTAGGCATCTAGGAGATAAAATATGTAATGCTATTAGTGATATACTTAGGAGGGGTCGATAACTATTTTTGTTTGTTTCTGAATACAAAATGTAATATTTGTATTACTTGTTTGATTCATTGAACAATACATTTTTCTGTAAAGGTGTTAAATTATTATTCTTGTTTACAAAAAGAGTTGTTGTAAATATATCTCTTATATATATATATTCTCTGTAATTATCTTTTTGATTAATGACAAAAAGGGGAGAAATATTATAAAAAGATGATTATGATCTTAATTGCATATATATTATAAAAAGAGATGATATTTAAATGGTTATTGTAATCTGATACATGATAATTAGAAAACTGATACTTATATAATTATTGACATCTGAGAGTTTTAGTTCTAAGAGGTAAAATTTACACAAACAATAGAAATAAGCTTAAGTGAACTTAAGTCAACAAACAAGTTTGTTGGATTAAAAGTTAACCCAACAAAGGTGCTTTGTTGAGTTAAACATATTTCATAATTGATTTTATATGATTTTGTCATCATCAAAAAGGGGGAGATTGTTGAGTATTTTGTTTTGATGATGTGTGCTGAATGAAAAATAATCATATTTTCTCAATTACTATTGCTTGTGAAAAGAAATTAAAATCATCAATTAATACAGAAAAAGCTTACTAGCATAAATACTTGTCTATATTGGATCTGAAGTTAATAACTAGTCATTTCGTTGCATTAATTTCTCATTTAACTAAACGTTAAGTTAACGTGTGTTTTTATTGAAAAGCATGATATGTTTTAAAGTTATATCTTCTGTATCATGAACAGTGCACGTTTAGACAACTCGTTAAGTTAGAGTTTTGTTTGTATAGAGGTCACGTGAGAACTCGTTAAGTTAGTGTTGTACACGTGGTGAAATTATAAGTTACGAATGTTGTATTGTATCACGTGAGGTGCACATGTTTAATTCGTTAAGTTAACATAACTAAACGCGTTGAGTTGTGTTTGGATATTTTAGAAGTTTTAAATTTAATAACCGCATGTGCACGGCGTCCAATGAAGTACGTCAACAAGTATGGGTCAAACCACAGAGAAATGGGGATAATCTAGGATTCTAATTACAAGAATATGGTAAGCAAATACTTTCCAAATATAGATTAGACTACAAAAAATGTAAGTCCACGGATTTTTAATTTATCGACCAATCAACAGATTAGACTGAAAATTTAATCTCAATTAGACCTGTTAATGTGGACTTCAAATAAAAATTTTCACACCTAAAAACGCACGAATGTTATGACTGAAAATTCGGGGATTGAAAATGATGCATAAAATTGGAAACTTCTGCACGTTAACAACAGTATGTTAAAAAACCTTATAAATCCCGAATTACTCAACCAAAAATTACAAAATCAGATGCGTTGCAAAATAGACAATGTAGATATTAATGAAATATTTATTCGAATTTTTATGAGATCTGAGTTGTGTGAAAAACACGTTACAATCACGACAAAAGAGTCTCAGACCGAATTCTGTTCTCGATAGAGTTATAGCTTCAAAATGGCAAGAAATCTTCTTGGCTTGCTATGAAATTTTACAGAATCATAGAAGGCTTATAATATCACGATTAAGATTTTTTTCAGAATTTTCAATTAAGCAGAATCACTCCAGAACGCATATGAACTCTTGGAATAATAACAGATCAACAAAACTGCAAATCTGCAAACAACATGCACAACCTTCAACGAATTCTATGTTGTTTCATGCATAACAGAATGTAATATCCGGATTTCAACATCAACAAACAATATATGAATATATATCAATAACAGGTATAAACTAAGTCAACACGTTAGGTTAGCGTTATAAACTTAAGTTGTTATTTTTGCACATGGTAAAATTCTTATTATAAAAACATTTGTTTATTCTTGAATCGGTGAGTTAATGTTTTTTTCGGAGACTTACAATCGTAACTATCTAAAAGGTAACTTAAGTCATGTTTTCAGGTCTTGACACGTGTCACACTAGTTTTATGGTATAAAGAGTTTTTCGGTGACTTACAACCGTAACTATCCGAAACTTAAACTGTTTTCGGTGAGTTATCGTTTAACCTTCCGAAAGAAAGGTTAAGCTGGTTTGTTGAGTTAGCATAACACCACGAACATAGTTCGTTGAGTTAGCTACAGTAATTGTCACGTGAAATGGCACATGAGGAACTCGTTAAGTTAGAAACGTTAAGTTATATATACTTGTGTTACTCGTTTACTTAACATTAAAGTAACAACTTATTATTACACTTGATGGAAAATTCTTTGGACGAGAAAGTTTATTTTGTAGGAAATTTTTCAGAGATCTAGGACTAATGATTAAAAGAAAATTCAAAATATAAACGTGGGTCGGAACGTGTGTGTTTCAATGAAGGAAAAAGAAAAGAGGTGGAGAAGTGGAAAACTGGTAGTGATTAAACGTGAAGGATATGTATGAAATGAAGATACAATATAAAAGGCATAGAATTCTTGTTGATCAAACTATCCCTGCACACCAAAAGAAAAATCTTTTTTAGGGATCAAAAACACCTCTTCAGGGAAAATCTCTCAGGTGGAAGAAAATTCAGTGAAGTAGAAAAGGTTAAATTTATGTCGTTGAAGATTTGAAGTATTAGGTGGAAGAAAATTCAGTGAAGCAGAACAAGGTATTATTTATGTCACTGAAGATTTAAAGTATTAGAAGAAAGCAAATTCGGTGAAGCAGAGAAAGACAAGATATTCGTCATTGAAGAATTGCTGAAGAAGAAAGATCTCAAATAGGGAGAAATGTTTTAAATTCCACAAATTAGTTTTCTCTGTTTGTAGTTATGAAATTGTTTAGATGATACATGATATCGAGTTATAATTGCATCTACAATTTCTAAGGAGAATTAAATTGTATAATGTAATTGAAACCTTGAATAAAAATGATTTTATGAAAACAATGTCTCGACTTGTTTTTGAGTTTTAATGTTTCAATTATATTTCAGAAAATATTAAAAATACATAATTCACCCCCCCTCTTGTGTAGCCATATGATCCTACACCTATAGTGTTAGTTACGACTCCATATGATACTTGGACTTTTAATGAAAAGGAGCGAATGACACTGAATGCTAAAGGTTTAAATATCTTGTTTTGTACTTTATCTCATGATCAAATTAATAAAGTTTCTACATATCAAACTACATATGAGATATGGCATGCATTAGAAGTTGCCAACGAAGGTACTAACCAGGTCAAGGAATCTAAGATTAATATGTTAGTAAATATATATGGGCTTTTTAAAATGCATGAAAATAAATGTATCTCTAACATGTTTTCTCGTTTTCTTGAGATTGTAAATTTATTAAAATCTTTAGGCAAGAAATTCGAGGAAAAATACTTGGTAAGAAAGATCCTTAGATCTTTAACTAAAATTTGGGCTCAAAAGACAACATCTATTGAAGAGTTCAAAGAATTAAATACATATACTCTAGATGATCTCATAGGAAATCTGACAGCCTATGAAGTACAACATTTAGATCCAAAAGAGAAAAATCATAGAAGGGATCTGGCTTTTGAGGCTGATAAAGTCTCAGAAGTCACTAATGATTCTAACGATGATTTACTATTGTTGACTAGAAAATTTAGAAATTTGTTGAAGAAATGCAGGAACTTCAGGTCAACAAAGACATCTAGAGATATGGAAAAGAAGTCATTCACAAAAGACAAAAGCATATGCTATAAGTGCAACAGACCGGGTCACTTTCAAACTGATTGTTCCCTCAACAAAGATAAGAAGAATTCGAGGAGGAATTTTAGGAGTAAGAAATTCAAAAAGAGAAGGGCACTTAAAGTGATATGGGATGACTCTTCAGCTTCACAAAGTGAAGAAACAAATTATTCAACATTAGACAATGAATCCTCATAAACATCAGATTCAGAAGAAAATCTAGCAAATGAATGCTTCATGGCAAAATCTAGTGAGGTATCCTCTGATCAAAATGCTAACTTTGATAGTTTTGATGGATTACTTGTTGAATACAATAGACTAGCTAGAAAATATAAGAAAGTCAAAATAGAAAGAAAGAACACTAGGAAAATGCTAGATGAATTTGAAAATAAGATTGATTTTCTAAACTCTACGTTGAATAAATTTAAAGAAGAAAATCAAAGGCATGCACATGAAATTTTAAAGTTTACTACTATAGAAAGAAAATTGCATGCTAATTGTGAAAATTTAATTGCTGATAAGAAGAAAATGATCTGTGAAATTGAAAAATTGGAACTGACTATTACTGATTTAAATTCAAAAATTGATATGTTAAAGATTAAGGTTTGTGATCAAAAGGCTGTATTAAGTAAACGGAATAAGAGTCAAACTATAACAAATGAACTTAGTAGTAAAATATCAGATGTAGAAAAACATGGTATTGGTTTACACGATACATCTTCTGAAAATTATATATAGCATGATGGTACAACTAAAAATAATGTCTTTATTTCCAGTACTAAGAATAGTAAAAGAAAAACTATTCCATGTGTGATTAAAAAGGGAGATAAATATGTGCAAATTGATAAACTACAGCATATAAATGATAGCACACGATGTAAGAATGTAAAAAGAAATTTTCAGAAAAATCAAGCTAAGTTATTTGAGAATTTTAATATTCTTGATCAATTTTCTTCATATTTAAAGAATATCAGATATTGGAATCAAAAATCAAATAATGTCAGAAATGAAAATTTCAACTCTAGTTTACATAGAGATAAATGTTTTGATAATTATAACACTATAAGAGAGAAACACAAGAATAATTATTAGAAAATAAATAAGTTGAAGTTTAAAAATATTGATAATTTTGATATGACTCTCTCTAAAATTCTTGGACCCACTCAAAAATGGGTTCCAAGAGATAAAATCTCTTTTTGATTGTTTTGTAGGTACACAAATCAAAATGGATAATAGACAGTGGAGCATTCAGCCACATGATTGGAGATATACGATTACTTACAGAAATAACAAAGCCCAAGAACGGACAAGTTAGGTTTAGAAATAAAAGCAAAACAAATATCCTTGGGTCTAACAAGGTTCAGGTAACTAAGAAATGCTTTATAAATGATGTCTTATTAGTGGAAAACTTAGGTTTTAATTTATTGAGTATTCCTGTTTTAATGAAGTTTTATAGAGTAATTTTTGTAAAAGATTACTGTAAAATTATGGACATGTCTACAAACAAAATTTTATTCACTACATACAAGAAAGGATCCGTTTGTATTTTAAATTTTCCTTCTGATATTATTAAAGACAATGCTTGCTTAATTGCAAAATCAGATGAAGTTATTTTATGGCATAAAAGGCTAAGACACTCAAACTTAAAATTATTACAAAAGCTGTCTAAAAAGAATCTAGTTAGAGGTTTATCTAGTATTAAGTACTCAAAAGAGTTTATGTGTGATGCATATCAACTAGGTAAATTACATAAAACATCCTTTAAAAGTTTAAATGAAATAACAAGCAAAAGAGTATTAGAACTTGTGCATATGGATTTATTTTGACCTACTAGGACAACCAGTCTAGGAGGTAAACATTATGCTTTTGTACTAGTTGATGACTATCCTAGATTTACTTGGGTCTATTTTCTAGCTAATAAAACTGAATTTTTTGAAATATTTAAGATATTCTATAATAAAGTTCAGAATGAGCAAAATGTTAAAATTCAAAAACTTAGGAGTGATCATGGTACAGAATTCGATAATGATCAAATGGACACCTTTTGTGAAGAATTAGGCATAAATCATAAGTACTCATTTCCAAGAGCTCCTTCACAAAATGGGATGGTAGAACGTAAAAACAGATCACTTCAGGAAATGTTCAGAACCATGCTAAATGAGAATAAGTTACCCCTATTTCTTTAGGCAGAAGCAATTCATACAACATGCTATGTTATAAATAGAGTACATCTAAAACCAATTTTAGATAAAACTCCTTATGAGAAATGGTATAACAGGGTTCCCAAAATAAGTTATTTAAAACTGTTTGGCTGTAAGTGTTTTATTTTAAACACTAAGGAACGAAGAGACAAATTTAGAGCCAAATCAGATGAGGGTATTTTTATTGGTTATTCCACTAGAAGTAAGGCATATAGAGTTTTTAACAAATCAACAAAAACCATTGAGGAAACCCTACATGTGAAATTTCATGAAAATTCTCATTTGGATGTTAGACATACTGAAAACTTTGATTCAGAAATTCTCCCAAAAATGATACCAAATGATGTTGATAGAGAAATTGAGAGATTATCTGACGAAATAAGAAATATAAATTTGAATGATGAAAATTTAGAAGAAAATAATGTCGTACCTATAGAAAATATGGAACAATATAGAAATTGGCGTTATGCTTCATCTCATCCTATTGATCAGATAATAGGCGATCCTAATCAAGGAGTTAGGACTTGATCATCAGTAGTAAACATTTGTGGTGCTTATTCATTTGTTTCTTTACTAGAACCTAAGAAAATTAAAGATGCCTTAGAAAATGAATTTTGATATTTAGCTATGCAAGATGAGCTAAATCAATTTATAAGAAATGAGGTATGGGATCTAGTTCCACCACTCGAAAATCAGTCCATAATAAGAACAATGTGGGTATTTAGAAACAAAGTAGATCAAGATGGACATATAGTTAAAAATAAAGCTAGATTAGTTGCTCAAGGTTACAAGCAAGAGGAAGGAATTGACTATGATGAAACATTTGCTCTTATTGCTAGATTAGAATCAATACGAATTTTATTAGCATATGCTTGTTATATGGATTTCAAATTATATCAAATGGATGTTAAGATTGCTTTTTTAAATGGATATATAAAAGAAGAAGTGTATGTAAAACAACCTTCAGGTTTTGAAGATTCAAAACATCTTGAATATGTTTATAAGCTTAAGAAGGCACTAAATGGCCTTAAACAAGCCCCTAGGTCTTAGTATGAGAGATTATCTAAATTTCTTATGGAAAAAGGGTATTCTATGGGAAAGGCAGATCACACTCTTTTTATCAAGAAGATCGAAAAGATATATTGGTAGTTCAAATCTATGTAGATAACATCATATTTGGAGCAACAAATGATAAATTAGTTGAGTCCTTTTCGAAAGACATGACTAATCAATTTGAAATGAGTATGATGGGTGAACTATCATTTTTTTTAGGCTTACAAATTAAGCAATTAGATCAAGGTACTTTTATTTCATAAGAAAAATATACTCAAGATTTATTAAAGAGGTTTGGTTTAGACAACACTAAAACAAAAAATACACCAATGAGTACTATCACCAAGTTGGATAAAGATGACTCTAGAAAAACTATAGATGTAAAATAATATAGAAGTAAGATTGGTTCATTACTTTATTTAACAGCTAGCCGACTAGATATTATGTTTAGTGTGTGTACTTGTGCTAGATATCAATCTAATCCTAAGGAATCACACCTACTTGCTGTTAAACGAATTTTTAAATATCTATTAGGAACCATCAATTTTGGACTGTTTTACTTTAAACACAGTTCTTTAAACTTACTAGGTTATAGTGATGCTGATTTCGCAGGATGTAAGTCTGAAAGAAAAAGCACTAGTGGCACTTGTCAATTATTAGGAAATTCTTTAGTGTCATGGTTTAGCAAAAAGCAAAATTGTGTAGCATTATCTAAAATTGAAGCTGAATATATAGCTGCTGCACTTTGCTATGCTCAAATCCTGTGGATCAGACAAACTTTAAAAGATTTAATTTAGACTATGAACCAACTAAGATTTTCTGTGATAGTAGTTCTGTAATAAGTTTGTCTAAAAATCCTATCTTACATTCATGAGCAAAACATATAGAAGTTCGACATCATTTTCTAAGGGATAATGTTATAAAAGGAAAAATAGTATTAAATTTTGTTCCTACCACATAATAATTAGCAGATCTATTTACAAAACCCTTAGATGAAAATACCTTTTCAAAATTATGATTAGAACTTGGTATCTGTAGGTTATCTAATGTTTAAATTGTCCTGTTCATTGCATTTTGGTTTGTTAAAAAGGTAGTTTTAGAAATTAATGTCTTTATTATTAAAAAAAAAACAAAATATCTATTTTCGAATTACAGTTTTCTAGTAGTTAAGAATTTATGAAATTTTGAGTTTTATTGAAGTCAATTTATTTAAGAAAAATTCAGAAAAGATTACTTAAGGAAAGTTAAATTAATTCAATGTGAGTGCCAACTGTATTTTTGTTACTTATGTATATGCTATTATAGAGATTTCAACAGGAAAATACATAGAAAGTATGTACTTTTTATTAAAGGAAAGTTATTAACATTCTGTTAGAAAAATTAAGTCTTGCGGTTGCCTCTAATTTAATTTACTGTTTTGTTTTATTTCTTTTTTGTCTGCAATTACTTGAGTAATTAAGTCCATTAGGAGATCTTAAACCCTAGTCACTTAAACCAACTGGTTTGGGATGTGCTGACTTAAAACTCATTTTGCAAGTAATTCAGATTATATTAAAAAAAAAAAATTACCTGTTCTCACTTGTCATTGAGTAATTGGTTATCTTTCCCTAAGGGATTGTGATCACGTAAAAATATGATATCGTGGGAGGTAATACATAATATATATATATATATATGAATATAAACAAAAAAAAAAGAGGCAATGTACTCAAGCTTAATTTATTTTTCAATGTGTTATAACAATCCTGCCATAATCTGTGCATATAATCTTTGTTATTCTTCCTTGTTGTTATCTTTTTTTTTACACATAATATACATTATTTATTTTCTTAAGTTCATGTACTCATTATTGAATTCTTTTAAAGTTCTTGAAAGTACATCTCTATGAATTATCTTTTGTAAACTAAATAAGATAAAAGCCAAAAAGTCTAAATTGTTAAATCTACTACTTATTTCTATATTTAATTCATATTTTAAAAAAAAATAGAGAGACTCAAATCTATTTAACGCTTAGCATCCTTTTTAAGTAACCTATTTGACCTTTTAAAGCCAAATCTACTTAGGGCTTGGCAATCCAGTTTAAGTATGCCATAGATTCTTTAGACTACATTTATGTAAGGGGAGTAATTTCTTATATAATAATTCAACTCTTATGAACTATTATATGTTTTCATGAAAGAATCTGCATAATTTTAGGAAATTAACATTAAGTACATTTCTAAACTGTTGGTGAAATACAAGTTTTTTTTTTTAATTCTTAAGTATCCGAATTTTCTGTGATTTCGAAAGACTATATTGTATGTATATCAAACAGTTATGTTTTAAACGTTCAATAGAATATTTTATTATTTCCTGAAGTACACGTGTCGAAGCCTAAATGCATATCTTAAGTGAATGTTCGATAAGTTATCTGGTAACTCTCCGAAATGCATCTGAGCATCGAATAGTTAGGTTTATAAGTATCCAAAAATATCTGAACACCTTAAGTTAGAATTATACACGTGTTGAATTTCATTGCTTTATTATGTCTCAGTTGAAACTCAAACAGTTCTGTTTAACTCTTCGACTTTCACACCTATCCATTCAAGAAACTCGAATAGTTAATCTTATATTTTTATATTCTTATATTTTTTTGAAAGACTTAATCTCTACCAATAACTATTCTCGTTTGTCATATAGTTATGTGCTTTACTACTCACAAAACTCAAATAGTTACTATAAGTCTTCGAGTTTTCTCACTTTTCACTTAGCCCGAAGTTATTTTCTTTACACGAACAGTTACGCTAAGAATTCTGCTTTTATCGGTTGTAAAACTCATACAGTTATTGTAAGCACTCGAGTTATTTATCAGTAATGAATCTTATATTTATGATTTCAATGATTGAATCCATTTATCTGTTTATAAACTTGAAGAGTTATAAATGTTTTATTGACAACCTGTAAACGCTTTTATGTGTTGTTAAATTAAATGGCAAAAGCGCAAATTTTACATTTATATACGCATGCGCACGGTGCCCATTGTAATAAGTATGTCCAAGTACGAGTCGAATCCACAAGGAGTTTGTCTTAAATAATTTTATTAAAATGATTATCCGATTAAATATCCACATTAAACTAATTCATAATTAAACTCTAATTACTTAATATTAATATACAAAATTCGTAGCACAATTAAGGTTTATAAGATTACCCCAAAATCCAATTAGTTATGATAAGATATTTAAGAAATCAATGAGTATTAATCTAGAAATCACAGAATTTACGCTTGACTTTTAACTCTAATAACTTCCAACTTGAATGTTTAAAAATCCAAAATAAATAACAGTTGGAAAGATCCTCGGAATATCTTTAAAATGGCAGTGATTTCGTCGATTAAATCAACTTAAAAAGTTGGACATATCTTATTTAAGAAAGGGGCACAAACAGTTATGGAAACTTTCCAAAAATGCACCTTCGGTTCAAAAATCAAATCTCCGTCAAATCTTCATGAAATGCTACGAAATAAGCACACCTTGAAAGTAGATCCGTTACACTAACAAGGAAAATTTACAAAACTGAATTCCACAAAATACACGATCCAAGCATAGCACAGGCGTCGAGCTCAAAACTAGCACTCAACAGAGACTCAAAACCGCTGATACCTTCATAAAATAAAATTGAAAAGCTTTGAAAAACATTCTAAAAAATTCTAAAACTTTGTAAACTTGTTCTACACTCATTATACTTACAAAACGAAACAAAAAATAGAATTTAGAGATGACAAACAAGTGCATACAATTCGAAGAAAAGCTACTAACATTCTGGCCATCTAAGAAACGGAAAACTGCCTTCACAATTCACATCATCACATGCATTCATACGAAACATATGATATGAACTCAATTCTTATATCAATTAACATCAAAACAATATATAATCTTTAATTTAGAACATTTGAAACAAAGATTTATGCATAGAATTTCATTCTTCCACATACTCAAACTATACTCATACATATAAAATTGTAAAACATGAAAACTAGTATGAGGATCTCTCCTTTCCATCATACCTTTTAATCCTCCACGTTTCTTCAAGCAATGACTCCCCAAAGTCCTTGAAATCGATGCTCCATAGGGCTGTCACCACCTGTAGCACGTCCAAGTGAAGCTTCTAAGGTTGCCTTGAAGAAGAGTGGTGCACGTCCTCAAGATCTTGCCTCCAAGACCCACAACTTTGGCTTCCACATCTAAGAATGGTGCTTCCGATGACTCAACCCTGAAGATCCTAACCTTTTGCTCCACTTCAAATTAGTCACACGAGCCTCCCAATCCACCAAGATGAACGCCCAAGGAGATCCTAACGTATGACCATCTGAATTGAAGAGAAGGTGTCTTCTAGGAGGAGTGGAAGACGCCAAAGCTCACCATTCTTGAAGAGAGCTTGTTCAAGATCAAGGGGAAGATGAGACTTTCTGGATGAAGATGCTGGAATGGCTGGAACCACCAGTTGCAATGTGTTGGAAGAGGAGGAGATAGCCTAGAATTGAGTGGTCAAACACTTTAAATACTCTAGGCTTTTGTTGCTTAGGCTCCAATAAGTTGCATCCAATGGCCCACGTTTTTTTCCTCTTTGATCCACCTTGATTTCATGATTTATTGACCTATAAAACTCAAAACCAAGTTGGATGCACATATACATTGAATATAAATCATATGATGCAAATATAGTATACATGTATGCATAAGTTACCATATATGGAAAGTTGCCAAATTAGGAAAGTTTTGGTCCACAACTTCTTCACATGTGCATACATGAATTACTTAAAGTTCTTTAGTTTAACATCATATTTAAGTGATTTGGCAATTATACAATGTATATAAAGTCATACATTGAAGAATTATAAGAATTATGTCTAATACAATGGCTATTGACTAGGTGTTTAATTGATAAAGGATAAATTTGTACATTATCAACTATTTAATCCCTAATTCATGCATATGTCTAAAAATATGATTGTCATGTAATCCTTTATAAGAACATATATAATGATGACTTATAATCCTTAATATGCATGAATTAACATATATAAAATGCACAAATTGACATTTTACACAACCTTTCGTGTTTCTACCTTGGTAAAACCCTAGCTTCATAATCTTTACTTCTACTAAGTTCTACAGTGCACAGCAAAGATTAATCAACAATGTCAAGACGTGGAAGAGGACGTAGTAGAATGACAAAAGTGTAGAAAAGAGAGTTGGAACTTCAGAAAATACAAAGTGAAATCAACGACATCTACTCAAGGTACACTTTTACAAATGAAGTACTACATGAAATTAGAAAAGCTGTTCAAGACGAGAAAAATTTCTGTTGAAAGTTTATTCGCAATTATGCTGAAACACAATTTAGACTAAAACAGACTAAACTTTCTACATTACAACTATGGAAACGAACTTTACAACCTAATCCTATGGTTGTTACAAGTTCTGGACATGTACTAGAAAAATCGGTACAGTCTATCACTTACTATGGAAAGAAATTGGGACAAATGATAGAAAATGCAAATAGGGAATTAGAATCCTTGTATTCCCAACATTATTTTCCCTCGACTATTTTAGATGACATTCAATAGTATATAAATGAATAGAAAACTGCCATTAGGAAAATGGGCCTTTGTAGTGAAGGACAAAAAGTTTATCAACTAAAAATGGCAGAGGTTGAGACCTTAAAACTCTATATTCCATTATTACCACTTAGGCATCATGGTGAAGGGCCATCACGACCACAGGTGCCTTTAATAGGAGAAATTAAGAAAATTTTAGAACCTCTTGAACAACCAAAAACATTGCAGACATATAGTTGGAAAAAGAAAAAGACAATAGAATATTTTGGACTAACTGTAGGTGTACAAGGAATATTGCAGCAAAAAGAAGAATCATTAAAAATGGAAAACTATGTTCCATTACAGAAGTTGGACAGATGTTTGTGTCAGGAATCCCAACAGATGTGACAAATATTGGATTACATGCATACACTCTAAGGTATTGTGTCACATTAGTGCATAATGTATCTTTTAATACAATAGATAGTTTTTCACATCATGCTGCAAGCACACATTCTTTTCCTACGAAAAGAGAATATGTAAGACATTTTGATGATACATATACAGATGATATCAATTTTGATGATATTTTTGATGATATAGACACTGAGTCTATGAATGTTGAAGATATTTCATCTGAAGAGGAATGTATAGATATTCTTCCTCTAACTGTATCTTGGACAGAAACTTTTGATTTTTGGTATAGTTGCTTATACTACAGTTTATACATATGGATGTCTGTTACAGTATATAATATACTTGTTGATAAATGTATATAATCAACAACATACATAGTTACAAATTGAATATCACACTACTAATGTCTTAAGTATAGAAATTTCAGAAATACAAAATGAATCTATTATAGAACATTCTTTCCTATAGAGACAGTTGTTGTATAGATCAATCATAGATATACATGTTGCTGATAGACAGATTAATATAGAGACTGTTGCTACTAATATGTCTCAAGAAGATCAAATAGAAGAATTTCAGTAGATTATTGGTATGACAATAACAAATATTTCAAACATTTATACCAGCTTCGATAGAAATTTCACTAGTTCTGAAAGCTCTGAAAATATAGATACTACTGATAATATTGAAACCAGTCCCAAATCAGAACATCATGATAGGAAAATACCTAATCCTGAATAGAGTTTAGACGAAAATACATTATTATGGTTTAGAAATAGTTCCTGTTATGACAAATTTCAAACATATAAAACTTTTACAATTTTATATTCAAGACTAGTTAAGTTTGAAGGGATGGCACATATACGAGAAATGTTTGAATTTCAAGGCTTGTTGACTCTACTTCCACAATAGCTAGGCCATCTTGTTATACCAGAACTTATCAGTTGTTTTTACTCAAACTTAATAGTGGAAGAAGGTATTCCTGTTTCCAATATACAAGATAATGACATATATTTAACTCCATATTTATTTTATCAAGTACTTGGTTTGAAAAATGAAGGAGTTAAATTATCAGAAAGAAAACAAGTTTATCAATTGGGATGGGACATTAAAAGTTTAGCCAAAGATCTAACTATTAGGATCGGTAGACTCACCAAAGGGGGGGTGAATGGTGAATGTGTGTAATTTTTTAAAATCTTTTGATTATTGAATCGAATGATTCAACAGAAATGAAATGAGTTGAAACTAAACGAATGCAAAGTAGTAAAGAAAGGTAACACACAACAAATTTTAGGTGGTTCACCAACTTGGCTAGTCCACCCCCAAGATTCACTTGGGCTTCACTAAGTGTTTCAACACTTACACACTTGCTTTCAGGTCAAAGCAATAACCAACTATACAGAAGTTTTCAAGTATAAACTTCAGTAAACCAACCTCTAGAGTTTTCACGTCAAAACTCAAACCAACAACTGAATGTAGCTTTCAGGTTGAAGTCACGAACCAACAGCTTGAGTCTTTCAATCAGAGTTTTGACGCATAGAGCTTTTTCTGCAGTAGATCTTTAAAGTATGCTTCACTGTTTGCAGACTTGAGTGTAATTGAAATTGGAGTGTAGCTCACTATATATGGTATATACGTTATCTCTATCTTTTCTTCTCTTAAACTCCTCATATTTATACCAAAGGTATAACGATCATATTTTTCTTTCAAAGGATGTATTCTGCTATACTTGGTAAATAATCAGACCTAAATATGGTAAGTTATCGTTCTGTCTGATGTTCAGTAAGTAACCTTCCGAAAATCTTAGGCTTTTGGATGGTTATAAAAATAACTTACCGAAAAGCATCCATAACTTACCGATTCATCACTCATATTCTGTTATCTAAGTCACGTGAGGATTTTAAGTTACTCACGTGTAATGTTAAGTGTTCGGAGTCTTGTATTTAACTTACCGAAAAGAGCTCCTAACTTTCGGATAGTTAACTATTGTAACTCTCCAAACTTTCTTTTAAGTCTCCGACAGCTGTCCCTTCAAATCTGCATGTGCATAAAATCATAACTTAAGTTTCAGATAGTTAATAATGTAACTCACTGAAACCTTCTTGAGATTTCGGATAGTTATCTTTCTAACTCTTTGAAAACTTAAATGATCTTCTTTCTGGAATTCTGCTCGTGGCAATTTCAATAACTTAAGTTTTGGATAGTTAAACTGTAACTTACCGAAACTCTCTTTGAAATTTTGAATAGTTATCTAACTCTCCGATAAAGTCCTTTAAGATTCTATTTTGTATTTCTACACGTGGTTAATTGAATGACTTAAGTTTCGGATAGTTAGCCTTTCTAACTTTCCGAATTTCCTTTTTCTTTCGAATAGTTAACTCCATAACTCTTCGATCATTCAACCAACTTAACTATCTGATTAAATAACTCTCCAAAGGCTTTGTAAAATCGGATAGTTATCCTTCTAACTATCTGATGGACTTGCTGTTGTTTTACTCTTCAGATACTTGGACCTGTAACTATCCGATTTTTCTGTAACTTTAAGGCAGTATCATCTAGAACCTTCTCCATCTGTTCGTCTGCTTGGAATTTGTTCTATTTGCCTTCTGATCTAATGCTACACTAACTTAACTATGAAATACAATATGTTTCCTCACATAGGTTTTGCATTATCAAAATACTCAGGTTCTAACAATCTCCCCCTTTTGATAATGACAAAAACCTTTACATTTATTTACATGTATTTCACTCCCTAGAGTATTTCTATACATTCAGTCACACAAAGAACTAAATAAAATAGGAATTTATCAAGAATATACTAACGTGGAGGGATTCCTCCCCTTTACTTTGTGTTGTCTTCTCCCCCTATTTGTGTGCTAAGTTTTTCTTCACCTTTTAATAATTCTCTTTCAGTTTTTGCTGGAAATACTGTAAGTGACCATATACTTCACTAATTTCCAAATTCTTCTCCCCGTTTTTGTCATTATATAAAAAGGTGAGGACTATAAAATTGATATTGAATATATCCTGCACGAGTATAAGTTAGCAGAAAACAAGCACCCATATGGTGAGCTTGATGAAGAAAAAATATTTAAAGATCTTGTAAAGAGCATATGCCTAGATTTCTTCTAATATGATTAAAAGTTGATTCATTTAAAGGTTTGGTGAAAATATCTGCAAGTTGATTTTCTGTTGGCACAAACTTAAGTGAGATGTTCCCTTTTTTCACATGATCTCTTAGAAAGTGATGTCTGATCTCGATATGCTTGGCTTTGGAATAAAGTATTGTATTCTTAGATAGACTGATTGCACTGTTGTTATCACAAAATATGATTGAATTTTGAATTTTCAGTCTGTAATTTGCTAGAGTTTGCTGCATCCAAAGGATTTGAGCACAACACAATCCTACTGCAATATACTCGACTTCAGTAGTAGATAAAGCTATACAATTTTGTTTCCTACTAAACTAGGAGATTAAAGAATTTCCAAGTAATTGACAATTACCACTAGTGCTTTTTTTGTCAGATCTGTTGCCTGCATAATCTACATCACTATAGCCTGTTAAAATCAGATTATTGTCAACTAAGTAGAATAGTCTGAAATCTTTTATTCCTTGTAGATATCTGAAAATCCTTTTGACTGATTTCAAGTGCGATTCCTTTGGTGATGCTTGAAATCTAGCACACAAGCATACACTGAACATAATATTTGGCCTACTAGCTGAAAGGTATAACAAGGATCCAATCATACCTCTATATTGCTTTTGATCTACTACAACACTTGAATCATCAATTTCCAATTTAATGCTTGAACTCATTGGAGTATTTGCAGGTTTGATGTTTTCATAACCAAATTTCTTCAACATCTCTTTGCAGTATTTTTCTTGGTTGACAAAAATGTCATTATGCACTTGATGAATCTGTAATCCCAAGAAAAACTTCAATTCTCCCATCATGCTCATTTCGAATTTATTTTTCATCAAATTTTGAAATTCATGATAGAGATCTTCTGAAGTGGCTCCAAAGACTATATCATCAACATATATCTGTATAATCAAAATATGCACATCAAAAGTTTTGATAAACAAAGTGTTGTCCACTTTGCCTATAGAAAAATTGTTTTCAGTTAAAAACTTTTTCAATTTCTCATACCAAGCTCTGGGTGCTTGTTTCAAACCATATAGAGCCTTTCTTAGTTTGTAGACATGATCCGGCTTGAATTCATCTTCAAATCCAGGACGTTTGACAAACACTTCTTCCTAAATTTCTCCATTTAAGAAGGCACTTTTCACATCCATCTGAAACAATCTTATCTTCATACTACTTGCAAAAGCAAGCAACATTCTGATAGCTTCAATCCTGGCTATAGGAGCAAAAGTTTCTTCATAGTCAATACCTTCCTACTGATTGTAGCCTTATGCAACTAATCAAGCTTTATTTCTGAGAATGTTACCTTCTTCTCTAGTTTGTTTTTGAAAATCCATTTAGTTCCAATGCTGAATTTTCCTACAAGTTTTTCTACTAGTTCCCAAACATTGTTTTTCTGGAACTGATTTAATTCTTCCTACATAGCCATTGTCCAGTAGGTATCCTTACATGCTTCATCTACTGATTTTGGCTCTATTTCTAACACAAATGCACAAAAATTGCAGATATCTTGTGCTTTGCTTCTAGTTTGTACCCCTTTAGATATATTTCCAATAATTTGTTCCTCGAGATGATCAGATCTGAACTTCCAACTGTTATGATTCTGATACCTATTGTTGAGATTCTGATCTAACGCTTGTGAAATGAGTTTCTGCTTGCAGCTATCATCTTCAAAGTATTCATTTTCACTATCATTTTTAATCTCCAAATTTTTGAAATTCTAGATCATATCTTCATCAAACTGAACATTTATACTCTCCTCTACTCTTCTATCTTTAGCAAAATATACCCTGTAAGCTTTGCTTCTAGAGGAGTAACCAACAAGTATGGCAGGTTCAAACTTTGTATCAAACTTGTCTTTAGCATTTCCTGTATTTAAGACAAAGCATTTGAATTCAAATGTCTTAAAATAGCCAACATTTGGAGTCTTATTAAACCAAATTTCAAATGGTGTCTTATTCAACATGGATCTAATGTGAGTTCTGTTGGAAATGTGACAAGCTGTTCCTACAACTTCTGCCTAGAGAAATTTAGGTAGATCCATGGCATTTAACATAGTTCTAGCCATTTCTTGCAGTGTCCTATTTTTCCTTTCCACAACTATATTTTGAGCAAGAGTTCTAGGACAGGAGAATTCATGTAGAATTCTGAATGAATTGCAAAGATTTTCAAATTCATAATTTTCAAATTCTCCTCCATGATCACTTCTGATTTTCTTCACTATTAGTTCCTTCTTATTCTGAACTCTTATGCAAAAATTCCTGAACTCATTGCAGGTTTCATTTTTATGTGTCAAAAATATTACCCAAGTTAATCTAGAGAAATCATCAACAATAACAAAGGTATATTTTCGACCCCCAAGACTTGATACTTGAGAAGGACCAAACAAATCCAAATGTAGCAATTCCAATGGCCTTTTGGTGGTAAAAACATTTTTGCTGTGAAGAGTAGTTCTCTTCTGCTTCCCTAGCATACACTCACTGCACACTCTATCTTTCTTAAAAGTGAGTTTAGGCAGACCCCTGACAAGATCACCTATGGATAGCTTTCTGATATTCTTCATACTGATGTGGCCAAGTCTTCTATACCACACCCAATCATCTTCACTAGTTGCTACCAAACAGGAATTGCTTGTAGAATTTTCACATGGAAAGTTTAATGAATATATTGAGCAATTTCTAATACTAGTAAATTTTGTATCATTCGTGGCTAGATCAATAATGTAACAATTTTCAGCATTAAAAGAAACAGTATAACCTTTATCACATAATTGCCCTACACTTAACAAATTTTGTTTTAATTCATTTACATGCAAGACATTCTCAATTATACCATTTTTAGATGTAATATTTCCTATTGCAGTTATTTTACACTTTTCATTATTTCCAAACTTAACAGATCCTGAACTTAAGTTTTTAACAGAATCAAAAAAACTTTTCTTACCTGTCATGTGCTTTGAGCATCCACTGTCCACGATCCATTTAGTTGAACGTGCTTGAAACTCCTTGTCATCTTGCAAATCATACTGAAACTAAAGCTTTTGGTACCCAAATCTTCTTAGGTCCAATAGAGTTAGTCCTTAAAATATTAAATCTATTGCCTCTTGGTAGCCACATATGACCTGATCTTCGTTTGATGGCAAACATAGTGGTGCCATCTCTATAAGATCGAATCACTCCACCACAATAAGGTATTTCTTGTGGTGTAGCATACCCTAGGCCATATTTATTCCCATTTGATTGTTGAGATCCTATTATTTTATTTAATCATTTTTGACCTTGAGTAAATTTACATATGGTATCTTTCAAATCTGATATAGTAGTTAATAGATTTTTATTTTCTTCTTTTAATTCACAGTTAACACAACTATACTTATCTAAATTTGATTTTAGATTTCTATTTTCAACTATAATTGATTCTAATTCAGCAAATGAATTTTCTAAGCAATGATTTAACCTTTTAATTTCTTTCTTAAATTCTCTACACTTCACATATAAATTATCTACAGTAGACAGAAGATTGTTTATGTCTAAATCATCATGCTCATTTTCTGAACTAGAGGAAGAAGAACATACCTCTTGTGCTGCAAAACACACGTTGGCTGCAGCTTCATCTTTAGAATCTGATGAACAGCTTGAAGAGCTACTGTCATCCCACGTAGCTTTGAGAGCCATCTTCTTTTTGTCCTTCAATCTCTTCTTCTTATCTCCTTGATCCTCTTCTGTCTGAAATGGATAGAAGGTCTGTATGTGCCATTGCCTTTTACATTTGAAACATATAGGGACAGTTCTTTTAGAGGAGTTGGGCTTATTCTTTTTCTTCATGAACTTTCTGAAGTTCCTTGCCAGCAACATGATCTCATCATCATCTGAGCTTGGAGCTTCTTCTGTAGATGGAAATGCTATTTCCTTTTTCTTTTCAGCTTTCTTTTCAACAGCTCCTTCTTGCTCTTTCCAGTCCGTCATCTGAACTTTGTGGGCTAGAAGATTGCCCAACAGTTCTTCAACTGTGTAGTTGTTGAGATCCTTGGAATCTTGAATAGATGTGGACTTCTATTTCCACTCAACAGCTAAGCTCCTCAGGATCTTCTATACTTGTTCACGTGAAGAGAATTCATTTCCCAAGCCTTTCAAACTATTAATGATTTCAGTAAATCTTGAAAACATTTCAGTTATGTTTTCATTATCATTCATTTTAAATAGTTCTAGTTTTCTCAACAGGATATTGATTTTTGTATCCTTAACTTGGCTTGTACCTTCGTGAGTAACTTGAAGGATTTTCCAAGCCTCATGAGCAGACTTACGTACAGACACTTTATTATATTGATCAATAGTTAGTGCACAATAAATGGCATTCAACCCTCTAGCATCTAACTAGATGAGTTTCTCATTCTCCTCAAACCAGTTCATAACATCACTGGTTGGAAGTATAGTTCCAAGAACAACAATCCTCCAGAGTTTAACATTAGAACTCCTAAGGAAGCACTCCATTCTATTCTTCCAATAGTTATAATTGGAACCATCGAATAGAGGAGGTTTGTGGATGTTTTGTCCCTTAGCAAATTGAGTCATAAATCTAGATGGTTAAATCTTATGAAGGATTAACTAAGCTCTGATACCAATTGTTAGGATCGGTAAACTCACCAAAGGGGGGTGAATGGTGAATGTGTGTAATTTTTTAAAATCTTTTGATTGTTGAATCGAATGATTCAATAGAAATGAAATGAGATGAAACTAAATGAATGCAAAGCAGTAAAGAAAGGTAACACACAGCAAATTTTAGGTGGTTCACCAACTTGGCTAGTCCACCCTCAAGATTCACTTGGGCTTCACTAAGTGTTTCAACACTTACACACTTGCTTTCAAGTCAAAGCAAGAACCAACTACACAGAAGTTTTCAAGTATAAACTTCAGTAAACCAACCTCTAGAGTTTTCAGGTCGAAACTCAAACCAACAACTGAATGTAGCTTTCAGGTTGAAGCCACAAACCAACAGCTTGAGTCTTTCAATCAGAGTTTTGATGCATAGAGCTTTTTCTGCAGTAGATCTTTAAAGTATGCTTCACTGTTTGCAGACTTGAGTGTAATTGAAATTGGAGTGTAGCTCACTATATATGGTATATACGTTATCTCTGTCTTTTCTTCTCTTAAACTCCTCATATTTATACCAAAGGTATAACGATCATATTTTTCTTTCAACGGATGTATTCTGTTGTACTTGGTATATAATCAGACCTAAATATGGTAAGTTACCGTTCTATCTGATGTTCAGTAAGTAACCTTCCGAAAATCTCAGGCTTTCGGATGGTTATAAAAATAACTTACCGAAAAGCATCCATAACTTATCGATTCATCACTCATATTCTGTTATCTGAGCCACGTGAGGATTTTAAGTTGCTCACATGTAATATCAAGTGTTCGGAGTCTTGTATTTAACTTACCGAAAAGAGCTCCTAACTTTCGGATAGTTAACTACTGTAACTCTCCAAACTTTCTTTTAAGTCTTTGACAACTGTCCCTTCAAATCTGCATGTGCATAAAATCATAACTTAAGTTTCGGATAGTTAATAATGTAACTCACCGAAACCTTCTTGGGATTTCAGATAACTATCTTTCTAACTCTACGAAAACTTAAATGATCTTTTTTCTGGAATTCTACACGTGGCAATTTCAATAACTTAAGTTTCGGATAGTTAAACTATAACTTACCAAAACTCTCTTTGAAATTTCGGATAGTTATCTAACTCTCCGATAAAGTCCTTTAAGATTCTGTTTTGTATTTCTACACGTGGTTAATTGAATGACTTAAGTTTCAGATAGTTAGCCTTTCTAACTTTTCAAATTTTCATTTTCTTTTGGATAGTTAACTCCATAACTCTCCGATCATTCAACCAACTTAACTGTCTTATTAAATAACTCTCCGAAGACTTTGTAAAATCGGATAGTTATCCTTCTAACTATCTGATGGACTTGCTGCTGTTTTACTCTTCGGATACTTGGACCTGTAATTGTCTAATTTTCCTGTAACTTTAAGGTAGTATCATCTGGAACCTTCTCCATCTGTTCGTCTGCTTGGAATTTGTTCTATTTGCCTTCTGATCTAATGCTACACTAACTTAACTATGAAATACAATATGTTTCCTCACATAGGTTTTGCATTATCAAAATACTCGAGTTCTAACACCAACTGCCAACAAACCATTGAGATTACTAAATGATTTAAATGGCCAAGCACGTTTTATTGCAAAAATACTGCATGCTTCATTATTTCAGAGGTTTGGTCATGGTGCAGAAGTTGGCAGATGTTGTCTTTATGCTACATATGCATTAATTAACCATATACAGGTGAACTAGTATGATATTTTTGTTTCTCATATCTTACATTTGTAGAGTAAACTATTTTATGGTGATACAATTTTGAGAATTGTGGCAAGTCAAATAGATATTACACCTTGGCCACAGAAAAGATTAAAGTCAAGATCTTTCTCTACAAAGGAACCCCAAAAATACTAGGAAGTAGATACACCTGTAATTCAACAACAACAACAACAGGATCGGCAAACACAGTCACAACAACAACAGCAACAATCAACACAATTTTCAAAACAACATCAATATACAAATATAAATACAAGTATACATACAGATATAAATACAAGTATACATACAGATACAAATACAGGTATAAATACAGACATCTATTCTGAATTTTTACAACAACCATCACAAGTTTCACAAAATGATTTAAATCAAGTAGTAATTGATTAGATAAACAAAGTAAGTACAGAAATTACAAAGCAAATTTCAGATACTCTTATCAGTATTTTTCGAAGACAAAGAGGCTTGTGATTATACAAAATATGTATTACATGATCTATTTCTTATAATTTGTAACCAAAAATATTATGTAAACTGTTTAGTACATTTAATGCTCACGTGATTATTATTTTTTTCACAGTTTATGCTTAATTCATGAAAGTTATGCATGTTTAAAAATATTTTTTAACAATATGTACTTAGAATATTTTTCTTCCTTACATTTTATTTACTTTTTTATAATGCCAAAAAGGGGGAGAAGAGATAGATTATTTGACTTATATTTTTTGACATCATCAAAAAGGGGGAGATTGTTAGGAATTTTGTTTTGATGATAAATGCTTTATTAAAGTTTTTAAATAAGTCTAAATAATTTTCTCTAAGTATATTTCTTTAAGTATAATAGTTAACAGATTATCGAAAAGTTTCATTTTTATGTCAGATAAGTTAAAGATTTCCGAAGAGTTAGATTTTCGATAGTTAAACTTTTAGATAGTTAACATTTCATTTTTGTCGAATAGTTTATATTAAAAACTCGTATAGTTAAGTTATATGCACGTGTGTTTTTAATGTTTTAAGTTGTCACGTGTTTTTCATGTGCGTTTGGTAATGAAAATCAAATAGTTAGATAACTGTTCGAGTTTTTATACGCATGGATAGATAAGTCTTCGAGTTTTATAAAATGACTAACAAACAAATAAGTTTGCTATGTTTAGTCACATGTTTTGCAAGTGCAAAAATTTGAAGAGTTACAGATAAGTGTTCGAGTTTTTACAGGACTTAAAGGATAAGTGTTTGACTAAATCAAAGACTTAGAAGATATTCTACAAGACTCCAGGAAGATAAAGTTTTGGTGAATCTATGAGTGGAGATTGTGGAAATTCAAAATTATGGTGGAGAAAGTGGAAACTCAAAAAGATAGTAATTTGGATTAATGAAAAAATTAATACATGGATTATGGATTAAATGGATGAACATGTTGAACGTGAAAGACAACAAAGTTCGACTACTAATAGAGAGTATGAGCTACATTACAATAGAGGATCCCAATCTCAAAAACCAAGTCTGAATATTCAATCCGGATCCCTAACGAAAAAGTTAAGTTTGAATATTCATATTCTGAAAAGTTCTCCAACATCAGAAGAAGTTCGAAATTCCAAGAAATTTTAGAAAAAGAGCTGCAAACGTAAGAAGTCTGGAAATTTGACAACTGAAGAAGAAGAGATATAGAAGCTGAGCAAAGAGAAGGAAAGAAGCTGTGTGCTTAAAGATCAGGTTTTATACAAAATTAGTTTTGAATAAGAGTTTTATTTTTTTATTTGAATTGTATATCGAACATTACTGTATCAAAACCTTCAAGAAGGGAATTGAGTTGAAAAGATATTGTAAATTTTGTCTTTACATAAAGAATAGAATTTCATTTATGAGTGTTTTGTGCTCTTATTTTATCCGCTAGTATTTTAATTACTAAAGACACAATTCACCCCCCCTCTTGTGATACAGACGATCCTACACTTTTTATCAAGAAGGTCGAAAAAGATATATTGGTAGTTCAAATCTATGTAGATGACATCATATTTGGAGCAACAAATGATAAATTAGTTGAGTCTTTTCCGAAAGACATGACTAATCAATTTCAAATGAGTATGATGGGTGAATTATCATTTTTCCTGGGCTTACAAATTAAGCAGTTAGATCAGGGTACTTTTATTTCACTAGAAAAATATACACTCGAGATTTATTAAAGAGGTTTGGTTTAGACAACACTAAAACAAAGAATACACCAATGAGTACTATCACCATGTTGGATAAAGATGACTCTGGAAAAATTATAGATATAAAACAATATAGAAGTATGATTGGTTCATTACTTTATTTAACACCTAGCCGACCAGATATTATGTTTAGTGTGTGTAATTGTGCTAGATATCAATCTAATTCTAAAGAATCACACCTACTTGCTGTTAAACGAATTTTTAAATATCTATTAGGAACCATCAATTTTGGATTGTTTTACTTTAAACACAGTTCTCTAAATTTAATAGGTTATAGTGATGTTGACTTTGTAGGATGTAAGTTTGAAAGAAAAAGCACTAGTGGCACATGTCAATTATTAGGAAATTCTTTAGTGTCATGGTTTAGCAAAAAGCAAAATTGTGTAGCATTATCTACAACTAAAGTTGAATATATAGCTGCTGCACTTTGCTGTGCTCAAATCCTGTGGATTAGACAAACTTTAAAAGATTTTAATTTAGCTTATGAACCAACTAAGATTTTTTGTGGTAGTAGTTCTGCAATAAGTTTGTCTAAAAATCCTGTCTTACATTCACGAGCTAAACATATAGAAGTTCGACATCATTTTCTAAGGGATAATGTTATAAAAGGAAAAATAGTATTAAATTTTGTTCCTACCACAAAATAATTAGCAGATCTATTTACAAAACCCTTAGATGAGAATACCTTTTCAAAATTATGATTAGAACTTGGCATTTGTAGGTTATCTGATGTTTAAATTATCTTGTTCATTACATAACATTTTGGTTTGTTATAAGATAATCTTAGAATTTAATTTCTTTGTTATTAAAAAAACAAAATAAAACAAAATATCTATTTTCGAATTACTATTTTCTGATTATTAAGAATTTATGAAATTCTGATTTTTATTGAAGTCAATTTACTTAAGAAAAATTCAGAAAAGGTTACATAAGGAAAGTTAATTTGATTCAATATGAGTGCCAATTGTATTTTTGTTACTTATGTATACACCCTTATAGAGATTTTAACTAGAAAATACATAGAAAGTATGTACTATTTATTAAAGGAAAGTTATTAACATACTGTTAGAAAAATTAAGTCTTGCGGTTGCCTCTTATTCAATTTACTGTCTTATTTTATTATTTATCTGCAATTGCTTAAGTAATTAAGTTCGTTGAGGGATCTTAAACCCTAGTCACTTGAACCAACTAGTTTGGGATGTGTTGACTGAAAACTCATTTTACAAGTAATTCAGATTCTATTTAAGTCATAAAAAAAAAAATATTACCTATTCTCACTTATCATTAAGTAACTGGTTATCTTTCTCCTAAGCAATGGATTATGATCATGTAAAAAGATGATATTGTGGAAGGTAATACATAAAATATATATGTATAAATTTTTAAAAAAAAGGGAGACAATACACTCAAGCTTAATTTCTTTTACATGTGTTATAACAATCCTGCCATAATCTGTGCATATAATCTTTGTTATTTTTCTTTGTTATTATCTATCCTTTACACATAATGTAATGTATTTATTTTCTTAAGTTCGTGTACTCATTATTGAATTCTTTTAAGTTACTTGAAAGTATATCTCTTTGAATTTTCTTTTATAAACTGAATAAGATAAAAGCTAGAAAGTCTAAATTGTTAAATCTACTACTTATTTCTGTATTTAAATTAAAAGAAATAATAATAATAAATATATAGAGAGAGAGAGACTCAAATCTATTGGGGCTTGGCAACCCAATTTAAGTGTGCCATAAATTTTCTACACTACATTTATGTAGGGGGAGCAATTTATCATATAAAAATTCAACCATTATGAATTATTATATACTTTAATGAGAGAATCTACATAATCTCAAGAAATTAACATTAATTTAGTACATTTCTGAACTGTCGATGAATTACAAGTTTTCTTCATTCTTAAGTATCCGAATTATCTATTGTTTCAGAAAGTTATATTGTATGTACCGGACAGTTATGTGTTAAACGATTAAAAGAATATTTTATTATTTCCTAAAGTACATGTGTTGAAACATTAATGCATACCTTAAGTGAATGTTTGGTAAGTTATGTGATAACTATCCGAAATCCATCTGAGCATCGAATAGTTAGGTTTATAAGTATCCAAAAATATCTAAACTCCTTTAGTTAGAATTATGCACGTGTTGAATTTCGTTGCTTTATTATGTCTCATGTTGAAACTCAAACAGTTATGCTTAAGTCTTCGACTTTTTCGCATATCCATCCGACATACTCGAACAGTTAACCTAATATTATTATATTTTTCTGATAGACTTAATATCTGATAATAACTATTCTAGTTTGTCGTATAGTTATGTGCTTTACAGCTCTCAAAACTCGAATAATTATCATAAGTCTTCAAGTTTTCTCACTTTTCACTTAGGCCGTAGTTATTTTCTTTACACGAACAGTTACACTAAGTATTCTGCTTTTGTCGATTGTAAAACTCGTATAGTTATTGTAAGCATTCGAGTTATTTATCAATAATGGATCTTATATTTATGATTTCAATGATTGAATCTATTTATAAACTCGAAGAGTTATAAATATTTTACTGACAACCTTTCGTGTTTCTACCTTGGTAAAACCCTAGTTTCACAATCTTTACTTCCACTAAGTTCTACAGTGAACAGTGAAGATTAATCGACAATGTCAGGACGTGGACAAGGACATGGTAGATTAACAAAAGTGCAGAAAAGAGAGATGGAACTTCAAAAGATAGAAAGTGAGATCAAAGAAATCTACTCAAGGTATACTTTTTCTAATGAAATACTACATGAAATTAGAAAAGCTATTTAAGACAAGAAAAATTTCTATTAGAAATTTATCCAAAATTATGTTGAAAAATAGTTTAGACTAAAACAGACCAAACTTTCCGCATTACAACTATGGAAATGAACTTTACAATCTAACCTTGTGGTTGTTACAAGTTCTAGACATATACTTGAAAACTCAGTATAGTCTATCACTTATTATGGAAAGAAATGGGGACCAATGATAGAAAATGTCAACAAGGAATTAGAGTCTTTGTATTCCCAACATTATTTTCCCTCGGCTATGTTAGACGACATTCAACAATTTATTGATGAATAGAAAACTGCTATTTGGAAAATGGGCCTTCTTAGTGAAGGACAAAAAGTTTATCAACTAAAAATGGCAGAGGTTGAGAGCTTAAAACTCTATATTCCATTATTACCTCCTAGGCATCATGGTGAAGGATCATCAAGACCACAGGTGCCTTTAACAAGAGAAATTAAGAAAACTTTAGAACCGCCTGAACAACTAGAAACACTACAGACATATAGTTGGAAAAAGAAGAAGACATTAGAATATTTTGGACTGACTGTAGGTGTACAAGACATATTGCAGCAAAGAGAAGAATCGTTGAAAAATGGAAAACTTTGTTCCATTGTACAAGTCGAACAGGATTTTGTTTCAGAAATCCCAGCAGATGTGACAAATATCGGATTACAAGCATACACTCTAAGGTATTGTGTCACATTAGTGCATAATGTTTCTTTTAATACAATGGACAGTTTTTCACAACATGCTGCAAGCCAACATTCTTTTCCTACGGAAAGAGAACATGTAAGAAATTTTGATGATACATATATAGATGATATCAATTTTGATGATATTTTTGATGACATAGACATTGAGTCTATGAATTTTGATGATATTTCATCTAAAGAGGAATGTACAGCTATTCTTCCTTTTACTATTTCTCGAATAGAGACTTTTGAGTTTTGGTATAGTTGCTTATACTATAGTTTATACATGTGCTTATGTCTGTTACAGTATATAGTATATTTGTTGATAAATGTATATAATCAACAAACTACATAGTTACAAAAAGAATATAACACTGCCAATGTCTCAATTATATAAATTTCAAAAATATAGGATGATTCTATTACACAGACAGATATAGAACATTCTTTCATATAGAGATAATTATTATATAGACCAATTATCGACATAAATGTTGTTGATAGACAGAATAATATAGAGACTATTAATACTGATATGTTTCAAGAAGTACAAATAGAGGAAATTCAGGAGATTATTGTATGACAATAACAGATATTTTAGACATATATACTAGCTTTGATAGAAATTCCACTAGTTCTGAAAGATCTAAAAATATAGATGCTACTGATACTGTTGAAACAAGTCCTAGATCAGAACATCATGACAGGAAAATACCTAATCCTAAATAGAATTTAGATTAAAATACATTACTATGGTTCAGAAATAGTTCCTACTATGAAAATTTTCAAACATATAAAACCTTTACAATTTTATATTCAAGACTAGTTAAGTTTGAAAGGATGGCACATATTCGAGAAATGTTTGAATTTCAAGGCTTGTTGACTCTACTTCCACAACAGCTAGGCCATCTAGTTATACTAGAACTTATAAGTTGTTTTTACTCAAACTTAATAGTGGAAGAAGGTATTCTTGTTTCCAATATACAAGACTACAATATATATTTAACTCTAGAATTACTTTATCAAGTACTCGGTCTGAAAAATGGAGTTAAATTATTAGAAAGAAAACAGGTGTATTAGTTGGGATGAGACATTAAAAGTTTAGCCAAAGATCTAACTACCAATAATCCAATGAGATTACTAAATGATTTAAATGGCCAAACACGTTTTATTGCAAAAATACTGCATGCTTCACTCTTTCAAAGGTTTGGTAATGGTGTAGAAGTTGGTAGATACTGTCTTTATGCTGTATATGCATTAATTAATCATATACAGGTGAACTGGTATGATATTTTTGTTTCTCATATCTTAAACTTGTAGAGTAAATTATTTTATGGTGATACACTTTTGAGAATTGTGGCAAGTCAAACAAATATTACACCTTGGCCACAGAAAAGATTAAAGTCAAGATCTTTCTCTGCAAAGGAACTACAAAAATACCAGGAAGCAGAAACACCTATAATTCAACAACAACAACAACAACAGTCGACATAGTTTTCAAAACAACAGCAACAAACAGATACAAATACAGGTATACATATAGATACACATACAGATTTACATACAAACATAAATACTGAATTTTTACAACAACTGTCACAAGTTTCACATTCTTATTTAGATCAAGCAATAATTGATCAGATCAATAGAGTAAGTATAGAAATTGCAAGGCAAATTTCAAATACTCTGATCAATCTTTTTCGAAGATAAAGAGGCTTGTGATTATACAAATTATGTATTGCATGATTTATTTATTGTAATTTGTTACCAAATATTATTTATGTAAAGAAATCGCATTATGTAAACTATTTACTGCATTTAATGATCATATACTTGTTTTTGATAGTTTATGTTTAAAACAGTTTTCTTTAAATAGTTTATGCTTATCCACGAAAGTTATGCATGTTTAAAAATATCTTTTTAAACGATATATACTTAGCAAGTTTTTCTTTCTTACATTTTATTTACTTTTTTACAATGCCAAAAAGGGGGAGAAGATAGATTATTTGACTTATTAGGTTTCACATCATCAAAAAGGAGGAGATTGTTAGGAATTTTGTTTTGATGATATATGTTTTATTAAAGTTTTTAAATAAGTCTAAATAATATTCTCTAAGTATAATTGTCACGTAATTAAATGTTAATAGGATATCGAAAAGTTTCATTTTTATTTCGGATAGTTAACTTTCAGATAGTTAAAGTTTTCGAATAGTTAGATTTTCGATAGTAAAACTTTTGGATAGTTAACGTTTCATTTTTGTTGAATAGTTATGTTAAAAACTCGTATAGTTAAGTTATCTGCACATGTGTTTTTAATGTTTTAAGTTGTCACGTGTTTTCCATGTGCATTCAAGAATGAAAATCGAAGAGTTAGATAACTATTCGAGTTTTTATACACATGAATAGATAACTGTTCAAGTTTTATAAAATAACTAACGAACAAATAAGTTTGCTATGTTCAGTCACGTGTTTTGCAAGTGCAAAAACTCAAAGATTTACAAATAAGTGTTCAAGTTTTTACAGGACTTAAAAGATAAGTGTTCGACTAAAATGAAGACTTAGAAGATATTCTACAAATCTCTAGGAAGATAAAGTTTCGGTGAATCTACGAGTGGAGATTGTGGAAATTCAAAATGATAGTGGAGAAAGTGGAAATTCAAAAAGATAGTAATTTGGGTTAAAGAAAAAATTAGTACGTGGATTATGTATTATGGATTGTGGATTAAGTGGATGAATATGCTGAACGTGAAGTTAGAGTTCAACTACTAATAGAGAGTACGAGCTACATTAAAAAAAAAGGATCCCAATCTCAAAAACCAAGTCTGAATATTCAATCTGGATCCCTAACTGAAAAGTTAAGTTTGAATATTCATATTCAAAAAAGTTCTCCAACATCAGAAGAAGTTCAAAATTCCAAGCAATTTTAGAAAAAGAGCTGCAAACGCAAGAAGTCTGGAAATTCGACAGCTAGAGAAGAAGAGATACAGAAGCTAAGCAAAAAGAAGGAAATGAGCTATGTGCATAAAGATCAAGTTTTATACAATTCGAAATTAGTTTTGAATAAGGACTTCATTTTCTATTTGAATTGTATATTGGACATTATTGTATCAAAACCGTCAAGAAGGGAATTGAGCTAAAAAGATATTGTAAATTTTGTCTTTAAAGTTTATAAAGAATAGAATTTTATTTACGAGTGTTTTGTACTCTTGTTTTATCCACTGGTAATTTAATTACTAAAGACACAATTCACCCCCCTCTTATGATACAACGATCCTACAATAGACACTATTTTCATAAAATCATTTTTATTCAAGGTTTCAATTACAATATACAATTCAATTCTCTTTAGAAATTGTAGACGCAATTATATAACAATACCATGTTTCATCTATAGAATTTCATAACTACAAATAGAGAAAACTAATTTGCAGAATTTAAAACATTTCTCCTTGTTTGAGATCTTTCTTCTTCAGCAATTCTTCAGTGATGAATATCTGACTTTCTCTGCTTCATCGAATTTGCTTTCTTCAGATACTTCAGATCTTCAGTGACATAAATCTGACCTTTTCTACTTCACTGAATTTTCTTCCATCTAAGAGCTTTTCCCCAAAGAGGTGTTTTTGATCCCTAAAAAGATATTTCGTTTGGTGTGCGGGGATAACTAATCAACGAGAATTCTTTGCCTTTTATACTGTATCTTCATTTCATGCATATCCTCCATGTTTAATCACTACTAGTTTTCCACTTCTTCACGTCTTCTCTTTTTCCTTCATCGAAATACACATGTTCTAACCTGCGTTTACATTTCGAATTTTCTTTAATCATCAATCCTAGATCTCTGAAAAATTTCCTACAAAATAAATTTTCTCGTCCAAAATTTTTCATCAAGTGCAATAAGAAGTCGCTACTTTAATGTTAACTAAACGAGTAACACAAGTAGATATATAACTTAGCATTTCTAACTTAACGAGTTCCTCATGTGCGAACTCATGTGGCAAGTACTATAGCTAACTCAACGAACTAAGTTTATGGTGTTACACTAACTCAATGAACTAGATTCGTGGTGTTACAATAACTCAACAAACCAACTCCGTTGTATTACAGATAACTCAATGAACTAGTAATAAACAAATGTTTTTATAATAAGAATTTTACCACGTGCAATAATAACAACTTAAGTTTATAATGCTAACCTAACGTGTTGCCTTAGTGTTCAATATAGCAACTCAACACGTTTAGTTATGTTAACTTAACGAGTTAAATATGTGCAACTCATGTGATACAATATAACATTCGTAACCTTTAATTTCACCACGTGTACAACACTAACTTAATGAGTTTGTCTCTTCTTTTAGTCACTAACTTAACGAGTTCTCACGTGACCTATTTTAACCTTTAAGCCTCTAACTCAACAAGTTCTCACGTGACCTCTGTACGAATAAAACTCTAACTTAACGAGTTGTCTAAACGTGCACTGTTCATGATACAAAAAATATAACATTGAAACATATCATGCTTTTCAATAAAAACACACGTTAACTTAATGTTTAGTTAAATGAGAAATTAATGCAATGAAACGACTAGTTTTTTAACTTAGTATAATTTCAGATCCAATACAGACAAGTATTTATATCAATAGACTTTTTCTGTATTAATTGATGTTCTTAATTTCCTTTCATAAGCAATAGTAATTGAGAAAATATGATTACTTTCATTCAGCACACATCATCAAAACAAAATACTCAACAATCTCCCCCTTTTTGATGATGACAAAACCATATTAAATTAATTATGAAATATATATAGCTCAACAAAGCACCTTCGTCGGGTTAATTTTTAATTCAATAAACAAGTTTGTTGACTTAAGTTCACTTAAGCTTATTTCTATTGTTTGTGTAAAATTCACCTCTTAGAAATAAAACTTTCAGATGTCAATAATTACATAAGTATCTTTCAAATTTTAATAACCATATAATTACCTTTCAGATTACATTATTATCTATTAGATTACAATAACCACTTAAATATCATCTCCCTTTATAATATATGCAATTAAAATCATAATCATCTTCTTCTTTTGAATTTATAACATCTCCCCCTTTTTGTCATTAATCAAAAAGATGATTACACAATATATAAGTTGAGGGATATATTTACAGCAAAGCTTTCTGTAAACATAAATAAGAATTGTAATCATTTACAGAAAAATGTATTGTTCAAATAATCAAACAATAAATATAAACGTTACATTTTGCATTCAAAGACAAGCAAACAGACAAATGACTTGACATTTATCTATTCCTCCTAAGGATATCACTAATAGCATTACATATTTTATCTCCTAGATGCCTAATATCATTTCTGATTTCGTTAAGCACATCATCTAGGGAAGGAGGTAGTTGGGGTTGTTGTTCTGCTCGAATTGAATAACTTGGTTGTATAGGTGATTGAATCTATTCTGTACATTCTTGTTAGAAATTTTATTTTGATGATGAATGCTTTATTAAAGTCTTTAAATAAGTCTAAATAATATTTTCTAAGTATAGTAGTCACGTAATTAAATGTTGACAAGTTATCGAAAAGTTTCATTTAAAATTTCAGATAGTTAACTTTCGGATAATTAAAATTTTTGAATAGTTAAAGTTTTCGGATAGTTAGAATTTTAGACAATTAAACTTTCAGATAGTTAACGTTTCGATTTAATCGAAGAGTTATGTTAAAAACTCGTATACTTAAGTTATCTACACGTGTTTTTAATTTTTTTAGTTGTCACGTGTTTTCCATGTGCGTTCGATAATGAAAATTGAAGAGTTAGATAACTGTTCGAGTTTTTATACACGTGGATAGATAACTGTTCGAGTTTTATAAAATGACTAACGAACATATAAGTTTTCTATGTTCAATCACGTGTTTTGCAGGTGCAAAAACTCGTAGAGTTATAGATAAGTGTTCGAGTTTTTACAGGACTTAAAGGATAAGTGTTCGATTAAAATGAAGACTTAGAAGATATTCTACAAGTCTCTAGAAAGATAAAGTTTCGGTGAATCTACGAGTGGAGATTGTGGAAATTCAAAATGATAATGGAGAAAGTGGAAATTCAAAAAGATAGTAATTTGGATTAAAGAAAAAATTAGTATGTGGATTATGGATTATGGATTATGGATTGTGGATTAAGTGGATGAACATGCTGAACGTGAAGTTATAGTTCGACTACTAATAGAGAGTACAAACTACATTATAATGAGGATTCCCAATCTCAAAAACCAAGTCTGAATATTCAATCTAGATCCCAAACTAAAAAATCAAGTATGAATATTCATATCTAGAAAAATTCTCCAACATCAGAAGAAGTTCGAAATTCCAAGCAATTTCAGAAAAGGAGCTGCAAATGCAAGAAGTCTAGAAATTCAACAATTGGAGAAGAAGAGATACAGAAGCTAAGCAAAAAGAAGGAAAGGAGCTACGTGCATAAAAGATCAAGTTTTATACAATTCAAAATTAGTTTTGAATAAGGACTTCATTTTCTATTTGAATTGTATATTGGACATTACTGTATCAAAACCGTCAAGAAGGGAATTGAGCTGAAAAGATATTGTAAATTCTTTCTTTAAAGTTTATAAAGAACAAAATGTTATTTACAAGTGTTTTGTGCTCTTGTTTTATCCGTTGGTAATTTTAATTACTAAAGACACAATTCACCCTCCCTCTTATGATACAATGATCCTACAACTGGTATCAAAGCTTTTATCATAATTAAGAGCTTTCATTTCTCTATTTAGGAATCGATTTTTCCTATCATTGACTCAGGATCATTTGTTTAAAATGGATAATATTGAAATCTTAGTTATGACTAAAGGACAGACCACTAATCGTCCTCCTATGTTCAAAGGTAGCAATTATGGTTATTGGAAATATAGGATGAAAGTTTTCTTTCAATCAATTGATTTCAAATTATGGCATATAATTAGCAATCCTATAATGTTAGTTACGATTCCATATGATACTTGGACTTTTGATGAAAAGGAGCGAATGACACTGAATGCTAAAGGTTTAAACATCTTATTTTGTGCTTTATCTCATGATCAATTCAACAAAGTTTCTACATATCAAACTGCATATGAGATATGGCATGCATTAGAAGTTGCCAACGAAGGTACTAACTAGGTCAAGGAATCTAAGAATAATATGTTAGTACATTGTTGTGTGGAAAGATCAAACAAACGTGGAGCATTTAGGGGTAGCGTGGAGAAGAGATCTACGTGGAAGAGAGGATTGCGAGTGGAGAATTCAAAGAACAACAAATTTACGTGGTTCCCCAACACAAGTACGTCCACGGGTGATCAATCTATCATGATTCCTTGCTGTATGGTTGCTGGTACAAAGAAGGGGGAGAACGAAATCAAGGGATGGTTTGGCATGACATCCCTTAGACGTGGATGACCCCATACATATATAGGGGCAACGGTTGGTGATACCCAAAAGACAAGTTTGCCCCTATACAAATTATCAAAGAAATACAACCATATACAAAGACACATACATATACTTGATGGAAGACACACGCATCACAAATCTCCACCTTGTCTTTCATCAATCTTCACCACGAACAGGTGATGGATCACCAAGACCCAACTTGGGTCAGCAGCAGCAATAGACATTGAGTAATTCCAAGCAATGCTTGAACTTGCTTTCAACAACGCCCTTTGTAAACATATCAGCCGGATTGTCCTTTGTGTTGACCTTCATAATCTTTATCCTGTCTTCATTCCTAAGGAAGTGATACTTAACATCAATATGTTTAGTTCTATCATGAAAGACATTATATTTGGAGAGACAAATAGTGCTAAGACTATCATAGAAGATATCAGCTTTATCAATGCGCCAACCAAAGTCTCCAAGTAAGCCTTTCAACCAAATCCCTTCATTTGCAGCTTCTATCATAGCCACATATTCAGCCTCAGTTGTGGACAGAGATACCGCAGGCTGAAGAGTTGATTTCCAACTCAAAATAGAACCTGCATATGTAAAGACATAACCAGATAATGATCTCCTTTTGTCAACATCACCTGTATAGTCTGAGTCTATATAGCAAGCCATAGTACAACCCTGATCTGTTGCATACATCAAGCCTAGTGCATACCATAGCATACATAAGACTTCCAACTGCCTGTGCATAAGGAACTCGCAAGATATCAAGCTTTTCAAAATCAGTTTGTGGACACATCGCAGATGACAATTTGACATTTCTATCATAAGGCATGCTAATGGCTTTGCATGAAGCCATACCAAATCTACTAAGGATTTTCTCAATATACTTCTATTGATTCAAAAACAACTTACCAGAATTTCTTTCACGCCTAATCTCCATTCCAAGAATTGTGCTAGTTGGACCAAGATCCTTCATTTCAAATTCTGATTTTAATGTGTCCTTCAGCTCCTGTATCACTTCAATATTCTTCGCAACTATAAGAATATCATCAACATACAATAACAAATAAACATGTGTACTCTTATCAAGAGTTTTAACATATACACATGAATCATAGGTGCTGCATCTAAAACCAACTTTAACTATAAAGGCATCAAACATTTTGTACCAATGGCGTGGTGACTATTTAAGTCCATACAAGGACTTATTTAATTTGCACACCCAATCAGATTTACCTTTCACCACAAACCCTGTTGGTTGTTCCATCCAAATATTTTCTTCCAACTCATCATGCAAGAAGGTCGTCTTTACATCTAGTTGTTCTAATTCTAAATTTTGTACTGCAGCAATGGATAACAAAATTCTAATAGATGTATGACGTACAACAGGAGCAAATACCTCATTGAAGTCAACTCCTTCTCGCTGTGAATAACCTTTGGCGACTAATCTTGCCTTGTGCTACACACCTGCATTGCCTTGAGTCCCAATCTTCTTCTTATAGACCCATTTGCAACCAACAATATTTGTGTTCTTTGGACGTTTCACCAGTTCCCAAGTCTTGTTCTTATGGAGAGATTGGAGTTCCTCCTTCATAGCAGACATCCAAAGACCAACTTCTAAATCTTTCATTGCAGCTTCATATGTAGGTGGATCAACAGAATCTTCCACCTCAACTGCTACTTGTAAGGCAAAAGCAACCAAACTATCGTAGCCATATCTATTCGGAGGTCTAACGTCTCTTCTAAGACGATCTTTGCCAATGGTTCTTGGTGGTGGTTGCTCCACCTCTTCCTCCTCAACTTCATTTTCCTAAGTTTCAGATGAGATTTCTCTAATTTCAACTTGATCAGTGATAGGCGGCTGCTGTGCATCATCTATCTCCATCTGTTCAAGAAGGGTGTGCTCAATTTCTGGTGTTTCACCAGCTAGTTTATCTGTTATCTGCAAAAGAGAATTCTCATCAAAAGTAATATCACGGCTATATATTATTTTTTGAGATTCAATATCATATATCCTGTATCCCTTTACACCAACATCATAGCCCACAAATATGCCTTTCTTGGCACGTGGTTCCAACTTGCCATTGTTCACATGATAGTAAGCTGGACACACAAAAATTCTAAGCTTTGAATAACTAGCATATCTTTTCAACTATACCTCAAGAGGTATCTTCCCATCTAAGGCACTAGAAGGGGACTTATTCACCAGATAGGAAGCTGTGTTAACAGCCTCTGCCCAAAACTTCTTGCTTAAAGCTGCATGAGACAGCATACAACGTGCCTTTTCTAGGAGTGTCTATTCAATCTTTCAGCCACTTCATTTTGCTGAGGGGTTGTTTGGGTTTTCCCAGCACTACACTAGAAAAACTTGGATTTGTTACTTCTATTTTTACTTAGTTAATTTATCTTTATGCCTATTCTTTCTTTTAGAAGTAAACAAACAACCTTTAATACAATTTAGATATTAATTCCAATTTGTACTTTAACTGCAAGTGCACAGTGTCTATTGTATCAGTGTGCAAGTACAGGTCGATCCCACAGGGAATTGCAGACGAATTTAAGAAATGTTTGATTGTGAACAATTCAAATTTATATTCAATAAGCACTCCGTTGACTTACAGTTAAATCAACGGACTAAGTTTGTTGAGTTATGGCTAACTCAACGGACTATCCTCGTGGACTTAAGTTAACTCCACGAGCCTGTCTCTTCTTTATAATACTGCTATTTACAGAGGAATTCGGCCAACCATTGGGCGATTCCACAAATTGTAAATAACATCAATTAAGCTTTTTAATGCTAGTTAACATTGGATTTATCATTAAGCAATACTAACATTCAGATGATTCAAACAGTAACCATTAAAATCTTTAAGTTTTTTTGTACGAACCAATTTCAGTAAACTATAAAATTAAAACTAACATAAAACAATCATAAAACTGATATAGACAACATTAATCATGATACAACACAAACAATACAACACTCAAATACAAAATACAAACAAAGATAAATTGTTTTTGGTATTTTTGTTTTGATGTGAACATGGAAATGGGCGAAAGGTGAAATGTAAAGTAATCTCACTTGACAGTAAATACTTCTGACACTACTTGCAACGCGATTACACCACTAAAAATTCAACCACTTACAATTCTGTCTCCTCTCCCTATAGAATCGCGAGTCTAGAATTGCAAGATGATCACCTCTTCAACATACAAGCATCAACCCGAAGCCAAGGCTAAAAGCTTTACGATCTCCTGAAATATGAGTCGGCGCTTGATGAAAATGTCTTCCCTTCCCGCGACGCGATCACTCCTCACAATGGTTGTCAGGCACTGTGTTTGGCTCGGAATCGACCCGACATCAGGCAAGTATCCTCACAGACCTCCGATGATTGGTGATTATGGTGGTGATAACGATGGTTGGTGTGATACTTCGGAGAATCGCCGATACTGTCTGCAGAAAGCTCGGTGCTCCTCCTTTGTATACACTAGCCGTCCATCGATCACACACCCTTCTTCTTTTTTTCTTCTTTTCTTTTATATTTCTTTCGTAGTAACTACTTCTACTTGAATGGTCGGTTGGATTTCCTTCCTTCAGATCAACGGCGATGATTTCTTTCTCCCTGTGCGATTGAATTCCTACGTGATACATGCAAACGTGGTTTTTCCTTCCAACTGTCTGTTCCTACAACCGCTATAGTGGCATTTTAGAAAATATATAGTCCGTGGAGTTACAGATAACTCAACGGACTTTCTTCGTTGATTTAACTATAAAACACGTGCAAAAAATAACAACTTAAATTTATAACACTAACCTAACGCGTTACCTTAATGTTCAATATAGCAACTCAACGCGTACAGTTATGCTAACTTAACGAGTTATAACTTAAGTAAATCTACTAGATCTCAACACTTGTACATCTGGAAATAAAATATTCTCTCTAAACATAACTATTCGGCAATTTAAACATAACTATCCGAAATATCAGAAAATTCAGATACTTAAGAATTTCACAGCCTGCAACTTACCGATAGTTCATAAATGTACTAAATTAACATTAATTCCCCAAAATTAAGCAGATTCTTCAATTAAAGCATATAATAGTGCAATTATAACATAATAGCTTAATTCTCATATGATAAGCTAAATATTATGCAATTAACCATCATTTAACCGTTAATAATATGCACTTTTTCATTCTAAACACTTCCCCCATACCTAAATTTTGCTAGTCCCTTAGCAAACTAAGATCTAATTAATTGGTCTTTCAAAAAGTGCTAGAATTAATTCGTCTCCTTTTGTTTTTTTTTCTTCTTCTATTTAGCATAAACATATATGTTCTGTATGTTTCAGTAATCAACCTGCAAAGATATTTAGAATATATGTAAATTACATACAAAGTATATCATCTTCATATAGGTGTTAATTATATTATCGTTTGTTCTTCTTTTCATCATCTATAATCCTGAATTTTCTAATAAGTTTTTTAGAAGAAATTTCAACAACATACGAATCAAAGTACAATCCAATTCAATCTGATTAAGACAAGTAAAATAAAGAATTGTATTTCCATTAAACAACTTCAAAAGTCAATTCCAGATTCATATTTCAGCAATTCTAGATAACAGAAAATATACTCAATTCATAAGATATCTGTATTTCACAAAACACTTGTATCTTTTCAGAACAGTATATGTTTTTTTCTTTTCTTTTTCTTTTTTTTGTGTACTTTAAAAGTTAATTTGACAAGCTTGAATCATACAAGAGCTTTCTAATGTACCCATGTAACGAGCTTTCAATCAACAATCCCAGATTTGATCAGGATCTTAGGTTGCCAGATTTTCAAAGTCCTTTTTCAGGTCAACAATCCTTACATACCTATCTGCTCAAGTACAAAAGGCTCGTGATCAAACAAGTCAATAAACTCTAAAAGTTTTTTCTTTTCTTTTTTTCTTTTTTTCTTTTTTTTTCTAAAAATAAATGCACACACAAAACAAAGCATTAATCACATACTGTATATGCACATATTTCATTAATACAAATGTAGTAAAACACCAATCTCATATAATCCTACTTCTATCATTTACTAAAAATATGAATCCATAACAATAAGCTCATACTTTATCTGTAGTTTAATAAGATCTACACATAAATCATTCTACAAGTTCAATCAGTCAAAGTAAATGTATCTTTCATCATATGTGTTTCATTTAATCTAGAATTCACATCTCAACTCCTTCAGGACTTCAGATAATTTTCTGATTAAGCATTAAATATTCTGATTTCATTTTAAAATCGTGAAACTGTTAAACTCATGAAATTCAGAAAAATCATAAAATAAATAATAAATTCTATAGCATCTTCTATAGCCTTCTAAATATAACATTCAAGCAGTTTATAAAAATTTTACATTCTCAATTATCGGATAGTTACAGCAAGTTCATAAAAATTTTCAATTTCGTCAAAACTTTGCAGTACCATTTTAATTCCTTTAATTAACAAACTTACATGGCTGTTACTTTAATTACCTCCCCCCATACCTACATTTTGCATTGTCCTCAATGTAAAAGATTTGACAATAAGTACAGTAATTGTAGTAGGCATGAATAAAGTTTTGTTTGATTGAAAATTCAGGATAAGTAATTGGTTACATACCTTGTTCCATTTGTATCTCTTTCTGCATATTCCGATTTTTGATTCTGAAAAACTTTTCATTCCCAGATAAATATAGAATATAAAAGAAAATAACATTTAATAGATATTAATAAATCAGTGTCTTGTGTGGAACCCAGGCTTCTATGCCTTTGGTGGCTCACAAGCAAGCCAGTTGGTTTCCTAGAATAGATACCAACAAACTGGATTGATATTTTGTTTTGCTTTTTTTTTTTTTTATAAAATGAAGATGAAAAACTTCAAAATTTCTTTTTTTTTTTTTACTTTTTAATCGTTTGATGTGTTTTTAAAAATTCAAGAATCTGAAGAGTTTCCAGAAAAACAGAGCAAAATTCAGTCCATGTAGAAATTGAATCAGGCGATAGAGTATATAACCATCTCTTAGTTGTATCTTTTAAAGCAAAAGGGATATATCTAAGTTTAATAGCATCTATACTCATGTTTGGCATTCTCATCATTTGACAAACTTCGTTAAATTCTCTAAGGAAATAATAGGCATCCTCTTTTTCTAATCCATGAAAATGTGGCAATTGACTAATATAATTAGATTTCAGTTCAAACCTATCTCCCTCAAAGTTTGGCAATTGAATACATGAAGGTTCATCAATTAATTCAGGATACAGAATCTCTCCTAATGGTTTTTCTACTAGAGCAGCCATCTCTACGTTCTCTTTTAAAGAAAGGTTAGCTACACCCCAAAGAATTTCGTTAAAGTTCAGTTTAGAAAATTTTTCAGTACTCCTCTACAATGAAAATTCCTGGGTAGGTGTTCTTACTAATCATTTAGTGCTTAGAGAACAAGTCCATGTGCTCATAAACAAATAGCAGAAGATTAATTACATACCAGTCTGAAGCTTTCCATTCTATAAATATTTGTTGTCGAATGAAGGTTGAATCAGCTACTTCTCCTTCCAGTTCCTCCAACGCTTTCTCCTTTCTTTTAAAAGTGCTGGTAACTCATAAATAACATTCTGTTTCATATATATACTGTGCATCCATAAAGTGAATAAATATCGTTGCAAGAACGTGGCTTGTAACGTGCATCGTGGTTCCTATTTATATGGGTACGTGTACCACTACTAATTTCAAATTTTGGTAACCGCTAAACCGATGAAGTTTCATTTGTGGTTAAAAGAATAACTGTTCTGCTTAATCCACGAACTAACCTCGTTGAGTTATAGATTACTTAACAGAACACAGTCGGTTACTGTTGCTAACTCCACGGACTAACTTCGTTAAGTTACAGATAACTCAACGGAGTAACCTTATATTATATTAATGACCTCGTGGAGTTTACAATTAACTCAATAGACATACTTCGTTGAGTTAACACTAGCAACTTCTAAGTTTCACTCTCGTAAGTTTTCTATTCTGTCTTGTTTTATTTTATTTTATTTTATTTTATTTTTACTTTTCTTTCGATTGGACCGATACAATGTTTCGGTAAAACCAATATTTTTTCTAAAAATTAATATACAATTTTTTTTCCAGTTTAACCGATACTACGCTTCGGTCAGACCTAAATATATTTTTTTTTTCTTTCGGTTGAACCGATACTATGTTTCGGTAAAACCAATATTTTTTTCTGAAAATTAATATATAATTTTTTTTCCAGTTTAACTGATACTACGCTTCGGTCAGACCTAAATATTTTTTATTTTTTATTTTTTCTTTCTATTGAACCGATACTATGTTTCGGTAAAACCAATATTTTTTTCTGAAAATTAATATACAATTTTTTTTCCGGTTTAACCGATACTATGCTTTGGTCAGACCTAAATATTTTTTAATTTTTTTTTTTCTTTCGGTTGAACCGATACTATTTTTATGTTTTTTATATATTTTTAATGTTTATATATATATATATATATATATATATATATGAACATAAAAACTGATTTCTTACTAAATAAAGCTTGAGTAGTCCTCTACTCTGACTTCTTCTATAATTCCGAAAGAGCTTTTTGGTGTTTTCAGAATAGGTTTAAGTCTTTGTCCATTTACTTTAAATATATTTTGATTTTTAGGATTTTCAATTTCAATAGCTCCATAAGGATAAACATTTCGAACTATGTAAGGTCTTGCCCATCTAGATCTTAATTTTCCTGGATGGTTATGGAGTCTAGCCATATAAAGATATACTTCTTGTCCTATTTCAAAGCTTTTAGGAATAATTTTTCTATCATGCCAGAATTTAATTTTCTCTTTTTCTCTTACAATCTTCGAATAAGCTTCATTTCTAAATTCTTCTAATTCAATTAGTTGCATTTTCCTATTTTCAGCAGCTTGATTTAAAATAGTGTTCAAAGTTTTTAATGCCCAATAAGCTTTATGTTCTATTTCAGCAGGTAAATGACAACTTTTTCCATATACTAGCCTAAAAGGTGACATACCTAAGCTCGTTTTATAAGCAGTTCTATAAGCCCAAAGTGCATCTATCAATCTATTAGCCCAATCTGTTCTAGTAGGATTTACTACTTTTTCCAAGATAAATTTAATTTGTTTGTTTGCACTTTCTACTTATCCACTTGTTTGCAGATGATATGATGTTGCAATTCTATGGTTTACTCCATATTTCTTCATTAAGGCTTCAAAACTTCTATTACAGAAATGAGTTCCTCTATCACTGATAATAGCTTTAGGTATTCCAAATCTGGCAAATATATTTGTTCTTATAAATTGTATTACCACTTTGTTATCATTAGTTTTTGTAGGAATAGCTTCTATCCATTTAGATACATAATCCACCCCCAACAATATGTAATTAAATTGATTAGACATAGGAAATGGACCCATAAAATCTATTCCCCACACATCAAAGATTTCAACCTCAATAATAGGATTAAGAGGCATCATATTCCTCTTTGATATTCTTCCTATTTGTTGACATCTTAAACAACTTAAGCAATATTTATGAACATCTTTGAATAGTGTTGGCCAATAAAACCCACATTGCAGAATTTTTGTAGTAGTTTTCCCTGAACCAAAATGTCCTCCACAAGCTTGGTCATGACGGAAAGACAATATGCTCGAATATTCAGTTTCTGGAACACACCTCCTTAAAACCATATCAAGACATTTCTTAAATAAGTAAGGGTTTTCCCAATAGTAATATTTTACTCTTGAGAAAAACAATTTCTTATCCTGTCTATTCCAATCCTTAGGTGTTAAACCAGCAACTAAGTAATTAACTATGTCTGCATACCAAGGCATTGTGTTGGTCATTAATTGTTCATCAGGAAAATTATCCTTAATTTCAATATTTGATTTTTCTATTTGTAATATTAATAAATGCTCTGCTACTACATTCTCACAACCTTTTTTATCTTTAATTTCTAAATCAAATTCTTGCAATAATAATATCCATCGGATCAATCTAGGTTTAGTTTCTTTTTTCTTTATTAGATGTTTTAGAGCTGAATGATCCGTGTATACTATTACTTTAGCTCCAATCAGATATGATCTAAACTTTTCTAAAGCAAACACAACAGCTAATAATTCTTTTTCAGTAGTTGTGTAATTAACTTGAGCATCATTTAAGGTTTTGCTTGCATAATGAATCACTCTAGGAGATTTTTCTATCTTCTGTCCTAGCACTGCTCCTACAGCAAAATCAGAAGCATCGCACATTAAATCAAATGGATGGTTCCAATTAGGTGCTTGAATTATAGGAGTTGAAATTAAGCTAGTCTTAAGTCTGAAAAATGCTTCCTTGCAATTTTTATCAAAGTTAAATGGAACATCTTTTAATAGATTAGTTAAAGGTCTAGCTACCTTGCTAAAGTCTTTAATAAATCTTCTATAAAAACCAGCATATCCTAGAAATGATCTAATATCTTTTATTGATTTAGGTTTCGGTAGATTAGAAATTACTTCTATTTTAGCTTTATCTACTTCCAACCCTTTTTTAGAAACAACATGCCCTAAGACTATTCCTTGTTTAACCATGAAGTGACATTTTTCCCAATTAAAAACCAGATTTTTTTCCACACAACGTTTTAATATTTGGTCTAAATTGCTTAAACACACTTCATATGAGCCCTTGATGTTGCTAAAAATGGCCTTCCCAAAATTAAAGATGTATCACTATTTTTATGCTTAATTTGTTGGGAATCCAAAATTACAATATCAATAGGATATATAAAATTCTTGATTTTAATTAAGACATCCTCTATTTTTCCTCTAGGGTATCTTATACTTCTATCAGCTAATTGAATAACTGTACTAATAGGAGTTAAGCCTTCTAATCCTAAGGATGCAAATATATCACTTGGCATAACATTTATACCTACACCTAAGTCTATTAAGGTTATTTCTAGAATGGTATTTCCTATGGTGCATGATATAATAGGGATTCCAGGATCAGATAACTTTTTAGGAATTTGTGGCAGAAATAGGGAACTACTTTGCTCAGCTAAAAAGACATTTCTAAGAACTTTTCGCACTCTTTTCTTAGTACACCAATCCTTCAGAAATTTAGCACAATGTGGCATATTCTGCAATAGATCTAACAAAGTAATGTTAACTTGTACTTTTTCAAAAATTTCTCTGATTTTTTCTTATTTTTTAGGAATTGTTTGTTGTAATCTTTCAGGATAGGGTGCTAAAGATTTTGATTTCAAAGACTCTTTTTCTTTCAATTGATTTGTTTAATCATTTTTAGCTTCAATTGTAGATTCAGATTGTTCTTCAGTGATTTCTAGATTTTCAGCTATTACATTTTCATTATCATTTTGATTTTTACTCTTGTCCACCTTCATATCATTTTCATTTTGAGTTCTTGATGGTATATCAGTTCCAGATCTTAATGTTACACATACATCTTCCAGATTTTCGTTACTTTCATGATGTTTTTGTATATAATTTTCGTGATTATGATCTTCAATTATTTTTAGTTTTAAAGTGCATTCTTTAAATTCTCTTACATTAGTGTTTTCTGTTTGTTGTATATTTTGCAAGTTGTGCAGGTTTATAACATTATAATTCTCATTGTCCTGTTGCATAACTTGTATTTTCATTACATTTTCGTCTAATGCTTTTAATTTTGTTTCCAAATCATCTAATTTCATTGCATTCAATTTTTGATCAATTTTCTTTATGGCTTTTTCAGTTTCGTAAATTATATCCTGTTTAGGTTCTGAATATGCCTCCTTATAGTTTAACCGATTGACTTCTTGTTGTTGACACACAAAGTATTCCAGTTTGTCCAGATTTTGCTCTATACTATGCTCCAGTTTGTCATAGCTATCCCAAACTTCAGTGTCTCTCATCATATTACACATTCTATACTGACCATCAGTTGGGTAAACTATAGGATTCTTATACTCGGCTCTATTATATTGAGGATAATTCATTTGTTGTTCATGGGATCTAACAATCTGTAAATGTCTCAATTTCAAACAATCATAAATGTCGTGTCCTTCAAAATTACAGAATTCACATAAGCTAATTAAAGGTTTCAAAAATCTTTGAGCATAAGCATATGCCATATTCTCAATTACAGAAGAAAACACACAACTCTGACTATTAAAATGAAACAGCTCTAACAGTTGCTTATATCTATTCAATTCAATTCAATTTACTTCGACTTAATTCAATTCAATTCAGTTCAGTTCAATTCAATTCAATTCCCCAGCAACGGTGCCATAAAACTTGTTTGGGTTTTCCCAGCACTACACTAGAAAAACTTGGATTTGTTACTTCTATTTTTACTTAGTTAATTTATCTTTATGCCTATTCTTTCTTTTAGAAGTAAACAAACAACCTTCAATACAATTTAGATATTAATTCCAATTTGTACTTTAACTGCAAGTGCACAGTGTCTATTGTATTAGTGTGCAAGTACAGGTCGATCTCACACGGAATTGCAAACGAATTTAAGAAATGTTTGATCGTGAACAATTCAAATTTATATTCACTAAGCATTCCGTTGAGTTACAGTTAAATCAACGGACTAAGTTCGTTGAGTTATGGCTAACTCAACGGACTATCCTCGTGGACTTAAGTTAACTCCACGAGCCTGTCTCTTCTTTATAATACTGCTATTTACAGAGGAATTCGGCCAACCATTGGGCGATTCCATAGATTGTAAATAACATCAATTAAGCTTTTTAATGCTAGTTAACATTGGATTTATCATTAAGCAGTACTAACATTCAGATGATTCAAATAGTAACCATTAAAATCTTTAAGTTTTTTTGTACGAACCAATTTCAGTAAACTGTAAAATTAAAACTAACATAAAACAATCATAAAACTGATACAAACAACATTAATCACGATACAACACAAACAATACAACACTCAAATACAACATACAAACAAAGATAAATTGTTTTTGGTACTTTTGTTTTGATGTGAACATGGAAATGGGCGAAAGGTGAAATGTAAAGTAATCTCACTTGACAGTAAATACTTCCGACACTACTTGCAACGTGATTACACCACTGAAAATTAAACCACTTACAATTCTGTCTCCTCTCCCTATAGAATCGCGAGTCCAGAATTGCAAGATGATCTCCTCTTCAACATACAGACATCAACCTGAAGCCAAGGCTAAAAGCTTTACGATCTCCTGAAATATGAGTCGGCGCTTGGTGAAAATGTCTTCCCTTCCTGCGACGCAATCACTCCTCATAGTGGTTGTCAGGCACTATGTTTGGCTCGGAATCGACCTGACATCAGGCAAGTATCCTCACAGACCTCCGATGATTAGTGATTATGGTGGTGATAACGATGGTTGATGTGATACTTCGGAGAATCACCGATACTGTCTGCAGAAAGCTCGGTGCTCCTCCTCTGTATACACTAGTCGTCCATCGATCACACACCCTTCTTTTTTTCTTCTTTTCTTTTATATTTCTTCCGTAGTAACTACTTCTGCTTGAATGGTCGATTGGATTTCCTTCCTTCAGATCAACGGTGATGATTTCTTTCTCCCTACGCAATTGAATTTCTACGTGATACGTGCAAACGTGGTTTTTCCTTCCAACTGTTTGTTCCTGCAACCGCTACAGTGGCATTTTAGAAAATATATAGTCTGTGGAGTTACAGATAACTCAACGGACTTTCTTCGTTGATTTAACTATAAAACACGTGCAAAAAATAACAACTTAAGTTTATAACGCTAACCTAACGCGTTACCTTAATGTTCAATATAGCAACTCAACGCGTACAGTTATGCTAACTTAACGAGTTATAACTTAAGTAAATCTACCAGATCTCAACACGTGTACATCTGGAAATAAAATATTCTCTCTAAACATAACTGTTCGGCAATTTAAACATAACTATCCGAAATATCAAAAAATTCGGATACTTAAGAATTTCACAACCTGCAACTTACCAACAGTTTATAAATGTACTAAATTAACATTAATTCCCCAAAATTAAGCAGATTCTTCAATTAAAGCATATAATAGTGCAATTATAACATAATGGCTTAATTCTCATATGATAAGCTAAATATTATGCAATTAACCATCATTTAACCGTTAATAATATGCACTTTTTCATTCTAAACAAGGGTATACCTAACAGTGTTATGTTGTGTAATGCCTTCATCTTTACAAATGTTATCAAATTCTTGAGAACAAAACTCAAGACCATTATCAGTTCTAAGATATTTTACCTTTCTGTCTGTTTGGTTTTCTACCTACTTCTTCCAATGCTTGAAGCAAGAAAAAGCTTCACTTTTGTGTGTCAAAAAGAAAACCCAGTTCATCCTTGAATGACAGTCAATGATAGAAAGAAAATATCTGGAACCTGCAATAGAAGGCTGATGTGAAGGCCCCCAATAATCAGCATGAATATAATCAAGAACTCCCTTAGAGTTATGCTGACTGCGTGCAAATGACACTCTTTTCTGTTTGCCAAAGACACAATGCTTGCACATGTCAATACAAGCAACCTTGTGCCCATCAAACTTGCCAGGACTACTTAGTCTCTACATTCCTTTCTGCCGCAAATGACCCATCCTTGAGTGCCACATGACAGAAAAATCATGTTGACCAGATATAGCTGATGTAGCTGCGCCAACAATTGGAGTGCCCTGCAAAATGTATAAGGGACTAGATTTGGTTCCCTTCATAACAACTAATGAGCCTTTTAGTATGCTGATCTTCCCCTCACCATCTATATATTTATAACTCTTAGCATCAAGGGCCATCAGTGAGATCAAACTTTTTCCAAGCTTTGGGACGTGCCAAACGTCCTCCAGAATTCTAATTGTGCCATCATGCAGTTTAAATTTTATAGTGCCCACACCAACTCTAGAACACACATCGTCATTGGCCAAGGTCACTTGACCACCCTCCACTTGCTCGTAGGTGTCAAAATACTCCGTGGTAGGAGTCATATGATGTGAAGCTCCTGAGTCCATAATCCACTGATCATCAGAATAGGCACTGCAACAAACTGTAAGAGAAAAGTCATCACCTAATGCAGAATTGGTTTCTGCCACAGCAACTTTTCCTTTGTTTATAAGCTTGGGACAATGTGATTTCCAGTGTCCTTTCTCCTTACAGTAATGACAAGTATCCCTAGAGTACTTGCCCTTCGACTTGCTTCTGCTTCAATTCTTCCCTCCACCTTGTCTCTGGCTTCTTCCCCTATTCTCTTGCTGCTGAGCTGAGAGGCCAACACCACTTGCCTCGTTTCTACCATGCACCATGTGCCTGAGCTCCCTTGAATGAAGGTTGGACCTCACTTCCTCCAGTGTAATTGAATCTCTTCCAACTACACAAGACTGAACAAAGTTTTCATAACTCAATGGGAGTGAACAAAGCAAGATAAGAGCTACATCTTCATCTTCTATGATTACTCCAATATTCTTGAGTTCCATTAGAATAACATTTAGCTAATCTAAATGCTGCTTGAGAGGTACACCTTCTATCATCTTTAAAGAGAATAGTCTTTGCTTTAACAACAATTTGTTTGTTAAAGACTTAGTCATATACAATGACTCAAGTTTCTACCAAAGACCTAACAAGGTAGATTCATCAGCAACTTCTATTATAACTTCATCAAACAAACACAACAAGATGGTGGAGTGAGCTTTCTCCTCCTACAATTCAAACTCTGGCGAATTTTTGTTTAGAGTAGTTTCCTTATTTAAAGGAGCCCAAATACCTTGTTGCTTTAGAAGTGCTTTCATCTTAATTTGCCATAAGCTGAAGCTATTCTTACCATCAAACTTTTCTATCTTCAACCCCAAAGTATTCATGTTTTCAAAACAACAAACAACCAGCAATACACATGAGATACAATGTGATTTCAACAAACACAATTCTGCAGCAAGGTACACAATAGCAAGTAATAGTTCAACAACAATATGCTACTGAAATTACTGATTTCAATGAAATGCAATCAGCCACAAGCCAAGCACACTACTTATCACAAAATAGTAGCAAATACTCGCATAAACCAAGCACAAAACCACAATCACAAAATGCCCAAAATTCGACAATCAAAGAGTCACTCATCTAGAAAACTACTATGCCCTAGCCAGACGCCTCCTGCTGTATTTCTCTGAATACGAAACTTCTGACCACGAAATTTTAAAGTAAGGAATTTCAGAAAGCTTACTACACGTCCTCAAAATTTGAGATGCAACGGAGCATGGATGAGGAAGGCGCACGACTTGGCGTCGAAGTGTGCAGACTCGCGCCAGCGACGACGGTAGTTACGGTAATGGGGGATATCCTTGCGGAAATGGCTTGAACCTTGATCAATCTCTTCGAAATTTCAGATGCAAACCTGGAGATGTCCAACCTCGCTCTGATACCAGTTATTGTGCAGAAAGATCAAACAAACGTGGAGCATCTAAGGGTAGCGTGGAGAAGAGATCTATGTGGAAGAGAGGATTGCGAGTGGAGAATTCGAAGAACAACAAATTTACGTGGTTCCCCAACACAGGTACGTCCGCAGGTGATCAATCTATCGTGATTCCTTGTTGTATGGTTACTAGTACAAAGAAAGGGGAGAACGAAATCAAGGGATGGTTTGGCATGGCATCCCTTGGACGTGGATGACCCCTTATATATATAGGGGCAATGGTTGGTGATACCCAAAAGACAAGTTTGCCCCTGTACAAATTATCAAAGAAATACAACCATATACAAAGACACATACATATACTTGATGGAAGACACACACATCACATACATAAATATGAGCTTTTTAAAATGCACGAAAATGAATGTATCTCTAATATGTTTTCCCATTTTCTTCAGATTGTAAATTCATTAAAATCTTTAGGCAAGAAATTTGAGGAAAAAGGCTTGGTAAGAAAGATCCTTAGATCTTTAACTAAAATTTGGGCTCAAAAGACGACATCTATTAAAGAGTTCAAATATTTAAATACATATACTCTCGATGATCTCATAAGCAATCTAACAGCCTATGAAGTATAACATTTAGATCCAAAAGGGAAGAATCTTAGAAGGGATCTGGCTTTTGAGGTTGATAAAGTCTCAGAAGTTACTAGTGATTTTGACAATGATTTACTATTGTTGACCAGAAAATAAAAATCTGTTGAAGAAACGTAGGAACTTCAAGTCAGCAAAGACATCTGGAGATATGGAGAATAAGCCATTTATGAAAGACAAAATCATATGCTACAAGTGCAACAGGCTAGGTCACTTTCAAACTGATTGTCCTCTCAACAAAGATAAGAAGAATTTGAGGAGGAACTTAAGGAATAAGAAATTCAGAAAGAGAATGGCACTTAAAGTGACATGGGATGACTCTTCAACTTCACAAAGTGAAGAAACAAAGGATTTAACATCAGACAATGAATCCTCATCAACATCAGATTCAGAAGAAAATCTGGCAAATGTATGCTTCATGGCAAAATCCAGTGAGGTATCTTTCGATCAAAATGCTAGTTTTGATAGTTTTGATGGATTACTTGTTGAATACAATAAACTAGCTAGAAAATATAAGAAAGTAAAAATAGAAGGAAAGAATACTATGAAAATGCTAGATGAATCTGAAAATAAGATTGATTTTCTGAACTCTATGTTGAATAAATTTAAAGAAGAAAATCAAAAGCATGCATAGGAAATTTTAAAGTTTAATGCAATAGAAAGAAAATTGCATGCTAATTGTGAAAATTTAATTACTGATAAAAAGAAAATGATCTATGAAATTGAAAAATTGAAATTGACTATTATTGATTTAAATTCAGAAATTGATATGTTAAATATTAAGGTCTATGATCAAAATGCTACATTAAGTAAATGGAATAATAGTCAAACTATAATAAATGAACTTAGTAGTAAAATATAAAATGTAGAAAAACATGGTATTGGTATACACGATGCATCTTCTGAAAATTATATATTGCATGATGGTACTGCTAAAAATAATGTCTTTATTTCCAGTGTTAAGAATAGTAAGAGAAAAACTATTCCGTGTGTAAATAAAAAGGGAAATAAATATGTGCAAATTGATAAAATGCAGCATATAAATGATAGCACATGATGCAAGAATGTCAAAAGAAATTTTCAAATAAATCAAGCTAAGACATTTGAGAATCTTAATATTTTTTATTATTTTTCTTTATTTTTAAAAAATATCAGATATTGGAATCAACAATCAAATAATTTCAACTTTGGTTTACATAGAGATAAATGTTCTGATGATTATAACACTAAGAGAAATAAATGCAAGAATAATTATCAGAAAATAAATAAGTTGAAGTTTAAAAATACTAATTATTTTGATATGACTCTCTCTAAAATTCATGGACCCACTCAAAATTGGGTTCCAAGAGATAAAATCTCTTCTTGACTGTTTTGTAGGTACACAAATCAAAATGGATAATAGACGGTGGAGCATCTAGCCACATGATTAGAGATATACGATTACTTACAGAAATAACAAAGACCAAGAACGGACAAGTTACCTTTGGAAATAAAAGCAAAACAAATATCCTTGGGTCTAGCAATGTTTAGGTAACTGAGAAATGCTTTATAAATGATGTCTTATTAGTGGAAAACTTAGGTTTTAATTTATTGAGTGTTCATGTTTTAATGAAGTTTTACAGAGTAATTTTTGAAAAAGATTCCTATAAAATTATGAACATGTCTACAAACGAAATTTTATTCACTACATACAAGAAATGATCCGTTTGTATTCTAAATTTGCCTTCTAATACTATTAAAGACAATGTTCGCTTAATTGCAAAATTGAATGAAGTTATTTTATGGCATAGAAGGCTAGGACACTCAAACTTAAAATTATTACAAAAGCTATCTAAAAAAAATCTAGTTAGAGGTTTACCTAGTATTAAGTACTCAAAAGAGTTTATGTGTGATGCATGTCAACTAGGTAAATTACATAAAACATCCTTTAAAAGTTTAAATGAAATAACAAGCAAAAGAGTATTAGAACTAGTGCATATGGATTTATTTGGACCTACTAGGACAACCAATCTAAGAGGTAAACATTATGCTTTTGTACTAGTTGATGACTATTCTAGATTTACTTGGGTCTATTTTCTAAGTAATAAAACTGAAGTTTTTGAAATATTTAAGATATTCTGTAATAAAGTTCAGAATGAGCAAAATGTTAAAATTCAAAAACTTAGGAGTGATCATGGTACAGAATTTGATAATGATCAAATGGACACCTTTTGTGAAGAATTAGGCATAGATCATAGGTACTCATTTCTAAGAGCTCCTTCACAAAATGGGATCGTAGAACGTAAAAACAGATCACTTCAAGAAATGTCCAGAACCATGTTAAATGAGAATAAGTTACCCCTATCTCTCTGGGTAGAAGCAGTTCATACAACATGCTATGTTATAAATAGAGTACATCTAAGACCAACTTAGATAAAACTCCTTACGAGATATGGTATAATAGGGTTCCCAAAATAAGTTATTTAAAACCCTTTGGCTGTAAGTGTTTTATTTTAAACACTAAGGAACGAAGAGACAAATTTAGAGCCAAATCAGATGAGGGTATTTTTGTTGGTTATTCCATTAGAAGTAAGGCATATAGAGTTTATAACAAATCAACAAAAACCATTGAGGAAACCCTACATGTGAAATTTCATGAAAATTCTCATTTGGATTTTAGACATGCTAAAAATTTTGATTCAGAAATTCTCCCAGAAATGGTACCTAATGATGTTGACAGAGAAATTGAGAGATTATTTGATGGAATAAGAAATATAAACTTAAATGATGAAGATTTAGAAGAAAATAATGTCATACCTATAGAAAATGTGGAACAACATAGAAATTGGCGTTATGCTTCATCTCATCCTATTTATTAGATAATAGGTGGTCCTAATCAAGGAGTTAGGACTAGGTCATCAATAGTCAACATTTGTGGTGCTTATTCATTTGTTTCTTTACTAGAACCTAAGAAAATTGAAAATGCCTTAGAAGATGAATTTTGGTATTTAGCTATGCAAGATGAGCTAAATCAATTTATAAGAAATGAGGTATGAGATCTAGTTCCATCACCTAAAAATCATTCCATAATAGGAACAAGGTGGGTATTTAGAAACAAAGTAGATCAGGATGGACATATAGTTAAAAATAAAGCTAGCTCAGTTGCTCAAGGTTACAAGCAAGAAGAAGGAATTGACTATGATGAAACATTTGCTCCTGTTGCTAAACTAGAATCAATACTAATTTTATTAGCATATGCTTGTTATATGGATTTCAAATTATATCAAATGGATGTTAAGACTGCTTTTTTAAATAGATATATAAAAGAAGAAGTTTATGTAAAACAACCTCTTGGTTTTAAAGATTCAAAACATCTAGAGTATGTTTACAAGCTTAAGAAGGCACTATATGGCCTTAAACAAGCCCCTAGGTCTTGGTATGAGAGATTATCTAAATTTCTTATGGAAAAAGGGTATTCTATGGGAAAGGCAGATCACACTCTTTTTATCAAGAAGGTCAAAAAAGATATATTGGTAGTTCAAATCTATGTAGATGACATCATATTTGGAGCAACAAATGATAAATTAGTTGAGTCTTTTTCGAAAGACATGACTAATCAATTTGAAATGAGTATGATGGGTGAACTATCATTTTTCCTAGACTTACAAATTAAGCAGTTAGAACAAGGTACTTTTATTTCACAAGAAAATTATACTCAAGATTTATTAAAGAGGTTTAGGTTAGACAACACTAAAACAAAGAACACACCAATGACTACTATCACTAAGTTGGATAAAGATGACTCTGGAAAAACTGTAGATATAAAACAATATAGAAGTAAGATTGGTTCATTACTTTATTTAACAACTAGCCAACCAGATATTATGTTTAGTGTATGTACTTGTGCTAGATATCAATCTAATCCTAAAGAATCATACCTACTTGCTGTTAAATGAATTTTTAAGTATCTATTAGGAACCATCAATTTTGGATTGTTTTACTTTAAACATAGTTCTTTAAATTTAATAGGTTATAGTGATGCTGATTTCGCAGGATGTAAGTCTGAAAGAAAAAGCACTAGTGGCACTTGTCAATTATTAGGAAATTCTTTAGTGTCATGGTTTTGCAAAAGCAAAATTGTGTAGCATTATCTATAATTGAAGCTGAATATATAGCTGCTGCACTTTGTTGTGCTCAAATCATGTGGATCAAACAAACTTTAAAAGATTTTAATTTAGCCTATGAACCAACTAAAATTTTCTGTGATAGTAGTTCTGCAATAAGTTTGTCTAAAAATCCTGTCTTACATTCACGAGCTAAACATATAGAAGTTCGACATCATTTTCTAAGGGATAATGTTATAAAAGGAAAAATAGTATTAAATTTTATTCCTACCACAGATCAATTAGCAGATCTATTTACAAAACCCTTAGATGGGAATACCTTTCCAAAATTACGATTAGAACTTGGTATCTGTAGGTTATCTGATGTTTAAATTATCTTGTTCATTGCATAACGTTTTGATTTGTTATAAAGTAGCTTTAGAATTTAATTTCTTTATTAAAAAAAAACTCTCAAAATATCTATTTTAGAATTACTGTTTACTGGTAGTTAAGAATTTATGAAATTTTGATTTTTATTGAAGTTAATTTATTTAAGAAAAAATTCAGAAAAGGTTACTTAAGGAAAGTTAATTTTATTCAATATGAGTGTCAACTATATTTTTGTTACTTATGTATACACTATTATAGAGATTTTAACTGGAAAATACATAGAAAATATGTACCATTTATTAAAGGAAAGTTATTAACGTATTGTTAGAAAAATTAGGTCTTGCAGTTGCCTCTTATTCAATTTACTATCTTGTTTTATTTCTTTTTTGTCTGCAATTACTTGAGTAATTAAGTCTGTTGGGGGATCTTAAACCCTAGTCACTTGAACCAACTAGCTTGGGATGTGTTGACTAAAAACTCATTTTACAAGTAATTCAAATTCTATTTAAAAAAAAAAAATTACCTATTCTCACTTATCATTGAGTAACTAGTTATCTTTCCCCTAAGAAAGGGATTGTGAACACATAAAAAGATGATATTGTGGGAGGTAATACATAAAATATATATATGAATATATATTTTTTTTAAAAAGGGCAATGTACTCAAGCTTAATTTATTTTACAGGTGTTATAACAATTTTGCCATAATCTGTGCATATAATCTTTGTTATTATCTATCCTTTACACATAATGTAATGCATTTATTTTCTTAAGTTCGTGTACTCATTATTGAATTCTTTTAAATTCCTAACGATATATCTTTATGAATTTTCTTTTGTAAACTGAATAAAATAAAAGCTAGAAAGTCTAAATTGTTAAAACTACTACTTATTTTTGTATTTTAAAAAAAATAAATAAATTATAGAGAGACGTAAATCTATTTAGGGCTTCGCAACCCTATTTAAGTACGCTTGATTTTGAACTTAAATGACACATCTATTTGGGGCTTGGCAACCCAAGTTAAGTACGCCATAGATTCTTTAGACTACATTTATGTAGGGGGAGCAATTTATCATATAAGAATTCAACCATTATGAATTATTATATGTTTTAATGAAAGAATCTGCATAATCTCAAGAAATTAACATTATTTAAGTACATTTTTAAACTATCGGTGAATTACAGGCTTTTTAATTCTTAAGTATCCGAATTGTCTATTGTTTCGGAAAGTTATATTGCATACACCAGACAATTATGTTTTAAACGATTAACTAATATTTTATTATTTCCTGGTGTACACGGGTTGAAACCTTAATGCATGACTTAAGTAAATGTTCGGTAAGTTATCTAAAATACGTCTAAGCATTGAATAGTTAGGTTTGTAAGTATATGAAATATCTGAACTCCTTAAGTTAGAATTATGCACATGTTGAATTTAATTGCTTTATTCTATCTCATGTTGAAACTCGAACAGTTATGCTTAAGTCTTCAACTTTTTCGCATATCCATTTGAGAAACTCGAATAGTTAACTTAATATTATTCTATTTTTATGAAAGACTTAATATCTGACAATAACTATTCTAGTTTGTCGTATAGTTATATGCTTTATTACTCATAAAACTCGAATAGTTATCATAAGTCTTCGAGTTTTCTCATTTTTACTTAGCCAATAGTTATTTTCTTTACACGAACAGTTATGCTAAGCCTTCTACTTTTGTCGGTTGTAAAACTCATACAGTTATTGTAAGCATTTGAGTTATTTATCAGTAATGGATCTTATATTTATGATTTCAATGATTGAATCCATTTATATGTTTATAAACTCGAAGAGTTATAAATATTTTATTGACAACCTTTCATGTTTCTACCTTGGTAAAACCCTAGTTTCACAATCTTTATTTCCACTAAGTTCTACAGTGAACAACAAAGATTAATCGACAATGTTAGGACATGGACGAGGACACGTTAGAATGACAAAAGTGCAAAAAAGAGAGATGAAACTTCAGAAGATAGAAAATGAGATCAACGGCATTTACTCAAAGTATACTTTTTCTAATGAAGTACTACATGAAATTAGAAAAGCTGTTCAAGACGAGAACAATTTCTATTGGAAATTTATCCGAAATTATGCTAAAACACAGTTTAGACTAAAACAAACTAAACTTTCCACATTACAAATGTGGAAACGAACTTTACAACCAAATCCTGAGGTTATTACAAGTTCTGGACAAGTACCTAAAACATTGGTACAGTTTATTACTTATTATGGAAAGAAATGGGGACCAATGATACAAAATGCCAACAGGGAATTAGAATCTTTGTATTCCCAACATTATTTTCCCCCAGTTGTTTTAGACAACATTCAACAATTTATTGATGAACAAAAAACTGCCATTTGGAAAATTGGCCTTCAAAGTGAAGGACAAAAAGTTTATCAACTAAAAATGGCAAAGGTTGAGAGCTAAAAACTATATATTCCATTATTACAACCTAGGCATCATGGTGAAGGACCATCAAGACCACAGGTGCCTTTAACAGGAGAAATTAAGAAAACTTTAGAACATCCTGAACAACTAGAAACACTGCAAACATATAGTCGGAAAAAGAAGAATACATTAGAATATTTTGGACTGACTGCAGGTGTACAAGGCATATTGCAGCAAAGAGAAGAATCATTGAAAAATGGAAAACTATGTTCCATTGCAGAAGTTGGACAGAATTTTGTTTCAAGAATCCCAACAGATGTGACAAATATCGGATTACAAGCATACACTCTAAGGTATTGTGTCACATTAGTACATAATGTTTCTTTTAATACAATGGACAGTTTTTCACATCATGCTACAAGCCAACATTCTTTTCCTACAGAAAGAGAACATGTAGGAAATTTTGATGATACATATACAGATGATATCAATTTTGATGACATAGACACTAAGTCTATGAATTTTGATGATATTTCATCTCAAGAGGAATGTACAGATATTCTTCCTCTTATTGTATCTCAAATAGAGACTTTTGATTTTTGGTATAGTTGCTTATACTACAATTTATACATGTGGTTATGTCTGTTACAGTATACAATATATTTGTTAATAAATGTATATAATCAACAAACTACACAATTACAAATAGAATATAACATTGCCAATGTCTCCAATATAGAAATTTCAGAAATACAGAATGACTCTATTATAGAACATTCTTTCATACAGAGATAGTTGTTGTATAAATCAATTATAGTGATAAATGTTGCTGATAGACAGATTAATACAGAGACTCTTGCTTCTGATATGTTTCAAGAAGATCAAACAGAGGAATTTCAACAGATTATTGAAACTACAATAATAGATATTTCAGACATTTATACTAGTTTTGATAGAAATTCCACCAGTTATGAAAGATCTGAAAATATAGATATTGTTGATCATATTGAAACCAATCCCAGATTTGAACATCATGACAGGAAAATACCTAATCCTGAACAGAATTTAGATGGCAATACATTGTTATGGTTCAGAAATAACTCCTGTTATGAAAAATTTCAGACATATAAAACTTTTACAGTTTTATATTCAAGACCAGTTAAGTTTGAAGAGATGGCACATATACGAGAAATGTTTGAATTTCAAGGCTTGTTGACTCTGCTTCCACAATAGCCAGGCCATCTTGTTATACCAAAACTTATAAGTTGTTTTTACTCAAACTTAATAGTGGAAGAAGGTACTCCTGTTTCCAATATACAAGACTACGATATATATTTAACTCCAGAATTACTTTATCAAGTACTTAGTCTGAAAAATGAAGGAGTTAAATTATCAACAAGAAAACAAGTTTACTAGTTGGGATGGAACATTAAAAGTTTAGCCAAAGATCTGACTGCCAACAATCCAATGAGATTACTAAATGATTTAAATGGCCAAGCACATTTTATTGCAAAAATACTACATGCTTCACTCTTTCAGAGGTTTGGTCATGGTGCAGAGGTTGGCAGATGCTGTCTTTATGCTACATATGCATTAATTAACCATATACAGGTGAACTGGTATGATATTTTCATTTCTCAAATCTTAACCTTGCAGAGTAAATTATTTTATGGTGATATACTTTTGAGAATTGTGGCAAGTTAAATAGATATTACACTTTGGCCACAAAAAAGATTAAAGTCAAGATCATTCTCTACAAAGGAACTACAAAAATACCAGGAAGCAGATACACCTGTAATTCGATAGCAACAACCACAACAGGATCGGCAAACTCAATCACAACAGCAACAGCAACAATCGACACAATTTTCAGAACAACGGTAACATACAGATACAAATACAGGTATAAATACAGATATACATACAGATTTCAATACAGACATACATACTGAATTTTTACAGCAACGGTCACAAGTTTCACAAACTGATTTAGATCAAGCAGTACTTGATCAAATAAACAGAGTAAGTACAGCAATTGCAAGGTAAATTTCAGATACTCTGATCAATATTTTTCGAAGACAAAGAGGCTTGTGATTAAACAAATTACGTATTGCATGTTTTATTTATTGTAATTTGTTGTCAACAATTACTTATGTAAAGCAATCGCATTATGTAAACTATTTACTACATTTAATGATCATATACTTGTTTTTAACAGTTTATGTTTAAAACAGTTTTATTTAAATAGTTTATGCTTATCCATGAAAATTATGCATGTTTAAAAATATCTTTTTGAATGATATGTACTTAGCACATTTTTCTTCCTTACATTTTATTTACTTTTTTATAATGCTAAAAAGGGGGAGAAGATAGATTATTTAACTTATTAGGTTTTGACATCATCAAAAAGGAGATTGTTAGGAATTTTATTTTGATGATGAATGCCTTATTAAAGTCTTTAAATAAGTCTAAATAATATTTTTAAGTATAATAGTCACGTAATTAAATGTTGACAAGTTATCGAAAAGTTTCATTTAAAATTTCGGATAATTAAAATTTTTGAATAGTTAAAGTTTTTGGATAGTTAGAATTTCAGACAGTTAAACTTTTGGATAGTTAATGTTTCGATTTAGTCGAAGAGTTATGTTAAAAACTCGTATAGTTAAGTTATATACACGTGTGTTTTTAATGTTTTAAGTTGTCACTTGTTTTCCATGTCCATTCGATAATGAAAATCAAAGTGTTAGATAACTGTTCGAGTTTTATACGCATGGATAGATAACTGTTCGAGTTTTATAAAATGACTAACGAATAGATAAGTTTTCTATGTTCAGTCACGTGTTTTGTAGATGCAAAAACTCGAAGAGTTACAGATAAGTGTTCGAGTTTTTACAGGACTTAAATGATAAGTGTTCGACTAAAACGAAGACTTAGACGATATTCTACAAGTCTACAGAAAGATAAAGTTTTGGTGAATCTACGAGTGGAGATTGTGGAAATTCAAAATGATAGTGGAGAAAGTGGAAATTCAAAAAGATAGTAATTTGGATTAGAAAAAAAATTAGTACATAGATTATGGATTATGGATTATGGATTAAGTGGATGAACATGCTGAACGTGAAGTCATAGTTCGACTATTAATAGAGAGTACGAACTACATTACAATGAGGATCCTCAATCTCAAAAACCAAGTCTGAATATTCAATCTAGATCCCAAACTGAAAAATCAAGTATGAATATTCATATCTAGAAAAATTCTCCAACATCAGAAGAAGTTCAGAATTCCAAGCAATTTCAGAAAATGAGCTGCAAACGTAAGAAGTCTGGAAATTCAACAATTGGAGAAGAAGAGATATAGAAGCTAAGCGAAAAGAAGGAAAAGAGCTACGTGCATAAAAGATCAGGTTTTATACAATTCGAAATTAGTTTTGAATAAGGACTTCATTTTCTATTTGAATTGTATATCGGACATTACTGTATCAAAATCGTCAAGAAGGGAATTGAGCTAAAAAGATATTGTAAATTCTTTCTTTAAAGTTTATAAAGAACAAAATTTTATTTACGAGTGTTTTGTGCTCTTGTTTTATCTATTGGTAATTTTAATTACTAAAGACACAATTCACCCCCTCTCTTGTGATACAACAATCCTACAATTCTAGTTGTTGTTGTTGTTGATGAGGTTGAGGTTGATGCATGGCCTGGAATCTTTGCAAATCTTTTACACTAAAAGCTCTCATGCCTTTAGTTTAAGAGGGTTAGTCGAATAAATTTAATTGGTTTGCAAGGAGTCTACATACAACATCACCAAAAAATAACTTTGAACTCATATGTTGTAGTTGAGAAATGAAAACATCAAACCAATTGATTTGAATTCTGTTCAGGAGGCCATAAGTTGCATATAAACAACTTCTGTTGACTTCCATATTGTGTCTGACTCTCTGAAATAAATTGCTATACAAGATATTTGCAATAAACCTTGCCTCTACATTCAAATTTTCCATTAACCTCATTTCACTATATACATCTGGAATCTTTGATAGCGAGTGAATGTCCCATTCTAGCTGTCTAATCATATCAAATCTATTTGTAACAACAACACCTTCATTTTTAAATCCTAAAACTTCAAAAATTAATTCAGGAGACAATGTGAACTCCTGTTGATTTATTTGAGTTACTAGTATATTGTCTTTCTTGACCAGATTGCTTTAAAAGGCTGTAATAAGCTCTTTATATTATTTCCATTTTGTTCCAACTAGCAAGAATTGAATTAGGCCTTGAAACTCAAATAGATCTCTTATTTCCATCAAATTTCTGAACTTTATTGGATGAGCATGTAGAATCTAACAAGTAATCAAATTATTGTATTTCTACAATGCTTCCTCAATTCTAAAATGAATTGAATTACCTTGTATGTGTAATACTCTATACAAAGAAGGTGATACCTGAAGTCTTGATTCAGAATTTAATTCATCTTCAGGAACCCCTTCTTCAAAATGAATGTCATGTTGTTCCTTTGTGAAAATATTTTCTTGAGGCTACGTAGGTAAGCTTGATTCTCCAACTTCAACATTGTAAGGAACATGTTCAATATCATCTACATTCATTAGTTCATTCTCTATAGAATGGTCAGAGTTCAATTTTTCTACAAATTCTACAACCGGTGTATCTATCTGTAATTGTTCATTTTGTTCAACAGATATCTCCATTGATACATGCTGTGAATTCTCAAACTCTACTTCTATAGATTCTAAAGAAGGCTAATTGACATTAAGCTCTTTTGGAGTCTTATATTTTTCAATATCTACTACTCCAAACAATCTAGCCTGTGAACTAGTTACTACCTCAACATTTTCAATTATATCTACAATAACTTGTTCTATGTCAGTTTCCTAATGCTCTAATTGTTCAATTGCTGCATCATCAGGGCTTGAACTTATATTTGACTTAGATTTCTTTTCAAATTTTCTAGTAAGATAAAATAAAGTCTCATTATCTTCATCAGTTGTAGTATGCTCGGAACTGATGATATTTTTAGATGCATTGTAAGGTACAATGTCTAGACATACATTGTCCTTTGAAAATAAATGCTCATCTGATTTTTCTTTTCCAACAATCTTTCTTTCCTTAGACATAATTTTCCTGATTTTTCTTCTTCTATAACAAGTCAGCTTCTCTTCTTCAAGTATTGTTGTTTTCTTCTGAAATTGTTCCATAAAAGTTTTCTGATTCAATTCTTCTAAGGTTGTTGAGTATTTTGTTTTGATGATGTGTGATGAATGAAAATAATCATATTTGCTCAATTACTATTGCTTGTGAAAAGAAATTAAAATCATCAATTAATACAGAAAAAGCTTACTGATATAATACTTGTCTGTATTGGATCTGAAATTATACTAAGTTAATAATTAGTCGTTTTGTTGTATTAATTTCTCATTTAACTAAGCGTTAAGTTAACGTGTATTTTTATTGAAAAGTATGATATGTTTTAAAGTTATATTTTCTGTATCATGAATAGTGCACATTTAGACAACTCATTAAATTAGAGTTTTGTTCGAATAGAGGTCACGTGAGAACTCGTTAAGTTAGTGAGTAAAAGAAGAGACAAACTCGTTAAGTTAGTGTTGTATATGTGGTGAAATTATAAGTTACGAATGTTATATTATAACACGTGAGGTGCACATGTTTAACTCGTTAAGTTAACATAACTAAACACGTTGAGTTGTTATATTGAACACTAAGGCAACGCGTTAGGTTAGCGTTAGAAAACTTAAGTTGTTATTTTTGCATGTGGTAAAATTCTTATTATAAAAACATTTGTTTATTACTGGTTCGTTGAGTTATCTATAACACAAAAGAGATGGTTCGTTGAGTTATCGTAACACCATGGAGATGGTTCGTTGAGTTAGCATAACACCACGGAGTTAGTTCGTTGAGTTAGCTACAGTGCTTATCATGTGAGTTGGCACATGAGGAACTCGTTAAGTTAGAAACGTTAAGTTATATATATACTTGTGTTACTCATTTAGTTAACATTAAAGTAATGACTTCTTATTATACTTGATGAAAAATTTTGGAAGATAAAGTTTATTTTGCAGGAAATTTTTTAGAGATCCAGGATTAATGATTAAAGAAAATTCGAAATGTAAACGTGGGTCAGAACGTGTGTATTTCGATGAAGGAAAAAGAAAAGACGTAAAGAAGTGGAAAACTGGTAGTGATTAAACGTGGAGGATATGCATGAAATGAAGATACAGCATAAAAGGCATAGAATTCTCATTGATCAGTTATCCCTGCACACCAAAAGAAAAATCTTTTTAGGGATCAAAAACACCTCTTCGAGGAAAAGCTCTCAAGTGGAAGAAAATTCAGTGAAGCAAAAAATGGTTAGATTTATGTCACTGAAGATTTAAAGTATCAGAAGAAAGCAAATTCGATGAAGTAGAGAAAGACAAAATATTCGTCACTGAAGAATTGCTAAAGAACAAAGAGAAGAAGAAGAAGAAAGATCTCAAATAGAGAGAAATGTTTTAAATTCCGCAAATTAGTTTTCTCTATTTGTAGTTATGAAATTGTATAGATGAAACATGGTATCAATATATAATTGCATCTATAATTTCTGAAGAGAATTGAATTGTATATTGTAATTGAAACCTTGAATAAAAATGATTTTATGAAAATAGTGTCTCGACTTGTTCTTGAGTTTTAAAGTTTCAATTATATTCGAAAATGTTGAAAAACACAATTCACCCCCCTCTTGTGTAGCCATACAATCCTACAAAGGCACTTTCTATTACTATTGCCTTTCGAAGACCTTCAACTTTTCTTTTATCCACAACAATATTTGTTTATTTTTCTTTTCAATACAAAGAAGTAGGAATAGCAAATTCATGTTCTTCCTCAAATGCATGTAATCTTGTACCGTTTATGGGTGTTTAAGGAATTCTAATTGATGAACCTACACCTTTTTTCCATATATTTAACATACTGTTCCAAAAATGTAATTTTGGCACACTTCATTCTATATTCTCTACCAAATTTACTTCTAATACCCATGTATTTTATACTTACATTAGTATTTTGAAGTTCTAGTCTAGCTTCATTTAGTATTCCTTCAGGAAAGAAGTATTCACTATATATTTTTGCTAACCTTTTGTCAACTTGAAGTATTTTCTTAAACCAAGCTCGTGGAACTTCATCTTCATCTATTTCTTTTCCTTTTCCATTTCCTCTGTGTTTGGCTTTTCCTTTGCCACAACCTTTGTAGAACTTGGAGACCATCATCATAGGTTGTAACAAGAACAAACAGGAAAGATTTTCAAACAAAGTTTACGAATAACTTAAGTTCCCATGTAATAAGTGTTTAAATAGGGTTTTAGGCAACTAACTCAACTACTATAAAAGTTGGGTTTAGATTTTAAATGAATATTAAATACAGTTTATTCAATCAAGGTACCTGAAATATTTAAGCATAACTCGTTGAGTTAACTAACCTAACGAGTAAAACGCTATCTAGAGGTAGTTTTACACGTTACCTTACATAACATAACGTTTAGTTAGTACACTTTACCAAACACAAGTTTCAGATGCTTTCAACTAAAACCTTGTGAAGACAACACACAAGCTATAGTTAACATATATAAAACATCATCTTGAGAGCATTGTAAACTATTCTAATATTCTTTTTATGAATCTAAAAATAGTTTGTTTGTCTTTTAAATTGTTTCATCAAGATCTTTAGAGGACTAAAATCGGATTAACCAAGATTTATATTCTGAATTATATTAATTTGTTTTGGACATTGTTATTCCTCCCCCTACAAATATACTTCAAATATATTCAATAACATACAAAATATACTTGTATAAAAATAGATGTTAATTATAACTATACTTTAAATTTTCTTTTCAGAAGATTCTGTTATCCTGAATTCATCAAAAATGATTTCAAGAATCAACTTCATTCGTATATGAATCAAAACATAACTTTCAACTTAATATGATTAACTTAAGGAGAATAAAAGAATGTATCTCAAATAAACATTTTCAAAAGTACTAATGTTGATTCAATAAATCAGCAGTCATATTGGTAGAAACTATATTTGATTCAAAGATATCTGTAGTTAATGAAACAACTTTTATCTTTTCAAAACAGTAAATATTGATAATTTTGTTTAAAAGTTAGCTTGAAAAGCTTGAATCATCCAAGAGCTTTCTAATGTACCCGTGTAATGAACTTTCAGCCAGCAATCCTAGATCTGATCAAGACCTTAGGTTGCTAGATTTAAAGAATCCTTTTTCAGGACAACAATCCTTACATACCTATCTACTCAAGTACAAAAGGCTCATGATCAAACTGATCAATAAACTCTCAAAGATTTTCGCTTTGTAAGCACTTTTCATTTTAAGCATAGTATATATATGTATTCCATTAATACAGATGTAATAAAACACAAATCTCATACAATTTTTACGTCTATGATTTTACTGAAAATATGAATCAGTTTCAATAAGCTCATACTTTTGATTAATAGTTTAAGATGATTTACACATAAATTATTCTACAAGTTTAATTAATCAAGTCAAATTCATGCATGATTATATGCACTTTCATTGATCCAAAGAAAACATTTAATCAAAATTTCAAGATTTCAAAGGTATTTAATGTTTTTCATTTACACTTCCACTTAAAATTTTGAAAACCATTAAACTTAACAAAATACTTAAAATCAATAAGATACTACAATAATTTTATCATAAATACATAGTATCTTAAGTAGCAGTTAAGATATTACTTAGATATTTATGATAAGTATATAATATCTATGAGGTAAACAACATCATCAATAATATTTATCTTTTTGTGGAGTCTAAGCATTTTACATGTCACATAGCCTACAAATACCCAAATTTAATCTTATGTTGTAGAATGTATTTTCATCTAAAGGTTTTGTAAATATATCAACTAATTGATTTTTACTAGACACAAATCTTAATTTAATTTTTCTTTTAATTACGTTATCTCTTGGAAAATGATGTCTAACCTCTATAAGCTTTGCTCTAGAATGCAATATAGGATTTTTGGAAAGATTTATTGCAGAACTACTAACACAATAAATCTTAGTTATATCATAAGATAATCCAAAATCTTCTAAAGTTTGCCTTATCCATAGAATATGAGTACAACACAATGCAGTAGCAACATATTCAACTTTAGTGGTTGAAAGTGCTACACAGTTTTGCTTTTTACTAAACCATGACACCAAATTATTTCCCAATAATTGACATATGCCGCTAGTACTTTTTCTATCAGATTTAGATCTTGCAAAATCAGCATCAGTATATCCTATAAGATCAATTGAACTATCCTTAGAATAATTCAATCTGAAATTTTTAGTTCCTTGTATATATCTAAATATTCTTTTAACAGCAATTGAGTGTGATTCTTTAGGATTAGATTGAAATCTAGCACAAGCACACACAGTAAACATAATATCAGGTCTACTAGCTGTTAAATAAAGTAAAGAACTAATCATACTTCTGTATTTTCTCTGATCTATTGATTTTCCTATGTCATCAATATCTAACTTTAAAGAAGTACTCATAGGAGTTCCTCGAGTCCTTGTATCACTAAAATTAAATTTCTTAAGCATTTCATTTGCATATTTTTCCTGATTTAAAAATATACCTTTATCCATTTGCTTAATTTGAAGTCCTCGAAAATATGAAAGTTCTCCTATCATACTCATTTCAAACTAACTAGTCATCTCTTCAGAAAATATTTTTATCAATTTATCAGAAGTTGCTCCAAAGATTATATCCGCATATATTTGAACAACAATCTAATCTTTATCATCTCTCTTGTTAAATAGAGTATGGTCTACTTTTACCATAATATATCATTGTTCTATTAAAAAAGTAGATAACCTTTCATACCACGATCTAGTTGCTTGCTTCAAACCATATAAGGCTTTCTTCAATTTATACTCATAGTCAGGATTTTTAATATCTTCAAATCTAAGTGGTTGTTTTACATAAACTTCTTCATTAATTAAACCATTTAGAAATGCACTCTTAACATCTATTTGATATAGTTTAAAATCCATATAACAAGCATAAGCTAATAATATTCTAATACTTTCTAACCTAGTCACAAGAGCAAATGTTTCATTATAATCTAGTCCTTCTTCCTGTGTATACCCTTGTGCAACTAATCTAGCTTTGTTTCTTATAACTTAACTAGTTTCATTAGTTTTGTTTCTAAAGATCCACTTTGTACCTATTATGGACTGATTTTCAGGTGGAGAAACTAATTCCCAAACATCATTTTTAATGAATTGATTTAGTTCTTCTTGCATTACCACTATCCAATTTTCATTAGATAATGCTTCTTCTATATTCTTTGGTTCCACCATAGAAACAAACATACACATACTATTTATATTTACTAAAGCTCTAGTTTTAACTCCCTCATTAATATTACCAATGATTTGAGTGATGAGATGTGATGAAGAATAATGCCAATTTCTTTCATTTTCCTCAATATTCTCATCAGCATCGGGAGGTACATCACTTTCATCATAAGTTTGATCATTTAAGTTCATATTTTTTATTTTCTCAGATAAATCTCCAATCTCTCTATTGATCTCTAATTCTTTTGGGAAATTGATCATATCATCATTATCAGCTTTAGATTAAGATTCTCTAAAAGAATTTTCATTGAAGCTTACATGGAGGGTTTTTTCAATAGTTCTAGAAGTCTTGTTATATACTCTATAGGCTTTACTTCTAGTAGAGTAACCTACAAAAATTCCTTCATCCGCTTTAGCTTGAAATTTATCCCTTTTATCCTTAGTGTTAAGAATAAAACACTTACAACTAAATGGTTTCATATAGGAAATTTTTGGAACCCTATCAAACATAATTTCAAAAGGAGTTTTATTAATAAGAGGTCTTAAGTGACTTCTGTTAATAACATAACAAGCTGTATTCACTACTTCAGCCCAAAGATTTTGAAGTAAATTATGTTCATTTAACATAGTTCTAGCCATTTCCTGAAGTGATCGATTCTTTCTCTCAACAACACCATTTTGAGACAGTGCTCTTGGAAAAGAAAATCTGTGATCAATGCCATGATCTTTACAGTAATTATCCATTTGATCATTATCAAATTCAATACCATGATCACTCCTATGTTTTTGAAGAGAGACACTTTGTTCATTTTGAACAAGATTGCAAAACATTTTAAACTTTTCAAAAACTTTTGTCTTAGATACTAGAAAATATACCCAAGTGTATCTAGAGAAGTCATCTACTAAAACAAATACATACCGTTTACCACCAAGACTCATGATTCTTGTTGGTCCAAATAGATCCATATGTATAAGTTCTAAGACTCTCTTGCTTGATATATCAGTTTTGGATTTAAAAGAGTTTTTATGAAGTTTACCTAACTCACATGCATCACACATAAAGTCCATTGGGTATTTAATTTTTAGTAAACCTCTTACTAAATGTTTTTTAGATAATTTATGCAATAGTTTCATATTTATATGCTCGATCCTTCTATGCCACAGATATGCATCACTAGTTTCAGCTAGCAAACATGAATTTAAATCAACTGCATCAGAAGGCAAAGATAAAATACATACAGAACCTTTTCTTTTAGTAATAAACTTAAGTTCATCTATACTTTTATCAATAATTTTGCATACATCATCTTCAAATAATACATAATATCCATTATCAATTAGTTTTATAACACTCAGCAAATTAAATCTTAGGTTTTCTACATATAATACATTCGAAATAACACAAGTAGGAGTTATTTGAACATTGCCCATACCTATGATTTTATCATTGCTTTTGTTTCCAAATGTAACATTTCCTTTCTTGGTATTTGTAAAATTTTTCAGTAGACTTTTCTATCCGGTCATGTGACTTGATGCTCCACTATCCAAGATCCACTTTGATGTTGTTTCCTCTTGCAAAACAAATTAAGAACTGTTCCTCGGTACCCAATGTTGTTGAGGACCAAGTTCATTAAACGCATATTTCTTCTTTTTGTTTAAAAATAGTTTAACATTATCATTTACATTCTTATTAGTTGTAAGTACTAATGATTTATCATAAGTATCATACTTACTTATAGCATTATTGCTCTTATAATCATTTTTTTTGTTTTCAGATGTAGTATAACCAAGACCAAACTAAATTTTATCAGATGTTAATTTCTTTTGGTCATGCTCATACATTTCAGTAAGTTCATACTAGATTTTGTATTTGTATTTGAATTATCAGTACATACAAAATCTTTTTCTACACAAGAATTTTCAGATAAAGAACATGTAGAAAGAGTAATTGGTCTAACACTAGAGTTTTGAATTTCATGCTCAGGTTTCTGAATTTTTAGTTTACTACAATTGTTTGACATTTTTGAAACATTAGTGACTGAATTTCCAGAACAAAAAACAAGATTTTTAGAAACATTAATAGTCATGTTAGAAGTACATTTAGATAAATCACATTGGTTTATATTATTGCTATATGATTCATCCCTTGAAGTACCTACTTCTACATATTTATTACCTTGTTTCATGATAAAAGGAATTTTAATCTTAGATTTACTTGAACTACAACTAATAAATCCTTTATTGGCTTGAGATTCAGGATATTCAGGATAATCAAATCCTAAGTCAAATTTATATGACATCGCAAGGGTATTAGTTAGTTTGTCTAACTTAGTTTGACTTAAATTCCATTTCTCAATGGTGGAATTTAAATCTAGCTCTCTCATTTTTAATCTATCAATCTCTAACTCAAGATCATTTATATTTTTTCTCAACATTTCATTTTCAGATTCTATCTTTAATTTTTCAGCATTTGTATTTTGTATTTGTTCATGCAAGACACATTCATTAAATCTAAATTTATGCAAATCTCTAGCACGATTTTCATTATCACACTAAACTTTTCTAAAGTAGTAGATAGGAAACAATTTTCTTCTTCCAAAATGGACAAAGAGTTTCTAATATTCTTATTTTCTAGTTTACAAACTTTAAGTTTTTGTAATAATGCATGATAAGCACATAATAATTCATCAAAGTTAAAATCTGAATGACTTTCAAGATCAAATATTACCTCAGACTTGTCTACCATGAAGCATAGATGAGCAACGCCTTCTAACTCTTGTTCTTCTTCTAAATGTGAAGATTTTGATGATAATTCCTTAGATTCAGACTCTTCTAACATGTCATCCCAAGTGACCTTCAAAGTTTTTTTCTTGTAAAATTTTTTTTGAGTTTTTTGAGCCATCTTCTTCTGATTTGTCCTACTATGCTTTTCATTTTTCCTTATAGGAAAATCTGGAGAAAGATGTCTAGGTTTCTTGCAGTTGTAACATACATACTTTCTGGATGAAGAATTCTTGTCATTCAATGATTTTGACGTTAAGGGTTTATCATTTTTGTTCCTTTGTTGTTTCCTAACTTTCCATACTTTCTTGAATTTCCTAGTCAGCAAAATCAAATTCTCGTTAGAGTTAATAGATATTTCAGAATCTGAATTAATTTCGAAGGCTATTTCTTTCTACAGTTTTAATTTGTTGTGACTTAGTGAATCATTTAATTGAACTTCATAAGCAATTAAGTTTCCTATAAGTTCATTTAAGGTATAAACATTTAAATCTTGTGATTCCTCAATTGATGTTACTTTCTAAGACCATTTATATCTTAGTGATCTGAGAATTTTCCTCACCAAATCCTCTATTCAAAATTCTTTCCTAAGCACTTTGAAGAGTTTATGATATCAAGGAATCTAGAAAATATCTCAAAAATATTTTCGTCTTCATGCATCTTAAAGAGTTCATACTTATGAATTAACATATTAATCTTAGTCTCTTTAACTTGAGAAGTACCTTCATGTGAAACTTTTAATGCATGCCACACCTCATAAGTAGATTTATATGCTGTCACTTTACTGAACTATTCATAACTCAATGCACAAAATAAAATATTTAAGCCTTTAGCATTTAGAGTTTCATTTTCTTTTTTAGTAATTGTCCAAGTATTATAAGGGGTAGTTAACGGAGTATATGGTTTAAAAATCATGAACCACAACTTATGATCTATACTTTGAAGAAAGACTATCATCCTATATTTCCAATATTCAAAATGTATTCCATCAAATAAAGGAAGACAATTAAGGTTTTGGCCTTCATACAAAGAAAAATTACCATTTCCAGTAGCCAACTTACCTTAGATTTTCAACCTATTTAATTTTAAAATAGTCTAAAATAATAAAAATGATTTAAGCCTTAAATCAAGAAAGTTAAAAGTATGCTCAAATATTAATTTTTGTTTAAAAACAAAGAAGGTAGAATAATCAATGATATTAATTAAGTTGGTATTGATTTTATATCAAAGATTATAAACCAGCTCTCATACTACTTGTAGGATCGTATGGCTATACAAGAGGGAGGTGAATTGTGTTTTTTAACTTTTTCGATTATAATTGAAACTTCAAAATTAAAAACAAGTTGAGATACTATTTTCATAAAATCATTTTTATTCAAGGTTTCAATTACAATATACAATTCAATTCTCCTCAAAAATTGTAGATGCAATTATATAACGATACCATGTTTCATCTATACAATTTCATAACTACAAACAAAGAAAACTAATTTGAAGAACTTAAAACATTTCTCCCTGTTTGAGATATTTCTTCTTCTTCTTTTTCTTCTTCAACAATTCTTTAGTGACGAATATCTGACTTTCTCTACTTCATCGAATTTGCTTTCTTTTGATACTTCAGATCTTCAGTGACATAAATCTAACCTTTTCTACTTCACTTAATTTTCTTCCATCTAAGAGCTTTTCCCCGAAGAGGTGTTTTGATCCCTGAAAGATATTTCATTTGGTGTGTAGGGATAACTGATCAACGAAAATTCTATGCCTTTTATATTGTATCTTCATTTCATGTATATCCTCCACGTTTAATCACTACCAGTTTTCCACTTCTTTACATCTTCTCTTTTTCCTTCATTAAAATACAAACGTTTTGACATACGTATTTCAAATTTTCTTTAAACATCAATCCTAGATCTCTTAAAAATTTCTTGCAAAATAAACTTTCTCGTCCAAAATTTTTAATCAAGTGTAATAACAAGTCATTACTTTAATATTAACTAAACGAGTAACACAAGTAGATATATAACTTAACGTTTCTAACTTAACGAGTTCCTCATGTGCCAACTCACATAACAAGTACTATAGCTAACTCAACGAACTAAGTCTGTGGTGTTATGCTAACTCAACGAACTAGATTCGTGGTGTTATGATAACTCAACGAGCCAATTCCGCTGTGTTACAGATAACTCAACGAACCAGTAATAAACAAATATTTTTATAACAAGAATTTTACCATGTGCAATAATAGCAACTTAAGTTTATAATGCTAACCTAACGCTGTTGTGTATTTTGCTTTGATGATGTGTGCTAAATGGAAATAATCATATTTGCTCAATTACTATTGCTTGTGAAAAGAAATTAAAATCATCAATGAATACAGAAAAAGTTTACTGATATAAATACTTGTCTATATTGGATCTGAAATTATACTATTAAATAACTAGTCGTTTCATTGCATTAATTTCTCATGTAACTAAACGTTAAGTTAACGTGTGTTTTTTTATTGAAAAGCATGATATGTTTTAAAGTTATATCTTCTGTATCATATACAACGCACGTTTAGACAACTCGTTAAGTTAGAGTTTTGTTCGTATAGAGATCATGTGAGAACTCGTTAACTTTGTGAGTAAAAGAAGAGACAAACTCATTAAGTTAGTGCTATACACGTGGTGAAATTATAAGTTACGAATGTTATATTGTATTACGTGAGGTGCACATGTTTAACTCATTAAGTTAACATAACTAAATGCGTTGAGTTGCTATATTGAATACTAAGGCAACACGTTAGGTTAGCGTTATAAACTTAAGTTGTTATTTTTGCACGTGGTAAAATTCTTATTATAAAAACATTTGTTTATTGCAGAATCGGTGAGTTAAAGTTTTTCAGAGACTTATAGTTGTAACGATCTGAAAGGTAACTTAAGTCATGTTTTCAGGTCTTGACACGTGTCTCACTAGTTTTACGAGAAAAAGAGTTTTTCAATGACTTACAACTGTAACTATCCGAAACTTAAACTGTTTTCGGTGAGTTATCGTTTAACCTTCTAAAAGAAAGGTTAAGCTGGTTCGTTGAGTTATCTACAGTACTAGTCATGAGAATTAGCACACGAGGAACTCGTTAAGTTAGAAAAGTTAAGTTAATATCTACTTGTGTTACTCGTTTAGTTAACATTAAAGTAACGACTTCTTATTATACTAATGAAAAAATTTTGGAAGAGAAAGTTTATTTTGCAGGAAATTTTTCAAAGATCCAAGACCGATGTTTAAAGAAAATTCAAAATATAAACGTGGGTTAGAACGTGTGTGTTTCAATGAAGGAAAAAGCAAAGACGTGAAGAAGTGGAAAACTGGTAGTGATTAAACGTGGAGGATATGCATGAAGTTAACATACAGTATAAAAGGCATAGAATTCTCGTTGATCAAACTATCATTGCACACAATACAAAAATCTTTTCAAGGATCAAACTATCCTTGCACACCAAAAGAAAAATCTTTTTAGAGATCAAAAACACTCTTCGGGGAAAATCTCTCAAGTGGAAGAAAATTCAGTGAAGCAGAAAAAGGTATTATTTATGTCACTAAAGATTTAAAGTATCAGAAGAAAGCAAATTCGATGAAGCAGAGAAAGACAATATATTCGTCACTGAAGAATTGCTGAAGAAGAAAAAGAAGAAGAAAGATCTCAAATAGGGAGAAATGTTTTAAATTCTGTAAATTAGTTTTCTCTGTTTCTAGTTATGAAATTGTATAGATGAAACATGGTATCGAAATATAATTGCATCTACAATTTCTGAGGAGAATTGAATTGTATATTGTAATTAAAACCTTGAATAAAAATTATTTTACGAAAACAATGTCTCGAGTTGTTTTTGAGTTTTAAAGTTTCAATTATATTTCAGAAAATATTGAAAAACACAATTCAACCCCCCTCTTATGTAGTCATACGATCCTACAAGTGGTATTAGAGCTTTGTTAATAATCTTTGATATAAAATCAATACCAACTTATTTAATACCATTGCTTATTTTGCCTTCCTTGTTTTTAAACAGACATTAATATCTAAGCATACGTTTAACTTTCTTGATTTAAGGCTCAAGTTGTTTTAAAGTTTTAGACTGTTTAAAATCAAATAGGTTGAAAATCTAAGGTAAGATGGCTACTGGAAATGGTAATTTTTCTTTATATGAAGGCCAAAATCTTAATCATCCTCCTTTATTTGATGGAATACATTTTGAATATTGGAAATATAGGATGATTGTTTTTCTTCAAAGTATAGATCATAAGTTATGGTTCATGATTTCCAAACCATATACTCTGTTATCTACTCCTTATAATACTTGGACAATTACTGAAAAAGAAAATGAAACTCTGAATGCTAAGGGTTTAAATATTCTATTTTGTGCATTGAGTTATGAACAGTTCAGTAAAGTGTCGGCATATAAATCTACTTATGAGGTGTGGCATGCATTAGAAATTTCACTTGAAGGTACTTCTCAAGTTAAAGAGACTAAGATAAACATGTTGATTCATAAGTATGAACTCTTTAAGATGCATGAAGATGAAAGTATTTCTAAGATGTTTTCCAGATTTCTTGATATCATAAACTCTTTAAAATGCTTAGGAAAGAATTTTGAACAGAAGGATTTAGTGAGGAAAATTCTCAGATCCCTAAGTTCTAAATGGTCTCAGAAAGTAACATCAATTGAGAAATCACGAGATTTAAATGTTTATACTATGAATGAACTTATAGGAAACTTAACAGCTTATGAAGTTAATTAAATGAATCATTGAGTCAAAATAAACCAAAATTGAAGAAAGAAATAGCCTTCGAAATTAATTTAGATTCTGATATATCTATTGATTCTGACAAGGATTTGATTTTGCTAACTAGGAAATTCAAGAAAGCATGGAAAGCTAGGAAATAGCAAAGGAACAAAAATGATAAACCCTCAACGTCAAAATCACTGAATGACAAGAATTCTTCATCTAGAAAGTATGTATGTTATAACTATAAGAAACCTAGACATCTTTCTCCAGACTGTCTTATGAGGAAAAATGAAAAGCATAGTAGGACAAATCAAAAGAAGACAGCTCAGAAAACTCAGAAAAAGTTTTACAAGAAAAAGGCTTTGAAGGTCACTTGGGGTGACACGTCTGAAGAGTCTGAATCTGAGGAATTATCATCAAAATCTTCACATTTAGAAGGAGAACAAGAGTTAGAAGATGTTGCTCATTTGTGCTTCAAGGCAGATGAGTCTGAGGTAATATCTGATCCTAAAAGTCATTCAGATTTCAACTTTGATGAATTATTATGTGCTTATCATGCGTTATTACAAAAACTTAAAGTATGTAAACTGGAAAATAAGAATATTAGAAAATCTTCATCCATTATGGAAGAAGAAAATTGTTTCCTGTCTACTACTTTAGAAAAGTTTAAATGTGATAATGAAAATCATGCTAGAGATTTGCAAAAATTTAGATTTAATGAATGTGTCTTGCATGAACAAATACAAAATATAAATGCTGAAAAATTAAAGATAGAATTTGGAAATGAAATGTTGAGAAACAATGTAAATGAACTTGAATTAGAGATAGATAAATTAAAACTGAGAGTGCTAGATTTAAATTCTACCATTGAGAAATAGAATTTAAGTTAAACTAAGTTAGACAAACTAACTAGTACCCCTATGGTGTCTTATAAATCTGGCTTAGGATTCAATTATCCTAAATATCCTAAATCTCAAGCCAATAAAGGATTTATTAGTTGCAGTTCAAGTAAATCTAAAACTAAAATTCCTTTTATCATGAAATAAGGTAATAAATATGTAGAAGTAGGTACTTCAAGTGATGAATCATGTAGTAATAATATAAATCAATGTGATTTGTCAAATTGTACTTCTAACATGACTATTAATGTTTCTAAAAATCTTGTTTCTTGTTCTGGAAATTCAATTTCTAATGTTTCTAAAATTTTAGACAATTATAGTAAACTGAAAATTCAGAAACCCGAGCATATAATTCAAAAAACTGGTATTAGACCAATTACTCATTCTGCATGTGATAAAACTAAAAATTCTTGTGTAGAAAAAGATTTTGTATGTACGGAAAATGTTAATAGAAGTACAAAATCTTGGTATAAACTTACTGAAATGTATGAGTATGACCAAAATAAATTAAGATCTGATAAAAATCAGTTTGGTCTTGGTTATACTACATCTGAAAATAAAAAGAATGATTATAAGAGCAATAATGCTATATGTGAGTATGAAGCTAATGATAAATCAATAGTACTTACAACTAATAAGAATATAAATGAAAATGTTAAACTATTTTTAAACAAAAAGAAGAAATATGTGTTTAATGAACTTGGTCCTCAACAACATTGGGTACCAAGAAAAAGTTTTTCTTAATTTGTGTTGTAGGAGGAAATAACATCAAAATGGATCTTAGACAGTGGATCATCAAGTCATATGACCGGATAGAAAAGTATACTACAAAATTTTACTAATACCATGAAAGGAAGTGTAACATTTGGAAACAAAAGCAAATATAAAATCATAGGTATGGGCAATGCTCAAATAACTCCAACTTGTGTTATTTCGGATGTACTATATGTAGAAAACCTTGGATTTAATTTGCTGAGTGTCATAAAACTAACTGAAAATGGATATTATGTAGTATTTGAAGATAATGTATGCCAAATTATTGATAAAAATATAGATGAAATTAAGTTTATTGCTAAAAGAAAAGGTTATGTATGTATTTTATCTTTACCTTTTGGTGTAGTTGATTTAAATTCATGTTTGCTAGTTGAAACTAGTGATGCATATCTATGGCATAGAAGGATTGGGCATATAAATATGAAACTATTACATAAACTATCTAGAAAACATTTAGTGAGAGGTTTACCAAAGATTAAATACTCAAAGGACTTTATGTGTGATGCATGTGAGTTAGGTAAACTTCATAAAAACTCTTTTAAATCCAAAACTGATATTTCAAGCAAGAGAGTCTTAGAACTTATACATATGGATCTATTTGGACGAACAAGAATCATGAGTCTTGGTGGTAAACGGTATGTATTTGTTTTAGTAGATGAATTCTCTAGATACACTTGGGTATATTTTCTAGCATCCAAGACAGAAGTTTTTGAAAAATTTAAAATGTTTTGCAATTTTGTTCAAAATGAACAAAGTGTCTCTATTCAAAAACTTAGGAGTGATAATGGACTGAATTTGATAATGATCAAATGGATAACTATTGTAATGAGCATGGCATTGATCACAGATTTTCTTTTCCAAGAGCACCGTGTCAAAAAGGTGTTGTTGAGAGAAAGAATAGATCACTTCAAGAAATGGCCAGAACTATGTTGAATGAACATAAGTTACCTCAAAATCTTTGGGCTGAAGCAGTGAATACAGCTTGTTATGTTATTAACAGAAGTCACTTAAGACCTCTTGTTAATAAAACTCCTTTTGAAATTATGTTTAATAGGGTTCCAAAAATTTCCTATATGAAACCATTTGGCTGCAAGTGTTTTATTCTTAATACTAAGGATAAAAGAGATAAATTTCAAGCCAAAGCGGATGAAGGAATTTTTGTAGGTTACTCTACTAGAAGTAAAGCCTATAGAGTATATAACAAGACTTCTAGGACTATTGAAGAAACACTACATGTAAGCTTCAATAAAAATTCTTTTAGAGAATCTCAATCTAAAGCTTATAATGATGATATGATCAATTTTCCAAAAGAGTTAGAGATCAATAGAGAGATTGATGATTTATTTGAGAAAATCAAAAATATGAACTTAAATGATCAAACTAATGATGAAAGTAATGTACCTTCAGATGTTGATGAGAATATTGAGGAAAATCAGAGAAATTGGCGTTATTCTTCATCACATCCCATCACTCAAGTCATTAGTAATATTAATGAGGGAGTTAAAACTAGAGCTTCAGTAAATTTAACTAGTATGTGTATGTTTCTTTCTATGGTGGAACTAAGGAATATACAAGAAGTATTATCTGATGAAAATTGGATAGTGGCAATGCAAGAAGAACTAAATCAATTCATCAGAAATGATGTTTGAGAATTAGTTTCTCCACCAGAAAATCAGTCCATAATAGGTGCAAAGTGGATCTTTAGAAACAAAACTAACGAAACTGGTCAAGTTATAAGGAACAAAGTTAGATTAGTTGCACAAGGGTATACATAGGAAGGACTAGATTATGATGAAACATTTACTCTTGTGGCTAGGTTAGAAAGTATTAGAATATTATTGGCCTATGCTTGTTATATGGATTTTAAATTATATCAAATGGATGTAAAGAGTGCATTTTTAAATGGTTTAATTAATGAAGAAGTCTATGTAAAACAACCACCTGGATTTGAAGATATTAAAAATCCTGATTTTGTGTATAAATTGAAGAAAGCCTTATATGGTTTGAAGCAAGCACCTAGATCATGGTATGAAAGATTATCTACTTTTTAATAGAAAAAGGCTATATCATGGGAAAAGTGGATCATACTCTATTTATCAAGAGAGATGGTAAAGATCAGATTGTTGTTCAAATATATGTGGATGATATAATCTTTGGTGCAACCTCTGATAAGTTGATAAAAATATTCTCTGAAGAGATGACTAATCGGTTTGAAATGAGTATGATAGGTGAACTTTGATATTTTCTAGGACTTCAAATTAAGCAAATGGATAAAGGTATATTTTTAAATCAGGAAAAATATGCAGATGAAATGCTTAAGAAATTTAATTTTAATGGTACAAGGATTCGAGGAACTCCTATGAGTACGTCTTTAAAGTTAGATATTGATGACATAGGAAAATCAATAGATCAAAGAAAATACAGAAGTATGATTGGTTCTTTACTTTATTTGACTACTAGTAGACTTGATATTATGTTTGCTGTGTGTGTTTATGCTAGATTTCAATCTAATCCTAAAGAATCACACTTAATTGCAGTTAAAAGAATATTTAGATATATATAAGGAACTAAAAATTTCGGACTATATTATTCTAAGGATAGTTCAATAAATTTTATAGGATCTACTAATGTTGATTATGCAGGATCTAAATCTGATAGAAAGAGTACTAGTGGCACATGTCAATTATTGGGAAATAATTTGGTGTCATGGTTTAGTAAAAAGCAAAATTGTGTAGCACTTTCTACTATATAAGCTGAATATGTTGCTGCTGCACTGTGTTGCACTCAGATTCTATGGATAAGGCAAACATTAAAAGATTTTGGATTATTTTATGATACAATTGAGATTTATTGTGACAGTAGTTCTACAATAAATCTTTCCAAAAATCTTGTATTACATTCTAGAGCAAAGCATATAGAGGTTAGACATCATTTTCTAAGAGATAATGTAATTAAAGGAAAAATTAAATTAGAATTTGTGTCTAGTAAAAATCAATTAGCTGATATATTTACAAAACCTTTAGACGAAAATACATTCTGCAACATTAGATTAAATTTGGGTATTTGTAGGCTATGTGATGTATAAAATGCTTAAATTCCACATAAAAAGATAAATAGTATGGATGATGTTGTTCACCTCATAGATATTATATACTTATCATAAATTCTAAAGTAATATCTAAACTGCTGCTTAAGATACTATGTATTTATTGTAAAATCATAGTAGTATCTTATTGATTTTAAGTAGTTTATCAATTTTAATGGTTTTTACGATTTTAAGTGGAAGTGTAAATGAAAAACATTAAATACTTCTGACATTTTGAAATTTTGATTAAATGCTTTCTTTGAATCAAGGAAAGTGCATATGATCATGCATAAATTTGACTTAATTGATTAAACTTGTAGAATAAGTTATATGTAACTCATCTTAAACTGTTAATTAAAAGTATAAGCTTATTGAAACTTATTCATATTCTCAGTAAAATCATAGAAGTAAAAATTGTATGAGATTTGTGTTTTATTGCATCTGTATTAATGGAATACATATATACTATGCTTAAAATGAAAAGTGCTTACAAAGTGAAAATCTTTGAGAGTTTATTGATTAATTTGATCACGAGCCTTTTGTACTTGAGCAGATAGGTATGTAATGATTGTTGTCTTGAAAAAGGATTCTTTAAATTTGGCAACGTAAGGTCCTAATCAGATCTGGGATTGCTGACTGAAAGCTTATTACATGGGTACATTAGAAAGTTCTTGTATGATTCAAGCTTTTCAAATTAACTTTAAAAAAAAATAAAAAATGTTTTATTAATTAAAGATATCTTTGAATCGAATATAGTTTCTACCAATATGACTATTGAGTTATTGAATCACCATTAGTACTTTTGAAAACGTTTATTTGAGATACATTCTTTTATTCTCCTTGAATTAATCATATTGAGTTCAAAGTTGTGTTTTGATTCATATATAGTAGGAATTGATTCTAGAAATCATTTTTGATGAAGTCAGAATAACGGAAGTTTCTAAAAATAAAATTTAAAAGTATAGTTATACTTAACATCTATTGTCACTACAAGTATATTTTGTATTTTGATTGAATATATTTGAAGTATATTTATAGGGGGAGGATTAACAATGTCGAATACAGATTAATATAATTTAGAATACATATCTTGGTTAATCTGAATTAATGTCCTCTTAAAAGTTTGATAAAAAAAAAAAAAAACAAACAAACTATTTTAGATTCAAAAGACAAGAATATTAGAATAGTTTACAATGTTCTCAAGATAATGTTAAGTTTAGCATGTGTGTTGTTTTCGGAACATTTCAATTGGAAGCATCTGAAAATTGTTTTAAGTGTACTAACTAGACATTATGTTAGATAAGGTAACATGTAAAATTGCCGCTAGACAGCATTTTACTCGTTAGTTTAGTTAACTTAACGAGTTCTACTTGAATATTTCGGGTACCTTGATTGAATAAACTTTATTCAATATTTAGTTAATATCTAAACCTGACTTCTTTCACGTTGTGTTACTCACCTAAAAACCCTATTTAAACACTTATTACACGGACACTTAACTTATTTGTAAACTTTGTCAAGAAAAATTTTCCCGCTTGTTGCTGTTACAACCTGCGACGATGGTCTCCAAGTTCTACAAAGGTCGTGGCAGAGGAAAAGGCAAAAGTAGAGGAGATGCAAAAGAAAAAGAAATAGAGAATGATGAAGTTCCACGCACTTGGTTCAATAAAATATTTTGAGTGGACAAAAGGTTAGCAGAAATTTATAGTGAATATTTCTTTCCTGAAGGTATACTGAATGAAGTTAGACAAGAACTTCAAAATATTGATGCAAATATTACATACATGGGTATTCGTAGTAAATTTGATAGAGGATACAGAATGAAGTGTGCTGAAATTGCATTTTTGGAACAGTATGCAAAATATTTGGAAAAAGGCGTAAGTTCATCAAATAGGACACCTCAAACTCCTATAAACAGTAAAAGACTACATGCATTTGAGGAAGAGCATGAATCAGCAATCCCTACCACTTTATATTCAAAACAAGTAGAATCAAATATTGTTGTAGATCACAGAAAAGTTGAAGGTCTTCGAAAGGCAGTCGCAATAGAAAGTGCCTTTGAAGAATTAAAGCAGAAAACTTTTATGAAGCAATTTGAAAAGAAAACAGCAATACTTGAAGAGGAGAAACAGAAATGTTATAGTAGAAGGAAAGTTAGAAAAATTATGTCTAAGGAAACAAAGTCTGTTGAAAAAGGAAAATTAGATGAAAATTTATTTCCAAAGGACAATGTATGTCTAGACATTGTACCTTATTGTGCATCTGATAAATTCATTAGTTCTGAACACATTGAAACTAATGAAGATAATGAAACTTTATTTTCCCTTGCTAGAAAGCTTGAGAAGAAATACAAGTCAAATATGAGCTCAAGTTTTTCTATTAGTACAAGTCCTGATGATGTAGAAATTAACAAATCAAAGCATCAAGCACCTGACATTGAACAAGTTATTGTAGATATAATTGAAAATGTTGAGGCAGTAACTAGTTCACAAGTTGAATTGTCTGGAGTAGCAGATATTGAAAATGTTAAGACTCTAGAAGAGTTAAAAGTTAACCAGCCTTCTTCAGAATCTATAGAAACAGAGTTTGAGAATTCACAACATATATCAATGGAGATATCTGTTGAGCAAAATAAACAATTATAGACAGATACACCGGCTGTAGAATTTTTGGTAACATTGAACTCTGATCATTCTATAGAAACTGAACAGATGGATGTTGAGCATATTGAAGATGTTCCTAACATTGTTGAAGTTGAAGTATCAAGCTTACCTGAGCAGCTTCAAAATAATATTTTGGAAGAGGTACAACATGACATTCATTTTGAAGAAGAGGTTCTTAAAGATGAATTAAACTTTGAATCACGGCTTCAGGTATCACCTTCTTTGTGTACAAGAATAAATATTCAAGGTAATTCAATTCATTTTAGATCTGAGGAAGCTTTGCAGAAATACAATAATTTGATTACATGTCAAATTCTGCATGTTCGTCCAATAAAGTTCAAAAATTTGATGGAAATGAGAGATCTATTTGAGTTTCAATGCCTCATTCAATTCTTGCTAGTAGGAACAAAATGGAAGCAATACATAGAGCTTATTGCAGCTTTTTATAGCAATCTGGTCAAGAATGAAAATTTTTTGAAAACTCAAATAAATCAATAGGAGTTTATATTGTCTCCTGAGTTAATTTTTGAAGTTTTGGGATTAAAGAATGAAGGTGTTGTTGTTATGAACAGATTTGACATGATTAGACAACTAGAATGGAACATTCAGTCTTTATCAAAAATTCCAGATGTATATTCTAAAATGAGATTAATGGAAAATCTGAATGTAGAGGCAAGGTTTATTGCAAATATATTGCATGCCAATTTATTTCAGAGAGTCGGACATAATATGGAAGTCAATAGAAGTTGTTTATATGAAACTTATAGCCTGCTAAATAGAATACAAATCAATTGGTTTGATGTTTTCACTTTTCAACTACAGCATATAAATTCAAAGTTATTTTATGATGATGCTGTATGTAGAATCCTTGCAAGCCAATTGAATTTATCCGACTGGCACTCTGAAATTAAAGGCTTGAGAGCATTTAGTGTCAAAGATTTGCAAAAATTCCAAGTCTTGCATCAACCTCAACAACAACAACAACAACTTGATTATACAGAACATATACCACAACAACAACAAAGTTATTTAGTTCAAGTAAAACAGCAAACCCAGCTACCTCCTGACTTAGATGCAGTGCTTAACAACATCAGAAATGATATTAGGCATCTAGGAGATAAAATTTGTCATACTATAAGTGATATATTTAGGAGGGCTCGATAACTATTTTTATTTGTTTCTGAATATAAAATGTAATGTTTGTATTCATTATTTGATTCTTTGAACAATACATTGGTTTTTGTAAATGTTTACAATTCTTATTATTGTTTACAGAAAGAGTTGTTGTAAATATATCTCTTAATTCAAAAGGGGGAGAAATGTTAATTATCTTTTACAATTCTTACTTATCTTTTTGATTAATGACAAAGAGGGGGAGAAATGTTATAAAAAGATGATTATGATTTAGTTGGGAGATAATATTTAAGTGGTTATGACAAATGATAATCTAAATGATACTTATATAATTAATGACATCTGAGAGTTTTAGTTCTGAGAGGTGATATTTACACAAACAATAGAAATAAGCTTAAGTGAACTTAAGTCAACAAACTTATTTGTTGAATGAAAAGTTAACCCAACGAAGGTGCTTTGTTGAGTTAAATATATTTCATAATTGATTTAATATGGTTTTGTCATCATCAAAAAGGGGGAGATTGTTGAGTATTTTGTTTTGATGATGTGTGCTAAATGGAAATAATCATATTTGCTCAATTACTATTGCTTGTGAAAAGAAATTAAAATCATCAATGAATACAGAAAAAGTTTACTGATATAAATACTTGTTTGTATTGGATTTGAAATTATACTGTTAAATAACTAGTCATTTCATTGCAATAATTTCTCATGTAACTAAATGTTAAGTTAACGTGTGTTTTTTTATTGAAAAGTATGATATGTTTTAAAGTTATATCTTCTATATCATGTACAATGCACATTTAGACAATTCGTTAAGTTAGAGTTTTGTTCATATAGAGATCACGTGAGAACTCGTTAAGTTAAAGGCTTAAAGGTTAAAATAGGTCACGTGAGAACTTGTTAAGTTAGTGAGTAAAAGAAGAGACAAACTCGTTAAGTAAGTGTTATACACATGGTGAAATTATAAGTTACGAATGTTATATTGTATCACGTGAGGTGCACATGTTTAACTCATTAAGTTAACATAACTAAACGCATTGAGTTGCTATATTGAACACTAAGGCAACGTGTTAGGTTAGTGTTATAAACTTAACTTGTTATTTTTGCACGTGGTAAAATTCTTATTATAAAAACATTTGTTTATTGTTGAATCGATGAGTTAAAGTTTTTCAGACACTTACAGTTGTAACTATCCGAAAGGTAACTTAAGTCATGTTTTCAAGTCTTGACACGTGTTTCACTAGTTTTATGAGAAAAAGAGTTTTTCGGTGACTTACAACCGTAACTATCCGAAACTTAAACTGTTTTCGGTGAGTTATCGTTTAACCTTCCGAAAGAAAGGTTAAGCTGGTTCGCTGAGTTATCTACAGTACTAGTCACATGAATTAGCACATGAGGAACTCGTTAAGTTAGAAACGTTAAGTTAATATCTACTTGTGTTACTCATTTAGTTAACATTAAAGTAACGACTTCTTATTATACTAATGAAAAAATTTTGGAAGAGAAAGTTTATTTTGCAAGAAATTTTTCAAAGATCCAAGACTGATGATTAAAGAAAATTCGAAATATAAACGTGGGTCAGAACGTGTGTGTTTCGATGAAGGAAAAAGCAAAGACGTGAAGATGTGGAAAACTAGTAGTGATTAAACGTGGAGGATATGTATGAAGTTAACATACAGTATAAAAGGCATAGAATTCTCGTTGATCAAACTATCCTTGCACACAAAACAAAAATCTTTTCAAGGATCAAACTATTCCTACACACCAAAAGAAAAATCTTTTCAGGGATCAAAAATACTCTTCGGGGAAAATCTCTTAGGTGGAAGAAAATTCAGTGAAGCAAAACAAGGTATTATTTATGTCACTGAAGATTTAAAGTATCAAAAGAAAATTCAGTGAAGCAGAAAAAAGTATTATTTATGTCACTGAAGATTTAAAGTATCAGAAGAAAGCAAATTCGGTGAAGCAGAGAAAGACAAGATATTCATCATTGAAGAATTGCTGAAGATGAAAAAGAAGAAGAAGAAAGATCTCAAACAGGGAGAAATGTTTTAAATTTCGCAAATTAGTTTTCTCTATTTATAGTTATGAAATTGTATAGATGAAACATGGTATCGAAATATAATTACATCTACAATTTCTAAGGAGAATTGAATTGTATATTGTAATTGAAACCTTGAATAAAAATGATTTTATGAAAACAATGTCTCGACTTGTTTTTGAGTTTTAAAGTTTCAATTATATTTCAGAAAATATTGAAAAACACAATTCACCCCTCCTATTGTGTAGGCATACGATCCTACAAACGCATTGCCTTAATATTCAATATAGCAACTCAACGCGTTTAGTTATGTTAACTTAACGAGTTAAACATGTGCAACTCACATGATACAATATAACATTTGTAACCTTTAATTTCATCACGTGTACAACACTAATTTAACGAGTTCATCTCTTCTTTTACTCACTAACTTAACGAGTTCTCACGTGACCTATTTTAACCTTTAAGCCTTTAACTCAACAAGTTCTCACTTGACCTCTATACGAATAAAACTCTAACTTAACGAATTGTCTAAACGTGCACTGTTTATGATACAGAAAATATAACATTGAAACATATCATGCTTTTTAATAAAAACACGCGTTAACTTAACATTTAGTTAAAAGAGAAATTAATGTAACGAAACGACTAGTTATTTAACTTAGTATAATTTCAGATCCAATACAAATAAGTATTTATATCCGTAAACTTTTTCTATATTAATTGATGTTCTTAAATTCCTTTCACAAGCAATAGTAGTTGAGCAAATATGATTACTTTCATTTAGCACACATCATCAAAACAAAATACTTAACAAAAATGTTTTAAATTTCGCAAATTAATTTTCTCTGTTTGTAGTTATAAAATTGGTTAGATGAAACATGATATCATTATAAATTTGCATCTACAATTTTTGAGGAAAATTGAATTGTATATTATAATTGAAATCTTAAATAAAATGATTTGATTAAAATAGTGTCTCGACTTGTTTTTAATTTTAAAGTTTTAATTATAAATGAAAATATTGAAAAACACAATTCACCTCTCTCTTGTGTAGCCATTTGATCCTACATATACAAAAGCAACCATTTATGGTGAAGAAACAACACCTTTTAGGAATAGAAAGAGTGACTTGTCACAAAATATATTAGCAACTTGTAATTTTGACATGGAGTTTGTTTATATTCTTACCAGATGAGAAGAGTCTACTATTGATGTTAAAGTACTTGAAGATGTAATATCTTGACCTAATAGACTTCAAGTTTCACTTGATAAGTATTTTACTATTAGTTCAAATATAATTTAAATTTTTTTTAGACTAATATTTATTTTAATGTAGTTAAATTCTACTTAGTAGATGATGGTTTTTCAAATAGACCAAAATTTATCTATCTATTTAGAGGTGTTAGATATTATTTACCAATTATGATATGTCTTGACTTTTAATAAATGACGTAGAGAATTTCAATTATAGGTATTCACAATTAAAGATAGTGATTGAGCATACATTTGGTATTGTAAAGTATCATTTTGCAATTTTATGTCATTTCTATATAAAACTTAGGTAAAGATTGTGCATGCATATTTTCTATTGTATAATTTTTTTCGTAAAGTAGATAAACAAGTTTTACTTGAAGATCTTCAAGATGAGTTAAAAAAATTTGAAGATCTTGATGATGTACAAACTTATGAAAGTACAAACAAAAAAGTTGAAAGAGCAACTACATCTAGATTAACTTAATAATAGAAGAAATAAATAGTTGATAACATGCAAAATGAAATGATATTATCTATGTAAAAAGAACATGATGTATAACGTATTATCATAAGAATGTAAATATTATTAATTTTTCTATAAATTTGTGAAGAGTACAAATATTTTCATGTTATTTAATTTATATTCTATTACATTTTGTTATTTTTCGTCACTTTCTAGATCATGCACAAATACCTATATTTTTTATTAATTTTTCGTTATTTTTTACGACTTCTTTTTTCTATTACTTTTTATAATTTTTTGATATTTTTTATTACTTTTTGAATATACAGACCAATTATTATCGGTGGTCCTGATGTGCGGACTATTTCAAACATTTATTAGCTTTGCTCCACCTTCAATTGCAGAGACCTCGGCCCTCTCTCCTTTTATCTCCACAACAGACGGTCTCCTCTCGACGTACCTTGTGTATTTTACCGTACAGAGCAGTAGAGTTTGACAGAAAAATCCGCGCTAACGTAAAAAAGAGACGGCATCTCCTCGATTTTTCTATACAACACAACTCAATCTTTGACTGGTCAATCCCAGACCACAATCTCATACAGGGGAGACCTATCTACCCCATGTGGGGAGAGAGAGAGAGAGAGAGAGAGAGGGAGGGAGGGATGACACTTGACATGCAGGGAAAGGAATTTTAACAAGTAAAAGGAAGCAAAAATGAGCAACTCACCGCCTCACACAAATATTGCCCCACACCTACTCTTTTTTTTTGGGTAATGTCCCACACCTACTCTTGTAACCAAATCACAACTGCCCAGGAGCACGTCATGAATTGGAGATGCATGCTCCTCACTGCATAAGTAATCCTCTACTCTACTTAGCCTGGAGCTGAGCTGACGAACTCCTTAATTCTCTCCCATTCTCTCTTCCGGCCAGTGGGAGCCAGCTCCTGCCCAGTGGTGTAGTGCTTCGGTTAGTTGTAGCCATCAGAGAGGCTGATTCTGTTGCCCTCCTTTGTTTGGGGTTCCTCCATTTTCTGTTCGTCCATGTCACTGCAAGTACAGTCAAAAAAGGGAGGAAGAGACAAATGAAGAGATGAGGGAGGAAACAGAAGTGGACTCGATCGGTCCCAGGCAGGTGAAGAAATCGTCCGACATGCAAATTGCAATCTCTTCCGGACGATGCATTCCACCACCTATCTTACAGGCCTTTGATATTCAAGACATGCCATGCCTTTTCGCATTTATTAATATTGATTGGACTTGAATCTGGATCATCCTCCACAACTCCATTTATTATTATTCCTGTTTGTTTGCTTTTGCCAGTTGATCGCCCAACTTTTGATTGTGCTCGCTGCTAATTGATCTTGACAAACAGCTCAACTACTTCGTGGAGTTTGATTTGATTTGTTACAGCTCGATAAAGACGGAGGGATCGGCTGCAAGCAGCATGGCTGAGAGGTTAAGATCTCTCGTAGGAAAGGATGGCTGGGACTACTGCATCCTTTGGAAAATTCCTCCAGACAAGGGGTCGATAAATTAACCTTCATTTATCTATATATATAGTACAAGCTCATGCATTAATCTGTTTCATGCTCATCGACCTGTTTCCACTCTCGAGTGGAGGTCTCTACTCCTATAATACATACATACATACATAGACAGATCCTTGTACAACGTGTATAGGTCGATCCAGTGGGTGGGCTGCTGCTGTGCTGGAGCGGATCAGAGTCCCCAAGTTAGAGGAGAAGAGCAGCTGTTCCATGTTTTAACACCAAGCACGATAGGAGCGTGCAGGGACGCCACGTTCCATCACCCAAGATCTGCGGCGTGTGATTCCCTTGCCCAAGTTCCGAGTTCGATCGACTTGGATTCCACATCCAGGCAAGTACGCCGACACGTACTCTTTCTTCTATTAATTTCTCGATACTGTTCGATCGATTGGGGTATATTATTTCTTTCGCCGTCATCACCCACTTTTTGCAGCATCCAGGCAGAAACCTTGATAAACAACGAACCGAGCTGGACATTCCTATCAACATCGCCCAATTTCGTACCTTTGGATGTGGGTTGTTGTCTAATTTCTCGGCTGCCAGCATGCTGTTGAATTGCATTTTGGAGATGATCGAGCGTGTTGAATTTATCCGTCGGCTTCTTTCTCCTTATGTATTCCGCAGGAAAATTCCAAAGCAACCCAGGTTCTAGTTCCTGTGCCCGAAGGTCTTGTCGAGTTGTTCATCGCAAAACATGTCGGTCGCCCATCGAATCCATCTTTCTCCTCAGTTCCCTCCATAACTATTTATTCGCCTACCTTATTCTTTTGAGTTCCTATAGGTACCAGAGGACGATCGAGTGATACAGTTCGTGCTGTCGCAGTACTCCAACAGCGTGACTTTTCTCAACTACGAAAACGAAGAGGCCCCCAAAGCTTTCCTCGCCTGCAATAACAAGAACAACGCTGGCCTCGAGTCCCACCCGTGGAATATGGCTCCGGCTGCAACATCCTCCGACCAATCCAATTTCGCCTTCAGCTGGGACCACCCGGCGGATCCATTGCGACTATCTGGCTCTCCACTGAACCTCCTCAGCCAGCCCAGCTGCAAGGACGTCTACTTCGACGAGGGCACCGCCGAATCCATCCTGCCCGGGAAGGTGTCCCACACGCCCGCCGGGTACGCCGTCCACGAGGGACTGCCGTCCGTGGTAGCACCAGTAATCTCCGAGGAGAGGGACGCCAACGAGAAGCACGGTTCCGTGAAGCCGGAGATCATCGCGAGGCGAGCGGAGTCCGGCTACTCGGATGGAAGCAACCAGGGAGAGGATGACGACGATGGCAGGACAAGGGGCGGTGGTGGCAAGAAGCACCAGTCCAAGAACCTTGTCGCCGAAAGAAGGCGAAGGAAAAAACTCAACGATCGCCTTTACGTGCTACGCTCCTTGGTCCCCAATATTAGCAAGGTTATTTCCGCGCCAAACCACCGTTTTTCTTCTGAAAAGTAAATTTTTTGTTTACTAAGATTTAATCTTTAATAAGAATTATAAGCATTTTGTTCTAATATCTAAATTGTTGCATCTTTATAGATGTGTGTGTAAAAATCATCGTTACCAACAAAAATATCTAACTCGACTAATTCGTTATAATAAATACATAGACATAAAGATGTCATTAATGTTGACAATCATGTAGCTAGTATTCATTATTTAATTAGGTTTTCCTCAACTAAATCTGATAATTACTCTTATATCTTTGTTATTTCTATCATTTTGAATTGCTGTATGTTAATAATAAAGTACGCTATTGTAATTAATAATTTAATTATATAGTTAAAACTATAATCATAATTCCATCAGATTCTAATCTTAATAAACTAACGATATAGCATACTATTTTATGTGTATGGCATTTTGGCTTTGCATGCAGATGGATAGAGCTTCTATACTCGGAGACGCGATAGAATTCGTGAAGAAGTTGGAGAATCAAGTGAAACAGCTTCAAGAGGAACTGGAGAAAATCACCCCAGAGGAGCCAGAGGAGCACAGGCAGGTCGCAAGCAATGACGAGGACGACAACACCAACAACAATAGTGGTCAGATGGAAATTCTGATCTCGGGCGGACCAAATCATGGGGCAGGGCTGGAGGATTGTAAGAAGATGACTGGGTACTCTTCTGTCGCCAGGACAGGTGCCGGTGAGCTACGCAAGCAGCAACCCCAGAAGAACCAGAGCAGCAATGTCGACACCGGCCAGCATCAGATGGAGGTAAAAGTGGAGAAATTATAAATTCGAATCTACGATAACTTACATGGTTGAAATTAGGGAACAACATTGGTATATATTCATAATTAAGTTGTAGAATATATACTTGGAAAATATATGCACATTAATAATTAGTTGCCAGTACAGATCCAGGTGGACGTGTTTCAGGTGAACAGGAATGAGTTCTTCGTGAAGGTTTTCTGTGAGCATAAGATTGGTGGATTTCTGAAGCTGATGGAAGCCATTAACTCTCTGGGACTGGAGGTGACCAATGCTAATGTCACCACCTTCAACAGCTTGGTTTTGAACGTCTTCAAAGTTGAAGTACGTTCGTGCACCTGATCCATCGATGACTCTCTTAGCAATAATAATTACACTCATATTTCTATTAATTGTCTCGGCCGTTTCAATAATATTGCAAGTTTCAACGTTCAAGTTGCAGAAGAGGGACAACGAAGTGGTGGAAGCGGAGCAGGTGAGGCAGTCTTTGATCGACCTCACAAGCAGTTCCGCCGGAGAGTGGACCGAGCAGGCCGCCGGGCAGAAGCCGGAATATGAAGACGAAGGCTACTACCATCGCCACTACCACGGCCACAACAAATTCCTCCATTCCAATTCCCAACACAATCTGCACTTCATCCAGCACCACCTATGAGAGCGAGAGCGAGAGCTCCAAGGGTTCCTTGTTATTGCACGGTGGCATTACGTACCTTTCTTGATTTCTACCCATGCCATTTCTCCCCGGCTACTTTAATTTCGCGTGCTCATTATCAACAATCATCATTATTAATTGTCAATAATCAAGCGCGCGCCTTTCGCGTTTCGTATCAATGATAGGTTTCCTACTCTTCAAATACTCACTTCAAATGACCTGCCCGCCAAATATACATTCACTTGATTGCTTTTACTTATTACGGTGGAGAATATATATATGTGAAGTCCGCATACATTATGCAAAAGTTCATCGTGCCAATCAATCTTTTGTGCTCTAGCTATATGTGCATATATTCTTTATAAATAAAAAATTCCAATTTGTAGGTAATAAAAATTGTGTCAAAGGATTATTACGTTCGTATATCATAAACATATATGGATACAAATCGATCAACACTATCGTAAAAAGTTATTATACGAAGATAGAAAAATCGATCCACAAATCGGCAGGTGTTAATAAGCGGGCCACGTTCAACGTAGCGAGAAGTCTACCGTAATCCAAAAACCAAAAATTATGCTGCCTGCGATGGTTTGGTGCAGAAAATAAAACCAAATAGGCGAGAAGCATTGTATTGCACGCGATCGAAGCAAATCATTTTCTTCATCCTCTCCCCATTCACTATGAGGTGTTGGAGTGCCAGGAGCAGCATTTTCAGGTGTCAGCATTCGAGTCTTTCGTTGACTGCGCAATAAGCTTAGATGCGTTTATCTCCCAGGAGTTTTGGTTTTGTTTTGAGAGTTTGAGATACGACCATTCCCCAACCACCGCACTATTACCAGCCGTCACACTGACCATTCCCCAGGTCATACTGGAAGAAGAGAAGCCGAAGTCAACAGCAGGATTCGAAGATAGATTGATTTCTCAGAGCTTATGTATGCTTATGTTAGTAGTTAAGTCTGGGATGGGAGACCTAAAACTCAAGGTTGGGATTTTGTTGAAAGTGTTGAATAGTTTTAGATCATAAGTTAAGTAAGTCTGTAGGTCTGTTTGCTTGATTTGGTCGTAGGTTTGAACCGTTCAAATCAATTAGTTGTCCATATTTGATGTTTACATGACTACGTTGTTTCATTATTGTAAACATGGGTTCATGGGTATCATACTCAAAACAATATATAAGTGTCTGCTAAAAAAGTAGTTGAATTGAATATTAAGATTTCTAGTATTTTTAAAACAAAGATGAAAGTAGCAATAAAATTAGTGGTCAACAAAGAATGTAAGATCAGATTCAATAATTAAATTGTTTTAGAACTGATCTAACGAAAATCAAAGTTGTGGTTCCTTCATAATATATTTTTTTTCTATAAAAAAACATATAAATAGGGGACAAAAGTTCAATTTTTGTGTCTAGAATCTAAGGAAGAAAAGAATGAATTTAATAAATTAATTCAACTTTGTAGAGAGTAGGGAGAAGATGAATCAATGGCTTTTGCTAAAACTCATATTTTGTATGATGTCATTTTTTTTTTTTTTAATCCTTTAAGAGTATCCATAGAGGTGATAACAAGTGAATCTCAATAGACACTTAAACGGCCTAGTATACACTAGAAATATCTAAGGAGGCGAAAGTTTGTAGGAGGCCTTGCTAGACCCCAACATGATAGATTTGTCCAAGTATCACATACTTTGTCTCGTAGAGATTCTCAACTAGTTCGGGGTATCTTAAGTGGCCTCATCCACCAACTCGATCGAGATTACTAATTAAGGAAAAGCTCACAATGTTAGTACGTGAATTGGGTAAATGGTGCATACACCTATAGCTTTCTAACGCTTGAGCAAAGTCAGCACTACTACCCATAGGCACTGCACGAGAACTTCCCAAGTAGTCACCCATCCTAGTTCTCCTACCTAAACATAGTTAACTTCAGAGTTCTTACAAGAGTAGGTGCTTGGTAGTAGGTGTAAATGCACCACTTATGATGTCATGAAGAAGAAATGGGTAGTAGATAGTTTAAAGGCTTGTTATGATATTAAAGTAGAATAGTATCATGTAAAAGTTGAAGTAACACCAGCTACTACACTAAGAGAATTTGAAGTTGGTCATTCGAGGCTAGTTACTATAAAGAAAGAGATGCCAGGATCTATGGCAAAAGAGTATAGAGAGTCTATTTTTGTAGATTTATTATCAAAAGAAGAGGAAGAATAAACACAATTAATAAGAAGAAAAAGAAAAGAAATAGTGTTTGAGGCTCCAACGATTAAGTAGGAGCCTATAATTTTGACACAAGGGCATAAGGAGCCTATATATATAGATTTATTGTCTAAGGAAGAGTAACAAGAACAATAGCAAGAGGAAGAAGAAGAAGAGACTGTAACGGTAGAATTTGTTGTGCTTGAGCCTACATCCAAATCCTCCATAGATTCAAAAAAGACTATGACTATGGAGATTGGAGATGAGGAAGAAAAAGAAGGAGAAGAAGCTAAAAAAGAATTTATAGAAATTGAAGAGAATAGTTTGACAGATCCTAGTAAAGAGGATGAAACTCTTTAGGAATTTCTAGATAATTTGAAAGAAAAGAGTGTGGAAAGTGTTGTAAGCTCTTCGCCACAAATCAAAGCTGAAGAATAGAAATCTCTAGACAACTTTTCTCTTCAACAACAAAATCAATAAGTAGAGAAAGGAATTGAAGAACAAACCCCTCTAGAACATGACATGGAAGTTTAATTTCCTAACCCCTCAACAATAACAATGATGAATATCGTACATTTTAGGAGTCAAGAAGCTTTTGATAAATATCAAGAAATAAAGGGGCACGATGTTATATATAATAGGCTAGTAAATTAGACTAGAATGGAGGATATCAAAGAACTATTTGAATTCCAAGGCTTATTGAAATTAATTCTTAAGTCTAATGGGCATGCAGTTTATGAGAATTTAGTATCCAACTTTTATGCCAATCTAAGAGAAGAAACTAGAATTTTAATTTCAAATGTGGAGGTAGAAATATAGTTAACACTAGAGCTCTTTCACAATAATTTTGGGCTTAGAAATGAAAGTATAGAAATTTTGGAAGATACAACTGCACTTGGATAGATAGAATAGGAAATCAAGGAATGTTTAACCATTGATCATTGTGTGCCATTATTGAATATAATGAAATATCTCAAAGGAAAAGCTCACATGGTGGCAAACATATTATTGAAGACTGTCTATTAGAGACATGACCATGATATAGAATTAAGTCAATTTGTTAAATTGGCCACTTATGTAGTTGTTAATAAAATTCAAGTGAACTAGTGCCGAGTCTTCTTATCCAAGATCAAATCCACTAAGAAGAAATTATTTTTTGGAGACTTGATACCAATATTAATGGTAGAAGCTATTGACTTCACAAAATGGACATCAAAGAAGATGAGATCAAGGGTCATTTCTATGAAGGAGTATAAAAATTATGCTACTACTACTATTGTCACTACTACTATTGAACCTTCTAGAGAATCTACATTGGCTTTGGATCAGACAGCCCCATTAGAATAGCAAATGTTAGAACTCTAGAAGGAGATAGAAGAACTAAAAAGAAAAGACTAATGTTTTTAGAAAGTTGTAATTGCTGTAATTACAAAATTTTGTAATTCAAACAATGTATATATATATATGCATATTTGACAATCAATCTGCTTTCAAAATTTTATGATTGTGAATGAATGATTTAATTCAAAGTTGTATTGGAATCCAAGACATATTTATATATATATATTTGTTTGAAAATTATAATACTATGTGAAATGTGTTAATCAAGGATGAATTAAAATGAAAGTGATTTTTCAAGATCAATGTAAATTTAATTGTAGGAAGGATTATATATTTAATTGTTATATGTAGAAATGAAACAAAGAAGTTAATTTGAGAAGCAGGTTTCTTAGTGGAAAATTACCTAAGTATTAACTTCATGAAGTTAGTCCATTGAATTATACTGTAACTTCACAAAACAAGTAATAGGAATATAAGGTCACTCTATTGAGTTATTTGTAGCTCAACGAAGTTAGACTGTAGAGTTAAGGTTTAGAAGTCTAAGCTAGTCCGTTGAGTTAACTATTAACTCAATGAGGTTAGTTCATTAAGTTAGGAATTGTAACCTAGGTTGCTCTATTGAGTTATCTGTAAATTATCTCTGTTGAGTTAATTGTTAACTCAAGTTATTTATAATTTCCTAATCTGTTGATGGAGTTAGCTGAATGGTTATTCTTTTTTCCATGAACATGACTTTGTGTGCTTAGCATTATTAAAATTTAAATTTAGAAGTGGAGCATGTATCCTTAAATATAGAAACCATAATACATCTTACAAGACACGTTCTTACAATGAGAGTGCATCTACAACATAGACAAGTATTATAAAAGAAGAAACAAAATGTTATAATTTGAATACCAATCCTAAGGGAAGAAAAGAGTGCTCGTTGGCAAACTAGAAGGAGCAACTAGTTCAACTTCATCCATCGACAACTTCAAATATCATTAGAGCTAAACATTACAATTGGTATATATTAACTCTTTGAAATTTAATACATGTCGTAATTTTATGAGCACTTGGATTTGTTCTCCTAGTACTAAAAGATTAGTTAGAATACCTAAATAGGATTATTTAACATAGAAACAAATTGCTAATTTTTTTGAAACTAAAATTAACAAAATCCTTCAAGGTATAGCTAACATTTCATTAAAGGAAAATGTTGAAATGGCTACTCTAGTAGAAAGACCATTAGGAGAAATTCTTTATCCTAAATTAGTAGATGAATCTTCATGCATCCATTTGCCAATTGTATTGTTGTGAAAAGTTAAATCAGAAACTTGTCTATTATGCAATGCCAAAAAACTTGTTTGATTTATTTTTATGCTTATATTAATAAATTCTTTTAGAAGTAAACAAACAATCTTTCACACAAATTAGATATTAAATCTAATTTGTATTTTAACTGCAAGTGTACAGTGTATATTGTATTTGTGTGCAAGTACAGGTTGATCCCATAAAGATTGAGTAAGAATTGTATATTATTTTTATTTTTATATTGGAGTTTATATGTGTTTAGTTAAGCATTCCGTTAAGTTATAGTTAACTCAATAGACTTAGTTTGTGGAGTTATGGTTAACTCAACAGACTAATCTCGTGGACTTAAATTAACTCCACAAGCCTACATTTCCAGTTAAATACTGTTATCCATAGAGGAATTCAGCCAACCATTAGGTGGTTCCACAAAATGTAAATAACAACAATTAAGTTCTTTAATGTTAGTTAATTTGAGATTTGTCATTAAACAACACTAACATTCAGATATTTCAAATAGTAACCATTAAAGTCTTTAAGTATCTAGGATGAATCAATTTCAGTAAACAATAAAACTATTTTCTATTTTCTAAATTAAATAGACATAAAACATTCACAATACTGACAATGATAACATTAATTACAATACAACACTTTAATACTAAATGTAAACATAGATAATTAATTATTTTTGGTATTTTTATTTTGATATGTTCTTTAAGATAAGTAAAAGGTGAAATGTAAAAATCTCTATCAATAGTAAAAAACTTCTGTCACTACATGTGATGCGATTACACCACTAAAAAGTTAATCACTTACAATCTTACCTCCTCTCCCTATAGAATCGCGAACCAAGAATTGTAAGTTGATCTCCTCTTCAGCATACTAGCATCAACCCAAAACCAAGGCTAGAAGCTTTACGATCTCTTGAGATATGAGTCGGTGTTTGGTGAAAATAACTTCCCTTCCTGCGACGCAATCACTCCTTACAATAGTTGTCAGTCACTATGTTTGGCTCGGAATTAACCCGACATCTGGAAAGTATCCTTACAGACCTTTGATGATTGACGATTTTGGTGGTGGTGTGGAGCTTTAGGGAACTTCCAATGCTTCTTGTAGTTAGCGCGGTTCTCCACCTCTCTCCCCACACTTTCTTCATCTTTCTCCTCTTCTTTTATATTTCTTTTAGTAGTAACTGTTTTTGCTTAAATGATCGGTTGGATTTCTTTCAATCACATCAATGATGGTGATTTCTTCTTCATTCCACGAGTGAATTCCTACGTGATATGTGCAATCATGGTTTTCCTTCAAATTTCCTATTTCTGCAACTACTATAGTGGCATGTTAAAAAATAAATGGTCCGTGGAGTAAGTGTAACTCAATGGATTTACTTTATTGATTTAACTATAAAACACGTGCATAATTCTAACTTAACGAGTTTAGGTGTTATTTAGAATTAAAAAGTGCATAATATTAAGGGTTAAATGATGGTTAATTGCATAATATTTAGCTTATCATATAAGAATTAAGCCATTATGTTATAATTGCACTATTATATGCTTTAATGAAGGAATCTGCATAATTTTAAGGAATTAACGTTAATTTAGTATATTTCTGAAATGCTGGTAAAGTGTAGGTTTTTAATTCTTAAGTATCCGAATTTTCTATATTTCGGAGAGTTATATTGCATGTATCAGACAGTTATGTTTTTAACAAAAGAAGAATATTTTATTATTTCCTGGATTGCACGTGTTGAATTTAAATGCTTTATTATGTCACGTGAGATGCACATGTTTAACTTGTTAAGTTAACATAACTATACACATTGAGTTACTTGAATATATACTAAGGTAACGCATTATGTTAGCAGCTTATTTCTTTATTGCACATGTTTTATAGTTAAATCAACGAAGTAAGTTTGTTGAGTTATCTATAACTCCACGGACCATTTATTTTCTAATATGCCATTGTAGCAGTTGTAGAAACAGCACATTCGAAGGAAAACCATGATTACACATATCACACAGGAATTTACTTATGGAATGAAGAAGAAATCACCGTCATTGACATGAATGAAGGAAATCCAACCGATCATCTAAGCAGAAGCAGTTACTACAGAAAGAAATATAAAAGAAGAAGAGAAAGATGAAGAAGGTGTGTGTGTGTGTGTAGAGGTGGAGAACCACGCTAACTGTAGGCAATGTTGAAAGTTCCCTAAAATTCCACACCACCACCAACATCACCAACCATTAGAGGTCTGTGAGGATACTTTCCTGATGTTGGGTTGATTCTGAGCCAAACACGGTGCTTAACAATCACTGTGAGGAGTGTCGCATCGCAAGAAGGAAAACCATTTTCACCAAGCTCCGACTCATATCTCAAGAGATCGTAAAGCTTCTAGCCTTGGTTTCGGGTTGATGCTAGTATGTTGAAGAGGAGATCATCTTACAATTCTGGATTCGTGATTCTATAGGGAGAGGAGGTAGGGTTGTAAGTGATTAAGTTTTCATTGGTGTAATTGCATCACATGTAGTGACAGAAGTTTTTACTATCGATAGAGATTTTTACATTTCACCTTTCATTCATCTTCAGGAACATATCAAAACAAAAATACCAAAAACAAAAAATTATGTGTTTACATTTAGTATTAAAGTGTTGTATTGTTTGTTTTGTATCGTGATTAATGTTATCATTGTCAGTATTGTGAATGTTTTATGTTTGTTTGATTTAGAAAATAGAAAATAGTTTTACAATTTACTAAAATTGATTCATTCCAGATACTTAAAGATTTTAATGATTACTGTTTGAAATATCTGAATGTTAGTATTGCTTAATGATAAATCTAATATTAACTAACATTAAAGAGCTTAATTGATGTTATTTACAATCTGTGGAACCGCCTAATGGTTGGCCAAATTCCTTTGTAAATAGTAGTATTTAATTGGAAAGATAAGCTTGTGGAGTTAACTATAAGTCCACGAGGTTAGTTCGTTGAGTTTGTTAGGAACGCATGGCTTCACTAGAGGGGGGGTTAATGGTGATCAGTGTGTATTTAAGCCTATTTTTAACTTTACTAACTAATTTGATTTATCTGTTTGCACAAGTACTAATCAGATATAAATAACATGCACAGTAGAAATAAAAGTAAGAAACACAAGGGAATTTTTAGGTGGTTCACCAACTCGGCTAGTCCACCCCCAAGGATCACTTGGGCTGCACTAAGTGTTTCAACCAACACTTACACACTTGCTTTTAGGTCGAAGCAAGAACCAACCACTTGAGCTTTGAGGTCGTAGCTCTAACCAATCACATAGAAGTTTTCAGGTATAAACTCCAGAAAACCAACCTCTTGAGTTTTCAAGTCGAAACTCAAACCAACACTGAATGAAGCTTTAAGGTTGAAGTCACGAACCAAATGATCCTTCTTGGATCAGACTTTTAGCACATGGAGAGCTTTAAGAATCTTCTTGTAAAATCCAGCTTTCAATCGATTCCTTCTTAAACTAAATTGAGCTTTCTTCTATATCAGTAATTGATCTGCAATGTATACTGTATCTTTATATGTAATTGTAGTTGTAATCTCACATCTCAGCTCTACTGAATATTAAATGATCTGTCTGTATTTATGCTTGAACTACCAATGATCATATTTTCACTTCAACGGATTGATTCTACTGTACTTGCTAAGTTTGCAGATCCAAATATGGTAAGTTACCATTTGGAAAGGTATTTCAAGATAACCTTTCGATCTTCTCAAACTTTCGGATAGTTAGTAGTGTAACTTTCCGAAGAATGATCGTAACTCACCGAAAATCTACTTAAGTTCATTTGTCACATGAGTTTTAAGTCACACACGTGATGAAACTTAAGTTCGGATAGTTATAATTGTAACTCACTGAAACTCTCTTGACTTTTAGATGGTTAGCTACAATGACTCTTTGATTTTCCTTTTGAGCTTCAGACTGCTGTCTTCTTAATTCTGCATGTACATAATAAGGTAACTTAAGTTTCAGATGGTTATGACTACAACTCACTGAAACTTCCTGTTTTTCGGATAGTTAGCTTTCTAACTCTCCGAAAACTCATTTAAGCTTCTGTTCTGGATTTCTACACGTAGGAAATTGAATGACTTAAGTTTTGGATAGTTAGCCTTTCTAACTTTTCGATTTTCCTTTTGCTTTCGGATAGTTAACTCCTTAACTCTCCGATCATTGAACCAACTGCCTTTCATAACTCTCCGAAGGCTTTATGATTTCGGATAGTTATTCTTCTAACTGTTCGATAGTGTTGCTATTGCTTTAAACTTGCTCTTTGGATACTTAGACCTGTAACTATTCGTTTACTTTCTGATCTTTTGCTGAGCTTGAAAGGACCTCTAGATTTTGATAATGCAAAAATCAATGTAAGGTTTTGAATTGTATTTATCAAGATTAGTTTGTACAGTAAAAAGATCAGAAGACAGACAAATCGAAGTAGTAAACAGGTTGTAGTAAATCTTAGAATGTGCTGCCATAGATAATCGGACAGATAAGAAGGATTGGATGATCAGATAGTTAAGGTGTTAACTATCTAGAAGCTTAAAGGACTTTTTAGAGAGTTACAGGTATAACTATCCGAAAGTTAAGTCATTCAATTAATCACGTGTAGAAATATAGAACGGAAGCTTAAATGACTTGTCGGAGAGTTAGATAACTATCTGAGTTTTCTTTTCGGAGAGTTAGATAACTATTCGAGTTTTTCGGTGAGTTACAAGTATAACTTTCTAGAACTTAAGTCATCCTATTACGCATGTGCAAAATGGAGAAGCCGACAATCAAAAGCTTAAAGGAAAAATCAGAGAGTTAGATAACTATCTGAAATCTCAAAGAGAGTTTCGGTGAGTTACAATTTAACTATCTGAAACTTAAGTCAGTCTTTTATGCACGTGCTGAATTAAAGCAATCAGAAAGTTAACAGAGGGTTACTGTAGCCAACTATCTGACAGTTACATAACTGTTTGGTAAGTTACAGTTATAAGTATCTGATTGAATGACAGCTCGTAGTATATATTCTGGAATCCTACATGGTAGAAAGGTTTAAGTGATCTTTCGATGAGTTACAAATATTCTTCGGAGAGTTACACAGCTAACTATTCGAAAGGTTAAGAAAATCGGAAGGACATCTTGAAATAACTTTCTGAATGGTAACTTACCGTATTTGGGACTGAAGTCTAATCAAGTACAGTAGAATACATCCGTTGGAAGAAAATATGATCGTTACACATGTTTGGTATATATACAAGATATAGACAACGAATTTAGATAGCTTTTGCTTATATACATACTTACACCAAACTCAACAGAAGAAAAGCTTTAGAGATCAAATCATCTTCAACAGTTACAAACTGAATTTCAGAAGCTCATCACACACTCAACTCTGTTGCTCACAAGCTAGTGTTTACTGAAGTACACAGATCAAAACTTTAGAGAAAGGATTGATTGAAGCTTCGACAAGGAAGCTCAAGTGAATGGTTGGTTGGTTCTTGCTTAAACCTTAAAGCAAGTGATTGTAAGTTTGCAAGAGTTTAGTGAAGCCCAAGTATCCCTTGGGGGTGGACTAGCCGTTAGTGGTGAACCACCTAAAATCTCTATGTGAATTCTTTTATTGTGTGATTGCTATCTCTTTACATTAAAGTACTTCTAAAAGGTTAAGAAACGAATTATTACCATTCACCCCCTCTCTGGTAAGCCTTAAGGTCCTAACAGAGCTGTCATATCTGTGAAATACAATTTGGTTTCCTCACATAGGTTTTTGCATTATCAAAATACTAGGGTCCTAACAATCTCCCCCTTTTTGATAATGACAAAAATCCTTTACATTAAATTACATGTATTTCACTCCCTAGATTGTTGCTATACATTCAGTCACATAGAAATTAAGTAAAGCAAAGATTTACAATGAATATAATGCAATGAAGTTAAATTCTCCCCTTATCTGTGTGCTGGGAATGCTCCTCCTACCTTCTATGTAATTTTCTATATTCTTCTCCCCCTTTTTGTCATTAGATAAAAGGAGTTCCACAATTTTCTTTTGCTGAATTTTCTTCTCCCCCTTTTTGTCATTAAATTTGTATCTAATGTTATACCAATCTTCTGATTTCTATGATCTTGTCTGATATCAACTTGTTAAAGGAATCTAATGCATCAATATCTTTGAATATATTTTCCATCAAATGTTAACTATTGGTGTGTGGATCTCAAATGTTTAGATATTTTCATCATTGCAATCTGTTTTCTTCTTTCTTATTCGAGTACAATATCAATTGAAGTGTCAATTTCTTCAAACCTTGTCTGATACCAGTTGTTGACATTTTAACTTTTGAGTAAGTCAGTAATCGCTCTCTTGATTTGTGATATTTCTTTCTTTGTCTTGTTAAATTTCTGCATCATCTATAAAAACTAAAAATAGTGAAGTGCCAATAGTTGGTGTAGCAATCTATAAATGTGCAGTTAATATTTATAATTGTTGCCACATGCTCTCCCCCTATCTGTATGGAAGTTCTCTGATTTATAATAGCAAGTTATAGGCTCTCCCCCTATATGCATGCCCTCTTTATATACTTTCTTTTTACATTGACATAGCATTTTGAATTTCCTTCATATAGTAGGTTCTCCCCCTACTTATATGCTTTTCCTTATAGACAAATTTGTTGCACCTGTTCTGCAAAATGAATGTCATACATGATACTAATTGTTAATCAAAAACATAATAAATAATTTTCAATCAATTAGCTTTTGACTCCAATTCGTTTATCTTCTCTTGGATCTTTGTTTCAAGTGGTTCTTCAATTTGCAAAAGATAATTTGAAGACTGTAATCTGTCTACTGAAGATTTTGGTTGTCCTTTGATAAATCTAATTTGTATACATTCATCCTAGCTCGTGCAAATCTTATTTCTTTTAAAGAACAAAATTCAATCATTGATACCACTTTAATACTACTTGTTTATTTCAGAATATCATAGTTGATTCTTAACTGATTACCAACTGTTTAGCTTCTAAAAAAAATTTCTCTTCACGAGATTCTACTTATTCTGATAACACTGGTTTCTAACTATTGCAAATTTTGCTCTCCTTGAGCATTAAGATTTTAGGTATAATTTCTACTCAGTCTAAGTGAGCACTTTCTACCAATTTATGATGTCTCTTGTAATACCAAATAGTTTCTCTCATAATTGATTTTCAGATTATCAACCTTTTCTAATTGATCATTCCATTGATCTTCAGTCATTGGTCATTTGTAGAGAATAGTTTGAACCTGTAAATTAGCTGCTCCCCCTAAATGATGTAATCCTACAATTTAAATAGAAATAGATTTTGGTACCTATACTTTCTTGGGTTCATAAGTGTTAGTCCTGACAATATTTAATTTATTGCCTTTTGGCAGCTACATTAATCCAGATCTTCTTTTGATGGCAAATACTGTTGTACCATCTCTATAAGATCGAATAACACCACCATAGTAGGGTATTTCCTGTGGAGTAGCATACCCTAGGCCAAATCTATTTGAACCATGTCTCTGTGAACCAATGATTTGATCTAATTTTTTCTGTCCATTTGTAAATTTATGCATGGTAATTTTCAGATCAGTGATTTCAGATTTCAGTTTTTCATTTTCATTTATCAATTCATCATTATTGCATTTCCTATCTTCAACATGCAGATTTTCAAGTTTAGTATGTGCTTCTTCTAAACATGTAGTTAAATGCTTAATTTCCTTTTTATACTTTTTGCATTTAACATATAAACTGTCAACAATAGACAAAAGATTATTTACATCTAGATTATCATTGTCTACATCAAAATCACTTTGAGATGAAGTGGAACATACCTCTTGTACTGTATAGCACACGCTTACTAGTACCTCTTCATCTGAACTGGATGAGCTACTAGAAGAACTACTGTCATCCCAAGTAGCCTTCAATGCCATTTTCTTTTTGTAGCTCTTCTTCTTCTTCTTCATTTCTTTTTCTTCTTCTTGTTGCAGTGGACAATCAAGTTGTATATGTCCCCACTTCTTACATTTAAAGCATATTGGTGCATTGCTTTTGATGTGCTGGCTTGGTTCTTTTTCTTCATCCATTTTCTGAATTTTCTAGCCAATAGCACAACTTCATCATCATCCGAGCTTTGAAGTTCCTATGTTGATGGAAAGGTTAGTTATTTCTTTATTTCTGTTTTCTTTTTAGTACTACCTTCCTCATCTTTCCATTCTTTCATTTGAACTTCATGGGCCAGTAGATTGCCCATTAGATCCTCTATTGAGTATTTGTTGAGGTCTTTGGAATCTTATATAGATGTGGACTCTTGCTTCCATTCCACTATTAAGCTTCTTAGGATTTTCTGCACCTGTTCACAGACAGAAAATTCCTTTCCCAAACCTCTTAAGCTATTAATAATCTCAGTGAATCTAGCAAACATATTAGTAATGGTTTCATCATCAAGCATTTTAAATAATTCAAGCTTTCTAAGTAAAATGCTGATTTTAGTGTCTTTCACTTGACTAGTTCCTTCAAAGGTTATTTGAAGAGTGTTCCAAGCCTCGTGAGTAGATTTACAAGCTAAAACTTTATTATATGGTTTAGTAGATAAGGCACAGTAAATAATATTCAGCCCTCGAACATCCATTTGGATGATTCTCTCATCCTCCTCAATCTAGTCAGCCTCATGACTAAGTGGAATAGGTGTTCCTAGAACAACCATTTTCCAAAGACTCACATCTGAGCTCCTGAGGAAACATTCCATCTTGTTTTTCCAGTAATTATAGTTAATACCATCAAACAAGGGAGGACGATGGATGTTCTGACACTCTCTGTGAAAAGATGTCATGATCTCAGATGGTTAAATCTATAAAAAGAGATCAACCTGCTTTGATACCACTTGTTAGGAACGTATGGCTTCACTAGAGGGGGGGTGAATGGTAATCAGTGTGTATTTAAGCCTATTTTTAACTTTACTAACTAATTTGATTTATCTGTTTGCACAAGTACTAATCAGATATAAATAACATGCACAGTGGAAATAAAAGTAAGAAACACAAGGGAATTTTTAGGTGGTTCACCAACTCAGCTAGTCCACCCCCAAGGATCACTTGGGCTTTACTAAGTGTTTCAACCAACACTTACACACTTGCTTTCAGGTCGAAGCAAGAACCAGCCACTTGAGCTTTCAAGTCATAGCTCTAACCAACCACACAAAAGTTTTCAGGTATAAACTCTAGAAAACCAACCTCTTGAGTTTTCAGGTTGAAACTCAAACCAACATTGAATGAAGCTTTAAGGTTGAAGCCACGAACCAAATGATCCTTCTTAGATTAGACTTTCAACACATGGAGAGCTTTAAGAATCTTCTTGTAAAATCTAGCTTTCAATCGATTCCTTGTTAAACTGAGTTGAGCTTTCTTCTATATCAATAATTGATCTGCAATGTATACTGTATCTTTGTATGGAATTGTAGCTATAATCTCACATCTCAGCTCTACTGAATATTGAATCATCTGTCTGTATTTATGCTTGAACTACTAACGATCATATTTTCACTTCAACAGATTGATTCTACTGTACTTGTTGAGTTTGCAGATCCAAATATGGTAAGTTACCATTTGGAAAGGTATTTCAAGATAACCTTATGATCTTCTCAAACTTTCGGATAGTTAGTAGTGTAACTTTCCAAAGGATGATCGTAACTCATTGAAAATCCACTTAAGTTCATTTGTCACGTGAGTTTTAAGTCATACACGTGATGAGACTTAAGTTCGGATAGTTATAACTGTAACTCATCGAAACTCTCTTGACTTTTAGATGGTTAGCTACAGTGACTCTCCGATTTTCCTTTTGAGCTTCAGATTGCTATCTTCTTAATTCTACACGTGCATAATAATGTAACTTAAGTTTCGGATGGTTATGACTACAACTCACTGAAACTTCCTATTTTTCAGATAGTTAGCTTTCTAACTCTCCGAAAACTCATTTAAGCTTCTGTTCTGGATTTCTGTACGTGGGAAATTGAATGACTTAAATTTCGGATAGTTAGCCTTTCTAACTTTCTGATTTTCCTTTTGCTTTCGGATAGTTAACTCCTTAACTCTCCGATCATTCAACCAAATGCCTTTTCATAACTCTCTGAAGGCTTTATGATTTCGGATAGTTATTCTTCTAACTGTTCGATAGTGTTGCTGTTGCTTTAAACTTGCTCTTCAGATACTTAGACCTGTAACTGTTTGTCTACCTTCTGATCTTTTCTTGAGCTGTCATATCTGTGAAATACAATTTGGTTTCCTCACATAGGTTTTTGCATTATCAAAATACTAAGGTTCTAATAGAGTTAACCATAACTCCATGAACTTAGTCCGTTGTGTTAACTGTAACTCAACGGAGTGCTTACTAAACACATAAACTCCAATATAAAAATTGAAACAGTACACAATTCTTACTCAATCTCTATGGGATCGACCTATACTTGCACACAAATACAATATACACTGTGCACTTGCAATTAAAATACAAATTGGAATTAATATATAATTTGTGTGAAAGGTTGTTTATTTACTTCTAAAAGAAATTATTGATATAAGCAAGTTTAAAAATAGAAGTTAACAAATCAATAGACAAGTCTTTTGGCGCCGTTGCCAAGGATTGAGAAACTAAGCAATTGTGAGTGTTGTTTTCTTTTAAGAGCAGAGGGAGTGTCATGTGTTTTATTCTATAATTGAGAATATGGCATATGCTTATGCTCAAAGATTTCTGAAACCTGTAGTTAGCATATGTAAATTCTGCAATTCGGAAGGTCACGACATATCTAATTGTTTGAAACTGAGATGATTGCAAATGGTTAGAGCACATGAACAACAAATGAATTATATTCAATATAATAGAGTTGAGTATGAGAATCCTATAGTTTACCCAACTAATGGTCAGTTTAGAATGTGTAATGTGTTGAGAGATACGGAAGTTTGGGATAGGTATGATAGACTAGAGTGTAGCTTAGAGCAAAACATGGACAAACTGGAACAATACATGTGTCAACAACAAGAAGCCAACCAATTAAACTATAAGGAAGTATATACAAAACCTAAAATTGATATCATTTACGAAACTGGAAAAACCATAATGAAAATCGATCAAAAATTGAATGCAATGAGATTAGATGATCTAGAAAGAAAACTAAAAACATTGGACAAATTTATAATGAAATTACAAGTTATGCAACAAGAAAATACAAATGAAAACTTTAATGTTACAGATTTGCATAATTCGCAAGACATACAGACAAAAGAAAATACCAATGCATATGCAATATTAGAATTTAAAGAATACAATTTAAAACTAAAAATAGTTAAAGATCATAAGCATAAAAATGAAATATAAGAACATCATGAAAGTAATGAAAATCTAGAATATGTATGTATAACATTAAGATCTGGAACTAATATACCACCAAGAATTCAACAAGAAAATGACATGAAGGTGGATAAGAACAAAATTCAAAATGATAATGAAAATGTAATATCTGAAAATGTAGAAATCAATGAAGAAAAATCTGAATCTGAAGATGAGACTAAAAATGAACAAACAAATGAAATGAAAGAAAAAGAATCATGTAAATCACAATCATTAGCACCTTATCTTGAAAGATTACAACAAACATTTCTTGAAAAACAAGAAAAATTAGAGAAATTTTTGAAAAAGTACAAGTTAACATTCCTTTGTTAGACTTATTGTAGAAAATGCCACCTTGTGCTAAATTTCTTAAGGATTGGTCTACTAAGAAAATAGAGCGAAAAGTTTTAAGGAAAGTCTTTTTAGCTTAGCAAAGTAGTTCCCTATTTTTGCCACAAATTCCTAAAAAGTTATCTGATCCTAGAATCCCTGTATATCATGCACATAGGAAATACCATTCTAGAAAGAACCTTAACAGACTTAGGTGCAGGTATAAATGTTATGCTGAGTGATATATTTGCATCCTTAGGATTAAAAGGCTTACTCCCTACTAGGACTGTTATTCAATTAGCTGATAGAAGTATAAGATACCCTAGAGGAAAAATAGAGGATGTCCTAATTAAAATCATAAAATTTCATATATCCTATTGATATTGTAATTTTGGATTCCCAACAAATTAAGCATCAAAATCATAACACATCTTTAATTTTGGGAAGACCATTCTTAGCAACATCAAGGGTTGTTATAAATTGTAAAACTAGAGTAATGAAGTTAGCATATGGTAATGATGATACTCAATTAAACATTTTCAAACTAGAAAAGTTTGAGGAGTTAGAAATGTCCTTACATACTATAGACTTTTTAGAAGATGAAGGAGATATGCTAGATGATGTGATTCAAGAAGAACTAAATAGGCAACTAAATTCTGAAACTTTAGGGGAAAGTGAAAGCATAAATATAGAAGGAGATCAAGAAGAGATTAACATAGAAAATGAAAATGTTCAATTAGGAGCTCTAGCTTCTGATGGTCAACATTTAAAATTAAAACCTTTACCTTCTAAATTAACCTATAAATTTTTGGAAGAAAAATGAATATGTCCAATCATTATTGCTTCAGATTTAAAAGAGGATCAAATTTCTAAATTAAAAGATGTAGTAAAAACTTATATAGAAGCAAGAGGATGGACTTTGACGGATATAAAAGGGTTAAGTTCAACTTTATGCTATCACCTCATATATTTAGAAGAGAATGCTAAACCAGTTAGAATTCCTGAGAGGAGATTAAATCCAAACCTTAAAGAAGTAGTTAGGAAGGAAATAGTGAAATGGTTAGATAATGATATAATTTATCTAATTTCTGATAGTTCATGGGTTAGTCCAATCCATGTAGTTCCCAAGAAATCAGGATTAACAGTTATTAGGAATGAAAGTCAAGACTTGATACCTACTAGAATTCAATCAGGCTGGAGAGTGTGTATAAACTATAGAAAGCTGAATGCTGTGACTAGGAAAGATCATTTTCCCTTACCTTTTATAGATCAAATGCTAGAGAAGTTAGCAAGGCAAGAATATTCTTGTTTCCTAGACGAGTATTCAGGATATAACCAAGTTCCAGTAGCATTAGAGGATCAAGAGAAAATAACTTTCACCTGTCTTAATGGAACTTATGCTTTTAAGAGAATGCCATTAGGATTATGCAATGCACCAGCCACCTTTCAAAGGTGTATGCAAAGCATATTCACTGAAATGATTGAAGATTTCTTAGAAATATTTATGGATGATTTTTTTGTTTATGGAACTTCATATGAAGTGTATTTAAATAATTTAGATCAAGTATTAAAACGCAGTGTGGAAAAAAGTCTAGTTCTAAATTGGGAAAAATGTTACTTCATGGTTAAACAAGGAATAGTCTTGGGACATGTAGTTTTAAAGGAAGGGTTGGAAGTAGATAAAGCTAAAATAGAAGTAATTTCTAATCTACTAGAACCTAAATCAGTAAAAGATATTAGATCATTTCTAGGACATGTTGAATTTTATAGAAGATTTATTAAAGATTTTAGCAAAATAGCTAGACCTTTAACTAATTTATTAAAAGATGTCCCATTCAACTTTGATAGAAATTGCAAGGAAGCATTTTTCAAGCTTAAAACTAGCTTAATTTCAACTCTTATAATACAAGCACTTGATTGGAGCCATCCATTTGAATTAATGTGCGATGCATCTGATTTTGCTGTAGGAGTAGTGTTGGGTCGAAGATAGAAAAGTCTTCTAGAGTGATTCATTATGTATGAAAAACTTTGAATGATGCTCAAGTTAATTATACAACTATTGTAAAGTGATAGTATACACAGATCATTCAGCTTTAAAACACCTTATAGCAGAGAAAGAGACTAAACCTAGATTGATCTGATGAATATTATTATTACAAGAATTTGATCTAGAAATTAAAGATAAAAAAGGTTGTGAGAATGTAGTAGTAGATCATTTATCAAGATTACAAATAGAAAAATCAAATATTGAAATTAAGGATAATTTTCCTGATGAACAATTAATGACCATCAACATAATGCCTTCTATAAGAAATGTAGACATAGTTAATTATTTAGTTACTGGTTTAACACCTAAGGATTGGAATAGACAAGATAAGAAATTGTTTTTTACAAGAGTAAAATATTACTATTGGGAAGACCCATACTTATTTAAGAAATGTCCTAATCTAGTTTTAAGGAGGTGTATTCTAGAAACTGAATATTAGAGCATATTGTCTTTCTACCATGACCAAGCATGTGGAGGGCATTTTGGTTCAAGGAAAACTGCTACCAAAATTCTACATTGTGGCTTTTATTGGCTAACACTATTCAAAGATGCTCATAAAATAAGAAGAATATCAAAGAGGAATATGATGCCTTTGAACCCTATTATTGAGGTTGAAATCTTTGATGTGTGGGGAATAGATTTTATGGGTCCACTTCCTATGTCTAACTAATTTAATTATATATTATTGAGAGTGGATTATTGTTTAGAATGAAAAAGTGCATAATATTAATAGTTAAATGATGGTTAATTGCATAATATTTAGCTTATCATATAAGAATTAAGCCATTATGTTATAATTACATTGTTATATGCTTTAATTAAATAATCTACATAATTTCAGGGAAATAGCGTTAATTAAGTACATTTCTGAACTGTCGGTGAATTACAGGCTTTAAAATTCTTAAGTATTCGAATTTTTTGTTATTTCGGAGAGTTATATTGCATATACCGAATAGTTATATTTTTAACGATAGAAGAATATTTTATTATTTCCTGGAGTACACGTGTTGAAACCATAATGCATGACTTAAGTGGATTTTCGGTAAGTTATCTGCTAACTATCCAAAATGCATCTGACATCAAATAGTTAAGGTTTGTAAGTATCCGAAATATTTGAACTCGTTAAGTTAGATTTATGCACGTGTTGAATTTAAATGCTTTAGTATATCATGTGAGATACACATGTTTAACTCGTTAAGTTAGCATAACTATACATGTTAAGTTACATGAATACACACTAAGGTAACGCGTTATGTTAGCAACTTATTTCTTTATTATATGTGTTTATAGTTAAATCAATGAAGTAAGTTTGTTGAGTTATCTATAACTCCACGGACCATTTATTTTCTAATATGCCACTGTAGTAGTTGTAGAAACAGGACATTCGAAGGAAAACCATGATTACACGTATCACGCAAGAATTCACTCATGGAATGAAGAAGAAATCACCATTGTTGATATGAATGAAGGAAATCCAACCGATCATTTAAGCAGAAGCAATTACTATAGAAAAAAATATAAAAGAAGAAGAGAAAGACGAAGAAAGTGTGTATGTAGAGGTGGAGAACCGCGCTAACTATAGGTAGCATTGGAAGTTCCCTGAAGCTCCACACCACCAAAAAAATCACCAACCATCGGAGGTCTGTGAGGATACTTTCCTGATGTTAGGTTAATTTCAAGCCAAACACAATGGCTAACAAACACTATGAAGAGTGATCACGTCACAGGAAGGGAAGCTATTTTCACCAATCACCTACTCATATCTCAAGAGATCGTAAAGCTTCTAGCCTTAGTTTTGGGTTGATACCAATATGCTAAAGAGGAGATTATCTTACAATTCTGGATTCGCGATTCTATAGGGAGAGGAGGCAGGATTGTAAGTGATTAAGTTTTCAGTGGTGTAATCGCGTTGCATGTAGTGACAGAAGTTTTTATTATCGATAGAGATTTTTACATTTCTACTTTCATTCATCTTCAGGAACATATTAAAACAAAAATACCAAAAACAACAAATTATCTGTATTTACGTTTAGCATTTAAGTGTTGTATTGTTTGTTTTGTATCGTGATTAATGTTATCATTGTCAGTATTGTGAATGTTTTATGTTTGTTTGATTTAGAAAATAGAAAATAGGTTTACAGTTTACTGAAATTAATTCGTTCTAGATACTTAAAGATTTTATTAGTTACTATTTGAAATATCTGAATGTTAGTATTGGTTAATGATATATTTAATATTAACTAACATTGAAGAGCTTAATTGATGTTATTTACAATCTATGGAACCACCCAATGGTTGGCCGAATTCCTCTGTAAATAGCAGTATTTAACTAGAAAGATAGGCTCATGAAGTTAACTTAAGTCTACGAGGTTAGTGTAAAGTATCAATTTGTGCATTTTATATATGTTAATTCATGCATATTAAGGATCATAAGTCATCATTATATATGTTCTTATAAAGGATTACATGAAAATCATATTTTTAGACATATGCATGAATTAGGGATTAAATAGTTGATAATGTACAAATTTATCCTTTATCAATTAAACACCTAGTCAATAGCCCTTGTATTAGACATAATTCTAATAATTCTTCAATGTATGACTTTATATACATTGTATAATTGCCAAATCACTTAAATATGATGTTAAACTAAAGAACTTTAAGTAATTCATGTATGCACATGTGAAAAAGTTGTGGACCAAAACCTTCCTAATTTGGCAGCTTTCCATATATGGCAACTCATGCATGCACGTATACTATATTTACATCATATGATTTATATTCAATGTATATGTGCATCCAACTTGGTTTTGAGTTTTATAGGTCAATAAATCATGAAATCAAGATGAATTAAAGAGGAAAAAACGTGGGCCATTGGATGCAACTTATTGGAGATCAAGTTACAAAAGCCTAGACTATTTAAAGTGTTTGACTACTCAATTCTAGGATATCTCCTCCTCTTCCAACAAATTGCAATCGGCGGTTCCAGCTATTCCAGCATCTCCATCTGGAAAGTCCCATCTTCCCCTTGATCTTGAACAAGCTCCCTTCAAGAGTGGTGAGCTTTGGCATCTTCCCCTCTTCCTAGAAGACACCTTCTCTTCAATTCAGACGGCCATACGTTAGGATCTCCTTGGGCGTTGATCTTGGTGGATGGGAGGCTTGTGTGACTGATTTGGAGTGGAGCAAAAGGTTAGGATCTTCATGGTTGAGTCATCGAAAGCACCATTCTTAGATGTGAAAGCCCAAGTTGTGGGTCTTGGAGGCAAGATCTTGAGGACGTGCACCATTCTTCTTCAAGGCAACCCTAGAAGCTTCACTTGGATGTGCTACAGGTGGTGACAACCCTGTGGAGCATCGATTTCAAGGACTTTGGGGAGTCATTGCTTGAAGAAACATGGAGGATTAAAAGGTATGATGGAAAGGAGAGATCCTCATACTAGTTTTCATGTTTTACAATTTTATATGTATGAGTATAGTTTGAGTATGTAGAAGAACAAAATTCTATGCATAAATCTTTGTATCAAATGTTCTAAATTAAAGATCATATATTGTTTTGATGTTAATTGATATAAGAATTGAGTTCATATCATATGTATAGTTTGAATGAATGTGATGATGTGAATTGTGAAGGCAGTTTTCCGTTTCTTAGATGGCCAGATTGTTAGTAGTTTTTGTTCGAATTGTATTCACTTGTTCGTCATCTCTAAATTTCATTTTTTGTTTCCAAAGAACAAGTTTACAAAGTTTTAGAACAATTTTACAAGTTTACAAATAGAACAAATAGAAATTAGGGTAGAAGCTGATTTGCCCGTAACTCCATCCCAATTTGCCATAGAATCAGAAAGAATAGTGACAATGCAGATTGGTAGTCAGGAGGAAGAAGAAAAGAAGAAACTGAACAAGAAGCTGAACAAATACAAATGGAATAAGAAAGAAATGACTCGACAGATTCCATTGAAGAGCAAAGAACTCTTCAGCAAATTTTAGAAAGAATTCAAGATATAGTGGAGAGTTCTGTCGGCTCACCACTACAGACAAAAGCAAAAGCAAAAATGCAGGAATCTCTAGAGCATTTTCAGTCTATTCAAGTTCAGCACATGGAAGAGAAAGTTCAAGAACAAACCTCTCTAGAGCAACAAATTCACATTCTTGACCCGACTAAAGCAACGGTTTTAGAATTTTACAAAGTTTTAGAATTTTTTAGAATGTTTTCCGAAGATTTTCGATTTTATTTTGTAAAGGTATCAGCGGTTTTGAGTCTTTGTCGAGTGCTAGTTTTGAGCTCAACGCTTGTGTTGTGCTTGCATCATGTATTTTGTGAAATTCAGTTTTGTAAATTTTCCTTGTTAGTGTAACAGATCTAATTTCAAGGTGTGCTTATTTCGTAGCATTTCATGAAGATTTGACGGAGATTTGATTTTGCATCGAAGGTGCGTTTTTGGAAAGTTTCCATAACCATCTGCGCCCCTTTCTTAAATAAGATATTGCTAGTGTTTTAATTTGAGTTAATTCACGAAATCACTACCATTTTAAAGATATTCCGAGGATCTTTCCAATCGTTATTTATTCTAGATTTTTAAATGTTCAAGTTGGAAGTTATTAGAGTTAAAAGTTGAGCATAAATTCTATGATTTCAGGGTTGATACTCATTGATTTCTTAAATATCTTATGATAACTTAAGAATTAATTGGATTTTGGGGTAATCTTATAAACCTTAATTGTGCTACGAATTTTGTATATTAATATTAAGTAATTAGAGTTTAATTATGAGTTAGTTTAATGTGGATATTTAATTGGATAATCATTTTAATAAAATTATTTAAGATAAACTTCTTGTGGATTCGACCTGTACTTGCACATGCTTATTACAATGGGCACAATGCGCTTGCAGTTATAAATATAAAATTTGCACTTTTGCCGTTAATTTAACAACACATAAAAGCATTATAGTTAGTCCGTTGAGTTAACCATAAATCCTCAAACTTAGTCCGTTGTGTTAATTGTAACTCAATGGAGTGCTTAACTGAACACACACAAACTTCAATATAAAAACAGGAACAATACACAATTCTAACTCAATCTCTGTGGGATCGACCTATACTTGCACACAAATACAATATACAATGTGCACTTGCAGTTAAAATACAAATTGGAATTAATATCTAATTTGTGTGGAAGGTTGTTTGTTTACTTCTAAAAGTAATAATTGATATAGGCATAAAGACAAATTAAACAAGTTTAAAAACATAGAAGTTAACAACCACAAACAAGTCTTCTGATTTAACCTTTCACATCTAATACAAGTTTTCTAGCACCGTTGCTAGGGATTGAAAAGCTAAGCAACTATGAGTGCTATTTTGTTTTAATAGCAAGAGGAGTGTTGTGTGTTTTATTCTTTAATTGAGAATATGGTATATGCTTATGCTCAAAGATTTCTGAAACCTATAGTTAGCATATGTGAATTCTGCAATTTGGAAGGTCACGACATCTCTGATTGTTTGAAACTAAGACGATTGTAGATGGTTAGAGCACATGAACAAATGAATTATATTCAATATAATAGAGTTGAGTATGAGAATCCTATAGTTTACCTAACTAATGGTCAGTATAGAATATGTAATATGTTGAGAGACACAGAAGTTTGGGATAGGTATGACCGATTGGAGCGTAGCTTAGAGCAAAACATGGACAAACTGGAACAATATATGTGTCAGCAACAAGAAGTCAACCAATTAAACTATAAGGAAGCATATTCAGAACCTAAAATTGATATTATTTACAAAACTGAAAAAACTATAATGAAAATCGATCAAAAATTGAATGCAATGAGATTAGATGATCTGGAAAGAAAATTAAAAGCATTGGACGAATATACAATGAAATTACAAGTTATGCAACAGGAAAACACAAATGAAAACTTTAATGTTACAAATTTGCATAATTTGCAAGACATATAGAAAAAAGAAAATACCAATGGAATAAAATTTAAAGAATGTAGTTTAAAACTAAAACAGTTGAAGATCATAAGCACGAAAATGAAATACAAGAACATCATGAAAGTAATGAAAATCTAGAAGATGTATGTATCACATTAAGAACTGGAACTGATATACCACCAAGAATTCAACAAGAAAATGACATGAAGGTGTATATAAAAAAAATCAAAACGATAATGAAAATGTAATATCTGAAAATTTAAAAGTTAATGAAGAAAAATCTGAATCTGAAAATGAGACTAAAAATGATCAAACAAATGAAATGAAAGAAAAAGAATCTTGTAAATCACAATCATTAGCACCGTATCCTGAAAGATTACAACAAACATTTCCTGAAAAACAAGAAAAAATTAGAGAAATTTTTGAAAAAGTACAAGTTAACATTCCTTTGTTAGACTTATTGTAGAAAATGCCACCTTGTGCTAAATTTCTTAAGGATTGGTGTACTAAGAAAAGAGAGCAAAAAGTTTTAAGGAAAGTCCTTTTAGTTGAGCAAAGTAGTTTCCTATTTCTGCCACAAATTCCTAAAAAGTTATCTAATCTTGGAATCCTTGTTATATCATGCACCATAGGAAATACCATTCGAGAAAGAACCTTAATAGACCTAGGTGCAAGTATAAATGTTATGCCGAGTGATATATTTGCATCCTTAGGATTAGAAGGCTTAGTCCCTACTAGGACTGCTATTCAATTAGCTGATAGAAGTATAAGATGCTCTAGAGGAAAAATAGAGGATGTCCTAATTAAAATCAAAAACTTCATATATCCTATTGAAGTTAGTATATGGTAATGAGGATACTCAATTTAACATTTTCAAACCAGAAAAGTTTGAGGAGTTAGAAATGTCCTTACATACTATAGACCTTTTAAAGGATGAAGGAGATATGCTTGATGATGTGATTTAAGAAGAACTAAATAGGCAACTAAATTCTGAAAATTTAGGAGAAAGTGAAAGCATAAATATAGAAGGAGATCAAGAAGAAATTAATATAGAAAATGAAAATGTTCAATTAGGAGCTTTAGCTTCTGATGGGCAACATTTAGATTTAAAACCTTTGCCTCCTGAATTAACCTATATATTTCTGGAAGAAAAACGAACATGCCCAATCATTATTGCTTCAGATTTAAAAGAGGATCAAATTACTAAATTAAAAGATGTAATAAAAACTTATAAAGAAGCAATAGGATGGACTATGATTGATATAAAAGGGTTAAGTGCAACTTTATGTTGTCACCACATATATTTAGAAGAGAATGCTAAACTAGTTAGAATTCCTTAGAGGAGATTAAATCCAAACCTTAAAAAAGTAGTCAAGAAAGAAATAGTGAAATGGTTAGATAATGACATAATTTATCCTATTTCTGATAGCTCATGGGTTAGTCCAATCCATGCAGTTCCCAAGAAATCGGGATTAATAGTTATTAGGAATGAAAGTTAGGACTTGATACCTACTAGAATTCAATTAGGTTGGAGAGTGTGTATAGACTATTGAAAGCTGAATGCTGTGACTAGGAAAGATCATTTTGCCTTACCTTTTATAGATCAAATGTTAGAGAAATTAACAAGGCAAAAATATTTTTGTTTCCTAGACGAGTATTCAGAATATAACCAAGTTCTAGTAGGATTAGAGGATCAAGAGAAAACAACTTTCACTTGTCCTAATGGAACTTATGCTTTTAAGAGAATGCCATTTGGATTATGTAATGCACCAAGCACCTTTTAAAGGTGTATGTAAGGAGTAAAATTGTGCATTTTTATGTGATATTATTTGTGCTTCTTATGACTTAAATGTTAAATAATGCACGATTATAATTGAAATATCATCACATAGGCATTTACATGAGTATGCATGATTATGAGATTTAATGATTTAAATTTGCACAACTTAGCCCTTTTGTTAATTATTGACTTAATGATCATGGGAATGAATAGTGATTATTTACTTAGATGTCTTAGATGTTTTCTTCTTATTATATTTTAATTTGTTTGCTTAAGTTTTAAAGGTTATCTAAAGGAAATAAGATGGATGAATCTCAACCGTTGGATCTACCAAGGAAGAGATCAACTACCAAGTCCATTTAAAGGGAAGGACAACCCAAAACTAGGTTTTGTCTTCTCCTCTCCAAGCAAAAACGTGGCTCCTTCTTCTCCTTGGATTACCGGCAGCCAAAGCTCCTTGGACGCAAGTCACTTCCTCTCCGGTGTTGCTGATTTCGGTGGTGCGTGGAGAGAGCAAGTTGGACCCAAGGGAGGCGTGTTCGTGGAAGCTCCAAGGAAGGATGTGGATGCATAGAAGGTGATTTTGTTGGGTGCAACTCCCCTTCTTCTTCGGTGTACAACTTTCTTGTATGGAGGACAGTAGGAACCTCTTGTGGAGAGGCCTCTTCATCCGGTTTGAAGGTGATATGTGTAGAGAAAGCAAGGAATGAGCCAACTAGGGCATGGTTGGTGGACGTCCATGAGAAGGAAGCTTGTTGCCTTCATCCTTTGGTGAAATATTGAAGCCCCTTAGTATTTCAAGAGGAAAACGTGGTGTGACAGGCCATGTTGGAGTCTTGAGGACGTGAGGGAGGCCAACTTCAGGAGCTTACTTCAAGGTGTTGGAGATTTAAAGGTATAACTTGGAGTGGGTTGACCAAAAACTAACATTATGTTTGCATATGTTGTGTCTTATCATTGTGTTTGATGTTGTTTGTGTATTGCATATGTCTTTGCATGTTTAGGTTTATTTTTAGTAGTATAATCTTCATTTTTATGTTGTAAAAATCTTAGTTCGTTTAATGAAACTTGCCTCTGAAAATGAATGATTTTCGTGTAGATATGTGAATACATGTAGTCAAGGTGTTCGTTTACTGTAAAGACAGAACTTTCCTTGTGTTGTTTTCTTTGTAAATTGAGTTTTTCTCAATGTTTCTCATCGATTCTTAATCCGTTTTTGTAGAGAAATAAAAGACGATTCTTTCTGTATACTTTGTTTAATTTTTCGAGCATGTTTGGTTTGATTTTTCTATTTTATACGAAGAGTATATTGTCAGTTCGAAATCACATTTTCGATCAGTAGTTTTACGGAAATGTCTGATGCGATTTCTCCCTCTGTGCAGTATGTTTTTAAGATCTGTAAAATGGTTTTATTATATTGATAAGTCTACTTTCGTTCAGCAGTGATTTCATAGATTTTTATGAAGAATTGATAAAGTTATCGAGTTTTTACTTTGAGTGCGTGTTTTGCATTATTTCAAGATTGTTTTGCGTACCTTACTAGGGCTTAATGTTATTTACAATTTAAGATGATTTAGACTGTAAAATCACCGTGTACATTTAGATAACTTGAAACCCTTTCCAGTTCATATTTTTACATGATTTTTCAATTCCTATGTTGGGAGAAATCGTTATTATAAGTAGAGATATTTTCTGTGATTTCGGAGAACAAGTTAGGAAGGGAGCGGATTTTTGTAGTTCCGGATTCTAGCCAAACAGAATCCTACCCTACATTACTCCTTTCATAAAAGACGCTTTTGGTAGATTTTTTTAGTGTTTATTGATTCTATTTTGTAAGAAATTTCCTGTAGATTACAGTCATGTAATTTTTGTATTTTGTTTAGAATTTATTTCGTTGGTTTTTGATTTTTTTATCAGAGGTCGCAGCAGTTTTGAATTCCTATTCGGCTGCCAGTTTCAGTGCTCGACGCCTTAGTGTTTCCTGCACTGAAAAATTTATGGAAAGCTGTTCTATTAATTTTCCATATTAGTAGTACGAGTCTTTGTTCAAAGTCCTCTGATTTCGTCGGATTTCATGGAGTTTTTATAGAGTTATGATTTTTGTACCAACGGTGCGTTTCTTGAAAGTTTACATAACGGTTCTGCGCCCTGTCAGTAAATACAACACTTCTAGAATTTTATAATGATTTAGTCTATGAAATTACTACCATTTCAAAGATAACTCGAGGATCTTTACAGCCAATATTTTCTCTAGATTTTTCAATGTCCAGGTTGGATGTAAGGAGAGTTAGAAGTAGAGCTTAATTTCTGTAATTTCAGAGACGAAACTCATTAATTTTCTTGAGTTTCCTAAGGTTTAACCTTAGGAGCTTCTTGGATTTATGATGATACTTGAACTTTTTATCGTATTTATGTAATTATTACCTATTAATATGTAATTAAATTTTTTTATCATGGTTTTAGTGATGTGAATATTTTGCTAAGTATTTATTTCCTTGAATTCGTTTAAGACAAGCTTCTTGTGGATCGACCCGCTCTTGCATATGCTTAATACAATAGGTACCGTGCGCTTGCGGTTTATAAATGTAAAATTTGGGATTTTTGTGTTTTAATTCTAAATATAAAAAATTTCCGTATAGTGTATGCAAGGCATATTCACTAGAATGACTGAAGATTTTTTAAAAATATTTATGGATGATTTTACTATTTATGGAACTTTGTATGAAGTGTGTTTAAACAATTTAGACCAAGTATTAAAACGTTGTGTGGAAAAAAGTCTAGTTTTAAATTGGGAAAAATGTCACTTCATGGTTAAACAAGGAATAGTCTTAGGACATGTTGTTTCAAAGAAGGGGTTGGAAGTAGATAAAGCTAAAATAGAAGTAATTTCTAATCTACCAGAACCTAAATCAGTAAAAGATATTAGATCGTTTCTAGGATATGCTGGATTTTATAGAAGATTTATTAAAGATTTTAGCAAAATAGCTAGACCTTTAACTAATCTATTAAAAGATGTCCCATTTAACTTTGATAAAAATTGCAAAGAAGTATTTTTTAAGCTTAAAACTAGCTTAATTTCAACTACTATAATACAAGCACCTGATTGGAGCCATCCATTTGAATTAATGTGTGATGCATCTGATTTTGCTGTAGGAGTAGTGTTGGGTCAGAAGATAGAAAAGTCTCCTAGAGTGATTCATTATGCAAGAAAAACTTTAAATGATGCTCAAGTTAATTATACAACTACTGAAAAAAACTGTTAGCTTTTTTGTTTGCCTTAGAAAAGTTTAGATCATATCTGATTAGAACTAAAGTGATAGTATACACAGATCATTTAGCTTTAAAACAGCTAATAGCAAAGAAAGAGACTAAACCTAGATTGATCTAATTGATATTATTATTACAAGAATTTGATCTAGAAATTAAAGATAAAAAGGTTGTGAGAATGTAGTAGCAGATCATTTATCAAGATTACAAATAGAAAAATCAAATATGGAAATTTAGGATAATTTTCCTGATGAACAATTAATGACCATCAACACAATGCCTTGGTATGCAGACATAGTTAATTACTTGGTTACTAGTTTAACACCTAAGGACTGGAATAGATAGGATAAGAAATTGTTCTTTTCAAAAGTAAAATATTACTATTGGGAAGACTCATACTTATTTAAGAAATGTCTTGATCTGGTTTTAAGGAGGTGTGTTCTAAAAATTGAATATCAGAGCATATTGTCTTTCTACCTTGACCAAGCATGTGGAGGGCATTTTGGTTTAGGGAAAACTGCTACCAAAATTCTACAATGTGGTTTTTATTGGCCAACACTATTGAAAGATGCTCATAAAAACTGCTTAAGCTGTTTAAGATGTCAACAAATAGGAAGAATATCAAAGAGGAATATGATGCCTCTTAATCCTATTGTTGATGTTGAAATCTTTGATGTGTGGGGAATAGATTTTATGGCTCCATTTCCTATGTCTAATCAATTTAATTATATATTGTTGGGGGTAGATTATGTATCTAAATGGATAGAAGCTATTCCTACAAAAATAAATGATAACAAAGTGGTAATACATTTCATAAGAACTAATATAATTGCCAGATTTGAAATACCGAAAGCTATTATTAGTGATAGAGGAATTTATTTCTGTAATAGAAGTTTTGAAGCCTTAATGAAGAAATATGGAGTAAATCACAAAATTGCAACATCATATCATCCGCAAACAAGTGGACAAGTAGAAAGTGCAAACAAACAAATTAAATTAATCTTAGAAAAAGTCGTAAATCCTACTAGAAAAGATTGGGCTAATAGATTAATAGATGCACTTTGGGCTTATAGAACTGCTTATAAGACAAGCTTAGGTATGTCACCTTTTAGGCTAATATATGGGAAAAGTTGTCATTTACTTATTGGGCATTAAAAACTCTAAACACTAATTTAAATCAAGTTGCTAAAAATAGGAAAATGCAATTGATTGAATTAGAAGAATTTAGGAACGAAGCTTATACAAAAATTGTAAGAGAAAAAGAGAAAATGAAGTTCTAGCATGACAAGAAAATTATTCCAAAAACCTTTGAAATAGGACAAGAAGTATATCTTTACATGACTAGACTCCATAACCATCCAGGAAAATTAAGATCTAGATGGGTAGGACCTTACATAATTCAAAATATTTATTCCTATGGGGCCATTGAAATTTAAAATCCTAAAAATCAGAATATATTTAAAGTAAATGGAGAAAGACTTAGACCTATTTTGAAAATACCAAAAAGTTCCTTTGGAATTATAGAGGAAGTAAGAGTAGATGACTACTCGAGCTTTAATTGGTAAGAAATTTTCTAAGTATGTTAAAAAAAAAAAAAAATTGTATTTAAACATAGTCACGGTTCAACCGAAAGAAATTATCGATTTTACCGAATCATATATTAAAAGAAAAAAATTGTTGCAGTTCAATCGACAGGATCCATCAATTTGATTGAAACATAAAAAATCTATATATTATATTAAGTGAAAAAGTCGATTTTACCGAAGCATAGTATCAGTTCAACTAGAAAAAAAAAGAAAAAAGAGAAAGAGAGTAATTAATTTCGGTTCAATTGAGGAATATAACGGTTTGACCAAAAATTCTAAAATGTTAAAATTAAGAGTCGGTTAGACTGGAAATTCTTTGGTCTTGACTGAAGTAAATATTATTATTATAAACATTTTTATTAGATATAACTTTACGGGAAGTTCGTTGAATTACGCTTAACTCAACAAACTTACTCCGTTGAGTCTAGGATAAGTTAGCAAGCTTACCTCGTTGAATAAACTATAACTCAATGGAGTACTGTAGTTAAGTCCACGGACTTAGTTCATGGAGTTAACTGTAACTCCACGGAGAGGTAAGTGAGGGAGTAGGAATTTGCGTGGGAAATTGACCCGATTACCCACCTAAACTTAGGGCTTATTTATACTAAAACTTAGGATTTGGTGACATTATTCATAGAATCATTTAGAACTTAGAACAGTAGAGATCAGAGCGATTCCGTTCCATTTCGTAACTCCACGATGATAAAGATGACACCCGAGTTCTAAAAGGAAGTAGTTGACACGTCAGAATTTCTTAAAGAATCGAAAGAATGACACATGAGGTAGAGGATCAAAAATACAATGAGGGAAAAAGAGCTACAAAAGGTAGAATCTAACCTTTTCTACTAGAGGAAAATGTTAGTGGATTTAGGCATAAAAATACCTCAAATTATGGAAACGAGAATCAAAGTAGCAATGGAAGTTGCTATAAATAGAGAAAGACGAATCAGGCCAAATAATGAAGTTGCCCTAGAATTGATCCAACATAAGTCTCGACTCTGGTTCAAAAGACGCATAAATAGACGGGCTCATTGGGCAATCTAGGAGCAACAAAGGAAAGTAAATGAAGAACATGCCATTGAAGAACAACAAGAGGAACCAACTACTGAAAGACCTGTCCTTGAGGAACAGCAGCTAGGACCTTTAGTTCAGCCAACAGAACCACTATCACGAATAACATTTGTTTGGTCGAGAACTGAAGAAGAAGACAAAGAGTTTGCTAGCTTAGTCAAAATAGCAAAAGACTAAGGAGATAAGGAAGAAATGGCTATATCCAATGCACATATTTTGTATGATACCATAAAGAGAAGGCAGACAGAAGAAAAGTTGAAGGACCAATACAAAATTAAAATAGAGCAACATTAGGAAGCAGCTAGATTAAGTGCTATAAAAGAAACTGAAGCTAGTCTTTCGAGACCAGTAATTATAGAGATAGTGAAATAGGAAGAGCCAATATCTATGGCTCGAAGGCTTGCAGAGCCTATTGTTGTAGATTTAATCTCTAATGAGGAAGAGGAAGATCAGGCACAATTAATTAGAAGAAGGAAAGGAAAATAGATAGTGCCTGAACATCAAGAAGAGATTAAATCTGAAATGCAAATATCAATAGGGCCTACAGAGCCAATTTTTGTAAACTTGCTATTCGAATATAAGGAGGAGCAAGAGTAGTAGCAACAAGAGCACAAAGAAGAAGAAAAGAGGTTGAAACTAATTTGTAGCCTGTATAAACAAAAGAAACAAAAATTAGAGCAGAAGTTGATTTGCCCGTGACTCAATCCCAATCTGCCACAAAATTAGAAAGAACAGTGACAATGTAGATTGGTAGTCAGGAGGAAGAAGGAAAAGAAGAAGCTGAACAAGCACTCATTGAACAAGAAAGGAATGACTCAACAAATTCCACTGAAGAGGAAGAAACTCTTCAACAATTTTGGAAAGAATTCAAGACAGAGTGGAGAGTTCTACCAGCTCACCACCATAGACAGTAGCAGCAGCAAAAATGCAGGAATCTCTAGAGCATTCCTAGCCAATTCAAGTTTAGCACATGGAAGAGGAAATTCAAGAACAAACCCCTCTAGAGCAACAAATTCAAATTCCTGATCCGACTAAAACAACAGTTTTGAATGAAGTGCACTTTTGGAGTCAAGAAGCATATAATAAATATCAAGAGATTAGGGGTTATGATATTATTTACAGTAGACTAGTAAACTGGGATGGTATGTAGGAAATTAAAGATTTATTTGAGTTCTAGGGTCTACTGCAATTTATTTCTCAACAGAGAGGGCATGTAGTATATGAGAATCTAGAGCCCTGCTTCTATGCAAATTTAAGAGAAGGAGAAAGTGGATTAATTTCCAACGTAGAGCAAGTTGATGTACAGATAACATCAAAGCTTCTCCACAACATTTTAGGACTAAAGATGAAGGAATAGAAATTCTAGAAAGCACAACTACAGTTGAGTGGACAAAACAGATAATAAAGGATTGTTTAGCTATCAATCCTGGTGTACCATTATTAAATAGACTAAAGTACTTAAATGATAAAGCACACATGATAGCTAACATTTTGATTTAGAATGTCTACCAACGACAAGGCCATGATATTGAATTAAGTCAGTTTGTCAAATGGGCCACATATGCAGTTGTGAATAGAATTCAGATTAATTGGTCTACAGTGTTTATCTCCAAATTGAGAACAGCAAAGAAGAAATTATTTTATGGAGATCTGCTGATGGTGGATAGTATTGATTTCACAAAATGGGCATCCAAAAGGACTAGATCTAGAGCCATTTCAGTGAAAGAATATAGAAATTATGTTGCTACTTAGATTTTTGAACCTTTTGGAAGCATTACAAGAGCTGTAGAGAGGATAAATCAATTAGAGCAACAACTAGAAAAACTCCAGAAGGAAGTAGATGAACTTAGGAAGAAAGATTAAATTGTATTGTTCGTCTACTTAGATTTATATTTGTATGAAAATATTTGACTGAATGTAAATGTAAATTATTCATATAAATGAATGAATGTTTTTCAGATGTTTTTACATTCGTGTTTGAGAATGAATGATGTAATGGATGAACTATCTTGAATATTATATAACTATTTAAACAATGTGCAAGTCTGTTTAAAAGATTTACAAATTTTTTGAATGATATGATTAAATGCATGATGTTTAGTTAATGCTGAAAATATCTGCATGCTGAAAAGTAAAATGTAAATTCTACACAATAGGAAATGAACTGCAAGTTAAATATGCATATAATGTTAAGATTTAAATGAGTTTAAATTAGAACACTACATTAATGACATGTATTTAACTTTATTCAAGTTGACAAAATGCAGGAAAGAAATATATATAGAAGTTAATACGAGGAGTAAGTTTTAGAAATTTGCTAAGTGTTAACTCAACAGAGTAAGTCCGTTGAGTTAACCTTAACTCCACAAGGTCAATAATAAAATATAAGGTCACTCCATTGAGTTAACTATAACTCAACGAAGTTAGTTCGTGGAGTTAGCAATAGTAACCGAAGCTAGTCATTTGAGTTAATTGTAACTCAACGAGGTTAGTTCGTGGATTAAGCTAAATGGTTATTCTTTTAGCCACGAATGAAACTTCTTGGGTTTAGTAGTTACGGAAATTTGAAATTAGAAGTGGAACATGTATCCATAAAAATAGGAACCATACTATTGAGTATTTTGTTTTAATGATGTGAGTTGAATGAAAATAATCATATTTGCTCAATTACTATTGCTTGTGAAAAGAAATTAAAATCATCAATTAATACAGAAAAAGTTTACTGATATAAATACTTGTCTGTATTGGATCTGAAATTATACTAAGTTAATAACTAGTCGTTTCATTGCATTAATTTCTCATTTAACTAAACGTTAAGCTAACATGTGTTTTTATTGAAAGGCATGATATGTTTTAAAGTTATATCTTCTGTATCATGAGCAATGCACGTTTAGACAACTCGTGAAGTTAGAGTTTTGTTCATATAGAGGTCACATGAGAACTCGTTAAGTTAGAGGCTTAAAGGTTAAAAAAGGTCACATGAGAACTCGTTAAGTTAGTGAGTAAAAGAAGAGATGAACTCGTTAAGTTAGTGTTGTATACATGGTGAAATTATAAGTTATGAATGTTATATTGTATCACGTGAGTTGCATATGTTTAATTCGTTAATTTAACATAACTAAACGCGTTGAGTTACTATATTGAATACTAAGGCAATGTATTAGGTTAGCGTTATAAACTTAAGTTGTTATTTTTGCACGTGGTAAAATTTTTATTATAAAAACATTTGTTTATTACTAGTTCGTTGAGTTATCTATAACACAGAGGAGATGGTTTGTTGAGTTATCCGTAATACCATGGAGATGGTTCGTTGAGTTAGTGTAACACCACAGACTTAGTTTGTTGAGTTAGCTATAGTACTTGTTACGTGAGTTGGCATATGAGGAACTTGTTAAGTTAGAAACGTTAAGTTATATCTCTATTTGTGTTACTCGTTTAGTTAACATTAAAGTAATGACTTCTTATTAAACTTGATGAAAAATTTTGGATGAGAAAGTTTATTTTGCAGGAAATTTTTTAGAGATCCAGGATTAATGATTAAAGAAAATTTGAAATGTAAACGTGGGTCAGAACGTGTGTATTTCGATGAAGGAAAAAGAAAAGACGTGAAGAAGTGGAAGACTAATAGTGATTAAACGTGAAGGATATGCATGAAATGAAGATACAGTATAAAAGGCATAGAATTCTCATTGATTAGTTATCCTTGCACACCAAACGAAAAATCTTTTCAAGGATCAAAAACACCTCTTCGGGGAAAAGTTCTCAGGTGGAAGAAAATTCAGTGAAGCAGAAAAAGGTAAGATATATGTCACTGAATATTTGAAGTATTAGGTGGAAGAAAATTCAGTAAAGTAGAAAAGGTCAGATTTATGTCACTAAAGATTTAGAGTATTAGAAGAAAGCAAATTCGATGAAGCAGAGAAAGACAAGATATTCATCACTGAAGAATTGCTGAAGAACAAAGAGAAGAAGAAGAAGAAAGATCTCAAATAGGGAGAAATGTTTTAAATTCCGCAAATTACTTTTCTCTATTTGTAGCTATGAAATTGTATTGATGAAAATGGTATTGATATATAATTTCATCTACAATTTCTGAGGAGAATTGAATTGCATATTGTAATTGAAACCTTGAATAAAAATGATTTTATGAAAACAATGTCTCGACTTGCTTTTGAGTTTTAAAGTTTCAATAATATTCGAAAATGTTGAAAAACATAATTCACCCCCCTCTTGTGTAGCCATATGATCCTACAAGAGGTATCAGAGCCTCGTTAATAATCTTTGATATAAAATCGATACCAACTTATTTAATATCATTGCTTATTCTGCCTTCCTTGTCTTTAAACAGAAATTAATATGTGAGTATACGTTTAACTTTCTTGATTTATGGCTCAAGTTGTTTTAAAAGTTTTAAACTGTTTAAAATCAAATAGGTTGAAAAATCTAAGGTAAGATGACTACTGGAAATGGTAATTTTTCTTTATATGAAGGTCAAAATCTTAATCATCCTCTTTTATTTGATGGAATACATTTTGAATATTGGAAATATAAGATGACAGTTTTTCTTCAAAGTATAGATCATAAGTTGTAGTTCATGATTTCTAAACCATATACTCCATTATCTACCCCTTATAATACTTGGACAATTACTGAAAAAGAAAATGAAACTCTGAATGCTAAGGGCTTAAATATTTTATTTTGTGCATTGAGTTATGAATAGTTCAGTAAAGTGTCGGCATATAAATCTACTTATGAGGTGTGGCATGCATTAGAAGTTTCACATGAAGGTACTTCTCAAGTTAAAGAGACTAAGATAAACATGTTAATTCATAAGTATGAACTCTTTAAGATGTATGACGATGAAAGTATTTCTGAGATGTTTTCCAGATTTCTTGATATCATAAACTCTTTAAAATGCTTAGGAAAGAATTTTGAATAGAAGGATTTGGTGAGGAAAATTCTCAGATCCCTAAGTTCTAAATGGTCTCAGAAAGTAACATCAATTGAGGAATCACGAGATTTAAATGTTTATACCATGAATGAACTTATAGGAAACTTAACTGCTTATGAAGTTCAATTAAATGAATCATTGAGTCAAAACAAACAAAAAATGAAGAAAGAAATAACCTTCGAAATTAATTCAAATTCTGATATATCTACTGATTCTAACAAGGATTTAATCTTGCTAACTAGGAAATTCAAGCATGGAAAGCTAGGAAATAGCAAAGGAACAAAAATGATAAACCCTCAATGTCAAAATCACTGAATGACAAGAATTCTTCATCCAGAAAGTATGTATGTTACAACTGTAAGAAACCTGGACATCTTTCTCCAAACTGTCCTATAAGGAAAAATGAAAAGCACAGTAGGACAATTCAGAAGAAGACGGCTTAGAAAACACAAAAAAAGTTTTATAAGAAAAAGGCTTTGAAGGTCACTTGGGATGACACGTCAGAAGAGTTTGAATCTGAGGAATCATCATCAAAATCTTCACATTCAGAAGGAGAACCAGAGTTAGCAGACGTTGCTCATGTGTGCTTCATGGTAGATGAGTTTGAGGAGGAAACAACATCAAAATGGATCTTGGATAGTGGAGCATCAAGTCACATGACCGGATAGAAAAGTCTACTACAAAATTTTACAAATACCATGAAAGGAAGTGTAACATTTGGAAACAAAAGCAAGGATAAAATCATAGGTATAGGTAATGTTCAAATAACTCCGACTTGTGTTATTTTGAATGTACTATATGTAGAAAACCTAGGATTTAATTTGCTGAGTATTATAAAACTAACTGAGAATGGATATTATGTAGTGTTTGAAGATAATGTATGCAAAATTATTGATAAAAATACAGATGAAATTAAGTTTATTGCTAAAAGAAAAGGTTCTGTATGTATTTTATCTTTACCTTTTGGTGCAGTTGATTTAAATTCATGTTTGCTAGCTGAAACTAGTGATGTATATCTGTGGCATAGAAGGATCGGGCATATAAATATGAAACTGTTACATAAACTATCTAAAAAACATTTAGTGAGAGGTTTACCAAAGATTAGATACTCAAAGGACTTTATGTGTGATGCATGTGAGTTAGGTAAACTTCACAAAAACTCTTTTAAATCCAAAACTGATATTTCAAGCAAAGGAGTCTTAGAACTTATACATATGGATCTATTTGGACCAACAAGAATCATGAGTCTTGGTGGTAAATGATATGTATTTGTTTTAGTAGATGACTTCTCTAGATACACTTGGGTATATTTTCTAGCATCTAAGATAGAAGTTTTTGAAAAGTTTAAAATGTTTTGTAATCTTGTTCAAAATGAAAAAAATGTCTCTATTCAAAAACTTAGGAGTGATTATGGTACTGAATTTGATAATGATCAGATGAATAATTACTATATAGATCATGGCATTGATCACAGAGTTTCTTTTCAAAGAGCATCGTCTCAAAATGGTGTTGTTGAGAAAAAGAATAGATCACTTCAGGAAATGGCCAAAACTATGTTGAATGAACATAAGTTACCTCAAAATCTTTGGGCTGAAGCAGTAAATACAACTTATGTTATTAACAGAAGTCACTTAAGACCTTGTGTTAATAAAACTCCTTTTGAAATTATGTTTAATAGGGTTCCAAAAATTTCCTATATGAAGCCATTTGGTTGCAAGTCTTTTATTCTTAATACTAAGGATAAAAGGGATAAATTTCAAGCCAAAGCAGATGAAGGAATTTTTGTAGGTTACTCTACTAGAAGTAAAGCCTATAGAGTATATAACAAGACTTCTAGAACTATTGAAGAAACCCTCCATGTAAGCTTCAATGAAAATTCTTTTAGAGAATCTCAATCTAAAGCTGATAATGATGATTTGATCAATTTCCCAAAAGAGTTAGAGATCAATAGAGAGATTGAAGATTTATTTGAGAAAATAAAAAATATGAACTTAAATGATCAAACTAATGATGAAAGTGATGAACTTTCAGATGTTGACGAGAATATTGAGGAAAATCAAAGAAATTGACGTTATTCTTCATTACATCCCATTACTCAAGTCATTGGTAATATTAATGAGAGAGTTAAAACTAGAGCTTCAGTAAATTTAAGTAGTATGCGTATGTTTGTTTCTATGGTGGAACCAAGGAATATAGAAGAAGCATTATCTGATGAAAATTGGATAGTGGCAATGCAAGAAGAACTAAATCAATTCATTAAAAATGATGTTTGGGAATTAGTCTCTCCACCAGAAAATTAGTCCATAATGGGTACAAAGTGGATCTTTAGAAACAAAACTAATGAAACTAGTCAAGTTATAAGAAACAAAGCTAGATTAGTTGCACAAGGGTGTACATAGGAAGAAGGACTAGATTATGATGAAACATTTGCTCATGTGGCTAGGTTAGAAAGTATTAGAATATTATTGGCCTATGCTTGTTATATTGATTTTAAATTATATCAAATGGATGTAAAGAGTGCATTTCTAAATGGTTTAATTAATGAAGAAGTCTATGTAAAACAACCACCTGGATTTGAAGATATTAAAAATCCTGACTTTGTGTATAAATTGAAGAAAGCCTTATATGGTTTGAAGCAAGCACCTAGATCATAGTATGAAAGATTATCTACTTTTTTAATAGAACAATGTTATATCATGGGAAAAGTGGATCATACTCTATTTATCAAAAGAGATGGTAAAGATCAACTTGTTGTTCAAATATATGTAGATGATATAATCTTTGGAGCAACCTCAAATAAACTGATAAAAATATTTTCTAAAGAGATGACTAGTCAGTTTGAAATGAGTATTATAGGAGAACTTTCATATTTTCTAGGACTTCAAATTAAGCAAATGGATAAAGGTATATTTTTAAATCAGGAAAAATATGCATATGAAATGCTTAAGAAATTTAATTTTAATGATACAAGGATTCAAGGAACTCCTATGAGTACTTCTTTAAAGTTAGATATTGATGACATAGGAAAATCAATAGATCAAAGAAAATACAGAAGTATGATTGGCTCTTTACTTTATTTGACAGCCAGTAGACCTGATATTATGTTTGTTGTGTGTGCATGTGCTAGATTTCAATCTAATCCTAAAGAATCACACTCAAGTGCTGTTAAAAGAATATTTAGATATATACAAGGAACTAAAAATTTTAGACTGTATTATTCTAAGGATAGTTCAATAGATCATATACGATATACTGATGCTGATTACGTAGGATCTAAATCTGATAGAAAGAATATCAGTGGCACATGTCAATTATTGGGAAATAATTTGGTGTTATGGTTTAGTAAAAAGCAAAACTATGTAGCACTTTCTACTACAGAAGCTGAATATGTTGTTGCTGCACTGTGTTGCACTCAGATTCTATGGATAAGGCAAACTTTAGAAGATTTTGGATTATCTTATGATACAACTAAGATTTATTTTGACAGTAATTCTGTAATAAATCTTTCCAAAAGTCCTGTATTACATTCTAGAGCAAAGCATATAGAGGTTAGACATCATTTTCTAAGAGATAACGTAATTAAAGGAAAAATTAAATTAGTATTTGTGTCTAGTAAAAATCAATTAGCTGATATATTTACAAAACCTCCAAACGAAAATACATTATGTAATATAAGATTAAATTTGGGTATTTGTAGGCTATGTGATGTGTAAAATGCTTAAACTCCACAAAAAGATAAATATTATTGATGATGTTGTTCACCTCACAGATATTATATACTTATCATAAATATCTATGTAATATCTAAACTACTGCTTAAGATACTATTTATTGTAAAATCATAGTAGTATCTTATTGATTTTAAGTAGTTTATCAATTTTAATGGTTTTCATGATTTTAAGTGGAAGTGTAAATGAAAAACATTAAATACTTCTGAAATTTTGAAATTTTAATTAAGTGTTTTCTTTGAATCAAGGAAAGTGCATATGATCATGCATAAATTTGTCTTGATTGAATAAACTTGTAGAATAATTTATATGTAAATCATCTTAAACTATTAATCAAAAGTATGAGCTTATTGAAACTGATTCATATTTTCAGTAATATCATAGAACTAAAAATTGTATAAGATTTGTGTTTTATTGCATCTGTATTAATGGAATACATATATATTATGTTTAAAATGAAAAGTGCTTATAAAGTGAAAATCTTTGAGAGTTTATTGATCAATTTGATCAAGAGCCTTTTGTACTTGAGTAGATAGATATGTAAGGATTGTTGTCCTGAAAAATGATTCTTTAAATCTGGCAACCTAAGGTCCTGATCAGATCTGGGATTGTTGATTGAAAGCTCATTACACGGGTACATTAGAAAGCTCTTGTATGATTCAAGATTTTCAAACTAACTTTTAAAGAAAATTATCAATATTTATTGTTTTGAAAAGAAAAAGTTGTTTCATTAATTACAGATATCTTTGAATCGAATATAATTTCTACCAATGTGACTACTAATTTATTGAATCAATATTAGTACTTTTGAAAACATTTATTTGAGATACATTCTTTTATTCTACTTGAATTAATCATATTGAGTTCAAAGTTGTGTTTTGATTCATATACAGTAGGAATTGATTTGATTCTAGAAATCATTTTTGATGAATTCAAGATAACGGAAGTTTCTGAAAAGAAAATTTAATAGTATAGTTATACTTAACATCTATTATTATACAAGTATATTTTGTATGCTATTGAATATATATATGAAGTATATTTGTAGGGGGAGGATTAACAATGTCCAAAACAGATTAATATAATTCAGAATACAAATCTTGGTTAATCTGAATTTAAATCCTCTTAAGATCTTGATGAAACAATTTAAAAAGACAAACAAACTATTTTAGATTCATATGAAGAGAATGTTAGAATAGTTTACAATGTTCTCAAGATAATGCTAAGTGTAGCATGTGTGTTGTCTTCAGAAGGAAGCTTTCGAAACTTGATTTTTTTTAAGTGTAGTAACTAAACGTTATGTTATATAAGGTAACATATAAAATTGCCTCTAGACAGCGTTTTACTCGTGAGGTTAGTTAACTCAATGAGTTATACTTGAATATTTCGAGTACCTTGATTGAATAAACTATATTCAATATTCATTTAAAATCCAAACCTTACTTATACACATTGAGTTATTCGCCTAAAATCCTATTTAAACACTTATTACATAGGCACTTAGGATTTTCGTAAACCTTTGTCTGAAAATCTTTCCCACTTGTTGCTATTACAACCTACAACGATGGTCTCCAAGTTTTACAAAGGTCGTGGCAGAGGAAAAGGCAAAAGTAGAGGAGATGTAAAAGGAAAAGAAATAGATACTGATGAAGTTCCATGCACTTGGTTCAAGAAGATACTTCGAGTGGACAAAAGGTTAGCAGAAATTTATAGGGATTACTTCTTTCCTCAAGGTATACTAGATGAAGTTAGACAAGAGCTTCAAAATATTGATGCAAATATTACATACATGGGTATTCGAAGTAAATATGATAGAGAATACAGAATGAAATGTGCTGAAATTGCATTTTTAAAACAGTATGCAAAATATTTGGAAAAAGGTGTAGGTACATCAACTAGAATTCCTCAAATACCTATAAACGGTACAAGGTTACATGCATTTGAGGAAGAACATGAATAAGCTATTCCTACTCCTTTGTATTTAAAACAAGTAAAATCAAATATTGCTGTAGATAAAAGAAAAGTTGACAGTCTTCGAAAGGCTATAGCAATAGAAAGTACTTTTGAAGAATTAAAGTAGAAAACTTTTATGGAGCAATTTGAAAAGAAAACAGCAATACTTGAAGAGGAGAAACAAAAATTTTATAGAAGGAAAATCAAAAAAATTATGTCTAAGGAAACAAAGTCTACTAGAAAAGGAAAATCGGATGAGCATTTATTTCCAAAAGACAATGTATGTCTAGACATTGTACCTTATAGTGCATCTGATAAACTCATCTGTTCCGTGCATACTGAAACTGATGAAGATAATGAGACTTTATTTTCCCTTGCTAGAAAACTTGAGAAGAAATGCAAGTCAAATATGAGCTCAAGTTTTTCTATTAGTTCAAGTCCTAATGATGTAGAAATTGAAAAATCAAAGCATCAGACAACTGACATTGAACAAGTTATTGCAGATATAATTGACAATGTTGAAGTAATAACTAGTTCAAAGGCTAAATTGTCTGGAGTAGCAGATATTGAAAAAGTTAAGACTCTAGAAGAGCTAAACATCAACCAGCCTTCTTCAGAATCTATAGAAGCAGAGTCTGAGAATTCATAGCATGTATTAATGGAAATATCTATTGAATAAAATGAACAATTACTGACAGATACACCAGTTGTAGAATTTGTGGAAAAATTGAACTCTGATCATTCTATAGAGACTAAATAGATGAATGTTGAGCATAATGAAGATGTTCCTTACACTGTTGAAGTTGAAGAATCAAGTGTACATACGCAGCTTCGAGAAAATATTTTCACAAAGGAACAACATGACATTCATTTTGAAGAAGAAGTTCCTGAAGATGAATTAAACTCTGAATCACGGCTTCAAGTATCACCTTCTTTATGTATAGTATTACAAATTCAAGGTAATTCAATCATTTTAGATCTGAGGAAGTAGTGCAGAAATACAATAATCTGATTACATGTCAGATTCTACATGCTCGTCCAATAAAATTCAAAAATTTGATGGAAATAAAAGATCTATTTGAGTATCAAGGTCTCATTCAATTCTTGCTAGTGGGAACAAAATGGAAGCAATACATAGAGCTTATTGCAGCTTTTTATAGCAATCTGGTTAAGAATGAAAATATACTGAAAACTCAAATAAATAAACAGGAGTTAATATTGTCTCCTAAATTAAATTTTGAAGTTTTGGGATTAAAGAATGAAGGTGTTGTTACAAACAGATTTGACATGATTAGACAACTAGAATGGAATATTTAGTCTTTATCAAAAATTCCAGATGTATATTCTGAAATGAGACTCATGGAAAATCTGAATGTAGAGGCAAGGTTTATTGCAAATATATTGCATGCCAATTTATTTCAAAGAGTCAGACACAATATGGAAGTCAACAGAAGTTGTTTATATGCAACTTTTGGTCTATTGAATAGAATTCAAATCAATTGGTTTGATGTTTTTACTTCTCAACTACAGCATATGAGTTCAAAGTTATTTTATGGTGATGTCGTATGTAGACTCCTTGCAAGCCAATTGAATTTATCTGATTGGCCCTTTGAAACTAAAGGCATGAGAGCTTTTAGTGTAAACGATTTACAAAAATTTCAGGCCATGCATCAACCTCAATGACAACAACAACAACCTGATTGTATAGACCATATACAACCACAATAGCCAAGTTATTAAATGCAGAACAGCAACCCCAGATACCTCCTGACCTAGATGATGTGCTTAACGACATCAGAAATGATATTAGGCATCTAGGAGATAAAATTTGTAATGCTATAAGTGATATACTTAGGAGGAATAAATAACTATTTGTTTGCTTGTATCTGAATACAAAATGTAATGTTTGTATTCATTGAATAATACATTTTTCTGTAAATGTTTACAATTCTTATTATTGTTTACAGAAAGCGTTGTTGTAAATATATCTCTTACTATATAAATTCTGTGTAATTATCTTTTTGATTAATGACAAAAAGGGGGAGAATTGTTATAAAAGAAGATGATTATGATTTTAACTGCATATATTATAAAGGGAGATGATATTTATATGGTTACTGTAATCTGATAGATGATAATGTAATCTGAAAGAAAATTATATGGTTATTAAATTATATAATGAAAGGAAGAGAAATGATACTTATGTAATTATTGACGTCTGAAAGTTTTATTTCTGAGAGGTGAAATTTACACCAACAATAGAAATAAGCTTAAGTGAACTTAAGTCAACAAACTTGTTTGTTGAATTAAAAGTTAACCCAACAAAGGTTCTTTGTTGAGTTAAATATATTTCATAATTGATTTAATATGGTTTTGTCATCATTAAAAAGGGGGAGATTGTTGAGTATTTTGTTTTGATGATGTGTGTTGAATGAAAATAATCATATTTGCTCAATTACTATTGCTTGTGAAAAGAAATTAAAATCATCAATTAATACAGAAAAAACTTATTGATATAAATACTTGTCTATATTGGATTTGAAATTATACTAAGTTAATAACTAGTTGTTTCGTTGCATTAATTTTTCATTTAACTAAACGTTAAGTTAACATGTGTTTTTATTGAAAAGCATGATATGTTTTAAAGTTATATCTTTTGTATCATGAACAATGTACGTTTAGACAACTCATTAAGTTAGAGTTTTATTCGTATAGAGGTCACGTGAGAACTCGTTAAGTTAGAGGCTTAAAGGTTAAAAAAGGTCACGTGATAACTCGTTAAGTTAGTGAGTAAAAGAAGAGACGAACTCGTTAAGTTAGTGTTGTACACGTGGTGAAATTATAAGTTACGAATGTTATATTGTATCACGTGAGTTGCACATGTTTAACTCGTTAAGTTAACATAACTAAACGCGTTGAGTTGCTATATTGAACACTAAGGCAACGCGTTAGGTTAGCGTTATAAACTTAAGTTGTAATTTTTGCATGTGGTAAAATTCTTATTATAAAAGCATTTCTTTATTACTAGTTTGTTGAGTTATCTGTAACACAACAGAGATGGTTCGTTGAGTTATCCATAACACCATGGAGATGGTTTGTTGAGTTAGCATAATACCACAGACTTAGTTCGTTGAGTTAGCTACAGTATTTGTCACGTGAGTTGACACATGAGGAACTTGTTAAGTTAGAAACGTTAAGTTATATATCTATTTGTGTTACTCGTTTAGTTAACATTAAAGTAATGACTTCTTATTACACTTGATGAAAAATTTTGGACGAGAAAGTTTATTTTGCAGGAAATTTTTTAGAGATCCAAGATTAATTATTAAAGAAAATTCGAAATGTAAACATGGGTCAGAATGTGTGTATTTCGATGAAGGAAAAAGAAAAGACGTGAAGAAGTGGAAGACTGATAGTGATTAAACGTGAAGGATATGCATGAAATGAAGATACAGTATGAAAGGCATAGAATTCTCGTTGATCAGTTATCCTTGCACACCAAACGAAAAATCTTTTCAAGGATCAAAAACACCTCTTTGGGGAAAAGCTCTCAAGTGGAAGAAAATTCAATGAAGCAGAAAAATGTAAGATATATGTCACTGAAGATTTGAAGTATCAGGTGGAAGAAAATTTAGTGAAGTAGAAAAGGTCAGATTTATGTCATTGAAGATTTAAAGTATCAGAAGAAAGCAAATTCGGTGAAGTAGAGAAAGACAAGATATTCGTCACTAAAGAATTGCTGAAGAACAAAGAGAAGAAGAAGAAGAAAGATCTCAAACAAGGAGAAATGTTTTAAATTCCACAAATTAGTTTTCTCTGTTTGTAGCTATGAAATTGTATAGATGAAACATGGTATCAATATATAATTGCATCTACAATTTCTAAGGAGAATTGAATTATATATTGTAATTGAAACCTAGAACAAAGAGTAAAGAACTCTCCAGCAAATTTTCGAAAGAATTCAAGATAGAGTGGAGAGTTCTACCGGCTCACCACCATAGACAAAAGTAGAAGCAAATATGCAGGAATCTCTAAAGCATTTTCAACCAATTCAAGTTCAGCACATGGAAGAGGAAGTTCAAGAACAAACCCCTCTAGAGCAACAAATTCAAATTCCTGACCTGACTGAAGTAATAGTTTTGAATGAAGTACACTTTTGGAGTTAGGAAGTATATAATAAATACCAAGAGATTAGGGGTTATGATATCATATACAGTAGACTAGTAAATTGGGACGGGATACAAGAAATTAAGGATTTATTTGAGTTCCAAAGTCTACTATAGTTTATTTCTCAATAGAGAAGGTATGTAGTATATGAGAATCTAGTGCCCTGTTTTATGCAAACTTAAGAGAAGGAGAAAGTGGATTAATTTCCAATGTGGTGCAAGCTGATGTATAGATAACACTAGAGCTTCTCCACAGCATTTTAGTATTGAAGAATGAAGGATTAGAAATTCTGGAAAGCACAACTACAATCGAGTAGATAGAACAAATAATAAAGGATTATTTAGCTATCAATCCTAGTGTGCCATTATTAAATAGACTGAAGCACCTAAATGGTAAAGCACACATGATAGCTAACATTTTGATTAAGAATGTCTACCAACGATAAGGCCATGATATGGAACTAAGTCAATTTGTCAAATGGGCCACATATGCAGTTGTGAATAGAATTCAGATAAATTGGTTTGCTATTTTTATCTCCAAGCTGAGAACAGTAAAAAAGAAACTATTTTATGGAGATTTGATTCCACTACTGATGTTGGACTGTATTGACTTCATGAAATGGACATCTAAAAGGATAAAATCAAGAGCCATTTCAGTGAAGGAATACAGAAACTAGAATTATGCTGTTGTTGAGATTGTTGAACCTTCTAGAGGAATTACAGGAGTTGTAGAAAGGATAAACCAATTAGAGCAACAATTAGAAAAACTCCAGAAGGAAGTAGATGAACTTAGGAAGAAAGATTAAATTGTATTGTTCGTTTACTTGTATTTATTTGTATGAAAATATCTGATTGATTGTAATGTAAATTATTCATATAAATGAATGTATGTTTTCCAGATGTTTTTGCATTTATGTTTGAGAATGATGTAATGGATGAACTATCTTGAATATTATATAATTGTTTGAATAAGATGCAAGACTGTTTAAAAGATTTACAAATTTGCTGAATGACAAGATTAAATGCAAGATAACTAGTTAATGCCTGAAAATATTTGTATGCTGCAAAGTAAAATGTAAATTCTACATAACATGAAATGAACTACAAGTTAAATATATATATCATGATTAGATTTAAATGAGTTTTAATTAGAACACTGTAGTAATGACATGCACTTAACTTTATTTAAGTTGACAAAATGCAGGAGAGAAAAAAAATATAGAAGTTAATACGAGGAGTAAGTTTTAGAAATTTGCTAAGTGTTTACTCAACGAAGTAAGTTCGTTGAGTTAACCTTTACTCCACAAGGTCAATAATATAATATAAGGTCACTCCGTTGAGTTATTTGTAACTCAATGGAGTTAGTTTGTGGATTAAGCTAAACAGTTATTCTTTTAGCCACGAACGAAACTTCGTGGGTTTAGTAGTTACTGAAATTTGAAATTAGAAGTGGAGTACGTACCTATAAAAATAGGAACCACACTACACGTTACAAGACACGTTCTTGCAACGAGATTCATTTGCTTTATGGACGTGCATTATAAATATAGAATAACATGTTATTTACGAGTTACCAACACTTTTGAAAGAAAAGAAAATTCGTTGGAGAACTGAAAGGAGAAGCAGCTAATTCAACTTCATCTGTCAACAACTATTTACTGAATGTAAAGCTTCAGACTGGTATGCAATTAACCTTCTGCTATTTTACTTTATGTTAAGAGTTTATGAGCACATGGATTCGTTCTCCTAGCACAAACGATTAGTAAGAACATCTACACAAGATTACTCAACACAGAGACATACTGAAATATTTTCTGAATTGGACTTTAATGAAATCCTTAGGGGTATAGCTAACCTTTCTTTAAAAGATAATGAAGATATGGCTGCTCTAGTAGAGAAACCATTAGGGGAGATTCTGTATCCTGAATTAGTTGATGAACCTTCATGTATTCGATTGTCAAACTTTGAGGGAGATATGTTTGAATTGAAATCTAATTATATTAGTCAATTGCCACATTTTCATGGATTAGAAAGAGAGGATGCCTATTATTTCCTTAGAGAATTTAACGAAGTTTGTCAAATGATGAAAATGTCGAACATGAGTATAGATGCTATTAAACTTAGATATATCCCTTTTGCTTTAAAAGACACAACTAAGAGATGGTTATATACTCTATCGCCTGATTCAATTTCTACATGGATTGAATTTTGCTCTATTTTTCTGGAAAAATATTATCCAACATATCAAATGATTAAAAAGAAAAAGGAAATATTAATGTGTAGCCAAAAACAGGGAGAATCATTCTGGAGATATTTTGAAGGATTTAAAGATTTACTAACTCAATGCCCACATCATGCTATGAGTAAAGCACAACTAATAGGTATAATTTATGAAGGCATAGATGTTTCAACAAAATCTTTATTAGAATCTACTTGTCAAAATGGATTATTAAAACTGTGTAGTGAAGAAGCATGGGCATATTTAGAAAACTTTGTAAAAAGAACTACATAGTGGAAAAACTCAGCTGAAGCTATTACAGATAAAAGAATATTGCTAAGGGGAATGCATGAAATAGATTCAAGCACTATGCTTGAAGTTAAATTAATTGAATTAACAAAGAAAATAAAAGAGTTATCATTAATCAAAAGCTAGCAGAAAAGAATGCAAACGTTAATGATTTAGATATTATTTATGCTAGAAACTAGAAAGATAACTTTGGAAATTCTTATAATCCTAATTGGAGAATTCACCCGAATTTATCTTGGAGAAACAATAATTTCCAAGGAGGAGAAAATATAAATGATAAAAATATAAGTTATGAAGCTTTAATTGAATAAGGATCTAGAATAGAGAAATTAGAAAAGATAATCCAACAATTAAACAATCGTCTAGATCTTGTATTTGGAAATGCTGCAATTCAAAATCAAAATATAAATAGAAATATACCCCTTAGATAGAAGGAATCAATAGAAGTGTTGAGTATTTTTGTTTTGATGATGTGTGCTGAATGAAAATAATCATATTTGCTCAATTACTATTGCTTGTGAAAAGAAATTAAAATCATCAATTAATACAGAAAAAGCTTACTGATATAAATACTTGTCTGTATTGGATCTGAAGTTAATATCTAGTCGTTTCGTTGCATTAATTTCTCATTTAGCTAAACGTTAAGTTAATGTGTGCTTTTATTGAAAAGCAGGATATGTTTTAATGTTATATCTTCTGTATCATGAACAATGCACGTTTAGACAACTTGTTAAGTTAGAGTTTTGTTTGTATAGAGGTCACGTGAGAACTCGTTAAGTTAGAGGCTTAAAGGTTAAAATAGGTCATGTGATAACTCGTTAAGTTAGTGAGTAAAAGAAGAGACGAACTCGTTAAGTTAGTGTTATACACGTGGTGAAATTATAAGTTACGAATGTTGTATTGTATCACGTGAGGTGCACATGTTTAACTCGTTAAGTTAACATAACTAAACGCGTTGAGTTGCTATATTGAACACTAAGGCAACGCGTTAGGTTAGCGTTATAAACTTAAGTTGTTATTTTTGCACGTGGTAAAATTCTTATTATAAAAACATTTGTTTATTACTGGTTCGTTGAGTTATCATAACACAACGGAAATGGTTCGTTGAGTTATCATAACACAACGGAGATGGTTCATTGAGATAGCATAACACCACAGACTTAGTTCGTTGAGTTAGCTACAGTACTTGTCACGTGAAATGGCACATAAGGAACTCGTTAAGTTAGAAACGTTAAGTTATATATATACTTGTGTTACTTGTTTAGTTAACATTAAAGTAACGACTTCTTATTACACTGATGAAAAACTTTTGGACGAGAAAGTTTATTTTGCAGGAAATTTTTCAAAGATCCAAGACTGATGATTAAAGGAAATTCGAAATATAAACGTGGGTTAGAACATGTGTGTTTCGATGAAGGAAAAAGAAAAGATGTGGAGAAGTGGAAAACTAGTAGTGGTTAAACGTGAAGGATATGCATGAAATGAAGATACAGTATAAAAGGCATAGAATTCTCGTTGATCAATTTATCCTTGCACACAAAACGAAAAATCTTTTCAAGGATCAAAGCATCCCTGCACACCAAAAGAAAAATCTTTTTCAGGGATCAAAAACACCTCTTCGGGAAAATCTCTCAAGTGGAAGAAAGTTCAGTGAAGCATAAAAAGGTAAGATTTTCGTCACTGAAGATTTGAAGTATTAGAAGAAAGCAAATTCGGTGAAGCATGAAAAGGCAAGATATTCGTCACTAAAGAATTTCTGAAGAAGAAAAAGAAGAAGAAGAAAGATCTCACAAACAGGGAGAAAAGTTTTAAATTCCGTAAATTAGTTTTCTCTATTTGTAGTTATGAAATTGTTTAGATGATACATGGTATCGAAATATAATTGCATCTACAATTTCTGAGGAGAATTAAATTGTATATTGTAATTGAAACCTTGAATAAAAATGATTTTATGAAAACAATGTCTCAACTTGTTTTTGAGTTTTAAAGTTTCAATTATATTTCAGAAAATATTAAAAATACACAATTCACCCCCCTCTTGTGTAGCCATACAATCCTACAAGTGGTATAAGAGCTTTGTTAATAATCTTTGATATAAAATCGATACCAACTTATTTAATATCATTGCTTATTCTACCTTCCTTGTTTTTAAACGGAAATTAATATCTGAGCATACGCTTAACTTTCTTGATTTAAGGCTCAAATTGTTTTAAAGTTTTTAGACTGTTTAAAATCAAATAGGTTGAAAAATCTAAGGTAAAATGGCTACTAGAAATGGTAATTTTTCTTTATATGAAGGCCAAAATCTTAATCGTCCTCTTTTATTTGATGGAATACATTTTGAATATTGGAAATATAGGATGACAGTTTTTCTTCAAAGTATAGATCATAAATTGTGGTTCATGATTTCTAAACCATATACTTTGTTAACTACTCCTTATAATACTTGGACAATTACTTAAAAAGAAAATGAAACTCTGAATGCTAAGGGCTTAAATATTTTATTTTGTGCATTGAGTTATGAATAATTTAGTAAAGTGTCGGCATATAAATCTACTTATGAGGTGTGGCATGCATTAGAAGTTTCACATGAAGGTACTTCTCAAGTTAAAGAGACAAAAATAAACATGTTGATTCATAAGTATGAACTCTTTAAGATGCATGAAGACGAAAATATTTTTGAGATGTTTTCCAAATTTCTTGATATTATAAACTCTTTAAAATGTTTAGGAAGGAATTTTGAACAGAAGGATTTGGTGAGGAAAATTCTCAGATCCCTAAGTTCTAAATGATCTTAGAAAGTAACATCAATTGAGGAATCACGAGATTTAAATGTTTATACTATGAATGAACTTATAGGAAATTTAACAACTTATGAAGTTCAATTAAATGAATCACTGAGTCACAACAAACTAAAAATGAAGAAAGAAATAGCCTTCGAAATTAATTCAGATTCTGATATATCTACTGATTCTGACGAGGATTTGATTTTGCTGACTAGGAAATTCAAGAAAGCATGGAAAGCTAGGAAACAGCAAAGGAACAAAAATGATAAACCCTCAACGTTAAAATCATTGAATGACAAGAATTCTTCATCCAGAAAGTATGTATGTTATAACTGTAAGAAACCTGGACATCTTTCTCTAGATTGTCCTATGAGGAAAAATGAAAAGCAAAGTAGGACAAATCAGAAGAAGACGCCTCAGAAAACTCAGAAAAAGTTTTACAAGAAAAAGGCTTTGAAGGTCACTTGGGATGACACGTCTGAAGAGTCTGAATCTGAGGAATTAGCATCAAAATCTTCACATTCAGAAGGAGAACAAGAGTTAGAAGACGTTGCTCATGTGTGCTTCATGGCAGATGAGTCTAAGGTAATATCTGATCCTGAAAGTCATTTAGATTTCAACTTTGATGAATTATTATGTGCTTATCATGCATTATTACAAAAACTTAAAGTATGTAAACTGGAAAATAAGAATATTAGAAAATCTTCATCCATTATGGAAGAAGAAAATTTTATTGCTAAAAGAAAAGGTTCTGTATGTATTTTATCTTTACCTTCTAGTGCAGTTGATTTAAATTCATGTTTGCTAGTTGAAACTAGTGATGCATATCTATGGCATAGAAGGATTGAGCATATAAATATGAGACTGTTACATAAACTATCTAGAAAACATTTAGTGAGAGGTTTACCAAAGATTAAATACTCAAAGAACTTTATGTGTGATGCATGTGAGTTAGGTAAACTTCACAAAAACTCTTTTAAATCCAAAACTGATATTTCAAGCAAGAGAGTCTTAGAACTTATACATATGGATCTATTTGGACCAACAAGAATCATGAGTCTTGGTGGTAAACGGTATGTATTTGTTTTAGTAGATGACTTCTCTAGATACACTTGGGTATATTTTCTAGCATTTAAGACAGAAGTTTTTGAAAAATTTAAAATGTTTTGCAATTTTGTTCAAAATGAGTAAAGTGTCTCTATTCAAAAACTTAGGAGTGATCATGGAACTGAATTTGATAATGATCAAATGGATAACTATTGTAATGAGCATGGCATTGATCACAGATTTTCTTTTCCAAGAGCACCGTGTCAAAATGGTGTTGTTGAGAGAAAGAATAGATCACTTCAAGAAATGGCTAGAACTATGTTGAATGAACATAAGTTACCTCAAAATCTTTAGGCTGAAGTAGTAAATACAGCTTGTTATGTTATTAACAGAAGTCATTTAAGACCTCATGTTAATAAAACTCCTTTTGAAATTATGTTTAATAGGGTTCCAAAAATTTCCTATATGAAACCATTTGGCTGCAAGTGTTTTATTCTTAATACTAAGGATAAAAGGGATAAATTTCAAGCCAAATCGGATGAAGGAATTTTTGTAGGTTACTCTACTAGAAGTAAATCCTATAGAGTATATAACAAGGCTTCTAGGACTATTGAAGAAACCCTCCATGTAAGCTTCAATGAAAATTCTCTTAGAGAATCTCAATCTAAAGCTGATAATGATGATATGATCAACTTTCCAAATGAGTTAGAGATCAATAGAGAGATTGATGATTTATCTGAGAAAATCAAAAATATGAACTTAAATGATCAAACTAATGATGAAAGTGATGGACTTTCAGATGTCGATGAGAATATTGAGGAAAATCAGAGAAATTGGCGTTATTCTTCATCACATCCCATTACTCAAGTCATTGGTAATATTAATGAGGGAGTTAAAACTAGAGCTTCAGTAAATTTAAATAGTATGTGTATGTTTGTTTCTATAGTGGAACCAAGGAATATACAAGAAGCATTATCTGATGAAAATTGGATAGTGGCAATGCAAGAAGAACTAATTCAATTCATCAGAAATGATGTATGGGAATTAGTTTCTCCACCAGAAAATCAATCCATAATAGGTACAAAGTGGATCTTTAGAAACAAAACTAACGAAACTGGTCAAATTATAAGGAATAAAGCTAGATTAGTTGCACAAGGGTATACACAGGAAGAAGGATTAGATTATGATGAAACATTTGCTCCTGTGGCTAGGTTAGAAAGTATTAGAATATTATTGGCCTATGCTTGTTATATTGATTTTAAATTATATCAAATGGATGTAAAGAGTGCATTTCTAAATGGTTTAATTAATGAAGAAGTCTATGTAAAACAACCACCTGGATTTGAAGATATTAAAAATCCTGACTTTGTGTATAAATTGAAGAAAGCCTTATATGGTTTGAAGCAAGCACCTAGATCATAGTATGAAAGATTATCTACTTTTTTAATAGAGCAATGTTATATCATGGGAAAAGTGGATCATACTCTATTTATCAAAAGAGATGGTAAAGATCAGCTTGTTGTTTAAATATATGTAGATGATATAATCTTTGGAGCAACCTTAAATAAACTAATAAAAATATTTTCTAAAGAGATGACTAGTCAGTTTGAAATGAGTATTATAGGAGAACTTTCATATTTTCTAGGACTTCAAATTAAGCAAATGGATAAAGGTATATTTTTAAATCAGGAAAAATATGTAGATGAAATGCTTAAGAAATTTAATTTTAATGATACAAGGATTCGAGGAACTCCTATGAGTACTACTTTAAAGTTAGATATTGATGACATAGGAAAATCTATAGATCAAAGAAAATACAGAAGTATGATTGGTTCTTTACTTTATTTGACTACTAGTAGACCTGATATTATGTTTGCTGTGTGTGTTTGTGCTAGATTTCAATCTAATCCTAAAGAATCACACTTAATTGCAGTTAAAAGAATATTTAGATATATACAAGGAGCTAAAAATTTCGGACTGTATTATTCTAAGGATAGTTCAATAGATCTTATAGGATATACTGATGTTGATTATGTTGGATCTAAATCTGATAGAAAGAGTACTAGTGGCACATGTCAATTATTGGGAAATAATTTGGTGTCATGGTTTAGTAAAAAGCAAAACTGTGTAGCACTTTCTACTACAGAAGCTGAATATGTTGCTGATGCACTGTGTTGCACTCAGATTCTATGGATAAGGCAAACTTTAGAAGATTTTGGATTATCTTATGATACAACTGAGATTTATTGTGACAGTAGTTCTGCAATAAATCTTTCCAAAAATCATGTATTACATTCAAGAGCAAAGCATATAGAGGTTAGACATCATTTTCTAAGAGATAACGTAATTAAAGGAAAAATTAAATTAGAATTTGTGTCTAGTAAAAATCAATTAGCTGATATATTTACAAAACCTCTAGACGAAAATACATTCTGCAACATTAGATTAAATTTAGGTATTTGTAGGCTATGTGATGTGTAAAATACTTAAACTCCACATAAAAAGATAAATATTATTGATGATGTTGTTCACCTCATAGATATTATATACTTATTATAAATATCTAAAGTAATATCTAAATTGCTGCTTAAGATACTATGTATTTATTGTAAAATCATAGTAGTATCTTATTGATTTTAAGTAGTTTATCAATTTTAATAGTTTTTACGATTTTAAATGGAAGTGTAAATGAAAAACATTAAATACTTCTGACATTCTGAAATTTTGATTAAATGTTTTCTTTGAATCAAAAAAATGCATATGATCATGCATAAATTTGACTTAATTGATTAAACTTGTAGAATAAGTTATATGTAACTCATCTTAAACTCTTAATCAAAAGTATAAGCTTATTGAAATAGATTAATATTCTCAATACAATCATAGAAGTAAAAATTGTATGAGATTTGTGTTTTATTGCATCTGTACTAATGGAATACATATATACTGTGCTTAAAATGAAAAGTGCTTACAAAGTGAAAATCTTTGAGAGTTTATTGATCAGTTTGATCACGAGCCTTTTGTACTTGAGCAGATAGGTATGTAAGGATTGTTGTCCTAAAAAAGGATTCTTTAAATCTGGCAACCTAAGGTCCTGATCAAATCTGGGATTATTGACTGAAAGCTCATTACACGGGTACATTAGAAAGCTCTTGTATGATTCAAGCTTTTCAAACTAACTTTTAAAGAAAATTATCAATATTTACTGTTTTGAAAAGAAAAAGTTGTTTCATTAATTACAGATATTTTGAATCGCATATAGTTTATAACAATATAACTACTGATTTATTGAATCAACATTAGTACTTTTGAAAACGTTTATTTGAGGTACATTCTTTTATTCTCCTTGAATTAATCAAATTGAGTTCAAAGTTGTGTTTTGATTCATATACAGTAGGAATTGATTCTGAAAATCATTTTTGATGATGTTAGGATAACAGAAGAATCTGAAAAGAAAATGTAAAAGTATAGTTATACTTAACATCTATTGTCACTACAAGTATATTTTGTATTTTGATTGACTATATTTGAAGTATATTTGTAGGTAGAGGATTAACAATGTCGAAAACAGATTAATATAATTTAGAATACAAGTCTTAGTTAATCTGAATTAATGTCCTCTTAAAATCTTGATGAAATAATTTAAAAAGACAAATAAACTATTTTAGATTCAAAGGACAAAATGTTCAAATAGTTTACAATGTTCTCAAGATAATGTTAAGTTTAGCATGTGTGTTGTTTTCGGAACATTTCAGTTGGAAGCATCTGAAACTTGTTTAAGTGTACTAACTAGACGTTATGTTAGATAAGGTAACGTGTAAAACTGCCTCTAGACAGCGTTTTACTCATTAGGTTAGTTAACTCAACGAGTTATACTTGAATATTTCGGGTACCTTGATTGAATAAACTTTATTCAATATTTATTTTATTTCTAAACCCGACTTCTCTTCACGTTGAGTTATACGCCTAAAAACCCTATTTAAACACTTATTACACGGGGACTTAGGTTATTTGTAAACTTTGTCAAGAAAATCTTTCCCGCTTGTTGCTGTTACAACCTGCGACGATGGTCTCCAAGTTCTACAAAGGTCGTGGTAGAGGAAAAGGCAAAAGCAGAAGAGATGCAAAAGGAAAAGAAATAGAAAGTGATGAAGTTCCACGTGCTTGGTTCAAGAAAATATTTCGAGTGGACAAAAGGTTAGAAGAACTTTATAGAGATTAGTTCTTTTCTCATGATATATTAGATGAAGTTAGACAAGAACTTCAACATACTGATGCAAGTATTACATACATGGGTATTCGAAGTAAATATGATAGAGAATACAGAATGAAATGTGCTGGGATTGCATTTTTGGAACAGTATGCAAAATATTTGGAAAAAGGTGTAGGTTCATCAAATAGAACTCCTCAAACTCCTATAAATGGTACAAGACTACATGTATTTGAGGAAGAGCATGAATCAGCTATCCCTACTCCTTTATATTCAAAACAAGTAGAATCAGATATTGATGTAGACAAAACAAAAGTTGATAGTCTTCGAAAGGCCGTTGCAATAGAAAGTGCCTTAGAAGAATTAAAGCAGAAAACTTTTATGGAGCAATTTGAAAAGAAAATAGCAATAATTGAAAAGGAGAAACAGAAATGTTATAGAAGAAGGAAAGTCAGAAAAATTATGTCTAAGGAAACAAAGTCTTTTGAAAAAGGGAAATCAGATGAAAATTTATTTCCAAAGGACAATGTATGTCTAGACATTGTACCTTATTGTGCATCTGATAAACTCATCAGTTCCGAACACACTGAAACTGATGAAGATAATGGGACTTTATTTTCCCTTGCTAGAAAACTTGAGAAGAAATCCAAGTCAAATAGGTGCTCAAGTTTTTCTATTAGTACAAGTCCTGATGATGTAGAAATTGACAAATCAGAGCATCAAGCACCTAACATTGAACAAGTTATTACAGATATAATTGACAATGTTGAGGCAGTAACTAGTTCAAAGGCTGAATTGTCTGGAGTAGCAGATATTGAAAATGTTAAGACTCCAGAAGAGCTAAAAGTTAACCAGCCTTCTACAGAATCTCTAGAAGTAGAGTTTGAGAATTCACAACATGAATCAATGGAAATATCTGTTGAACAAAATGAACAATTACAGATAGATACATCGGCTGTAGAATTTATGGAAAAATTGTACTCTAAACATTCTATAGAGACTGAACAGATGAATGTTGAGCATATTGACAATGTTCCTAACACTGTTGAAGCTGAAGAATCAAGCTTACCTGAGCAGCTTCAAGATAATATTTTGGAAGAGGAACAACATGACATTCATTTTGAAGAAGAGGTTCCTGAAGATGAATTAAACTCTGAATCACAGCTTTAGGTATCACCTTCTTTGTGTACAATATTAAAAATTCAAGGTAATGCAATTCATTTTAGATCTGAAGAAGCATTGCAGAAATACAATAATCTGATTACATGTCAGATTCTGCATGCTCGTCCAATAAAATTTAGAAATTTGATGGAAATAAGAGATCTGTTTGAGTTTCAAGGCCTCATTAAATTCTTGCCAGTAGGAACGAAATGGAAGCAATACACAAAGCTTATTGCAGCTTTTTATAGCAATCTGGACAAGAATGGAAATTTTCTAAAAACTCAAATAAATGAACAGGAGTTTATATTGTCTCCTGAGTTAATTTTTGAAGTTTTAGGATTAAAGAATGAAGGTGTTGTTGTTACCAACAGATTTGACATAATAAGACAACTAGAATGGAACATTCAGTCTTTATCAAAAATTCCAGTTGTATATTCTGAAATGAGATTAGTGGAAAATCTGAATGTAGAGGCAAGGTTTATTTCAAATATATTGCATGCAAATTTATTTCAGAGAGTTGGACACAATATGGAAGTCAGCAGATGTTGTTTATATGCAACTTATAGCTTGCTGGATAGAATTCAAATCAATTGGTTTGATGTTTTCACTTTTGAACTACAACATATAAATTCAAAGTTATTTTATGGTGATGCTGTATGTAGAATCCTTGCAAGCCAATTGAATTTATCCGACTGGCCCTCTAAAACTAAAGGCATGAGAGCATTTAGTGTCAAAGATTTGCAAAAATTCTAGGCCATGCATAAACCTCAACGACAACAACAACAACAACCTGATACAGACCATATACAACAACAACAATGTTATTCAGTTCAAGCAGAACAGCAAACCCTGCTAACTACTGACTTAGATGCAGTGCTTAACGACATCAGAAATGATATTAGGCATCTAGGTGATAAAATATGTAATGCTATAAGTGATATACTTAGGAGGGGTCGATAACTGTTTTTGTTTGTTTCTGAATACAAAATGTAATGTTTGTATTACTTGTTTGATTCATTGAACAATACATTTTTCTGTAAATGTGTTCAATTATTATTCTTGTTTACAGAAATCGTTGTTGTAATTCTCTTATATACATATATATATTCTCTGTAATTATCTTTTTGATTAATGACAAAAAGGGGGAGAAATATTATAAAAAGATGATTATGATCTTAATTGCTTATATATATTATAAAAGGAGATGCTATTTAAATGGTTATTGTAATCTAATAGATGATAATTAGAAAACTGATACTTATATAATTATTGACATCTGAGAGTTTTAGTTCTGAGTGGTAAAATTTACACAAACAATAGAAATAAGCTTAAATGAACTTAAGTCAACAAACAAGTTTTTTGAATTAAAAGTTAACCCAACGAAGGTGCTTTGTTGAGTTAAACATATTTCATAATTGATTTAATATGGTTTTGTCATCATCAAAAAGGGGGAGATTGTTGAGTATTTTTGTTTTGATGATGTGTGCTGAATGAAAATAATCATATTTGCTCAATTACTATTGCTTGTGAAAAGAAATTAAAATCATCAATTAATACAGAAAAAGCTTATTGATATAAATACTTGTCTGTATTGGATCTAAAGTTAATATCTAGTCGTTTCGTTGCATTAATTTCTCATTAGGTAAACGTTAAGTTAACGTGTGTTTTTATTGAGAAGCATGATATGTTTTAATGTTATATCTTCTGTATCATGAATAGTGCACGTTTAGACAACTTGTTAAGTTAAAGTTTTGTTTGTATAGAGGTCACGTGAGAACTCGTTAAGTTAGAGGCTTAAAGGTTAAAATAGGTCACGTGATAACTCGTTTAGTTAGTGAAAGAAGAGACGAACTCGTTAAGTTAGTGTTATACACGTGGTGAAATTATAAGTTACAAATGTTGTATTGTATCACGTGAGGTGCACATGTTTAACTCGTTAAGTTAACATAACTAAACGCGTTGAGTTGCTATATTGAACACTAAGGCAACGCGTTAGGTTAGCATTATAAACTTAAGTTGTTATTTTTGCACGTGGTAAATTTGTTATTATAAACACATTTGTTTATTACTGGTTCGTTGAGTTATCATAACACAACGAAAATGGTTCGTTGAGTTATCATAACACAATGGAGATGGTTCATTGAGATAGCATAACACCACAAACTTAGTTCGTTGAGTTAGCTATAGTACTTGTCACGTGAAATGGCACATAAGGAACTCGTTAAGTTAGAAACGTTAAATTATATATATACTTGTGTTACTCATTTAGTTAACATTGAAGTAACGACTTCTTATTACACTGATGAAAAACTTTTGGACGAGAAAGTTTATTTTGCAGGAAATTTTTCAGAGATCCAAGACTGATGATTAAAGGAAATTCGAAATATAAACGTGGGTTAGAACGTGTGTGTTTCGATGAAGGAAAAAGAAAAGACGTGGAGAAGTGGAAAACTAGTAGTGGTTAAACGTGAAGGATATGCATGAAATGAAGATACAGTATAAAAGGCATAGAATTCTCGTTGATCAATTTATCCTTGCACACAAAACGAAAAATCTTTTTAAGGATCAAACCATCCCTGTACACCAAAAGAAAAATCTTTTTCAGGGATCAAAAACACCTCTTCGGGAAAATCTCTCAAGTGGAAGAAAGTTCAGTGAAGCATAAAAAGGTAAGATTTTCGTCACTGAAGATTTGAAGTATTAGAAGAAAGCAAATTCGGTGAAGCATGAAAAGACAAGATATTCGTTACTAAAGAATTGCTGAAGAAGAAAAAGAAGAAGAAGAAAGATCTCAAACAGGGAGAAAAGTTTTAAATTCCGTAAATTAGTTTTCTCTGTTTGTAGTTATGAAATTGTTTAGATGATACATGGTATCGAAATATAATTGCATCTACAATTTCTAAGGAGAATTGAATTGTATATTGTAATTGAAACCTTGAATAAAAATGATTTTATGAAAACAATGTCTCGACTTGTTTTTGAGTTTTAAAGTTTCAATTATATTTCAGAAAATATTAAAAATACACAATTCACCCCCCTCTTGTGTAGCCATACGATCCTACAAGAAGTTAGACCTACAGGAGGATTGCTAATACAAGCAGTACCTAACCATGTTAACAAAACTGTTAATGAAATTGATGCCTCCTATTGAGTATTTTTGTTTTGATGATGTGTGCTGAATGAAAATAATCATATTTGCTCAATTACTATTGCTTGTGAAAAGAAATTAAAATCATCAATTAATACAGAAAAAGCTTACTAATATAAATACTTGTCTGTATTGGATCTGAAGTTAATAACTAGTCGTTTTGTTGCATTAATTTCTCATTTACCTAAACGTTAAGTTAACGTGTGTTTTTTTATTGAAAAGCATGATATGTTTTAATGTTATATCTTCTGTATCATGAACAGTGCACGTTTAGATAACTCGTTAAGTTAGAGTTTTGTTTGTATAGAGATAACGTGAGAACTCGTTAAGTTAGAGGCTTAAAGGTTAAAATAGGTATCGTGATAACTCGTTAAGTTAGTGAGTAAAAGAAGAGACGAACTCGTTAAGTTAGTGTTATACACGTGGTGAAATTATAAGTTACGAATGTTGTATTGTATCACGTGAGGTGCACATGTTTAACTCGTTAAGTTAACATAACTAAACGTGTTGAGTTGCTATATTGAACACTAAGGCAACGCGTTAGGTTAGCGTTATAAACTTAAGTTGTTATTTTTGCACGTGGTAAAATTCTTATTATAAAAACATTTGTTTATTACTGAATCGGTGAGTTAAAGTTTGTTCGGAGACTTACAGTCGTAACTATCCGAAAGGTAACTTTAGTCATGTTTTTAGGTCTTGACACGTGTCTCACTAGTTTTGTAATATAAAGAGTTTTTCAGTGACTTACATCTGTAACTATCCGAAACTTAAACTATTTTTGGTGAGTTATCGTTTAACCTTCCGAAAGAAAGGTTAAGCTGGTTTGTTGAGTTAGCATAACACCACGGACTTAGTTCGTTGAGTTAGCTACAGTACTTGTCACGTGAAATGGCACATGGTGAACTCGTTAAGTTAGAAACGTTAAGTTATATATATATACTTGTGTTACTCGTTTAGTTAACATTAAAGTAACGACTTCTTATTACACTGATAAAAAAATTTTGGACGAGAAAGTTTATTTTGCAGGAAATTTTTTAGAGATCTAGGACTGATGAATAAAGAAAATTCGAAATAAAAATGTGGGTTAGAACGTGTGTGTTTCGATGAAGGAAAAAGAAAAGACGTGGAGAAGTGGAAAATTGGTAGTGGTTAAACGTGAAGGATATGCATGAAATGAAGATACAGTATAAAAGGCATAGAGTTCTCGTTGATCAATTTATCCTTGCACACAAAACGAAAAATCTTTTCAAGGATCAATCCATTCCTGCACACCGAAAGAAAAATCTTTTTCAGGGATCAAAAACACCTCTTCGGTAAAAATCTCTCAAGTGGAAGAAAATTCAGTGAAGCATAAAAAGGTAAGATTTTCGTCACTAACGATTTGAAGTATCAAAAGAAAGCAAATCCAGTGAAGCATAAAAAGACAAGATATTCGTCACTGAAGAATTGCTGAAGAAAAAAAAGAAGAAGAAGAAGAAAGATCTCAAATAGGGAGAAATGTTTTAAATTCCGCAAATTAGTCTTCTCTGTTTGTAATTATGAAATTGTATAGATGAAACATGGTATCGAAATATAATTGCATCTAGAATTTCTGAGGAGAATTGAATTGTATATTGTAATTGAAACCTTGAATAAAAATGAATTTATGAAAAAAATGTCTCAACTTGTTTTTGAGTTTTAAAGTTTCAATTATATTTCAGAAAATATTAAAAATACACAATTCACCCCCCTCTTGTGTAGCTATACAATACTACAAGTGGTATCAGAGCTTTGTTGATAATCTTTGTTTTAAAATCGATACCAACTTATTTAATATCATTGCTTATTCTACCTTCCTTATTTTTAAACAGAAATTAATATCTGAGCATACGTTTAACTTTCTTGATTTAAGGCTCAAGTTGTTTTAAAGTTTTTAGACTGTTTAAAATCAAATAGGTTGAAAAATCTATGGTAAAATGGCTATTGGAAATGGTAATTTTTCTTTATATGAAGGCCAAAATCTTAATCGTCCTCCTTTATTTGATGAAATACATTTTGAATATTGGAAATATAGGATGACTGTTTTTCTTCAAAGTATAGATCATAAATTGTGGTTCATGATTTCTAAACCATATACTCTGCTAACTACTCTTTATAATACTTGGACAATTACTGAAAAAGAAAATGAAACTCTGAATGCTAAGGGTTTAAATATTTTATTTTGTGCATTGAGTTATGAACAGTTCATTAAAGTGTCGGCATATAAATTTGCTTATGAGGCGTGGCATGCATTAGAAGTTTCACATGAAGGTACTTCTCAAGTTAAAAAGAGAAAAATAAACATGTTGATTCATAAATTATGAACTCTTTAAGATGCATGAAGACGAAAATATTTCTGAGATGTTTTCCAGATTTCTTGATATCATAAACTCTTTAAAATGTTTAGGAAAGAATTTTGAACAAAAGGATTTGGTGAGGAAGATTCTCAGATCCCTAAGTTCTAAATGGTCTCAGAAAGTAACATCAATTGAGGAATCACGAGATTTAAATGTTTATACTATGAATGAACTTATAGGAAATTTAACAGCTTATGAAGTTTAATTAAATGAATCACTGATTCACAACAAACTAGAAATGAAGAAAGAAATAGCCTTTGAAATTAATTCAGATTCTGTTATATCTATTGATTCTGACGAGGATTTGATTTTGCTGACTAGGAAATTCAAGAAAGCAAGGAAAGCTAGGAAACAGCAAAGGAACCAAAATGATAAACCCTCAACGTCAAAATCACTAAATGACAAGAATTCTTCATCTAAAAAGTATGTATGTTACAACTGTAAGAAACCTGAACATCTTTCTCCAGATTGTCCTATGAGGAAAAATGAAAAGCAAAGTAGGACAAATCAGAAGAAGACAGCTCAGAAAACTCAGAAAAAGTTTTACAAGAAAAAGGCTTTGAAGGTCACTTGGAATGACACATCTGAAAAGTTTGAATCTAAGGAATCAGCATCAAAATCTTCACATTCAGAAGGAGAACAAGAGTTAGAAGACGTTGGTCATGTGTGCTTCATGGCAGATGAGTCTGAGGTAATATCTGATCCTGAAAGTCATTCAGATTTCAACTTTGATGAATTATTATGTGCTTATCATGCATTATTACAAAAACTTAAAGTATGTAAACTGGAAAATAAGAATATTAGAAAATCTTCATCCATTATGGAAGAAGAAAATTGTTTCCTGTCTACTACTTTAGAAAAGTTTAAATGTGATAATGAAAATCATGCTAGAGATTTGCAGAAATTTAGATTTAATGAATGTATCTTGCATGAACAAATACAGAATATAAATGCTGAAAAATTAAAGATAGAGTCTGAAAATGAAATGTTGAGAAAAAATATAAATGAAATTGAATTAGAGATAGATAAATTAAAACTGAGAGAGCAAGATTTAAATTCTACCATTGAGAAATGAAATTTAAGTCAAACTAAGTTAGACAAACTAACTAGTACCCCTGCGGTGTCTTATAAATTTGGCTTAGGATTTGATTATCCTGAATATCCTGAATCTCAAGCCAATAAAGGATTTATTAGTTGTAGTTCAAGTAAATCTAAGACTAAAATTCCTTTTATTATGAAACAAGGTAATAAATATGTAGAAGTAGGTACTTCAAGGGATGAATCATGCAGTAATAATATAAATCAATGTGATTTGTCAAATTGTACTTCTAACATGACTATAAATGTTTCTAAAAATCTTGTTTCTTGTTCTTGAAATTCAGTTTCTAATGTTTCTAAAATTTCAGACAATTGTAGTAAACTGAAAATTCAGAAACCTGAGCATGTAATTCAATACACTAGTATTAGACCAATTACTCATTCTACATGTGATAAAACTAAAAATTCTTGTGCAGAAAAAGATTTTGTATGTACGGAAAGTGTTAATACAATTACAAAATCTTGGTATGAACTTACTGAAATGTATGAGCATGACCAAAATAAATTAACAACTGATAAAAATCTGTTTGGTCTTGATTATACTACATCTGAAAACAAAAAGAATGATTGCAAAAGCAATAATGCTATATGTGAGTATGAAGCTAATGATAAATCAATAGTACTTACAAATAATAAGAATATAAATGATAATGTTAAACTATTTTTAAACAAAAAGAAGAAATATGCATTTAATGAACTTGGTCCTCAACAACATTGGGTACCAAGAAAAAGTTTTTCTTAATTTGTGTTGTAGGAGGAAACAACATCAAAATGGATCTTGGATAGTGGAGCGTCAAGTCACATGACCGGACAGAAAAGTCTATTACAAAATTTTACAAATACCATGAAAGGAAGTGTAACATTTGGAAACAAAAGCAAAGATAAAATCATAGGTATGGGCAATGTTCAAATAACTCCTACTTGTGTTACTTCGAATGTACTATATGTAGAAAACCTAGGATTTAATTTGCTGAGTGTCATAAAAGATAAAGGTATATTTTTAAATTAGGAAAAATATGCAGATGAAATGCTTAAGAAATTTAATTTTAATTATACAAGGATTCGAGGAACTCGTATGAGTACTACTTTAAAGTTAGATATTGATGACATAGGAAAATCTATAGATCAAAGAAAATACAGAAGTATGATTGGTTCTTTACTTTATTTGACTGCTAGTAGACCTGATATTATGTTTGCTGTGTGTGTTTGTGATAGATTTCAATCTAATCCTAAGGAATCACACTTAATTGTAGTTAAAAGAATATTTAGATATATACAAGGAACTAAAAATTTCAGACTGTATTATTCTAAGGATAATTCAATAGATCGTATAGGATATACTGATGCTGATTATGCAGGATCTATATCTGATAGAAAGAGTACCAGTGGCACATGCCAATTATTGGGAAATAATTTGGTGTCATGGTTTAGTAAAAAGCAAAACTGTGTAGCACTTTCTACTACAGAAGCTGAATATGTTGTTGCTGCACTATGTTGCACTCAGATTCTGTGGATAAGGCAAACTTTAGAAGATTTTGGATTATCTTATGATACAATTGAGATTTATTGTGATAGTAGTTCTGCAATAAATCTTTCCAAAAATCCTATATTACATTCAAGAGCAAAACATATAGAGGTTAGACATCATTTTTTAAGAGATAACGTAATTAAAAGAAAAATTAAATTAGAATTTGTGTCTAGTAAAAATTAATTAGCTGATATATTTACAAAACCTCTAGACGAAAATACATTCTGCAACATTAGATTAAATTTGGGTATTTGTAGGCTATGTGATGTGTAAAATGTTTAAACTCCACATAAAAAGATAAATATTATTAATGATGTTGTTCACCTCATAGATATTATATACTTATTATAAATTTCTAAAGTAATATCTAAACTGCTGCTTAAGATACTATGTATTTACTGTAAAATCATAGTAGTATCTTATTGATTTTAAAGTAGTTTATCAATTTTAATGGTTTTTACAATTTTAAGTTGAAGTGTAAATGAAAAACATTAAATACTTCTGACGTTCTGAAATTTTGATTAAATGTTTTCTTTGAATCAAGGAAAATGCATATGATCATGCATAAATTTGACTTAATTGATTAAACTTGTAGAATAAGTTATATGTAACTCATCTTAAACTGTTAATCAAAAGTATAAGCTTATTGAAACTGATTCATATTCTCAATGCAATCATAGAAGTAAAAATTGTATGAGATTTGTGTTTTATTGCATCTGTACTAATGGAATACATATATACTGTGCTTAAAATGAAAAGTGCTTACAAAGTGAAAATCTTTGAGAGTTTATTGATCAGTTTGATCACGAGCCTTTTGTACTTGAGCAGATAGGTATGTAAGGATTGTTGTCCTAAAAAAGGATTCTTTAAATCTGGCAACCTAAGGTCCTGATCAGATTAGGGATTGTTAACTCATAGCTCATTACATGGGTACATTAGAAAGCTCTTGTATGATTCAAGCTTTTCAAACTAACTTTTAAAGAAAATTATCAATATTTACTGTTTTGAAAAGAAAAAGTTGTTTCATTAATTACAGATATCTTTGAATCGCATATAGTTTATACCAATATGACTACTGATTTATTGAATCAACATTACTACTTTTGAAAACGTTTATTTGAGATACATTCTTTTATTCTCCTTGAATTAATCACATTGAGTTCAAAGTTGTGTTTTCTTTCATATACAGTAGGAATTGATTCTGGAAATCATTTTTGATCATGTCAGGATAATGGAAGTCTCTGAAAAGAAGATTTAATAGTACAGTTATATTTAACATCTATTGTCACTACAAGTATATTTTGTATTTTAATTGAATATATTTGAAGTATATTTGTAGGGGGAGGATTAACATTGTTGAAAACAGATTAATATAATTTAGAATACAAATCTTAGTTAATCTAAATTACTGTCCTCTTAAAATCTTGATGAAATAATTTACAAAGACAAATAAACTATTTTAGATTCAAAGGACAAAATGATCAAATAGTTTACAATGTTCTTAAGATAATGTTAAGTTTAGCTTGTATGTTGTTTTCGGAACGTTTTAGTTGGAAGCATTCGAAAATTGTTTTAAGTGTACTAACTAGACGCTATGTTAGATAAGGTAACATGTAAAACTCCCTCTAGACAACATTTTACTCGTAAGGTTAGTTAACTCAATGAGTTATACTTGAATATTTCGGGTACCTTGATTGAATAAACTTTATTCAATATTTATTTAATTTCTAAACCCGACTTCTCTTCACGTTGAGTTATACGCCTAAAAACCCTATTTAAACACTTCTTACACGCGCACTAGGTTATTTGTAAACTTTGTCAAGAAAATGTTTCCCGCTTGTTGCTGTTACAACCTGCGACGATGGTCTCCAAGTTCTACAAAGGTCGTGGCAGAGAAAAAGGCAAAAGCAGAAGAGATGCAAAAGGAAAAGAAATAGAGAATGATGAAGTTCCACGTACTTGGTTTAAGAAAATATTTCGAGTGGACAAAAGGTTAGCATAACTTTATAGAGATTACTTCTTTCCTCAAGGTATATTAGATGAAGTTAGACAAGAACTTCAACATACTGATGCAAATATTATATACATTGGTATTCGTAGTAAATTTGATAGAGAATACAGAATGAAATGTGTTGAGATTGCATTTTTGGAACAGTATGCAAAATATTTGGAAAAAGGTGTAGGTTCATCAAATAGAACTCCTCAAACTCCTATAAACGGTACAAGACTACATGCATTTGAGGAAGAGCATGAATCAGCTATCCCTACTCCTTTATATTCAAAACAAGTAGAATCAGATATTGCTGTAGACAAAACAAAAGTTGACAGTCTTCGAAAGGCCGTTGCAATAGAAAGTGCCTTAGAAGAATTAAAGCAGAAAACTTTTATGGAGCAATTTGATAAGAAAACAGTAATACTTGAAAAGGAGAAACAAAAATGTTATAGAAGAAGGAAAGTCAGAAAAATTATGTCTAAGGAAACAAAGTCTATTGAAAATGGAAAATCAGATGAAAATTTATTTCCAAAGGACAATGTATGTCTAGACATTGTACCTTATTGTGCATCTGATAAACTCATCAGTTCCGAACACACTGAAACTAATGAAAATAATGAGACTTTATTTTCCCTTGCTAGAAAACTTGAGAAGAAATCCAAGTCAAATATGAGCTCAAGTTTTTCTATTAGTACAAGTCCTGATGATGTAGATATTGACAAATCAGAGCATCAGGCACCTGACATTGAATAAGTTATTGCAAATATAATTGACAATGTTGAAGCAGTAACTAGTTCAAAGGCTGAATTGTCTGGAGTAGTAGATATTGAAATTGTTAAGACTCCAGAAGAGCTTAAAGTTAACTAGCCTTCTACGGAATCTATAGAAGTAGAGTCTGAGAATTCACAGCATGAATCCATAGAATTATCTGTTGAACAAAATGAACAATTACAGACAAATACACCGGTTGTAGAATTTGTGGAAAAATTGAACTCTGAACATTCTATAGAGACTGAACAGATGAATGTTGAGCATATTGACAATGTTCCTAACACTGTTGAAGCTGAAGAATCAAGCTTACCTGAGTAGCTTCAAGATAATATTTTGGAAGAGGAACAACAAGACATTCATTTTGAAGAAGAAGTTCTTGGAGATGAATTAAACTCTGAATCACGGCTTCAGGTATCACCTTCTTTGTGTACAATATTAAAAATTCAAGGTAATGCAATTCATTTTAGATCTGAAGAAGCATTGCAGAAATACAATAATTTGATTACATGTTAGATTCTGCATGCTCGTCCAATAAAATTCAAAAATTTGATGGAAATAAGAGATTTGTTTGAGTTTCAAGGCCTCATTAAATTCTTGCTAGTTGGAATGAAATGGAAGCAATACACAGAGCTTATTGCAGCTTTTTATAGCAATCTGGTTAAGAATGGAAATTTTCTGAAAACTCAAATAAATGAACTGGAGTTTATATTGTCTCCTGAGTTAATTTTTGAAGTTTTAGGATTAAAGAATGAAAGTGTTGTTGTTACCAACAGATTTGACATTATAAGACAACTGGAATGGAACATTCAGTCTTTATCAGAAATTCCAGATGTATATTCTGAAATGAGATTAATGGAAAATCTGAATGCAGAGGCAAGGTTTATTGCAAATTTATTTCAGAGACTTGGACACAATTTGGAAGTCAGCAGAAGCTGTTTATATGCAACTTATGGCCTGCTGAATAGAATTCAAATAAATTGGTTTGATGTTTTTATGTCTCAACTACATCATATGAGTTCAAAGTTATTTTATGGTGATGCTGTATGTAGAATCCTTGCAAGCCAATTGACTTTATCTGATTGGCCCTCTGAAACTAAAGGCATGAGAGATTTTAGTGTCAAGGATTTGCAAAAATTCCAGGCCATGCATAAACCTCAACGACAACAACAACAACAACCTGATACAGACCATATACAACAACAACAAAAAAGTTATTCAGTTCAAGCAAAACAGCAAACCCAGCTACCTCCTGACTTAGATGCAGTGCTTAACGACATTAGAAATGATATTAGGCATCTAGGAGATAAAATATGTAATGCATAAGTGATATACTTAAGAGGGGTCGATAACTATTTTTGTTTGTTTCTGAATACAAAATGTAATGTTTGTATTACTTGTTTGATTCATTGAACAATACATTTTTCTGTAAATGTGTTCAATTATTATTCTTGTTTACAGAAAGAGTTGTTGTAATTCTCTTATATATATATATATTCTCTGTAATTATCTTTTTAATTAATGACAAAAAGGGGGAGAAATATTATAAAAAGATGATTATGATCTTAATTGCATATAAATATTATAAAAGGAGATGCTATTTAAATGGTTATTGTAATCTGACAGATGATAATTAGAAAACTGATACTTATATAATTATTGATATCTGAGAGTTTTAGTTCTGAGAGGTAAAATTTACACAAACAATAGAAATAAGCTTAAGTGAACTTAAGTCAACAAACAAGTTTGTTGAATTAAAAGTTAACCCAACGAAGGTGCTTTGTTGAGTTAAACATATTTCATAATTGATTTAATATGGTTTTGTCATCATCAAAAAGGGGGAGATTGTTGAGTATTTTTGTTTTGATGATGTGCGCTGAATGAAAATAATCATATTTGCTCAATTACTATTGCTTGTGAAAAGAAATTAAAATCATCAATTAATACAGAAAAAGCTTACTGATATAAATACTTATCTGTATTGGATCTAAAGTTAATAACTAGTCATTTTGTTGCATTAATTTCTCATTTAACTAAACATTAAGTTAACGTGTGTTTTTTTATTGAAAAGCATGATATGTTTTAATGTTATATCTTCTGTATCATGAACAATGCACGTTTAGACAACTCGTTAAGTTAGAGTTTTGTTTGTATAGAGATCACGTGAGAACTCGTTAAGTTAGAGGCTTAAAGGTTAAAATAGGTCACGTGATAACTCGTTAAGTTAGTGAGTAAAAGAAGAGACGAACTCGTTAAGTTAGTGTTATACACGTGGTGAAATTATAAGTTACGAATGTTGTATTGTATCACGTGAGGTGCACATGTTTAACTCGTTAAGTTAACATAACTAAACGCGTTGAGTTGCTATATTGAACACTAAGGCAACGCGTTAGGTTAGCGTTATAAACTTAAGTTGTTATTTTTGCACGTGGTAAAATTCTTATTATAAAAACATTTGTTTATTACTGAATCGGTGAGTTAAAATTTTTTCGGAGACTTACAGTCGTAACTATCTGAAAGGTAACTAAGTTATGTTTTCAGGTCTTGACACGTGTCTCACTAGTTTTATAATATAAAGAGTTTTTCGGTGACTTACATCTATAACTATTTGAAACTTAAACTGTTTTCGGTGAGTTATCGTTTAACCTTCTAAAAGAAAGGTTAAGCTGGTTCGTTGAGTTAGCTTAACACCACGGACTTAGTTCGTTGAGTTAGCTATAGTACTTGTCACGTGAAATGGCACATGGTGAACTCGTTATGTTAGAAACGTTAAGTTATATATATATACTTGTGTTACTCGTTTAGTTAACATTAAAGTAACGACTTCTTATTACACTGATGAAAAATTTTTGGATGAGAAAGTTTATTTTGCAGGAAATTTTTCAGAGATCTAGGACTGATGAATAAAGAAAATTCGAAATATAAATGTAGGTTAGAACGTGTGTGTTTCGATGAAGGAAAAAGAAAAGACGTGGAGAAGTGGAAAACTAGTAGTGGTTAAACGTGAAGGATATGCATGAAATGAAGATATAGTATAAAAGGCATAGAGTTCTCGTTGATCAATTTGCCCTTGAACACAAAACGAAAAATCTTTTCAAGGATCAATCCATTCCTGCACACCAAAAGAAAAATCTTTTTCAGGGATCAAAAACACCTCTTCGGGAAAAATCTCTCAAGTGAAAGAAAATTTAGTGAAGCATAAAAAGGTAAGATTTTCGTCACTGAAGATTTGAAGTATTAAAAGAAAGCAAATTCGGTGAAGCATAAAAAGACAAGATATTCGTCACTAAAGAATTGCTGAAGAAAAAGAAGAAGAAGAAGAAGAAGAAGAAAGATCTCAAACAAGGAGAAATGTTTTAAATTCTGCAAATTAGTTTTCTCTGTTTGTAGTTATGAAATTGTATAGATGAAAATGGTATCGAAATATAATTGCATCTACAATTTCTAAGGAGAATTGAATTGTATATTGTAATTGAAACCTTGAATAAAAATGATTTTATGAAAACAATGTCTCGACTTGTTTTTGTGTTTTAAAGTTTCAATTATATTTCAAAAAATATTAAAAATACACAATTCACCCCCCTCTTGTGTAGCCATACGATCCTACACCTCCTATGGGAGGGAAGCTGAATGAGGCAATATAACTAAAGTAACTATGTATATTATAGTAAATATAAAAAAATATATATATAAAAAAAGAAGAAAAAAGTGTAAGTTTAATTATAGTTAGTTGTATCGTAGAGTTATTACTTAACTCAACGAACTTAGTCTGTTGAGTTATGACCTAACTCCATGAGGGTAAGTAAGTAGCTATGTTAATTTTGTCTCTGTTAATTTTTTGTTTATGTTATACAGAATCACAGCAGATGGAATTAATGAAATTACCATTGGTTGCATTGAGGGAAGTACTGAGTAACCTGTCAGCTAAAGATTTATGCAGATTGTGTTGTGTATCAAAGGAAATCAAAGACTGTGTGAGAGAAAAATATTTTTATGGATTACAAGCTGCAAAAATGACTAAGATTAGAGATGGATTTTTATGGAAGTCATTTAATCGTAGTTCAATCTGCTATGAATATCTGAATATGGAAGAAACTGTTGGAATTCCACCCAATACATTAGAAGGAATAGATCTTATTATGGGGATAGATGAATGATTAATTATATACAGAACCAAACTAAGGTATGCAATTCTGTTACTCGACATTTTGATTAGAAATCCTATCACAAGAGAAGAATGGAATATAAGAAGGCCTAAAAGAGTTGAAGTACCAACTGAAAATTGGGGGTTAGCTTTAATATTTTCTGATAAAAATTTGACCATTCTTGAAAAATTATATTGTTGGAGACCAACTGGAAATTGGGATGAAGATTTTTGCTTAAGTGTGTATAATTTTCTGAATAGATCTTGGACTGAAATTACTATGATATATCTAGGACAAAAAGCATTAATTAACAACATGCATGTCATACTTGATGGATATATATATCTAGTCACAGATATATCAGTTGCATTTAGGTCTGATTTATACATAGTAAGCATAGATAGTTATGATGATTTCATAGAAATATTACCTATACCGACTGATATAGCTAAACCCCCATCTGCAGAATATGATAAAATTCAATTAGGAATGTGGTATAATGAATATGATTATCCTACTTTATGTCTGATAAGATGGTGGGATGAATTGAGGAAATTTCAAATATGGATTATGAAAGACCTAAATGAATGGAAGTGGAAAGAAGAATATATTGAAATAGATGTAGAAATAGAAATAGCTACATTATCTTAGAATAGAAGAGGATCCCTTTCTGCATTTCATTTCATTAATAGTAATACACTTATATTTAGCATTGATAACATACTGCAAGTTTACAAACTAAAAAGGAAAACAAACTTTATTAAAACAAAATTAATAGCAAGAAGAATTATGCTTAAAAAGTTTGCATGGACTGACACGTTTATTCCATTTGTTACCACTTTTCAATCATGTTCTTAAATTATAATTCTGTGTTTTTAATGTTGTGTGTATTTTGCATTTATTTTTAGAAAAGAAAAAGAAAAAGAAGAGAAAAAAATTTATTTTTAGTTTTATTTTATAAGGAAAAAAAAACAAAATATCAATCCAGTTTGTTGGTATCTGTTCTAGGAAACCAACTAGCTTGCTTGTGAGCCACCAAAGGCATAGGAGCCTAGGTTCCACACAAGACATTGATTTAACAAGTTATGTTTTATTATTTTGTTATATATTCTGCTTTTATTTGCGAATGAAAAGTTTTTCAAAATAAAAAATCGAAAGATATTGAAGGAGATACAAAAGGACAAGGTATGTAATTGATTACTTATCCTGAATTTATATTTAAACTCAGCTCGGAGAGTTATTCATTAACTCAATGAATTAAGTTCGTTGAGTTAGGTGCTAAGTCAATGAAACAATATTCATGTCTGCTACAATTACTGTATTTATTGTAAAATCTTTTACATTGAGGACAATGTAAAATGTAGGTATGGGGGGGAGGTAATTAAAGTAACAACCATGTAATTTTGTTAATTAGAGGAATTAGAATGGTATTGCAAAAGTTTTGTGGAAATTGAAAATTTTTTTATGAATTTACTGTAACTATCTGATAATTGAAACTATAAAATTTTTAAGAACTGTAACTACTTGAATATTATATAAGATGCTACAGAATTTTACTATTCATACAAATCTAGATATAGTATTTTATGTTTTTGCTGAATTTTATGAGTTTAGCAGTTTGACGATTTTAAAAAGAAATCAGAATGCTTAACTAAAACACAATAAATTATCTAAAATCCTGGAAGAGATGAAATGTTGATTTTTGGATTAAATGAAATACATATGATCAAGGATACATTTAATTTGATTGATTAAACTTGTAGAATGATTTATGTGTAGATCTTATTAAACTACAGAAAAAGTATGAGTTTATTGATATGGATTTATATTTTCAGTAAATAATAGAAGCAAAACTATATGAGATTTGTGTTTTATTGCATTTGTATTAATGAAATACGTATATATATTATGTTGAAAAGAAAAAAGAGGAAAAAAAGAAAAAAAAACTTTGAGAGTTTATTGACTTGTTTGATCACGAGCCTTTTGTACTTGAGTAGATAGGTATGTAAGGATTGTTGACTTGAAAAGGACTCTTTAAATCCGGCAACCTAAGATCCTGATACATTCTAGGATTGTTGACTGAAAGCTTGATACATGGGTACACTAGAAAGCTCTTGTATAATTCAAGCTTGTCAAATTAACTTTTAAAGTGCAAATATACATATACTGTTCTGAAAAGATACAATTGTTTTGTGAAATACAGATATCTTTTGAATTGAGTATATTTTCTATTATTTAAAATTGCTAAAGTATGAATTTAGAATAAACTTTTGAAGTTGTTTATCTAAGATACAATTCTTTATTCTACTTGTTTTAATCATATTGAATTGGATTGTGTTTGTATTCGTATGTAGTTGAAATTTATTTTGGAAATCATATTGGAAAATTTAGGATGACAAATGTTGAAAAGAAGAAGAAAAATGATAATATAATTAACACCTATGTGATGCTAATGTATTTTGTATATAATTTACTTATGTTTTAAATATATTTGCAGGTTGTAAAGGAGAAAACAATGTTAAAATAGATTACTAAAAAATACAGAATATCTATATAGTAATCTAATTTATTATTCTGAAGAAGAACAAAAGGAAGAATTAATTCTAGCACTTTAGAAAGACTAACTAGTTAGATCTTAGTTTGCTAAGGGACTAGCAAAATTTAAGTATGGGGGAAGTCTTTAGAATGAAAAAGTGCATAATATGAATGGTTAAATGATGGTTAATTGCATAATATTTAGCTTATCATATGAGAATTAAGCCATTATGTTATAATTGCACTGTTATATGCTTTAATGAAGGAATCTACATAATTTCAAGGAATTAATGTTAATTTAGTACATTTCTGAACTGTCGATAAATTGCAGGTTGTGAAATTCTTAAGTATCCGAATTTTTTGTTATTTCGGAGAGTTATATTGCATGTACCAGATAGTTATGTTTTTAATGATAGAAGAATATTTTATTATTTCCTGGAGTACACGTGTTGAAACCTTAATGCATGACTTAAGTAGATTTTTGGTAAGTTATCTGTTAACTATCTGAAATGCATCTAGGCATCGAATAGTTAGGTTCGTAAGTATCCAAAATATCTGAACTTGTTAAGTTAGAATTATGCACGTGTTGAATTTAAATGCTTTAGTATATCACATGAGATGTACATGTTTAACTCGTTAAGTTAGTGTTTGGGTTTTCCCAGCACTACACTAGAAAAACTTGGATTTGTTACTTCTGTTTTACTTAATTAATTTATCTTTATGCCTATTCTCTCTTTTAGAAGTAAACAAACAACCTTTAATACAATTTAGATATTAATTCCAATTTGTACTTTAACTACAAGTGCATAGTGTCTATTGTATCAGTGTGCAAGTACAGGTCGATCCCATAGGGAATTGCTGAAGAACTTGAGAACTGTTTGATTGTTAACAATTCAAATTTATATTCAATAAACACTCCGTTGAATTACAGTTAACTCAACGGACAAAGTTCGTTGAGTTATGGCTAACTCAATGGACTAACCTCATGGACTTAAGTTAACTCCACGAGCCTGTCTCTTCTTTAATACTGCTATTTACAGAGAAATTCGGCCAACCATTGGGCGATTCCACAAATTGTAAATAGCATCAATTAAGCTCTTTAATGCTAGTTAACATTGGATTTATCATTAAGCAATACTAACATTCAAATGATTCAAATAGTAACCATTAAAATCTTTAAGTCTTTTGTACGAACCAATTTCAGTAAACTGTAAAATTAAAACTAACATAAAACAATCACAAAACTTATACAGATAACATTAATCACGATACAACACAAACAATACAACACTCAAATACAACATACAAACAAAGATAAATTGTTTTTGGTATTTTTGTTTTGATGTGAACATGGAAATGGGAGAAAGGTGAAATGTAAAGTAATCTCACTTGATAGTAAATACTTCCGACACTACTTGCAACGCGATTACACCACTGAAAATTAAACCACTTACAATTCTGTCTCCTCTCCCTATAGAATCGCGAGTCCAAAATTGCAAGATAATCTCCTCTTCAGCATACAGGCATCAACCCGAAGCCAAGGCTAAAAGCTTTACGATCTCCTGAAATATGAGTCAGCGCTTGGTGAAAATGGCTTCCCTTCCCGCGACGCGATCACTCCTCACAATGGTTGTTAGGCACTGTGTCAGGCAAGTATCCTCACAGACCTCCGATGGTTGGTGATTATGGTGCTGGTGATGGTGATGATGATGGTTGGTGTGGTACTTCAGAGAATTGCGATGCCGATCCTCCTCTACACACACTATCCGCCCATCGATCACACACCGATCACCCTCTTCTTCTTTTTCTTCTTTTCTTTTATATTTCTTCAGTAGTAACTGCTTCTACTTGAATGATCGGTTGGATTTCCTTCATTCATATCAACGACGATGCTTCCTTCTCCTGCGCGATATGTGCAAATGTGGTTTTTCCTTCCAACTGTCCTGTTTCTACAACCGCTACAGTGGCATATTAGAAAATATATAGTCCGTGGAGTTACAAATAACTCAACGGACTTTCTTCGTTGATTTAACTATAAAACACATGCATAAATTGAACTATCCGATGCTCAAGTGCATTTCAGATACTTATAAACTTAGCTATCCGATGCTCAGATGCATTTCGGATACTTATAAACTTAACTATCCGATGCTCAGATGCATTTCGGATAGTTACAGCTAACTCACCGAAAATCCACTTAAGTCACTTACCCAGAACATGACACGTGTCCTCAGCTATTTTATAAATAAAAAGAGATTTCGGAGAGTTACAAGGATAACTATCTGATGCTCAACTGCAATTTTGGATAGTTATAGATAACTCACCGAAAGTTCACTTAAGTCATTTATTCTAGTTTCGACATGCGTACTTTAGGAAATAATAAAATATTCTCTCAAAACATAACTGTTCGGCAATTTAAACATAACTATTCGATACATATTCGGTCTGTTAAACATAACTGTCCGAATTTGTTCGGTATGTTAAACATAGCTGTCCGAAATATCAAAAAATTCAGATACTTAAGAATTTCACAGCTTGCAACTTACCGACAGTTCATAAATGTACTAAATTAACATTAATTCCCCAAAATTAAGCAGATTCTTCAATTAAAGCATATAACAGTGCAATTATAACATAATGGCTTAATTCTCATATAATAAGCTAAATATCATGCAATTTACCATCATTTAACCATTAATAATATGCACTTTTTCATTCTAAACACTTCCCCCATACCTAAATTTTGCTAGTCCCTTAGCAAACTAAGATCTAATTAATTGGTTTTTAAAAGTGCTAGAATTAATTCTTCCCCTTTTGTTTTTTTCTTCTGTTTAGCATAAAAATATATTCTGTATGTTTCAGTAATCAACCTGCAAAGATATTTAGAATATATGTAAATTACATACAAAGTATATCATCTTCATATAGGTGTTAATTATATTATCGTTTGTTCTTCTTTTCATCATCTATCATCCTGAATTTCCCAATAAGATTTCTAGAAGAAATTTCAACAACATACGAATCAAAGTACAATCCAATTCAATCTGATTAAGACAAGTAGAATAAAGAATTGTATTTTCATTAAACAACTTCAAAAGTCAATTCCAGATTCATATTTCAGCAATTCTAGATAACAAAAAGTAAACTCGATTCATAAGATATCTGTATTTCACAAAACACTTGTATCTTTTCAGAACAGTATATATTTTTTTTTCATACTTTAAAAGTTAATTTGACAAGCTTGAATCATACATGAGCTTTCTAATGTACCCATGTAACGAGCTTTCAGTCAACAATCCCAGATCTGATCAGGATCTTAGGTTGCCAGATTTCAAGAGTCCTTTTTCAAGTCAACAATCCTTACATACCTATCTGCTCAAGTACAAAAGGCTTGTGATCAAACAAGTCAATAAACTCTCAAAATTTTCCTCTCTTTTTTTCTTCTTTTTTTTTTTTTTTCAATTAAAACTACAAACACAACAAAACATTAATCACATACTATATATGCATGTATTTCATTAATACAGATGTAGTAAAACACCAATCTCATATAGTTCTGCTTCTATCATTTACTGAAAATATGAATCCATAACAATAAGCTCATACTTTATCTGTAGTTTAAGAAGATCTACACATAAATCATTCTACAAGTTCAATCAGTCAAATTAAATGTATCTTTAATCATATGTGTTTTATTTAATCTAGAATTCACATCTCAGCTCCTTCAGGACTTCAGATAATTTTCTGATTAAGCATTAAGTATTTAGATTTCATTTTAAAATCGTGAAACTGTTAAACTCATGAAATTCAAAAAAAAAAGAAGATACTATATCTAGATTTACATAAATAATAAATTCTATAGCATCTTCTATAGCCTTCTAAATATAACATTCAAGCAGTTTATAAAAATTTTACAGTCTCAATTATCGAATAGTTACAGCAAGTTCATAAAAAATTTTCAATTTCCTCAAAACTTTGCAGTACCATTTTAATTCCTTTAATTAACAAACTTACATGGCTGTTACTTTAATTACCTCCCCCCCATACCTACATTTTGCATTGTCCTCAATGTAAAAGATTTGACAATAAATATAGTAATTGTAGCAGGCATGAATAAAGTTTTGTTTGATTTAAAATTTAGGATAAGTAATTGGTTACATACCTTGTTCCATTTGTATCTCCTTCTGCATATTTCGATTTTTGATTCTGAAAAACATTTCATTCCCAGATAAACACAGAATATAAAACAAAATAACATTTAACAGATATTAATAAATCAGTGTCTTGTATGGAACCCAGGCTCCTATGCCTTTGGTGGCTCACAAGCAAGCCAGTTGGTTTCCCAGAACAAATACCAACAAACTGGATTGATATTTTGTTTTGTTTTTTTTTCTTTTTATAAAACGAACATGAAAACTTCAAAAAAATTCCTTCTTCTTTTTATTTTCTAAAAATAAATGCAAACTACACACAACATTAAACACACAAAATCACAACTTAAGAACATGATTGAAGAGTAGAAACAAATGGAATAAATGTATCAGTCCAAGCAAACTTTTTAGGCATAGTTCTTCTTGCTATTAAGTCTGTTTTAATGCAGTTCTTGTTCCTTCTTAATTTGTAAACATGTAATATATTATAAATTCCAAATATGAGTGTATTACCATTAATGATATGTAATGTAGAAAGGGATCCTTTTTGGTTCCAAGGTAATGTAGCAGTTTCTATTTCTACATCTATTTCAATATACTCCTCTTCCCACTTCCATTCATTCATGTCTTCCATAATCCATATTTGAAATTTCATCAGTTCATCCCACCATCTTATCAGATATAAAGTAGGATCATCTTCTTCATTATACCACATTCCTATTTGAATTTCATTAAATTCTGCAGATGGTGGTTTAGCTATTTCACTCGGTACAGGTAAAATTTCTATATAATCATCATAACTGTCTATGCTCACTATGTATAAATCAGATCTAAATGCTATTGATATCTCTATGACTAAATAGATATATCCATCAAGTATGACATGTGTTTGGTTAATTAAAGATTTCTGTCCTAGATATATTAGAATGTTTTCATTCTAAGATCTGTTCAGAAAATTATACACACTTAAGCGTAAATCTTCACCCCAATTTCCTGTAGGTCTCCAATAACATAATTTTTTAGGAATTGTAGAATTTTTATCAGAAAATATTAAAGCTGACCCACAATTTTCAGTTGGTGCTTCAAATATATTAGGTCTTCCTATATTCCATTCTTCTCTTATTATAGGATTTCGTATCAAAATATCAGGTAATATTAAACTTGCATACCTTGGTCTCGTCTTGTATATGATTAATCCTTCATCTATCCCCATAATATAATTTATTTCTTCTAATGCATTGGGTGGAATTCCAGTAGTTTCTTCCATAGCCAGATATTCATGGGTATTTGAACTACGATTAAATGACCTCCATATGAATCAATCTCTAATCTTAGTCATTTTTGCAGCTTGTAATCCCTGAAAATATTTTTCTTCAATACAGTCTTTAATTTCCTTTGATACACAGCACAGCCTGCACAAATCTTTAGCTAACAAGTTACTTAGTACTTCCCTTAGTGCATCCAACGGTAATTGCATCAATTCCATTTGTCGATTCTATATAACACAAACAAAAATTTAGTAGAGATAAAAATTAACATAACTACTGCACACCCTCGTGGAGTTAAGGCATAACTCAACGGACTAAGTTTGTTGAGTTAGAAATTAACTCTATGATACTATTAACTAAAAATAAAAAACATATATACATACAGATAGTTGCTTCAGATATGCTACTTCATTCAGCTGCCCTCCCAGAAGAAGTATCAATTTCATTAACCGTTCTATTGACAAGATTAGGTATAGCTTGTATTGGCAATCCTCTAGTAGGTCTAACTTCCATTGGTTCCTTCTATCTAAGTGATATATTTCTATTTTGATTTTGAATTGCAACATTTCCAAATATTAATTCTAAACGATTGTTTACTTGTTGGATTATCTTTTTTAATTTCTCTATTCTAGCTCCTTGTTCAATTAATACTTCATAACTTATGTTCTTCTCATTTATATTTTCTCCTCCCTGGAAATTGTTGTTTCTCCAAGATAAATTCGGGTGATTTCTTTGATTAGGATGATAAGAATTTCCCAAGTTATCTCTCTAGTTTCTAGCATAAATAATATCTAAGTCATTTATGTTTGCATTCTTTTCTGCTAGCTTTTGATTTATTGATAACTCTTCTATTTTCTTTGTTAATTCATTTAATTTCACCTCAAGCATAGTACTTGAATCTAGTTCATGCATTTCTCTTGGCAATATTCTTTTATCTGCAATAGCTTCAGCCGAATTTTCCCACTATGCAGTTCTTTTTGCAAAATTTTCTAAATATGCCCATGCTTCTTCACTACATAACTTTAAAAATCCATTTTGACAAGTAGATTCTAATAAAGATTTCGTTGAAACATCAATGCCTTCATAAATTATACCTATTAATTGTGCTTTACTCATTGCATGATGTGGACATTGAGTCAGTAAATCTTTAAATCTTTCAAAATATTTCCAAAATGATTCACCCTATTTTTGGCTACACATTAATATTTCTTTCTTCTTTTTAATCGTTTGATGTGTTAGATAATATTTTTCTAGAAAAACAGAGCAAAATTCAGTCCATGTAGAAATTGAATCAAGCGACACAGTATATAACCATCTCTTAGCTGTGTCTTTTAAAGAAAAAGGGATATATTTAAGTTTAATAGCATCTATACTCATGTTCGGCATTTTCATCAATTGACAAATTTTGTTAAATTCTCTAAGGAAATAATAGGCATCCTCTCTTTCTAATCCATGAAAATGTGGCAATTGACTAATATAATTAGATTTCAGTTCAATCCTATCTCCCTCAAAGTTTAGCAATTGAATACATGAAGGTTCATCAATTAATTCAGGATACAGAATTTCTCCTAATGGTTTTTCTACTGGAGTAGCCATCTCTATGCTCTCTTTTAAAGAAAGGTTAGCTACACCCCAAAGAATTTCGTTAAAGTTCAGTTCAAAAATTTTTTTAGTACTCCTCTGCAATGAAAATTCTTGGGTAGGTGTTCTTACTAATCGTTTAGTGCTTAAAGAATGAGTCCATGTGCTCATAAATAAATAGCAGAAGATTAATTACAAACCAGTCTGAAGCTTTCCATTATATAAATATTTGTTGTCAGATGAAGTTGAATCAGCTGCTTCTGCTTCCAGTTCCTCCAATGTCTTCTCCTTTCTTTTAAAAGTGTTAGTAACTCGTAAATAACATTCTGTTTCATATATATACTACGCATCCATAAAGTGAATAAATCTCGTTGCAAGAACATGTCTTGCAATGTGCATCGTGGTTCCTGTTTTTATGGGTACGTATACCACTACTAATTTCAAATTTTGGTAACCACTAAACCGACGAAGTTTCGTTCATGGTTAAAAGAATAACCGTTCTGCTTAATCCACGAACTAACCTCGTTGAGTTACAGATAACTCAACAGAATACAGTCAGTTACTGTTGCTAACTCTACGGACTTACTTCGTTGAGTTACAGATAACTCAACGGAGTGACCTTATATTATATTACTGACCTCGTGGAGTTACATTTAACTCAACGGACTTACTTCGTTGAGTTAACACTTAGCAACTTCTAAGTTTTACTCTCGTAAGTTCCTCTCTGTTCTTTTTTCTTTCTTTTTCATTCTGCTAACTGTAATAAAGTTAACTCTATGTCATTAATGCATCATTTTGATTAAAATTCATTTAAATCTAAATCTTATATAGAGATTTAACTTGTAGGTCATTTTATGTTAAGCAGAATTTACATTTTAACTTATAATATGCAGAAATTTTTAAGCAGTTATCTTGTCATTCAGCAAATTGTAAATCTGTTACATATTCATTCATAAAGTTCCACAAATTACATAATATTCAATAAATTCCATTCATTTCACATCCAAACACGTATGAAAGTTGCATTCGAAAAATTATATTCATTAATATGAATCAATTACATTACAGGTACATCATACAATTTCATGCAATTTCACATAAGTAGACGAATCAATACAATTTAATCTCTATGCCTAAGTTCATCTACTTCCTTCTGGAGTTTTTCTAATTGCTGCTATAATTGATTTATCCTTTCTACTGCTCCCGAAATTCCTCCAGAAGGTACAGCTAGTTCTGCAGCTACAAAATTCCTGTATTCTTTCACTAAAATGGTTCTAGATTTGATCCTTTTTGATGTCCATTTAGTGAAATCGATACAGTCCACCATCAGCAGTGGAATCAAATCTGAAATATAAGACACTTGGGTATATTTTCTAGCATCTAAGACAAAAGTTTTTGAAAAATTTAAAATGTTCTGCAATTTTGTTCAAAATGAGCAAAGTGTCTCTATTCAAAAACTTAGGAGTGATCATGGAACTGAATTTGATAATGATCAAATGGATAACTATTGTAATGAGCATGACATTGATCACAGATTTTCTTTTCCAAGAGCACTGTGTCAAAATGGTGTTGTTGAGAGAAAGAATAGATCACTTCAAGAAATGGCCAGAACTATGTTGAATGAACATAAGTTACTTCAAAATCTTTAGGCTGAAGCAGTAAATATAGCTTGTTATGTTATTAACAGAAGTCATTTAAGACCTCATGTTAATAAAACTCCTTTTGAAATTATGTTTAATAGGGTTCCAAAAATTTCCTATATGAAACCATTTGGCTGCAAGTGTTTTATTCTTAATACTAAGGATAAAAGGGATAAACTTCAAGCCAAATCGGATGAAGGAATTTTTGTAGGTTACTCTACTAGAAGTAAAGCCTATAGAGTATATAACAAGACCTCTAGGACTATTGAAGAAACCCTCCATGTAAGCTTCAATGAAAATTCTCTTAGAGAATCTCAATCTAAAGCTGATAATGATGATATGATCAATTTTCCAAGTGAGTTAGAGATCAATAGAGAGATTGATGATTTATCTGAGAAAATCAAAAATATGAATTTAAATGATCAAACTAATGATGAAAGTGATAGACTTTCAGATGTTGATGAGAATATTGAGGAAAATCAGAGAAATTGGCGTTATTCTTCATCACATCCCATTACTCAAGTCATTGGTAATATTATTGAGGGAGTTAAAACTAGAGCTTCAGTAAATTTAAATAGTATGTGTATGATTATTTCTATGGTGGAACCAAGGGATATACAAGAAGCATTATCTGATAAAAATTGGATAGTGGCAATGCAAGAAGAACTAAATCAATTCATCAGAAATGATGTATGGGAATTAGTTTCTCCACCAGAAAATCAGTCCATAATAGGTACAAAGTGGATCTTTAGAAACAAAACTAACGAAACTGGTCAAATTATAAGGAATAAAGCTAGATTAGTTGCACAAGGGTATACACAGGAAGAAGGATTAGATTATGCTGAAACATTTGCTCCTATGGCTAGGTTAGAAAGTATTAGAATATTATTGGCCTATGCTTGTTATATGGATTTTAAATTATATCAAATGGATGTAAAGAGTGCATTTCTAAATGGTTTAATTAATGAAGAAGTCTATGTAAAACAACCACCTGGATTTGAAGATATTAAAAATCCTGACTTTGTGTATAAATTGAAGAAAACCTTATATGGTTTGAAGCAAGCACCTAGATCATGGTATGAAAGATTGTCTACTTTTTTAATAGAAAAAGGCTATATCATGGGAAAAGTGGATCATACTCTATTTATTAAGAGAGATGGTAAAGATCAGATTGTTGTTCAAATATACGTGGATGATATAATCTTTGGAGCAACCTTTGATAAGTTGATAGAAATATTCTCTGAAGAGATGACTAATCAGTTTGAAATGAGTATGATAGGAGAACTTTCATATTTTCTAAGGCTTCAAATTAAGCAAATGGATAAAGGTATATTTTTAAATCAGGAAAAATATGTAGTTGAAATGCTTAAGAAATTTAATTTTAATGATACAAGGATTCGAGGAACTCCTATGAGTACTACTTTAAAGTTAGATATTGATGACATAGGAAAATCTATAGATCAAAGAAAATACAGAAGTATGATTGGTTCTTTACTTTATTTGACTGCTAGTAGACCTGATATTATGTTTGCTGTGTGTGTTTGTGTTAGATTTCAATCTAATCCTAAAGAATCACACTTAATTGCAGTTAAAAGAATATTTAGATATATACAAGGAACTAAAAATTTTGGACTGTATTATTCTAAGGATAGTTCAATAGATCTTATAGGATATACTGATGCTGATTATGCAAGATCTAAATCTGATAAAAAGAGTACCAATGGCACATGTCAATTATTGGGAAATAATTTGGTGCATGGTTTAGTAAAAAGCAAAACTGTGTAGCACTTTCTACTATAGAAGCTAAATATGTTGCTGCTGCACTATGTTGCACTCAGATTCTGTGGATAAGGCAAACTTTAGAAGATTTTGGATTATCTTATGATACAACTGAGATTTATTGTGACAGTAGTTCTGTAATAAATCTTTCCAAAAATCCTGTATTACATTCAAGAGCAAAGCATATAGAGGTTAGACATCATTTTCTAAGAGACAACGTAATTAAAGGAAAAATTAAATTAGAATTTGTGTCTAGTAAAAATCAATTAGCAGATATATTTACAAAACCTCTAGATGAAAATACATTCTGCAACATTAGATTAAATTTAGGTATTTGTAGGCTATGTGATGTGTAAAATGCTTAAACTCCACATAAAAAGATAAATATTATTGATGATGTTGTTCACCTCATAGATATTATATACTTATTATAAATATCTAAAGTAATATTGAAACTGCTGCTTAAGATACTATGTATTTATTGTAAAATCATAGTAGTATCTTATTGATTTTAAGTAGTTTATCAATTTTAATAGCTTTTACGATTTTAAGTGGAAGTTTAAATGAAAAACATTAAATACTTCTGACATTCTGAAATTTTGATTAAATGTTTTCTTTGAATCAAGGAAAATGCATATGATCATGCATAAATTTGACTTAATTGATTAAACTTGTAGAATAAGTTATATGTAACTCATCTTAAATTGTTAATCAAAAGTATAAGCTTATTGAAACTGATTCATATTCTCAGTACAATCATAGAAGTAAAAATTGTATGAGATTTGTGTTTTATTGCATCTGTATTAATGGAATACATATATACTGTGCTTAAAATGAAAAGTGATTACAAAGTGAAAATCTTTGAGAGTTTATTGATCAGTTTGACCACGAGCCTTTTGTACTTGAGCAGATAGGTATGTAAGGATTGTTGTCCTGAAAAAGGATTCTTTAAATCTGGCAACCTAAGGTCCTGATCAGATTTGGGATTGTTGACTGAAAACTCATTACATGGGTACATTAGAAAGCTCTTGTATGATTCAAGCTTTTCAAATTAACTTTTAAAGAAAATTATCAATATTTACTGTTTTGAAAAGAAAAAGTTGTTTCATTAATTACAGATATCTTTGAATCGCATATAGTTTATACCAATATGACTACTGATTTATTGAATCAACATTAGTACTTTTGAAAACGTTTATTTGAGATACATTCTTTTATTCTCCTTGAATTAATCGAATTGAGTTCAAAGTTGTGTTTTGATTCATATACAGTAGGAATTGATTCTGGAAATCATTTTTGATGATGTCAAGATAACGGAAGTCTCTAAAAAGAAAATGTAAAAGTATAGTTATACTTAACATCTATTGTCACTACAAGTATATTTTGTATTTTGATTGACTATATTTGAAGTATATTTGTACGGGGAGGATTAACAATGTCGAAAATAGATTAATATAATTTAGAATACAAATCTTAGTTAATCTGAATTAATGTCCTCTTAAAATCTTGATGAAATAATTTAAAAAGACAAATAAACTATTTTAGATTCAAAGTTCAAATAGTTTACAATGTTCTCAAGATAATGTTAAGTTTAGCATGAGTGTTGTTTTTGGAACGTTTCAGTTGGAAGCATCCGAAAATTGTTTTAAGTGTACTAACTAGACGTTATATTAGATAAGGTAACGTGTAAAACTGACTTTAGACAGCATTTTACTCGTTAGGTTAGTTAACTCAACGAGTTATACTTGAATATTTCGGGTACTTTGATTGAATAAGCTTTATTCAATATTTATTTTATTTCTAAACCCGACTTATCTTCACGTTGAGTTATACGCCTAAAATCCCTATTTAAACACTTATAACACGGGGACTTAGGTTATTTGTAAACTTTGTCAAGAAAATCTTTCCCGCTTGTTGCTGTTACAACCTACGACGATGGTCTCCAAGTTCTACAAAGGTCGTGGCAGAGGAAAAGTCAAAAGCAGAAGAGATGCAAAAGGAAAAGAAATAGAGAATGACGAAGTTCCACGTACTTGGTTCAAGAAAATATTTCGAGTGGACAAAAGGTTAGAAGAACTTTATAGAGATTACTTCTTTCCTCAAGATATATTAGATGAAGTTAGACAAGAACTTCAACATACTGATGCAAATATTACATACATGGGTATTCGTAGTAAATTTGATAGAGAATACAGAATGAAATGTGCTTAGATTGCCTTTTTGGAACAGTATGCAAAATATTTGGAAAAAAGTGTAGGTTCATCAAATAGAACTCCTCAAACTCCTATAAACGGTACAAGACTACATGCAATTGAGGAAGAGCATGAATCAGCTATCCCTACTCCTTTATATTCAAAACAAGTATATATTGCTGTAGACAAAACAAAAGTTGATAGTCTTCGAAAGGCCGTTGCAATAGAAAGTGCCTTAGAAGAATTAAAGCAAAAAATTTTATGGAGCAATTTGAAAAGAAAACATCAATACTTGAAAAGGAGAAACAGAAATGTTATAGACGAAGGAAAGTCAGAAAAATTATGTCTAAGGAAACAAAGTCTATTGAAAAAGGAAATTCAGATGAAAATTTATTTCCAAAGGACAATGTATGTCTAGACATTGTACCTTATTGTGCATATGATAAACTCATCAGTTTTGAACACACTGAAACTGATGAAGATAATGAGACTTTATTTTCCCTTGCTAGAAAGCTTGAGAAGAAATCCAAGTCAAATATAAGCTCAAGTTTTTCTATTACTACAAGTCCTGATGATGTAGAAATTGAAAAATCAGAGCATCAGGCACCTGACATTGAAAAAGTTATTACAGATATAATTGACAATGTTAAGGCAGTAACTAGTTCACAAGCTGAATTGTTTGGAGTAGCAGATATTGAAAACATTAAGACTCTAGAAGAGCTAAATGTCAACCAGCCTTCTACGGAATCTATAGAAGCAAAGTCTGAGAATACACAGCATGTATCAATGGAAATATCTATTGAACAAAATGAACAATTACAGACAGATACACTGGTTGTAGAATTTGTGGAAAAATTGTACTCTGAACATTCTATAGAGACTGAACAAATGAATGTTGAGCATATTTACAATGTTCCTAACACTATTGAAGCTGAAGAATCAAGCTTACTTGAGCAGCTTCAAGATAATATTTTGGAAGAGGAACAACATGACATTCATTTTGAAGAAGAGGTTCCTGAAGATGAATTAAACTCTGAATCACGGCTTCAGGTATTACCTTCTTTGTGTACAATATTAAAAATTCAAGGTAATGAAATTCATTTTAGATCTGAAGAAGCATTGCAGAAATACAATAATCTGATTACATGTCAGATTCTGCATGCTCGTCCAATAAAATTCAGAAATTTGATAGAAATAAGAGATCTGTTTGAGTTTCAAGGCCTCATTAAATTCTTGCCAGTAGGAACGAAATGGAAGCAATACACAGAGCTTATTGCAGCTTTTTATAGCAATCTGGACAAGAATGGAAATTTTCTGAAAACTCAAATAAATGAACAGGAGTTTATATTGTCTCCTGAGTTAATTTTTGAAGTTTTAGGATTAAAGAATGAAGGTGTTGTTGTTACCAACAGATTTGACATAATAAGACAATTGGAATGGAACATTCAGTCTTTATCAAAAATTCCAGATGTATATTCTGAAATGAGATTAATGGAAAATTTGAATGCAAAGGCAAGGTTTATTGCAAATATATTGCATGCAAATTTATTTCAGAGAGTTGGACACAATTTGGAAGTCTGCAGAAGCTGTTTATATGCAACTTATGGCCTGCTGAATAAAATTCAAATAAATTGGTTTGATATTTTTATGTCTCAACTACAGCATATGAGTTCAAAGTTATTTTATGGTGATACTGTATGTAGAATCCTTGCAAGCCAATTGACTTTATCTGACTGGCCCTCTGAAACTAAAGGCATGAGAGCATTTAGTGTCAGAGATTTGCAAAAATTCCAGGCCATGCATAAACCTCAACGACAACAACAATAACAACCTGATACAGACCATATACAACAACAACAACAAAGTTATTCAGTTCAAGCAGAACAGCAAACCTAGCTACCTCCTGACTTAGATGCAGTGCTTAACGACATCAGAAATGATATTAGGCATCTAGGAGATAAAATATGTAATGCTATAAGTGATATACTTAGGAGGGGTCGATAATTGTTTTTGTTTGTTTCTGAATACAAAATGTAATGTTTGTATTACTTGTTTGATTATTGAACAATACATTTTTCTGTAAATGTGTTCAATTATTATTCTTGTTTACAGAAATCGTTGTTGTAATTCTCTTATATACATATATATATTCTCTGTAATTATCTTTTTGATTAATGACAAAAAGGGGGAGAAATATTATAAAAAGATGATTATGATCTTAATTGCATATATATATTATAAAAGGAGATGCTATTTAAATGGTTATTCTAATCTGACAGATGATAATTAGAAAACTGATACTTATATAATTATTGACATCTGAGAGTTTTAGTTCTGAGAGGTAAAATTAACACAAACAATAGAAATAAGCTTAAATGAACTTAAGTCAACAAACAAGTTTGTTGAATTAAAAGTTAACCAAACGAAGGCGCTTTGTTGAGTTAAACATATTTCATAATTGATTTAATATGGTTTTGTCATCATCAAAAAGGGGGAGATTGTTGAGTATTTTTGTTTTGATGATGTGTACTGAATGAAAATAATCATATTTGGTCAATTACTATTGCTTGTGAAAAGAAATTAAAATCATCAATTAATACAGAAAAAGCTTACTGATATAAATACTTGTCTGTATTGGATCTGAAGTTAATAACTAGTCGTTTCATTGCATTAATTTCTCATTTAGCTAAACGTTAAGTTAACGTGTGTTTTTATTGAAAAGCATGATATGTTTTAATGTTATATCTTCTGTATCATGAATAGTGCACGTTTAGACAACTCGTTAAGTTAGAGTTTTGTTTGTATAGAGGTCACATGAGAACTCGTTAAGTTAGAGGCTTAAAGGTTAAAATAGGTCACGTGATAACTCGTTAAGTTAGTGAGTAAAAGAAGAGACGAACTCATTAAGTTAGTGTTATACACGTGGTGAAATTATAAGTTACGAATGTTGTATTGTATCACGTGAGGTGCACATGTTTAACTCGTTAAGTTAACATAACTAAACGCGTTGAGTTGCTATATTGAATACTAAGGCAACGCGTTAGGTTAGCGTTATAAACTTAAGTTGTTATTTTTGCACGTGGTAAAATTCTTATTATAAAAACATTTATTTATTACTAGTTCGTTGAGTTATCATAACACAACAGAAATGGTTTGTTGAGTTATCATAACATAACAAAGATGGTTCGTTGAGATAGCATAACACCACAGACTTAGTTCGTTGAGTTAGCTACAGTACTTGTCACGTGAAATGGTACATGAGGAACTCGTTAAGTTAGAAACGTTAAGTTATATATATACTTGTGTTACTCGTTTAGTTAACATTAAAGTAACGACTTCTTATTACACTGATGAAAAACTTTTGGACAAGAAAGTTTATTTTGCAGGAAATTTTTCAGAGATCCAAGACTGATGATTAAAGGAAATTCGAAATATAAACGTGGGTTAGAACGTGTGTGTTTCGATGAAGGAAAAAGAAAAGACGTGGAGAAGTGGAAAACTGGTAGTGGTTAAATGTGAAGGATATGCATGAAATGAAGATACAGTATAAAAGGCATATAATTCTCGTTGATCAATTCATCCTTGCACATAAAAAGAAAACTCTTTTCAAGGATCAAACCATCCCTGCACACCAAAAGAAAAATCTTTTTTAGGGATCAAAAACACCTTCTCAGGGAAAATCTCTCAAGCGGAAGAAAGTTCAGTGAAGCATAAAAAGGTAAGATTTTCGTCACTGAAGATTTGAAGTATCAGAAGAAAGCAAATTCAGTGAAGCATGAAAAGACAAGATATTCGTCACTAAAGAATTGCTGAAGAAGAAAAAGAAGAAGAAGAAAGATCTCAAACAGGGAGAAAAGTTTTAAATTCCGCAAATTAGTTTTCTCTGTTTGTAGTTATGAAATTATTTAGATGATACATGGTATCTAAATATAATTGCATCTACAATTTCTGAGGAGAATTGAATTGTATATTGTAATTGAAACCTTGAATAAAAATGATTTTATGAAAACAATGTCTCGACTTGTTTTTGAGTTTTAAAGTTTCAATTATATCTCAGAAAATATTAAAAGTACACAATTCACCCCCCTTTTGTGTAGCCATACGATCCTACAAGAATAGTCAGCAATGAATTCTGACTTAACTATTCTTTGAGTATTATTCAACAAACTTGTTTGTTGACTTAAGTTCATTTAAGCTTATTTCTATTGTTTGTGTAAATTTTACCTCTCAGAACTAAAACTCTCAGATGTCAATAATTATATAAGTATCAGTTTTCTAATTATCATCTGTCAGATTAGAATAACCATTTAAATAGCATCTCCTTTTATAATATATATATGCAATTAAGATCATAATCATCTTTTTATAATATTTCTCCCCCTTTTTGTCATTAATCAAAAAGATAATTACAGAGAATATATATATGTATATAAGAGAATTACAACAACGATTTCTGTAAACAAGAATAATAATTGAACACATTTATAGAAAAATGTATTGTTCAATGAATCAAACAAGTAATACAAACATTACATTTTTATTCAGAAACAAACAAAAACAGTTATCGACCCCTCCTAAGTATATCACTTATAGCATTACATATTTTATCTCCTAGATGCCTAATATCATTTTTGATGTCGTTAAGCACTGCATCTAAGTCAGGAGGTAGCTGGGTTTGCTGTTCTGCTTGAACTGAATAACTTTGTTGTTGTTGTTGTATATGGTCTGTATCAGGTTGTTGTTGTTGTTGTCATTGAGGTTTATGCATGGCCTGGAATTTTTGCAAATCTCTGACACTAAATGCTCTCATGTATTTAGTTTCAGAGGGCTAGTCAGATAAAGTCAATTGGCTTGCAAGGATTCTACATACAACATCACCATAAAATAACTTTGAACTCATATGCTGTAGTTGAGACATAAAAACATCAAACCAATTTATTTGAATTTTATTCAGCAGGCCATAAGTTGCATATAAACAGCTTCTGCAGACTTCCAAATTGTGTCCAACTCTCTGAAATAAATTTGCATGCAATATATTTGCAATAAACCTTGCCTCTGCATTCAGATTTTCCATTAATCTCATTTCAGAATATACATCTGGAATTTTTGATAAAGACTGAATGTTCCATTCCAGTTGTCTTATTATGTCAAATCTGTTGGTAACAACAACACCTTCATTCTTTAATCCTAAAACTTCAAAAATTAACTCAGGAGACAATATAAACTCCTGTTCATTTATTTGAGTTTTCAGAAAATTTCCATTCTTGTCCAGATTGCTATAAAAAGCTGCAATAAGCTCTGTGTATTACTTCCATTTCGTTCCTACTGGCAAGAATTTAATGAGGCCTTGAAACTCAAACAGATCTCTTATTTCTATCAAATTTCTAAATTTTATTGGACGAGCATGCAGAATCTGACATGTAATCAGATTATTGTATTTCTGCAATGCTTCTTCAGATCTAAAATGAATTGCATTACCTTGAATTTTTAATATTGTACACAAAGAAGGTAATACCTGAAGCTGTGATTCAGAGTTTAATTCATCTTCAGGAACCTCTTCTTCAAAATGAATGTCATGTTGTTCCTCTTCCAAAATATTATCTTGAAGCTGCTCAGGTAAGCTTGATTCTTCAGCTTCAACAGTGTTAGGAACATTGTCAATATGCTCAACATTCATCTGTTCAGTCTCTATAGAATGTTTAGAGTACAATTTTTCCACAAATTCTATAGTCGGTGTATCTGTCTGTAATTATTCATTTTGTTCAACAGATATTTCCATTGATTCATGCTGTGAATTCTCAGACTCTGCTTCTATAGATTCCGTAGAAGGCTGGTTAACTTTTAGCTCTTCTAGAGTCTTAACATTTTCAATATCGGCTACTTCAGACAATTCAGCCTTTGAACTAGTTACTACCTCAACATTGTCAATTATATCTGCAATAACTTGTTCAATGTCAGGTGCCTAATGTTCTGATTTGTCAATTTCTGCATCATCAGGACTTGTACTAATAGAAAAGCTTGAGCTCATATTCCACTTGGATTTCTTCTCAAGTTTTCTAGCAAGGGAAAATAAATATTGAATAAAGCTTATTCAATCAAAGTACCCGAAATATTCAAGTATAACTCATTGAGTTAACTAACCTAACGAGTAAAACGCTGTCTAGAGGCAGTTTTACACGTTACCTTATCTAATATAACGTCTAGTTAGTATACTTAAAACAATTTTCGGATGCTTCCAACTGAAACGTTCCGAAAACAACACACATGCTAAACTTAACATTATCTTGAGAACATTGTGAGCTATTTGAACTTTGAATCTAAAATAGTTTATTTGTCTTTTTAAATTATTTCATCAAGATTTTAAGAGGACATTAATTCAGATTAACTAAGATTTGTATTCTAAATTATATTAATCTGTTTTCGACATTGTTAATCCTCCCCCTACAAATATACTTCAAATATAGTCAATCAAAATACAAAATATACTTGTAGTGACAATAGATGTTAAGTATAACTATACTTTTACATTTTCTTTTTAGAGACTTTCGTTATCTTTACATCATCAAAAATGATTTCCAGAATCAATTCCTACTGTATATGAATCAAAACACAACTTTGAACTCAATTCGATTAATTCAAGGAGAATAAAAGAATGTATCTCAAATAAACGTTTTCAAAAGTACTAATGTTGATTCAATAAATCAGTAGTCATATTGGTATAAACTATATGCGATTCAAAGATATCTATAATTAATGAAACAAGTTTTTCTTTTCAAAACAGTAAATATTGATAATTTTCTTTAAAAGTTAGTTTGAAAAGCTTGAATCATACAAGAGCTTTCTAATGTACCCGTGTAATGAGTTTTCAATCAACAATCCCAGATCTGATCAGGACCTTAGGTTGCTAGATTTAAAGAATCCTTTTTCAGGACAACAATCCTTACATACCTATCTGCTCAAGTACAAAAGGCTCGTGATCAAACTGATCAATAAACTCTCAAAGATTTTCACTTTGTAAGCACTTTTCATTTTAAGCACAGTATATATGTATTCCATTAATACAGATGCAATAAAACACAAATCTCATACAATTTTTACTTCTATGATTGTACTGAGAATATGAATCAGTTTCAATAAGCTTATACTTTTGATTAACAATTTAAGATGAGTTACATATAACTTATTCTACAAGTTTAATCAATTAAGTCAAATTTATGCATGATCATATGCATTTTCCTTGATTCAAAGAAAACATTTAATCAAAATTTCAGAATGTTAGAAGTATTTAATGTTTTTCATTTAAACTTCCACTTAAAATCGTAAAAGCTATTAAAATTGATAAACTACTTAAAATCAATAAGATACTACTATGATTTTACAATAAATACATAGTATCTTAAGCAGCAGTTTAGATATTACTTTAGATATTTATAATAAGTATATAATATCTATGAGGTGAACAACATCATCAATAATATTTATCTTTTTATGTGGAGTTTAAGCATTTTACACATCACATAGCCTACAAATACCTAAATTTAATCTAATGTTGCAGAATGTATTTTCATCTAGAGGTTTTGTAAATATATCTGCTAATTGATTTTTACTAGACACAAATTCTAATTTAATTTTTCCTTTAATTACGTTGTCTCTTAGAAAATGATGTCTAACCTCTATATGCTTTGCTCTTGAATGTAATACAGGATTTTTGGAAAGATTTATTGCAGAACTACTATCACAATAAATCTCAGTTGTATCATAAGATAATCCAAAATCTTCTAAAGTTTGCCTTATCCACAGAATCTAAGTGCAACATAGTGCAGTAGCAACATATTTAGCTTCTATAGTAAAAGTGCTACACAGTTTTGCTTTTTACTAAATCATGACACCAAATTATTTCCCAATAATTGACATGTGCCACTGGTACTCTTTTTATCAGATTTAGATCTTGCATAATCAGCATCAGTATATCCTATAAGATCTATTGAACTATCCTTAGAATAATACAGTCCAAAATTTTTAGTTCCTTGTATATATCTAAATATTCTTTTAACTGCAATTAAGTGTGATTCTTTAGGATTAGATTGAAATCTAGCACAAACACACACAGCAAACATAATATCAGGTCTACTAGCAGTCAAATAAAGTAAAGAATCAATCATACTTCTGTATTTTCTTTGATCTATAGATTTTCCTATGTCATCAATATCTAACTTTAAAGTAGTACTCATAGGAGTTCCTCGAATCCTTGTATCATTAAAATTAAATTTCTTAAGCATTTCAACTGCATATTTTTCCTGATTTAAAAATATACCTTTATCCATTTGCTTAATTTGAAGCCCTAGAAAATATGAAAGTTCTCCTATCATACTCATTTCAAACTGATTAGTCATCTCTTCAGAGAATATTTCTATCAACTTATCAAAGGTTGCTCCAAAGATTATATCATCCACGTATATTTGAACAACAATCTAATCTTTACCATCTCTCTTAATAAATAGAGTATGATCAACTTTTCCCATGATATAGACTTTTTCTATTAAAAAAGTAGACAATCTTTCATACCATGATCTAGGTGCTTGCTTCAAACCATATAAGGCTTTCTTCAATTTATACACAAAGTCAGGATTTTTAATATCTTCAAATCCAGGTGGTTGTTTTACATAGACTTCTTCATTAATTAAACCATTTAGAAATGCACTCTTTACATCCATTTGATATAATTTAAAATCCATATAACAAGCATAGGCCAATAATATTCTAATACTTTCTAACCTAGCCACAGGAGCAAATGTTTCATCATAATCTAGTCCTTCTTCCTGTGTATACCCTTGTGCAACTAATCTAGCTTTATTCCTTATAATTTGACCAGTTTCGTTAGTTTTGTTTCTAAAGATCCACTTTGTACCTATTATGGACTGATTTTCTAGTGGAGAAACTAATTCCCATTCATCATTTCTGATGAATTGATTTAGTTCTTCTTGCATTGCCACTATCCAATTTTCATGAGATAATGCTTCTTGTATATTCCTTGGTTCCACCATAGAAACAAACATACACATACTATTTAAATTTACTGAAGCTCTAGTTTTAACTCCCTCATTAATATTACCAATGACTTGAGTAATGGGATGTGATGAAGAATAATGCCAATTTCTCTGATTTTCCTCAATATTCTCATCAACATCTGAAAGTCCATCACTTTCATCATTAGTTTGATCATTTAAGTTCATATTTTTGATTTTCTCAGATAAATCATCAATCTCTCTATTGATCTCTAACTCATTTGGAAAGTTGATCATATCATCATTATCAGCTTTAGATTGAGATTCTCTAAGAGAATTTTCATTGAAGCTTACATGGAGGGTTTCTTCAATAGTCCTAGAAGTCTTGTTATATACTCTATAGGCTTTACTTCTAGTAGAGTAACCTACAAAAATTCCTTCATCTGATTTGGCTTGAAATTTATCCCTTTTATCCTTAGTATTTAGAATAAAACACTTGCAGCCAAATGGTTTCATATAGGAAATTTTTGGAACCCTATTAAACATAATTTCAAAAGGAGTTTTATTAACATGAGATCTTAAATGACTTCTGTTAATAACATAACAAGCTGTATTTACTACTTCAGCCCAAAGATTTTGAGGTAACTTATGTTCATTCAACATAGTTCTGGCCATTTTTTGAAGTAATCTATTCTTTCTCTCAACAACACCATTTTGACACGGTGCTCTTGGAAAAGAAAATCTGTGATCAATGCCATGCTCATTACAATAGTTATCCATTTGATCATTATCAAATTCAGTTCCATGATCACTCCTAAGTTTTTGAATAGAGACACTTTGCTCATTTTGAACAAAATTGCAAAACATTTTAAATTTTTCAAAAACTTCTGTCTTAGATGCTAGAAAATATACCCAAGTGTATCTAGAGAAGTCATCTACTAAAACAAATACATATCGTTTACCACGAAGACTCATGATTCTTGTTGGTCCAAATAGATCCATATGTATAAGTTCTAAGACTCTCTTGCTTGAAATATCAGTTTTGGATTTAAAAGAGTTTTTGTGAAGTTTACCTAACTTACATGCATCACACATAAAGTTCTTTGAGTATTTAATCTTTGGTAAACCTCTCACTAAATGTTTTCTAGATAGTTTATGTAACAATCTCATATTTATATGCCCAATCCTTCTATGCCATAGATATGCATCACTAGTTTCAGCTAGCAAACATGAATTTAAATCAACTGCACCAGAAGGTAAAGATAAAATACATATAAAACCTTTTCTTTTAGCAATAAACTTAATTTCATCTGTATTTTTATCAATTATTTTGCATAGATTATCTTCAAACATTACATAATATCCATTTTCAGTTAGTTTTATGACACTTAGCAAATTAAATCCTAGGTTTTCTACATATAGTACATTCGAAATAACACAAGTAGGAGTTATTTGAACATTGCCTATACCTATGATTTTATCTTTGCTTTTGTTTCCAAATGTTACACTTCCTTTCATGGTATTTGTAAAATTTTGTAATAGACTTTTTTGTCCGGTCATGTGACTTGACGCTCCACTGTCCAAGATCCATTTTGATGTTGTTTCCTCTTACAACACAAATTAAGAAAAACTTTTTCTTGGTACCCAATGTTGTTGAGGACCAAGTTCATTAAACGCATATTTCTTCTTTTTGTTTAAAAATAGTTTAACATTATCATTTATATTCTTATTAGTTGTAAGTACTATTGATTTATCATTAGCTTCATACTCACATATAGCATTACTGCTTTTGCAATCATTCTTTTTGTTTTCAGATGTAGTATAATCAAGACCAAACATATTTTTATCAGTTGTTAATTTATTTTGGTCATGCTTATACATTTCAGTAAGTTCATACCAAGATTTTGTACTTGTATTAAAATTTTCCGTACATAGAAAATCTTTTTCTGCACAAGAATTTTTTGTTTTATCACATGCAGAATGAGTAATTGGTCTAATACCAGTGTATTGAATTACATGCTCAGGTTTCTGAATTTTCAGTTTACTACAATTGTCTGAAATTTTAGAAACATTAGAAACTGAATTTCTAGAACAAGAAACAAGATTTTTAGAAACATTTATAGTCATGTTAGAAGTACAATTTGACAAATCACATTGATTTATATTATTACTACATGATTCATCCCTTGAAGTACCTACTTCTACATATTTATTACCTTATTTCATAATAAAAGGAATTTTAGTCTTAGATTTACTTGAACTGCAACTAATAAATCCTTTATTGGCTTGAGATTGAGGATATTCAGGATAATCAAATCCTAAGCTAAATTTATAAGACACCGCAAGGGTACTAGTTAGTTTGTCTAACTTAGTTTGACTTAAATTCCATTTCTCAATGGTAGAATTTAAATCTTGCTCTCTCAGTTTTAATTTATTTATCTCTAATTCAAGTTCATTTATATTGTTTCTCAACATTTCATTTTTAGATTCTATCTTTAATTTTTCAGCATTTATATTCTGTATTTGTTCATGCAAGATACATTCATTAAATCTAAATTTTTGCAAATCTCTAGCATGATTTTCATTATCACATTTAAACTTTTCTAAAGTAGTAGAAAGGAAACAATTTTCTTCTTCCATAATGGATGAAGATTTTCTAATATTCTTATTTTCCAATTTACATACTTTAAGTTTTTGTAATAATGCATGATAAGCACATAATAATTCATCAAAGTTGAAATCTGAATGACTTTCAGGATCAGATATTACCTCAGACTCATCTGCCATGAAGCACACATGAGCAACGTCTTCTAACTCTTGTTCTCCTTCTGAATGTGAAGATTTTGATGCTGATTCCTCATATTCAGACTCTTCAGACGTGTCATCCCAAGTGACCTTCAAAGCCTTTTTCTTGTAAAACTTTTTCTAAGTTTTCTGAGCCGTCTTCTTCTGATTTGTCCTACTTTGCTTTTTATTTTTCCTCATAGGACAATCTAGAGAAAGATGTCCAAGTTTCTTATTGTTGTAACATACATACTTTCTAGATGAAGAATTCTTGTCATTCAATGATTTTGACGTTGAGGGTTTATCATTTTTGTTCCTTCGCTGTTTCCTAGCTTTCCATGCTTTCTTGAATTTCCTAGTTAGCAAAATCAAATCCTCGTCAGAATCAATAGATATATCAGAATCTGAATTAATTTTGAAGGCTATTTCTTTCGTCATTTTTAGTTTGTTGTGACTTAGTGATTCATTTAATTGAACTTCATAAGCTGTTAAATTTCCTATAAGTTCATTCATAGTATAAACATTTAAATCTCGTGATTCCTCAATTGATGTTACTTTCTGAGACCATTTAGAACTTAGGGATCTGAGAATTTTCATCACCAAATCCTTCTGTTCAAAATTCTTTCCTAAACATTTTAAAGAGTTTATGATATCAAGAAATCTGGAAAACATCTCAGAAATATTTTCGTCTTCATGCATCTTAAAGAGTTCATACTTATGAATCAACATGTTTATTTTTGTCTCTTTAACTTGAGAAGTACCTTCATGTAAAACTTCTAATGCATGCCACACCTCATAAGCAGATTTATATGTCGACACTTTACTGAACTGTTCATAACTCAATGCACAAAATAAAATATTTAAGCCCTTAGCATTCAGAGTTTCATTTTCTTTTTCAGTAATTGTCCAAGTATTATAAGGAGTAGTTAACGGAGTATATGGTTTAGAAATCATGAACCACAACTTATGATCTATACTTTGAAGAAAAACAGTCATCCTATATTTCCAATATTCAAAATGTATTCCATCAAATAAAGGAGGATGATTAAGATTTTGGCCTTCATATAAAGAAAAATTACCATTTCCAGTAGCCATTTTACCTTAGATTTTTCAACCTATTTTATTTTAAACAGTTTAAAAACTTTAAAACAACTTGAGCCTTAAATCAATAGAGTTAAACGTATGCTCAGATATTAATTTCCGTTTAAAAACAAGGAAGGTAGAATAAGCAATGATATTAAATAAGTTGGTATCGATTTTATATCAAAGATTATTCACAAAGCTCTGATACCACTTATAGGATCATATGGATACACAAGGGGGGGTGAATTGTGTATTTTTAATATCTTCTGAAATATAATTGAAACTTTAAAACTCAAAAACAAGTCGAGACATTGTTTTCATAAAATCATTTTTATTCAAGGTTTCAATTACAATATACAATTCAATTCTCCTCAGAAATTGTAGATGCAATTATATTTAGATACCATGTATCATCTAAACAATTTCATAACTACAAACAGAGAAAACTAATTTACAGAATTTAAAACTTTTCTCCCTATTTGAGATCTTTTTTCTTCTTCTTTTTCTTCTTTAGCAATTCTTCAGTGACGAATATCTTGTCTTTTCATGCTTCACCAAATTTGCTTTCTTCTGATACTTCAAATCTTCAGTGACGAAAATCTTACCTTGTTATGCTTCACTGAACTTTCTTCTACTTGAGAGATTTTCCCCGAGAAGGTGTTTCTGATCCCTGAAAAAGAATTTTCTTTTGGTGTGCAGGGATGGTTTGATCATTGAAAAGATTTTTCTTTTTGTGTGCAAAGATGAATTAATCAACGAGAATTCTATGCCTTTTATACTGTATCTTCATTTCATGCATATCCTTCACGTTTAACCACTACCAGTTTTCCACTTCTCCACGTCTTTTCTTTTTCCTTCATCGAAACACACACGTTCTAACCCACGTTTATATTTCGAATTTCCTTTAATCATCAGTCTTGGATCTCTGAAAAATTTCCTACCAAATAAACTTTCTCGTCCAAAAGTTTTTCATCAGTGTAATAAGAAGTCGTTACTTTAATGTTAACTAAACGAGTAACACAAGTATATATATAACTTAACGTTTCTAACTTAACGAGTTCCTTATGTGCCATTTCATGTGACAAGTACTTTAGCTAACTCAACGAACTAAGTCCGTGGTGTTGTGCTATCTCAACGAACCATCTCCGTTGTGTTATGATAACTCAACGAACCATTTCTGTTGTGTTATGATAACTCAACGAACCAGTAATAAACAAATGTTTTTATAATAAGAATTTTACCACGTGCAAAAATAACAACTTAAGTTTATAACGCTAACCTAACGCGTTGCCTTAGTGTTCAATATAGCAACTCAACGCGTTTAGTTATGTTAACTTAACGAGTTAAACATGTGAACCTCACGTGATACAATACAACATTCGTAACTTATAATTTCACCACGTGTATAACACTAACTTAACGAGTTCGTCTCTTCTTTTACTCACTAACTTAATGAGTTATCACGTGACCTATTTTAACCTTTAAGCCTCTAACTTAACAAGTTCTCACGTGACCTCTATACAAACAAAACTCTAACTTAACGAGTTGTCTAAACGTGCACTGTTCATGATACAGAAGATATAATATTAAAACATATCATGCTTTTCAATAAAAACACACGTTAACTTAACGTTTAGCTAAATGAGAAATTAATGCAACGAAATGACTAGTTATTAACTTTAGATCCAATACAGACAAGTATTTATATTAGTAAACTTTTTCTGTATTAATTGATGATTTTAATTTCTTTTCACGAGCAATAGTAATTGAGCAAATATGAATATTTTCATTCAGCACACATCATCAAAACAAAAATACTCAATAGCAGTGGAATCAAATCTCCATAAAATAATTTCTTCTTCACTGTTTTCCGCTTGGAGATAAAAACTGCAAACTAATTTATTTGGATCTTATTTACAACTGTATATGTGGCTCATTTGACAAATTGACTTAATTCTATGTCATGGCCCTGTCGTTGATAGACATTCTTAATCAGAATGTTAGCTACCATGTGTGCTTTACCATTTAAATGCTTCAATCTGTTTAATAATGGCACACCAGGATTGATAGCTAAACAATCCTTAATTTGCTGCTCAGTCCATTCAACTACAGTTGTATCTTCCAAAATTATTGTTCCTTCATTCTTTAAACCAAAAATGTTGTGGAGAAGCTCTAGTGTTATCTGTACATCAGCTTTCTCCACATTTGAAATTAATCCTCCTTCTCCTTCTCTTAAATTTGCATAGAAACAAGGCACTAAATTCTCATATACTGCATGCCCTCTTTCTTGAGATATAAATTGTAGTAGACCTTGGAATTCAAATAGATCTTTGATTTCTTGCATTCCATCCCAATTTACTGGTCTACTGTAAATAATATCGTAACCCCTTATTTCTTGATATTTAGTATAAGCTTCCTGACTACTAAAGTGTACTTCATTCAAAATTGTTGTTTCAGTCGGGTCAGGAAGTTGACTTTGTTGCTCTAGAGGGGTTTGTACTTGATCTTCCTCTAGCATAGGCTGCATTTGAACATTCTCTTCAGATTCCTGAATTTTTGCTTTTGCTTCTGTCTGTGGTGGTGAGCCAGCAGAGCTCTCCACTCTGTCTTGAATTCTTTCCATAATTTGCTGATGAGTTTCTTGCTCTTCAGTGGAATCTGTGAAATTATTTTTGTCCAAATGACTTCTTTCAACCTCTTCATTTTCTACTCTTTCTTCTTCATCCTGACTACCAATCTATTCTGTTACTGTTCTTTCTGATTCTGTAACAGATTGGGATGGAGTCACGGGCAATTCAATTTCTACCCTAATTTCTGTTTCTTCTTGTACAGGCTGCAGACTAATTTCATCCTGATTTTCTTCTTGTCTTTGCTCCTACTGTTGCAGCTCCTGCTCCTCCTCAGAATCGGATAGCAGGTTAATCTGCTCCACAGGCCTTGTAAAAATTGGTACTTCAGATTAAATTTCTTCATATTTAGGCACTTTTTCTTTTCCCTTTTTTTTTTGATTAGTTGTGCTTGTTCTTCCTCTTAATCTTCTGAAATTAAATCTACAAAAATAGGCTTTGCAAGCCTTCGAGCCACAGGTACTGGCTCTTCCTATTTAGCTTTGCCTATAATTATTGGTCTCGAAGGACCAGCTTCATCTCCTTTTGCAGCAGGTTTGGCAGCAGTTCTGGCAGTAGCTTCTTGATGCTGTTCCACTTTAATTTTATATTGGGCTTTCAACTTTTCTACAGCCCTCCTTTTGTACAGTGCATCAAACACCAGGTGTGCTTTAGCCACTGCCAAATCTTCTGATTCTCCTTGGTTCTTCCCAACTTGAACCAGTTCTGCAAATTCTCTTATTTTTTCTTCAGTCGAACGCCCCATCATTTCTACTCGTGCCAATGGCTTAAATGACTGAACTTGAGGTACTAACTGCTGTTCCTCAGGAACAGGTCTTTCAGTAGTTGGTTCCTCCTGTTCTTCAGTTGCCTCTTCTTCATTTTCTTTCCTTTCATGCTCCTAGATCGCCCATTTAGCTCGTTTACAGATTCGTCTTTTGAACCAGAGCCGGGACTTACGTTGGATTAATTCTAGGGCTACTTCATTGTTTGGCCGTATCTTTCTTTCTTTGCTTACAGCTATTTCTGTTGCTATTCTGATTCGTGTTTCCATTATTTGAGGTATTTGTATACCTAAATCTACTAAATCTCTTCTGAAATTGAAAAGTTCTGATTCTACCTTCTGTAGCTCTTTCTCTCTTGTCATATTTCTGATCTTCTGCTGCGTGTGCCACTCTTCTGATTCCTTCAGAAATTCTGATGTATCAACAGCCTCTTCCCAGAATTCAGGCATCATCTTCCTCATCGTGGAGTTACACAACAGCACGGAATCGCTCTAATTTCTACTGTTCTAGATTCTAAAAGATTTGCCGGATAATGCCCCCAAAACCCTAAGTTTTAGTTTAAATAAGCCCTAAGTTTAGACGGGTAATCGGGTCATTTCCCGATCCACTATTACTATTTTATCTGCGGTCTTAGCTATAGTACTCTGTTGAGTTAACTGTAACTCAACGGAATAAGCTCGTTGACTAACTCAAGACTCAACGGAGTAAGCTTGTTGAGTTAAGTGTAACTTAATGGACTCCCCGTACAAGCAAATATAATAATAACAATATTACAGAGAATAGTTTTTCTGTTTTTTTACCGGTTTAATCGATACTATGTTTCAGTCAGACCTAAATATTTTTTATTTTTCTTTCGGTTGAACTGATACTTTGTTTCGGTAAAACTAATATTTTTTTTCTAAAAATTAATATACAATTTTTTATGTTCCTATCATATCGATGGATCCAATCGGTTGAACCGCAACGATTTTTATGTTTTATATATATTTTTAAATTTTTTATTATTTATATATATATATATATATAAACATAAAAACTGATTTCTTACTAAGTAAAGTTCGAGTAGTCCTCTACTCTGACTTTTTCTATAATTCCAAAGGAGCTTTTTGGTGTTTTTAGAATAGGTTTCAGTCTTTGTCCATTTACTTTAAATATATTCTGATTTTTAGGATTTTCAATTTCAATAGCTCCATAAAGATAAACATTTTGAACTATGTAAGGTCCTACCCACCTAGATCTTAATTTTCCTAGATGGTTATGGAGTCCAGCCATATAAAGATATACTTCTTGTCCTATTTCAAAGCTTTTAGGAATAATTTTTCTATCATGCCAAAGTTTAATCTTTTCTTTTTCTCTTACAGTATTCGAATAAGCTTCATTTCTAAATTCTTCTAATTCAATTAGTTGCATTTTCCTATTTTCAGCAGCTTGATTTAAATTAGTGTTCAGAGTTTTTAATGCCCAATAAGCTTTATGTTCTATTTCAGCAGGTAAATGACAACTTTTTCCATATACTAGCCTAAAAGGTGACATACCTAAGCTCGTTTTATAAGCAGTTCTATAAGCCCAAAGTGCATTTATCAATCTATTAGCCCAATCTATTCTAGTAGGATTTACTACTTTTTCCAAGATTAATTTAATTTGTTTGTTTGCACTTTCTACTTGTCCACTTGTTTGCAGATGATATGATGTTGCAATTTTGTAGTTTACTCCATATTTCTTCATTAAGGCTTCAAAACTTCTATTACAGAAATGAGTTCCTCTATCATTGATAATAGCTTTAGGTATTCCAAATCTGGCAAATATATTTGTTCTTATAAATTGTATTACCACTTTGTTATCATTAGTTTTTGTAGGAATAGCTTCTATCCATTTAGAGACGTAATCCACCCCCAACAATATGTAATTAAATTGATTAGACATAGGAAATGGACCCATAAAATCTATTCCCCACACATCAAAGATTTCAACCTCAACAATAGGATTAAGAGGCATCATATTCCTCTTTGATATTCTTCCTATTTGTTGACATCTTAAATAACTTAAGCAATATTTATGAGCATCTTTGAATAGTGTTGGCCAATAAAACCCACATTGCAGAATTTTGCAGCAGTTTTCCCTGAACCAAAATGTCCTCCACAAGCTTGGTCATGACAGAAAGACAATATGCTCAAATATTCAGTTTCTGGAACACACCTCCTTAAAACCAGATCAGGACATTTCTTAAATAAGTATGGGTCTTCCCAATAGTAATATTTTACTCTTGAGAAAAATAATTTCTTATCTTGTCTATTCCAATCCTTAGGTGTTAAACCAGTAACTAAGTAATTAACTATGTCTGCATACCAAGACATTGTGTTGATGGTCATTAATTGTTCATCAGGAAAATTATCCTTAATTTCAATATTTGATTTTTCTATTTGTAATTTGATAAATGATCTGCTACTACATTCTCACAACCTTTTTTATCTTTAATTTCTAGATCAAATTCTTGCAATAATAATATCCATCGGATCAATCTAGGTTTAGTTTCTTTTTTCTTTATTAGATGTTTAAGAGCTGAATGATCCGTGTATACTATTACTTTACCTCCAATCAGATATGATCTAAACTTTTCTAAAGCAAACACAATAGCTAATAATTCTTTTTCAGTAGTTGTGTAATTAACTTGAGCATCATTTAAGGTTTTGCTTGCATAATGAATCACTCTAGGAGATTTTTCTATCTTCTATCCTAGCACTGATCCTACAAAAAAATCAGAAGCATCACACATTAATTCAAATGGATGGTTCCAATCAAGTGCTTGAATTATAGGAGTTGAAATTAAACTAGTCTTAAGTCTGAAAAATGCTTCCTTGCAATTTTTATCAAAGTTAAATGGAACATCTTTTAATAGATTAGTTAAAGGTCTAGCTATATTGCTAAAGTCTTTAATAAATCTTCTATAAAAACCAACATGTCCTAGAAATGATCTAATATCTTTTACTGATTTAGGTTCTAGTAGATTAGAAATTACTTCTATTTTAGATTTATCTACTTCCAACCCTTTTTTAGAAACAACATGCCCTAAGACTATTCCTTGTTTAACCATGAAGTGACATTTTTCCCAATTTAAAACCATATTTTTTTCCACACATCGTTTTAATATTTGGTCTAAATTGCTTAAACACACTTCATATGAGTTGCCATATACAGTAAAATCATCCATAAATATTTCTAAAAAATCTTTAGTCATTCCAGTAAATATGCCTTGCACACACCTTTGAAATGTAGCTAGCGCATTTCATAATCCGAATGACATTCTTTTAAAAGCATAAGTTCCATTAGGACAGGTGAAAGTTGTTTTCTCTTGATCCTCTAATGCTACTAGAATTTGATTATACCCTGAATACCCGTCTAGGAAACAAAAATATTCTTGCCCTGCTAATCTTTCCAACATTTGATCTATAAAAGGTAAGGGAAAATGATCTTTCCTAGTCATAGCATTCAACTTTCTATAGTCTATACATACTCTCCAGCCTGATTGAATTCTAGTAGGTATCAAGTCTTGACTTTCATTCCTAATAACTGTTAATCCTGATTTCTTGGGAACTACATGGATTGGACTAACCCACGAGCTATCAGAAATCAGATAAATTATATCATTATCTAACCATTTAACTATTTCTTTCCTGACTACTTCTTTAAGGTTTGGATTTAATCTCCTCTCAGGAATTCTAACAGGTTTAGCATTCTCTTCTAAATATATGTGGTGACAGCATAAAGTTGAACTTAACCCTTTTATATCAGTCATAGTCCATCCTATTGCTTCTTTATAACTTTTTACTACATCTTTTAATTTAGCTATTTGATCCTCTTTTAAATCTGAAGCAATAATGATTAGACAAGTCTGATTATCTTCCAGAAATATATAGGTTAATTCAGGAGGTAAAGGTTTTAATTCTAAATACTGCCCATCAGAATCTAGAGCTCCTAATTGAACATCATCATTTTTTAAATTAATTTCTTCCATATCTCCTTCTATATTTATGCTTTCACTTTCTTCTAAAATTTCAGAATTGATTTGCCTATTTAATTCTTCTTGAATCACATCATCTAACATATCTCCTTCATCTTCTAAAAAGTCTATGGTGTGTAAGGACATTTCTAACTCCTCAAACCTTTCTGGTTTGAAAATATTTAATTGAGTATCCTCATTACCATATGCTAACTTCATTACTCTAGTTTTACAATTTATAACAGCCCCTGATGTTGCTAAAAATGGCCTTCCCAAAATTAAAGATGTATCATTATTTTTATGCTTAATTTGTTGGGAATCCAAAATTACAATATCAATAGGATATATAAAATTTTTGATTTAATTAAGATATCCTCTATTTTTCCTCTAGGGTATCTTATACTTCTATCAGCTAATTGAATAACCGTACTAGTAGGAGTTAAGCCTTCTAATCCTAAGGATGCAAATATATCACTTGGCATAACATTTATACCTGCACCTAAGTCTATTAAGGTTCTTTCTAGAATGGTATTTCCTATGGTGCATGATATAACAGGGATTCCAGGATCAGATAACTTTTTAGGAATTTGTGGCAGAAATAGGGAACTACTTTGCTCAGCTAAAAAGACCTTTCTAAGAACTTTCGCTCTCTTTTCTTAGTACACCAATCCTTCAGAAATTTAGCACAAGGTGGCATATTCTGCAATAGATCTAACAAAGGAATGCTAACTTGTACTTTTTCAAACATTTCTCTGATTTTCTCTTGTCTTTCAGGAATTGTTTGTTGTAATCTTTCAGGATAGGGTGCTAAAGATTTTGATTTCAAAGACTTTTTCTTTCAGTTGATTTGTTTGATCATTTTTAGCTTCATTCGCAGATTCAGATTGTTCTTCAGTGATTTCTAGATTTTCAACTATTACATTTTCATTATCATTTTGATTTTTACTCTTGTCCACCTTCATATCATTTTCATTTTGAGTTCTAGGTGGTATATCAGTTCCAGATCTTAATGTTACATATACATTTTCCAAATTTTCATTACTTTCATGATGTTTTTGTATATCATTTTCGTGATTATGATCTTCAATTGTTTTTAGTTTTAAAGTGCATTCTTTAAATTCTCTTGCATTAGTATTTTCTATTTGCTATATATTTTGCAAATTATGCAGGTTTATAACATTATAATTTTCATTGCCCTATTGCATAACTTGTATTTTCATTGCATTTTCGTCTAATGCTTTTAATTTTCTTTTCAGATCATCTAATTTTATTACATTCAATTTTTGATCAATTTTCTTTATGGTTTTTTTAGTTTCGTAAATTATATCCTGTTTAGGTTTTGAATATGCTTCCTTATAGTTTAATTGGTTGACTTCTTGGTGTTGACACATAAAGTATTCTAGTTTGTCCAGATTTTGCTCTATACTATGCTCCAGTTTGCCATAGCTATCCCAAACTTCAGTGTCTCTCATCATATTACACATTCTATACTCACCATCAGTTGGGTAAACTATAGGATTCTCATACTCGGCTCTATTATATTGAGGATAATTCATTTGTTGTTCATGGGATCTAACTATCTGTAAACGTCTCAATTTCAAACAATCAGAAATGTCATGTCCTTTAGAATTGCAGAATTCATATATGCTAATAACAGGTTTCATAAATCTTTGAGCATAAGCATATGCCATATTCTCAATTACAGAAGAAAACACACAACTCTGGCTATTAAAACAAAACAGCTCTAACAGTTGCTTAAATTAATTCAATTCAATTCCCCGGCAACGACGCCATAAAACTTGTTTGGGTTTTCCCAACACTACACTAGAAAAACTTGGATTTGTTACTTCTGTTTTACTTAATTAATTTATCTTTATGCCTATTCTCTCTTTTAGAAGTAAACAAACAAACTTTTAATACAATTTAGATATTAATTCCAATTTGTACTTTAACTACAAGTGCACAGTGTCTATTGTATTAGTGTGCAAGTACAGGTCGATCCCACAGGGAATTGCTGAAGAACTTGAGAACTGTTTGATTGTTAACAATTCAAATTTATATTCAATAAGCACTCCATTGAATTACAGTTAACTCAACGGGCAAAGTTCGTTGAGTTATGGCTAACTGAACGGACTAACCTCGTGGACTTAAGTTAACTCCACGAGCCTGTCTCTTCTTTAATACTGCTATTTATAGAGGAATTCAGCCAACCATTGGGCGATTCCACAAATTGTAAATAACATCAATTAAACTCTTTAATGCTAGTTAACATTGGATTTATCATTAAGCAATACTAACATTCAGATGATTCAAACAGTAACCATTAAAATCTTTAAGTCTTTTGTACGAACCAATTTCAGTAAACTGTAAAATTAAAACTAACATAAAATAATCACAAAACTTATACAGATAACATTAATCACGATACAACACAAACAATACAACACTTAAATACAACATACAAACAAAGATAAATTGTTTTTGGTATTTTTGTTTTGATGTGAACATGGAAATGGGCGAAAGGTGAAATGTAAAGTAATCTCACTTGACAGTAAATACTTCCGACACTACTTGCAACGCGATTACACCACTGAAAATTAAACCACTTACAATTCTGTCTCCTCTCCCTATAGAATCGTGAGTCCAGAATTGCAAGATAATCTCCTCTTCAGCATACAGGTATCAACCCGAAGCCAAGGCTAAAAGCTTTATGATCTCCTGAAATATGAGTCGACGTTTGGTGAAAATGGCTTCCCTTCCCGCGACACGATAACTCCTCACAATGGTTGTCAAGCACTGTGTTTGGGTCGGAATCGACCCGACATTAGGCAAGTATCCTCACAGACCTCTGATGGTTAGTGATTATGGTGTTGGTGATGGTGATGATGATGGTTGATGTGGTACTTCAGAGAATTGCAACGCCGATCCTCCTCTACACACACTGTCCGCCCATCGATCACACATCGATCACCCTCTTCTTCTTTTTCTTCTTTTCTTTTATATTTCTTCAATAGTAACTGCTTTTGCTTGAATGATCGGTTGGATTTCCTTCATTCATATCAACGGCGATGCTTCCTTCTCCTACGTGATATGTGCAAACGTAGTTTTTCCTTCCAACTGTCCTGTTTCTGCAACTGCTACAGTGGCATATTAGAAAATATATAGTCCGTGGAATTACAGATAACTCAACGGACTTTCTTCGTTGATTTAACTATAAAACACATGCATAAATTTAACTATCCGATGCTCAGGTGCATTTCAGATACTTATAAACTTAACTATTCGATGCTTAGATGCATTTCGGATACTTATAAACTTAACTATCCGATGCTCAGATGCATTTTGGATAGTTACAACTAACTCACCGAAAATCCACTTAAGTCACTTACCCAGAACATGACACGTGTCCTCAGCTATTTTATAAATAAAAAGAGATTTCGGAGAGTTACAGGGATAACTATCTGATGCTCAACTGCAATTTCGGATAGTTATAGATAACACTTATGACTTCTTGTAACTCTTCTAGTTCTTGCACCTACAAAACACATGACTAAACAAGAAAACTTATCTATTCGTTAGTCATTTTATAAAACTCGAATAGTTATCCATCCATGCGTATAAAACTCGAACAGTTATCTAACTCTTCGATTTTTCATTATCAAACGCACATAGAAAACACATAAAAACTTAAAACATTAAAACACACATGTAGATAACTTAACTATATGAGTTTTTAACATAACTCTTCGACTAAAATGAAAGGTTAACCATTTAAAAGTTTATATTTCTAATTGGATTTTTAGGCGGCACCAAAGAACTTATTTAGTTCCACGGCAACGACGCTAGAAAACTTGTTAACTTCTGTTTGTAACTTAATTAATTTATCTTTATGCTTATCATTAATTCCTTTTTAGAAGTCAACAAACCATCTTTCATACAAATTAGATATTAATTCCAATTTGTAGTTTAATTGCAAGTGCACAGTGTATATTGTATTTGTGTGCAAGTATAGGTCGATCCCATAGAGAATTGAGGAAGAATTGTGTACTGTTCTGTTCTGTTTTTAATAATGAAATTTATATCCTCAGTAACCACTTCGTGGAGTTATAGCTAACTCAATGAACTAACCTTATGAAATTGAAGTAACTCAACGAAGTTGTCTATCTAGATTAATACTGTTATTTACAAAGGAATTCGGTCAACCATTGAGTGGTTCCACAGATTGTAAATAACATCAATTAAACTCTTTAATGCTAGTTAATATTAAATTTATCATTCAACAACACTAACATTCAGATATTTCAAACAGTAACCATTAAAATCTTTGAGTATCAAGAACAATTTGATTTCAATAACTGTAAAACTATTTTCTATTTTCTAAATTTAAATAAACATGAAACATTCCAAACACTAACAATGATAACAATAATCACGATACAAAACAAACAATACAACACTCAAACACTAACTATAAACATAGATAAGTTGTTTTTGGTATTTTTATTTTTATATGATCATGAAAATGGGCGAAAGGTGAAATATAAAAGTAATCTCTATTGACAATAAAAACTTCTGTCACTACATGCGATGCGATTACACCATTGAAAATTTAACCACTTACAATTCTGTCTCCTCTCCCTATAGAATCGCGAGTCCAGAATTGCAAGTTGATCTCCTCTTCAGCATACTAGCATCAACCTGAAACCAAGGTTAGAAGCTTTATGATCTCCTAAGATATGAGTCGGTGCTTGGTGAAAATGGCTTCCCTTCCCGCGACGTGATCACTCCTCATAGTGGTTGTCAGGCACCGTGTTTGGCTCGAAATTGACCTGACATCAGGAAAGTATCCTCACAAACCTTTGATGGTTGGTGATTATGGTGGTGGTGGTGATGGTAGTGTGAAACTTCAGGGAACTTCCGATGCTGCCTGCAGTTAACGCGGTCCTCCTCCTTTGCACACACACTAGCCACCCCCCCTTCATTTTTTTTTCTCTTTGTCTTTTATATTTCTTAGTAGTAACTGCTTCTGCTTCGATGATCGGTTGGATTTCCTTCATTCATATCAACAATGGTGATTTCTTCTTCCTTCCACGAGCAATTTCTTGTGTGATACGTGCAATCGTGGTTTTCCTTTGAATGTCTTGTTTCTGTAACTGCTATAGTGGCATATTAGAAAATAAATGGTATGTGGAGTTACAAATAACGCAACAGACTTACTTCATTGATTTAACTATAAAACACATGTAATAAAGAAATAAGCTGCTAACATAATGCGTTACATTAGTGTGTATTCATGTAACTCAACGCGTACAGTTATGCTAACTTAAGGAGTTAAACATGTGCATCTCACATGATATATTAAAGCATTTAAATTTAATACATGCATAATTCTATCTTAACAAGTTCAAATATTTTAGACACTTACGAACCTAACTATCTGATGCTCAGATGCATTTCAGATAGTTACAGATAACCTTCCAAAAATCCACTTAAGTCATGCATTGTAGTTTCAGCACGTGTAATCTAGGAAATAATAAAATATTCTTTAAGCATTTAAAACATAACTATCCAAAACATTAAACATAACTCTCCGAAATAACAGAAAATTCAAATACTTAAGAATTTCACAGCCTGCAATTTAATGACAGTTCAGAAATGTACTAAATTAACATTAATTCCCTAGAATTATGCAGATTCTTTTATTAAAGCATCTAATAGTGCAATTATAACATAATGGCTTAATTCTCGCATGATAAGCTAAATATTATGTAATTAACCATCATTTAACCGTTGATATTATGCACTTTTTCATTCTAAACACTTCCCCCATACTTAAATTTTGCTAGTCCCTTAGCAAACTAAGATCTAACTAATTGGTCTTTCTAAAGTGCTAGATTTAATTCTTCATTTCGCTCTTCTTCAGAATAATAAATTAGATTACTATATAGATATTCTATATGTTTCAATAATCTGTTTTAACTTTGTTTTCTCCTCTTCAACCTACAAATATATTTAGAATATATGTAAATTACATACAAAATATATCAGCATCATATAGGTGTTAATTATATTATCAATTTTTTTTTTTCAGCATCTGTCATCCTAAATTTATCAATATGATTTCCAGAATAAATTTCGAGTACATAAGAATCAAAGCACAATCCAATTCAATATGATTAAGACAAGTAGAATGAAGAATTGTATCTCAAATAAACAACTTCAAAAGTCTATTCTAGATTCATACTTCAGCAATTTTAGATAACAGAACATATACTCAATTCATAAGATATCTGTATTTCACAAAACACTTGTATCTTTTCAAAACAGTATATGCATATTTGTACTTTTAAAAGTTAATTTGACAAGCTTGAATCATACAAGAGCTTTCTAGTGTACCCATGTATCGAGCTTTCAGTCAACAATCCCAGATCTGATCAGGATCTTAGGTTGCCAGATTTAAAGAGTCCTTTTCAGGTCAACAATCCTTACATACTTATCTGCTCAAGTACAAAAGGCTCGTGATCAAACAAGTCAATAAACTCTCAAAATTTTTCTCTCTTTTTTTTAATACAATATATGTACGTATTTCATTAATACAGATGCAATAAAACATCAATCTCATATAGTCCTGCTTCTATTATTTACAGAAAATATGAATCCATATCAATAAGCTCATACTTTTTTCTGTAGTTTAATAAGATATATACATAAATCATTCTACAAGTTTAATCAATCAAATTAAATGTATCATTGATCATATGTATTTCCTTTAATCCAAAAATCAACATTTCAGCTCTTTCAGGATTTCAGATAATTTACTGAGTCTCAATTAAACATTCTGATTTCTTTTTAAAATCGTGAAACTGTTAAACTCATAAATTTCAGCAAAAATATAAGATACTATATCTAGATTTGTATGAGTAGTAAAATTGTAGCATCTTATATTAGAATCTAAATATAACATTCAAGCAGTTACAGTTCTTTAAAAAAATTACAGTCTCAATTATCGGATAGTTACAGCAAATTCATAAAAGTTTTCAATTTCCACAAAACTTTGCAGTACCAATCTAATTCCTTTAATTAACAAACTTATATGGTTGTTACTTTAATTACCTCCCCCCCATACCTTTTTTTTTGGCATTGTCCTCAATGTAAAAGATTTGACAATAAATACAGTAATTGTAACAGGCATGAATATTGTTTCATTGACTTAGCATCTAACTCAACGAACTTAATTCATTGAGTTAATAAATAACTCCACGAATTGAGTTTAAATCTAAATTCAGGATAAGTAATCAATTACATACCTTGTTTCGTTTGTATCTCCTTCTGTATATTCTGATTTTTGATTCTGAAAACTTTTCATTCATAGATAAAAGCAGAATATATAACAAAATAACGTTTAGCAGATATTGATAAATCAGTGTCTTGTGTGGAACCCAGGCTCCTATGCCTTTGATAGCTCACAAGTAAGCTAGTTGGTTTCCTAGAATAGATACCAACAAACTGGATTGATATTTTTGTTTGTTTTTATTTTCTAAAAATAAATACAAACTACACATAACATTAAAAACACAGAATCATATTTTAAGAACATGATTGAAAAGTAGTAACAAATAGAATAAATGTGTCAGTCCAAACAAACTTTTTTGGCATAATCCTTCTTATTATCAATTCTGTTTCAATGCAGTCTATTTTCCTTTTTAATTTGTAAACTTGCAATATGTTATCAATACTAAATATAAGTGTATTTCCATTATTGAAATGAAATGCAGAAAGAGATTCTCATATGTTCCAAGATAGTGTGGTTGTTTCTATTTCTACATCTATTTCAATATATTCCTCTTCCCACTTCCATTCATTTAGGTCTTTTATAATCCATATTTGAAATTTCTTCAATTCATCCCACCATCTTATCAAACATAGAGTAGGATCATCATATTCATTATACCACATTCCTAATTGAATTTTATCATATTCTGTAGATGGTGGTTTAGCTATATCACTTGGTATAGGCAAAATTTCTATATAGTCATTATCATAACTATCTATGCTTACTATGTATAAATCAAATCTAAATGCAACTGATATATCTGTGACTAGATATATATATCCATCAAGTATGACATGTATACTGTTAATTAAGGATTTTTGTCTTAGATATATCATAGTGTTTACAGTCCAAGATCTATTTGGAAAATTATACACACTTAAGCATAAATCTTCATCCCAATTTCCAATAGGTCTCCAATAATATAATTTTTCAAGAATGGTAGAATTTTTATCAGAAAATATTAAAGCTAGCCCACAATTTTCAGTTGGTACTTCATATCTATTAGGCCTTCCTATATTCCATTCTTCTCTGGTGAGAGGATTTCTAATCAAAATATCAAGTAACAGAATTGCATACCTTGGTTTGGTTCTGTATATAATTAATCCTTCATCCATCCCCATAATATGATCTATTCCTTCTAATGCATTGGGTGTAATTCTAGTAGTTTCATCCATATTCAGATATTTATAGCTGATTGAATTATGATTAAATGACTTTCATAAAAATCCATCTCTAATCTTAGTCATTTTTGCAGCTTGTAGTTTATGAAAATATTTTTCTCTAACATAGTCTTTAATATCTTTTGATACACAACATAATCTACACAGATCTTTAGTTGACAAGTTACTCAGTACTTCCCTTTGTGCGTCTAGTGGTAATTTTAAGAATTTCATCTGTTGTGATTTTGTATAACATAAACAAAAGTTTAGCAGAGACAAAAATTAACATAACTACTCCACACCCTCTTGGAGTTAGGTCATAACTTAATGGATTAAGTTCGTTGAGTTAAGTAATAACTCTACGATACTATTAACTATAAGTAAACTTACATTTTTTTTTTTTTTTTAAACTATTAACATAGTTACTTCAGTTATACTACTTCATTCAGTTACCCTCCTAGAGGAGGTATCAATTTCATTAACAGTTTTGTTAATAGGGTTAGGTACTACTTACATTGGCAATCCTCTAGCAAGTCTAACTTCTATTGATTCTTTCTGTCTAGGGGGTATATTTCTATTTATATTTTGATTTTGAATTGCAGCATTTCCAAATACAAAATCTAGACAATTGTTTAATTGCTGAATTATCTTTTCTAATTTCTCTATTCTAGATCCTTGTTCAATTAATGCTTCATAACTTATATTCTTGTCATTAATATTTTCTCCTCCATGGAAATTGTTGTTTCTCCAAGATAAATTCAGGTGATTTCTCTAATTAGGGTTATATGAATTTCCAAAGTTATCTTTCTGGTTTCTAGCATAAATAATATCTAGATCGTTAATGTTTGCATTCTTTTCTGCTAGTTTTTGATTTAATGATAACTCTTCTATTTTCTTTGTTAATTCAATTAATTTCACTTCAAGCATAGTGCTTGAATCTATTTCATGCATTCCCCTTGGCAATATTCTTTTATCTGCAATAGCTTCAGTTGAGTTCTTCCATTGTGTAGTTCTTTTTGCAAAATTTTCTAAGTATGCCCATGCTTCTTCACTATGCAATTTTAAAAATCCATTCTAACAAGTAGATTCTAATAAAGATTTTGTTGAAACATCTATGCCTTCATAAATTACACCTATTAATTGTACTTTACTCATTGCATGATGCAGACATTGAGTTAGTAAATCTTTAAATCTTTCAAAATATTTCCAGAATGATTCTCCCTATTTTAGGCTACACATTAATATTTCATTTTTCTTTTTAATCGTTTGATGTGTTGGATAATCTTTTTCCAGAAAAATAGAGCAAAATTCAGTCAATGTAGAAATTGAATCAAGTGATAGAGTATATAACCATCTCTTAGCTGTGTCTTTTAAAGCAAAAGGGATATATCCAAGTTTAATAGCATCTATACTTATATTCGGCATTTTCATCATCTAACAAACTTCGTTAAATTCTCTAAGGAAATAATAGGCATCCTGTTGAGTATTTTGTTTTGATGATGTGTGCTAAATGGAAATAATCATATTTGCTCAATTACTATTGCTTGTGAAAAGAAATTAAATTCATCAATGAATACAGAAAAAGTTTACTAATATAAATACTTGTTTGTATTGGATCTGAAATTATACTGTTAAATAACTAGTCATTTCATTGCATTAATTTCTCATGTAACTAAACGTTAAGTTAACGTGTGTTTTTTTATTGAAAAGCATGATATGCTTTAAAGTTATATCTTCTGTATCATGTATAGTGCATGTTTAGACAACTCATTAAGTTAGAGTTTTGTTCATATAGAGATCACATGACAACTCATTAAGTTAGAGGCTTAAAGGTTAAAATAGGTCACGTGAGAACTCGTTAAGTTAGTGAGTAAAAGAAAAGACAAACTTGTTAAATTAGTGTTATACACGTGGTGAAATTATAAGTTACGAATGTTATATTGTATCACGTGAGGTGCACATGTTTAACTCGTTAAGTTAACATAACTAAACGTGTTGAGTTGCTATATTGAACACTAAGGCAACGCGTTAGGTTAGCGTTATAAACTTAAGTTGTTATTTTTACACGTGATAAAATTCTTATTATAAAAACATTTGTTTATTGCTGAATCGGTGAGTTAAAGTTTTTCAGAGACTTACAGTCGTAACTATCCGAAAGGTAACTTAAGTCATGTTTTCAGGTCTTGACACGTGTCTCACTAGTTTTATGGTAAAAAGTGTTTTTCGGTGACTTACAATCGTAACTATCCGAAACTTAAATTGTTTTCGGTGAGTTATCGTTTAACCTTCCGAAAGAAAGGTTAAGTTGGTTCGTTGAGTTATCTATAGTACTAGTCACGTGAATTAGCACATGAGGAACTCGTTAAGTTAGAAACGTTAAGTTAATATCTACTTGTGTTACTCGTTTAGTTAACATTAAAGTAACGACTTCTTATTATAATAATGAAAAATTTTTGGAAGAGAGTTTATTTTGCAAGAAATTTTTAAGAGATCCAAGACCGACGATTAAAGAAAATTTGAAATATAAACGTGGGTTAGAACGTGTGTATGTCGATGAAGGAAAAAGCAAAGACATGAAGAAGTGGAAAACTGGTAGTGATTAAACGTGGAGGATATGCATGAAGTTAACATACAGTATAAAAGGCATAAAATTCTTGTTGATCAAACTATCCTTGCACACAAAACAAAAATCTTTTCAAGGATCAAACTATCCCTACACACCAAAAGAAAAATCTTTTCAAGGATCAAAAATACTCTTGGGGCAAAATCTCTCAAGTGGAAGAAAATTCAGTGAAGCAGAAAAAGGTATTATTTATGTCACTAAAGATTTAAAGTATGAGAAGAAAGCAAATTCTGTGAAGCATATAAAGACAAGATATTCGTCACTGAAGAATTGCTGAAGAAGAAAAAGAAAAAGAAGAAAGATCTCAAATAGGGAGAAATGTTTTAAATTCCGTAAATTAGTTTTCTCTATTTGTAGTTATGAAATTGTATAGATGAAACATGGTATCGAAATACAATTGCATCTACAATTTCTAAGGAGAATTGAATTGTATATTGTAATGGAAATCTTGAATAAAAATGATTTTATGAAAACAATGTCTCGACTTGTTTGTGAGTTTTAAAGTTTCAATTATATTTCAGAAAATATTGAAAAACACAATTCACCCCCCCTCTTGTGTAGCCATATGATCCTACAAGTGGTATCAGAGCTTTGTTAATAATCTTTGATATAAAATTGATACCAACTTATTTAATATCATTGCTTATTCTACCTTCCTTGTTTTTAAACAGACATTAATATCTAAGCATATGTTTAACTTTCTTGATTTAAGGCTCAAGTTGTTTTAAAGTTTTAGATTGTTTAAAATCAAATAGGTTGAAAAATCTAAGGTAAGATGGCTACTGGAAATGGTAATTTTTCTTTATATGAAGGCCAAAATCTTAATCGTCCTCCTTTTTTTGATGGAATACATTTTTAATATTGGAAATATAGGATGACTATTTTTCTTCAAAGTATAGATCATAAGTTGTGGTTCATGATTTCCAAACCATATACTCCGTTATCTACTCCTTATAATACTTGGACAATTACTAAAAAAGAAAATGAAACTTTGAATGCTAAGAGCTTAAATATTCTATTTTGTGCATTGAGTTATGAACAGTTCAGTAAAGTGTCGGCATATAAATCTGCTTATGAGGTGTGGCATGCATTAGAAGTTTCACATGAAGGTACTTCTCAAGCTAAAGAGACTAAGATAAACATGTTGATTCATAAGTATGAACTCTTTAAGATGCATGAAGACGAAAGTATTTCTGAGATGTTTTCCAGATTTTTTGATATCATAAACTCTTTAAAATGCTTAGGAAAGAATTTTGAACAGAAGGATTTAGTGAAGAAAATTCTCAAATCCCTAAGTTCTAAATGGTCTCAGAAAGTAACATCAATTGAGGAATCACGAGATTTAAATGTTTATACTATGAATGAACTTATAGGAAACTTAATAGCTTATGAAGTTTAATTAAATGAATCACTGAGTCAAAATAAACCAAAAATGAAGAAAAAAATAACCTTTGAAATTAATTCAGATTCTGATGTATCTACTGATTCTGACGAGGATTTGATTTTGCTGACTAGGAAATTCAAGAAAGTATGGAAAGCTAGGAAACAACAAAGGAACAAAAATGATAAACCCTCAACGTCAAAATCACTAAATGACAAGAATTCTTCATCCAAAAAGTATGTATGTTACAACTATAAGAAACCTGGACATCTTTCTCCAGATTGTCCTATGAGGAAAAATGAAAAGCATAATAGGACAAATCAGAAGAAGACAGCTCAGAAAAAGTTTTACAAGAAAAAGGCTTTGAAGGTCACTTGGGATGACACGTCTGAAGAGTTTGAATCTGAGGAATTATCATCAAAATCTTCATATTCAGAAGGAGAACAAGAGTTAGAAGACGTTGCTCATGTGTGCTTCATGGCAGATGAGTCTGAGGTAATATCTAATCCTAAAAGTCATTCATATTTCAACTTTGATGAATTATTATGTGCTTATCATGCGTGATTACAAAAACTTAAAGTATGTAAACTAGAAAATAAGAATATTAGAAAATCTTCATCCACTATGGAAGAAGAAAATTGTTTCCTGTCTACTACTTTAGAAAAGTTTAAATGTGATAATGAAAATCATGTTAGAGATTTGCAAAAATTTAGATTTAATGAATGTGTCTTGCATGAACAAATACAAAATATAAATGCTGAAAAATTAAAGATAGAATCCGAAAATGAAACGTTGAGAAACAATATAAATGAACTTGAATTAGACACAGATAAATTAAAACTGAGAGTGCTAGATTTAAATTATATCAAATGGATGTAAAGAGTGCATTTTTAAATGGTTTAATTAATGAAGAAGTCTATGTAAAACAACCACCTGGATTTGAAGATATTAAAAATCTTGACTTTTTGTATAAATTGAAGAAAGCCTTATATAGTTTGAAGAAAGCACCTAGATCATGGTATGAAAGATTATCTACTTTTTTAATAGAAAAAGGCTATATCATGGGAAAAGTGGATCATACTCTATTTATCAAGAGAGATGGTAAAGATCAGATTGTTGTTCAAATATACGTGGATGATATAATCTTTGGAGCAACCTCTGATAAGTTGATAAAAATATTCTCTGAAGAGATGACTAATCAATTTGAAATGAGTATGATAGGTGAACTTTCATATTTTCTAGGACTTCAAATTAAGCAAATGGATAAAGGTATATTTTTAAATCAGGAAAAATATGTAGATGAAATGCTTAAGAAATTTAATTTTAATGATACAAGGATTCGAGGAACTCCTATGAGTACGTCTTTAAAGTTAGATATTGATGACATAGGAAAATCAATAGATCAAAGAAAATACAGAAGTATGATTGGTTCTTTACTTTATTTGACTACTAGTAGACCTGATATTATGTTTACTGTGTGTGTTTGTGTTAGATTTCAATCTAATCCTAAAGAATCACACTTAATTGCAGTTAAAAGAATATTTAGATATATACAAGGAACTAAAAATTTCAGACTGTATTATTCTAAGGATAGTTCAATAAATCTTATAGGATATACTGATGCTGATTATACAGGATCTAAATCTAATAGAAATAGTACCAGTGACACATGTCAATTATTGGGAAATAATTTGGTGTCATGGTTTAGTAAAAAGCAAAACTATGTAGCACTTTCTACTATAGAAGCTGAATATGTTGCTGCTGCACTATGTTGCACTCAGATTCTGTGGATAAGACAAACATTAGAAGATTTTGGATTATCTTATGATACAACTGAGATTTATTGTGACAGTAGTTCTGCAATAAATCTTTTCAAAAATCCTCTATTACATTCTAGAGCAAAGCATATAGAGGTTAGACATCATTTTCTAAGAGATAATGTAATTAAAGGAAAAATTAAATTAGAATTTGTGTCTAGTAAAAATCAATTAGCTGATATATTTACAAAACCTCTAGACAAAAATACATTCTGCAACATTAGATTAAATTTGGGTATTTGTAGGCTATGTGATGTGTAAAATGCTTAAACTCCACATAAAAAGATAAATAGTATTGATGATGTTGTTCACCTCATAGATATTATATACTTATCATAAATTCTAAAGTAATATCTAAACTACTGCTTAAGATACTATGTATTTATTGTAAAATCATAGTAGTATCTTATTGATTTTAAGTAGTTTATCAATTTTAATGGTTTTTACGATTTTAAGTGGAAGTGTAAATGAAAAACATTAAATACTTCTGACATTCGGAAATTTTGATTAAATGTTTTTTTTGAATCAAGGAATGTGCATATGATCATGCATAAATTTGACTTAATTGATTAAACTTGTAGAATAAGTTATATGTAACTCATCTTAAACTGTTAATTAAAAGTATAAGCTTATTGAAACTGATTCATATTCTCAGTAAAATCATAGAAGTAAAAATTGTATGAGATTTGTGTTTTATTGCATATGTATAAATGGAATACATATATACTGTGCTTAAAATGAAAAGTGCTTACAAAGTGAAAATCTTTGAGAGTTTATTGATTAGTTTGATCACGAGCCTTTTGTACTTGAGCAAATAGGTATGTAAGGATTGTTGTCCTGAAAAAGGATTCTTTAAATCTGGCAACCTAAGGTCCTAATCAGATCTGGGATTGTTGACTGAAAGCTCATTACACGGGTACATTAGAAAGCTCTTGTATGATTCAAGCTTTTCAAACTAACTTAAAAAAAAAAAAAAAAAAAAAAAGGAGGGTGTTTTATTAATTATAGATATTTTTGAATCGAATATAGTTTCTACTCATATGACTACTGAGTTATTAAATCAACATTAGTACTTTTGAAAATGTTTATTTGAGATATATTCTTTTATTCTCCTTGACTTAATCATATTGAGTTCAAAGTTGTGTTTTGATTCATATACAGTAGGAATTGATTCTAGAAATCATTTTTGATGAAGTCAGAATAATGGAAGTTTCTGAAAAGAAAATTTAAAAGTATAGTTATACTTAACATCTATTGTCACTACAAGTATATTTTGTATTTTGATTGAATATCTTTGAAGTATATTTGTAGGGGGAGGATTAACAATGTCAAAAACAAATTAATATAATTCAGAATACAAATCTTGGTTAATATGAATAAATGTCCTCTTAAAATCTTGATGAAATAATTTAACAAAGACAAACAAACTACTTTTAGATTCAAAAGACAAGAATATTAGAATAGTTTACAATGTTCTCAAGATAATGTTAAGTTTAGCATGGGTGTTGTTTTCAGAGCATTTCAGTTGGAAGCATTTGAAAATTGTTTTAAGTATACTAACTAGACGTTATATTAGATAAGGTAACGTGTAAAACTGCCTCTAGACAGCATTTTACTCGTTAGGTTAGTTAACTCAACAAGTTCTACTTGAATATTTCGGGTACCTTGATTGAATAAACTTTATTCAATATTTAGTTAATATCTAAACCCGACTTCTTTCACGTTGAGTTATTCGCCTAAGACCCTATTTAAACACTTATTACACGGGCATTTAGGTTATTTGTAAACTTTGTCAAGAAAATATTTCCCACTTGTTATTGTTACAACCTACGACGATGGTCTCCAAGTTCTACAAAGGTCGTGGCAGAGGAAAAGGCAAAAGTAGAGGAGATGCAAAAGAAAAAGAAATAGAGAATGATGAAGTACCACGCACTTGGTTCAAGAAAATATTTCGAGTGGACAAAAGGTTAGTAGAAATTTATAGTGAATATTTCTTTCCTAAATGTATACTAAATGAAGTTAGACAAGAACTTCAAAATATTGATGCAAATATTACATACATGGGTATTCATAGTAAATTTGATAGAGAATACAGAATGAAGTGTGCTAAAATTGCATTTTTGGAACAGTATGCAAAATATTTGGAAAAATGTGTAGGTTCATCAAATAGAACTCCTCAAACTCCTATAAACGGTACAAGACTACATGCATTTGAGGAAGAGCATGAATCAGCAATCCCTACCCCTTTATATTCAAAACAAGTAGAATCAAATATTGTTGTAGATCACAGAAAAGTTGAAGGTCTTTGAAAGGCAGTTGCAATAGAAAGTGCCTTTGAAGAATTAAAGCAGAAAACTTTTATGAAGCAATTTGAAAAGAAAACAGCAATACTTGAAGAGGAGAAACAGAAACGTTATAGTAGAAGGAAAATCAGAAAAATTATGTCTAAGGAAACAAAGTCTGTTGAAAAAGGAAAATCATATGAATATTTACTTCCAAAGGACAATGTATGTTTAGACATTGTACCTTATTGTGCATCTGATAAACTCATCAGTTCTAAACACACTGAAACTGATGAAGATAATGAGACTTTATTTTCCCTTGCTAGAAAGCTTGAGAAGAAATACAAGTAAAATATGAGCTCAAGTTTTTCTATTAGTACAAGTCCTGATGATGTAGAAATTGACAAATCAGAGCATCAGGCACCTGACATTGAACAAGTTATTGCAGATATACTTGAAAATGTTGAGGCAGTAACTAGTTCACAGGCTGAATTGTCTAGAGTAGCAGATATTGAAAATGTTAAGACTCTAGAAGAGCTAAAAGTTAACCAGCCTTCTTCAGAATCTATAGAAAAAGAGTCTGAGAATTCACAGCATATATCAATGGAGATATCTATTGAGCAAAATGAACAATTATAGATAGATACACCGGTTGTAGAATTTATGGAAACATTGAACTCTAATCATTCTATAGAAACTGAACAGATGGATGTTGAGCATATTGAAGATGTTCCTAACATTGTTGAAGCTAAAGTATCAAGCTTACCTAAGCAACTTCAAAAAAATAGTTTGGAAGAGGAACAACATGACATTCATTTTGAAGAAGAGGTTCTTGAAGATGAATTAAACTCTGAATCACGGCTTCAGGTATCACCTTCTTTGTGTATAAGAATAAATATTCAAGGTAATTCAATTCATTTTAGATCTGAGGAAGCTTTGCAGAAATACAATAATTTGATTACATGTCAAATTCTGCATGCTCATCCAATAAAGTTCAGAAATTTGATGGAAATGAGAGATCTATTTGAGTTTCAAGGCCTCATTCAATTCTTGCTAGTAGGAACAAAATGGAAGCAATACACAAAGCTTATTGCAGCTTTTTATAGCAATTTGGTCAAGAATGGAAATTTTGTGAAAACTCAAATAAATCAACAGGAGTTTATATTGTCTCCTAAGTTAATTTTTGAAGTTTTGGGATTAAAGAATGAAGGTGTTGTTGTTAAGAACAGATTTGTGATGATTAGACAACTGGAATGGAACATTTAGTCTTTATCAAAAATTCCAGATGTATATTCTGAAATGAGATTAATGGAAAATCTGAATGCAGAGCCAAGGTTTATTGCAAATATATTGCATGCCAATTTATTTCAGAGAATCAGACACAATATGGAAGTCAACAGAAGTTGTTTATATGCGACTTATGGTCTATTGAATAGAATTCAAATCAATTGGTTTGATGTTTTCACTTTTCAACTACAGCATATGAATTCAAAGTTATTTTATGGTGATGCTATATGTAGAATCCTTGCAAGCCAATTCAATTTATCCGACTAGCCCTCTGAAACTAAAGGCATGAGAGCAGTTAGTGTCAAAGATTTGCAAAAATTTCAAGTCTTACATCAACCTCAACAACAACAACCTGATTATACAGAACATATACCACAACAACAACAAAATTATTCAGTTCAAGCAGAACAGCAAACCTAGCTACCTCCTGACTTAGATGCAATGCTTAACGACATCAGAAATGATATCAAGCATCTAGGAGATAAAATTTGTAATGCTATAAGTGATATACTTCGAAGGGCTCGATAACTGTTTTTGTTTGTTTCTGAATACAAAATGTAATGTTTGTATTTCTTGTTTGATTCTTTGAACAATACATTGTTTTTCTGTAAATGTTTACAATTCTTATTATTGTTTACAGAAAGAGTTGTTGTAAATATATCTCTTAATTCAAAAGGGGGAGAAATGCTAATTATCTTTTACAATTCTTACTTATCTTTTTGATTAATGACAAAAAGGGGGAGAAATGTTATAAAAAGATGATTATGATTTTAGTTGGGAGATAATATTTAAGTGGTTATGACAAATGATAATCTAAATGATACTTATATAATTAATGACATCTAAGAGTTATAGTTCTGAGAGGTGATATTTACACAAACAATAGAAATAAGCTTAAGTGAACTTAAGTCAACAAACTTGTTTGTTAAATGAAAAGTTAACCCAACGAAGGTGCTTTGTTGAGTTAAATATATTTCAAAATTTATTTAATATAGTTTTGTCATCATCAAAAAGGGGGAGATTGTTGAGTATTTTGTTTTGATGATGTGTGCTAAATGGAAATAATCATATTTGCTCAATTACTATTGCTTGTGAAAAGAAATTAAATTCATCAATGAATACAGAAAAAGTTTACTGATATAAATACTTGTCTGTATTGGATCTAAAATTATACTATTAAATAACTAGTCATTTCATTACATTAATTTCTCATGTAACTAAACGTTAAGTTAACGTGTGTTTTTTTATTGAAAAGCATGATATGTTTTAAAGTAATATCTTCTGTATCATGTATAGTGCACATTTAGACAACTCGTTAAGTTAGAATTTTGTTCGTATAGAGATTACGTGACAACTCATTAAGTTAAAGGCTTAAAGGTTAAAATAGGTCACGTGAGAACTCGTTAAGTTAGTGAGTAAAAGAAGAGACAAACTTGTTAAATTAGTGTTATACACGTGGTGAAATTATAAGTTACGAATGTTATATTGTATCACGTGAGGTGCACATGTTTAACTCGTTAAGTTAACATAACTAAACGCGTTGAGTTGCTATATTGAATACTAAGGCAACGCATTAGGTTAGCGTTGTAAACTTAAGTTGTTATTTTTACACGTGGTAAAATTTTTATTATAAAAACATTTGTTTATTGCTGAATCAGTGAGTTAAAGTTTTTCGAAGACTTATAGTCGTAACTCTCCGAAAGGTAACTTAAGTCATGTTTTCAGGTCTTGACACGTGTCTCACTAGTTTTATGGTAAAAAGAATTTTTTGGTGACTTACAATCGTAACTATTCGAAACTTAAACTGTTTTCGGGGAGTTATCGTTTAACCTTTCGAAAGAAAGGTTAAGCTGGTTCGTTGAGTTATCTACAGTACTAGTCACGTGAATTAGCACATGAGGAACTCGTTAAGTTAGAAACATTAAGTTAATATCTACTTGTGTTACTCGTTTAATTAACATTAAAGTAACGACTTCTTATTATACTAATGAAAAATTTTTGGAAGAGAAAGTTTATTTTGCAGGAAATTTTTCAGAGATCCAAGACCAATGATTAAGGAAAATTTGAAATATAAAGGTGGGTTAGAACGTGTGTTTCGATGAAGGAAAAAGTAAAGACATGAAGAAGTGGAAAACTGGTAGTGATTAAACGTGGAGGATATGCATGAAGTTAACATACAGTATAAAAGGCATAGAATTCTCATTGATCAAACTATCCTTGCACACAAAACGAAAATCTTTTCAAGGATCAAACTATCCCTACACACCAAAAGAAAAATCTTTTCATGGATCAAAAACACTCTTGGGGGAAAGTCTCTCAGGTGGAAGAAAATTCAGTGAAACAGAAAAAGGTATTATTTATGTCATCAAGTACTTGGACTGAAAAATAAAGGAGTTAAATTATCCACAAGAAAGTAGGTTTATCAATTGGGATGAGACATTAAAAATTTAGCCAAAGATCCGACTGCCAACAATCAAATGAGATTATTAAATGATTTAAATGGCCAATCACGTTTTATTGCAAAGATATTACATGCTTCAATGTTTCAAAGGTTTGGTCATGGAGTAGAAGTTGGCAGATGCTGTCTTTATGCTACATATGCGTTGATTAACCATATATAGGTGAACTGGTATGATATTTTTGTTTCTCATATTTTAAACTTGCAAAGTAAATTATTTTATGATGATATACTTTTAAGATTTGTGGTAAGTCAAACAAATATTACACCTTGGCCGTAGAAAAATTAAAGTCAAGATCTTTCTCTATAAAAGAACTTCACAAATTCCAAGAAGCAGATACACCTATAATTCAATAGCAACAACAACAATAGGATAGGCAAACTCAGTCATAGCAGCAACAACAACAGTCAACACAATTTTTAGAAGAATAGCAACATATAGTATGTTATTATGTGTCTTGAGTTAATTAGTCACATGTAGGGGTATTTTTGTCCTTGGCCACTTGGGATGCAAAAATGTTATAAATAGGCCCCCAACGTGTGCTTTAGGAGAATAATGAATCTTGTATCCCATTTGTGATCACCTAGAGAAGAATCAATCAATTGAGCTCCATCTATGGACGTACCCAATTGGGGAACCATGTTAAATTGTTTGTTGTTGCACATGTTATTCCTTCTTTGTCTTCTTCTTTCTTCTCTACGTGTCCAAGCTTCTCCTTTTCACACTCACTCGTTGCATAACAAGTGGTATTAGAGTAAAGCTTGGTGAGTTAGTCGTGGACTAGTCTTGGAAAGAAGAAAGAAAGATCTAGGCCAACGCACGTAGCTAGCCCCCAAGACCAACGACGCTACTACCTGTCGCTAGCAGCAGTGCTCAACGCTCACGCCATCACCCGACACCAGTGCCCGTGCTCGATCACTTACGTCCTCACCCGACGCTAGCGGCCATCGCCCACGTCTTTCGCCCGTGCCAACGCCCGTCGCTCACGTCCTCGTCCAACGCCAACAGCCATCACTCGCATTCTTCGCCCAACGCCAGCACCTGCATTTTGCTCACGCGACCTTCGCTCACAACTTGCGCTCGCGATCACCGTTCGCGATTTATGCTTGTGATCATCACTTGCGATCTGCATTCGTGATCTTTGCTTGCGACAAGCGTCCGTGATTAGAGCTTTTGTTCGACGCCTGCGATCTTGAATCTTGTCAGCGTGCACTTGGTCATTTGTTGTTTCCACGCTGGTGGGACGAGTAGTAAGAATTCCTATCATAACTTTTGAAGTTTGTTGTTGTGATTCTATAGAATTTCTTTTGTCTTTCAATTATAGACCAAGGGTGGCTAGTTCTTTAGAGTTCTTTGGAGATCTTTGGAATTCTTTGAAAATCTTGGAATTTTTTGGAATCTTTTTTTTGGGGAATTCTTTTGTTTTCTTGAGGCATTACGTGTGATCTTGGCTCATCTTTGTTTTCTTGGGATTCTTTGTGAGTGATCTTTTGAATTTGGTAGCTGCATTTGTTGGTTGGGATATTTTGAATGAAAGATTCATCTGTAGCTTTGGGATAGCAAATTTGGTGCTTGTTTGTTGTCCAAATTCTTTGTTATTTGCTTGTTGTATTTGTGTTGTTCTATTATCATGGCATCTTCAGGCTTGAAGGTTGAGAAGTTCAATGGCAAGAACAACTTTAGTTTGTGGTAGATTAAGATGAAATAACTTTTGAAACAATAAGGTATTTGGGCTCCCTTAAATATGGAGACAACCCTAGATAAGAAGTCTGCCAAATTTGAACAACAAGAGGAGAAGGCACATTCGACTATTTTGCTATGTTTATCAGATGAGATAATCATTAAGGTAGTAGATAAAAATATAGCTCTAGGTCTTTGGAATAAGTTAGAATCTCTATATATGACTAAGTCTCTCACGAATAAGCTATTATTGAAGCAAAGGTTGTTCTCTCTTAGAATGAAGGAAGGTACACCATTGAAGCAACATTTAGATCAACTCAATACCATTCTCATAGAGCTGAGGAACATTGGTGTTACTACAGAAGATGAGGATGTTGCTCTCTTCTTATTGGTATCTCTCCCTCTCTCTTTTGAGAACTTTGTGCAATCTTTTGTGGTTGGCAAAGATACTATTACCTTAGAGGAGATAAGATCGAGTCTTCATTCTAGGGAATTGAGACATTTGGCTACTCATGGTAGCAATGATGCTAGTGGATCAGGTTTGATAGTGCATCATTCAAAGTCTAGAGGATGGTAGAGTAGAAGAGACAATACGCGAAGAGGCAGAAGTAAGTCTAGAGGCAGAATTTCCAAGGACACTTGCAATTATTGCAAGGAAAAGGGGCATTGGAAGGTGAACTGCCCTAAATTGAAGACTGAGGGAAATGCAATAGTTGCTGAAAATGTAGACTCAGGATCTGATTGTGATTTTTCCCTTACTATTTGTTGTAGTGCCTACTCCGATCAGAGTTGGATAATGGATTCTAATGCATTACATCATATGACTCCCAATAGAGAATATTTCCATACATATGAGAAGGTAGATGGTGGTCAGGTCACTTTAGCAAATAATGATGTTTGTGACGAAGAAGGTATTAGATCTGTCAGATTCAGGATGTATGATGGGACAGTTAAAGTCTTAGAAGATGTTTGGCATGTGCCAAGGTTGGGCAAGAGTCTTATTTCATTGATGGCTCTTGATCAAAAATGTTTCAGTTTTTCAGGTGGAGGAGGTAAACTCCATGTTTTGAAGGGTTCCCTAGTAGTGATGAAGGGAATCAAGGACGGACCTTTGTACATTCTTCAAGGCAAGCCTATCATTGGATCAGCAGTTGCGACAATGAGTGATCAACAGTCTACGTTAGTTATTTGGCATTCCGGGTTAGGACATTTGGGTCTGAAGGGAATGTAGAAGTTCAGCACACTTGGCAAGTTAGATGGTCATATCTTTACTGATATTAATTTATGCAAGCATTGCATCTATGGGAAACAGAAATGTGTTTCTTTTGGAAGAGCAGAACATTCCACCAAGGGGAAGTTGGATTACATCTATACAAATTGTTGGGGACCATCTCAACAACCCTCCTTAGCAAGTTCTAAGTATTTTCTCTCCATTGTTGATGACTTTAGTCATATGACTTGGGTTTTCATTATGAAGCACAAGAGTGAGGCCTTCAAGAACTTTAAACAGTGGAAGACTATTGTTGAAAACCAAGTAGGGAGAAAAGTAAAATACTTGAGAACAGATAATGGATTAGAATTCTACTCAAATGAATTTGATATTTTTTGCAAAGATGCAGGCATAACTAGGCATTATACTGTTAGGAGAACTCCACAACAAAATGGAGTTGCAGAACGTCTTAATAGGATGTTATTGGAGAAAGCTAGATGTATGCTCTCGCATGCTAGGCTGGAAAAATGTTTTTAGGCTAAAGCTATTAATACAGCCTCCTATTTGGTAAATAGATTGTCATCTAATGCAATTGGCGACAAAATCTCTTATGAAGTATGGATGGATAAAGTGGTAAACTACTCCAAGTTGAAAGTATTTGGAGGTCCTACTTATTACCATGTGAATCATGGTAAATTGGAGCCACGTGCCAAGGAAGGCATCTTTGTGAGATATGGAATGGGAGTAAAAGGGTATAGAATATATGATAAAGAAATAAGAAATGTCATACATAGCAGGGATATTACCTTTGATGAGGTTTCTTTGATGCACGAGAAAGAAAAGCCAACAGTTTTGGATCCACCTAGTACTCCTGAGAAGGTGGAGCTTGATTTGAATCAATCGTTGATTTCTAATCAGTTTGTTCCTATTGATATAGATCAACGTTTGATTTTGGAAGATGGCCATGGAGATGAGTTTGTGGAGATCACACGTCCAAGGTGTGTTGCCAAAGATTGTCCTAGGAGGGATGTTCACCCTCCATAGAGGTATCGCTACAACAATATGGTTGCTTTTGCCCTTCAGGTAGCTAGTGAGGTAGAGGATGCTGATCCACCTAGTTTTGATGCTGCCATTAGCGGACCAAAAGCCATACATTGGATGGGAGCTATGCAAGAAGAACTACAATCTTTGCATAAGAATAGGACTTGGGAGTTGGTAAAATGTCCTAAGGACAGGAATGTTGTTGGTTGCAAATGGGTGTTCAAAAGGAAATTAGGAACACAAGGTAATCATGGAATTCAGTACAAGGTAAGACTGGTAGCAAAAGGTTTTTCACAGAAGGAGGGTGTAGACTTCAATGAAGTTTTTGCACCAGTAGTTAGACACACCTCCATTCGAGTCATTTTGGCAATTGTTGCAGTAAAGGATTTAGAACTTGAGCAATTAGATGTGAAAATAGCTTTCTTGCATGGTGATTTAGATGAGGACATCTAGATGGAACAGCCAACAGGTTTTGTAGAAAGAGGTAAATTAGACCTCGTTTGTAAGTTGCAGAAATCTTTGTATGGGCTGAAACAATCTCGCAGGCAATGGTATAAAAGATTTGATTCTTTTATCATAGATGTTGGTTTTATTCGTAGCAGTTTTGATTCATGTGTCTATATTAAATAAATTAAAGATGAATTTGTTTATTTGCTCTTGTATGTGGATGACATCTTGATTGCAACCAAAGATGTCAATGAGATACAGTTTTTGAAAGACACATTGAAAACTGAATTTGCAATGAAGGATTTAGGACCAGTAGGTAAAATCCTTGGGATGGAGATTTATCATGATAGAAACATTGGAAGGTTATTTCCCCATCAACACAAGTATGCTCTGAAAATTCTGAGCAGGTTTGGCATGGCTTCAAGCAATGCCATCGGAACACCCTATGATAGGAACCTGCAATTATCAATTGCTATGGCACCTCAGACACAGTCAGAGAAGGAGTACATGAAGAAAGTTCCATATTCACAGGTAGTTGGTAGTCTCATGTATGCCATGGTTTGTACTCGTCTAGATCTTGTTTACCCTCTTAGTGTTGTAAGCAGGTTTATGTCAAATCTAGGGAAGAGTCATTGGCAGGCCATGAAGAGGATCTTTAGGTACTTGAGGGGAACGTTTGATGTAGGACTGATTTATGGAGTTAAGCATAACTGTAGTATGGTTGGATATTCTGATTTAGATTTTGCAAGTGATGTTGATCAACGTAGGTCCTTAACAAGATATGTCTTCACATTGGTAGATTCCATTATCAGTTGGAAATCTACTCTTCAGCCAACAGTTTCATTATCCAACATAGAGGCTGAGTATATGGCAATGACAGAAGCTGCAAAAGAAGGTATTTGGCTAAAGGGATTACTTGGAGACTTTGGTCTGCAATATGATGAGGCAGAAATTTTTTGTGATAGTCTTAGTGCCATCAGCTTAGCGAAGGACAATGTGTTTCATGACAGGACAAAGCATATTGATGTTCGTTATCACTTTCTTAGAACTGAAGATCGTGTGAAGATTTTGAAGATCAACACACATGACAATCTAGCCGATATGTTTACGAAAGGCATTCTTTAAAGCAAGTTTAAGCATTGCTTAGACTTACTTAATGTGTTTGCTTATAGTTGACCCTTCGGGTCTTTTGTGATGGAGTATTGTTATTGTTGTTTGGTTCTAGGTGGAGTTTTTTGTAAATTCAAGACAAGGTGGAGATTGTTATTATGTGTCTTGAGTTAATTAGTCACACATAGGGGTATTTTTGTCCTTGGGTAGTTAGGGTGCACAAATGTTATAAATAGGCCCCCAACGTGTGCTTTAGGAGAATAATGAATCTTGTATCCCATTTGTGACCACCTAGAGAAGAATCAATCAGCTGAGCTCCATCCGTGGACGTACCCAATTGGGGAACCACGTTAAATTGTTTGTTGTTGCACACGTTATTCCTTCTTTGTATTCTTCTTTCTTCTCCACGTGTCCAAGCTTCTCCTTTTCTACACTCGCTCTTCACATAACACAATACATGAACAACATATAGGTATACATATAGATACACATATCGATACACATACAGATTTACATACAGATATAAATACAAAATTCTTACAGCAACTATCACAAGTTTCACGTTCAGATTTAGATCAAGTAATAATTGATCAAATCAATAGAATAAGTACAGAAATTACAAGGAAAATTTCAAATACTTTGCTAAATATTTTTTGAAGACAAAGAGACTTGTGAATATACACAAATTATGTATTGCATGATTTATTCATTGTAATTTGTTACCAAAAATTACTTATGTAAACTGTTTCCTGCATTTAATGTCAAACACTTGTTTTTGACAATTCTTGTTTAAAATAGTTTTATTTAAACAGTTTATTCTTATCCACGAAAAGTTATGCATGTTTAAAAATTTCTTTTTGAACGATATATACTTAGCAAATTTCTTCCATACATATTAGTTACTTTTTTATAATGCCAAAAAGGGAGGGAAAAGAAAGATTATTTAACTTATTAGGTTTTGACATCATCAAAAAGGGGAGATTGTTAGGAATTTTGTTTTGATGATGAATGATTTATTAAAGTTTATAAATAAGTCTAAATAATATTTTCTAAGTATAATAGTCATGTAATTATATGTTGACAAGTTATCGAAAAGTTTCATTTAAAATTTCGGATAGTTAACTTTCGGATAGTTAGATTTTCGGATAGTTAAAGTTTTTAGATAGTTAGATTTTTGGATAGTTAAACTTTCAGATAGTTAACGTTTCGATTTAGTCGAAGAGTTATGTTAAAAAAAAACTCATATAGTTAAGTTATCTACATGTGTGTTTTTAATGTTTTAAGTTTTCACATGTTTTCCATGTGTGCTTGGTAATGAAAATCGAAGAGTTAGATAACTATTTGAGTTTTTATATGCATGGTGTTTAGAATGAAAAATTGCATAATTTTAATGGTTAAATGATGGTTAATTGCATAATATTTAGCTTATCATATAAGAATTAAGCCATTATGTTATAATTGCACTATTATAGGCTTTAATGAAAGAATCTACATAATTTCAGGAAATTAATGTTAATTTAGTATATTTCTGAATTATCGGTAAATTGCAAGCTGTGAAATTCTTAAGTATTCGAATTTTCTATTATTTTGGAGAGTTATATTGCATGTACTGGATAGTTATGTTTTTAATGATAGAAGAATATTTTATTATTTCTTGGAGTACATGTGTTGAAACCTTAATGCATGACTTAAGTGGATTTTCGGTAAGTTATCTGTTAACTATTCGAAGTGCATCTAGGCATCGGATAGTTAGGTTCGTAAGTGTTTGAAATATCTGAACTTGTTAAATTAGAATTATGCACGTGTTGAATTTAAATGCTTTAGTATATCACGTGAGATGCACATGTTTAACTCGTTAAGTTAGCATAACTGTACGTGTTGAGTTACATGAATACATACTAAGGTAACGCGTTATGTTAGCAGCTTATTTCTTTATTGCACATGTTTTATAGTAAAATCAACAAAGTAAGTCCGTTGAGTTATCTGTAACTCCATGGACCATTTATTTTCTAATATGCCACTATAGTGGTTATAGAAACAGGACATTCGAAGGAAAACCACAATTGCACGTATCATGTAGGAATTCACTCGTGGAAGGAAGAAGAAATCACCATTGTTGATATGAATGAAGGAAATCCAACCGATCATCTAAGCAGAAGCAGTTACTATTGAAGAAATCTAAAAGAAGAGGAGAAAAACAAAGAAAGTGTGGTTGGCAGTGTGTGTAGAGGTGGAGGACCGCACTAACTATAGGTAGCGTCGGAAGTTCACTGAAGCTCCACACCATCACCAAAAATCACCAACATCACCAACCATCGGAGGTCTGTGAGGATACTTTCCTAATGTCAAGTCGATTCCAAGTCAAACACGGTGCCTGACAACCACTATGAGGAGTGATGGCGTCGCGAGAAGGGAAGCCATTTTCACCAAGCACCGACTCATATCTTAGGAGATCGTAAAGCTTTTAGCCTTGTTTTTGGGTTGATGCCAGTATGCTGAAGAGGAGATCATTTTGCAATTCTGGACTCGCGATTCTATAGGGAGAGGAGGTAGGATTGTAAGTGATTAAGTTTTCAGTGGTGTAATCGCATTGCATGTAGTGACAGAAGTTTTTATTGTCGATAGAGATTTTTACATTTCACCTTTCGCCCATTTTCATGAACATATCAAAACAAAAATACCAAAAACAACAATTTATCTGTGTTTATATTTAGTATTTAAGTGTTGTATTGTTTGTTTTATATCGTGAGTAATGTTATCATTATTAGTATTGTGAATGTTTTATGTTTGTTTGATTCAGAAAATAGAAAATAGTTTTACAGTTTACTAATAGCGATTTGTTCTAGATACTTAAAAATTTTAATGGTTACTGCTTGAAATATCTAAATGTTAGTATTGCTTAATGATAAATCTAATATTAACTAGCATTAAAGAGCTTAATTGATATTATTTACAATCTGTGGAACCACCCAATGGTTGGCCAAATTCCTCTGTAAATAGTAGTATTTAATTGGAAAGATAGGCTCATGGAGTTAACTTAAGTCCATAAGGTTAGTTCGTTGAGTTAGTCATAACTCCACGAACTTGGTTCATTGTGTTAACTATAACTCAACGAATTGCTTACTGAACACAAAAATTCCATTATTAAAACCGAAACAATACACAATTCTTACTCAATCTTTGTGGGATCGACCTGTACTTGCACACAAATACAATATACATTGTGCACTTGTAGTTAAAATACAAATTTGAATTAATATCTAATTTGTGTGAAAGGTTGTTAGTTTACTTCTAAAAGTAACTATTGATATAAGCCTAAAGACAAATTAAACAAGTAAAAACTGAAGTTAACGAACCTAATAGACAAGTTTTCTAGCGCCATTGCTGGGGACCAGTTGTTTGATCTAACCTTTCACATCAATACACATGGATAGATAACTATTCGAGTTTTATAAAATGAGTAACGAACAGATAAGTTTTCTTTGTTTAGTCACATGTTTTGCAAGTGCAAGAACTCAAAGAGTTACAAATAAATGTTTGAGTTTTTACAAGACTTAAAGGATAAGTGTTCGACTAAAACAATGACTTACAAATCTCCAAGAAGATAAACTTTCGGTGAATCTACAAGTGAAAATCATGGAAATTCATAATGATAGTGGAGAAAGTGGAAATTCAAAATAGAAAGTGGACATAGTGGAAATTCAAAAAAATAGTGGAAATCGTGGATAATTTGAAATTGAAATCAGTATGTGGATTATGGATTATGGATTAAGTGAATGAACATACTGAGCATGAAATCAGAGTTCAACTACTAAAAATAGAGGGTACGAGCTGCATTACGATCATCCCAATCCCTAATCACAAACTGAAAACCCAAGTTTGAATATTCAATCTCAATCTCAAATATCAAGTTTGAATATTCAACTGCATATCAAATCCAAAAAAATTCTCCAACATCAGAAGAAGTTCAGAATTTCAAGCAATTTCAGAAAAACGAGCTGCAAACATAAGAAGTCTAGAAATTCGACAACTAGAGAAGAAGAGATACAGAAGTTGAGCAAAAGGAAGGAAAAGGAGCTACGTGCATAAAGATCAAGATTTATATAATTTGAAATTAGTTTAGAATAAGAACTTCATTTTCTATTTGAATTGTATATTAGACATTATTGTATCAAAACCAACAAGAAGAGCATTGAGCTGAAAAGAAATTGTAAATTCTTTCTTTAAAGTTTATAAAGAATAGAATTTTATTTACAAGTGTTTTGTGCTCTTGTTTTATCCATTGGTAATATTAATTACTAAAGATACAATTCACCCCCCCTCTTGTGATACAATGATCCTACAACTAGGAATGATCATTTTCCATTGCCCTTTATTGATCAAATGTTAGAAAGATTAGTAGGGTAAGAATATTATTGCTTTCTTGATGGATACTCGGGTTATAATCAGATTGTTGTGGCACCTGAAGACCAAGAGAAGACAACCTTCACATGCCCTTTTGGAATGTTTGCATATAGGCGAATGCCTTTTGGACTTTGTAATGCGCTAGCAACTTTCCAAAGGTGTATGATGGGCATTTTTAATGAGATGACTGAGAGTTGTCTTGAGATTTTCATAGATGATTTTTCTATTTTTGGATTTTCATTTAATATATGTTTGAAGAATTTAAGATCAGTGCTAGATAGATGCAAATTAAAGAAGCTAGTCTTAAATTGGAAAAAGTGTCATTTCATGGTCTGGAGTGGAATTGTGTTGGGACATGTGGTCTCTAAGAAAGGATTAGAAGTGGATAAGGCAAAAGTGGAATTAATTGCCAATCTACCTGAGCCGAAAACAATTAAAGATATAAGATCCTTTCTAGGCCATGTTAGATTTTATAGGAGGTTCATTAAGGATTTTAGCAAGATAGCTATACCTTTATTTTATTGCTGTAGGAATTTGACATTGAAATCAAAGACAAGAAAGGACGTGAAAATGTTGTAGCTGATCATTTATCCAGACTGCAATTAGCACCCTCAAATTCAGAAGTTGGAGAGTCTTTTCTTGATGAACAAGTTTTAATGGTTAATGTCATCCCATGGTTTGCAGATATCGTTAATTATTTAGTCATGGGATCAATGCCACATGATTGGATAAGGCAGGATAGGAAGATCTTCTTGTCTCAAGTCAAGTATTTTTACTAGGATGATCCTTATTTGTTTAAGCAATGCCCATACTTGATCTTGAGACGTTGTTGTTAGGACCCTGGTATTTTGATAATGCAAAAACCTGTGTGAGAAAATAATTTATATTTCATAGATATGACAGCTCAGCAAAAGATCAAAAAGTAGATAAACAGATACAGGTAGTTCAGAAATTGCTGCTATAGAGCTATAAGAAAATCAGACAGTTCCAAGCTTAAGTATCTAGAAGTTTAGTAGACAAATATGACAGTTCAGTAGAAGAATAGAAGGCAGATAAGTCATTACAGATAGTTTAGTATGTGCTACAAGAGATAAACAGGATTTCGGAAGGTTACCAGCTTAACCACTTGGAAGAGAGAAATTTTCGGTGAGTTATCAGGCTTAAGTATCCGAAGAGTTAGTGTTAAGCAACATAAACTTTATTGGACAGTTAGAAGGTTAACTATCCGAAAATACAAGACCTTTTGAGAGTTTGAAATGTAGGATCGTATGGCTACACAAGAGGGGGGTGAATTGTATTTTTCAACATTTTTGAATATAATTGAAACTTTAAAACTCAAAAACAAGTCGAGACACTATTTTCATAAAATCATTTTTATTCAAGGTTTCAATTACAATATACAATTCAATTCTCCTTAGAAATTGTAGATACAATTATATATCGATACCATGTTTCATCTATACAATTTCATAACTACAAATAGAGAAAACTAATTTGCAGAATTTAAAACATTTCTCACTGTTTGAGATCTTTCTTCTTCTTCTTCTCTTTATTCTTCAGCAATTCTTTAGTGACGAATATCTTGTCTTTCTCTACTTCACCGAATTTGCTTTCTTCTGATACTTTAAATCTTCAATGACATAAATCTGACCTTTTCTACTTCACTGAATTTTCTTCCATCTAATACTTCAAATCTTTAGTGACATATATCTTACCTTTTTCTACTTCATTGAATTTTCTTCCATCTGATACTTAAAATCTTCAAGGACATAGATCTTACCTTTTTCTGCTTCACTGAATTTTCATCTACCTGAGAGCTTTTCCCTGAAGAGGTGTTTTTGATCCCTAAAAAGATTTTTCTTTTGGTGTGCAAAGATAATTGATCAACGAGAATTCTATGCCTTTTATACTATATCTTCATTTCATGCATATCCTCCACGTTTAATCACTACCAGTTTTCCACTTCTTCATATCTTTTCTTTTTCCTTCATCGAAATACACATGTTTACATTTCAAATTTTCTTTAATCATTAATCCTGGATCTCTGAAAATTTTCCTGCAAAATAAACTTTCTCGTCCAAAATTTTTCATCAAGTATAATAAGAAGTCGCTACTTTAATGTTAACTAAATGAGTAACACAAATAGATATATAACTTAACGTTTCTAACTTAATGAGTTCCTCATGTGCCAACTCACATGACAAGTATTGCAGTTAACTCAACGAACTAAGTCCATGGTGTTACGCTAACTCAACGAACCATCTCCGTGGTGTTATGAATAACTCAATGAACTAGTAATAAACAAATGTTTTTATAATAAGAATTTTACCACGTGCAAAAATAACAACTTAAATTTATAATGCTAACTTAACGCGTTGCCTTAGTGTTCAATATAGCAACTCAACGCATTTAGTTATGTTAACTTAATGACTTAAACATGTGCACCTCACGTGATACAATATAACATTCGTAACTTATAATTTCACCACGTATACAACACTAACTTAACGAGTTCGTCTCTTCTTTTACTCACTAACTTAACGAGTTCTCACGTGATCTATTTTAACCTTTAAGCCTCTAACTTAACGAGTTCTCACGTGACCTCTATACAAACAAAACTCTAACTTAACGAGTTGTCTTAACGTGCACTATTCATGATACATAAAATATACCTTTAAAACATATCATGCTTTTCAATAAAAACACACGTTAACTTAACATTTAGTTAAATGAGAAATTAATGCTACGAAACAACTAGTTATTAACTTAGTATAATTTCAAATCCAATACAGACAAGTATTTATATCAGTAAGCTTTTTCTGTATTAATTGATGATTTTAATTTCTTTTCACAAGCAATAGTAATTGAGCAAATATGATTATTTTCATTCAGCACACATCATCAAAACAAAATACTCAACAATCTCCCCCTTTTTGATGATGACAAAACTATATTAAATCAATTATGAAATATATTTAACTCAACAAAGCACCTTTGTTGGGTTAATGTAAAGTATCAATTTGTGCATTTTATATATGTTAATTCATGCATATTAAGGATTATAAGTCATCATTATATATGTTCTTATGAAAGATTACATGAAAATCATATTTTAGAACTATGCATGTTTTATTGGTTAAATAGTCAATAATGCACAAATTTATCCTTTATTAAATTTACACCTAGTCAATTAGCCCATGTGTAGATATAAGTAATTTATATATTGATTTCATGCATATCTTAAAAGAATTATCATTAAGATATGAAATCAAATAATCCTCAATTGAGCAAGCAATATATTATGCACATTTCATTTTTGCTTTATAATTGAGCAGCAATTTATGTCTAATGTGCATATGCATTTAATGTTATGTTTGAGTTGTTGAAAATAGTTGAGGACGTGGACTCTTGGATTAAATCATGGGAAATCAACAACCCATGGTCGTCCATCACACACTTCCAATTCTTGAAGATATCAATCAATCAACCATCAAGACTTGCTTAATTTAGGAGGCCACAAATTAGAAGGTGTTTGAATTCTTTCCATAGATGAATGACAAGGGAAGAGAAAAGTGTATGGCCAACCAAGGAAACATCTCATCTCCTTTCTCCTCCACGCAAAAGGCCAAGCAAAGAACTCCAAAAATTTCATCCTCCCTTCTTTCAGCCAAGGTTGTGGACGAGCTCTCCTCCAAGATTGGTGAGCTAGGCGTCTTCCCCCTCGTACTAGAAGACCTCCTTTTCTCCACTCTAAGTCGACATACGGAAGGACCTCTATGGGTGAAATCGGTGGTATTGGAGGCACGTGTGTAGCATTGGAAGAACTTGGGATGTAATCTTCAAGATGAGGTAATAGGAAGCAACAAAATTGAGAGGAAAGCCAACAACTTCATACATCTTGGAAGTGGTTGAAGACGTGCAACCACCACTTCAAAGCAACCCTAGAGACCTCTTTTGGACGTGCTACAGGTGGTGACAGCCCTGTGGTGTGTTGGTATGACGTGATTCAAGGTTGAAAGGGAGCTCATGCTTGAAGAAAGGTGGAGAACTCAAAGGTATATTGGAGAAGAGAGATCCTCATACTTGAATATCAAATTTTCATATCATATGTGTATAAGTATTTAGGTTTGTAATTCATTTGTTATGTGCACATGTAGTATGTTATTTAAATGATGATTTTGTTTAAGAATATTAGTTGTTTTACAATATATTTCGAGGAATATGGTTACTTCATGTGAATGTTGTGCATAAAACTAACTCTTAACCCTTGTGAATGCGTGTATATCCTATTTGCTGTAAATTCCTGTATGAGCCTCGTTTTGTTATATGTTGTACGACTTGATTTCTCAGAGTTATATGTCGTGTTATACCTTTTTATGCAATTACTTCAAGTGTACAATACGAATGTAGAGTTTTTGAAATTTTTTAGAATCCATTTCTTTGGTTTTTCGATTATTCTTTCGAAGGTAGCATCTGCACTGTTTTACTTGTCGAGTGACAGAAATTATGCTCGACGCCATCGTGTTGCCTTGCTTTTGTGCGTTCCAAAATGTTTTCCTGTAAATTTTTCTGATTATAGAAACGAGTTATCTTTCAAGGCGAGGTGATTTCGTAGTGTTTCGTGAAGATTTGATTGAGTTATGATTTTTACACCAACGACGTGTTTTTGGAAAGTTTTCAGAATCATTTTGCGCACTGTTTTTATATCCAACTTTGGCAGCAACTTAGAGTGAATTAGTACTGGAAATCACTTCCATTTTAAAGATAACTCGATGACCTTTCTAACCAATATTTTTTCTGGATGTTTCAATGTCCAGGTTGGAAGGAAGAAGAGTTAGAATTCGGACTAATTTCTGTGATTCCAGAAACGTGAACTTAAGATTTTCTTGAGTTTTCTAGCTATTAGTTCTATGAATTAACAAGTTTTATGCTACCTTTGAAATCTTTATTGTATTTTTGTAAATTGTAACTTAATTACACATAATTAGAGTTTTAATTGTGGATTTAATAGAGTGGATGTTTTATCAAACCATTATTTTAATAAAATTATTTAAGACAAGCTCCTTATGGATTCAACCCGTACTTGCACATGCTTATTACAATGAGCACCATGCAGTTGCGGTTATAAATGTAAAATTTATGCTTTTGCCATTAATTTAATAACACATAAAAGCGTTACAGTTAACTTTTAATTCAACAAACAAGTTTGTTGACTTAAGTTCACTTAAGCTTATTTCTATTGTTTGTGTAAATTTCACCTCTTAGAAATAAAACTTTTAGATGTCAATAATTACATAAGTATCATTTCTCCTCCTTTCATTATATAATTTAATAACCATATAATTTTCTTTCAGATTACATTATCATCTGTCAGATTATAATAACCATATAAATATCATCTTCCTTTATAATATATGCAATTAAAATCATAATCATCTTCTTTTATAACATTTCTCCCCCTTTTTGTCATTAATCAAAAAGATAATTACACAGAATATATATATAGTAAGAGATATATTTACAACAACACTTTTTGTAAACAATAATAAGAATTGTAAACATTTACAAAAAAATGTATTGTTCAATGAATCACACAATGAATACAAACATTACATTTTGTATTCAGATACAAGCAAACATACAATTATCTATTCCTCCTAAGTATATCACTTATAGCATTACATATTTTATCTCCTAGATGCCTAATATCATGTCTGATGTCGTTAAGCACATCATCTAGGTCAGGAGGTAGCTGGGTTTGTTGTTTTGCTTGAACTGAATAACTTGGCTGTTGTGGTTGTATATGGTCTGTACAATCAGGTTGTTGTTCTTGTTGTTGAGGTTGATGCATGGCTTGGAGTTTTTGCAAATTGTTTACATTAAAAGCTCTCATGCCTTTAGTTTCAGAGGGCTAGTCGGATAAATTCAATTGGCTTACAAAGAGTCTACATGCAGTATCACCATAAAATAACTTTGAACTCATATGCTATAATTGAGAAGTGAAAACATCAAACCAATTGATTTGAGTTCTATTCAGTAGACCAGAAGTTGCATATAAACAACTTCTGCTAACTTCCATATTATGTTCGATTGTCTGAAATAAATTGGCATGTAATATATTTGCAATAAACCTTGCCTCTACATTTAGAATTTCCATGAGTCTCATTTCAGAATATACATCTGGAATTTTGGTAAAGACTAAATGTTCCATTCCAGTTGTCTAATCATGTCAAATCTGTTTGTAACAACAACACCTTCATTCTTTAATCCCAAAACTTCAAAAATTAATTCAGGAGACAATATTAACTCTTGTTTATTTATTTGAGTTTTCAGTATATTTTTATTATTGACCAAATTGCTATAAAAAACTGCAATAAGCTTTGTGTATTGCTTCCATTTCGTTCCAACTGGCAAGAATTGAATGAGGCCTTGATCTCAAATAGATCTTTTATTTCTATCAAATTTCTGAATTTTATTAGTCGAGCATGTAGAATCTGACATATAATCAGATGTAGGATCGTCTGTATCACAAGAGGGGGGGTGAATTATGTCTTTAGTAATTAAAATACTAACGGATAAAACAAGAGCACAAAACATATATATTCTGTTAACTACTATACTTAGAGAAATATACTTAGAGAATATTATTTAGACTTATTTAAAAACTTTAATAAAGCATATATCATCAAAACAAAATTCCTAACATCAGATTATTGTATTTCTACATTACTTCCTCAGATCTAAAATAAATTGAATTACCTTGAATTTGTAATACTTTATACAAAGAAGGTGATACCTGAAGCTGTGATTCAGAGTTTAATTCATCTTTAGGAACTTCTTTTTCAAAATGAATGTCATGTTGTTCCTTTGTGAAAATATTTTCTTGAAGCTGCTCAGGTAAGCTTGATTATTCAGCTTTAACAGTGTAAGGAACATCTTCATTATGCTCAGCATTCATTTGTTCGATCTTTATAGAATCATCAGAGTTCAATTTTTCCATAAATTCTACAGCCGGTGTATCTGTCTGTAATTGTTCATTTTGTTCAATAGATATTTCCATTAATACATGCTATGAATTCTCAAACTCTGCTTCTAAAGATTCTAAAGAAGGCTGGTTGACGTTTAGCTCTTCTGGAGTCTTAACTTTTTCAATATCTACTACTCTAGACAATTCAGCCTTTGAACTAGTTACTGCCTCAACATTGTCAATTATATCTACAATAACTTTTTCAATGTCAATTGCCAGATGCTCTAATTTTTCAATTTCTACATCATTAAGACTTGAACTAATAGAAAAACTTGAGCTCATATTTGACTTGCATTTCTTCTCAAGTTTTCTAGCAAGGGAAAATAAAGTCTCATTATCTTCATCAGTTTCAGTATGCTCAAAACTGATAAGTTTATCAAATGCACTATAAGGTACAATGTCTAGACATACATTGTCCTTTAGAAATAAATGCTCATCCAATTGTCCTTTTCCAGTAGACTTTGTTTCCTTAGACATAATTTTTCTGATTTTCATTCTTCTATAAAATTTATGTTTCTCCTCTTCAAGTATTGCTGCTTTCTTTTCAAATTGCTCCATAAAAGTTTTCTGCTTTAATTCTTCAAAAGCACTTTCTATTGCTATACACTTTCGAAGACTGTCAACTTTTCTTTTATCTACAACAATATTTGATTCTACTTGTTTTGAAAACAAAGGAGTAGGGATAGTTGATTCATGTTCTTTCTCAAATGCATGTAAACTTGTAATGTTTATAGGTATTTGAGGAATTCTAGTTGATGTACCTACACCTTTTTCCAAATATTTTGCATACTATTCTAAAAATGCAATTTCTGCACATTTCATTCTATATTCTCTATCATATTTACTTTGAATACCCATGCATGTAATATTTGCATTAGTATTTTGAAGCTCTTGTCTAACTTCATCTAGTATACCTTGAGGAAAGAAGTATTCACTGTAAATTTGTGCTAACATTTTGTCTACTTGAAGTATTTTCTTGAACCAAGTGCGTGAAACTTCATCAGTATCTATTTCTTTTCCTTTTGCATCTCCTCTGCTTTTGCCTTTTCCTTTGCCACGACCCTTGTAGAACTTGGAGACCATCATCGTAGGTTGTAACAACAACAAGCGGGAAAGATTTTCAGACAAAGGTTTACGAATAACCTAAGTGCCCGTGTAATAAATGTTTAAATAGGGTTTTTAGGTGAATAACTCAACGTGTATAAGTCGAGTTTAGATTTTAAATGAATATTGAATATAGTTTATTCAATCAAGGTACCCAAAATATTCAAGTACAACTCGTTGAGTTAACTAACCTAACGAGTAAAACGCTGTCTAGAGGTAGTTTTACACGTTACCTTATATAACATAACGTTCAGTTAGTACACTTTACTAAAATCAAGTTTTGGATGCTTCCTTCCGAAGACAACACACATGCTACACTTAACTTTATCTTGAGAACATTATAAACTATTTTAACATTCTCTTCTTATGATTCTAAAATAGTTTGTTTGTCTTTTTAAATTGTTTCATCAAGATCTTAAGAGGACTTTAATTCAGATTAACCAAGATTTATATTCTAAATTATATTAATCTATTTTGGACATTGTTAATCCTCCCCCAACAAATATACTTCTCATATATTCAATAACATACAAAATATACTTATATAACAATAGATGTTAAGTATAACTATACTTTTAAATTTTCTTTTTAGAAAGTTCTGTTATCTTGATTTTATCAAAAATGATTTCCAGAATCAATTCCTACTATATATGAATCAAAACACAACTTTAAACTCAATATGATTAATTCAAGGAGAATAAAAGAATGTATCCTAAATAAATGTTTTCAAAAGTACTATTATTGATTCAATAAATCAGTAGTCATATTGGTAGAAACTATATTCGATTCAAAGATATCTGTAATTAATGAAACAACTTTTTCTTTTCAAAACAGTAAATGTTGATAATTTTCTTTAAAAGTTAGTTTGAAAAGCTTGAATCATACAAGAGCTTTCTATTGTACCCGTGTAATGAGCTTTCAGTCAACAATCCCAGATTTGATCAGGACCTTAGGTTGCCAGATTTAAAGAATCCTTTTTTAGGACAACAATCCTTACATACCTATCTGCTCAAGTACAAAAGGCTTGTGATCAAACTTATCAATAAACTCTCAAAGATTTTCACTTTATAAGCACTTTTCATTTTAAGCATAGTATATATGTATTCCATTAATACAAATGCAATAAAACACAAATCTCATACAATTTTTACTTCTATGATTTTACTAAAAATATGAATCAGTTTCAATAAGCTCATACTTTTGATTAACAGTTTAAGATGATTTACATATAAATTATTCTACAAGTTTAATCAATCAAGTCAAATGTATGCATGATCATATGCACTTTCCTTGATTCAAAGAAATCACTTAATCAAAATTTCAGAATTTCAAAAGTATTTAATGTTTCTCATTTACACTTCCACTTAAAATCATGAAAACCATTAAAATTCATAAACTACTTAAAATCAATAAGATACAACTATGATTTTACAATAAATACATAGTATCTTAAGTAGCAGTTTAGATATTACTTAGATATTTATGATAAGTATATAATATCTATGAGATGAACAACATCATCAATAATATATCTATGAGGTGAACAACATCATCAATAATATTTATCTTTTTGTGGAGTTTAAGCATTTTACACATCACATAGCCTACAAATACCCAAATTTAATCTTATGTTGTAGAATGTATTTTCGTCTAGAGGTTTTGTAAATATATTAGCTAATTGATTTTTACTAGACACAAATCCTAATTTAATTTTTCCTTTAATTACATTATCTCTTAGAAAATGATGTCTAACCTCTATATGCTTTGCTCTAGAATGTAATATTGGATTTTTTGAAAGATTTATTACAGAACTACTATCACAATAAATCTTAGTTGTATCATAAGATAATCCAAAATCTTCTAAAGTTTTCCTTAACCACAGAATCTGAGTGCAACACAGTGCAGCAGCAACATATTCAGCTTCTGTAGTAAAAAGTGCTACACAGTTTTGCTTTTTACTAAACCATGACACCAAATTATTTCCCAATAATTGACATGTGTCATTAGTACTCTTTCTATCAGATTTAGATCCTACGTAATCAACATCAATATATCCTATAAGATCTATTGAACTATCCTTAGAATAATACAGTTTGAAATTTTTAGTTCCTTGTATATATCTAAATATTCTTTTAACAGTACTTGAGTGTGATTCTTTAGGATTAGATTGAAATCTAGCACAAGCACACACAACAAACATAATATCAGGTCTATTGGCTATCAAATAAAGTAAAGAACCAATCATACTTCTGTATTTTCTTTGATCTATTGATTTTCCTATGTCATCAATATCTAACTTTAAAGAAGTACTCATAGGAGTTCCTCAAATCCTTATATCATTAAAATTAAATTTCTTAAGCATTTCATCTGCATATTTTTTCTGATTTAAAAATATACCTTTATCCATTTGCTTAATTTGAAGTCTTAGAAAATATGAAAGTTCTCCTATCATATTCATTTCAAACTGACTAGTCATCTCTTTAGAAAATATTTTTATCAGTTTATTAGAGGTTGCTCCAAAGATTATATCATCCACATATATTTGAACAACAATCTGATCTTTACCATCTCTTTTGATAAATAGAGTATGATCCACTTTTCGCATGATATAACATTGTTCTATTAAAAAAGTAGATAATCTTTCATACCATGATCTAGGTGCTTACTTCAAACCACATAAAGTTTTCTTCAATTTATACACAAAGTTAGGATTTTTAATATCTTCAAATCCAGATAGTTATTTTACATAGACTTCTTCATTAATTAAACCATTTAGAAATGCACTCTTTACATCCATTTGATATAATTTAAAATTCATATAACAAGCATAGGCCAATAATATTCTAATACTTTCTAACCTAGCCATAGGAGCAAATGTTTCATCATAATCTAGTCATTCTTCTTGTGTATACCCTTGTGCATCTAATCTAGCTTTGTTTCTTATAACTTGACCAGTTCCATTAGTTTTGTTTCTAAAGATCCACTTTGTACCTATTATGGACTGATTTTCTGGTGGAGAGACTAATTCCCAAACATCATTTTTGATGAATTGATTTAGTTCTTGCATTGCCACTATCCAATTTTCATCAGATAATGCTTCTTCTATATTCCTTAGTTCCACCATAGAAACAAACATACACATACTAAAATTTACTAAAGCTCTAGTTTTAACTCCCTCATTAATATTACCAATGACTTGAGTAATGGGATGTGATGAAGAATAATGCCAATTTCTTTGATTTTCTTTAATATTCTCATCAACATCTGAAAGTCCATCACTTTCATCATTAGTTTGATCATTTAAGTTCATATTTTTGATTTTCTCAGATAAATCTTCAATCTCTCTATTGATCTCTAACTCTTTTGGGAAATTGATCAAATCAACATTATCAACTTTAGATTGAGATTCTCTAAAAGAATTTTCATTGAAGCTTACATGGAGGGTTTCTTTAATATTTCTAGAAGTTTTGTTATATACTCTATAGGCTTTACTTCTAGTAGAGTAACCTACAAAAATTCCTTCATCTGCTTTGGCTTGAAATTTATCCCTTTTATCCTTAGTATTAAGAATAAAACACTTGCAGCCAAATGATTTCATATAGGAAACTTTTGGAACCCTATTAAACATAATTTCAAAAGGAGTTTTATTAACACAAGTTCTTAAGTGACTTTTGTTAATAACATAACAAGCTATGTTTACTGCTTCAGCCCAAAGATTTTGAGGTAACTTATGTTCATTCAACATTGTTCTGCCATTTCCTGAAGTGATCTATTCTTTCTCTCAACAACACCATTTTGAGACGGTGCTCTTAGAAAAGAAAATCTATGATCAATGCCATGATCTATACAGTAATTATTCATTTGATTATTATTAAATTTTGTACCATGATCACTCTTAAGTTTTTGAACAGAGATACTTTGTTCATTTTGAACAAGATTGTAAAACATTATAAACTTTTCAAAAACTTATGTCTTAGATGCTAGAAAATATACCCAAGTGTATCTAGAGAAGTCATCTACTAAAACAAATACATACCGTTTACCACCAAGACTCATGATTCTTGTTGTTCCAAATAGATTCATATGTACAAGTTCTAAGACTCTATTGCTTGAAATATCAGTTTTGGATTTAAAAGAGTTTTTGTGAAGTTTACTTAACTCACATGCATCACACATAAAATCCTTTGAGTATCTAATCTTTGGTAAACCTCTCACTAAATGTTTTCTAGATAGTTTATGTAACAGTTTCATATTTATATACCCTATCCTTCTATGCCACAAATATGCATCACTAGTTTCAACTAGCAAACATGAATTTAAATCAACTACATTAGAAGGTAAAGATAAAATACATACAAAACCTTTTCTTTTAGCAATAAACTTAAGTTCATCTGTATTTTTATCAATAACTTTGCATACATTATCTTCAAACACTACATAATATCCATTCTCAGTTAGTTTTATAACACTCAGCAAATTAAATCTTAGGTTTTCTACATATAGTACATTTAAAATAACACAAGTCGGAGTTATTTGAACATTACCCATACCTATGATTTTATCTTTGCTTTTGTTTCCAAATGTTACACTTCCTTTCATGGTATTTGTAAAATTTTGTAGTAGACTTTTCTATCTGGTCATGTGACTTGATGCTCCATTGTCCAAGATCCATTTTGATGTTGTTTCCTCCTACAAAACAAATTAAGAAAAACTTTTTCTTGGTACCCAATATTGTTGAGGACTAAATTCATTAAACGCATATTTCTTCTTTTTGTTTAAAAATAGTTTATCACTATCATTTACATTTTTATTAGTTGTAAGTACTATAGACTTATGATTAGCATCATACTTACTTATAGTATTATTGCTCTTATAATCATTCTTTTTGTTTTCAGATGTAGTATAACCAAGACTAAACTGATTTTTATGAGATGTTAATTTATTTTGGTCATGCTCACACATTTCAGTAAGTTCATACCAAGATTTTGTACTTGTATTAACATTTTCAATACATGAAATCTTTTTCTGCACAAGAATTTTTAGATAAAGAACATGTAGAATGAGTAATTAATCTAACACTAGTGTTTTGAATTACATGCTTAGGTTTCTGAATTTTCAGTTTACTACAATTGTTTGAAATTTTAGAAACATTAGAAACTGAATTTCCAAAACAAGAAACAAGATTTTTAGAAACATTAATAGTCATGTTAGAAGTACATTTAGACAAATCACATTGATTTATATTATTACTACATGATTCATCCCTTGAATTAGCTACTTCTACATATTTATTACCTTGTTTCATGATAAAAGGAATTTTAGTCTTAGATTTACTTGAACTACAACTAATAAATCCTTTATTGGCTTGAGATTTAGGATAATCAAATCCTAAGTCAAATTTATATGACACCATAGGGGTACTAGTTAATTTGTCTAACTTAGTTTGACTTAAATTCCATTTCTCAATGGTAGAATTTAAATCTAGCTCTCTCATTTTTAATTTATCAATCTCTAACTCAAGATCATTTATATTTTTTCTCAACATTTCATTTTCAGATTCTATCTTTAATTTTTAGCATTTGTATTATGTATTTGTTCATGCAAGACACATTCATTAAATCTAAATTTATGCAAATCTCTAACATGATTTTCATTATCACATTTAAACTTTTCTAAAGTAGTAGACAGGAAACAATTTTCTTCTTCCACAATGGATAAAGAGTTTCTAATATTCTTATTTTCTAGTTTACAAACTTTAAATTTTTGTAATAATGCATGATAAGCACATAATAATTCATCAAAGTTAAAATCTGAATGACTTTCAAGATCAGATATTACCTCAGACTCATCTGCCATGAAGCACACATGAGCAACGTCTTCTAACTCTGGTTCTCCTTCTGAATGTGAAGATTTTGATGATGATTCCTCAGATTCAGACTCTTCAAACGTGTCATCCCAAGTGACCTTCAAAGCCTTTTTCTTGTAAAACTTTTTCTAAGTTTTCTGAGCTGTCTTCTTCTGATTTGTCCTACTATGCTTTTCATTTTTCCTTATAGGACAGTCTAGAGAAAGATGTCCAGGTTTCTTACAGTTGTAACATACATACTTTCTAGATGAAGAATTCTTGTCATTCAGTGATTTTGACGTTGAGGGTTTATAATTTTTGTTCCTTTGTTATTTCCTAGCTTTCCATGCTTTCCTGAATTTTCTAGTTAGCAAGATCAAATCCACGTCAAAATTAGTAGATATATCAGAATCTGAATTAATTTTGAAGGCTATTTCTTTCTTCATTTTTAGTTTGTTTTAACTCAGTGATTCATTTAATTGAACTTCATAAGCTGTTAAGTTTCCTATAAGTTCATTCATGGTATAAACATTTAAATCCCGTGATTCCTCAATTGATGTTACTTTTTGAGACCATTTAGAACTTAGGGATCTGAGAATTTTCCTCACCAAATCCTTCTGTTCAAAATTCTTTCCTAAGCATTTTAAAGAGTTTATGATATGAAGAAATCTGGAAAACATCTCAAAAATACTTTCGTCTTCATGCATCTTAAAGAGTTCATACTTATGAATTAACATGTTTATCTTAGTCTCTTTAACTTGAGAAGTACCTTCATGTGAAACTTCTAATGCATGTCACACCTCATAAGCATATTTATATGCCGACACTTTACTGAACTGTTCATAACTCAATGCACAAAATAAAATATTTAAGCCCTTAGCATTTAGAGTTTCATTTTCCTTTTCGGTAATTGTCCAAGTATTATAAGGGGTAAATAACGGAGTATATGGTTTAGAAATCATGAACCACAACTTATGATCTATACTTTGAAGAAAAACTGTAATCCTATATTTCCAATATTCAAAATGTATTCCATCAAATAAAGGAGGACAATTAAGATTTTGACCTTCATATAAAGAAAAATTACCATTTCTAGTAGCCATCTTACCATAGATTTTTCAACCTATTTGATTTTAAACAGTCTAAAATGATAAAACAATTTGAGTCTTATATCAAGAAAGTTAAACATATGCTCAGATATTAATTTCTGTTTAAAAACAAGGAAGGCAGAATAAGCAATGATATTAAATAAGTTGGTATTGATTTTATATCAAAGATTATTTACAAAGCTCTGATACCACTTGTAGGATCATATCGCTACACAAGAGGGGGGTGAATTGTGTTTTTCAACATTCTCGAATATAATTGAAACTTTAAAACTCAAAAACAAGTCAATACACTGTTTTCATAAAATCATTTTTATTCAAGGTTTCAATTACAATATACAATTCAATTCTCCTCAGAAATTGTAGATGCAATTATATATCAATATCATGTTTCATCTATACAATTTCATAACTACAAACAGAGAAAACTAATTTGTAGAATTTAAAATATTTCTCCTTGTTTGAGATCTTTCTTCTTCTTCTTCTCTTTGTTCTTCAGCAATTCTTTAGTGACGAATATCTTGTCTTTCTCTACTTCATCAAATTTGCTTTCTTCTGATACTTTAAATCTTCAATGACATAAATTTGACCTTTTCTGCTTCACTGAATTTTCTTCCATCTAATACTTCAAATCTTCAGTGATATATTTTACCTTTTTCTACTTCACTGAATTTCTTCCATCTGATACTTCAAATCTTTAGTGACATAGATCTTACCTTTTTCTACTTCACTAAATTTTCTTCCACTTGAGAGCTTTTCCCCGAAGAGGTGTTTTTGATCCCTAAAAAGATTTTTCTTTTGGTTGGCAGGGATAATTGATCAACGAGAATTCTATGCCTTTTATACTGTATCTTCATTTCATGCATATCCTCCATGTTTAATCATTACTAGTTTTCCACTTCTTCACACTTTTCTTATACACGTTCTGACCCACGTTTACATTTCAAATTTTCTTTATCATTAATCCTAGATCTCTGAAAAATTTCCTGCAAAATAAACTTTCTCGTCCAAAATTTTTCATCAAGTATAATAAGAAGTCATTACTTTAATGTTAACTAAACGAGTAACACAAATAGATATATAACTTAATGTTTCTAACTTAACAAGTTCCTCATGTGCCAACTCACGTGACAAGTACTATAGCTAACTCAACAAACTAAGTCCATGGTGTTATGCTAACTCAACGAACCATCACTATGGTGTTACGGATAACTCAACGAACTAATAATAAACAAATGTTTTTATAATAAGAATTTTGCCACGTGCAAAAATAACAACTTAAGTTTATAACGCTAACCTAACGCGTTGCCTTAGTGTTCAATATAGCAACTCAACACGTTTAGTTTTGTTAACTTAACGAGTTAAACATATGCACCTCACGTGATACAATATAACATTCGTAACTTATAATTTCACCACATGTACAACACTAACTTAACGAGTTCGTCTCTTCTTTTACTCACTAACTTAACAAGTTCTCACATGACCTATTTTAACCTTTAAGCCTCTAACTTAACGAGTTCTCACGTGACCTCTATACGAACAAAACTCTAACTTAACAAGTTGTCTTAACGTGCACTGTTCATGATACAAAAAATATAACTTTAAAACATATCATATTTTTCAATAAAAACACAAGTTAACTTAACGTTTAGTTAAATGAGAAATTAATGCAACGAAATGACTAGTTAATAACTAAGTATAATTTCAGATCCAATACAGAAAAGTATTTATATTAGTAAGCTTTTTCTATATTAATTAATGATTTTAATTTCTTTTCACAAGCGGTAGTAATTGAGCAAATTTGATTATTTTCATTCAGCACACGTCATCAAAACAAAATACTCAACATGAAAGATAGTTGGTTGAATGATCGAAGAGTTAAGGAGTTAACTATTCAGAAGTTCAAGGAAATCGGAAAGTTACACTACTAACTATCCGACACTTAAGTCATTCAATTTCCCACATGCAGAAATCCAAAACAGAAGCTTAAAGGATTTTTCAAAGAGTTAGAAAGCTAACTATCTGAAAAACAGGAAGTTTCTGAAGGTTACAGACTTAACTATCTGAAACTTAAGTCATCCTATTATGCACGTGTAGAATTAAGAAGATAGTAGTTAGAAGCTTAAAAGAAAAATCAGAGAGTTACTATAGCTAACTATCCGAAAGTCAAGAACTTTTCGATGAGTTAAAGTTACAAGTATCCGAACTCATGACACCTCACGTGTACGACTTAAAATCTCACGTGACAAAAGGACTCAAGTGGATCTTCGGTGAGTTACGAACATCCTTCGGAAAGTTACATAGATAACTATTCAAAAGTTTGAGAAAATCGGAAGGTTATCTTGAAACACCCTTCCAAACAGTAACTTACCATATTTAGACCTGTAAACTCAGCAAGTACAATAGAATCAATCCGTTGAAGAGAAAATATGATCGTTGGACTTACAAGCATAAATACAAACAGATCATTCAATATTCAGTAGAGCTATGAAGTGAGATTACACAGACAAACACATACTAAGATATAGTATACATTGCATATCAACAACTATTACAAGAGAAAGCTCAATTCAGATTAACTACTACAAGGAATCGATTGAAAATTAGATTTACAAGAAGATTCTTAAAGCTCTCCAAGTGCTGAAAGTCTGATCCAAGAAGGATCATTTGGTTTGTGGCTTCTACCTTAAAGCTTCACTCAAGTTGTTGGTTTGAGTTTCGACTTGAAAACTCAAAAGGTTGGTTTACTGAAGTTTATACCTGAAAACTTCTATGTGGTTGGTTAGAACTATGACTAGAAAGCTCAAGTGAATGGTTGGTTCTTGCTTCGACTTGAAAGCAAGTGTATGTAAGTGTTGAGACACTTAGTGAAGCCCAAGTGATCCTTGGGGGTGGACTAGCCGAGTTGGTGAACCACCTAAAATTCCCTTGTGTTTCTTACTTTTATTTCCGCTATGCATGTTTTGTATATTTCTTTAGTACTTGTGCAAACTGACTAATCAAATTAGTTAGTAAAGTTAGTAAAATTTTTTAATTATACACTGATCACCATTCACCCTCCTTTGGTGAAGCCATATGTTCCTAACAATTGCATCCCTAACAATGAGGTTAGGAGTGTTCTTTCCTTTTGCCATGACCAAGCATGTGGGGAACATTTTAGCTTTGGGAAGACAACTACCAAGGTGCTACAGTGTGGATTTTAGTGGCCAACTTTATTCAAGGATGCACATCAGTATTGTATAAGTTGTGTCAGATGTCAACAATTGGGAAAGATTTCAAAGAGGAACATGATGCCTCTCAACCCCATTATTGAAGTTGAAGTATTTGATGTTTAGGGGATTGACTTCATGGGTTCATTTCCCATTTTAGCAGGATATCTTTATGTATTGTTGGCAGTTGATTATGTTTCCAAGTGGATTGAAGTTTTCCCTATGAGAACTAATGATAACAAGTTAGTTGTGAAATTTGTAAGGAATAATATTATATCAAGGTTTGGTATGCCTAAAGCTATTATAAGTGATAGGGGCATGCATTTCTACAATAGAAGTTTTAAGACTTTAATGAGAAAATATGGAATCATGCATAGAATTACTACCCCTTATCACTCCCAAATGTGTGGTTAAGTTGAGAGTGCTAATAAACAAATTAAGACGATTTTGGAGAAGATGGTTAACCACACAAGAATGTTACGATTGGAACTGATCGATCAGTCAACTTTCTATGGCACGATACTGAAACACTCACCTCTAAACTCACTGAAACTAGAAGTGAAGAGTAAAAGAAGAAATAACACAATCAAGACACAGGATTTATGTGGTTCAGCAACAGCCTACGTCCATGGAGAGTTGAGGGTTCTTCTATGAGCTTTGGCACAATCAACTACTTTGTTTTACAACATCATAAAGGTTTATATACTACCCAACTTAGGGTTTATAAACCTTTAATTACATACAAGCCATTACAATAGAGAAATAATACTTCGAAGAAGGGACTCTCAATTTCGGAGCCTTATCTTCTTATCTTTCCGAAATATGCAACATTTCGGATAGTTACAAACTTAATTATTAGAAGAAATTCTTCTTTCTTCATTTATTGTAATGGGTGTTACTGTAGCAGGCTAACTGTCTAGAGAGATTCAGTATTTCAGACAGTTACAAACTTAACTATCCGAAAACCCACTTACTTCTCTCTCTTTGTCCTTTTAGAAGGTTTTGCCATTAACTCTCCGAAAACTACATGTCTTTCGAATAGTTACTATCTTAACTATCTAAAAACTCACTTAAGTGTCTCTTTAGTCATTTCGGAAGGTTCTGCCGTTAACCTTCCAAAAACTTATGATTTTTGGATAGTTACTGCCTAACTATCTAAAGATCTACTTAAGTCTCTACTTTTCGGATACTTGGCTTCTTAACTATCTGAATATTCACTTAAGTGTCTGACTTTTGGATACTTAGCTTCATAACTGTCTAAACGTCCACTTAAGTGTCCTTTAAGTCATTCTGGATGGTTACAGCTAGTAACCCTCCGAAATCTTCTGACTTTCAGATAGTTAGCTCACAACCTTCAATTGAAACCTTATTTTCAGATACTTAGGTCTGATAACCTACCGAAATAATAAATCTACCGGATACTTACTATTAACAAGCTTTCGATTGAACTTGGACTTCTTGTGGCATACTCCACACCTATACTACTTGCCCTAACAAAGAAGGGATTGGGCAGATAAGCTAGTGGATGCACTATGGGCGTACCGAATTGCTTACAAGACTACCTTTGGAATGACCCCTTATAGAATGGTTTATGGGAAAGCTTGTCACTTGCCAATAGAAGTGGAACATAAAGCTTATTGGGCTATAAAGAAACTCAATTTGGATTTAAAAGTAGCCAGCCCACTTAGGAAGTTTCAGTTGGCAGAATTGGAGGAGATGAGGGATGAAGCATATGTAAGAACTATCTTAGGGAAAGAGAAAATGAAAGTTGTTCATGATAAAAAGATAAGCAAGAAATCATTTGTCCTTGGACAGGATGTTTGGTTGTATATGTCTTCATACTCATCCTGGCAAGTTAAGATCTCATTGGGCTAGGCCTTTTATGGTGCATAAGGTATATCCTTATGGTTCCATAGATATCAAGAATCCTAAAGACCACATCATTTTCAAGGTTAATGGACAAAAGCTCAAGCCTATCTTGAAGACACCTGCTAGTATAGATTTCAAAGCTAGAGAGGAGAATTTACAAGAACCTCAGTATGAATGAATGGAAATAGCAGATTTTGTTTTTCTTTTCCTACTATCTTAGTTTAGTAGTTAGAAGTTTTTCTTTTATGTTGTTTATTTTTCTTATCTATTGGTATTGTGAGAGTGTGGCTTTAATTTTTATGTGGAGGATTATTATATATGCATTATTGTTATAATTGTTGTTTCATTACTTAAATTCATGCATATTATTTCATGTCCTTAAATACTTATTATTGTTTTATCATAGCTGTTGCTTATCCCCATGTAGCTCTTGTAGAAGTTTTTCATAGGTTTAACACATAGAGACTACAAAAGCTAGGAAAAATCATCAATCAAAGGGGAAGGCAACACAACAAGCACAACTAGCAAAAGCAACATGGGTAGAGAAAGGAAAAGCTTTTGTCACCGTAGCACAACCATCTATAGGCGTAGGAAGTTCTAATGCTATAATAGAGAAGTCTATGCTCACTTCTGAGAAGTGCTATGAAGATAATTACATCTGTTACTTTGATAGGACAAACACAAACAAAGCACCAAAGATGACAAGCGTGAAACCACGAAAGAAGATGGATGAGAAAATTCAACGCTTTATTGATCAGATTGACCAAGGTTTTTCTTTCTTTGATTAGCATATAATTTAATGATGTATGAATAAGACAACATGTAGTAGGCTAAAAAATTTATTTCATTACAGATTATGTTGTATTATCTTCAACTTATAACCTTTAATACATACCTTATATGTAATTTTCAAGATATTTTTCTAACAAGAATTCCACGCAGGCATCACAGGTATGGAATAAGGTTTGACATTGTGTGACTTCAATCTGGTATGATATCCATATCTCCTCTTTTATATTACATTGAGAACAATGTCAAATTTAAGCATGGGTGGAAGGTGAATTTCATTTCATTACTATTGCTTTGATAGGCTTAGATTTAAAATTTTTTTTTGTATTTATTAGAGCATATCTAGATGCATGATTTTAGTGTATTTTTACTTGAAAAACACACTTGATGAGATTGTCTATTCAGTTGTCACTATTAGATTTTATGGGACAACCCCATTTCCTATTGAGTGGTGAGACTCTAGAATCAAAAAGCACAAGACCTAATAGTGTTGTTCTCCAAAGAAGATGAGTTTAAGCTATTTGTGTGTTGAGTTGAGTCTTCCTAGTCACTTGAACTTATGCCTTGTTATTTTTATACACCTTTTCTAAGTGATCCCTAAGCCACCATAATCAGGTTATTCATTACATGACCTTTGGTGAGATATTTAGGACCCTCCTAAACTTCTATGAGATTTTGATGGATATGTTTAGGAAAACACCTAAGTTATCACATCAGGCATGCTAAGGAGTTTCTTGGGGTAGGTTAGGCTTAATGGTGAAATAAGGTGTTTTGATACCATTGGGACAATTCTATTATTGAAAAAAAAAAAAAAGAAGAAGAAGAAGAAGAAAAAGAGAGGCCAAAGCGGCCCAAAAACAAAAAAAACAAAAAGAAGAAGAAAAAGAAAAAAGAATTTGAAATGAAAAGAGAAAGGAAAAAAAAAAGAAAAGGAAAACAAAAGCTTTCAATGTAAAAAGGGGGCTCAGAGACATGTAGGATGTGAGGAAGTAGTGGGCTTTCTCAAGTTCTAGCTTCTTTTATTTTCTTGGGAGTGGGTTGCTTAGCACGTGATGATGTTGATACTTTGGTTGTTCATTCTAAGTATTTTCTGACTTTTCTCATTTGAAGGGCAGTCACTACCACATATTTCTTCCATTTGATTCATTGTCATATTGTTATACAATGAGATTTTTCTTGAGTAGTGAGGGTGTGAATCCCTTTTGTTCAAGGCAAAATAGTTCTTGTGGATAGGTGACTTCTCATTCCAATAGTATAAACTTGTTGTATCTGGAGGACATTGTGAGAGATTGTAATGTTAGTTTGAGCCACCACCATGCCCAATGAGTTCAATAATGACAAGTGAATTGAATAATTTTTCGTGTGATTTCAAGTTCTTGATTTTTAGTTGTTATTATTACTTGAGACGAGTAAAAGTTTAAGCATAGGGGAGTTTGTTTGGATTAAAATGTTACATATTTTTATAGGATGTTATTGTTTAAATAGATTTACATGAGATTTATTAAAGTCATATTATGCATTTATTTCATTATTTAACCAATAAGAACCAATCCCCATTTATACAATTAAAAGTAGGAAATTATTTCAAACATGCATCATTTATGAATTTTATGGATGAATTGATATGTGGATGTATTTATTGTTATGAAAAGTTTATAATTTAATAGAAGATCATGGAAATTGAAGATTGGAGGAAGAAAATCAAGTGGGATTTAATCCCAATCTTTCAATCAAGGAGGGATCTTCCAAACATGGAAACATTCCTTATAAAAGGAGTGGTGCACGTCTAGGGCTCTCTCTCTTGGGCTCTTTTGTTCTTCACCTCCACACCACCAACTGTCACCCCCTCTTGGAGCTCCACTTCTTGAAGCATGGAAGGAGAACGTTGGTCATTCCTCCACCTCTCCTCAACTCGGATCTCATCATCTTCACACCACAAATCATTTCCAACGTGCAAGCCTTCATTCCACATCTTGGAGTAGAGACGTATTTAAAATGAAAAAGTGCATAATATTAACGGTTAAATGATGGTTAATTGCAGAATATTTAGCTTATCTATTGAGTATTTTGTTTTAAAGATGTGTGCTGAATGAAAGTAATCATATTTACTTAATTACTATTGATTGTGAAAAGAAATTAAAAATCATCAATTAATATAGAAAAAGTTTACTGATATAAATACTTGTCTATATTGGATCTGAAATTATACTAAATTAATAACTAGTCGTTTTGTTGCATTAATTTCTCATTTAACTAAACGTTAAGATAACGTGTGTTTTTATTGAAAAGCATGATATATTTTAAAGTTATATTTTATGTATCATGAATAGTGCACGTTTAGACAACTCGTTAAGTTAGAGTGTTATTTTGTATAAAGGTCACATGAGAACTCGTTAAGTTAGAGGCTTAAAGGTTAAAATAGGTTATGTGAGAACTCGTTAAGTTAGTGAGTAAAAGAAGAGACGAACTCGTTAAGTTAGTGTTGTATATGCGGTGAATTAAAAGTTACGAATGTTATATTGTATCACGTGAGGTGTATATGTTTAACTCGTTAAGTTAACATAACTAAATGCGTAGAGTTATTATATTGAACACTAAGGCAATGCGTTAGGTTAGCATTATAAAACTTAAGTTGTTATTTTTGCACGTGGTAAAATTCTTATTATTAAAACATTTGTTTATTACTAGTTCGTTGAGTTATCCATAACACCATGAAGTTGATTTATTGAGTTAGCGTAACACTACGAACTTAGTTCGTTGAGTTAGCTACAGTACTTGTCACGTGAGTTGGCACATGAGGAACTCGTTAAGTTATATAGCTACTTGTGTTACTCGTTTAGTTAATATTAAAGTAACAACTTCTTATTATACTTGATGAAAAATTTTGGACGAGAAAGTTTATTTTGTAGGAAATTTTTTAGAAATTCAGGATTGATGATTAAAGAAAATTTGAAATGTAGACGTGGGTCAAAACATGTGTGTTTCGATGAAGGAAAAAGAGAAGACGTGAAGAAGTAGAAAATTGGAAGTGATTAAATGTGGAGGATATGCATGAAATGAAGAAACAGCATAAAAGGCATAGAATTCTCGTTGATCATTTATCCCTCCACAACAAATGAAAAATCTTTCAGAGATCAAAAATACTTTTTGGGGAAAAGCTCTCAAGTGGAAGAAAATTCAGTGAAACGGAAAAAGGTAAGATCTATGTCACTAAAGATCTGAAGTATCAAAAGAAAGCTGTTGTGTGGAAAGATCAAACAAACAAGGAGCATCTAGGGGTGGCATGGAGAAGAGATCTATGTGGAAGAGAGGATTGCGAGTAGAGAATTCGAAGAACAACAAATTTACGTGGTTCCCCAACACGGGTACATTCATGGGTGATCAATCTATCATGATTCCTTGCTGTATAGTTGCTGGTACAAAGAAGGGGGAGAATGAAATCAAGGGATGGTTTGGCATGGCATCCCTTGGACGTGGATGACCCCTTACATATATAGGGATGTGATACACAAAAAGACAAGTTTGCCCCTATACAAATTATCAAAGAAATACAACCATATACAAAGACACATACATATACTTGATGGAAGACACACGCATCACAAATCTCCACCTTGTCTTTCATCAATCTTCACCACGAACAGGTGAAGGATCACCAAGACCCAACTTGGGTCAGCAGCAGCAATAGATGTTGAGTAAGTCCAAGCAATGCTTGAACTTGCTTTCAACAATGCCCTTTGTAAACATATCAGCCGGATTGTCCTTTGTGTTGACCTTCATAATCTTTATCCTGTCTTCATTCCTGAGGAAGTGATACTTAACATCAATATGTTTAGTTCTATCATGAAAGACATTATCTTTGGAGAGACAAATAGCGCTAAGACTATCACAGAAGATATCAGTTTTATCAATGCGCCAACCAAAGTCTCCAAGTAAGCCTTTCAACCAAATCCCTTCCTTCACAGCTTCTGTCATAGCCACATATTCAGCCTCAGTTGTGGACAGAGATACCGTAGGCTGAAGAGTTGATTTCCAACTCACAATAGAACCTGCAAATGTAAAGACATAACTAGATAATGATCTCCTTCTATCAACATCACCTGCAAAGTCTAAGTCTGTATAACCAGCCATAGTACAACCCTGATCTGCTACATACATCAAGCCAACACCTGGAGTTCCTTTCAAATATCTGAATATCCTTTTAACTGTTTTCCAATGTTCCCTACCCAGATTGGACATGAACCTACTAACAACACTCAAAGGATATGCTAGATCAGGCCTAGTGCATACCATAGCATACATAAGACTTCCAACTGCCTGTGCATAAGGAACTCGCTGCATATTAAGCTTTTCAGAATCAGTTTGTGGACACATCGCAGATGACAATTTGACATTTCTATCATAAGGCGTGCTAATGGCTTTGCATGAAGCCATACCAAATCTGCCAAGGATCTTCTCAATATACTTCTATTGATTCAAAAACAGCTTACCAGAATTTCTTTCACGCCTAATCTCCATTCCAAGAATTCTGCCAACTGGACCAAGATCCTTCATATCAAATTTTGATTTTAATGTGTCATTCAGTTCTTGTATCACTTCGATATTCTTCGCAGCTATAAGAATATCATCAACATACAATAACAAATAAACATGTGTACTCTTATCAAGAGTTTTAATATATACACATGAATCATAGTTGCTGCGTCTAAAACCAACTTTAACTATAAAGGCATCAAACCTTTTGTACCATTGGTGTGGTGACTGTTTAAGTCTACACAATGACTTATTTAATTTACACACCCAATCAGATTTACCTTTCACCACAAACCCTATTAGTTGTTCCATCCAAATATTTTCTTCCAACTCACCATGCAAGAAGGCTGTCTTTACATCTAGTTGTTCCAATTCTAAATTCTGTGCTGCAACAATGGATAACAAAATTCTAATAGATGTATGACGTACAAGAGGAGCAAATACCTCATTGAAGTCAACTCCTTCTCGCTATGAATAACCTTTGGTGACTAATCTTGCCTTGTGCTACACACCTACATTGCCTTGAGTCCCAATCTTCTTCTTATAGACCCATTTGCAACCAACAATATTTGTGTTCTTTGGACATTTCACCAGTTCCCAAGTCTTGTTCTTATGGAGAGATTGGAGTTCCTCCTCCATAGCAGACATCCAAAGACCAGCTTCTGAATCTTTCATTGCAGCTTCATATATAGGAAGATCAACAGAATCCTCCACCTCAACTGCTACTTGTAAGGCAAAAGCAACCAAACTGTCGTAGCCATATCTAATCGGAGGTCTAACGTCTCTTCTAGGACGATCTTTGCCAATGGTTCATGGTGGTGGTTGCTCCACCGCTTCCTCCTTAACTTCATTTTCTTGAGTTTCAGATGAGATTTCTCTAATTTCAACTTGATCAATGATAGGCGGTTGCTGTGCATCATCTATCTCCATCTGTCTAGGAAGGGTGTGCTCAATTTCTAGTGTTTCACCTGCTAGTTTATCTATTGCCTGCAAAAGAGAATTTTCATCAAAAGTAACATCACGACTATATATTACTTTGTGAGATTCAATATCATATATCCTGTATCCCTTTACACCAACACCATAGCCCACAAATATGTCTTTCTTAGCACATGGTTCCAACTTGCCATTGTTCACATGATAGTAAGCTAGACACCCGAAAATTCTGAGCTTTGAATAACTAGTAGATCTTTTCAACCATACCTCAAGAGGTATCTTCCCATCTAAGGCACTAGAAGGGGACTTGCTCACTAGATAGGAAGCTGTGTTAACAGCCTCTGCCCAAAACTTCTTACTCAAACCTGCATGAGATAGCATACAACGTGCCTTTTCTAAGAGTGTTCTGTTCAATCTTTCAACCACTCCATTTTGCTAAGGGGTATACCTGACAATGTTATGCCATGTAATGCCTTCATCTTTACAAAAGTTATCAAATTCTTGAGAACAAAACTCAGGACCATTATCAGTTCTAAGATATTTTACCTTTATGTTTGTATGGTTTTCTACCTACTTCTTCCAATGCTTGAAGCAAGAAAAAGCATCACTTTTGTGTGTCAAAAAGAAAACCCAGTTCATCCTTGAATGATAGTCAATGATAGAAAGAAAATATCTAGAACCTGCAATAGAAGGCTGACGTGAAGGCCCTTAATAATCAACATGAATATAATCAAGAACTCCCTTGGAGCTATGCTGACTTCGTGCAAATGACACTCTTTTCTATTTGCCAAAGACACAATGCTTGCACATGTCAATACAAGCAACCTTGTGCCCATCAAACTTGCCTAGACTACTCAGTTTCTGCATTCCTTTTTGCCCCAAATGACCCATCCTTGAGTGCCACATGACAGAAAAATCCTACTAATCAGATATAGCTGATGTAGCTGCGCCAACAATTGGAGCGCCCTACAAAATGTATAAGGGACCAGATTTGGTTCCCTTCATAACAACTAACGAGCCTTTCAATATGCTGATCTTCCCCTCACCACCTGTATATCTATAACCCTTAGCATCAAGGGCCATTAGTGAGATCAAACTTTTTTCAAGCTTTGGGACGTGCCAAACGTCCTCTAGAATTCTAACTGTGCCATCATGTAGTTTAAATTTTATAGTGCCCACACCAACTCTAGAACACACATCATCATTAGCCAAAGTCACTTGACCACCCTCCACCTGCTCGTAGGTGTCAAAATACTCCCTAGTAGGAGTCATATGATGTGAAGCTCCTAAGTCCATAATCTACTAATCATCAGAATAGGCACTACAACAAACTATAAGAGAAAAGTCATCACCTGACGTAGAACTGGTTTCTACCATAGCAGCCTTTCCTTTGTTCATAAGCTTAGGACAATGTGATTTCCAGTGTCCTTTCTCCTTACAGTAATGGCAAGTATCCCTAGAGTACTTGCCCTTTGACTTGCTTCTGCTTCTATTCTTTCCTCCACCTTGTCTCTGGCTTCTTCCCCTGTTCTCTTGCTACTGAGCTAAGAGGCCAACACCACTTGCCTTGTTTCTACCATGTGCCTGAGCTCCCTGGAATGAAGGCTGGACCTCACTTCTTCCAGTGTAATTGAATATCTTCCAACTACACAAGACTGAACAAAGTTTTCATAACTCAATGGGAGTGAACAAAGCAAGATAAGAGTTGTATCTTCATCTTCTATGATTACTTCAATATTCTTGAGTTCCATCAGAATAGCATTTAGCTGATCTAAATGCTGCTTAGGAGGTACACCTTCTATCATCTTTAAAGAGAACAGTCTTTGCTTTAACAACAATTTGTTTGTTAAAGACTTAGTCATATACAACGACTCAAGTTTCTGCCAAAGACCTAACGAGGTAGATTCATCAGCAACTTCTATTATAACTTCATCAGACAAACACAACAAGATGGTGGAGTGAGCTTTCTCCTCCTGCAATTCAAACTCTAGCGAATTTCTATTTAGAGTAGTTTCCTTATTTAAAGGAGCCCAAATACCTTATTGCTTTAGAAGTGCTTTCATCTTAATTTGCCATAAGTTAAAGCTATTCTTACCCTCAAACTTTTCTATCTTCAACCATGAAGTATTCATGTTTTCAAAACAACAAACAACCAGCAATACACACGAGATACAATGTGATTTCAACAAACACAATTCTACGGCAATGTACACAATAGCAAGTAATATCTCAACAACAATATGCTACTGAAACTACCGATTTCAACGAAATGCAATCAGCCACAAGCCAAGCACACTACTTATCATAAAACAATAGCAAATACTCGCACACAAAACCACAATCACAAAATGCCCAAAATCCGACAATCAAAGAGTCACTTGTCTAGAAAACTACTGTGCCCTAGCCAGACGCCTCCTGCTGTATCTCTCTAAATACGAAACTTCTGACCACGAAATTTTAAAGAAAGAAATTTCAGGAAGCTTACTACACGTCCTCAAAATTTTAGATGCAATGGAGCACGGACAAGGAAGGTGCATGACTTGGTGTCGGAGTGTGCAGACTGGCGCCGGCGACAATGGCAGTTACGGAAATGGGGGATATCCTTGCGGAAATGGCTTCAACCTTGATCAATCTCTTCAAAATTTTACAGGAAGGAATTTAAGGAAGCTTACTACACATCCTCAAAAGTTGAGACGCAATGGAGCATGGACGAGGAAGGCGCACGACTTGGCGTCGGAGTGTGCAGACTGGCACCGACGACGACGGTAGTTACAACAATGGAGAGATCTCTTGCGGAAATGGCTTAAACCTTGATGAAACTCTTCGAAACTTCAGATGCAAACCTGGAGATGTCCAACCTGGCTCTGATATTAGTTGTTGTGCGGAAAGATCAAACAAAAGTGGAGCATCTAGGGGTGGCATGGAGAAGAGATCTGCATGGAAGAGGGGATTGCGAGTGGAGAATTCGAAGAACAACAAATTTACGTAGGTCCCCAACACGGGTACATCCACGGGTAATCAATCTATCGTGATTCCTTGCTGTATGATTGCTGGTACAAAGAAGGGGTCATCCACGTTCAAGGGATGCCATGCCAAACCATCCCTTGATTTCGTTCTCCCCCTTCTTTGTACCAGCAACCATACAGCAAGGAATCACGATAGATTGATCACCTATGGACGTACCCATGTTGGGGAACCACGTAAATTTGTTGTTCTTCGAATTCTCCATTCGCAATCCTCTCTTCCATGCAGATCTCTTCTCCACGCCACCCCTAGATGTTCCACGTTTGTTTGATCTTTCCACACAACAAAAGCAAAGTCGGTGAAGTAGAGAAAGACAAGATATTTGTCACTGAAGAATTGCTGAAGAAGAAAAAGTAGAAGAAGAAGAAGAAGAAGAAGAAGAAGAAGAAGAAAGATCTCAAACAGGGAGAAATATTTTAAATTCTGCAAATTAGTTTTCTCTATTTGTAGTTATGAAATTGTATAGATGAAACATGGTATCGATATATAATTGCATCTACAATTTTTGAGGAGAATTGAATTGTATATTGTAATTGAAACCTTGAATAAAAATGATTTTATGAAAATAGTGTCTCAACTTGTTTTTGAGTTTTGAAGTTTCAATTATAATCGAAAATGTTGAAATACACAATTCACTCCCCTCTTGTGTAGCCATACAATTCTATAAGTGGTATCAGAGCTTTGTTAATAATCTTTGATATAAAATCGATACCAACTTATTTAATATCATTGCTTATTCTGCCTTCTTTGTTTTAAACAGAAATTGATATTTAAACATACTCTTAACCTTCTCGATTTAAGGCTCAAAGTGTTTTTATTGTTTTAGACTATTTAAAATCAAATAGGTTGAAAAATCTAAGGTAAGATGGCTATTGGAAATGGTAATTTTTCTTTATAAGAAGGTCAAAATCTTAATCGTCCTCCTTTATTGGATGGAATACATTTTGAATATTGGAAATATAGGATGACAGTCTTTCTTCAAAGTACAGATCACAAGTTGTAGTTCATGATTTTTAAACCATATACTCCATTATCTACCCCTTATAATACTTGGATAATTACTGAAAAAGAAAATGAAACTCTAAATGCTAAAGGCTTGAATATTTTATTTTGTGAATTGAGTTATGAACAGTTCAGTAAAGTGTCGGCATATAAATCTACTTATGAGGTGTGGCATGCATTAGAAGTTTCACATGAAGGTACTTCTCAAGTTAAAGAGACTAAGATTAACATGTTAATTCATAAGTATGAACTCTTTAAGATGCATGAAGACGAAAGTATTTCTAAGATGTTTTCCAGATTCCTTGTTATTATAAACTCTTTAAAATGCTTAGGAAAGAATTTTGAACAGAAGGATTTGATAAGGAAAATTCTCAGATCCCTAAGTTCTAAATGGTCTCAGAAAGTGACCTCAATTGAGGAATCACGAGATTTAAATGTTTATACAATAAATGAACTTATAGGAAACTTAATTACTTATGAAGTTCAATTAAATGAATCACTGAGTCACAACAAACTAAAAATGAAGAAAGAAATAGCCTTCGAAATTAATTCAGATTATGATATATCTACTGATTCTGACAAGGATTTGTTTTTGCTGACTACGAAATTCAAAAAAGTTTGGAAAGCTAGGAAACAGCAAAGGAACAAAAATGAAAAACCCTCAACGTCAAAATCACTAAATGACAAGAATTCTTCATCCAGAAAGTATGTATGTTACAATTGTAAGAAACCTAGACATCTTTCTCCAAACTGTCCTATAAGGAAAAATGAAAAGCATAGTAGGACAAATCAGAAGAAGACGGCTCAAAAAACTCAAAAAAAGTTTTACAAGAAAAAGGCTTTGAAGGTCACTTGGGATGACACGTTAGAAGAGTCTGAATTTGAGGAATCATCAAAATCTTCACATTTAGAAGAAGAACAAGAGTTAGAAGATGTTGCTCATGTGTGCTTCATAGCAGATGAGTCTGAGGTAATATCTGATCCTGAAAGTCATTCAGATTTTAACTTTAATGAATTATTATGTGCTTATCATGCATTATTACAAAAACGTAAAGTTTGTAAACTGGAAAATAAGAATATTAGAAACTCTTTGTCCATTTTGCAAGAAGAAAATTGTTTCCTGTCTACTACTTTAGAAAAGATTAAATGTAATAATGAAAATCTTGCTAGAGATTTGCATAAATTCAGATTTAATGAATGTGTCTTGCATGAACAAATACAAGATACAAATGTTGAAAAATTAAAGATAGAATCTGAAAATGAAATATTAAGAAACAATATAAATGATCTTGAATTAGAGATTGATAGATTAAATATGAGAGAGCTAGATTTAAATTCTATCATTGAGAAATAGAATTTAAGTCAAACTAAGTTAGATAAACTAACTAGTACCCCTACGGTGTCATATAAATTTGGCTTAGGATTTGATTATCCTAAATATCCTGAATCTCAAGCCAATAAAGGATTTATTAATTGCAGTTCAAGTAAATCTAAGACTAAAATTCCTTTTATCTTGAAATAAGGTAATAAATATGTAGAAGTAGGTAATTCAAGGGATGAATCATGTAGTAATAATATAAACGAATGTGATTTATCTAAATGTGCTTCTAACATGACTATAAATGTTTCTAAAAATCTTGTTTATTGTTTTGGAAATTCAGTCACTAATGTTTCAAAAATGTCAAACAATCGTAGTAAACTTAAAATTTAGAAATCTGAGTATGAAATTCAAAACTCTAGTGTTAGACCAATTACTCATTCTACATGTTATTTATCTGAAAATTTGTGTGTAGAAAAAGATTTTGTATGTACTGAAAATTCAAATACAAGCACAAAATCTTGGTACGAACTTATTGAAATGTATGAGCATAACCAAAATAAATTAACATCTGATAAAAATCAGCTTGGTCTTGGTTATACTACAACTGAAAATAAAAAGAATGATTATAAGAGCAATAATGCTATAAGTATAATGCAAATGATAAATCAGTAGTACTTACAGCTAATAAGAATGTAAATGATAATGTTAAACTATTTTTAAACGAAAAGAAGAAATATGTGTTTAATGAACTTAGTCCTCAACAACATTGGGTACCAAGAAATAGTTCTTCTTGATTTGTTTCGCAAGAGGAAATAACATCAAAATGGATCTTGGAAAGTGGAGCATCAAGTCACATGACTAGATAGAAAAGTCTATTGAAAAATTTTACAAATACCAAGAAAGGAAATGTTATATTTGGAAACAAAAGCAAGGATAAAATCATAGGTATGGGAAATCTTCAAATAACTCCTACTTGTATTATTTCGAATGTACTATATGTAGAAAACCTAGGATTAAATCTGCTGAGTGTTATAAAACTAACTGATAATGGATATTATGTATTATTTGAAGATAATGTATGAAAAATTATTGATAAAAGTATAGATGAACTTAAGTTTATTGCTAAAAGAAAAGGTTTTGTATGTATTTTATCTTTACCTTCTGGTGTAGTTGATTTAAATTCATGTTTGCTAGCTAAAACTAGTGATGCATATCTGTGGCATAGAAGGATCAGGCATATAAATATGAAATTATTGCATAAATTATCTAGAAAACATTTAGTGAGAGGTTTACCAAAAATTAAATACTCAAAGGACTTTATATGTGATGCATGTGAGTTAAGTAAACTTCATAAAAACTCTTTTAAATCCAAAACTGATATATCAAGCAAGAGAGTCTTAGAACTTATACATATGGATCTATTTGGACCAACAAGAATCTTGAGTCTTGGTGGTAAACGGTAAGTATTTGTTTTAGTAGATGACTTCTCTATATACACTTGGGTATACTTTCTAGCATCTAAGACAGAAGTTTTGAAAAATTTAAAATGTTTTGCAATCTTGTTCAAAATGAACAAAGTGTCTCTATTCAAAAACTTAGGAGTGATCATGGTATAGAATTTGATAATGATCAAATGAATAATTATTATATAGATCATGGCATTTATCACAGATTTTCTTTTCCAAGAGCATCGTCTCAAAATGGTGTTGTTGAGAGAAAGAATAGATCACTTCAGGAAATGGCCAGAACTATGTTAAATGAACATAATTTGCCTCAAAATCTTTGGGCTGAAGTAGTAAATACAACTTGTTATGTTATTAACAAAAGTCACTTAAGACCTCTTATTAATAAAACTCCTTTTGAAATTATGATTGATAGGGTTCCAAAAATTTCCTATATGAAACCATTTGGCTCTAAGTGTTTTATTCTTAATACTAAGGATAAAAGGGATAAATTTCAAGCCAAAGTGGATGAAGGAATTTTTGTAGGTTACTCTACTAGAAGTAAAGCCTATAGAGTATATAACAAGACTTCTAGAACTATTGAAGAAACCCTCCATGTAAGCTTCAATGAAAATTCTTGAAGGATCGTATGGCTACACAAGAGGGAGGTGAATTGTGTTTTTCAACATTTTCGAATATAATTGAAACTTTAAAACTCAAAAACAAGTTGAGACACTATTTTATAAAATCATTTTTATTCAAGGTTTCAATTACAATATATAATTCAATTCTCCTCAGAAATTGTAGATACAATTATATATCGATACCATGTTTCATCTATACAATTTTATAACTACAAATAGAGAAAACTAATTTACGGAATTTAAAACATTTCTCCCTGTTTGAGATCTTTCTTCTTCTTCTCTTTCTTCTTTAGCAATTCTTCAATGACGAATATCTTATTTTTCTTTACTTCATCAAATTTTCTTTCTTCTGATACTTTAAATCTTCAGTGACATAAATCTAACCTTTTCTGCTTCACTGAATTTTCTTCCATCTGATACTTCAAATCTTCAATGACATATATCTTACCTTTTTATGCTTCATTGAATTTTCTTCCACTTGAGAGCTTTTCCCCGAAGAGGTATTTTTGATCCTTGAAAAGATTTTTCTTTTGGTGTACATGGATAGTTTGATCCCTGAAAAGATTTTTCATTTGATGTACAAGGATAATTGATCAACAAGAATTCTATGCCTTTTATACTGTATCTTCATTTCATGTATATCCTCCACGTTTAATCACTATCAGTCTTCCACTTTTTCACGTCTTTTCTTTTTCCTTCATCGAAATATACACGTTCTAACCCACATTTACATTTTGAACTTTCTTTAATCATTAATCCTGGATCTTTGAAAAATTTCCTGCAAAATAAACTCTCTTCCAAAATTTTTCATCAAGAATAATAAGTCGTTACTTTAATGTTAACTAAATGAGTAGCACAAGTATATATATAACTTAACGTTTCTATCTTAACGAGTTCCTCATGTGCCAACTCACGTAACAAGTACTATAGTTAATTCAATGAACTATCTCCGTGGTGTTACACTAACTCAACGAACCATCTCCGTTGTGTTATAATAACTCAACAAACTATCTCCGTTGTATTACGCTAACTCAATGAACTAGTAATAAACAAATGTTTTTAAAATAAGAATTTTACCACGTGCAAAAATAACAACTTAAGATTATAATGCTAACCTAACACGTTGCGTTAGTGTTCAATATAGCAACTCAACGCGTTTAGTTATGTTAACTTAACGAGTTAGACATGTGCACCTCACGTGATACAATATAACATTCGTAACTTATAATTTCACCACATGTACAACACTAACTTAATGAGTTCGTCTCTTCTTTTACTCACTAACTCAACAAGTTCTTACGTGACCTATTTTAACCTTTAAGCCTCTAACTTAACGAGTTCTCACGTGATCTCTATACGAACAACACTCTAACTTAACGAGTTGTCTAAACATGCATTGTTCATGATACAAAAAATATCACTTTAAAACATATCATGCTTTTCAATAAAAACACACGTTTACTTAATGTTTAGTTAAATGAGAAATTAATGCAACGAAACAACTAGTTATTAACTTAGTATAATTTCATATCCAATACAGACAAGCATTTATATCAGTAAGCCTTTTCTATATTAATTGATGATTTTACTTTCTTTTCACAAGCAATAGTAATTGAGCAAATATGATTATTTTCATTCAGCACACATCATCGAAACAAAATACTCGACAATCTCCCCTTTTTTGATGATGACAAAACCATATTAAATCAATTATGAAATATATTTAACTCAACAAAGCACCTTTGTTGGGTTAACTTTTAATTCAACAAACAAGTTTGTTGACTTAAGTTCACTTAAACTTATTTCTATTGTTTGTGTAAAATTCACCTCTTAGAAATAAAACTTTCAGATGTCAATAATTATATAAGTATCATTTCTCTACCTTTCATTATATAATTTAATAACCATATAATTTTCTTTCAGATTACATTATCATCTGTGAAATCACAATAACCATAAATATCATCTCCCTTTATACTATATGCAATTAAAATCATAATCATCTTTTTTTTTTATAACATTTCTCCCCCTTTTTGTCATTAATCAAAAAGATAATTACACAAAATATATAGTAAGACATATATTTACAACAATGCTCTCTGTAAACAATAATAAGAATGGTAAATATTTACAGAAAAATATATTATTCAATAAATCAAACAATGAATACAAACATTACATTTTGTATTCAGATACAAGCAAACAAGCAATTATCTATTCCTCCGAAGTATATCACTTATAGCATTACATATTTTATCTCCTAGATGCCTAATATCATTTCTGATGTTGTTAAGTACATCATCTAGTTCAGGAGGTAGTTGGGGATGCTGTTCTGCTTGAACTGAATAATTTTGTTGTTGTGGTCGAATCTGTTCTGTATAATTTGTTGGTTGTTGTTGTTGTGTTTGTTGAGGTTTATGCAAGACTTGGAATTTTTGCAAATCTTTTATACTAAAAGCTCTCATGCCTTTAGTTTCAAAGGGCTAGTCGGATAAATTCAATTGGCTTGCAAGGATTCTACATACAGCATTACCATAAAATAACTTTGAACTCATATGTTGTAGTTGAGAAGTAAAAACATCAAACCAATTGATTTGAATTCTATTCAGCAGACCATAAGTGGCATATAAACAACTTTTGCTGACTTCCATATTGTGTCCGACTCTCTGAAATAAATTGGCATGCTATATATTTGCAATAAACCTTGCCTCTACATTCAGATTTTCCATGAGTCTCATTTTAGAATATACATCTAGAATATTTGATAAGGACTGAATGTTCCATTCTAGTTGTCTAATCATGTCAAATCTGTTGGTAACAACAACACCTTCATTCTTTAATCTAAAAATTTCAAAAATTAATTTAGGAGACAATACTAACTCCTGTTTATTTATTTGAGTTTTTAGTATATTTTCATTCTTGACTAGATTGCTGTAAAAAGCTGCAATAAGCTCTTTGTATTGTTTCCATTTCGTTCTAACTAGCAAGAATTGAATGAGGCCTTGATACTCAAATAAATCTCTCATATCAATCAAATTTCTCAATTTTATTGGTTTAGCATGTAGAAACTGGCATGTAATCAAATTATTGTATTTCTACAATACTTTCTTAAATCTAAAATAAATTGAATTTCCTTCAATTTGTAATACTGTACATAAAGAAGGTGATACCTAAAGTTGTGATTCAGAGTTTAATTCATCTTTAGGAATTTCTTCTGCAAAATGAATGTCAAGTTGTTCCTTTATGAAAACATTTTCTTGAAGCTGCGTATGTACACTTGATTCTTCAACTTCAATAGTGTAAGGAACATTTACAATATCTGCCACATTCATTTGTTCAGTTTCTATAGAATGATCAAAGTTCAATTTTTCACAAATTCTACAGCCGGTGTATCTATCTATAATTGTTCATTTTGTTCAACAGATAGTTCCATTTGTACATGCTGTGAATTCTCAAACTCTGCTTCTATAGATTCTGAAGAAGGTTAGTTGACGTTTAGCTTTTCTGGAGTCTTAACTTTTTCAATATCTGCTACTCCAGACAATTCAGCCTGTGAACTAGTTACTGCCTCGACATTGTCAACTATATCTGCAATAACTTGTTCAATGTCAATTGCCTGATGCTCTGATTTTTCAATTTCTGCATCATTAGAGCTTGCACTTAAAGAAAAACTTAAGCTCATATTTGACTTGCATTTCTTCTCAAGTTTCCTAGTAAGAGAAAATAAAGTCTCATTATCTTCATCAGTTTCAGTATGTTCGGAATTGATGAGTTTATCAGATGCACTATAAGGTACAATGTCTAGACATACATTGTCCTTTGGAAATAAATGTTCATCCGATTGTCCTTTTTCAATAGACTTTGTTTCCTTAGTCATAATTTTTCTAATTTTCCTTCTTCTATAACATTTCTATTTCTCCTCTGCAAGTATTGCTGTTTTCTTTTCAAATTGCTCCATAAAAGTTTTCTACTTTAATTCTTCAAAAGCACTTTCTATTGCTATAGCCTTTCGAAGACTGTCAACTTTTCTTTTATCTACAGCAATATGTGATTCTACTTGTATTGAAAATAAAGGAGTAGGGATAGTTGATTCATGCTCTTCCTCAAATGCATGTAGTCTTGTACTGTTTATAGGTATTTGAGGAATTCTAATTGATGTACCTACACCTTTTTCCAAATATTTTGCATATTGTTCTAACAATGCAATTTCAGCACATTTCATTCTATATTCTCTATCATATTTACTTCGAATACCCATATATATAATATTTTCATCAGTATGTTGAAGCTCTTGTCTAACTTCATCTATTATACCTTGAGGAAAGAAGTAATCTCTATAAATTTCTACTAACCTTTTGTCCACTCAAAGTATTTTCTTGAACCAGGTGCGTGGAACTTCATCAGTATCAATTTCTTTTCCTTTTGCATCACCTCTACTTTTGCCTTTTCCTTTGCCACGACTTTTGTAGAACTTGGAGACCATTGTCGCAAGTTGTAACAGCAACAAGCGGAAAAGATTTTCTTGACAAAGTTTACAAATAACCTAAGTGCTCCTGTAATAAGTGTTTAAATAGGGTTTTTAGGTGAGTAACTCAACGTGTATAAGTCGAGTTTGGACTTTAAATGAGTATTGAATGTAGTTTATTCAAATAAGGTACCCGAATTATTCAAGTAGAACTCGTTGAGTTAACTAACCTAACGAATAAAATGTTGTCTAGAGGAAGTTTTACATGTTACCTTATATAACATAACGTTCAGTTAGTACACTTAACAAAAAAATAAGTTTCGAATGCTTTCAACTGAAACCTTCCGAAGACAACACACATGCTACACTTAACATTATCTTGAGAACATTGTAAACTATTCTAACATTCTCTTCTTATGAATCTAAAATAGTTTGTTTGTTTTTTTAAATTGTTTCATCAAGATCTTAAGATGACTTTAATTCAGATTAACCAAGATTTGTATTTTGAATTATATTAATCTATTTTGGACATTGTTAATCCTCCCCCTACAAATATACTTCTTATATATTTAATAACGTACAAAATATACTTGTATAACAATAGATGTTAAGTATAACTAGACTTTTAAATTTTCTTTTCAGAAACTTCTATTATCCTGAATTCATCAAAAATAATTTTCAGAATCAATTCCTACTGTATATGAATCAAAACACAACTTTAAACTCAATATGATTAATTCAAGGAGAATAAAAGAATGTATCTCAAATAAATATTTTCAAAAGTACTAATGTTGATTCAATAAATCAGTAGTCATATTAGTAGAAACTATATTCGATTCAAAGATATCTGTAATTAATGAAACAACTTTTTCTTTTCAAAACAGTAAATATTGATAATTTTCTTTAAAAGTTAGTTTGAAAAGCTTGAATCATACAAGAGCTTTCTAATGTACCTGTGAAATGAGCTTTCAGTCAACAATCCCAGATCTGATTAAGACCTTAGGTTGCCAGATTTAAAGAATCTTTTTTCAGGACAACAATCCTTACATACCTATCTGCTCAAGTACAAAAGGCTCATGATCAAACTGATCAATAAACTCTCAAAGATTTTCACTTTGTAAGCACTTTTCATTTTAAGCACAGTATATATGTATTCCATTAATACAGATGCAATAAAGCACAACTCTCATACAATTTTTACTTTTATGATTTTACTTATAAAGAAGCAATAGGATGGACTATGACGAATATAAAAGGGTTAAGTTCAACTTTATGCTGTCACCACATATATTTAGAAGAGAATGCTAAACCAGTTAGAATTCTTGAGAGGAGATTAAATCTAAACCTTAAAGTAGTCAGGAAGGAAATAGTGAAATGGTTAGATAATGATATAATTTATCCAATTTCTGATAGCTCATGGGTTAGTCCAATCCATGTAGTTCCCAAGAAATCAGGATTAATAGTTATTAGGAATGAAAGTCAGGACTTGATACCTACTAGAATTCAATCAGGCTGAAGAGTGTGTATAGACTATAGAAAGTTGAATGCTGTGTCTAGGAAAGATCATTTTCCCTTACCTTTTATAGATCAAATGCTAGAGAAATTAGTAAGGCAAGAATATTTTTGTTTCCTAGACAGGTATTCAGGATATAACCAAGTTCTAGTAGCATTAGAGGATCAAGAGAAAACAACTTTCACCTGTCCTAATGAAACTTATGCTTTTAAGAGAATGCCATTCGGATTATGCAATGCACCAGCCACCTTTCAAAGGTGTATGTAGGGCATATTCACTAGAATGACTGAAGATTTCTTAGAAATATTTATGGATGATTTTACTATTTATGGAACTTCATATGAAGTGTGTTTAAATAATTTAGACTAAGTATTAAAATGCTATGTGGAAAAAAGTTTGGTTCTAAATTGGGAAAAATGTCACTTCATGGTTAAACAAGGAATGGTCTTGGGACATATTGTTTCAAAGAAAGAGTTGGAAGTGTTAGAACCTGAGTATTTTGATAATGCAAAACCTATGTGAGGAAACATATTGTATTTCACAGATAAGTCAGTGTAGCAAAAGATCAGAAGACAAACAAGTCTAAGTAGCAAATAGGTTGCAGTTAATCCTAGAATTTGTTGCTATAGAAAATCGGATAGTTACAGATCAAAGTATCTGAAGAGCAAGTTTACAGCAGCAACAATTCTATCGGACAGTTAAGAAAGATTGAATGATCGAAAAGCTAAGGAGTTAACTATCCGAAAACTTAAAAGGATTTTCAAAGAGTTAAATGATCAGATAGTTAAGAAAGATTGAATGATCGGAAAGTTAAGGAGTTAACTATTTGAAAGTTTAAAAGACTTTTCAGAGAGTTAGAAAGATAACTATCCGACTTTTTCGATAAGTTACAAGTATAATTATCTGAAACCTAAGTCATTCAATTTACCATGTGCAGAATTCTAGAATAGAAGCTTAAAGGATTTTTCGGAGAGTTAGGAAGATAACTATCCAACTTTTTCAGTGAGTTACAGGTATAACTTTCTGGAACTTAAGTTATCCTATTACACACATGCTGAATGAAGAAGACGACAGTTAAAAGCTTAAAAGGGAAAATCGAAGAGTTAAATAACCATCCAAAATTTCAAAAGAGTTTCGGTGAGTTACAATTTAACTATCCGAAACTTAAGTCATTGAATTTCCCACATGCAGAAATCTAGACAGAAGCTCAAATGAGTTTTCGGAGAGTTAAAAAGATAACTATCCGAAAAATAGGATGTTTCGGTGAGTTATATTTCTAACTATCCGAAACTTAAGTTATTCTTTTATGCACGTGCAGAATTAAAGAGATAGCAGTCAGAAGCTTAAAAGAAAAATCGGAGAGTTACTGTAGTTAACTATCCGAAAGTGAAGAGTTTTTTGGTGAATTAAAACTACAAGTCTCCGATCACTTGACATTTCACGTGAGCAACTTAAAATCCTCATGTGACACAGATAACAGGATGTAAGTGAAGAATCGGTAAGTTATGAACGCTCTTCAGTGAGTTATTCATATAACCATCCGAAAGTTAAAGGAAATCGGAAGGTTACTTACTGAACATTAGACAGAATGATAACTTACCATATTTAGGTCTGATTATTTAGCAAGTACAACAGAATACATCCATTGAAAGAAAAATGTGATCGTTATACCTTTTGGTATAAATATGAGAAGTTTAAGAGAAGATGATATAGAGATAACGATCATACAATATACAGTGAGCTACACAAATTCCAGTTACACTCTCAAGTCTGCAAACAGTCAAGAATACTCAAAAGATTCACTACAGAAAAAGCTTCGTGTGCCAAAACTCTAATAGAAAGATTCAAAGCTATTGATTCGTGAGTTTCTACCTGAAAACTCATTGTTGGTTGAGAGCTTCAACCTGAAAGCTCGAAAAAGAAAGGTTGGTTATAGAGCTTATACCTGAAAGCTCTAAGTGTTGGTTCTTGCTTCAACCTAAAAGCAAGTGTTGTAAGTATTTGAATACTTAGTGAAGCCCAAGTGTATCTTAGGAGTGGACTAGCCAAGTTGGTGAACCACCTAAAAATTTGTTGTGTGTTATTTTCCTCTTACTGTTTTTGCCTTCATTTAATTCATCTTATCACATTTTTGTTAAATCATTCGATTCAAAGTTAAAAGAATTAAAAACTTACACACCTTCACCATTCACCCCCCCTTTGGTGAGTCTACTGATCCTATCAGGAAGTAGATAAAGCTAAAATAGAAGTAATTTCTAATCTACTAGAACCTAAATCAGTAAAAGATATTAGATCATTTCTAGGGCATGCTAGATTTTATAAAAGATTTATTAAAGATTTTAGCAAAATAGCTAGACCTTTAACTAATCTGTTAAAAGATGTCCCATTTAACTTTGATAAAAATTGCAGAAAAGCATTTTTCAAGCTTAAAACTAGCTTAATTTTAACTCTTATAATACAAGCACTTGATTGGAGCCATCCATTTGAATTAATGTGCGATGCATCTGATTTTGCTGTAGGAGCAGTGTTGGGTCAGAAGATAGAAAAGTCTCCTAGAGTGATTCATTATGCAAGCAAAACATTAAATGATGCTCAAGTTAATTATACAACTACTGAAAAAGAGCTGTTAGCTGTTGTGTTTGCCTTAGAAAAGTTTAGATCATATCTAATTGGAGCTAAAGTGAGAGTATACACAGATCATTCAGCTTTAAAACACCTAATAGCAAAGAAAGAGACTAAACCTAAATTGATCTAATGGATATTATTATTACAAGAATTTGATCTAGAAATTAAAGATAAAAAAGGTTGTGAGAATGTAGTAGCAGATCACTTATCAAGATTACAAATAGAAAAATCAAATATTGAAATTAAGGATAATTTTCCTGATGAACAATTAATGACCATCAACACAATACCTTGGTATGCAGACATAGTTAATTACTTAGTTACTGGTTTAACACCTAGGGATTGGAATAGATAGGATAAGAAATTGTTCTTTTCAAGAGTAAAATATTACTATTGGGAAGACCCATACTTATTTAAGAAATGTCCTAATCTGGTTTTAAGGAGATGTGTTCTAGAAATTGAATATTAGAGTATATTGTCTTTCTACCATGACCAAGCATGTGGAGGACATTTTGGTTCAGGGAGAAATGTTGCCAAAATTTTACAATGTGGTTTTTATTGGCCAACACTATTCAAAGATGCTCATAAATACTACTTAAGTTGTTTAAGATGTCAACAAATAGGAAGAATATCAAAGAGAAATATGATGCCTCTTAATCCTATTGTTGAGGTTGAAATCTTTGATGTGTGGGAATAGATTTTATGGGTCCATTTCATATGTCTAATCAATTTAATTATATATTGTTGGGGGTGGATTATGTATCTAAATGGATAGAAGCTATTCCTACAAGAACTAATGACAACAAAGTGGTAATACATTTTATAAAAACTAATATAATTGCTAGATTTGGAATACCTAAAGTTATTATTAGTGATAGAGGAACTCATTTCTGTAATAGAAGTTTTGAAGCCTTAATGAAGAAATATGGAGTAAACCACAAAATTGCAACATCATATCATCCGCAAACAAGTGGACAAGTAGAAAGTGCAAACAAACAAATTAAGTTAATCTTAGAAAAAGTAGTAAATCCTACTAAAAAAGATTGGGCTAATAGATTAATAGATGCACTTTGGGCTTATAGAACTAGTTATAAGACAAGCTTAGGTATGTCACCTTTTAGGCTAGTATATGGAAAAAGTTGTCATTTACTAGTTGAAATTGAATATAAAACTTATTAGGCATTAAAATCTCTGAACACTAATTTAAATCAAGTTGCTTAAAATAGGAAAATACAATTGATTGAATTAGAAGAATTTAGGAATGAAGTTTATTCGAAAACTATAAGAGGAAAAGAGAAAATGAAGTTCTGGCATGACAAGAAAATTATTCCAAAAACCTTTGAAATAGGACAAGAAGTATATCTTTACATGACTAGACTCCATAACCATCTAGGGAAATTAAGATCTAGATGGGCAGGACCTTACATAATTTGAAATATTTATTCCTATGGAGCTTTTGAAATTGAAAATCCTAAAAATCAGAATATATTTAAAGTAAATGGACAAAGACTTAGACCTATTTTGAAAATACCAAAAAGTTCCTTTGGAATTATAGAAGAAGTAAGAGTAGAGGACTACTCAAGCTTTACTTAGTAAGAAATTATCTAAGTAGTTTTTTCTATAAAAAAAAAAACTTATTTAAACTTAGTCACGGTTCAACCTGAAGAAATTATCAGTTTTACCGAAACATATATTAAAAGAAAAAATCATTGCAGTTCAATTGATAGGATCCATAGGTCTGACCAAAACATAAAACAATCTATATATTATATTGAGTAAAGATGTCGGTTTTACTGAAGCATAGTATCGGTTCAATCGAAAAAAAAAATTTAATTAATTTTAAGAGTCGATTAGACCAGAAATTCTTTAGTCTTGATCGAAGTAAAAATTATTATTATAAGTATTTTTATTAGTTATAACTTTACGGGAAGTTTGTTGAGTTACACTTAACTCAACGAACTTACTCCGTTGAGTCTAGGATAAGTTAACGAACTTACCCCGTTGAGTTAACTATAACTCAATAGAGTACTGTAGTTAAGTCTACAGACTTAGTCCGTGGAGTTAACCGTAATTCCACGGAGAAGTGAGCGAGAGAGCGAGAGTTTGCATTGGAAAATAACCCAATTACTTGCCTAAACTTAGGGCTTGTTTATACTTAAACTTAGGATTTGGGGGGCATTATCTGCAGACTCATTTAGAACTTAGAACAGTAGAGATCAGAGCGATTCCGTTCCGTTCCATTACTCCACGATGACAAAGATGATGCTAGAGTTCTGGGAGGATGCAATTGACACAACAAAATTTCTCAAAGAATCGGAAGAATGGTACACGAGACAGAAGATCAGAAATATAACACGAGAAAAAGAAATACAAAAGGTAGAATCTAACATTTTTTACTAGAGGAAAGTTTTGGTAGATTTAGGCATAAAAATACCTCAGATTATGGAAACAAGAATCAAAGTATCTATAGAAGTTGCATTAAATAGAGAGAGAAAAATTAGACCAAATAATGAAGTTGCCCTAGAATTGATCCAACACAAGGCCAGATTATGGTTTTTGTGAGAAATTACTGGTTATGCAAGGGGTGTAATTCGGCGACAACAACAGAAGGTAACTGAAGAACAAGAGGAACCGACTACTGAAAGACCTGTTTTTGAGAAACAACAGCCCAAACCTTCAATTCCACCACCTAAACCACTAGAAAATGTGGTAGTTATGGGGCCTTCCACTGAAGAAGAATTAAGAGAATTTGAAGAACTAGTTCGAGTTGGGAAAAACCAAGGAGAACTAGAAGATTTGGTAGTAGTTGAAGCACATCTGGTGTTTGATGCACTTCACAAAAGGAAGGCTGTAGAAAAGTTGAAGGCCCAATACAAAGTTAAAGTTGAATAGCATCAAGAAGCCACTACCATACCTATTGCTAAAGAAATGGAAACTAGTCCTTCGAGACTAGTAGTTATAGAAAAGGTAAAATAGGAAGAGCCAGTACTTGTGCCTTGAAGGCCTATAGAGCCCATTTTTGTAGATTTAATCTCAGAAGAGGAAGAGGAAGACGAGGCATAGCTAATTAAAAGAAGGAAAGGAAAAGAGATAGTGCCTGAGTATAAAGAAGAGATTAAATCTGAGATGCAAACATCAGTAGAGCTAATTTTTGTAAACCTACTATTTAATTCTAAGGAGTAGGAGTAGCAGCAACAAGAGGAAAGAGAAGAAGAAAAATAAGTTGAAACTAATCTACAACCTGTACAAACTGAAAGAACAGAAATTAGGGCAGAAGCTGATTTGCCCATGACTCCGTCCCAATCTGCCACAAAATCAGAAAGAACAATGACAATGCAGATTGGTAGTCAGGAGGAAGAAGAAAGAATAGAAACTGAACAAGAAGCTAAACAGTATATATTGAACAAAAAGGAAATATCTCGATAGATTCCACTAAAGAGGAAGAAACTCTTCAGCAAATTTTAGAGAGGGTGCAAGAAAGAAGAGTGGAAAGTTCTGCCGACTCTCTACCACAAATTGAAGCAGAAACAAAAATGAAGGAATCTGCCAAGCATTTTCAGCAAATTCAAGTTCAGCACATGGAAGAGGAAATTTAAGAACAAACCCCTCTAAAGCAACAAATTCAAATTCTTGACCCGATTGAAGTAATAGTTTTGAATGAAGTACACTTTTAGAGTTAGGAAGCATACAATAAATATTAAGAAATTCAAGGTTATGATGTTATATACAGTAGACCAGTAAACTGGGATGGTATGCAAGAAATTAAGGATTTATTTAAGTTCTAGGGTCTACTACAATTTATTACTCAATAGAAAGGGCATGCAATATACGAAAATCTAGAGCCCTGTTTCTATGCAAATTTGAGAGAAGGAGAAAGTGGATTAATTTCCAACGTGGAGCAAGCTGATGTATAGATTACACCAGAGCTTCTCCACAATATTTTCAGATTGAGAAATGAAGGAATTGAAATTCTGGAAGAAACAACTACAATGGAATGGGCTGAATAGGAAATTAAACAGTGTATAGCCATCGACCCTGGTATGGCATTATTGAACAAACTGAAGTACTTAAATGGAAAGGCACACATGGTTGCAACCATATTGGTAAAAATTGTTTACTAAAGACAAGGCCACAACATTGAACTTAGTCAATTTGTCAAGTGGGCCATGTATGCAGTTGTAAATAGAATTCAAGTTAATTGGTACAAAGTATTTATCTCCAAGTTGAGAATACTAAAGAAGAAATTATTTTATGGAGATTTGATTCCACTACTTATGGTGGATAGTATTGATTTCACGAAATGGGCATTCAAAATGTTAAGATCAAGAACCATTTCAGTGAAAGAATACAGAAATTGTGTTGCTGCTGAGATATCTGGACCTTCTAGAGACATTACAGGAGCTGTGGAGAGAATAAATCAATTAGAGCAACAAGTAGAAAAGCTCTAGAAGGAAGTAGATGAACTTAGGAAGAAAGACTAATTGTATTGTTCGTCTGTTTATATTTATATTTGTATTAGGAAATATCTAATTGAATGTAATGTAAAACTATTCATATTAATGAATGTTTGAATTTAAGATGTTTTTGCATTTGTGTTTGAGAATGAATGATAGAATTGATGAATTGTATTGAATATTATATAACTGTTTGAACAATATGCAAGACTATTTAAAAGATTTATAAATTTTAGGAATGACACGATTAAATGCACGATAACTAGTTAGTGCCTGAAAATATCTACATGCTGCAAAGTAAAATGTAAATTCTACACAATAGGAAATGAACTGTAAGTTAAACATGCATATAATGTTCAGATTTAAATGAGTTTTAAACTATAACACTGCATTAATGACATGTATTTAACTTTATTTAAGTTGACAAAATGTAGAAAAAATATATAGAAGTTAATACGAGTAAGTTTTAGAAAAATTTGCTAAATGTTAACTCAACGAAGTAAGTCTGTTGAGTTAACCTTAACTCCACGAGGTCAATAATAGAATATAAGGTCACTCCGTTAAGTTAACTATAACTCAATGAAGTTAATCCGTGCCATTAGCAAATAGTAACCTAAGCTAGTCCATTGAGTTAATTGTAACTCAACGAGGTTAGTTCGTGGATTAAGCTAAATGGTTATCCTTTTAGCCACGAACGAAACTTTGTGGGTTTAGTAGTTATTGAAATTTGAAATTAGGAGTAGAACACGTATCCATAAAAATAAGAACCACACTACACGTTACAAGACAAGTTCTTGCGATGAGATTCATTTGCCTTATGGACGTGCATTATAAATATAGAACAGAATGTTATTTACAAGTTACCATCACTTTTGAAAGAAAAGAAAATTCGTTGGGGAACTAGAAGGAGAAGCAATTGATTCAACTTCATCCGTCAACAACTATTTACAGAAAACAAAGCTTTAGATTAGTATGTAATTAAACTTCTGCTATTTTACTTTATGTTAAGAGTTTATGAGCACATGGGTTCATTCTTGTAACACTAAACAATTAGTAAGAACACCTACATAGGATTATTCAACACAAAGTCGTACTGAAATATTTTCTGAATTGGACTTAAACGAAATCCTTAGGGGTATAGCTAACCTTTCTTTAAAAGAGAACGAAGATATAACTACTCTAGTAGAAAAACCATTAGGGGAAATTTTGTATCCTGAATTAGTTGATGAACCTTCATGTATTCGATTGCCAAACTTTGAGAGAGATAGGTTTGAACTGAAATCTAATTATATTAGTCAATTGCCACATTTTCATGGATTAGAAAGAGAGAACGCCTATTATTTCCTTAGAGAATTTAACGAAGTTTGTCAAATGATGAAAATGTCGAACATGAGTATTGATGCTATTAAACTTAGATATATCCCTTTTGCTTTAAAAGACACAGCTAAGAGATGGTTATATACTTTATCGCCTAATTCAATTTCTGCATGGAATGAATTTTGCTCTGTTTTTCTGGAAAAATATTATCCAACACATCAAATGATTAAAAAAAGAGAGGAAATATTAATGTGTAGCCAAAAACAAGGAGAATCATTCTAGAAATATTTTGAAAGATTTAAAGATTTACTGACTCAATGTCCACATCATGCAATGAGTAAAGCACAATTAATAGGTATAATTTATGAAGGCATAGATGTTTCAACGAAATCTTTATTAGAATCTACTTGTCAGAATGGATTTTTAAAATTGTGTAGTGAAGAAGCATGGGCATATTTAGAAAACTTTGCAAAAAGAACTGCACAGTGGGAAAACTCAGTTGAAACTATTATAGATAAAAGAATATTGCCAAGGGGAATGCATGAAATAGATTCAAGCACTATACTTGAAGTTAAATTAACTAAATTAACAAAGAAAATAGAAGAGTTATCATTAAATCAAAAACTAGCAGAAAAGAATGCAAACATTAATGACTTAGATATTATTTATGCTAGAAACTAGAAAGATAACTTTGGAAATTCTTATAACCCTAATTGGAGAAATCACCTGAATCTATCTTAGAGAAACAACAATTTCCAAGGAGGAGAAAATATAAATGATAAGAATATAAGTTATGAAGCATTAATTGAATAAGGATCTAGAATAGAGAAATTAGAAAAGATAATTCAATAATTAAGCAATCGTCTAGATCTTGTATTTGGAAATGCTGCCATTCAAAATCAAAATATGAATAGAAATATACCCCTTAGACAGAAGGAATCAATAGAAGTTAGGCCTATTGGAGGATTGCCAATGCAAGCAGTACCTAACCCTATCAACAGAACTGTTACTAAAATTGATACCTCCTATGGAAGGAAAGCTGAATGAAGCAGTATAACTAAAGTAACTATGTATAATATAGCAATAGAAAAATATAAAAAGAAAAAAAATGTAAGTTTAATTATAGTTAGTAATATCATAGAGTTATTACTTAACTCAATGAACTTAGTCCATTGAGTTATGACCTAACTCCACGAGGGTAAGTAGCTATGTTAATTTTATCTCTATTAAATTTTTGTTTATGTTATATAGAATTACAATAGATGGAATTGATGAAATTACCACTCGATGCATTAAGGGAAGTATTGAGTAACAAGTCAGCTAAAGATCTATACAAATTGTGTTGTGTATCCAAAGAAATTAAAGACTGTGTTAGAGAAAAATATTTTCATAGACTACAAGCTGCAAAAATGACTAAGATTAGAGATGGATTTTTATGGAAGTCATTTAATCGTAGTTCAATCAGCTATGAATATCTGAATATGGAAGAAAATGCTGGAATTCCACCCAATACACTAGAAGGAATAGATCATATTATGAGGATAAACGAAGGATTAATTATCTATAGAACCAAACCAAGGTATGTAATTCTGTTACTCGATATTTTGATTAGAAATCCTATCACTAGAGAAGAATGGAAAATAGGAAGGCCTAATAGATTTGAAGTACCAACTGAAAATTGTGGGTCAACTTTAACATTTTCTGATAAAAATTCAACCATTCTTGAAAAATTATATTACTAGAGACCAACTGAAAATTGGGATGAGGATTTTTGCTTAAGTGTGTATGATTTTCTGAATAGATCTTGGACTAAAAATACTATGATATATCTAGGTCAGAAAGCATTAATTAACAACATACATGTCATACTTGATGGATATATATATCTAGTCACAGATATATTAGTTGCATTTAGATTTGATTTATACATAGTTAGCATAGATAGTTATGAGGATGACTTTATAGAAATATTACCTATACCGAGTGATATAGCTAAACTACCATCTACAAAATATGATAAAATTCAATTAGGAATGTGGTATAATGAATATGATGATCCTACTTTATGTTTGATAATATGGTGGGATGAATTGATAAAATTTCAAATATGGATTATGAAAGACCTAAATGAATGGAAGTGAGAAGAGGAATATATTGAAATATATGTAGAAATAGAAACAGCTACATTATCTTGGAGCAAAAGAAGATCTCTTTTTGCATTTCAATTCATTAATGGTAATACACTTATATTTACTATTGATAATATACTACAAGTTTATAAGTTAAAAAAGAAAACAGACTGCATTAAAACAGAATTAATACCAAGAAGAATTATGCCTAAAAAGTTCGCTTAGATTGACACGTTTATTCCATTTGTTACTTATTTAGAATGAAAAAGTGCATAATATTAATGGTTAAATGATGGTTAATTGCATAATATTTAGCTTATCATATAAGAATTAAGCCATTATGTTATAATTACACTGTTATATGCTTTAATGAAACAATTTGCATAATTTCAAGATATTAGCGTTAATTAAGTACATTTCTGAACTATCGGTAAATTACAAGCTTTGAAATTCTTAAGTATCTGAATTTTCTGTTATTTCGGAGAGTTATATTGCATGTACCAAACAGTTATGTTTTTAACGATAGAAGAATATTTTATTATTTCCTAGAGTACACATGTTGAAACCATAATGCATAACTTAAGTGGATTTTTGGTAAGTTATCTGCTAACTATTCAAAATGCATCTGGCATTGAATAGTTATGGTTTGTAAGTATCTGAAATATCTGAACTCGTTAAGTTAGATTTATGCACGTGTTGAATTTAAATGCTTTAGTATATCACGTGAGATGCACATGTTTAACTCATTAAGTTAGCATAACTATACACGTTAAGTTACTTGAATATACATTAAGGTAACACGTTTTGTTATGCAAAAATAGGAAAAGTAAACTTTCAGATAGTTAACGTTTCAGTTTTGTCGATTATGTTAAAAACTCATATAGTTAAGTTATTTGCACGTGTGTTTTTAATGTTTTAAGTTGTCACGTGTTTTCCATATGCGTTCAATAATGAAAATTGAAGAGTTAGATAACTGTTCGAGTTTTTTATACATGGATAGATAACTATTCGAGTTTTATACACATGGATGGATAACTGTTCTAGTTTTATAAAATGACTAACGAACAGATAAGTTTTCTTGGTTACTCATGTGTTTTACAGGTGCAAAAAACTCGAAGAGCTACAAATAAGTGTTTGAGTTTTTACAGGACTTAAAGGATAAGTGTTCGACTAAAATGAAGACTAATATGCCACTATAGCAGTTTTAGAAATAGGACATTCGAAGGAAAACCACGATTGCACGTATCACGCAAGAATTCACTCGTGGAATAAAGAAGAAATCACCATTGTTGATATAAATGAAGGAAATCCAACTGATCATTTAAGCAGAAGCAGTTACTACAGAAAGAAATACAAAAGAAGAAGAGGAAGACGAAGAAAGTGTGTGTAGAGGTGGAGGACCGCGCTAACTACAGGTAGTGTTGGAAGTTCCCTGAAGCTCTACACCACCACCAAAATCACCAACCATCGGAGGTTTGTGAGGATATTTTCCTGATGTCAGGTCGATTTCCAGCCAAACATGGTGCCTAATAACCACTATGAGGAGTGATCACGTCACAGGAAAGGAAGCCATTTTCACTAAGCACCGACTCATATCTTAGGAGATCGTAAAGCTTCTAGCCTTGGTTTTGGGTTGATGCCAGTATGCTGAAGAGGAGATCATCTTACAATTCTGAATTCACGATTCTATAGGGAGAGGAGGCAGGATTGTAAGTGATTAAGTTTTTAGTGGTGTAATCGCGTCGCATGTAGTGACAGAAGTTTTTACTATTGATAGAGATTTTTACATTTCACCTTTCATTCATCTTTAGGAATATATCAAAACAAAAATACCAAAAACAACAAATTATCTATGTTTGCATTTAGTATTTAAGTGTTGTATTGTTTGTTTTGTATCGTGATTAATGTTATCATTGCCAGTATTGTGAATGTTTTATGTTTGTTTGATTTAGAAAATAGAAAATAGTTTTACAGTTTACAGAAATTGTTTCGTTCCAGATACTTAAAGATTTTATTGGTTACTGTTTGAAATATCTGAATGTTAGTGTTGCTTAATGATAAATCTAATGTTAACTAACATTGAAGAGCTTAATTGATATTATTTACAATCTGTGGAACCACCCAATGGTTGGCCGAATTCCTCTATAAATAGTAGTATTTAACTAGAAAGATAGGCTCGTGAAGTTAACGTAAGTCTACGAGGTTAGTCTGTTGAGTTAGCCATAACTCCACGAACTTAGTCCGTTGTGTTAACTATAACTCAATGGAGTGCTTAACTAAACACACACAAATTTCAATATAAAAATCGAAATAGTACACAATTCTTACTCAATCTTTGTGTGATCAACCTGTACTTGCACACAAATACAATATACACTGTGCACTTGCAATCAAAATACAAATTGGAATTAATATCTAATTTGTGTTAAAGGTTGTTTGTTTACTTCTAAAAGTAATCATTGATATAGGCATAAAGACAAATTAATTAAGTTTAAAAGCAGAAGTTAACAACCATAAACAAGTCTTCTTATTTAACCTTTCACATCCAAGACATTACTACTTTTCAATCATGTTCTTAAATTGTGATTCTATACTTTTAATGTTGTATGTATTCTGCATTTATTTTTAGGAAAAGAAAAAAAGAAAATTTTTAGTTTTTATTTTATTTTATAAAAAGAAAAAGAAAAGAAAAATAAAATATCAATCTAATTTGTTGGTATCTATTCTAGGAAACCAACTGGCTTGCTTGTGAGCCACCAAAGGCATAGGAACCTGGGTTCTACACAAGACACTGATTTAACAATTTATGTTTTATTGTTAAGTATTATTTTGTTATGTATTTTACTTTTATTTTTGAATGAAAAGTTTTTCAGAATCAAAAGTCGGAAGATATTGAAGGAGATACAAAAGAACAAGGTATGTAATTAATTACTTATCCTGAATTTACATTTCAACTCAATTCATGGAATTATTCATTAACTCAACGAATTATGTTCATTGAGTTAGGTGCTAAGTCAACGAAACAATATTCATGCCTACTAACAATTACTGTATTTACTGTAAAATCTTTTACATTGAGGACAATGCAAAATGTAGTTATGGGGGGAAGGTAATTCAATTAAAATCCAAGTAATTTTGTTAATTAGAGGAATTAGAATGGTATTGCAAAAGTTCTATGGAAATTGAAATTTTTTTATTTATGAATTTGCTATAACTATCTGATAATTGAGACTGTCAAATTTTTAAGAACTGTAACTATTTGAATGTTATATTTTATAATCTTATATGAGATGCTACAAAATTTTACCATTCATACAAATCTAGATATAGTATCTTATGTTTTTGCTGAATTTTATGAGTTTAACAATTTCACGACTTTAAAAAGAAATCAGAATGCTTAACTGAAACTCAGTAAATTATCTGAAATCCTGAAAGAGCTAAAATGTTGACTTTTGGATTAAATGAGATGCATATGATCAAGGATACATATAATTTGATTGATTAAACTTGTAGAATGATTTATGTGTAGATCTTATTAAACTACAGAAAAAGTATGAGCTTATTGATATGGATTCATGTTTTCAGTAAATAATAGAAGCAAGACTATATGAGATTTGAGTTTTATTACATCTGTATTAATGAAATACGTATATATACTGTGTTGAAAAGAAAAAAGAGGAAAAAAAAGAGAAAAACTTTGAGTGTTTATTGACTTGTTTGATCACGAGCCTTTTGTACTTGAGCGGATAGGTATGTAAGGATTGTTGACCTGATAAAGGACTCTTTAAATTTGACAACCTAAGATCTTGATCAAATCTGGGATTGTTGATTGAAAGCTCGATACATGGGTACACTAGAAAGCTCTTATATGATTCAAGCTTTTCAAATTAACTTTTAAAGTACAAATATGCATATACTATTCTAAAAAGATAAAAGTGTTTTGTGAAATATAGAAATCTTTTGAATCAAGTATATTTTCTATTATCTAAGATTACTGAAGTATGAATCTAGATTAGACTTTTGAAGTTGTTTATTTGAGATACAATTCATTATTCTACTTGTTTTAATTATATTGAATTGGATTGTGTTTTGATTCGTATGTAGTTGAAATTTATTTTGGAAATCATATTGGAAAATTCAGGATAACAGATGTTTGAAAAGAAAAAAAGATGATAATATAATTAACACCTATATGATGCTAATATAGTTTGTATGTTATTTACATATGTTTTAAATATATTTGTAGGTTGAAGAGGAGAAAACAAAGTTAAAACAGATTACTGAAAAATAAAAAATATCTATATAGTAATCTAATTTATTATTCTGAAGAAGAACGAAATGAAGAATTAATTCTAGCACTTTAGAAAGACCAACTAGTTAGATCTTAGTTTGCTAAGGGACTAGCAAAATTTAAGTATGGGGGAAGTGTTTAGAATGAAAAAGTGCATAATATTAATGGTTAAATGATGGTTAATTGTAGAATATTTAGCTTATCATATGAGAATTAAGCCATTATGTTAATTGCACTATTATATGCTTTAATGAAAGAATCTACATAATTTCAAAGAATTAACAATAATTTAGTACAATTCTGAATTATCGGTAAGTTGCAGGTATTTAATTCTTAAGTATCCAAATTTTCTGTTATTTCGGAGAACTATATTGCCTGTAGCGGACAATTATGTTTAAATGCTTAAAGAATATTTTATTATTTCCTGAAGTACATGTGTTGAAACATTAATGCATGACTTAAGTGAATGTTCCTTAAGTTATCTGGTAACTATCCGAAATGCATCTAGGCATCAAACTGTTAGGTTCGTAAGTATCTGAAATATCTAATCTCATTAAGTTAGATTTATGCACGTGTTGAATTTAAATGCTTTATTATGTCACGTGAGCTGCACATATTTAACTCATTAAGTTAGCATAACTATACGTGTTGAGTTACTTGAATATACACTAAGGTAATGCGTTGTGTTAATAGCTTATAAGTTTTTCTTTATTGCACGTGTTTTATAGTTAAATCAATGAAGTAAGTCCATTGAGTTATCTGTAACTCCACGAACCATATATTTTCTAATATGCTACTGTAGCAGTTATAGAAACAAGACATTCGAAGGAAAACCACGATTACACATATCATGCAGGAATTCACTCGTGGAAGGAAGAAGAAATCACCATCATTGATATGAATGAAGGAAATCCAACCGATCAATTAAGTAGAAGCAGTTACTACAGAAAGAAATATAAAAGAAGAGGAGAAAGATGAAGAAGGTGTGTGTAGAGGTGGAGGACTGCGCTAACTGTAGGCAACGTCGTAAGTTCCTTGAAGCTTCACACCACCACCAAAACCATCACCACCAAAGTCACCAACCATCAAAGGTCTATGAGAATACTTTCCTAATGTTAGGTCGATTCCAAGCCAAACACGGTTCCTGACAACCACTGTGAGGAGTGATCACATCACGGGAAGGGAAGCCATTTTCACCAAGCACTGACTCATATCTCAAGAGATCGTAAAGTTTCTAGCCTTGGTTTCGGGTTGATGCTAGTATGCTGAAGAGGATATCATCTTACAATTCTGGATTCGCGATTCTATAGGGAGAGGAGGCAGGATTGTAAGTGATTAAGTTTTCAATGGTGTAATCGCGTCGCATGTAGTGATGGAAGTTTTTGTTGTCGATAGAGATTTTTACATTTCACCTTTCATTTATCTTCAAGAACATATCAAAACAAAAGTACCAAAAATAACAAATTATTTGTGTTTACATTTAGTATTAAAGTGTTGTATTGTTTGTTTTATATCGTGATTAATGTTATCATTGTTAGTATTGTGAATCTTTATGTTTGTTTGATTCAGAAAATAGAAAATAGTTTTACAATTTACTGAAATTTATTCGTTCCAAATACTTGAAGATTTTAATGGTTACTATTTGAAATATCTGAATGTTAGTATTTCTTAATGATAAATCTAATATTAACTAACATTAAATAGCTTAATTGATGTTATTTACAATCTGTGGAACCGCCCAATGGTTGGCTGAATTCCTCTATAAATAGCAGTATTTAACTAGAAAAATAGGCTCGTGGAGTTAATTGTAAGTCCAAGAGGTTAGTCCGTTGAGTTAACCATAACTCCACGAACTTAGTTTGTTGTGTTAACTATAACTCAATGGAGTGCTTATTGAACACATAAACTCCAATATAAAAATCGAAATAGTATACAATTCTTACTCAATCTCTATAGGATCGACCTATACTTGCACACAAATACAATATACATTGTGCACTTGTAGTTAAAATACAAATTGGAATTAATATTTAAATTTTGTGAAAGGTTGTTTGTTTACTTCTAAAAGAAATTATTGATATAAGCAAGTTTAAAAACAGAAGTTAACAAATCACATCAAACAAGACATCGACCTTCACAAGGGTGCTTCTCTTCATTTGTGAGATTCCACAAATCATTTCTCCACTTTCCCCTCTTCCTTGGCTTCAGATGTATCTCATATTATCATGTTTCACATAGGTAGTTATATGTTTTCTTAGTTTTCATTATAACAAGGTAAAAGTAGAAGACAGATTCATTTTTATTCGTATCTTCCCTTTTGAATCTGTGAATCTTTGTTATTTTCCTTTGAAAACCATAAAAACAATTGCTGTTAATGATATATATTCATATATTGTTGTTTGTTGATGCTAAAATGCAGATATTTTATTATGTTATGTATAAAACAAAGTAGTATTTGATGAAGGTTGTGCATGATGTTTACAGATTTGCATTTCTGTTGAACTATGTTTATTCCGAGAATTGATATGTGATCTAGAGCTTGTTTGTTTCATTAAAAATTCTAAAAAATTTCATAATCATGCCATTATAAGTATGTTTTGATTCTCTGACTTTTTCATGGCATTCTGAAAAGATTTGATGCCATTTTCAAGCTCCAACTTCATCAGGCGCAGAATTATGTCTGAGATTATTTTGTCTCATTTGTAACACGTATTGCGTACAAAATACATTTATTGCAAAATAGACAGAATTAGGTCTAACTTCTTGTTGCTATCACATGTATTGTTCTAGTTTGTCCATATTTTACTCTAAACTATGCTCAAGTCTATCATACTTATCCCAAACTTCCTTATCTCTCAACATATTACTCATTCTAAACTAACCATGAGTTGGGTAAACTATAGGATTCTCATACTCAGCTCTATTATATTGAATATAATTCATTTATTGTTCATGTGATCTAACCATTTGCAATCATCTTAGTTTCAAACAATCATAAATGTCATGACCTTCCAAATTGCAGAATTCACATATGCTAACTACAGGTTTCAGAATTCTTTGAGCATAAGCATTTGTCATATTCTCAATTAGATAATAATAAAAACACACAACACTCCCTCTGCTATTAAAACAAAATAGCACTCATAGTTGTTAGCTTCTCAATTCTCAGCAACGACGCTAGAAAAATTGTTTGGTGTAAAAATCTTATTTGATTTTTTTTTATGCTTGTATTAATAAGTTCTTTTAGCAGTAAACAAACAACTTTTCACACAAATTAGATATTAAGTCCAACTTGTATTTTAACTGCAAGTGCATAGTGTATATTGTATTTGTGTGCAAGTACAAGTCGATCCCACGAAGATTGAATAAGAATTGTGTACTATTTCACTTTTTATATTGGAGTTTATATATGTTCAGTTAAGCACTTCGTTGAGTTACAGTTAACTCAATGGACTTAATTCATGGAGTTATGGCTAACTCAACGAACTAACCTTGTAGACTTAAGTTAACTTCACGAGCCTACCTTACCAGTTAAATACTACTATTCACAGAGGAATTCGACCAACCATTGGGCAGTTCCACAGAATATAAATAACATCAATTAAGCTTTTTAATGTTAGTTAATCTAAGATTTGTCATTAAGCAACACTAACATTCAGATATTTTAAACAGTAACCATTAAGATTTTTAGGATTCTGTACAAATCAATTTCAGTAAACAATAAAACTATTTTCTCTTTTCTGAATCAAACAAACATAAAAATTCATAGTACTAACAATGATAACATTAATCACAATACAAAACAAACAATACAACACTTTAATACTAAATGTAAACACAAATAATTAATTATTTTTGGTATTTTTGTTTTGATATGTTCTTGATGATGAGCGAAAGGTAATATGTAAAAATCTTTATCGATAATAAGAACTTCCATCACTACATGCAACGCGATTACACCACTAAAAATTTAATCACTTACAATCTTGCCTTCTCTCCCTATAAAATTGTGAACCAAGACTTGTAAGTTGATCTCCTCTTTAGTATACTAGCATCAACCTGAAACCAAGGCTAGAAGCTTTACGATCTCCTAAGATATGAGTCAGTGCTTAGTGAAAATGGCTTCCCTTCCTGCAATGTGATCACTCTTCATAATGGTTGTTAGTCACTATGTTTGGCTCAGAATCAACCCAACATCCAAAAAGTATCCTCATAGACCTCCGATGGTTGGTGATTTTGGTGGTGGTGTGAAGCTTTAGGGAACTTCCAACGCTTCCTGTAGTTACCGTGGTCCTCCACTTCCTACACACACTTTCTTCATTTTTCTCCTCTTCTTTTATATTTCTTCTAATAGTAACTATTTCTACTTAAATGATCGATTGGATTTCCTTCATTCATATCAACGATGGTGATTTCTTCTTCATTCCACGAGTGAATTCCTACATGATACGTGCAATTGTGGCTTTCCTTCATATTGTATCTTCTTCTAACTCTTCTAGTTCTTGCATCTGCAAAACACATGACTAAACAAGAAAACTTATCTGTTCATTAGTCATTTTATAAAACTCGAACAGTTATGTAACTCTTCGATTTTTCATTATCGAACGCACATGGAAAACACATGAAAACTTAAAACATTAAAAAACACATGTAGATAACTTAACTATACGAGTTTTTAACATAACTCTTCGACTAAAACGAAATGTTAACTATCTGAAAGTTTACATTTCCTATTTCTGCATAACACTAACGCAACATGTTACCTTAGTATATATTCAAGTAACTCAACACGTATAATTATGCTAACTTAACAAGTTAAACATTTGCAGCTCACATGATATAATAAAGTATTTAAATTCAACACGTGCATAATTCTAACTTAACAAGTAAAAGGATATTTCAAATACTTACAAACCTTAACTATCCGATGCTCAAACACATTTTCAATAGTTACTAGATAACTTACCAAAAATTCACTTAAGTCATGCATTAAGGTTATAATACGTGTACTCTAGGAAATAATAAAATATTATTTAAGTGTTTAAAACATAACTATCCGATATATGAAATGTAACTCTCCAAAATAACAGACAATTCAGATACTTAAGAATTTCAAAGCCTATAACCCACCGATAATTTAGAAATGTACTTAATTAACATTAATTTCCTGAAATTATGTAGATTCTTTCATTAAAGCATATAATAGTGCAATTATAACATAATGGCTTAATTCTTATATGATAAGCTAAATATTATGCAATTAACCATTATTTAACCGTTAATATTATGCAATTTTTCATTCTAAATAGTGAGTTTATCTGTATAGCTATATAAGGAGAGAAATACACATAAAATATTCTAAGGTTTTTGCCATTATCAAAAAGGGGGAGATTGAAAGAACCTCTAGATTTTGATAATGTAAAAATCAATGTGAGGAATAATTTTTTGTATTTCACATATCAATAGATAAGCAGTTAAAGTTAGTCACAAATAGATCATTCAAAGTTGATAGATGAAATCAGAAGGATTAGATAGTTATCAGTCTAAGTATCTGGAAGAAGCAAATTTTTGAATGGTTAAATGTTTAAGTTTCTAGAAGACCATTTAAAGGCAGCAAGAAAGTTTTTTGGAAGGTTACAGGGATAACTATCCAAAAATGAGAAGGTTTTCAAAATGTTAGATAAAAGATCTGAATTTCTTTGGAAAGTTAGGATAGCTAACTATCCGATAAATTAAGTCATTTATTACACATGTGTAGAAATCTAGTTAGAAGCTTAGAAGAATTTCAAAAAGTTAGGAAAGCTAACTATTTAAAAAATAGGATGTTTTTGGAAGGTTATAGAATGAACTATTTGAAACTTAAGTCATCCTATTATGCACATGTCAAAATAAAATAACTATAGTTGGAAGCTTTGAAGGAAATTGGAGAGTTACTATAGACAACTATTCGATAGTTAAAAATATTTCAGTAAGTTCCAACTACAAGTATTTGAACATAAGATAGACAAAAGAACCTAAGTAGATTTTCAGTGAATTACAGATTTCCTTTAGAGAGTTACATAGCTAACCATTCGAAAGTCAAAGGAAATCAAAAGGTTATCTTGAAACACCTTCTTAAACGGTAACTTATCATTTTTGGACCTACAACTTTAGTAAATATAGCAGAATACATCTGTTAGAAGTGAATATGATTGTTATGCTTAATGTTATAAATATAAACAGCAAACAAGAGAGTTAGATAGCCTTTCTGAATATACATATCTATACACCAAGCTCCACATATACAGTAGAACATTTTCAAGATCAAATCTTTAGCAAATACAAACTCAAGTCTAGAGCTCTCCACGCAAATAAACTTTGATCTCCTCAAGCTAGTGGTTTACTGAAGTGTGCCAATTGAAAACTTCAAAGATAGGTTGGTCGGAGCTACAACTAGAAAGCTCATTTCGATTGGTTGGTTCTTGCTTTGACCTTAAAGTAAGTGTTTGTAAATTTTGAAAGATTAGTGAAGCCCAAGTATCCCTTGGGGGTAGACTATCCATTAGTGGTGAACCACCTAAAATCCCTATGTGCATTATCTTCTTTTACTTTGAGTTTGCACTAAGAAAAATTGTTTCATGCTTGCTGAATTAAACTAACAATTAGTCATTCATTGTTAAATTCCTGAAATTGCTCTTAAGAAATTAAATCCTACCATTCACCCCCCCTCTAGTAAGCCATTAGGTCCTAACATAGTATTCAATATATCAACTCAACACATGCAATTATGTTAACTTAATGAATTAAACATGTGCAACTCATGTGATACAATATAACATTCGTAAACTTTAAATTCATCACGTGCATAATACTAACTTAACGAGTTCATTCATTAAACTTAACATTTTGTTCACTAACTCAATGAGTTCTCACATGACTTATTTTTAACTTTTAAGCCTATAACTCAATGAGTTGTTTGGATTAAAATGTTGCATATTTTTATAGGATCTTATTGGTTAAATAGATTTACATGAGATTTATTAAAGTCATATTATGCATTTATTTCATTATTTAACCAATAAGAACCAATCCCCATTTTATACAATTAAAAGTAGGAAATTATTTCAAACATGCATCATTTATGAATTTTATGGATGAATTGATACTTGGATGTATTTATTGTTATGAAAGGTTTATAATTTAATAGAAGATCATGGAAATTGAAGATTGGAGGAAGAAAATCAAGTGGGATTTAATCCCAATCGTTGAATCAAGGAGGGATCTTCCAAACATCGAAACACTCCTTATAAAAGGAGTGGTGCACATCTAGGGCTCTCTCTCTTGGGCTCTTTTGTTCTCCACCTCCACACCACAAGCCATCACCCCCTCTTGGAGCTCCACTTCTTGAAGCAAGGAAGGAGAATGCCATTTATTCCTCCACCTCCCCTCAGCTCGGATCTCATCATCTTCACACCATAAATCATTTCCAACGTGCAAGCCTTCATTCCACATCTTAGAGTAGAGACGCCGACCTTCACAAGGGTGCTTCTCTTCATTTATGAGATTTCACAAATCATTTCTCCACTTTCCCCTCTTCCTTGGCTTCAGATGTATCTCATATTATCATGTTTCACGTAGGTAGTTATATGTTTTCTTAGTTTTCATTGTAACAAGATAAAAGTAGAAGACAGATTCGTTTTTATTTGTATCTTCCCTTTTGAATCCGTAAATCTTTGTTATTTTCCTTTGAAAACCATAAAAACAGTTGCTATTAATGATATATATTCATATATTATTGTTTTTTGATGCTGAAATGCGGATATTTCATTATGTTATGTATGAAACAAAGTAGTATTTGATGAAGGTTGTGCATGATGTTTACAAATTTTCATTTCTGTTGATCTGTGTTTATTCCGAGAATTGATATGTGATCTGGAGCTTGTTTTTTTGATTAAAAATTATAAAAAATTTCATAATCATGTCATTGTAAGTATATTTTGATTCTCTGAATTTTCGTAGCATTCTGAAAATATTTAATGCCATTTTCAAGCTCCAACTTCATCAGGCGCAGAATTAGGTCTAAGATTATTTTTCCTCATTTGTAACGCGTATTTCTTACAACTCAAATAACATAAAAATTAGAATAAATATTCCATTAATATCTATATCCTATCTACTTTGTAACACATTTGATTTTGGAATTTTTGGTTGAGTAATCCGGAACTTATAAGGTTTCTAAGACACAGATGTTAACAGACAGAATTTTTCGATTTTCTGCATCCTTTTCAATGTCCGAATTTTTTGTCATAACATTTGTGCGTTTTTAAGTGTGAAATTTTTTATCTGACGTCCGCATCAATATATCTGATTTTGATTAAATTTTCAGTTTAATCTGTTGGTGGGTTGATAAATTAAAATTCCGTAGATCTAGCATTTGTATTGCCTAATCCATATTTGGAAAGCGATAGCTTGCAATTTTCACACAATTTAGTCCTAGATTATCCCCATTTCCTTGTGGTTCAACTTGTACTTGCCGACATACTTCATTGGATGCCGTGCACTTACAGTTTATAAATTTAAAACTTCTAAAAAATTCAAACAGTTGTCACGTATCCTTCTTACAAAAAGAACGCTAACTCAATGAGTTCTCTTAACATGCATTGTACATGATACAAAACTATAACATTAAAACATATCATGCTATCATGCTATTCAGTAAAAACACATGTTAACTTAAGATTTAGTTAAATAAAAAGTTAATAACTTAACGACTAGTTATTTAACTTAACATAATTTCAGATCCATGATAGACAAGTATATATCATTAAACTTTTTCTATATTAATTGATGTTCTTAATTTACTTTCATAAATAATAGTAATTGATTAAATATGATGACCTACGTTTTGCACACATCATCAAAAAATAATACTTAACAAAACAAATTCATTAATTTTCAAGCTATACAAATCTACAACATGCTTTTCATTATCACATTTAAACTTTTCTAAAGTTGTAAATAGGAAACAATTTTCTTCTTCCATAGTGGACAAAGAATTTCTAATATTTTTATTTTCCAGTTTACAATCTTTAAGTTATGCAATAATGCATTGTAAGCACATAATAATTTATCAAAGTCAAAGTTTGAATAATTTTCAAGTTTAGAAATTTCCTTAAACTCATCTGCCATGAAGCACATGTTGGCAACATGTTTAGAATAAAAAAGTGCATAATATTAATGGTTAAATGATGGTTAATTACATAATATTTAGCTCATCATATAAGAATTAAGTCATTATGTTATAATTGCGCTATTATATGCTTTAATGAAAGAATCTGCATAATTTCAGGAAATTAATGTTAATTTAGTACATTTCTGAACTGTCGGTGAATTGCAAGCTTTGAAATTCTTAGTATAAGAATTTTCTATTATTTTGGAGAGTTATATTGCATGTACCGAACAGTTATGTTTTTAATAATAGAAGTATATTTTATTATTTCCTAGAGTACACGTGTTGAAACTATAATGCATGACTTAAGTGGATTTTCGGTAAGTTATCTGTTAACTATCCGAAAGGCATCTAGGCATCGGATAGTTAGGTTCTTAAGTGTCTGAAATATCTTAACTTGTTTAGTTAGAATTATGCACGTGTTGAATTTAAATGCTTTAGTATATCACGTGAGATGCACATGTTTAACTCGTTAAGTTTAGCATAACTGTACTTGTTGAGTTACATAAATACATACTAAGGTAACGTATTATGTTAATAGCTTATTTCTTTATTACACGTTTTTTATAGTTAAATTAATGAAGTAAGTCTGTTGAGTTATCTGTAACTCTATGGACCATTTATTTTCTAATATACTATTGTAGCAGTTATACAAATAGGACATTCGAAGGAAAACCACGATTGCACGTATCACACAGGAATTTGCTCGAGGAAGGAAGAAGAAATCACCATCGTTGATATGAATGAAAGAAATCCAACCAATCATCTAAGTAGAAGCAGTTACTACTAAAGAAATATAAAAGAAGAGGAGAAAAAATGAAGAAAGTGTGATTAGCGGGGGTGGCAATGTATGTAGAGGTGGAGGACCGCGCTTACTGCAGGCAACGTCGGAAGTTCACTAAAGCATCCACACCATCACCAACAATTCACCAACATCACCATAATCACCAACCATCGAAGGTCTGTGAGGATACTTTCCTGATGTCGGGTCGATTCCGAGCCAAACACAATGCTTGACAACCACTGTGAGGAGTAATCACGTCGTGGGAAGGGAAGCCATTTTCACCAAGCACCGACTCATATCTCAAGTGATCGTAAAGCTTCTAGCATTGGTTTCGGGTTGATGCTAGTATGCTGAAGAGGAGATCATCTAGCAATTCTGGACTCGCGATTCTATAGGGAGAGGAGACAGGATTGTAAGTGATTAAGTTTTCAGTGGTGTAATCACGTCGCACGTAGTGACGAAAGTATTTACTATCGATAAAGATTTTTACATTTCACCTTTCGCCCATTTTCATGAACATATCAAAACAAAAATACCAAAAATAATAACTTATCTATGTTTACATTTAGTATTTAGGTGTTATATTGTTTGTTTTGTATCGTGATTAAAGTTATCATTGTCAGTATTGTGAATGTTTTATGTTTGTTTGATTCAGAAAATAGAAAATAGTTTTACAGTTTACTGAACTTGATTCATTCCAAATACTTAAAGATTTAATGGTTATTGTTTGAAATATCTGAATGTTACTATTGCTTAATGATAAATCTAATATTAACTAGTATTAAAGAGCTTAATTGATGTTATTTACAATCTGTAGAATCGCCCAATGGTTGGCCGAATTCCTTTGTAAATAGCAGTATTAAATTGGAAAGATAGGCTCGTGGAGTTAACTCAAGTCCACGAGGTTAGTCCATTGAATTAGCCATAACTCAATGGAGTGCTTACTGAACACATAAATTTCATTATTAAAATCGGAATAGTACACAATTCTTACTCAATCTCTATGGGATTGACCTGTACTTGCACACAAATACAATATACACTATGTACTTGTAGTTAAAATACAAATTGGAATTAATATCTAATTTGTGTGAAAGTTTGTTAGATTACTTCTAAAAGTAATTATTGATTTAAGCCTAAAGACAAATTAAACCAGTGTCTGATCTAACCTTTCACAAATAAACACAACATCTTCTGACACTTGTTCTTTTTCTGAATGTAAGTATTTTAATGATGATTCCTCATATTCAAACTTTTCTGACATGCCATGCCATATGACTTTCAAAGTTTTTTTCTTGTAAAACTTTTTCTAAGTTTTCTATGTCTTCTTCTAGTTTATCCTACTTTGTTTTTTTTATTTTTCCTTATAGGACAGTTCAGAGAAAGATGTCCAGGTTTCTTATAGTTGTAACATACATACTTTCTAGATGAAGAATCCTTTTCATCCATAGATTTTGATGTTGAGGGCTTGTCCTTTTTGTTCTTTTGCTATCTCCTAGCTTTCCATGCTTTCTTGAATTTTCTAGTTAGCAAAATCAAGTCCTCATTAGAATCAGTTAATATATTAGAATTTGAATTAATTTTGAATGTAATTTCTTTCTTCAATTTTAATTTATTGTGACTTAGGGAATCATTTAATTGAACAAATAAAAGTTACCGTTTCTAGTAAATATCTAACCCTAGATTTTTCAACCTATTAGATTTTAAACAATTAAACTTTCAATATCAATTGAGCCTAAAATCAATAAAGTTAAGTTTATGCTTAGATACTAATTTGTGCTTAAAATCAATGAAGTTAAAACATAGCTTTGATACCACTTTGTAGAAGATCGAATGACTACACAAAATGGGGGTGAATTGTGTTTTTCAACATTTTCAATTATAATCAAAACTTTAAAGTTAAAACAATCTTCAACACTATTTTATTCAATACTTTTATATTCAATGTTTCAATTTCATTTTACAATTCAACTTTCCTCAGAAATTGTAGATGCACTAATATAACAATATAATGTTTCATCTAATCAATTTCATAATTACAAACAAAGAAAACTAAAATACAGAATTAAAAATTTTCTCCCTATTTGAAATTTTCTTTTTCTTCTTCTTTTGTAAATCTTTGTTTAGAATGAAAAAGTACATAATATTAATGGTTAAATGATGGTTAATTGCATAATATTTAGCTTATCATATGAGAATTACGCCATTATGTTATAATTGCACTATTATATGCTTTAATGAAAGAATCTACATAATTTCAGGAAATTAACGTTAATTAAATACATTTCTGAACTGTCAGTAAGTTGCAGGTTTTTAATTCTTAAGTATCTGAATTTTTTGTTATTTCAGAGAGTTATATTGCATGTACCGGATAATTATGTTTTAAATGCTTAAAGAATATTTTATTATTTCCTAGAGTACACGTATTGTAACCATAATGCATGACTTAAGTAAATGTTCGATAAGTTATCTAGTAACTATCTGAAATGCATCTGAGCATCGGATAGTTAGATTTGTAAGTATCTGAAATATTTGAACTCGTTAAGTTAGAATTATGCGCATGTTAAAATTAAATGTTTTAGTATATCATGTGAACTGCACTTGTATAACTCATTAAGTTAGCATAACTACATGTGTTGAGTTAATTGAATATATACTAAGGTAACACGTTGTGTTAGTAAACTTATAAGTTATTTCTTTATTGCACGTGTTTTATAGTTAAATCAATGAAGTAAGTTCGTTGAGTTATCTGTAACTCCACGGACCATTTATTTTCTAATATGCCACTGTAGTAGTTATAGAAACAGGACATTCGAAGGAAAACCACGATTACACGTATCACGTAGGAATTCACTCGTGGAAGGAAGAAGAAATCACCATCATTGATATGAATGAAGGAAATCCAACCGATCATCTAAGTAGAAGTAGTTACTACAAAAAGAAATATAAAGGAAGAAGAGAAAGATAAAGAAAAAGTGTGTGTAGAGGTGGAGAATCATGCTAACTACAGGAAGCGTCAAAAGTTCCCTAAAGCTCCACACCACCACCAAAATCACCAACCATCGAAGGTCTGTGAGGATACTTTCCTGATGTCAGGTCAATTCTGAGCCAAACACGGTGACTGACAACTACTATGAGGAGTGATCACGTTGCGGGAAGGAAGTCATTTTCACCAAGCATCAACTCATATCTTAGGAGATCGTAAAACTTCTAACCTTGGTTTCGGGTTGATGCCAATATGTTGAAGAGGAGATGTAGGATCGTCTGTACCATGAATAGATGTCGTTGATTTCATTCTGCATTTTCTGAAGTTCCAACTCTCTTTTCTACACTTTTGTCATTCTACCACGTCCTGACATTGTCAATTAATCTTCGCTTTGCACTATAGAACTTAGTGGAAGTAAAGATTGTGAAGCTAGGGTTTTACCAAGGTAGAAACATGAAAGGTTGTTAGTAAAATATTTATAACTCTTCGAGTTTATAAGTGGATAAACGGATTCAATCATTGAAATCATAAATATAAGATCCGTTACCGATAAATAACTCGAGTGCTTGCAATAACTATACAAGTTTTACAACCAACAATTGCAGAATACTTAGCGTAACTGTTCATATAAAGAAAATAACTTCAGGCTAAGTGAAAAGTGAGAAAACTCAAAGACTTATGATAACTGTTCGAGTTTCTCGAAAGAATAGGTGTGAAAAGTCGAAGAGTTAAACATAACTATTCGAGTTTCAACTGAGACATTATAAAGCAGTGAAATTCAACACGTGCATAATTTGAACTTAAGGTGTTCAGAAAGTTTTGGAGACTTATAAACCTAACTATCCGATGCTCAGGTGCATTTCAAAGAGTTACAGATAACCTTCCGAAAGATAACTTAAGTCAATCTTCCAGATCACAACACGTGTACTTAAGCAGTTTTATAATAAAGAGATGTTTCGGATAGTTACAAATCTAACTTTCCGATGCCCAGACGTATTTCGGAGAGTTACAGATAACTTACCGAAAATCTACTTAAGTCATGCATTATGATTTCGACACGTGTACTTCAGGAAATAATAAAATAGTCTATTGAACGTTTTAAAGCACGATTGTTCGATACTTGCAATATAACTTGCCAAAACAATAGAGAATTCAGATACTTAAGAATTAAAAAAACCTGCAAGTCACCGATAGTTCAGAAATGTACTTAATTAAAATGTATTTCCTAAAATTATGCAGATTCTTTCATGAAAACATATAATAGTTCATAAGAGATGAATTATTATATGCAAAATTACTCCCCCTACATAAATGTAGTGTAAAGAATCTATGGCGTACTTAATGTGGGTTGCCAAGCCCTAAGTAGATTTGGCTTTAAAAGGTCAAATAGCCTACTTAAAGAGGATGCTAAGCCTTAAATAGATTTGAGTCTCACCTTTTGTTTTTTTTTTTTAATTTAATTTGAATTAAATACAGAAATAAGTAGTAGAGTTAACAATTTAGACTTTGTGGCTTTTATATTATTTAGTTTACAAAACATAATTCATAAAGATATACCTACAAAAACTTAAAAAGAATTCAATAATGAGTACACAAACTTAAGACAATAAATATCGTACATTATGTATAACGAGTAGATAATAACAAAAAATAACAAGGATTATATGCACAGATTATGGCAGGATTGTTGTAACACCTTGAAAGATAAATTAATCTTGAGTACATTGCCCCTTTTTTTTTTATATTCATATATATATTTTATGTATTACCTCCCACAATATCATCTTTTTACGTGATCACAATCCCTTACTTAAGGGAAAGATAACCAGTTACTCAATGACAAGTGAGAACAAGTAATATATTTTTTTTTTTTTGTAAATATAATCTGAATTACTTGCAAAATGAGTTTTCAGTTAGCACATCCCAAACCAGTTGGTTTAAGTGACTAGGGTTTAAGATCCCCTAATAGACTTAATTACTCAAGTAATTACAAACAAAAAAAAATAAGATAGTAAATTAAATTAGAGGCAACCGCAAGACTTAATTTTTCTAACAGAATGTTAATAACTTTCCTTTAATAAAAAGTACATACTTTCTATGTATTTTCCTATTAAAATCTCTGTAATAGCATATACATAAGTAACAAAAATATAATTGGCACTCATATTGAATCAATTTAACTATCCTTAAGTAATCTTTTTTGAATTTTTCTTAAATAAATTGACTTCAACAAAAATCAGAATTTCATAAATTCCTAACTACCAGAAAACTGTAATTCGAAAATAAATATTTTGTTTTTTTTTTTTTTTTAAAGATAAAGACATTAAATTCTAAAACTACCTTATAACAAACCAAAATACAATGAACAGGATCATTTAAATATCAGATAACCTACAGATACCAAGTTCTAATTGTAATTTTGAGAAAGTATTTTCATCTAAGGGTTTTGTAAATAGATCTGCTAATTGTTCTATGGTAGGAACAAAATTTAATACTATTTTTCCTTTTATTACATTATTCCTTAGAAAATGATGTCGAACTTCTATATGTTTTGCTCGTGAATGTAATATAGGATTTTTAGATAAACTTATTGCAGAACTACTATCATAGAAAATCTTAGTTGGTTCATAGTCTAAATTAAAATCTTTTAAGGTTTGTCTGATCCACAGGATTTGAGCACAGCAAAGTATAGCAGCTATATATTTGGCTTCAGTTGTAGATAATGCTACACAATTTTGCTTTTTGCTAAACCATGACACTAAAGAATTACCTAACAATTGACAAGTGTCACTAGTGCTTTTTCTTTCAAACTTACATCCTACGAAATCAGCATCACTATAACCTACTAAGTTTAAAGAACTATGTTTAAAGTAAAACAATCTGAAATTGATGGTTCCTAGTAGATATTTAAAAATTCATTTAACAACAAGTAGGTGTGATTCCTTAGGATTAGATTGATATCTAGCACAAGTACACACACTAAAAATAATATTTGGTCGGCTAGCTGTTAAATAGAGTAATGAACCAATCATACTTCTATATTGTTTTACATCTACAGTTTTTCCAGAGTCATCTTTATCCAACTTGGTGATAGTACTCATTGGTGTATTCTTTGTTTTAGTATTGTCTAAACCAAACCTCTTTAATAAATCTTGAGTATATTTTTCTTGTGAAATAAAAGTACCCTGATCTAATTGCTTAATTTGTAAGCCTAGGAAAAATGATAGTTCACCCATCATACTCATTTCAAATTGATTAGTCATGTCTTTCGAAAAGGACTCAACTAATTTATCATTTGTTGCTCCAAATATGATGTCATCTACATAGATTTGAACTACTAATATATCTTTTTCGATCTTCTTGATAAAAAGAGTGTGATCTGCCTTTACCATAGAATACCCTTTTTCCATAAGAAATTTAGATAATCTTTCATACTAAGAGCTAGGAGCTTGTTTAAGGCCATATAGTGCCTTCTTAAGCTTGTAAACATACTCAGGATGTTTTGAATCTTCAAAACCTGGAGGTTGTTTTACATACACTTCTTTTATATATCCATTTAAAAAAGTAGTCTTAACATCCATTTGATATAATTTGAAATCCATATAACAAGCATAAGCTAACAAAATTCGTATTGATTCTAGTCTAGCAACAGGATCAAATGTTTCATCATAGTCAATTCCTTCCTCTTGCTTGTAACCTTGAGCAACTAATCTAGCTTTATTTTTAACTATATGTCCATCTTGATCTACTTTGTTTCTAAATACCCACCTTGTTCCTATTATGGACTGATTTTCAAGTGGTGGAACTAGATCCCATACCTTATTTCTTATAAATTGATTTAGCTCATCTTGCATAGCTAAATACCAAAATTCATCTTCTAAGGCATCTTCAATTTTCTTAGGTTCTAGCAAAGAAACAAATGAATAAGCACCACAGATGTTGACTACTGATGACCGAGTCTAACTCCTTGATTAGGATCGCCTATTATCTAATCAATAGGATGAGATGAAGCATAACGCCAATTTCTATGTTGTTCCACATTTTCTATAGGTATGACATTATTTTCTTCTAAATTTTCATCATTCAAACTTAGATTTCTTATTTCGTCAGATAATCTATCAATTTCTCTATCAACATCATTTGGTACTATTCCTAGGAGAATTTCTGAATCGAAGTTTTCAGCATGTCTTAAATCCAAATGAGAATTTTCATGAAATTTTACATGTAGGGCTTCCTCAATGGTTTTTGTTGATTTATTATAAACTCTATATGCTTTACTTCTAATGGAATAACCAACAAAAATACCTTCATCTAATTTGGCTTTAAATTTGTCTCTTCGTTTCTTAGTGTTTAAAATAAAACACTTACAGCCAAAGGGTTTTAAATAACTTATTTTGGGAACCCTATTATACCATATCTCATAAGGAGTTTTATCTAAAATTGGTCTTAGATGTACTCTATTTATAACATAGCATGCTGTATAAACTACTTCTGCCTAGAGAAATAGGGGTAACTTATTCTCATTTAACATGGTTTTGGACATTTTCTAAAGTGATCTATTTTTACGTTCTACTATCCCATTTTGTGAAGGAGCTCTTGGAAATGAGTACTTATAATCTATGCCTAATTCTTCACAAAAGGTGTCTATTTGATCATTATCAAATTCTGTACCATGATCATTCTGAACTTTATTACAAAATATCTTAAATATTTCAAAAACTTCAGTTTTATTAGCTAGAAAATAAACCCAAGTAAATCTAGAATAGTCATCAACTAGTACAAAAGCATAATGTTTACCTCCTAGAGTGGTTGTTCTAGTAGGTCCAAATAAATCCATATGCACTAGTTCTAATACTCTTTTGCTTGTTATTTCATTTAAGCTTTTAAAGGATGTTTTATGTAATTTACCTAGTTGACATGCATCACACATAAACTCTTTTGAGTATTTAATACTAAGTAAACCTCTAACTAGATTCTTTTTAGACAACTTTTGTAATAATTTTAAGTTTGAGTGTCCTAGCCTTCTATGCCATAAAATGACTTCATCCGATTTTACAATTAAGCAAGCATTGTCTTTAATAATATCAGAAGGCAAATTTAGAATACAAATAGATCATTTCTTGTATGTAGTGAATAAAATTTTGTTTGTAGACATGTCCATAATTTTACAAGAATCTTTTTCAAAAATTACTCTGTAAATCTTCATTAAAACAGGAACACTCAATAAATTAAAACCTAAGTTTTCCACTAATAAGACATCATTTATAAAGCATTTCTCAGTTACCTGAACCTTGCCAGACCCAAGGATATTTGTTTTGCTTTTATTTCTAAAGGTAACTTGTCTGTTCTTGGTTTTTGTTATTTCTGTAAGTAATCGTTTATCTCCAGTCATGTGGCTAGATGCTCCACTGTCTATTATCCATTTTAATTTGTGTACCTCACTAGATTTTGCCATAAAGCATACATTTGCCAGATTTTCTTCTAAATTTGATGTTGATGAGGATTCGTTGTCTGATGTTGAATCCTTTGTTTCTTCACTTTATGAAGCTGAAGAGTCATCCCATGTCACTTTAAGCGCCCTTCTCTTTCTGAATTTCTTATTCTTGAAATTCCTCCTTGAATTCTTCTTATCTTTATTGAGAGGACAATTAGTTTGAAAGTGACTCGGCATGTTGCACTTGTAGCATATACTTTTGTCTTTCGTGAATGACTTCTTCTCCATATCTCCAGATGTCTTTGCTGACCTGAAGTTCCTACATTTCTTCAACAGATTTCTAAATTTTCTGGTCAACAATAGTAAATCATCGTTAGAATCACTAGTGACTTCTGAGACTTTATAAGCCTCAAAAGCCAGATCCCTTTCAGGATTTTTTCCTTTTAGATCTAAATGTTGTACTTCATAGGCTGTCAGATTTCCTATGAGATCATCAAGAGTGTATGATTTAAGTCTTTGGACTCTTCAATAGATGTTGTCTTTTGAGCCCAAATTTTAGTTAAAGATCTAAGGATCTTTCTTACCAAGTCTTTTTCCTCGAATTTCTTGCCTAAACATTTTAATGAATTTACAATCTCAAGAAAATGAGAAAACATGTTAGAGATACATTCATTTTCGTGCATTTTAAAAAGCTCATATTTATGTACTAACATATTGATCTTAGATTCCTTAACCTGATTAGTACCTTCGTTGGCAACTTCTAAAGCATGCCATATCTCATATGCAGTTTGATATGCAGACACTTTATTAAATTGATCATGAGATAAAGCACAAAACAAGATGTTTAAACCTTTAGCATTCAATGTCATTCGCTCCTTTTCATCAAAAGTTCAAGTATCATAGGGATTCGTAACTAACACTATAGGATTGCTAATTATATGCCATAATTTGAAATCAATTAACTGAAAGAATACTTTCATCCTATATTTCCAATAGCCATAATTGCTACCTTCGAACATAGGAGGACGATTAGTGGTCTGTCCTTCAGTCATAACTAAGATTTCAAAATTATCCATTTTAAACAGATGATCTGAAGTAAATGACAGGAAAAACTGATTCCTAAATAGAGAAATGAAGGCTTTTAATTATGATAATAATGAATGCTCTGATACTAGTTGTAGGATCGTTTGTATCACAAGAGGGGAGAGAATTGTGTCTTTAGTAATTAAATACTAGCGGATAAAATAAGAGTACAAAAACACTCGTAAATGAAATTCTATTCTTTTATTTCAAGACAGAATTTACAATATCTTTTCAGCTCAATTCCCTTCTTGACGGTTTTGATACAGTAATGTTCGATATATAATTCAAATAGGAAAACAAAGCTCTTATTCAAAACTAATTTTGAATTGTATATAACCTGATCTTTATGCACACATCTTCTTTCTTTCTCTTTGCTCAACTTCTGTATCTCTTCTTCTCCAATTGTCGAATTTCCAGACTTCTTATGTTTGCAGCTCCTTTTCTGAAATTGCTTGGAATTTCGAACTTCTTCTAATGTTGGAGAATTTTTCAGAATATGAATATTCAAACTTAACTTTTCAGTTAGAGATCTAGATTGAATATTCAGACTTGGTTTTTGAGATTGGGATCCTCCTTTGTAATGCAGCTCGTACTCTTTATTAGTAGTCGAACTCTGTTGTCTTTGAGGTTCAGCATGTTCATCCACTTGATCCACAATCCATAATCCACATAATAATTTTCTCTTTAATCCAAATTACTTTCTATTTTAATTTCCACTTTCTCCACTAACAATTTGAATTTCCACGATCTCCACTTCATAGATTCACCAAAGCTTTATCTTCTTGGAGTCTTGTAGAATATCTTCTAAGTCTTCGATTTAGTTGAATAGTTATCTTTTAAGTCCTGTAAAAACTCGAACACTTATCCTTTAACTCTTCGAGTTTTTTTTTTTTTTTTTTGCACTTGCAAAACATGTGACTAAACAAAGAAACTTATCTGTTCGTTAGTCCTTTTATAAAACTCGAACAGTTATCTATCCATACGTATAAAAACTCGAATAGTTATCTAACTATTCGATTTTTCATTACCGAATGCACATGGAAAACATGTGACAACTTAAAACATTAAAAACACACGTGTAGATAACTTAACTATATGAGTTTTTAACATAAAGTATTCGACAAAAATGAAACGTTAACTATCCAAAAGTTTAACTATCTGAAACATTAACTATCCGAAAGTTTAACTATTGCAAATCTAGCTCTTTGGAAATCTTTAATTTATCTGACATAAAAATGAAACTTTCTGATAATCTGTTAACTATTATACTTAGAGAAATATACTTAGAGAATATTATGTAGACTTATTTAAATACGTTAATAAAATATATATCATCAAAATTAAATACCTAACAGGAGATCATCTTACAATTCTTGATTTGCGATTCTATTGGGAGAGGAGGCAAGATTGTAAGTGATTAAGTTTTTAGTGGTGTAATCACATTACATGTAGTGACAGAAGTTTTTACTATCGATAGAGATTTTTACATTTCACATTTCGTTCATCTTCAAGATAATATCAAAACAAAAATACCAAAAACAAAAAATTATATGTGTTTACATTTAGTATTAAAGTGTTGTATTGTTTGCTTTGTATCATGATTAATATTATCATTGTTAGTATTTTGAATGTTTTATGTTTGTTTGACTTAGAAAATAGAAAATAGTTTTACAGTTTATTGAAATTGAATCGTTCAAGATACTTAAAGATTTTAATTGTTATTGTTTGAAATATCTGAATGTTAGTGTTGCTTAACGACAAATCTAATATTAGATAACATTAAAGAGCTTAACTGATGTTATTTGCATTCTGTAGAATCATCCAATGGTTGGCCAAATTCCTTTGTAAATAACAGTATTTAACTAGAAAAATAGGCTCATGAGGTTAACTTAAGTTCACGAGGTTAGTCCGTTGAGTTAATTATAACTCCACAAACTAAGTCCGTTGTGTTAACTATAACTCAACGGAGTGCTTTATTGAACACATATAAATTCTAATATAAAAATTAGAGTACACAATTCTTACTCAATCTCTATGGAATCGACTTGTACTTGCACACAAATACAATATACACTGTGCACTTGCAATTTAAAATACAAATTGGACTTCATATCTAATTTGTGTAAAAGGTTGTTTGTTTACTTCTAAGAGAATTTATTAATATAGGCATAAAAAAAAATCAAGCAAGTTTTTGATTTAACCTTTACAACCAAAACAATCTTCAATGACAATTATTTGATATGTTGCTCTTCATTGAAGTTGCTAAATTTTCTTTCTTCTTGCTCTTCTTTTTCTTCTTCTTCTAAGAGTTTTTCTCTTGAGAGGTGCATCATTGTAAGTATATTTCTTTAAAGTGTGTAGGGCTCTCCTTTAATCTTAATCAATGAGAATTTTATGCCTTATATAATTAATTTTCATTTCACGCATATCTTCCACATTCATCCATGATCAATCTTCCACTCTTCACGTCTTCTATTTTAAATTTAATTTCAAATCTCAAAATACACATGTTCTAATCTATGCTTTCCTCTCAAATTTTCTTGAATCATCGATCTTGGATCCTTTAAAAAATTTTCTGCAAAATAACTTTGTCATCCAAAATTTTTCATCAAGTGTAATAACAAGTTGTTGTGTTAATGCTAACTAAGTGCATAAAATAAAATAGACTTATAACTCAATGTGTCTAATTTAATGAGTTCAACATGTGACATACACATGACATACTCCGTTAGGTAAGGTGATAACTCATTGAAGTAACTCTATTGTGTTACTAATAACTTAACAAACTAATATATATGAATGTTTAAACAAAATAATTTTATCACGCATAAAAATAATAACTGAATAAGTTTATAACGTTAACCTAACACATTACATTAGTATTCAATTAAGCAACTCAACACATGTAGTTATATTAACTTAATAAGTTAAACATATGCAACTAATGTGATATAGTATAACATTTTTAAACTTTAAATTCAACACGTGCATAATACTAACTTAACAAGTTTAGATATACAATTTTACATTTTATTCACGAACTCAACTAGTTTTCATGTGAACTCTTCTAACTTTTAAACCTATAACTCAATAAGTTCTCATGTGATTTTCTTAACACAAAGAATGCTAAGAAACTTAAAACTAGTTCTCATGTGACCTCTTCTAACTTGACAAGTTATTGTCGTGCACTATTCATGATATAAATATGTAAAATTAAAACATATCATGTTTTATATTATAAAAATACACATTAACTTAACGACAAGGTGTACAAATAGTTAATATAACATAACGATAAGTGAGGAAACTTAGCATTTTCTAGATCTATTACAAATAAGTATATAACATTAAAGTTTATCTGTATTAATTGATGTTCTTTATTTACTTTCACAGACAACAAACTTAATTGATTAATATGATTATTTAACATTTTATACACATCATCAAAACATGATAATTAACATGAACTACTTTAACAAGTCTACTTGTGAGGTATTCAACATTTGATGTTTGTGCAGTAATATCAATAAGTCCTCCTATATGAAAGATGGATGTCCACTTATTCTTTATTTTATTTCATTATTTTTCGAGTACACCAATAGTAATTTTGTTCTTTTAAATTTTTTATTATTGAATAAATAAACTGTATTTTTTTATCAGATTCTTCTAATTTCTCATTAGATTTTTCTAATTTCTCTTTCTAATAAGTATAATGGTATTCCAGCCATATATAAATCAAATACAAATAGTTTATTGGTTTCTCCTACAAAATTAGGAATTTCAGATCAATCTCTATTGATTGACTGCCTTTATTACGTTGTTGCTTGCACGTAGCATTATTTTTCATTTTGAATTTTCCAAATCATTCTTGTGGTGGATCCGTATTGATTTTTTTATGACCCTTCGATTAAAAGATTCATTCCCTTTGCAAAAAAGAGAAGGTAGAACCAACGAGGATTTATTTTCTATTCTGATCTTATTTAAAAAATTTTTTGATATAATTCGTAGGAATCAATAGGTGAATCTATATAGAATTTATTCAAATATCACATATTTGTATGCACGTATCGTACCATAGTCCACTAAAAGGAAGGCTAATATTCTGATCTAGTGTTGATATAATTGATGAGATTTTGATCATCGATCACACCTAAACAATTTTATTTTTTTGGACACGAACATATAATGACCGATGAATCAAAAACTTTCAATTTGAACTAGTTCTTTCAATTGGTATTTATTATTATTATTATTATTATTATATTACAATGATATTTAGAAAAATTTAAATTTAGGTAAGTATTTCATCAGCATATGTATAAAAAAAACATCTTTATCATATGTGTGAATACTTGTTGGAAAGAATACTTAAAGAAGAAGATTGAAAGTACAAGAGGAGCCTCAACTAACATGCCATTTGGAAGATATTCACAACCTGGAAATGTAGAGAACGTGATTTAATAGGCGTAGAATTATCAACCTAAAGACCGACCTGTGGTACCTACAAATTATAACTTTTGGTGTCATTTTTCATGGAGGCACAAGTTAGGATAAGTTGGAGTCTAGTTTCAAGTCTTATTGCGTGAGTTAGGTACTTTCTTACCTAAATCAATGCTTATACGTATTGTTTAAGGAGAAGAGAGATTAAGGGCTCATCCCTCATTTTCCTTTTTAGAAAGTGCAATTCTAACTCTAAGTTCTAATCTTCTTCACATCTTGAGTCTTTAGACTTTTAAAGGGATTGAGTTACAGATCAATAATACATGCATTGCATGTACATCTACCATGATTGGTCCAACTAATTGCAAATGGCATAATTAATGGTTTCTTATTTTACAAATTGTAAAAAAAAGTGAATTAATTCAGAGTCCACGTAAAAAAATGTCACCATATGTTGGGCATGAAAATTTCTTACCGTCGAATTGCAGCTTTCGCGTCAAAATTGTTAAAAATTTCAACCCTTGATGTGATGATAACTGCATTATCTTAAACATTTAATAATTAGGCACGTTCTCCTTTTTTTTTCTTTTTTGTCTTGATGATGGTAAGCACGCTCACCATTTCCTTCTAAATATCTCATGTATTAATACACACTACGTCCCTCGTTTCTTGCACACGGCAGTCGTCGTCGTCCTCCTCCTCCTCGCAGCCATGGGCGGAGGTCACGACGTAGAGGCGTCCGCATATGCGTGCAAGCTAAGGGACCAAGTCGACCCTCCTCCCGCCTCTCTGTTCGACGCGAGAGAGCTGGGCACGTGGTCCTTCTACCGTGCTGTCGTTGCGGAGTTCATGGCCACGCTTCTCTTCCTCTTCGTCCACGTCTCCACCATCATCACTTACAAAAGCTCCACCAACCCCAAGATTAAATCCGCCGACCCCGACGCTGCCTGCAAAGGTGTTGGCCTTCTTGGCATCGCATGGTCCACCGGTGGCATGATATTCATCCTCGTTTACTCCACCGCTGGAATCTCAGGTACGTACCTACGCATGCACACGGCCGGCAAGGATTGATAATATCATCATATCCGATTCCGTGGCAATAATTAATACATCTATCTGGTTAGGAGGACACATAAACCCCGCGGTGACCTTCGCCATGTTGCTTGCGCGGAAGGTGTCTGTCCCAAGGGCAGTGGCCTACACGGCAGCGCAGTGTCTCGGGGCCATTTGCGGTGTGGGGATTGTCTGGGGCTTTCAGAATTCCTACTACGTCGCAATGGGCGGCGGCGTCAACGCCCTGGGCGCCGGCTACTCCCCAGGAGCAGGCCTTGCTGCGGAGATCATCGGCACCTTCGTTCTGGTGTACACCGTCTTCTCCGCCATCGACCCCGAGAGAAACGCGCACGACGCTCACGTACCCGTCCTGGCACCTCTGTCCATCGGCTTCGCCGTCTTCATGGTACATCTTGCCACCATGCCTATCACCGGCACCAGCATCAATCCGGCCAGAAGCCTAGGCGCCTCCGTCGTCCTCGACAATTCCAATGGTTGGGACGATCATGTACGTACGGACTAACTATTTAACCACTTCATCGTCATATATTATAATCTGCTTAATTAATTAATGCTGCAGCTGCTACTTACCGATGCATCTTATATATTCTTCATCCTTTCTTTTTTCTTCTTCTACAAGATTTGAATATATTCTTGGTGCAGTGGGTGTTCTGGGTCGGGCCGTTCATAGGAGCTGCAATTGCCACAATCTATCACCAATACATTCTAAAAGCCGACGCTTTCTTCAGGAACAGCTCTCAGGTTTAAGTTCGACATCCCCTGTCATCGGCTCCTCGGATGTTTTCCACCATCACTTCGTTGCTTGTGGATCTACCTAGACATGGAAGGGCAAGGAGTTCGTCGTAATTCAATGTTACTGAACATTATACATGTATATGTATACGCACGTATATGATGTTCACGTGGGGTGACCGCATTGATGCTTGAAAGAAAAACGAGATGATTTACCGAGTTGCTGTTAATAGCGACAGATTAATAAATCAGTACCTTCTGTCTTTTGCTTGCGTACGTCCGTACAACTAAACCAGTTACGATTAATGTCCTGTGTCGAATAATATTGTGTAGTAATTGATTTATCCATTAAACTGAATATCTCCGTACATTTCCAGCTGTGAGATCGATGTTCGTGTCAACGTCTCCAACTGTATCTGAAAACGCTTTTCCATTAAGTTACTTAAGTCGACAACCTGAGTTTAATAAATCAAGCCGTTTATATTGTGCACAGCTTTTCAAAAGAGATATACTACTATGATGATATTTTCAACTTTAAGATTTTGCTATCTTCGACTTTAATTAAGATGAATTACTTTCATATCTTACATTTTGTCTGTTCGATACATTAGCATTTCCATCAAGTACCTCAACTTTTTATGATAATTTGGAACAAAATTATATATCCTTAATTTTAAAATAGATATAGTTTATAGTTATATTAATTGTTGTGAGTAGTGAGTTGATTGATCTAGATAGATGTGAGTTGTCTTTAAATGAATTATTTTGACTTGTGACTTAGATATACAAAATGGTACGGTAAGATCATATTTTTCTTTCTAAGTTGTCAATTAGCTAGTTTGATTTAAGTAATACAAAATGAATCATTCTTCTTGAAGAAAAACTTAGGTAAAAATTTAAAAATATGTCTTGAGATTGTTCTATGAGAATGATAGAATAATAACAGTTAGGGTTCGAAAAAAAAAAAAGAGGAAACAGTGAAAAAGAAAAAAAAGAGTATTGATTGTCTATTCTTACAAAGACTACTAAGTATCCAATCAACTTTACCCTAAATAAGGGATGATGATTATGTAAAAAGATATTAGAGTAAGAGGTAATCTAAAAATAAAAAAAAAGAGATAGAGAAAAAGAGAGTCAAAAATAAAGAAACAATAAACTCAAAGATAAATCTTTGAGATTGCTTAGGTACCTTGAAGAGAGTTGAGTAGGTTATTTTTTAGTCTTGGCTATTTTCATATACATCATTTATATGATACTTTACTTTTTTAGGATAGAACTTGAATGAGTATTTGGATTTAAACTAGAAGGTAAGAGAGTGATTGAATAAAAGTAAAACCAATAGATCAAAACTATCTAAGAACAACTTTATGTGTGTTTAAGAAACCAAGAGCATATTTTTGTTATTTGTTATCTTTTAATTGCGTTTGTTTATTTTATATTTTCTTTTAGATTTTATGGGAATATTCATTGAAAACACTCTAAGAGTTGTTCTTAAAAGTGGCCTAGAATAGTTTTAATTATTTTATAGTTTTTTTATTTATTTTCAATTTACCTTTGATGCTTTGCTAAGGAATTAGCAAATCTTAAGTATAGGGGACTTGTTGAGACCTAAATTTATGCAATTTCTATAGGATAATTTATGCATTTTATTAAACTCGAGTTGCAATTAATGTGGTTTATTTTAGGACCGGATGGTTTACTAGAGAGGGGTGAATGGTAATATTTAACTATTTTGTTCTTTGACAATCAATGATTAATCAGTTGTGAATTTAACTAAATAATAAACAAGCAAATAAACTTATGCACAATTGAATAGAAAAAATCAAGGTAGAGACACAGAAAATTTTTTAGATGATTCACCTCTAATGACTAGTCCACCTCTAAGGCACACTTTGGGCTTCACTATCAATTTTCACTTATACACTTGCTTTCGAGTCGAAGCAAGAACCAACCAATCGCTTGAGCTTTTAAGTTAAAGCTCCAACCCACAACACTTAAAGTTTTTTGGTACAAACCAACCAGCTTGTCTTTTATCAGAATTTGCGCATGAAGAGCTTGAAATTTCAGATCTGCCTTTTACTGAATTTTGCACAATTCTTGAAAAGTGTAACGTGAATAGCTATTCTCTCTTTTTGTTCTTGTAGAATTTTTTCTTTCACTATATGTATGTATGTAACTCTTCTATTATGGAATGATATTGTTATATTTATGTCTATAACTTCAATGATCATATTACCTTTCAACGATATTAATCTATTGTACTTTACTTCTTGACAGTCTTAAAAATAGAAAGTTACTATTCATCTAATTATCGAAGAATTTGACTATTACTCTACTAAAACTTGGATCGTTGTCTCATAACTCTTTGAGAAACTCAAACAGTTAGACCATAACTATACAAGTGATTCCTTCTATTGTTCTCTAATACTTGTCACGTGATGACTTAATTTCTACACATGAGATCTCTGTAAAGTTATAAAGTTATCTTAACTATTCGAGAAACTAAAATAGTTAACTCATAATTATATGAGTTTTCCTTTCTTTTCATAACCACTTACAATTCTATCTCCTCTCCCTATAGAATCGTGAGTCCAGAATTACAAGATGATCTCCTCTTCAGCATACAGGCATCAACCCGAAGCCAAGGCTAAAAGCTTTACGATCTCCTGAAATATGAGTCGGCGCTTGGTGAAAATGGCTTCCTTTCCAACGACGCGATCACTCCTCACAGTGGTTGTCAGGCACTATGTTTGACTCGGAATCGACCCGACATCAAGAAAGTATTCTCACAGACTTTCGATGGTTGGTGGTTGTGGTGGTGATGATGATGGTTGGTGTGGTACTTTAGAGAATTGCAACGCTGATCCTCCTCTGCACACATTGTCTGCCCATCGATCACACCCTTCTTCTTTTTTCTTCTTTTCTTTTATATTTCTTCAGTAGTAACTGCTTCTGCTTGAATGGTCACTTGGATTTCCTTCATTCGTATCAACGGCGATGTTTTCTTCTCCCTGTGCGATACGTTCAGTCATGGTTTTTCTTCCAACTATCCTATTTCTGCAACCGCTACAGTGGCATATTAGAAAATATATAGTCTGTGGAGTTACAGATAACTCAACGGACTTTCTTCGTGGATTTAACTATAAAGCACGTGCATAAATTTAACTATCTGATGCTCAGGTGCATTTCGGATACTTATAAACTTAACTATTCGATGCTTAGATGCATTTCGGATAGTTACAAATAACTCACCGATATATAACTTAAGTAAATCTACCAGATCTTGACACATGTCAATAGTAGTTTAATCATAAAATAACATTTCAGAGAGTTATAGGTCTATCTATCCGATGCTTAGATGCATTTCGGATAGTTAGAGATAACTCACCAAAAATCCACTTAAGTCACTTTCCCAGAACATGACACGTGTCCTCAGCTCTTTTATAAATAAAAAGAGATTTCGGAGAGTTATAGGGATAACTATCCGATGCCCAGCTGCAATTTTGAATAGTTATAGAAAACTCACCGAAAGTTCACTTAAGTCATTCATTATGGTTTCGACACCGTGTACTTTAGGAAATAATAAAATATTCTCTCAAAACATAACTGTTCGACAATTTAAACATAACTATCCGATATGTTCGGTCTGTTAAACATAACTGTCCAAAATATGTTCAGTATGTTAAACATAACTATTCGAAATATCAGAAAATTCGGATACTTAAGAATTTCACAGCCTGCAACTTACCGACAGTTCAGAAATGTACTAAATTAACATTAATTCCCCTAAATTAAGTAAATTTTTCAATTAAAGCATATAACAGTGTAATTATAACATAATGGCTTAATTCTCATATGATAAGCTAAATATTATGCAATTAACCATCATTTAACCGTTAATAATATGCACTTTTTCATTCTAAATACTTCCCCCATACCTAAATTTTGCTAGTCCCTTAGCAAACTAAGATCTAATTAATTGGTCTTTTTAAAAGTGCTAGAATTAATTCTTCCCCTTTGTTTTTCTTTTGTTTAGCATAAAAATATATTCTGTATGTTTCAGTAATCAACCTGCAAATATACTTAGAATATATGCAAATTACATACAAAGTATATCATCATCACATAAGTGTTAATTATATTATCGTTTGTTCTTCTTCTCATCATTTGTCATCTTGAATTTTCCAATAAGATTTCTAGAAGAAATTTCAACAACATACGAATCAAAGTACAATCCAATTCAATATGATTAAGACAAGTAGAATAAAGAATTGTATCTCCATTAAACAACTTCAAAAGTCAATTCTAGATTCATATTACAGCAATTCTAGATAACAGAAAATATACTCGATTCATAAGATATCTGTATTTCACAAAATACTTGTATCTTTTCAGAACAATATATGTATATATTCTTTTTTTTTCGTACTTTAAAAGTTAATTTGACAAGCTTGAATCATACAAGAGCTTTCTAATGTACCCATGTAACGAGCTTTCAGTCAACAATCCCAGATCTGATCAAGATCTTAGGTTGCCAGATTTCAAGAGTCCTTGTTCAGGTCAACAATCCTTACATACCTATCTGCTCAAGTACAAAAGGCTCGTGATCAAACAAGTCAATAAACTCTCAAAAATTTCCCCCCTTTTTTTTCTTTCCTTTGGTTTTTTTTTTTTTTTTTCAATCAAACTACAAACACAAAACAAAACATTAATCACATACTATATTTGTATGTATTTCATTAATACAGATGTAGTAAAACACCAATCTCATATAGTCCTACTTCTATCATTTACTGAAAATATGAATCCATAACAATAAGCTCATACTTTTTCTGTAGTTTAATAAGATCTACACATAAATCATTCTACAAGTTCAATCAGTCAAATTAAATGTATCTTTCATCATATATGTTTCATTTAATCTAGAATTCATATCTCAGCTCCTTCAGGACTTCAGATAATTTACTGATTTTTCATTAAGCATTCTGATTTCATTTCAAAATCGTGAAACTGTTAAACTCATGAAATTCAGAAAAAACATAAGATATTATATCTAGATTTGCATAAATAGTAAATTCTATAGCATCTTATATAGCCTTCTAAATATAACATTCAAGTAGTTACAGTTTATAAAAGTTTACAATCTCAATTATCAAATAGTTACAGCAAGTTCATAAAAATTTTCAATTTCCACAACTTTGCAATACCATTGTAATTCCTTTAATTAACAAACTTACATGGCTGTTACTTTAATTACCTCCCCCCAATACCTACATTTTGCATTGTCCTCAATGTAAAAGATTTGACAATAAGTACAGTAATTGTAGCAAGCATGAATACAGTTTTGTTTGATTTAAAATTTAGGATGAGTAATTAGTTATATACCTTGTTTCATTTGTGTCTCTTTCTACATATTCCGATTTTTTATTCTGAAAAAATTTTCATTCACAAATAAAAGCAAAATATAAAACGAAATAACATTTAACAGATATTAATAAATCAATGTCTTGTGTGGAACCCAGGCTCCTATGCCTTTGGTGGCGCACAAGCAAGCCAATTGGTTTCCGAGAATAGATACCAACAAATTGGATTGATATTTTGTTTTTTTTTTTATAAAATAAACATGAAAACTAAAAAAAAAAAAAAAAAAAATTTCTAAAAATAAATGTAGAATACACACAACATTAAACACACAAAATCACAGCTTAAGAACATGATTGAAAAGTAGAAACAAACGATAATTAACATAAACCAATCAAAAATTTAGTAGAGATAAAAATTAACATAACGACTGCACACCCTCGTGGAGTTAAGGAATAACTCAACAGATTAAGTTCGTTGAGTTAAGGATTAACTCTACGGTTAACTATAAATAAAAACATATATACATACAGATAGTTGCTTTAGATATGCTGCTTCATTCAGCTATCCTCCCAGAAAAGTTATCAATTTCGTTAACAAATCTATTGATAGGATTAGGTATAGCTTGTATTGGCAATCCTCTAGTAGGTCTACCTTCCATTGGTTCCTTCTGTCTAAGTGGTATATTTCTATTCTGATTTTGAATTGCAGCACTTCCAAATACAAAATCTAGACGATTGTTTAATTGTTGGATTATCTTTTCTAATTTCTCTATTCTAGATCCTTATTTCAGTAATGCTTCATAATTTATATTCTTCTCATTTATATTTTCCCCTCCCTGGAAATTTTTGTTTCTCCAAGATAAATTTGGGTGATTTCTCCAATTAGGATTATAAGAATTTCCCAAGTTATCTCTCTGGTTTCTAGCATAAATAATATCTAAGTCATTTATGTTTGCATTCTTTTCTGCTAGCTTTTGATTTAATGATAACTCTTCTATTTTCTTTGTTAATTCATTTAATTTCACCTCAAGCATAGTGTTTGAATCTATTTCATGCATTCCTCTTGGCAATATTTTTTTATCTACAATAGCTTCAGCCGAATTTTCCCACTATACAGTTCTTTTTGCAAAGTTTTCTAAATATGCCCATGCTTCTTCACTACATAACTTTAAAAATCCATTTTGACAAGTAGATTCTAATAAAGATTTCTTGAAACATCTATGCCTTCATAAATTATACCTATTAATTGTGCTTTACTCATTGCATGATGTGGACATTGAGTCAGTAAATCATTAAATCTTTCAAAATATTTCCAGAATGATTCACCTTGTTTTTGGCTAAACATTAATATTTCTTTCTTCTTTTTAATCATTTGATGTGTTGGATAATATTTTTCCAGAAAAACAGAGCAAAATTCAGTCCATATAGAAATTGAATCAGGCGATAGAGTATATAACCATCTCTTAGCTATATCTTTTAAAGAAAAAGGGATATATCTAAGTTTAATAGCATCTATACTATGTTCGGCATTTTCATCATTTGACAAACTTTGTTAAATTCTCTAAGGAAATAATAGGCATCCTCTCTTTCTAATCCATGAAAATGTGGCAATTGACTAATATAATTAGATTTCAGTTCAAACCTATCTCCCTCAAAGTTTGGCAATCGAATACATGAAGGTTCATCAACTAATTCAGGATACAGAATCTCTCCTAATGGTTTTTCTATTGGAGCAGTCATTTCTACGTTCTCTTTTAAAGAAAGGTTAGCTACACCCCAAAGAATTTCGTTAAAGTTCAGTTCAGAAAATTTTTCAGTACTCCTCTACGATGAAAATTCCTGGGTAGTTGTTCTTACTAATCGTTTAGTGCTAGGAGAACGAGTCCATGTGCTCATAAATAAATAGTAGAAGATTAATTACATACCAATCTGAAGCTTTCCATTCAATAAATATTTGTTGTCGGATGAAGTTGAATCAGTTGCTTCTCCTTCCAGTTCCTCCAACGTATCCTCCTTTCTTTTAAAAGTGCTGGTAACTCGTAAATAACATTCTGTTATATATATATACTGCACATCCATAAAGTGAATAAATCTCGTTGCAAGAATGTGGCTTGCAACGTGCATCGTGGTTCCTACTTTTATGGGTACATGTACCACTACTAATTTCAAATTTTGGTAACCGCTAAACCGACGAAGTTTCATTCGTGGTTAAAAGAATAACCGTTCTGCTTAATCTACGAACTAACCTCGTTGAGTTACAGATAACTCAACAGAATACAGTCGGTTATTGTTGCTAACTCCACAGACTAACTTCGTTGAGTTACAGATAACTCAACGGAGTGACCTTATATTATATTACTAACCCCACGGACTTACGCTTAACTCAACGGACTTACTTCGTTGAGTTAACACTTGGCAACTTTTAACTTTTACTCTCGTAAGTTCCTCTCTGTTCTTTTTTCTTTTTCATTTTTCATTCTGCTAACTGAAATAAAGTTAAATCTATGTCATTAATGCATCATTCTGATTAAAATTCATTTAAATCTGAACATTATATAAAGATTTAACTTGCAGGTCATTTTATGTTATGCAGAATTTACATTTTACCATACAACATGTAGAAATTTTTAAGCAGTTATCCTGTCATTCAGCAAATTGTAAATCTGTTACATATTCATTCATAAAGTTCCACAAATTACATAATATTCAATAAATTCCAATCATTTCACATCCAAAACACATATGAAAATTGCATCTGAAAAAGTTATATTCATTAATATGAATCAATTACATTACAAGTACATCATACAATTTTACACAAGTAGACGAACAATACAATTTAATCTCTATGCCTAAGTTCATCTACTTCCTTCTGGAGTTTTTCTAATTGAAGTTCTAATTGATTAATACTCTCTACTACTCTTGTAATTCCTCCAAAAGGTACAGCTATTTCTGCAGCTACAAAATTTCTGTATTCTTTCACTGAAATGGTTCTTGATCTGATCCTTTTTAATGTCCATTTTGTGAAATCAATACAATCCACCATCAGTAGTGGAATCAAATCTCCATAAAATAATTTCTTCTTCACTATTTTCAGCTTGGAGATAAAAACTGCAGACCAATTTATTTGGATCTTATTTACAACTTCATATGTGGCCCATTTGACAAATTGACTTAATTCTATGTCATGGCCCTGTCATTGATAGACATTCTTAATCAGAATGTTAGCTACCATGTGTGCTTTACCATTTAAATGCTTCAATTTGTTTAATAATGGCACACTAGGATTGATAGCTAAACAATCCTTAATTTCCTGTTCAGTCCACTCAACTGCAGTTGTATCTTCCAAAATTTTTATTCCTTCATTCTTTAAACCAAAAATGTTGTGGAGAAGCTCTAGTGTTATCTGTACATCAGCTTCCTCCACGTTTGAAATTAATCCTCCTTCTCCTTCTCTTAAATTTGCATAAAAACACGACACTAAATTCTCATATATTGCATGCCCTCTTTCTTGAGAAATGAATTGCAGTAGACCTTGGAATTCAAATAAATCTTTGATTTCTTGCATTCCATCCCAATTTACTGGTCTTTTGTAAATAATGTCGTAACCCCTTATTTCTTGGTATTTGGTATAAGCTTCCTGACTACAAAAATGTACTTCATTCAAAATTGTTGTTTCAATTGGGTCAGGAAGGTGACTTTGTTGTTCTAGAGGGGTTTGCTCTTGCTCTTCCTCTTCTATAGGCTGCATTTGAACATTCTCTACAGATTCCTGAATTTTTGTTTCTGTTTGTGGTGGTGAGCCGTCAGAACTCTCCACTCTGTCTTGAATTCTCTCCATAAATTGCTGAAGAGTTTCTTGTTCTTCAGTGGAATCTGTAAAATTATTTTTGTCCAAATGGCTTCTTTCAGCCTCTTCATTTTCTGCTCTTTCTTTTTCCTCCTAACTACCAATCTGTTCTGTTACTATTCTTTCTGATTCTGTAACAGATTGGGATGGAGTCACGGGCAATTCAGTTTCTGCCCTAATTTCTGTTCCTTCTTGTACAGGCTGTAGACTAATTTCAGCCTGATTTTCTTCTTTTCTTTGCTCCTGCTGTTGCAGCTCCTCTTGCTCCTCCTCAGAATCGGATAGCAGGTTAATAAAAAATTACTCCACAGGCCCTGTAAAAATTGGTACTTCAAATTTAATTTCCTTATATTCAGGCGCTTTTTCTTTTCCTTTCTTTTTTTTGATTAGTTGTGCCTATTCTTCCTCTTCATCTTCTGAAATTAAATCTACAAAAGTAGGCTCTGTAGGCATTCGAGCCATAGGTACTGGCTCTTCCTATTTAACTCTTTTTATAACTACTGGTCTCGAAGGACCAGCCTCTCCTGCAGCACTTGATTTAGTTGCTGCCTGATACTATTCAACTTTTATTTTGTATTGGGCCCTTATCCTTTCTTCAACCCTTTTTTTCTTAATGGCATCATATAAAATATGTGCCTTAGTCGTAGCTATCTCTTGAGTATCACCTTGGTCTCTTGCTGTCTTGACCAAGCTAGCAAATTCTTTCTCTTCTTCTTCAATTCTCAGCCAAGCAAATGTAACTCGTGGCAATGACTCTGTTGGCTGAACTAAAGGTCCTAACTGTTGTTCCTTAGGAATAGGTCTTTCAACAGTTACTTCCTCCTGTTCTTCAGTTGCCTCTTCTTCATTTTCTTTCCTTTCTTGCTCCCAGATCGCCCATCTAGCTCGTCTACAGATTCGTCTTTTGAATCAGAGCCGGGACTTACGTTGGATTAATTCTAGGGCAACTTCATTACTTGACCTTATTTTTCTTTCCTTACTTACTATAATTTTAGTTGCCACTCTAATTCGTGTCTCCATTATCTATGGTATCTGTATTTCTAACTCAACCAAAACTTTCCTCAAGTTAAAGAGTTCTAATTCTACCTTTTGTAGTTCTTTCTCTCTTGTCGTATTTCTGATCTTCTACCGCGTGTGCCATTCTTCAGATTCCTTCAGAAACTATGTGGTGTCCACTGCCTCTTCCCAGAATTTAGGCAACATCTTCCTCATCGTGGAGTTACACAACAGCACGAAATCGCTCTGATTTCTACTGTTCTAGATTCTAAATGATTTGCCGATTAATGCCCCCAAAACCCTAGGTTTTAGTTTAAATAAGCCCTAAATTTAGGTGGGTAATCGGGTCATTTCCTGAACCAACTATTACTATTTTATCCATGGTCTTAGCTACAGTACTCCGTTGAGTTACAGTTAACTCAACGGAATAAGCTCGTTGACAAACTCAAGACTCAACAGAGTAAGCTCGTTGAGTTAATCATAACTCAACGGACTCCCCGTACAAGCAAATATAATAATAAAAATATTACAAATAGTAGTTTTTCTTTTTTTTTTACCAGTTTAACCGATACTATGTTTCGGTCAAACCTAAATAATTTTTTTTTTCTTTCGGTTGAATCAATACTATGTATCGGTAAAACCAACATTTTTACTGAAAATTAATATACATATTTTTTATGTTTCGGTCATACCGATGGATCCAATCGATTAAACTGCAATGATTTTTATATTTTATATATATATATATATTTTATGTTTTTTTTTTTTTTATATCAACATAAAAACTAATTTTCTACTAAGTAAAGCTCGAGTAGTTGTCTACTCTAACTTCTTCTATAATTCCAAAGGAGCTTTTTGATTTTTTCAAAATAGGTTTCAGTCTTTGTCCATTTACTTTAAATATATTCTGATTTTTAAGATTTTCAATTTCAATAGCTCCATAAGGATAAATATTTCGAACTATGTAAGGTCCTGCCCATCTAGATTTTAATTTTCCTAGATGGTTATGGAGTCTAGCAATATAAAGATATACTTCTTGTCCTATTTCAAAGCTTTTTGGAATAATTTTTCTATCATGCTAAAATTTAATTTTTTATTTTTCTCTTATAGTCTTTGAATAAGCTTCATTTCTAAATTCTTCTAATTCAATTAATTGCATTTTTCTATTTTCAGCAGCTTGATTTAAATTAGTGTTCAGAGTTTTTAATGCCTAATAAGCTTTATGTTCTATTTTAATAGGTAAATGATAACTTTTTCCATATACTAGCCTAAAAGGTGACATACCTAACTCGTTTTATAAGCAGTTCTATAAGCCTAAAGTGCATCTATCAATCTATTAGCCCAATCTATTCTAGTAGGATTTACTACTTTTTCTAAGATTAACTTAATTTGTTTGTTTGCACTTTCTACTTGTCCACTTGTTTGCGGATGATATGATGTTGCAATTTTGTGGTTTACTCTATATTTCTTCATTAAGGCTTCAAAACTTCTATTATAGAAATGAGTTCCTCTATCACTGATAATAGCTTTAGGTATTCCAAATCTGGCAAATATATTTGTTCTTATAAATTGTATTACCACTTTGTTATCATTAGTTTTTGTAGGAATAGCTTCTATCCATTTAGATACATAATCCACCCCCAACAACATGTAATTAAATTGATTAGACATAGGAAATGGACCCATAAAATCTATTCCTCACACATCAAAGATTTCAACCTCAACAATAGGATTAAGAGGCATCATATTCCTCTTTGATATTCTTCCTATTTGTTGACATCTTAAACAACTTAAGCAATATTTATGAGCATCTTTGAATAGTGTTGGCCAATAAAACCCACATTGCAGAATTTTTGCAGCAGTTTTCCCTGAACCAAAATGCCCTCCACAAGCTTGGTCATGACAGAAAGATAATATGCTTGGATATTTAGTTTCTAGAACACACCTCCTTAAAACCAAATCAGGACATTTCTTAAATAAGTATGGGTCTTCCCAATAGTAATATTTTACTCTTCAGAAAAACAATTTCTTATCCTGTCTATTCCAATCCTTAGGTGTTAGACTAGTAACTAAATAATTAACTATGTCTGCATACCAAGGCATTGTTTTGATGGTCATTAATTGTTCATCAGGAAAATTATCCTTAATTTCACTATTTGATTTTTCTATTTGTAATCTTGATAAATGATCTGCTACTACATTCTCACAACCTTTTTTATCTTTAATTTCTAGATCAAATTCTTGCAATAATAATATCCATTAGATTAATCTAGGTTTAGTTTCTTTTTTCTTTATTAGATGTTTTAGAGCTGAATGATCCGTGTATACTATTACTTTAGCTCCAATCAGATATGATCTAAACTTTTCTAAAGTGAACACAACAGCTAATAATTCTTTTTCAGTAGTTGTGTAATTAACTTGAGCATCATTTAAGGTTTTGCTTGCATAATGAATCACTCTAGGAGATTTTTCTATCTTCTGTCCCAACACCACTCCTACAGCAAAATCAAAAGCATCGCACATTAATTCAAATGGATAGTTCCAATCAAGTGCTTGAATTATAGGAGTTGAAATTAAGCTAGTCTTAAGTCTGAAAAATGCTTCCTCGCAATTTTTATCAAAGTTAAATGGAACATCTTTTAATAGATTAGTTAAAGGTCTAGCTATCTTGCTAAAGTCTTTGATAAATCTTCTATAAAGACCAGCATGTCCTAGAAATGATCTAATATCTTTTACTGATTTAGGTTCTGGTAGATTAGAAATTACTTCTATTTTAGCTTTATCTACTTCCAACCCTTTCTTAGAAACAACATGCCCTAAGACTATTCCTTGTTTAACCATAAAATGACATTTTTCCTAATTTAAAACCAGATTTTTTTCCACACAACGTTTTAATATTAAGTCTAAATTTTTTAAGAAAACTTTATATGAGTTGCCATATACAGTAAAATCATCCATAAATATTTCTAAAAAATCTTCAGTCATTCCAATAAATATGCCCTGCATACACCCTTGAAAAGTAGCTAATGCATTGCATAATCCGAATGGTATTCTCTTAAAAGCATAAGTTCCATTAGGACAGGTGAAAGTTGTTTTCTCTTGATCCTCTAATGCTACTGGAATTTGATTATACCCTGAATACCCGTCTAGGAAACAAAAATATTCTTGCCCTGCTAATCTTTCCAGCATTTGATCTATAAAAGGTAAGGGAAAATGATCTTTCCTAATCACAGCATTCAGCTTTCTATAATCTATACATACTCTCCAGCCTGATTGAATTCTAGTAGGTATCAAGTCTTGACTTTCATTCCTAATAACTATTAATCTTGATTTCTTGGGAACTACATGGATTGGACTAACCCACGAGCTATCAGAAATCAGATAAATTATGTCATTATCTAACCATTTAACTATTTCCTTCCTGACTACTTCTTTAAGGTTTGAATTTAATCTCCTCTCAGGAATTCTAACAAGTTTAGCATTCTCTTCTAAATATATGTGGTGGCAGGATAAAGTTGAACTTAACCCTTTTATATCAGTCATAGTCCATCCTATTGCTTCTTTATAACTTTTTACTACATCTTTTAATTTAGCTCTTTGATCTTCTTTTAAATCTGAAGCAATAATGATTGGACAGGTTCGTTTATCTTCCAGAAATATATAGGTTAATTCAGGAGGTAAAAGTTTTAATTCTAAATGCTACCCATTAGAAGCTAGAGCTCCTAATTGAACATCATCATTTTCTAAATTAATTTCTTCCAGATTTCCTTCTATATTTATACTTTCACTTTCTTCTAAAATTTCAGAATTGATTTGCCTATTTAATTCTTCTTGAATCACATCATTTAACATATCTCCTTCATCCTCTAAAAAGTCTATGGTATGTAAGGACATTTCTAACTCCTCAAACCTTTCTAGTTTGAAAATATTTAATTGAGTATCCTCATTACCATATGCTAATTTCATTACTCCAGTTTTACAATTTAAAACAGCCCCTGATGTTCGGTCTGTTAAACATAACTGTCCGAAATATCAAAAAATTCGGATACTTAAGAATTTCACAGCCTGCAACTTACCGATAATTCAGAAATGTACTAAATTAACATTAATTCCCCTAAATTAAGCAGATTCTTCAATTAAAGCATATAACAGTGCAATTATAACATAATGGCTTAATTCTCATATGATAAGCTAAATATTATGCAAATAACCATCATTTAACCGTTAATAATATGCACTTTTTCATTCTAAACAATAACCTTCCGAAAACTTATGAGTTTCAGATAGTTATTGCCTAACTATCTGAAGATCCACTTAAGTCACTACTTTTCGGATACTTATCTTCTTAATTATCTGAAGATCCACTTAAGTGTTTGACTTTTAGATACTTAGCTTTATAACTATCCAAATGTCCACTTAAGTGTCCTTTAAGTCATTTTAGATAGTTATAGCTAGTAACTCTCTGAAATCTTTTGACTTTCGGATAGTTAACCCAAAGCCTTTGATTGAACCTTTATTTTTGAATACTTAGGTCTACAACATATCGAAAATATAAAACTACTGGATACTTACTATTAACAAGCTTCCGATTGAACATGGACTTCTTGTGGCATACTCCACACCTATACTACTTGCCCTAACAATCTCCCACTTGGAGTTTGTCATAATGATTGAAAGAAAAATCAATCTCTACACTCGGCTTACAGATTATTGCAACAGTTGCTCAAATAATCATCAACTCTTCATCTCCTTCTTCTTTTCAGTTTTTCAGGAGACCAATTAAGGCCATATAGAGCCTTAATTTCTATAGATTCAGAACTTTGGTTAGCATATTTGTTGCATTTTTAGATCTAACAATTTTTTGAAGATCTAACCTGTTTTGCTCTATCTCTTCCCTTATGAAATGAAATCTCATTCTCATATGCTTGGACCTTGAATGAAACTTCTGATTCTCAACTAAATAAATTGCACTTTGATTGTCATAGAACAAAATGCTTCTATTCTGTTTGTTCTCTAATTCAGCTAGTACATTCTCTAACCAGATTTTTTCTTTAGCTGCCTCTACTACTGCAACATATTCAGCTTCTGTGGTCGAGAGTGCAACAATACTTTGCAACTTAGATCTCTAGCTAATTACAGTATTTCCTATGCAGAAAACATAACCTAAAGTACTACTTTTGTCCAACTCTCTTCCTAAATCAGCATCACAGTAGCCAATCAATTCAACTGGTCCTTTCTTGAAATTCAAATCTACATCTAGGAAATATCTGAGATATCTGAGTATCCATAGTACTACAGACCAATGCTCAGCTCCTGATTCTGCCATATATCTATTGACCACTCCTACTACATGAGATATATCAGGTCTTGTGTATATCATGGCATACATTAAACTTCCTACTACTGAAGCATATGGCATTCTAGACATTCTTGTCATTTCTTCTTTAGTCTTAGCTGACTGATCTTTAGACAACTTGAAGTGGGGTCCGAGAGGTAGTTCAGTCTTCCTCTCATTTGAGATATTAAATCTCCTTAGTACCTTTTCTAGATACTTCTTCTGATTTAATCTCAAAGTGCTTGCTACTTTATCTCAGATAATTCTCATACCCAAGATTTGTTTGGCCTCTCCCATATCCTTCATGTCAAATTCTTTTGACAATTGTCTCTTCAATTGCTTAATCTGTTCCATACTGGAACAAGCAATTAACATATCATCTACATAAATCAGTAGAATAATGAAACAATCATTTAGCAATTTTATGTAGCAGCAATAGTCTGTATCACATCTTTGGAAGCCTAGGGTATAGATAAAGGTATCAAATCTCTTGTACCATTGTCGTGGTGCTTGCTTCAAACCGTACAGACTTTCAGCAATCTACAAATTGTCTTTCTTTTCTTGCCAGTAACTGCAAATCCTTTTAGCTGCATCATGTAAAGTTCTTCCTGTAAGTCACTATGTAGGAATGCTGTCTTTACATCTATTTGTTCCAAGAGCAAATTTTCTGCAGCAACAATGCTTAGGACTATTCTAATAGTATTCATCTTCACAACAGCAGAGAATACTTCTGTATAGTCTATATCTTGAATTTGCTGAAAACCCTTGACGACAAGTCTTGCTTTATATTTCTTGCTACCATCTGGTTGTTCTTTCATCCTGAACACCCACTTGTTTCCTAGGATTTTCTTTCCTTCTGGCAAAGAAGTTAGCTCCTAAGTATTATTCTTCTCTAGGGATCTCAGTTCTTCTTTCATTGCTAACTCCCATTTGTGTGCATCACTTGCATAGATTACTTCCTGATATGATTCAAGTTCACCATCATCCGTCAATAACAGATAATTGAATGATGGTACATACCTTTCTGGTTGTTCGGAAATCCTTCTAGACCTTCTAAGTTGTCTAGTGACAACTTCATCTTCTTGATCATCTTGATGTTCTTGATGTTCAGCCTCTAGAAGCTGAATTTCTTCTACAGGTTCCTTCTGAGGTTGTTCAACATCATTATCTAGACTGATCTCAACAGTACTTCTAGACTGAAACTCTGACTGCTGTTCTTCTACACTTTCTCTATGCTTAAACATCTTGGATTTAATGAAATGACATCTTTTGCATGGATTATTTTCTTGGTTTCTTCTACCTAGAATCTGTAACCAAAATAATCCTTACCATAGCCAATGAAATAACATTTCTGTGATTTTGAATCTAACTTGTCTCTTTTGTCACTATTCAAGTGGACAAATGACTTGGATCCAAAGACTTTCAAGTGAGCATAGTTGATCTCTTTCCCTGTCCACAACTCTTCAGGGTTCTTAAGCCCCATTGGGATAGACGATCCTCTATTTATTAGATAGGCAGCTATATTAACAACCTCTACCTAGAATATTTTAGGAAAACCTACATGTAGTTTCATGCATCTTGCCCGTTCATTCAAGGTCCTATTCATCCTTTCAGCAACTCCATTTTGTTGTGGAGTTCCAGCTACAGTCCTCTGCCTTCTAATTCCTTGCTCCTCACAGCAAACTTTAAATTCATGGCTATCATATTCTCCTCCATTATCTAACCTGATGGATTTGACTTTTCTTCCACTCTGATTTTCCACTTTTGCCTTCCATTTCTTGAAGACTTAGAAAACTTCAAACTTTTGTTTTAGAAAATAAACTCATACCTTCCTAGTACTGTCATCAATGAAGGTGACATAATAGAGAGCACCTCCTAAAGAACTGAGAGGAGCAGGCCCCCACACATCCATGTAAACCAACTCCAATTTCTGTGACTTAGGATCATGAGGATTCTTGGCAAAGCTGACTTTCTTCTACTTTCCCTCAATGCAGTCCTCACATATCCCTAAATTGACATTCTTCAGCTTAGGGATTTTCCCTTCTGCTACTAAAACTTTCAATCCATTCTCACTGAGGTGTTCCAATCTTTTATGCCATAAGTTAGTGTCTTTAGTATCACTAACTACTGTAATAGAGTCATCTTGATCCAATGTTAAATATAAGGTGCCTGTCCTCTATCTTAAGGTAATAATTCTTGCACCTTTGGTTACCTTCCATTTGCCTACACCAAAGGCAATCTGATAACCATCATTGTCTAAGGAACTTATAGAAATTAGTTGCTTTGCAAGATCTAGAACATATCTGACTTCTTGCAATTTCCATATCCCTTGCTTAGTTTTTATGTGTACCTCTCCTATTCCTAACACATCCAGACTTGTGTTGTTAGCTAGGTACACCTTTTTCATAAGAGTTGCACGATAACTATGCAACAAATCCTTCCTGTAGGTAGTGTGGAAAGAAGCTCTTGAGTCCAGTACCCATGAGTCAATTGAACTGTCAACACAGCATACTAGGGCATCATCTGAATCATAGGAGACAACATTTGCAATTGCTCCTTCTGATTCCTTCCCTCTGCTGTCTTTCTTGGGAGCCTTATACTATGGCTTGAAGTGCTCCCATTGATTGCAGTTCCAGCATTTGATATCTACTCTAATTTTACTGGTGCCTCTGGACTTTAACATTTCTTTGGATTTAAATTGTTTTGATTTACTTCTCTCTCTAATTTCAACACTAAGGGTAGAAGTTGAAGTTGACAATTCACTTTTCCTGTGAATGTCCTCACTCAAAATTAAATCCCGGATGTCACTCATCTTTAGCTTCTCATGACCTAGTGAACTACTTACACCAGTCACGACAGGAGACCAACTTTCTAGTAATGAGGATAATAAAATCAAGGCCCTGACTTCATCATCAAATACTATATCTACTGAATGCAGTTGATTCAGAATAGTATTTAGCTCATTAACGTGCTTAGTTACATTTCCACTTTTATGTATTTTCAGATTAAATAATCTACGCATGAGAAATACCTTGTTGGTGGTTGAAGGCTTCTCATACATGTTGGACAAAGCTTTCATCAAGTCAGCTATTGTTTTCTCCTTGGAAACGTTTGAATGAACGTTCCTTGCCAGTGACAACCTGACGAGACCTAGAGCTTTTCTATCCAATAACTCCCACTCTTCCTGATCCATCTTCTCTGGTTTTCTTCCAAACAAAGGTTGATGAAGATCCTCTAATACAAACAGTCTTCGATCTGAGACCTCTAGTTACAGACTTAACTATCCAAAGAGAATCTTCTTTCTAAATGGGCGGTACTGTAGCAGGCTAACTGTCTAGAGAGATTCTGTATTTTGGATAGTTACAGACTTAACTGTCTAAAAAGTCACTTACTTCTCTCTCTCTATCCTTTCGGAAGGTTCTGCTGATAACTCTCCGAAAACTGCATGTCTTTCGGTTAGTTACATCTTAACTATCCGAAAACTCACTTAAGTGTCTCTTCAGGCATTTCAGAAGGTTTTGTCGATAACCTTCTGAAAACTTATGAGTTTCGGATAGTTACTGCCTAACTATCCGAAGATCCACTTAAGTCACTACTTTTCGGATACTTGTCTTCTTAACTATCTGAAGATCCACTTAAGTGTCTGACTTTCGGATACTTAGCTTCATAATTGTCTGAATGTCTACTTAAGTGTCCTTTAAGTCATTTTGGATAGTTACAGCTAGTAACTCTTCGAAATCTTCTAACTTTCAGATAGTTAACTCAAAGCCTCCGACTAAACCTTTATTTTCAGATACTTAGGTCTACAACCTACTGAAAATATAAAACTATCAAATACTTATTGTTAACAATCTTCCGATTGAACCTGGACTTCTTGTGGCATACTCCACACTTGTACTACTTGCCCTAACAACTTAAGTGGATTTTCGGTAAGTTAGATGTTAACTATCCAAAATGCATCTAAGCATCAGGTAGTTAGGCTTGCAAGTATCTGAAATATCTTTTTATCATAAAACTTACTAAGGACACGTGTAATGATCTGAAAACCTAATTTAAGTGTGGTTTTATAGTATTAAGCATGATCTATTTTATTTGCATATATTTATGTCATGTATAGGTACATAGTAACAACTCATTGAATTAGTGTTCTTTTTGTTGAAAGATCATGTGCCAACTCATTAAGTTACAAGTTTAAAGGTGTAAAAAAATCACGTGAGAACTCGTTGAGTTAGCGAGTAAAAACTGTAAGTTGTATATCTGAACTCGTTAATTTAGAATTATGCATGTGTTGAAATTAAATGCTTTATTATGTCACACGAGTTGCACATATTTAACTCGTTAAGTTAGCATAACTATACGCATTGAGTTACCTGAATATACATTAAGGTAACGTATTGTGTTAGTGTTATAAGCTTATAAGTATTTCTTTATTGCACATGTTTTATAGTTAAATCAGCGAAGTAAGTCCGTTGAGTTACACTCACTCCACAGACTAGTTATTTTCTAACATGCCACTATAGTAGTTGCAGAAACAGGAAATTCGTAGGAAAACCATGATTGCACGTATTATGTAGGAATTCACTTGTGGAATGAAGAAGAAATCACCATCGTAGATATGAATGAAGGAAATCCAACCGATCATTTAAGCAGAAGCAATTACTACTGAAAGAAATATAAAAGAAGAGGAGAAAAACCAAATGTAGGGGTGGAGGATTGCGCTAATAGTAGGAAGCATTGGAAGTTCCTTGAAGCTCCACAACACCACCAAAATCACCAACCATTGAAAGTCTATGAGGATACTTTCTGGATGTCAGGTCAATTCCAAGCCAAACACAGTGACTAACAACTACTGTGAGGAGTGATCGTGTCACAAGAAAGGAAGCCATTTTCACCAAGTACCAACTCATATCTTAAGAGATCATAAAGCTTCTAGCCTTGGTTTCAGGTTGATGTCAAAATACTAAAGAGGAGATCAACTTACAAGTCTTGGTTTGCGATTCTATAGGGAGAGGAGGCAAGATTGTAAGTGATTAAGTTTTCAATGGTGTAATTGCGTTGCATGTAGTGACAGAAGTTTTTACTATCGATAAAGATTTTTACATTTCACTTTTCGCTCATCTTCAAGAACATATCTGTTGTGCGGAAAGATCAAACAAACGTGGAGCATCTAGGGGTGGCGTGGAGAAGAGATCTACATGGAATAGAGGATTGCGAGTGGAGAATTTGAAGAACAACAAATTTATGTGGTTCCCCAACACGGGTACGTCCATGGGTGATCAATCTATCATGATTCCTTGTTGTATGGTTGCTGGTACAAAGAAGGGGGAGAACGAAATCAAGGGATGGTTTGGCATGGCATCCCTTGGACGTGGATGACCCCTTACATATTTAGAGGCAACGGTTGGTGATACCCAAAAGATAAGTTTGCCCCTGTACACATTATCAAAGAAATACAATCATATACAAAGACACATACATATACTTGATGGAAGATACACACATCACAAATCTCCACCTTGTCTTTCATCAATCTTCACCACGAACAGGTGATGGATCACCAAGACCCAACTTGGGTCAGCAGCAGCAATAGACGTTGAGTAAGTCCAAGCAATGCTTGAACTTGCTTTCAACAACGCCCTTTGTAAACATATCAGACGGATTGTCCTTTGTGTTGACCTTCATAATCTTTATCCTATCTTCATTCCTAAGGAAGTGATACTTAACATCAATATGTTTAGTTCTATCATAAAAGACATTATCTTTGGAGAGACAAATAGCGCTAAGACTATCACAGAAGATATCAGCTTTATCAATGCACCAACCAAAGTCTCCAAGTAAGCTTTTCAACCAAATCCCTTCCTTTGTAGCTTCTGTCATATTCAGCCTCAGTTGTGGACAAAGATACCGTAGGCTGAAGAGTTGATTTCCAACTCACAATAGAACCTACAAATGTAAAGACATAACCAGATAATGATCTCCTTCTGTCAACATCACCTACATAGTCTGAGTCTATATAACCAACCATAGTACAACCCTGATCTGCTGCATACATCAAGCCAACACCTGGAGTTCCTTTCAAATATCTGAATATCCTTTTAACTGCTTTCCAATGTTCCCTGCCCGGATTGGACATGAACCTACTAACAACACTCAAAAGATATGCCAGATCAGGCCTAGTGCATACCATAGCATACATAAGACTTCCAACTACCTGTGCATAAGGAACTCGCTGCATATCAAGCCTTTCAGAATCAGTTTGTGGACACATCGCAGATGACAATTTGACATTTCTGTCATAAGGCGTGCTAATGGCTTTGCATGAAGCCATACCAAATCTGCTAAGGATCTTCTCAATATACTTCTGTTGATTCAAAAATAGCTTACCATAATTTCTTTCACGCCTAATCTCCATTCCAAGAATTCTGCTAGTTGGACCAAACTTTTCAAACTTTTCTATCTTCAACCTCGAAGTATTCATGTTTTCAAAACAACAAACAACCAGTAATACACACGAGATACAATGTGATTTCAACAAACACAATTCTGCGTCAAGGTACACAATAGCAAGCAATATCTCAACAACAATATGCTACTGAAACTACTGATTTCAACGAAATGCAATCAGCCACAAGCCAAGCACACTACTTAGCACAAAGCAATAGCAAATACTCGCTGTAAACGCTTTTATGTGTTGTTAAATTAACGGAAAAAGCGCAAATTTTACATTTATAACCGCAAGCGCACGGTGCCCATTGTAATAAGCATGTGCAAGTACGGGTCGAATCCACAAGGAGTTTGTAATTTTTATTAAAATGATTATCCGATTAAATATCCACATTAAACTAACTCATAATTAAACTCTAATTACTTAATATTAATATACAAAATTTGTAGCACAATTAAGGTTTATAAGATTACCCCAAAATCCAATTAGTTATGATAAGATATTTAAGAAATCAATGAGTATTAATCCGGAAATCACAGAATTTATGCTCGACTTTTAACTCCAATAACTTCCAACTTGAATGTTTAAAAATCCAGAATAAATAATGGTTGGAAAGATCCTCGAAATATCTTTTAAATGGCAGTGATTTCGTGGATTAACACAAATTAAAACGTTGAAAATATCTTATTTAAGAAAGGGATGCAGACGGTTATGGAAACTTTCCAGAAACGCACCTTCAGTTCAAAAATCAAATCTCTGTCAAATCTTCATGAAATGCTACGAAATAAGTGTGCCTTGAAAGTAGATCCGTTACACTAACAAGGAAAATTTATAGAACTGAATTCCACAAAATACATGACGCAAGCATAGTACAGGCGTCAAGCTCAAAACTAGCACTCAACAGAGACTCAAAACCGTTGATACCTTCACAAAATAAAATCGAAAAGCTTTGGAAAACATTCTAAAAAATTCTAAAACTTTGTAAACTTGTTCTACACTCATTATACTTACAAAACGAAACAAAAAATGGAATTTAGAGATGACGAACAAGTGCATACAATTCGAAGAAAAGCTACTAATAATCTGGCCATCTAAGAAATGGAAAACTACCTTCACAATTTACACCATCACCATCATTCACACGAAACATATGATATGAACTCAATTCTTATATCAATTAACATCAAAACAATATATAATCTTTAATTTAGAACATTTAAAACAAATATTTATGCATAGAATTTCGTTCTTCCACATACTCAAACTATACTCATACATATAAAAGTGTAAAACATGAAAACTAGTATGAGGATCTCTCCTTTCCATCATACCTTTTAATCCTCCACGTTTCTTCAAGCAATGACTCCCCAAAGTCCTTGAAATCGATGCTCCACAGGGTTGTCACCACCTGTAGCATGTCCAAGTGAAGCTTCTAAGGTTGCCTTGAAGAAGAGTGGTGCACATCCTCAAGATCTTGCCTCCAAGACCCACAACTTTGGCTTCCACATCTAAGAATGGTGATTCTGATGACTCAACCCTGAAGATCCTAATCTTTTGCTCCACTCCAAATTAGTCACACAAGCCTCCCAATCCACCAAGATGAACGCCCAAGGAGATCCTAACGTATGGCCGTTTGAATTGAAGAGAAGGTGTCTTCTAGGAGGAGTGGAAGACGCCAAAGCTCACCATTCTTGAAGGGAGCTTGTTCAAGATCAAGGGGAAGATGGGACTTTCTAGATGAAGATGCTGGAATGGCTGGAACCGCCGGCTGCAAATGTGTTGGAAGAGGAGGAGATAGCCTAGAATTGAGTTGTCAAACACTTTAAATACTCTAGGCTTTTGTTGCTTGGGCTCCAATAAGTTGCATCCAATGGCCCAAGTTTTTTCCTCTTTAATCCACCTTGATTTCATGATTTATTGACCTATAAAACTCAAAACCAAGTTGGATGCACATATACATTGAATATAAATCATATGATGCAAATATAGTATACATGCATGCATGAGTTGCCATATATGGAAAGTTGCCAAATTAGGAAGGTTTTGGCCTACAACTTTTTCACATGTACATACATGAATTACTTAAAGTTCTTTAGTTTAACATCATATTTAAGTGATTTGGCAATCATACAATGTATATAAAGTCATATATTGAAGAATTATAAGAATTATGTCTAATACAAGGGCTATTGACTAGGTGTTTAATTGATAACGATAAATTTGTACATTATCAACTATTTAATCCCTAATTCATGCATATGTCAAAAAATATGATTTTCATGTAATCCTTTATAAGAACATATATAATGATGACTTATAATCCTTAACATGCATGAATTAACATATATAAAATGCACAAATTGATACTTTACACTCGCACAAACCGAGCACAAAACCACAATCACAAAATGCCCAAAATCCAACAATCAAAGAGTCACTCATCTAGAAAACTACTGTGTCTTAGCCAGATGCCTCCTATTGTATCTCTCTAAATACGAAACTTCTAACCACGAAATTTTAAAGGAAGGAATTTCAGGAAGCTTACTACACGTCCTCAAAATTTAAGAAGCAACAGAGCACGGATGAGGAAGGCGCATGACTTGGCGTCGAAGTGTGCAGACTGGTGCTAGCGACGACGTTAGTTACAGCAATGGGGGATATCCTTACGGAAATGGCTTGAACCTTGATCAATCTCTTCGAAATTTCAGATGCAAACCCGGAGATGTCCAACCTGGCTCTGATACTAGTTGTTGCGCGGAAAGATCAAACAAACGTGGAGCATCTTGGGGTGGCGTGGAGAAGAGATCTGTGTGGAAGAGAGGATTGCGAGTGGAGAATTTGAACAACAAATTTACGTGGTTCCCCAACACAGGTACGTCCATGGGTGATCAATCTATCATGATTCCTTGCTGTATGGTTGCTGGTACAAAGAAGGGGGAGAACGAAATCAAGGGATGGTTTGGCATGGCATCCCTTGGACGTGGATGACCCCTTACATATATAGGGGCAACGGTTGGTGATACCCAAAAGACAAGTTTGCCCCTGTACAAATTATCAAAGAAATACAACCATATACAAAGACACATACATATACTTGATGGAAGACACACGCATCACAATATCAAAACAAAAATACCAAAAACAACTAATTATCTATGTTTACATTTAGTATTAATGTATTGTATTGTTTGTTTTGTATCGTGATTAATGTTATTATTGTCAGTATTGTGAATGTTTTATATTTGTTTGATTCAAAAAATAGAAAATAGTTTTATTGTTTATTGAAATTGATACGTGTAGAATACTTAAAAATCTTAATAGTTATTGTTTGAAATATTTGAATGTTAGTGTTGATTAACGACAAATCTTAGATTAACTAACATTAAAAAACTTAATTAATGTTATTTACATTTTGTGGAACTACCTAATGGATGGCCGAATTCCTATATGAATAGTAGAATTTAACTAGAAGGGTAGGCTCGTGGAGTTAACTTAAGTCCACTAGTTTAGTTCGTTGAGTTAGTTGTAACTCCATGAACTAAGTTCATTTAGTTAACAATAACTCAACAAAGTGCTTAATTGAACACATACAAACTCTAGAATAAAAATTAAAATAGTACATAGTTCTTAATCAATTTCTATGGGATTGACCTGTAATTGCACACTTATACAATATACACTTATAAAGAAGCAATAGGATGGACTATGACTAATATAAAAGGGTTAAGTGCAATATATGCTGTCACCACATGTATTAAGATAAGAATGCTAAACTAGTTAGAATTCTTAAGAGGAGATTAAATCCAAACCTTAAAGAAGTAGTCAGGAAGGAAATAGTGAAATGGTTAGATAATGATATAATTTATCTAATTTCTGATAGCTCATGGGTTAGTCCAATCCATGTGGTTCCTAATCAACAAAGTGCTTAATTGAACACATACAAACTCTAGAATAAAAATTAAAATAGTACATAGTTCTTAATCAATTTCTATGGGATTGACCTGTAATTGCACACTTATACAATATACACTTATAAAGAAGCAATAGGATGGACTATGACTAATATAAAAGGGTTAAGTGCAATATATGCTGTCACCACATGTATTAAGATAAGAATGCTAAACTAGTTAGAATTCTTAAGAGGAGATTAAATCCAAACCTTAAAGAAGTAGTCAAGAAGGAAATAGTGAAATGGTTAGATAATGATATAATTTATCTAATTTCTGATAGCTCATGGGTTAGTCCAATCCATGTGGTTCCTAAGAAATCAAGATTAACAGTTATTAGGAATGAAAGTTAGGACTTGATACCTACTAGAATTCAACCAGGCTAGAGAGTGTGTGTAGACTATAGAAAGCTGAATGCTGTGATTAGGAAAGATCATTCTCCCTTACCTTTTATAGATCAAATGCTAGAGAAATTAGCAAGGCAAGAATATTTTTGTTTCCTAGATGGGTATTCAGGATATAACCAAGTTCCAATAGCATTAGAGGATCAAGAGAAAACAACTTTCACTTGTCCTAATGGAACTTATACTTTTAAAAGAATGCTATTTGGATTATACAATGCATTAGCTACATTTCAAAGGTGTATGCAGGGCATATTCATTGAAATGACTGAAGATTTTTTAGAAATATTTATGGATGATTTTACTATATATGGAACTTCATATGAAGTGTGTTTAAACAATTTAAACCAAGTGTTAAAACGCTGTGTGGAAAAAGATCTGGTTTTAAATTGGAAAAAATGTCACTTCATAATTAAACAAGGAATAGTCTTGGGACATGTTATTTTAAAGAAAGGGTTGGAAGTAGATAAAGCTAAAATAGAAGTAATTTCTAATCTACCAGAACCTAAATCAGTAAAAGATATTAGATCATTTCTAGGACATGCTGGATTTTATAGAAGATTCATTAAAGATTTTAGCAAAATAGCCAAACCTTTAACTAATCTATTAAAAGATGTCCCATTCAACTTTGATAAAAATTGCAAAGAAGCATTTTTCAAGTTTAAGACTAGCTTAATTTCAACTCTATAATACAGGCACCTAATTGGAGCCATCCATTTGAATTAATGTGTGATGCATCTGATTTTGTTGGAGGAGCAATGTTAGGACAGAAGATAGAAAAATCTCCTAGAGTGATTCATTATGCAAGCAAAACATTAAGTGATGCTCAAGTTAATTATACAACTACTGAAAAAGAGATATTAACTATTGTGTTTGCCTTAGAAAAGTTTAGATCATATTTGATTGGAGCTAAAGTGATAGTATACACAGATCATTCAGCTTTAAAACACCTAGTTGCAAACAAAGAGACTAAACCTAGATTGATCCAATGGATATTATTATTACATGAATTTGATATAGAAATTAAAGATAAAAAAGGTTGTGAGAATGTAGTAGTAGATCATTTATCAAGATTACAAATAGAAAAATCAAATATTGAAATTAAGGATAATTTTCCTGATGAATAACTAATGATCATAAAAACAATGCCTTGGTATGCAGACATAGTTAATTATTTAGTTACTAGTTTAACACCTAAGGATTGGAATAGACAGGATAAGAAATTGTTCTTTTCAAGAGTAAAATATTACTATTGGGAAGACCCATACTTATTTAAGAAATGTCCTGATTTGGTTTTAAGGAGGTGTGTTCTAGAAACTGAATATCAAAGCATATTATCTTTCTACCATGACCAAGCATGTGGAGGGCATTTTGATTCAGGGAAAACTACTGCAAAAATTCTACAATGTCGATTTTATTGGCCAACACTGTTCAAAGATGCTCATAAATACTACTTAAGTTGTTTAAGATGTCAGCAAATAGGAAGAATATCAAAAAGGAATATGATGCTTCTGAACCCTATTGTTGAGGTTGAAATCTTTGATGTGTGGGGAATAGATTTTATGGGTTCATTTCCTATGAGCATAGACTCACTAAAGGGGGGGTGAATGGTGAAAGTGTGTATTTTAAAATTCTTTAAATGTTGAATTGAATAATTCAACAAAAATGAAATGAGATGAAACTAATATAATGCAAACTAACAGAGATAAGAAACACACAGCAAATTTTTAGGTGGTTAACCAAATTGGCTAGTCCACCCCCAAGATTCACTTGGGCTTCACTAAGTGTATCAACACTTACACACTTACTTTCAGGTTAAAGCAAGAACCAACTACACAGAAGTTTTCAGGTAAAAACTTCAGTAAACCAACCTCTAGAGTTTTCAGGTCGAAACTCAAACCAACACTGTATGTAGCTTTCAAGTTGAAGCCACGAACTAACAGCTTTAAACCTTCTATCAGAGTTTTGGCGCAAGAGCTTTTTCTGCAATGGATCTTCTGAATATTCTTCACAGTTTGCAGACTTGAGTATTAGTGGAATTCGAGTGTAGCTCATTGTATATCTCTACTGTATATCTGTTGTCTGTATTTTGAATATATACTTGATATATACAACGATCATATTATCCTCCAACGGATGTATTCTACTGTACTTGATTAGGATCAAGTCCCAATACAGCAAGTGACCGTTCAGAAAAAATATTTCAAGTCAACTTATCAATTTTCCTGTTCTTTCAGATAGTTAGCTATGCAACTCTCCGAAGAGTAACTGTAACTCACCGAAAGATCACTTATCCTTTACTGCCAGGTAAGATTCCAGAATATTTAAATGTGAGCTGTCATCCAATTAGATACTTATAACTATAACTCACCGAACAGTTGTATACTTGACTTTGTCAAATTTCGGAAGGTTATCCTGTAACTCACCGAAATTCTTCAGGATTTTGGATAGTTATTTTTCTAACTCTCCGAAAACTTATTTGAGCCACTGTTTGGAATTCTGCACATGGGAAATTCGATGACTTACGTTTCAGATGGTTAAACTGTAACTCACCGAAACTCTTTTAAAATTTCGGATAGTTATCCTTCTAACTCTCCGAAAAATTTATTTGAGCATCTGTCTGGATTTTTGCACGTGGGAAATTCGATGACTTAAGTTTCGGATGGTTAAACTGTAACTCACCGAAACTCTTTTGAAAGTTCGGATAGTTATCCTAACTCTCCGATTTTCCCATTTAAACTTTCAACTACCGGCTTCCTCTATTTTGCACGTGTGTAATAAAATGACTTAAGTTCTGGAAAGTTATGCTTGTAACTTACCAAAAAACTCAAATAGTTATCTAACTCTCCGAAAAGAAAACTAGGATAGTTATCTAACTCTCTGACAAGTCTTTTAAGCTTCCGTTCTGTATTTCTGCATGTGGTTTATTGAATGACTTAACTTTCAGATAGTTATACCTGTAACTCTCTGAAAAGTCCTTTAAGCTTCTGGATAGTTATCTCCTTAACTATCCGATCATTCAATCCCTTTAACTATCTGATTAAATAACTCTCCGAAGGCTATGTAAAATCAGATAGTTATTCTTTTAACTGTCCGATAGCATTGTAGTTGCTTTAAACTTGCTCTTCGGATACTTAGACCTGTAACTGTCCGATTTTGCTGAATCTTCTTGATTTGTTCATCTGGAACCTTCTTGATCTTTTCATCTACCTGGAAATAGTTCTAACAGCCTTCTGATCTAATGCAGTAAGACTTAACTGTGAAATACAATATGTTTCCTCACATAGGTTTTGCATTATCAAAATACTCGGGTACTAACAGTTTAAGATGTCAGCAAATAAGAAGAATATCAAAAAGGAATATGATGCTTCTGAACCCTATTGTTAAGGTTGAAATCTTTGATGTGTGGGGAATAGATTTTATGGGTTCATTTCCTATGTCTAATCAATTTAATTATATATTGTTGGGGGTAGATTATGTATCTATATGGATAGAAGCTATTCCTATAAAAACGAATGACAACAAAGTGGTAATACATTTTATAAGAACTAATATAATTGCTAATTTAGAATACCTAAAGCTATTATTAGTGATAGAGGAACTCATTTTTGTAATAGAAATTTTGAAGCCTTAATGAAGAGATATGGAGTAAATCACAAAATTGCAACATCATATCATCCGCAAACAAGTGGACAAGTAGAAAGTGCAAACAAACAAATTAAGTTAGTCTTAGAAAAAGTAGTAAATCCTACTAGAACAGATTGGGTTAATAGATTGATAGACACACTTTGGGCTTATAGAACTACTTATAAGACAAGCTTAGGTATGTCACCTTTTAGACTAGTATATGGAAAAAGTTACCATTTCCCTGCTGAAATTGAACATAAAGCTTATTGGGTATTAAAAACTCTGAACACTAATTTAAATCAAGTTGTTGAAAATAGGAAAATGCAATTGATTGAATTAGAAGAATTTATGAATGAAGCTTATTCGAAGACTGTAAGAGAAAAAGAGAAAATGAAGTTCTAGCATGACAAGAAAATTATTCCAAAAACCTTTGAAATAGGACAAGAAGTATATCTTTACATAACTAGACTTCATAATCATCCAAGAAAATTAAGATCCAGATAGGCAGGACCTTACATAATTTGAAATATTTATTCCCATGGAGTTATTGAAATTGAAAATCCTAAAAATCAGAATGTATTTAAAGTAAATGGATAAAGACCTATTCTGAAGAATCCAAAAAGTTCCTTTGGAATTATAGAAGAAGTAAGAGTAGAGGATTACTTGAGCTTTACTTAGTAAGAAATTATCTAAGTATTATTGTATAAAAAAAAACTTATTTAAACGTAGTCATAGTTCAATTGAAAGAATTTATTGATTTTGCCAAAATATATATTAAAAGAAAAAATTGTTGTGGTTCAACTAATAGGATCCATTGGTCTGACCGAAACATAAAAAAATCTATATATTATATTGAGTAAAATGTCGATTTTATCGAAGCAAGTTTCAGTTCAATCGATAGAAAGAAAAGAAAAAAAGTATTTAATTTCGATTCAACCGAGGAATATAACAATTTGACCAAAATTCTAAAATGTTGAAAAATTAAGAGTCGGTTAAATTAGAAATTCTTCGGTCTTAACTGAAGTAAAAATTATTATTATAAGTATTTTTATTAGTAATAACTTTACGGGAAGTCTATTAAGTTACGCTTAACTCAACGAACTTACTCCATTGAGTCTAGGATAAGTTAACGAACTTACTCTATTGAGTTAACTATAACTCAACAGAGTACTGTAATTAAGTCTATAGACTTAGTTTGTGGAGTTAACTATAACTCCATGGAGAAGTGAAGAGATAGTAAGAGTTTGCGTGGGAAAATGACCTGATTACCTGCCAAAAACTTAGGGTTTATTTATACTAAAACTTAGGATTTGGGGGCATTATCTGTAGAATCATTTAGAACTTAGAACAGTAGAGATCAGAGCGATTCCATTCCATTCTATCACACGACGAAGACAAGATGACGCTTGAGTTCTGGGAGGAAGTTGACACCACAAGATTTCTTATAGAATCAGAAGAATGACATACAAGACAAAAGATTAAGAACACGACATGAGAAAAAGAACTAGAAAAGGTAGAATCTGACATCTTCTACTAGAGGAAAGTTTTAGTAGATTTAGATATTAGAATACCTCAGATTGTGGAAACAAGGATTAAAGTTGCAATAGAAGTTGCTATGAATAGATAAAGGAAAATAAGACCAAACAACGAGGTTGCCCTAGAATTAATCCGGTGCAAGTCACGACTCTGGTTTACAAGACATATTGTTGGACATGCTTGGTGGGAAATCTGGGAGCAATAGAGGAAAGCAGTGGAAGAGCCTACAACTAAAGAGCTGGCTGCTGAAAAATCAGTTATTGCAGAATAAGCAGGACCTTTAGTTCCACCAACAGAACTATTAACATGAGTAACATTTGCTTGGCCAAGAATTGAAGAAGAAGACAAGGAGTTTGCTAGCTTGGTCAAAACAGCAAAAGACCAAGGAGATGATGAAGAAATGGCTATGGCCAAGGCACATATTCTGTATGATGCTATAAAGAAAAGGCGGGTTGAAGAAAAGTTGAGGGCCCAATATAAAATTAAAGTAGAACAACATCAAGAAGCAGCTAGATCAATGGCTACAAAAGAAATTGAAGTTGATCCTTCAAGACCAATAATTATAGAAAAAGTAAAAACGGAAGAGCCAGTACCTGTGGCTTGAGGGCCTACAAAGCCTATTTTTGTAGATTTAATCTCAGAGGAGGAAGAGGAAGACCAAACACAACTATTTAGAAGAAAGAAAGGAAAAGAGATAATGCTTGAAGCTCTAGCAGAGATTAAACTTGAGCTTGTACTATTAGAAGGGCCTAAAGAGCCCATTTTTGTTAATCTGCTATCCAAATCTGAGGAGGAGGAGCAGCAGCAGCAGCAAGAGCAAAGAGAAGAAGAAAAACAGGCTGAAATTAATCTACAACCTGTACAAATAGAAGAAACTGAAATTAGGGCAGAAGATGATTTACCCGTAACTCCATCCCAATTTGCCACAGAATTAGAAAGAATAGTGACAATGCAGATTAGTAGTTAAGAGGAAGAAGAAAGAGAAGAAACTAAAGAAGAAGCTGAACAAGAACATATGGAATAAGGAGAAAATGACTTGACGGATTCCACTAAAGAGGGAGAGACCCTTCAACAATTTTTTGAGAGAATTCAAGAAAGAAGAGTAGAGAGTTATACCAGCTCTCCACCATAGATAGAAAGAGGAGATGAAATGTAGGAATTTCCAGATCATTTCCAACAAGCTCAAGTTCAACAAATTGAATAAGAAATTCAAGAACAAACCCTTCTAGAGCAACAAATTCAAATTCTTGACCCGGTTGAAGCAACAGTTCTGAATGAAGTATATTTTCGGAGTTAGGAAGCATATAATAAATATCAAGAGATTAGGGGTTATGATATTATATATAGTAAACCAATAAACTAGGATGGTATGAATGACATTAAAGAATTATTTGAGTTCCAAGGTCTACTACAATTTATTTCTCAATAGAGAAGGCATGTTGTATATGAAAATTTAGTGCCCTATTTTTATGCAAACTTGAGAGAGGAAGAAGGAAATTTAATTTCTAACATGGAAGAAGTTAATGTACAGATAACACCAAAGCTTCTCCACAACAATTTTAGAGTGAAAAATGGAGAAATAGAAATTCTAGAGAGCACAACTGCAATCGAGTGGACAGAACAAGAAATAAAGGACTATTTAGCTATCAATCCTAGTGTGCCATTATTAAATAGATTGAAGTACTTAAATGGTAAAGCACACATGGTAGCTAACATTTTGATTAAAAATGTCTACCAATGACAAGGCCATGATATTGAACTAAGTCAATTTGTTAAATGGGCTACATATGTAGTTGTGAACAGAATTCAAGTAAACTGGTCTTCAGTTTTTATCTCCAAGTTGAGAGCAGCATAGAAAAAATTATTTTATAGAGATTTGATACCAGTATTAATGGAGGAAAGTATTGACTTCACGAAATAGACATCCAAAAGGATAAGATCTAGGGCCATTTTAGTGAAGGAATACAAAAATTACAATGCTGCAGCTGTTGGGATAGATGGACCTTCTAGAGACATTATAGGAGATATTGAACGTATAAATTAATTAGAACAACAACTAGAAAAGCTCTAGAAGGAAGTAGATGAACTTAGGAAGAAGGACTAAATGTATTGTTCATCTACTTGTACTGAAAAAAAAATATATCTGACTGTATGTAAATGTAAACTATTTATATAAATGAATGTTTGAATTTCAGATGTTTCTAAATTTGTGTAATTGTGAATGAATGATTTAAAGCTAAATTGAATATTATATAACTGTTTAAAGATTTGTAGACTATTTAAAAGTTTTACAATTTTTATGCATAATATGGTTAAATGCATGATAATTGGTTAATGCTTGAATATATCTGCATACTGAAAATTAAAATGTAAATTCTACATAATAGGAAATGAACTATAAGTTAAATATGCATATAATGTCTAGATTTAAATGAGTTTAAATTAGAACATTGCATTAATGAAATGTATTTAACTTTAATTAAGTTGACAAAATCCGGGAGAGAAAAAAAATATAGAAGTTAATACGAGGAGTAAGTTGTAGAAAAATTTGCTAAGTGTTAACTCAATGAACTAAGTACGTTGAGTTAACCTTAACTCCATGAGATCAATAATAAAATATAAGGACACTCCGTTGAGTTATCTGTAACTCAATGAAGTTAGTCTGTGGAGTTAGCAAATTGGCAACGAAGCTAGTTTGTTGAGTTAGAAATAGTAACTAAAGCTAGTTCGTTAAGTTATCTGTAACTTAACAAGGTTAGTTCATGGATTAAGCTGAATGATTATTTTTTTAGCCACGAATGAAACTTCATGGGTATAGCGGTTACTGAAATTTGAAATTAGAAGTAGAACACGTATCCATAAAAATAGGAACCATACTACACGTTACAAGATACATTCTTGCAACGAGATTCATTTGCCTTATAGACATGCATTATAACTATAGAACAGAATGTTATTTACAAGTTACCAACACTTGAAAGAAAAGAAAATTCATTGGGGAACTAAAAGGAGAAGTAGTTAATTCAACTTCATCCATCAACAACTATTTACTAAAAACAAAGCATCAGACTGGTATGTAATTAATCTTCTACTATTTTACTTTATGTTAAGAGTTTATAAGCACATGGATTCGTTCTCCTAGCACTAAACAATTAGTAAGAACACCTACACAGGATTATTCAACATAGAGGTGTACTGAAATATTTTCTGAATTGGACTTTAACGAAATCCTTAGGGGTGTAGTTAACCTTTCTTTAAAAGAGAACGAAGATATAGCTGCTCTAGTAGAAAAACCATTAGGGAAAATTTTGTATCTTGAACTAGTTGATGAACCTTCATGTATTCAATTGCCAAACTTTGAGGAAGATAGGTTTGAACTGAAATGTAATTATATTAGTCAATTGCCACACTTTTATGGATTAAAAAGAGAAGATGCCTATTATTTCCTTAGAGAATTTAATGAAGTTTGTCAAATGATGAAAATGCCGAACATGAGTATTGATGCTATTAAACTTAGATATATCCCTTTTGCTTTAAAAGACACAGTTAAGAGATGGTTATATACTCTATTGCCTGATTCAATTTCTACATGAACTGAATTTTACTTTGTTTTTTTGGAAAAATATTATCCATCACATCAAATGATTAAAAAGAAAAAGGAAATATTAATGTGTAGCTAAAAACAAGGAGAATCATTTTGGAAATATTTTGAAAGATTTAAAGATTTACTGACTCAATGTCCACATCATGCAATGAGTAAAGCACAATTAATTGGTATAATTTATGAAGGCATAGATGTTTTGACTAAATCTTTATTAGAATCTACTTGTCAGAATGGATTTTTAAAACTATGTAGTGAAGAAGCATGGGCATACTTAGAAAACTTTGCAAAAAGAACTACACAGTGGGAAAACTCAGCTAAAGTTATTACAGATAAAAGAATATTGCCAAGGGGAAGGCATGAAATAGATTCAAGCACTATGTTTGAAGTTAAATTAATTGAATTAACAAAGAAAATAGAAGAGTTATCATTAAATCAAAAACTAGCAGAAAAGAATGCAAACATTAATGATTTAGATATTATTTATGTTAGAAACCAGAAAGATAACTTTGGAAATTCTTATAACCCTAATTGGAGAAATCACCCGAACCTATCTTGAAGAAATGACAATTTCAAAGGAGGAGAAAATATAAATGACAAAAATATAAGTTATGAAGCATTAATTGAACAAAGATCTAGAATAGAGAAGTTAGAAAAGATAATTCAACAATTAAACAATCGTCTAAATCATGTATTTGGAAATGCTACCATTCAAAATCAAAATATGAATAGAAATATACCCCCTAGATAGAAGGAATCAATAGAAATTAGACCTACAGGAGGATTGCCAATGCAAGTAGTATCTAACTCTATCAACAGAATTGTTAATGAAATTGATACCTCCTATGGGAGGGAAGCTAAATGAAGTAGTATAATTGAAGCAACTATGTATAATATATTAAGTAGAAAAATAAAAAAATAAAAAAAATGTAAGTTTAATTATAGTTAGTAGTATCATAGAGTTATTACTTAACTTAACGAACTTAGTCCGTTGAGTTATGACCTAACTCCACGAGGGTAAGTAAGTAGCTATGTTAATTTTATCTTTATTAAATTTTTGTTTAAGTTATACAGAATCACAATAGATGGAATTGATGATATTACCACTAGATACATTGAGAGATGTACTAAGTAACTTATCAGCTAAAGATCTGTGTAGATTGTGTTGTGTATCAAAAGAAATTAAAGAATGTGTTAAAAAAAAATATTTTCATGGACTACAAGTTGCAAAAATGACTAAGATTAGAGATGGATTTTTATGGAAGTCATTTAATCATAGTTCAATTAGCTATGAATATCTGAATATGGGAGAAAATGTTGGAATTCCACCCAATACATTAGAAGGAATAGATCATATTATGGGGATAGTTGAAGGATTAATTATTTATAGAACCAAACCAAGGTATGCAATTCTGTTACTCGATATTTTGATTAGAAATCCTATCACTAGAGAAGAATGGAATATAGGAAGGCCTAATAGATTTGAAGTATCAACTGAAAATTGTGGGCTAGTTTTAACATTTTTTGATAAAAATTCAACCATTCCTAAAAAATTGTATTATTGGAGACCAACTGGAAATTGGGATGAGGATTTATGTTTAAGTGTGTATAATTTTTTGAATAGATCTTAGACTGAAAATACTATGATATATCTAAGACAGAAAACATTAATTAACAACATACATGTTATACTTGATGGATATATATATCTACTCACAGTTATATCAGTTGCATTTAGATCTGATTTATACATAGTAAGCATAGATAGTTATGATGACGACTTTATAGAAATATTGCCTATGCCTAGTGATATAACTAAACCACCATCTGCAAAATATGATAAAATTCAATTAGGAATGTGGTATAATGAATATGATGATCCTACTTTATGTCTAATAAGATGGTGGGATGAATTGATGTAATTTCAAATATGGATTATGAAAGACCTAAATGAATGGAAGTAGGAAGAGGAATATATTAAAATATATGTAGAAATAGAAACAACTACATTATCTTGGAACAGAAGAGGATTCCTTTCTGCATTTCAATTTATTAATGGTAATACACTTATATTTAGTATTCATAACATAATGCAAGTTTACAAAGTAGAAAGGAAAGTAGACTGCATTAAAACAGAATTAATAACAAGAAGAATTATGCCTAAAAAGTTTGCTTGGACTAACACATTTATTCCATTTGTTATTACTTTTCAATCATGTTCTTAAACTGTGATTTTGTACTTTTAATGTTGCGTGTAATCTGCATTTATTTTTAGAAGAAAAAAGAAGAAAGAAAATTTTTTAGTTTTAGTTTTATTTTATAAAAAGAAAGAAAAGAAAAACAAAAAATCAATCCAATTTGTTGCTATCTATTCTGGGAAACATGTTTGGATTTTTTTGAAGTTTTAAATTTTTAAACCACAAGTGCACGACATCCAATAAAGTACGTTGGAAAGTACGGGTTGAACCATAAGGCAATGGGGATAATCTTGGATTCTAATTACAAGAATATGGCATGCAAATAGTTTCCAAATATAGATTAGACTACAAAAAAAGTAAGTCCATGGATTTTTAATTTATCAACCAATCAACATGTTAGACTGAAAATTTAATCTCAATCAGATCTGTTAATGTGTACTTCATATAAAAATTTTCACACTTAAAAACGCACAAATGTTATGATTGAAAATTCGGAAATTGAAAATGATGCATAAAATTAGAAACTTCTGTGCGTTAACAATAGTATCTTAAAAACCTTATAAATCCCGAATTACTCAACAAAAAATTCCAAAATAAAATGCGTTGCAAAATAGACAGGATGTAGATATTAATGAAATATTTATTATAATTTTTACACGATCTGAGTTGTGAAAAAAATGCGTTACAATCACGACAAAAGAGTCTCAGACTGAATTCTGTGCTAGATAAAGTTATAGCTTCAAAATGGCACCAAATATTTTCAGATTGCTACGAAATTTTATATAATTACAGAACACTTATAATAGCACGATTATGAATTTTTTCAGAATTTTCAGTTAAACAGAAACGCTCGAAAACACATATGAATTCTCGGAATAAAAACAGATCAACAAAACTACCAATCTGCAAACAACATGCACAACCTTCAACGAATTCTATGTTGTTTCATGAATAACAGAATGTAATATCCAGATTTCAACATCAACAAACAACAATATATGAATATATATCAATAACAGCACCTTTTTTTATGATTTTTAGATGAAAATAACAAAGATTCACGAATTCAAAAAGGAACATACAAATAAAAACGAATCTGCTTTCTACTTTTACCCTATTACAATGAAAATTAAGAACATAAATAACTACCTACATGAAACATAATAAAATGTGATACATTTGAAGCCAAAGAAGAGGGGAAAGTGGAGAAATAATTTGTGGAATCTCACAAATGAGGAAGAGAACCCTTGTGAAGGTAGACGTCCGTCGTCCAAGATGTGGAATGAAGGCTTTAACGTTGGAGATGACTTGTGGAATGAAGATGATGAGATCCAAGTTACAGAGAGGTGGTAGAATGACCGGTGTTCTCCTTCCTTGCTTCAAGACATGGAGCTTCAAGAGGGGGTGATGGCTGGTGGTGTTGGAGGTGAAAAACAAAAAGAGCCTAAGAGAAGAGCCCTAGACGTGCATCACTCTCTTTTATAAGGAGAGTTTCCATGTTTGGAGATCCATCTTTGATTCAACGATTGGGATTAAATCCCACTTGATTTTCTTCCTCCAATCTTCAATTTCCATGATTTTCTATTGAATTATAAACTTTTCACAATAATAAATACATTAAAGTATCAAGTCATCCATAAAATTCATAAATGATGCATGTTTGAAATAATTTCCTACTTTTAACTGTATAAAATGGGGATTGATTCTTATTGGTTAAATAATGAAATAAATGCATAATTGACTTTAGTAAATCTCATGTAAATCTATTTAACCAATAAGATCCTATAAAAATATGCAACATTTTAATCCAAACAAACTCCCCCATGCTTAAACTTTTACTCGTCTCGAGTAATAAAAACAACTAAAATCAAAAACTTGAAATCACACAAAAAATTATTCAGTTCACTTGTCACTATTGAACTTGTTGGGCATGGTGGTGGCTCAAACTAATATCACAATCTCTCACAATGTCCTCCAGTTTCAACAAGTTTACACTATAGGAATGAGAAGTCACCTGTCCACAAGAACTATTTTGCCTTGAACAAAAGGGATTCACACCCTCACTATTCAAGAAAAATCTCATCGTATAACAATATGACAATGAATCAAAATGAAAGAAATATGTGGTAGTGACTAACTCCCTCCCTTCAAATGAGATAAGTCAGAAAATGCTTAGAATGAACAACCAAAGTATCACATCATAGCGTACTAATCAACTCGCTCTCAAGAAAATAAAAGGATAAGCTAGACATTTGAGAAAACCCAGTACTTCCTCACATCCCATATGTCTCCAAGCCTCCTTTTTACATTGAAAGCTCTTGTTTTTCTTTTCTTCCCTTTTTTTTCCTTTCTCTTTTCTTTTCTTTTTTTCTTTTTCTTTATGGGCCACTTTGGCCTCTCTTTTTTTTTTTTTCCACAAAGGAATTTTCCAATGATATCAAACACCTTATTTCACCATTAAGCCTAACCTACCCTAAGAAACTCCTTAGCACGCTAGATGTGATAACTTAGGTATTTTCCTAAACATATCCTTCAAAATCTCGTAGAAGTTTGGAATGGTCCTAAATATCTCACCAAAGGTCATGTATTGAATAACCTGATTATGGTGGCTCTCGGCTTAGGGATCACTCAGAAAAGGTGTATAAAATAACAAGGCATAAGTTCAAGTGACCAAGAAGACTCAACTCAAAACACAAATAGCTTAAACTCATCTTCTTTGGAGAACATCACTATTAGGTCCTATGCTTTTTGGTTCTGGAGTCTCACTACTCAAAAGGAAATGGGGTTGTCCCATAAAATCTAATAGTGACAACTGAATAGACAATCTCATCAAGTGTGTTTTTCAAGTAAAATACAATAAAATCATGCATCTAGATATGTATCTAAAATTTTAAAATATGACCCAATCAAAGCAATTGTAATGAAATGAAATTCACCTCCCCCATGCTTAAATTTGACATTGTCCTCAATGCAATATAAAAGAGGGGATATAGATATCATACCAGACTGAAGTCACTTAAAGTCAAACCTTATTCCATACCTGTGATGCCTGCATGGAATTCTTATTAGAAAAATATCTTGAAAATTACATATAAGGTATGTACTAAAGGTTATAAGTTGAAGATAATACAACATAATCTATAATGAAATAACTATTTCAGCCTACTACATGTTGTCTTATTCCTGCATCATTAAATTATATGCTAATCAAAGAAAGAAAAACCTTGGTCAATTTGATCAATAAAGCGTTGAATTTTCGCATCCATCTTCTTTCGTGGTTTCGCATTTGTCATCTTTGGCTCTTCATCTTTGTTTGTCTTATTAAAGTAACAAATGTAATCATCTTCATAGCGCTTCTCAGAGGTGAGCATAGACTTCTCTATTACAACATTGGAATTTCTTGCGCTTGTAGATGGTTGTGTTGTGGTGACAGGAGCTTTTCCTTTTTCTACCCATGTTGTTTTTGCTAGTTGTGCTTATTGTGTTTCCTTCCCCTTTGATTGACGATTTTTCCTAGCTTTTGTAGTCTCCATGTGTTAAACCTGTGAAAAACTTCTACAAGAGCTACATGTGGATAAGCAATAGTTATGATAAAACAATAAGTATTTCAGCACATGAAATAATAAACATGAATTTCAGTAATAAAACAACAATTATAACAATAATGCACATCAGATAATCTCCATACAATAAAATAAGAACACACTTCCATAATAACATAGATAAGAAAATAGACAATAAAAGAGTAAAATAAAATAAAACTTCTAACTACTAAACTAAACTAAGATAGTGCAACAAACTAAAAGAAAACACACAAAACAAAGATAAAAGGAAAAAAAAAACAAAATCTACTATTCCATTTATTCATATTGAGGTTCCTATAAATTCTCCTCTCTAGCTCTGAAATCAATACCAACAGGTGTCTTCAAAATAGGCTTGAGCCTTTGTCCATTAACTTTAAAAATGGTGTGGTTTTTAGGATTCTTGATATCTATAGAACCATAAGGATATACCTTATGCACCACAAAAGGCCCAGCCCAATGAGATCTTAACTTACCAAGATGAGTATGAAACCTAGACATATACAACCAAACATCCTATCTAGGGACAATTGATTTCTTACTTATCTTTTTATCATGAACAACTTTCATTTTCTCTTTCCCTAAGACAATTCTTACATATGCTTCATCCCTCATCTCCTCTAATTCTGCCAATTGAAACTTCCTAAGTGGGCCAGCTACTTCTAAATCCAAATTGAATTTCTTTATAGCCCAAAAAGATTTGTGTTCCACTTTTGCCGGCAAGTGACAAGCTTTCCGATATACCATTCTATAGGGGGTCATTCCAAGGGTAGTCTTGTAAGCAGTTTGGTATGCCCATAGTGCATCCACTAACTTATCTGCCTAATCCCTTCTTGTGTGGTTAACCATCTTTTCCAAAATTGTCTTAATTTGTTTATTAGCACTCTCAACTTGACCACACATTTGGGGGTGATAAGGGGTAGCAATTTTATGCACAATTCCATATTTTCTCATTAAAGCTTAAAAACTTCTGTTGCAAAAATGTGTGCCCCTATCACTTATAATAGCTTTAGGCATACCAAACCTTGATATAATATTATTCCTTACAAATGTCATAACTACCTTGTTATCATTAGTTCTGGTAGGGATAGCTTCAATCCACTTGAAACATAATCAACTACCAACAATACATAAAGATATCCTACTGAAACGGGAAATGGGCCCATGAAGTCAATCCCCCAAACATCAAATACTTCAACTTCAATAATGGGGTTGAGAGGCATCATGTTCCTCTTTGAAATTTTTCCCAGTTGTTGACATCTGGCACAACTTATACAATACTGATGTGCATCCTTGAATAAAGCTGGCTAGTAAAATCCACACTATAGCACCTTTGTTGAGCATTTTGTTTTGATGATGTGTGCTGAATGAAAATAATCATTTTTGCTCAATTACTATTGCTTGTGAAAAGAAATTAAAATCATCAATTAATACAGAAAAAGCTTACTGATATAAATATTTGTCTGTATTGTATCTGAAATTATACTAAGTTAATAACTAGTCATTTTGTTGCATTAATTTCTCATTTAACTAAATGTTAAGTTAACGTGTGTTTTTATTGAAAAGCATGATATGTTTTAATGTTATATTTTCTGTATCATGAATAGTGCACGTTTAGACAACTCGTTAAGTTAGAGTGTTGTTCGTATAGAGATCACGTGAGAACTCGTTAAGTTAGAGGCTTAAAGGTTAAAATAGGTCACGTGAGAACTCGTTGAGTTAGTGAGTAAAAGAAGAGACGAACTTGTTAAGTTAGTATTGTACACGCGATGAAATTATAAGTTATGAATGTTATATTGTATCACGTTAGGTGCACATGTTTAACTCGTTAACATAACTAAATGCATTGAGTTGCTATATTGAACACTAAGGCAATGCGTTAGGTTAGCGTTATAATCTTAAGTTGTTATTTTTGCACATGGTAAAATTCTTATTATAAAAACATTTGTTTATTACTGGTTCATTAAGTTAGCATAACACAACGGAGATGGTTCATTGAGTTATCGTAACACAACGGAGATGGTTTGTTGAGTTAGCGTAACACCACAGAGATAGTTTGTTGAGTTAACTATAGTACTTGTCACGTGAGTTGGCACATGAGGAACTCGTTAAGTTAGAAACGTTAAGTTATATATATACTTGTGTTACTCGTTTAGTTAACATTAAAATTTTGGAAGAGAAAGTTTATTTTGTAGGAAATTTTTCAAAGATCCAGGATTGATAATTAAAGAAAATTTGAAATGTAAACGTGAGTCAGAACATGTGTATTTCGATGAAGGAAAAAGAAAAGACGTGAAGAAGTGGAAAACTAATAGTGATTAAACGTGGAGGATATGCATGAAATGAATATACAGTATAAAAGGTATAGAATTCTCGTTGATCAGTCATCCCTACACACCAAAAGAAAAATCTTTTCAGAGATCAAAAACACCTCTTCAAGGAAAAGCTCTTAGGTGGAAGAAAATTCAGTGAAGCATAAAAAGGTAAGATATATGTCATTGAAGATTTGAAGTATCAGATGGAAGAAAATTCAGTGAAGCAGAAAATGTCAGATTTATGCCACTGAAGATTTAAAGTATCAGAAGAAAGCAAATTCGGTGAAGTAGAGAAAGACAAGATATTCGTCACTGAAGAATTACTGAAGAAGAAAGAGAAAAAGAAGAACAAGAAAGATCTCAAACAAGGAGAAATGTTTTAAATTTCGTAAATTAGTTTTCTCTATATGTAGTTATGAAATTGTATAGATGAAACATGGTATCGATATATAATTGCATCTACAATATCTGAGGAGAATTGAATTGTATATTGTAATTGAAACCTTGAATAAAAATGATTTTATGAAAGTAGTGTCTCAACTTGTTTTTGAGTTTTAAAGTTTCAATTATATTCGAAAATGTTGAAAAACACAATTCACCCCCCTCTTGTGTAGCCATATGATCCTACAAGTGGTATTAGAGCTTTGTTAATAATCTTTGATATAAAATCGATACCAATTTATTTAATATCATTGCTTATTTTGCCTTCCTTGTTTTTATATAGAAATTAATATCTGAGCATACGTTTAACTTTCTTGATTTAAGGCTCAAGTTGTTTTAAAGTTTTAGACTGTTTAAAATCAAATAGGTTGAAAAATCTAAGCTAAGATGGCTACTGGAAATGGTAATTTTTCTTTATATGAAGGCCAAAATCTTAATCGTCCTCCTTTATTTGATAGAATACATTTTGAATATTGGAAATATAAGATGACAGATTTTCTTCAAAGTATAGATCATAAGTTGTGGTTCATGATTTCTAAACCATATAGTCCGTTATCTACCCCTTATAATACTTGGACAATTACTGAAAAAGAAAATGAAACTCTAAATGCTAAGGGCTTAAATATTTTATTTTGTGCATTGAGTTATAAATAGTTCAATAAAGTGTCGACATATAAATCTACTTATGAGGTGTGGCATGCATTAGAAGTTTCACATGAAGGTACTTCTCAAGTTAAAGAGACTAAGATAAACATGTTAATTCATAAGTATGAACTCTTTAAGATGCATGAAGACGAAAGTATTTCTGAGATGTTTTCTAGATTTCTTGATATCATAAACTCTTTAAAATGCTTAGGAAAGAATTTTGAACAGAAGGATTTGGTGAGGAAAATTCTCAGATCCTTAAGTTCTAAATGGTCTTAGAAAGTAACATCAATTGAGGAATGACGAGATTTAAATGTTTATACCATGAATGAATTTATAGGAAACTTAACTGCTTATGAAGTTAAATTAAATGAATCACTAAGTCAAAACAAACTAAAAATGAAGAAAGAAATAGTCTTTGAAGTTAATTCAGATTATGATATATCTACTGATTCTGACAAGGATTTGATCTTGCTGACTAGGAAATTCAAGAAAACATGGAAAGCTAGGAAATAGCAAAGGAATAAAGATGACAAACCCTCAACATCAAAATCACTAAATGACAAGAACTCTTCATCTAGAAAGTATGTATCTTACAACATAAGAAACCTAGACATCTTTCTCCAGATTGTCCTATAAGGAAAAATAAAAAGCATAGTAGGACAAATCAGAAGAAGACGGCTCAGAAAACTCAGAAAAAGTTTTACAAGAAAAAGGCTTTGAAGGTCACTTGGGATGACACGTCAGAAGAGTCTGAATCTGAGGAATCATCATCAAAATCTTCACATTCAGAAAGAGAACCAGAGTTAGAAGACGTTGCTCATTTGTGCTTCATGGCAAATGAGTTTGAGGTAATATTTGATCCTGAAAGTTATTCTGATTTTAACTTTGATGAATTATTATGTACTTATCATGCATTATTACAAAAACTTAAAGTTTGTAAACTAGAAAATAAGAATATTAGAAACTCTTTATCCATTGTGGAAGAAGAAAATTGTTTCTTGTCTACTACTTTAGAAAAGTTTAAATGTGATAATGAAAATCATGCTAGAGATTTGCATAAATTTAGATTTAATGAATGTGTTTTGCATGAACAAATACAGAATACAAATGTTGAAAAATTAAAGATAGAATCTAAAAATGAAGTGTTTAGAAAAAATATAAATGATCTTGAATTAGAGATTGATAAATTAAAAATGAGAGAGCTAGATTTAAATTCTACCATTGAGAAATGGAATTTAAGTCAAACTAAGTATGACAAACTAATTAGTACCCCTATGGTGTCATATAAATTTGGCTTAGGATTTGATTATTCTGAATATCCTGAATCTCAAGCCAATAAAGGATTTATTAGTTGCAGTTCAAGTAAATCTAAGACTAAAATTCCTTTTATCATGAAACAAGGTAATAAATATGTAGAAGTAGGTAATTCAAGGGATGAATCATGTAGTAATAATATAAATCAATGTGATTTGTCTAAATGTACTTTTAACATGACTATTAATGTTTCTAAAAATCTTGTTTCTTGTTTTGGAAATTTAGTTTCTAATGTTTCTAAAATTTCAAATAATTGTAGTAAACTAAAAATTTAGAAACCCAAGCGTGTAATTCAAAACACTGGTGTTAGACCAATTACTCATTCTACATGTGATAAATCTAAAAATTCTTGTGTAGAAAAAGATTTTGTATGTACTGAAAATTCAAATACAAGTACAAAATCTTGGTTTGAACTTACTGAAATGTATGAGCATGACCAAAATAAATTAACATCTAATAAAAATTGGTTTGGTCTTGGTTATACTACATCTGAAAACAAAAAGAATGATTATAAGAGCAATAATGCTATAAGTATGATGCTTGTTCCTCAATTACATTGGGTACCAAGAAAATGTTTTTCTTAATTTGTTTTGTAAGAGGAAACAACATCAAAATGGATCTTGGATAGTGGAGCGCCAAGTCACATGACTAGATAGAAAAGTCTACTACAAAATTTTACAAATACCATGAAAGGAAGTATAACATTTGGAAACAAAAGCAAGGATAAAATCATAGGTATGGGCAATGTTTAAATAACTCCGACTTGTGTTATTTCGAATGTACTATATGTAGAAAACCTAGGATTTAATTTGTTTAGTGTTATAAAACTAACTGAGAATGGATATTATGTAGTGTTTAAAGATAATGTATGCAAAATTATTGATAAAAATATAGATGAAATTAAGTTTATTGCTAAAAGAAAAGGTTCTATATGTATTTTATCTTTACCTTCTGGTGCAGTTGATTTAAATTCATGTTTGCTAGCTGAAACTAGTGATGCATATCTGTGGCATAGAAGGATTGGGCATATAAATATGAAACTGCTACATAAACTATCTAGAAAACATTTAGTGAGAGGTTTACCAAAGATTAAATACTCAAAGGACTTTCTGTGTGATGCATGTGATTTAGATAAACTTCACAAAAACTCTTTTAAATCCAAAATTGATATTTCAAGCAATAGAGTCTTAGAACTTATACATATGGATCTATTAGGACCAACAAGAATCATGAGTCTTGGTGGTAAACGGTATGTATTTGTTTTAGTAGATGACTTCTCTAGATACACTTGGGTATATATTCTAGCATATAAGATAGAAGTTTTTGAAAAGTTTAAAATGTTTTGCAACTTTGTTCAAAATGAACAAAATGTCTTTGTTCAAAAACTTAGGAGTGATCATGGTACAGAATTTGATAATGATCAAATGGATAATTATTGTAATGAGCATGACATTGATCACAGATTTTCTTTTCCAAGAGCACCGTCTCAAAATGGTGTTGTTGAGAGAAAGAATAGATCACTACAAGAAATGACCAGAACTAAGTTAAATGAACATAAGTTACCTCAAAATCTTTGGGCTGAAGTAGTACATACAGCTTGTTATGTTATTAACAGAAGTCACTTAAGACCTCGTGTTAATAAAACTCCTTTTGAAATTATGTTTAATAGGGTTCCAAAAATTTTCTATATAAAACCATTTGGCTGCAAGTGTTTTATTCTTAATACTAAGGATAAAAGGGATAAATTTTAAGTCAAAGCGGATGAAGGAATTTTTGTAAGTTACTCTACTAGAAGTAAAGCCTATAGAGTATATAACAAGACTTCTAGAACTATTGAAGAAACCCTCCATGTAAGCTTCAATGAAAATTCTTTTAGAGAATCTCAATCTAAAGCTGATAATGATGATATGATCAATTTCCCAAAAGAGTTAGAGATCAATAGAGAGATTAAATATTTATCTGAGAAAATCAAAATTATGAACTTAAATGATCAAACTAATGATGAAAGTGATGGACCTTTAGATGTTGATGAGAATATTGAGGACAATCAGAGAAATTGGCGTTATTCTTCATCACATCCCATTACTCAAGTCATTGGTAATATTAATGAGGGAGTTAAAACTAGAGCTTCTGTAAATTTAAATAGTATATGTTTGTTTCTATGGTGGAACCAAGGAATATAGAAGAAGCATTATTTGATGAAAATTGGATAGTGGCAATGCAAGAAGAACTAAATCAATTCATTAGAAATGATGTTTGGGAATTACTCTCTCCACTAGAAAATCAGTCCATAATAGGTACAAAGTGGATTTTTAGAAACAAAACTAACGAAATTGGTCAAGTTATAAGAAACAAAGCTAGATTAGTTGCACAAGGGTATACATAGGAAGAAGGACTAGATTATGATAAAACATTTGCTCCTGTGGCTAGATTAGAAAGTATTAGAATATTATTGGCCTATGCTTGTTATATGGATTTTAAATTATATGAAATAGATGTAAAGAGTGCATTTCTAAATGGTTTAATTAATGAAGAAGTCTATGTAAAACAACCACCTGGATTTGAAGATATTAAAAATCCTGACTTTGTGTATAAATTGAAGAAAGCCTTATATGGTTTGAAGCAAGCACCTAGATCATGGTATGAAAGATTATCTACTTTTTTAATAGAACAAGGTTATATCATGGGAAAAGTGGATCATACTCTATTTATAAAGAGAGATGGTAAAGATCAGATTATTGTTCAAATATATGTAGATGATATAATCTTTGTAGCAACTTCTGATAAACTGATAAAAATATTTTCTAAAGAGATGATTAGTCAGTTTGAAATGAGTATGATAGGAGAACTTTCATATTTTCTAGGACTTCAAATTAAGCAAATAGATAAAGGTATATTTTTAAATCAAGAAAAATATGCAGATGAAATGCTTAAGAAATTTAATTTTAATGATACAAGGATTCGAGGAACTCTTATGAGTACTTTTTTAAAGTTAGATATTGATAACATAGGAAAATCAATAGATCAAAGAAAATATAGAAGTATGATTGGTTCTTTACTTTATTTTACTGCTAGTAGACCTGATATTATGTTTGTTGTGTGTGTTTGTGTTAGATTTCAATCTAATCCTAAAGAATCACATTCAATTGCAATTAAAAGAATATTTAGATATATACAAGGAACTAAAAATTTCAGGCTGTATTATTCTAAGGATAGTTCAATTGATCTTATAGGATATACTGATGCTGATTATGCAGGATCTAAATTTGATAGAAAGAGTACCAGTGGCACATGTCAATTATTGGGAAATAATTTGGTGTCATGGTTTAGTAAAAAGCAAAATTGTATAGCACTTTCTACTATAGAAGCTGAATATGTTGCTACTGCATTGTGTTGCACTCAGATTCAGTGGATAAGGCAAACTTTAGAAAATTTTGGATTATCTTATAATACAACTGAGATTTATTGTGACAGTAGTTCTACAATAAATCTTTCCAAAAATCTTGTATTACATTCTAGAGCGAAGCATATAGAGGTTAGACATCATTTTCTAAGAGATAACGTAATTAAAAGAAAAATTAAATTAGAATTTGTGTCTAGTAAAAATCAATTAGCTGATATATTTACAAAACCTCTAAATGAAAATACATTCTACAACATAAGATTAAATTTGGGTATTTGTAGGCTATGTGATGTGTAAAATGCTTAAACTCCACAAAAAGACAAATATTATTGATGATGTTGTTCACCTCATAGATATTATATACTTATCATAAATATCTAAGTAATATCTAAACTACTGCTTAAGATACTATGTATTTATTGTAAAATCATAGTAGTATCTTATTGATTTTAATTAAGTTATAAATTTTGATGGTTTTCACGATTTTAAGTAGAAGTGTAAATGAAAAACATTAAATACTTTTGAAATTCTAAAATTTTGATTAAGTGTTTTCTTTGAATCGAGGAAAGTGCATATGATCATGTATGAATTTGACTTGATTGATTAAACTTGTAGAATAATTTATATGTAACTCATCTTAAACTGTTAATGAAAAGTATAAGCTTATTGAAACTGATTCATATTTTTAGTAAAATCATAGAAATAAAAATTGTATGAGATTTGTGTTTTATTGCATCTATATTAATGGAATACATATATACTGTGCTTAAAATGAAAAGTGCTTACAAAGTGAAAATCTTTAAGAGTTTATTGATCAGTTTGATCACGAGCCTTTTGTACTTGAGCAAATAGGTATGTAAGGATTGTTGTCCTAGAAAAGGATTCTTTAAATCTGGCAACTTAAGGTCCTAATTAGATCTGGGATTGTTGACTGAAAGCTCATTACACGGGTACATTAGAAAGCTCTTGTATGATTCAAGTTTTTCAAACTAACTTTTAAAGAAAATTATCAATATTTACTATTTTGAAAAGAAAAAGTTGTTTCATTAATTATAGATATCTTTGAATCAAATATAGTTTCTACCAATATGACTACTGATTTATTGAATCAATATTAGTACTTTTGAAAACGTTTATTTGAGATACAATCTTTTATTCTCCTTGAATTAATCATATTGAGTTCAAAGTTGTGTTTTGATTCATATATAGTACGAATTGATTCTGGAAATCACTTTTGATGAATTCAAGATAACGGAAGTTTCTGAAAAGAAAATTTAAAACTATCGTTATACTTAACATCTATTGTTATACAAGTATATTTTGTATGTTATTAAATATATAAGAAGTATATTTGTAGGGGGAGGATTAACAATGTCCAAAACAGATTAATATAATTCAGAATATAAATCTTGGTTAATTTGAATTAAAGTCCTCTTAAGATCTTGATGAAACAATTTAAAAAGACAAACAAACTATTTCAGATTCATAAGAAAAGAATGTTAGAATAGTTTACAATGTTCTCAAGATAATGTTAAGTGTAGTATGTGTGTTGTCTTCGGAAGGTTTCAATTGAAAGCATCTGAAACTTGTTTTTTTGTTAAGTGTACTAATTGAATGTTATGTTATATAAGGTAACGTGTAAAACTACCTCTAGACAGCGTTTTACTCATTAGGTTAGTTAACTCAACGAGTTATACTAGAATTTTTCAGGTATCTTGATTGAATAAACTATATTCAATATTCATTTAAAATCCAAACCCGACTTTTACACGTTGAGTTATTCACCTAAAAACCCTATTTAAAGACTTATTACACGGGCACTTAGGTTATTCGTAAACTTTGTCAAGAAAATCTTTCCCGCTTGTTACTGTTACAACTTGCGATGATGGTTTCCAAGTTCTACAAAGGTCGTGGTAGAGGAAAAGGCAAAAGCATAGGTGATGCAAAAGGAAAAGAAATCGATACTGATGAAGTTCCACGCACCTGGTTCAAGAAAATACTTCGAGTGGACAAAAGGTTAGTAGAAATTTATAGTGATTACTTCTTTCCTCAAGGTGTAATAGATGAAGTTAGACAAGAGCTTCAACATACTGATGAAAATATTACATATATGGGTATTCGTAGTAAATTTGATAAAGAATACAGAATGAAATGTGCTGAGATTGCATTTCTAAAGCAGTATGCACAATATTTGGAAAAAGGTGTAGGTACATCAACTAGAATACCTCAAATACCTATAAACGGTAGAAGATTACATGCATTTGAGGAAGAACATGAATTAGCTATCTCTACTCCTTTGTATTCAAAACAAGTAGAATCAAATATTGTTGTAGATAAAAGAAAAGTTGACAGTCTTCGAAAGGCTATAGCAATAGAAAGTGTTTTTGAAGAATTAAAGTAGAAAACTTTTCTATAGCAATTTGAAAAGAAAACAACAATACTTGTAGAGGAGAAATAGAAATGTTATAGAAGAAGAAAAATTAGAAAAATTATGTCTAGAGAAATAAAGTCTATTGAACAAGGACAATCGGATGAGAATTTATTTCCAAAGGACAATGTATGTCTAGACATTGTACCTTATAGTGCATCTGATAAACTCATCAGTTCCAAACATACTAAAGCTGATGATGATAATGAGACTTTATTTTCTCTTGCTAGAAAACTTGAGAAGAAATCCAAGTCAAATATGCGCTCAAGTTTTTCTATAAGTACAAGACCTGATGATGTAGAAATTGAAAAATCAGAGCATTAAGCAATTGACATTGAACAAGTTATTATATATATAATTGACAATGTTGAGGTAGTAACTAGTTCACAGGCTGAATTGTTTGGAGTAGCAGATATTGAAAAAGTTAAGACTCTAGAAGAGCTAAACACCAACCAGCCTTCTCCAGAATCTATAGAAGTAGAGTTTGAGAATTCACAACATGTACAAATGGAACTATCTATTACAGAAATTGAAAAATTACAAACAGATACACAGGCTGATGAATTGGTGCAAAATTTGAACTCTGTATTTTCTATAGAAACTGAACAAATGAATGTGGTGGATATTGAAAATATTCCTTACACTGTTGAAGTTGAAGAATCAAATGTGCATATGCAGCTTCAAGAAAATATTTTCATAGAGGAAGAACATGACATTCATTTTGAAAAAGAAGTTCTTGAAGATGAATTAAACTCTGAATCATGGCTTCAGGTATCACCTTCTTTGTGTACAGTATTACAAATTCAAGATAATGCAATTCATTTTAGATTTGAGGAAGCATTACAGAAATACAATAATCTGATTACATGTCAGATTCTGCATGATAGACCAATAAAATTCAAAAATTTGATTGATATAAGAGATTTATTTGAGTATCAAGGCTTCATTCAATTCTTGCTAGTTGGAATGAAATGAAAACAATACAAAGAGCTTATTATAGCTTTTTACAGCAATCTAGTCAAGAACGAAAATATACTGCAAACTCAAATAAATAAACAGGAGTTAATATTGTCTCCTGAATTAATTTTTGAAATTTTGGGATTAAAGAATGAAGGTTTGTTGTAACAAATAGATTTGACATGATTAGACAACTGGAATGGAACATTTAGTCCTTATCAAAAATTCCAGATGTATATACTAAAATGAGATTAATGGAAAATCTGAATGCAAAGGCAAGGTTTATTGCAAATATATTGCATACCAATTTATTTCAGAGAGTTGGACACAATATGGAAGTCAGCAGAAGTTGTTTATATGCCACTTATGGTCTACTGAATAAAATTCAAATCAATTGGTTTGATGTTTTTACTTCTCAACTACAGCATATGAGTTCAAAGTTATTTTATAGTGATGCTATATGTAGAATCCTTGCAAGAAAATTGAATTTATCTGACTAGCCCTCTAAAACTAAAGGCATGAGAGCTTTTAGTATAAAATATTTGCAAAAATTCCAAGTCTTGCATAAACCTCAACAAACACAACAACAACAACAACCAACAGATTGTACAGAACAAACTCGACCACAACAACAAAGTTATTCAGTTCAAGTAGAACAGCAACCCCAGCTACCTCCTGACCTAAATGATGTACTTAACGACATCAAAAATGATATTAAGCATCTAGGAGATAAAATATGTAATGTATAAGTGATATACTTCAGAGGAATAGATAACTGCTTGTTTGCTTGTATTTGAATACAAAATATAATGTTTGTATTCATTGAACAATACATTTTTCTGTAAATGTTTACCATTCTTATTATTGTTTACAGAGAGCATTGTTGTAAATATATCTCTTACTATATATTTTGTGTAATTATCTTTTTGATTAATGACAAAAAGGGGGAGAAATGTTATAAAAAAGATGATTATGATTTTAATTGCATATAGTATAAAGGGAGATGATATTTATGGTTATTGTAATTTGACAAATGATAATGTAATCTGAAAGAAAATTATATGGTTATTAAATTATATAATGAAAGGTAGAGAAATGATACTTATATAATTATTGACATCTGAAAGTTTTATTCTGAGAGGTGAAATTTACACAAACAATAGAAATAAGCTTAAGTGAACTTAAGTCAACAAACTTGGTTGTTGAATTAAAAGTTAACCTAACAAAGGTGCTTTGTTGAGTTAAATATATTTCATAATTGATTTAATATGGTTTTGTCATCGTCAAAAAGCGGGAGATTGTTGAGTATTTTGTTTTGATGATGTGTGCTAAATGAAAATAATCATATTTGCTCAATTACTATTGCTTGTAAAAAGAAATTAAAATCATCAATTAATATAGAAAAAGCTTACTGATATAAATACTTGTCTGTATTGGATCTGAAATTATACTAAGTTAATAACTAGTCGTTTCGTTGCATTAATTTTTCATTTAACTAAACGTTAAGTTAATGTGTGTTTTTATTGAAAAGCATGATATGTTTTAAAATTATATTTTTTGTATCATGAATAGTGCACGTTTAGACAACTCGTTAAGTTAGAGTATTGTTCGTATAGAGATCACGTGAGAACTTGTTAAGTTAGAGGCTTAAAGGTTAAAATAGGTCGCGTGAGAACTCGTTGGGTTAGTGAGTAAAAGAAGAGACGAACTCGTTAAGTTCGTGTTGTACACATGGTGAAATTATAAGTTACGAATGTTATATTGTATCACGTGAGGTGCACATGTTTAACTCGTTAAGTTAACATAACTAAACGCATTGAGTTGCTATATTGAACACTAAGGCAACGCGTTAGGTTAGCATTATAATCTTAAATTGTTATTTTTGCACGTGGTAAAATTCTTATTATAAAAATATTTGTTTATTACTGGTTCGTTGAGTTAGCGTAACACAACGGAGATGGTTCCTTGAGTTATCGTAACACAACGGAGATGGTTCGTTGACTTAGCGTAACACCACGGAGATAGTTCGTTGAGTTAACTACAGTACTTGTCACGTGAGTTGGCATATGAGGAACTCGTTAAGTTAGAAATGTTAAGTTATATATATACTTGTGTTACTCATTTAGTTAACATTAAAGTAACAACTTCTTATTATACTTGATGAAAAATTTTGGAAGAGAAAGTTTATTTTGCAGGAAATTTTTCAAAGATCCAGGATTGATAATTAAAGAAAATTCAAAATGTAAATGTGGGTCAGAACCTGTGTATTTCGATGAAGGAAAAGGAAAAGACGTGAAGAAGTGGAAAACTGATAGTGATTAAACGTGGAGAATATGCATGAAATGAAGATACAATATAAAAGACATAAAATTCTCGTTGATCAGTCATCCCTGCACACCAAAAGAAAAATCTTTTTTGGGGTCAAAAACACCTCTTCGGAGAAAAGTTCTTAGGTGGAAGAAAATTCAGTGAAGCATAAAATGGTAAGATATATGTTACTGAAGATTTGAAGTATCAGATGGAAGAAAATTCAGTGAAGCAGAAACGGTTAGATTTATGTCATTGAATATTTAAAGTATTAGAAGAAAGTTGTAGGATCGTGTAGGATCGTATGGCTACACAAGAGGAGGGTGAATTGTGTATTTTTAATATTTTCTGAAATATAATTGAAACTTTAAAACTCAAAAACAAGTCAAGACATTGTTTTCATAAAATCATTTTTATTCAAGGTTTCAATTACAATATACAATTCAATTCTCCTCAGAAATTGTAGATGCAATTATATTTTAATACCATGTTTCATCTATACAATTTCATAACTACAAACAGAGAAAACTAATTTACGGAATTTAAAACATTTCTCCCTATTTGCGATCTTTCTTCTTCTTCTTCTTCTTTTTTCTTTAGCAATTCTTCAATGACGAATATCTTGTCTTTTTATGCTTCACTGGATTTGCTTTCTTCTAATACTTTAAATCTTTAGTGACGAAAATCTTACCTTTTTATGCTTCACTGAATTTTCTTCCACTTGAGAGATTTTTCCTGAAGAGGTGTTTTTGATCCTTGAAAAAGATTTTTCTTTTGGTGTGCAGGAATGGATTGATCCTTGAAAAGATTTTTCATTTTGTGTGCAAGGATAATTTGATCAACGAGAATTCTATGCCTTTTATACTATATCTTCATTTCATGCATATCCTTCACGTTTAACCACTACCAGTTTTCCACTTCTCCACGTCTTTTTTTTTTCCTTCATCGAAACACACACATTCTAACCCACATTTATATTTTGAATTTTCTTTAATCATCAGTCCTGGATCTCTGAAAAATTTCCTGAAAAATAAACTTTCTTGTCCAAAAATTTTTCATCAGTGTTGTTTGGATTAAAATGTTGCATATTTTTATAGGATCTTATTGGTTAAGTAGATTTACATGAGATTTATTAAAGTCATATTATGCATTTATTTCATTATTAACCAATAAGAACCAATCCCCATTTTATATAGTTAAAAGTACGAAATTATTTCAAACATGCATCATTTATGAATTTTATGGATGACTTGATATTTTGATGTATTTATTGTTGTGAAAAGTTTATAATTCAATAGAAGATCATGGAAATTGAAGATTGGAGAAAGAAAATCAAGTGGGATTTAATCCCAATCGTTGAATCAAAGATGGATCTCCAAACTTGGAAACTCTCTATATAAAAGAGAGTGATGCACATCTAGGTCGAGCTCTTGCTCTTTTGGACCTCCATCTCATTCCAGCAGCCGTCCTCCACACTTCCAAAGGGGAGCTCGTGATCTTGAAGGAGGGAAGAAGACCAGAAGCCATTTCTCCACACTTTCAACTCGGATTCCTCTTCAAAGCTCATTCCACAGGTCATCTCCACCAACAATCATTCATCCCTCACATACAAGCAAAGGCAGCCACACATCCTTGTTGTTGTGAGCGTTTTTCCTCTATCATTTCTTCACTCCACGTCTTCCTACACTTCAGATTTATGTTTATCTTTAAGTTTACAATAGATTTATGTATTTAGATGTAAGTTTCTTCAAGTTTTATTGTATCAAATAGTTCATAGTAGACAGATTCGTATTTTTATGTGTTTATGCAATTGTATCCGAAAAACCTTGTTATTTCATTGCTAAAATCATAGAAACAGACGTGATTGATGTTCTATTATCATGTATTGATGTTTACGGATGGTCCTATGAAGAAATCTTATTGTGTTATGTGAAAAAAAATTCGTATATGATGAAGATCTCGCATGCTTGTTTGCAGCTCTGCGTTTTTCTGTTCTGTGTTTAATCCAAGAGTTCATACATGTTCTGGAGCGATTCTGTTTAACTGAAAATTCTGAAAAAAATCATAATCGTGATATTATAAGTCTTTTGTGATTCTCTAAAATTTCATATCAATCCGAGAAGATTTGTTCCCATTTTGAAGCTATAACTCTATCGAGCACAGAATTCGGTCTGAGACTCTTTTGTCGTGATTGTAACGTATTTTTATCACAACTCAGATCGCTTAAAAATTCGAATAAATATTTCATTAATATCTAAATTCTGTCTATTTTGCAACGCATCTGACTTTATAATTTTTGGTTGAGTAATACAGGATTTATAAGGTTTTTAATATACTATTGTTAACGCGCAGAAGTTTCCAATTTTATGCATCATTTTCAATCCCCGAATTTTCAGTAATACCATTCGTTCGTTTTTAAGTGTGAAAATTTTTATCTGAAGTTCACATTAACAGATCTGATTGTGATTAAATTTTAAGTCTAATCTGTTGATTGATCGATAAATTAAAAATCCGTAGACTTACTTTTTTTTGTAGTCTAATCTATTTTTGGAAAATATTTGCTTATCATATTCTTGTAATTAGAATCCTAGATTATCCCCATTTCTCTATGATTCGACCCGTACTTGCTGACATACTTCATTGGACGTCGTGTACTTATGGTTTATAAATTTAAAACTTCCAAAATATTCAAATAAGTGTAATAAGAAGTTGTTACTTTAATGTTAACTAAACGAGTAACACAAGTATATATATATAACTTAACGTTTCTAACTTAACGAGTTCACCATGTACCATTTCATGTGACAAGTACTGTAGCTAACTCAACGAACTAAGTCCGTGGTGTTATGCTAACTCAACGAACCAGCTTAACCTTTCTTTTGGAAGGTTAAACGATAACTCACCGAAAATAGTTTAAGTTTCGGATAGTTACAGATGTAAGTCACCGAAAAACTCTTTATATTATAAAACTAGTGAGACACGTGTCAAGACCTGAAAACATGACTTAAGTTACCTTTCAGATAGTTATGACTGTAAGTCTCCGAAAAAAACTTTAACTCACCGATTCAGTAATAAATAAATGTTTTTTATAATAAAAATTTTACCACGTGCAAAAATAACAACTTAAGTTTATAACGCTAACCTAACACGTTGCGTTAGTGTTCAATTTAGCAACTCAACGCGTTTAGTTATGTTAACTTAACAAGTTAAACATGTGCACCTCACGTGATACAATACAACATTCGTAACTTATAATTTCACCACGTGTATAATACTAACTTAACGAGTTCATCTCTTCTTTTACTCACTAACTTAACGAGTTATCACGTGACCCATTTTAACCTTTAAGCCTCTATACAAACAAAACTCTAACTTAACGAGTTGTCTAAACGTGCACTGTTCATGATACAGAAGATATAACATTAAAACATATCATGTTTTTCAATAAAAACACACGTTAACTTAACGTTTAGCTAAATGAGAAATTAATGCAACGAAACAACTAGTTATTAACTTCATATTCGATATAGACAAGTATTTATATCAGTAAGCTTTTTTTGTATTAATTGATGATTTTAATTTCTTTTCACAAGCAATAGTAATTCAGCAAATATGATTATTTTCATTCAGCACACATCATCAAAACAAAAATACTCAACAGATCGTCTGTATCACAAGAAGGGGGGTGAATTGTATCTTTAGTAATTAAAATACTAGCGGATAAAACAAGAGCACAAAACATTCGTAAATGAAATTCTAATCTTTATGTAAAGACAAAATTTACAATATCTTTTCAGCTCAATTCCCTTCTTGGAGGTTTTGATACAGTAATGTTCGATATACAATTCAAATAGAAAAATAAAGCTCTTATTCAAAACTAATTTCGAATTGTATAAAACCTGATCTTTATGCACATAGCTTCTTTCCTTCTCTTTGCTCAACTTCTATATCTCTTCTTCTCTAGTTGTTGAATTTCTAGACTTCTTGCGTTTGCAACTCCTTTTCTGAAAATGCTTGGAATTTCGAACTTCTTCTGATGTTGGAGAATTTTTCAAAATATGAATATTCAAACTTAACTTTTCAGTTAGGGATCTAGATTGAATATTCAGACTTGGTTTTTGAGATTTGGATTCTCTATTGTAATGTAGCTCGTACTCTCTATTAGTAGTCGAACTCTATTGTCTTTCACGTTCAGCATGTTCATCCACTTAATTCATAATCCATGTACTAATTTTTTCTTTAATCCAAATTACTATCTTTTTGAGTTTCCACTTTCTCCACTATCATTTTGAATTTCCACGATCTTCACTCGTAGATTCACTGAAACTTTATCTTCCTGAAGTCTTGTAGAATGTCTTCTAAGTCTTCGATTTAGTCGAACACTTATCCTTTAAGTCCTATAAAAACTCGAATACTTATCTGTAACTCTTTGAGTTTTTGCACCTACAAAACACGTGACTAAATATAGCAAACTTATCTGTTCGTTAGTCATTTTATAAAACTCAAAGACTTATCTATCCATGCGTATAATGTTTTTAGAATAGGTTTCAGTCTTTGTCCATTTACTTTAAATATATTCTAATTTTTAGGATTTTCAATTTCAATAGCTCCATAAGGATAAATATTTTGAACTATGTAAGGTCCTGCCCATCTAGATTTTAATTCTCCTAGATGGTTATGGAGTCTAGCCATATAAAGATATACTTCTTGTCTTATTTCAAAGCTTTTTGGAATAATTTTTCTATCATGCTAGAATTTAATTTTCTCTTTTTCTCTTATAGTCTTCGAATAAGCTTCATTTCTAAATTCTTTTAATTCAATTAATTGCATTTTTCTATTTTCAGCAGCTTGACTTAAATTAGTGTTTAGAGTTTTTAATGCCCAATAAGCTTTATGTTCTATTTCAGCAGGTAAATGACAACTTTTTCCATATACTAGCCTAAAAGGTGACAAACCTAAGCTCATTTTATAAGCAGTTCTATAAGCCTAAGGTGCATCTATCAATCTATTAGCCCAATCCATTCTAGTAGGATTTACTACTTTTTCTAAGATTAACTTAATTTGTTTGTTTTCACTTTCTACTTGTCCACTTGTTTGCGGATGATATGATGTTGCAATTATGTGGTTTACTCCATATTTCTTCATTAAGGCTTCAAAACTTCTATTACAGAAATGAGTTCCTCTATCACTGATAATAGCTTTAGGTATTCCAAATCCGAAAAATATATTTGTTCTTATAAATTGTATTACCACTTTGTTGTCATTAGTTTTTGTAGGAATAGATTCTATCCATTTAGATACATAATCCACCCCCAACAATATGTAATTAAATTGATTAGACATAGGAAATGGACTCATAAAATCTATTCCCCACACATCAAAGATTTCAACCTCAACAATAGGATTAAGAGGCATCATATTCCTCTTTGATATTCTTCCTATTTGTTGACATCTTAAACAACTTAAGCAATATTTATGAGCATCTTTGAATAGTGTTGGCCAATAAAATCCACATTGCAGAATTTTTGTAGTAGTTTTCCCTGAACCAAAATGCCCTCCACAAGCTTGGTCATGACAGAAAGACAATATGCTCAAAAATTCAATTTTTGGAACACACCTCCTTAAAATCAGATCAGGACATTTCTTAAATAAGTATGAGTCTTCCCAATAGTAATATTTTACTCTTGAGAAAAACAATTTCTTATCTTGTCTATTTCAATCCTTAGGTGTTAGACTAGTAACTAAATAATTAACTATGTCTACATACCAAGGTATTGTGTTGATGGTCATTAATTATTCATCAAGAAAATTATCCTTAATTTCAATATTTGATTTTTCTATTTGTAATCTTGATAAATGATCTGCTACTACATTCTCAAAACCTTTTTTATCTTTAATTTCTAGATCAAATTCTTGCAATAATAATATCCATCGGATCAATCTAGGTTTAGTTTCTTTCTTCTTTATTAAATGTTTTAGAGCTGAATGATCCGTGTATACTATTACTTTAGCTCCAATCAGATATGATCTAAACTTTTCTAAGGCAAACACAATAGCTAATAATTCTTTTTCAATAGTTGTGTAATTAACTTGAGCATCATTTAAGGTTTTGCTTGCATAATGAATCACTCTAGGAGATTTTTCTATTTTCTGTCCTAACACTGCTACTACAGCAAAATCAGAAGCATCGCACATTAATTCAAATGGATGGTTCCATTCAGGTGCTTGAATTACAGGAGTTGAAATTAAGCTAGTCTTAAGTCTGAAAAATGCTTCCTTGCAATTTTTATCAAAGTTGAATGGAACATATTTTAATAGATTAGTTAAAGGTCTAGCTATTTTGCTAAAGTCTTTAATAAATCTTCGATAAAAACCAACATGTCCTAGAAATGATCTAATATCTTTTACTGATTTAGGTTCTGGTAGATTAGAAATTACTTCTATTTTAGCTTTATCTACTTCCAACCCTTTCTTAGAAACAACATGCCCTAAGACTATTCCTTGTTTAACCATGAAGTGACATTTTTCCCAATTTAAAACTAGATTTTTCTCCACACAACGTTTTAATATTAGGTCTAAATTTTTTAAATAGACTCCATATGAGTTGCCATATACAGTAAAATCATCCATAAATATTTCTAAAAAATCTTTAGTCATTCTAGTAAATATGCCCTGCATACACCTTTGAAAGGTAGCTAGTGCATTGCATAATCCGAATGGCATTCTCTTAAAAGCATAAGTTCCATTAAGATAGGTGAACGTTGTTTTCTCTTGATCCTCTAATGCTATTGGAATTTGATTATACCCTGAATACCCATCTAGGAAACAAAAATATTCTTGCCTTGCTAATCTTTCCAGCATTTGATCTATAAAAGGTAAGGGAAAATGATCTTTCGTAGTCACAGCATTCAACTTTCTATAGTCTATACATACTTTCCAGCCTGATTGAATTCTAGTAGGTATCAAGTCTTAACTTTCATTCCTAATAACTGTTAATCCTGATTTCTTGGGAACTACATAGAATGGACTAACCCACGAGCTATCAGAAATCGGATAAATTATATCATTATCTAACCATTTAACTATTTCCTTCCTGACTACTTCTTTAAGGTTTGGATTTAATCTCCTCTCAGGAATTCTAACAGGTTTAGCATTCTCTTCTAAATATATGTGGTGACAGCATAAACTTGACTTAACCCTTTTATATCAGTCATAGTCCATCCTATTGCTTCTTTATAACTTTTTACTACATCTTTTAGTTTAGCTATTTGATCCTCTTTTAAATCTGAAGTAATAATGATTGGACAGGTTCAGTTATCTTCCAGAAATATATAGGTTAATTCAGGAGGTAAAGGTTTTAATTCTAAATGTTGCCCATCAGAAGCTAGAGCTCCTAATTGAACATCATCATTTTCTAAATTAATTTCTTCCATATCTTCTTCTATATTTATGCTTTCACTTTCTTCTAAAATTTCAGAGTTGATTTGCCTATTTAATTCTTCTTGAATCACATCATCTAACATATCTCCTTCATCCTCTAAAAATTCTATGGTATGTAAGGACATTTCTAACTCCTCAAAACTTTCTGGTTTAAAAATATTTAATTGAGTATCCTCATTACCATATGCTAATTTCATTACTCCAGTTTTACAATTTATAATAGCCCCTGATGTTGCTAAAAATGGCCTTCCCAAAATTAAAGATGTATCACTATTTTTATGCTTAATTTGTTGAGAATCCAAAATTACAATATCAATAAGATATACAAAATTTTTGATTTTAATTAAGACATCCTCTATTTTTCCTCTAGGGTATCTTATACTTCTATCAGGTAATTGAATAACCGTACTAGTAGGAGTTAAGCCTTCTAATCCTAAGGATGCAAATATATCACTTGGCATAACATTTATACCTGCACCTAAGTCTATTAAGGTTCTTTCTAGAATTGTATTTCCTATGGTGCATGATATAACAGGGATTCCAGGATCAGATAACTTTTTAGGAATTTGTGGCAGAAATAGGAAACTACTTTGCTCAGCTAAAAAGACATTTCTAAGAACTTTTCGCTCTCTTTTCCTAGTACACCAATCCTTTAGAAATTTAGCACAAGGTGGCATTTTCTGCAATAGATCTAACAAAGGAATGTTAACTTGTACTTTTTCAAAAATTTCTCTGATTTTTTCTTATTTTTCAGGTATTGTTTGTTGTAATCTTTCAGGATAGGGTGCTAAAGATTTTGATTTCAAAGATTCTTTTTCTTTGAGTTGATTTGTTTGATCATTTTTAGCTTCATTCGTAGATTCAGATTATTCTTTTTCTTCAGTGATTTCTAGATTTTCAACTATTACATTTTCATTATCATTTTGATTTTTACTCTTATCCACCTTCATATTATTTTCATTTTGAGTTCTTGGTGGTATATCTGTTCCAGATCTTAATGTTATAAATACATCTTCCAGATTTTCGTTACTCTCATGATGTTTTTATATATCATTTTCGTGATTATGATCTTCAATTATTTTTAGTATATCATTTTCGTGATTATGATCTTCAATTACGTTTACATATGTTGATTTCTTACTAAGTAAAGCTCGAGTAGTGCTCTACTCTGACTTCTTCTATAATTCCAAAGGAGCTTTTTGGTGTTTTCAGAATAGGTTTAAGTCTTTGTCCATTTACTTTAAATATATTCTGATTTTTAGGATTTTCAATTTCAATAGCTCCATAAGGATAAACATTTCGAACTATGTAAGGTCCTACCCATCTAGATCTTAATTTTCCTGGATGGTTATGGAGTCTAGCCATATAAAGATATACTTCTTGTCCTATTTCAAAGCTTTTAGGAATAATTTTTCTATCATGCCAAAATTTAATTTTCTCTTTTTCTCTTACAGTACTCGAATAAGCTTCATTTCTAAATTCTTCTAATTCAATTAGTTGCATTTTCCTATTTTCAGTAGCTTGATTTAAATTAGTGTTCAGAGTTTTTAATGCCCAATAAGCTTTATGTTCTATTTTAGTAGGTAAATGACAACTTTTTCCATATACTAGCCTAAAAGATGACATACCTAAGCTCATTTTATAAGCAGTTCTATAAGCCCAAAGTGCATCTATCAATCTATTAGCCCAATCTGTTCTAGTAGGATTTACTACTTTTTCCAAGATTAATTTAATTTGTTTGTATGCACTTTCTACTTGTCCACTTGTTTGCGGATGATATGATGTTGCAATTTTGTGGTTTACTTTATACTTCTTCATTAAGGCTTCAAAACTTCTATTACAGAAATGAGTTCCTCTATAACTGATAATAACTTTAGGTATTCCAAATCTGGCAAATAAATTTGTTCTTATAAATTGTATTACCACTTTGTTATCATTAGTTTTTGTAGGAATAACTTCTATCCATTTAGATACATAATCCACCCCCAACAATATGTAATTAAATTGATTAGACATAGGAAATAGACCCATAAAATCTATTCCCCACACATCAAAGATTTCAACCTCAACAATAGGATTAAGAGGCATCATATTCCTCTTTGAAATTCTTCCTATTTGTTGACATCTTAAACAACTTAAGCAATATTTATGAGCATCTTTGAATAGTATTGGCTAATAAAACCCACATTGTAGAATTTTTGTAGCAGTTTTCCCTGAACCAAAATGTCCTCCACAAGCTTGGTCATGACAGAAAGACAATATGCTCGAATATTCAGTTTTTGGAGCACACCTCCTTAAAACCAGATCAGGACATTTCTTAAATAAGTATGGGTCTTCCCAATAGTAATATTTTACTCTTGAGAAAAACAATTTCTTATCCTATCTATTCCAATCCTTAAGTGTTAAACCAGTAACTAAGTAATTAACTATGTCTGCATACCAAGGTATTGTGTTGATGGTCATTAATTGTTCATCAGGAAAATTATCCTTAATTTCAATATTTGATTTTTCTATTTGTAATCTTGATAAATGATCTGCTACTACATTCTCACAACCTTTTTTATCTTTAATTTCTAGATCAAATTCTTGTAATAATAATATCCATCGGATCAATCTAGGTTTAGTTTCTTTTTTCTTTATTAGATGTTTTAGAGCTGAATGATCCATGTATACTATTACTTTAGCTCCAATCACATATGATCTAAACTTTTCTAAAGCAAACACAACAGCAAATAATTCTTTTTTAGTAGTTGTGTAATTAACTTGAGCATCATTTAAGGTTTTGCTTGCATAATGAATCACTCTAGGAGATTTTTCTATCTTCTGTCCTAACACTACTCCTACAGCAAAATCAGAAGCATCGCACATTAATTCAAATGGATGGTTCCATTCAGGTGCTTGAATTATAGGAGTTGAAATTAAGCTAGTCTTAAGTCTAAAAAATACTTCCTTGCAATTTTTATCAAAGTTAAATGGAACATCTTTTAATAGATTAGTTAAAGGTCTAGCTATCTTGCTAAAGTCTTCAATAAATCTACTATAAAAACTAGCATATCCTAGAAATGATCTAATATCTTTTATTGATTTAGGTTCTGGTAGATTAGAAATTACTTCTATTTTAGCTTTATCTACTTCCAACCCCTTTTTAGAAACAACATGCCCTAAGACTATTCCTTGTTTAACCATGAAGTGACATTTTCCCCATTTTAAAACCAGATTTTTTTCCACATAGCATTTTAATATTTGGTCTAAATTACTTAAACACACTTCATATGAGTTTCCATATACAGTAAAATCATTCATAAATATTTCTAAAAAATCTTCAGTTATTCCAGTAAATATGCCCTACACACACCTTTGAAAGGTAGCTGGCGCATTGCATAATCCGAATGGCATTCTTTTAAAAGCATAAGTTCTATTAGGATAGGTGAAAGTTGTTTTCTCTTGATCCTCTAATACTACTGGAATTTAATTATACCTTGAATACCCGTCTAGGAAAAAAAAATATTTTTGCCCTGCTAATCTTTCTAGCATTTGATCTATAAAAGGTAAGGGAAAATGATCTTTCGTAGTCACAGCATTCAGCTTTTTATAGTCTATACATACTCTCCAGCCTGATTGAATTCTAGTAGGTATCAAGTCTTAACTTTCATTCCAAATAATTGTTAATCCTGATTTCTTGGGAACTACATGGATTGGACTAACCCACGAGCTATCAGAAATCAGATAAATTATATCATTATCTAACCATTTAACTATTTCCTTCCTGACTACTTCTTTAAGGTTTGGATTTAATCTCCTCTCAAGAATTCTAACAGGTTTAGCATTCTCTTCTAAATATATGTGGTGACAACATAAAGTTGAACTTAACCCTTTTATATCAGTCATAGTCCATCCTATTGCTTCTTTATAACTTTTTACTACATCTTTTAATTTAGCTATTTGATCCTCTTTTAAATCTGAAGCAATAATGATTGGACAGGTCCGTTTATCTTCCAAAAATATATAGGTTAATTCAGGAGGTAAAGATTTTAATTCTAAATGCTGCCCATCAGAAGCTAGAGCTCCTAATTGAACATCATCATTTTTTAAATTAATTTCTTCCCGATCTCCTTCTATATTTATGCTTTCACTTTCTTCTAAAGTTTCAGAATTGATTTGCCTATTTAATTCTTCTTGAATCACATCATCTAACATATCTCCTTCATCCTCTAAAAATTCTATAGTATGTAAGGACATTTCTAACTCCTCAAACCTTTCTAGTTTGAAAATATTTAATTGAGTATCCTCATTATCATATGCTAACTTCATTACTCCAGTTTTACAATTTATAACAGCCCCTGATGTTGCTAAAAATGGTCTTCCCAAAATTAAAGATGTATCACTATTTTTATGCTTAATTTGTTGGGAATCCAAAATTACAATATCAATAGGATATATAAAATTCTTGATTTTAATTAAGACATCCTCTATTTTTCCTCTAGGGTATCTTATACTTCTATCAGGTAATTGAATAACCGTACTAGTAGGAGCTAAGCCTTCTAATCCTAAGGATGCAAATATATCACTTGGCATAACATTTATACCTGCACCTAAGTCTATTAAGGTTCTTTCTAGAATGGTATTTCCTATGGTGCATGATATAACAAGGATTCCAAGATCAGATAACTTTTTAGGAATTTGTGGCAGAAATAGGGAACTACTTTGCTCAGCTAAAAAAACCTTTCTAAGAACTTTTCGCTCTCTTTTCTTAGTACACCAATCCTTCAGAAATTTAGCACAAGGTGGCATATTCTACAATAAATCTAACAAAGGAATGTTAACTTGTACTTTTTCAAAAATTTCTCTGATTTTTTCTTGTTTTTCAGGAATTATTTGTTGTAATCTTTTAGGATAGGGTGCTAAAGATTTTGATTTCAAAGACTCTTTTTCTTTTAGTTGATTTGTTTGATCATTTTTAGCTTCAATCGCAGATTCAGATTATTTTTCAGTGATTTCTAGATTTTCAGCTATTACATTTTCATTATCATTTTGATTTTTACTCTTGTCCCCCTTCATATCATTTTCATTTTGAGTTCTTGGTGGTAAATCAGTTCCAGATCTTAATGTTACACATACATCTTCCAGATTTTCGTTACTTTCATGATGTTTTTGTATATCATTTTCGTGATTATGATCTTCAATTGTTTTTAGTTTTAAAGTGCATTCTTTAAATTCTCTTATATTAGTGTTTTCTGTTTGTTGTATATTTTGCAAGTTATGCAGGTTTATAATATTATAATTTTCATTGTCCTGTTGCATAACTTGTATTTTCATTGCATTTTTGTCTAATGCTTTTAATTTTGTTTCCAGATCATCTAATTTCATTGCATTCAATTTTTGATCAATTTTCTTTATGGTTTTTTCAGTTACATAAATTATATCCTTTTTAGGTTCTGAATATGCTTCTTTATAGTTTAACTGGTTAACTTCTTGTTGTTGACACACAAAGTATTCTAGTTTGTCCAAATTTTGCTCTATACTATGCTCCAATCTGTCATAGCTATCCCAAACTTCAGTGTCTCTCATCATATTACAGATTCTATACTGACCATCAATTGGGTAAACAATAGGATTCTCATACTCGGCTCTATTATATTGAGGATAATTCATTTATTGTTCATGGGATCTAACAATCTGTAAATGTCTCAATTTCAAACAATCAGAAATGTCGTGTCCTTCAGAATTGTAGAATTCACATATGTTAATTACAGGTTTCAGAAATCTTTGAGCATAAGCATATGCCATATTCCCAATTACAAAAGAAAACACACAACTCTAGCTATTAAAACGAAACAGCTCTAACAGTTACTTATATTAATTCAATTCAATTCAATTCACTTCAACTCAATTCAATTCCCCGACAACGGCGCCATAAAACTTGTTTGGTTTTCCCAGCACTACACTAGAAAAACTTGGATTTGTTACTTCTATTTTTACTTAGTTAATTTATCTTTATGCCTATTCTTTCTTTTAGAAGTAAACAAACAACCTTTAATACAATTTAGATATTAATTCCAATTTGTACTTTAACTGCAAGTGCATAGTGTCTATTATATCAGTGTGCAAGTACAAGTTGATCCCATAGGGAATTGTTGACGAACTTGAGAACTGTTCGTTTGTTAAAAATCAAATTTATATATTTAATAAGCTCTCCGTTGAATTAACGTTAACTCAACGAACTTAACTCAACGGACTTACCTCGTGGACTTAAGTTAACTCCACAAGCCTAACTTTTCTTTTTAATACTGCTATTTACAGAGGAATTCAGACAACCATTGGGCGATTCCACAGATTGTAAATAACATCAATTAAGCTCTTTAATGTTAGTTAACATTGGATTTATCATTAAGCAATACTAACATTCAGATAATTCAAACAGTAACCATTAAAATCTTTAAGTCTTTTGTACAAACCAATTTCAGTAAACTGTAAAATTAAAACTAACATAAAATAATCACAAAACTGATACAGATAACATTAATCATGATACAACACAAACAATACAACATTCAAATAAAACATACAAACAAAGATAAATTGTTTTTGGTATTTTTGTTTTGATGTGAACATGGAAATAGGCGAAAGGTGAAATGTAAAGTAATCTCACTTGACAGTAAATACTTCTGACACTACTTGCAACGCGATTACACCACTGAAAATTAAACCACTTACAATTCTGTCTCCTCTCCCTATAGAATCGCGAGTCCAGAATTGCAAGATGATCTCCTCTTCAGCATACAGGCATCAAACGAAGCCAAGGCTAAAAGCTTTACAATCTCCTGAAATATGAGTCGGCGCTTGGTGAAAATGGCTTCCCTTCCAGCGACGCGATCACTCCTCACAGTGGTTGTCAAGCACTGTGTTTGGCTCGGAATCGACCCGACATCAGGCAAGTATCATCACAAACCCCCGATGGTTGGTGATTATGGTGGTAATGATGGTGACGATGGTGGTTGGTTTGGTACTTCAGAGAATTGCGACGCTCATCCTCCTCTGCACACATTGTCCGTCCATAGATCACCCCTTCTTCTTTTTTTCTTCTTTTCTTTTATATTTCTTCAGCAGTAACTACTTCTGCTTGAGTGATCAGTTGGATTTCCTTCATTCATATCAACGGCGATGCTTCCTTCTCTTGCGCGATACGTGCAAACGTGGTTTTTCCTTCCAACTATCCTGTTTCTACAACCACTACAGTGGCATATTAGAAAATATGTAGTCCGCCGAGTCACAGATAACTTAACGGACTTTCTTCGTTGATTTAACTATAAAACACGTGCTTAAATTTAACTATCTGATGCTCAGGTGCATTTTGGATACTTATAAACTTAACTATCCGATGCTCAGATGCATTTCGGATAGTTACAGATTACTCACTGATACATAACTCAAGTAAATCTATCAGATATCGACATGTGTTAGTAGCAGTTTTAATTATAAAATAACATTTCGAAGAGTTACAGGTTTAACTATCCGATGCTCAAATGCATTTCGGATAGTTACAGCTAACTCACCGAAAATCCACTTAAGTCAATTTCCTAGAACATGACACGTGTCCTCAGCTATTTTATAAATAAAAAGAAATTTTGGAGAGTTACAGGGATAACTATCCGATGCCCAACTGCAATTTCAGATAGTTATAGATAACTCACTGAAAGTTCACTTTAGTCATTCATTATGGTTTCGACACGCGTACTTCAGGAAATAATAAAATATTCTCTCAAAACATAACTATTCGGCAATTTAAACATAACTATCTGATACATATTTGGTCTGTTAAACATAACTGTCCGAATTTGTTCGGTATGTTAAACATAACTGTCCGAAATATCAAAAAATTTGGATACTTAAGAATTTCACAGCCTGCAACTTACCAATAGTTCATAAATGTACTAAATTAACATTAATTCCCCAAAATTAAGCAGATTCTTCAATTAAAGCATATAACAGTGCAATTATAACATAATGGCTTAATTCTCATATGATAAGTGTTTATGTTTTCCCAGCACTACATTAGAAAAACTTGGATTTGTTACTTCTATTTTTTACTTAGTTAATTTATCTTTATGCCTATTCTTTCTTTTAGAAGTAAACAAACAACTTTTAATACAATTTAGATATTAATTCCAATTTGTACTTTAACTACAAGTGAACAGTGTCTATTATATCAGTGTGCAAGTACAGGTCGATCCCACAGGGAATTGATGACGAATTTAAGAAATGTTTGATTGTGAACAATTCAAATATATATTCAATAAGCACTCCGTTGAGTTATAGTTAACTCAACGGACTAAGTTCATTGAGTTATGGATAACTCAACGGACTCTCCTCGTGGACTTAAGTTAACTCCACGAGCCTCTCTTCTTTATAATACTACTATTTACAGAGGAATTCGGCCAACCATTGGGCGATTCCACAGATTGTAAATAACATCAATTAAGCATTTTAATGCTAGTTAACATTGGATTTATCATTAAGCAATACTAACATTCAAATGATTCAAACAGTCACCATTAAAATCTTTAAGTTTTTTTTGTACGAACCAATTTCAGTAAACTGTAAAATTAAAACTAACATAAAACAATCATAAAATTGATACACATAACATTAATCACGATACAACACAAACAATATAACACTCAAATACAACATACAAACAAAGATAAATTGTTTTTGGTATTTTTGTTTTGATGTGAACATGGAAATGGGCGAAAGGTGAAATGTAAACTAATCTCACTTGACAGTAAATACTTCTAACACTACTTGCAACACGATTACACCACTGAAAATTAAACCACTTACAATTCTGTCTCCTCTCCCTATAGAATCGCGAGTCCAGAATTACAAGATGATCTCCTCTTCAGCATACAAGCATCAACCTAAAGCCAAGGCTAAAAGCTTTACGATCTCCTGAAATATGAGTCGGCGCTTGGTGAAAATGTCTTCCCTTCCTGCGACGCGATCACTCCTTACAGTGGTTGTTAGGCACTGTGTTTGGCTCGGAATCGACCCAACATCAAGAAAGTATTCTCACAGACCTCCGACGATTGATAACTATGGTGGTGATACGATGGTTGGTGTGATACTTCAGAGAATCGCCGATATTGTCTGTAGAAAGCTCGGTGCTCCTCCTCTATATACACTGCCGTCCATCGATCACACCTTCTTTTTTTCTTCTTTTCTTTTATATTTCTTCAGTAGTAACTACTTCTACTTGAATGATTGGTTGGATTTCCTTCCTTCAGATCAACGGTGATGCTTCCTTCTCCATGCGCAATTGAATTCCTGCGTGATACATGCAAGCGTGGTTTTTCCTTCCAACTATCTGTTCCTGCAACCGCTACAGTGGCATTTTGGAAAATAACTATAAAATACATGTAATAAAGAAATAAGCCGCTAACCTAACGTGTTACCTTAGTGTATATTCATGTAACTCAACGCGTACAGTTATGCTAACTTAACGAGTTAAACATGTGCATCTCACGTGATATTCTAAAGCATTTAAATTCAACACGTGCATAAAATACATGCAATAAAGAAATAAGCCGCTAACCTAACGCATTACCTTAGTGTATATTCATGTAACTCAACGCGTACAGTTATGCTAACTTAACGAGTTATAACTTAAGTAAATCTACCAGCTCTCGACACGTGTCAATAGCAGTTTAAACATAAAATAACATTTCGGAGAGTTACAAGTATAACTATCCGATGCTTAGATGAATTTTTGGATACTTAAGAATTTCACAACCTGCAACTTACCGACAGTTCATAAATGTACTAAATTAACATTAATTCCCCAAAATTAAGCAGATTTTTCAATTAAAGCATATAATAGTGCAATTATAACATAATGGCTTAATTCTCATATGACAAGCTAAATATTATGCAATTAACCATTATTTAACCGTTAATAATATGCACTTTTTCATTCTAAACACTTCCCCCATACCTAAATTTTGCTAGTCCCTTAGCAAACTAAGATCTAATTAATTGGTCTTTCAAAAAGTGCTAGAATTAATTCTTCCCCTTTTGTTTTTTTTCTTCTGTTTAGCATAAACATATATTCTGTATGTTTCAGTAATCAACCTACAAAGATATTTAGAATATACGTAAATTACATACAAAGTATATCATCTTCATATAGGTGTTAATTATATTATCGTTTGTTCTTCTTTTCATCATCTGTAATCCTGAATTTTCCAATAAGTTTTCTAGAAGAAATTTCAACAACATACGAATCAAAGTACAATCCAATTCAATCTGATTAAGACAAGTAGAATAAAGAATTGTATTTCCATTAAACAACTTCAAAAGTCAATTCCAGATTCATATTTCAGCAATTCTAGATAATAGAAAATATACTCGATTCATAAGTTATCTGTATTTCACAAAACACTTGTATCTTTTCAGAACAGAATATGTTTTTTTTTTTTCTTTTTTTTCTTTTTTTGTGTACTTTAAAAGTTAATTTGACAAGCTTGAATCATACAAGAGCTTTCTAATGTACCCATGTAACGAACTTTCAGTCAACAATCCTAGATCTGATCAGGATCTTAGGTTGCCAGATTTTTAGAGTCCTTTTTCAGGTCAACAATCCTTACATACCTATCTGCTCAAGTACAAAAGACTCGTGATCAAACAAGTCAATAAACTCTGAAAGTTTTTTTTTTTTTTTCTAAAAATAAATGCACACACAAAACAAAGCATTAATCACATACTGTATATGCACGTATTTCATTAATACAGATGTAGTAAAACACCAATCTCATATAATCCTGCTTCTATTATTTACTAAAAATATGAATCCATAACAATAAGCTCATACTTTATCTGTAGTTTAATAAGATCTACACATAAATCATTTTACAAGTTCAATCAGTCAAAGTAAATGTATCTTTCATCATGTGTTTCATTTAATCTAGAATTCACATCTCAACTCCTTCAGGACTTCAGATAATTTTCTAATTAAGCATTAAATATTCTGATTTCATTTTAAAATCGTGAAACTGTTAAACTCATGAAATTCAGAAAAATCATAAGATACTATATCTAGATTTACATAACTAATAAATTCTATAGCATCTTCTATAGCCTTCTAAATATAACATTCAAGCAGTTTATAAAAATTTTACAGTCTCAATTATTGGATAGTTACAGCAAGTTCATAAAAATTTTCAATTTCCTCAAAACTTTGCAGTACCATTTTAATTCCTTTAATTAACAAACTTACATGGCTGTTACTTTAATTACCTCCCCCCCATACTTACATTTTGCATTGTCCTCAATGTAAAAGATTTGACAATAAGTACAGTAATTGTAGTAGGCATGAATAAAGTTTTGTTTGATTTAAAATTCAGGATAAGTAATTGGTTACATTCCTTGTTCCATTTGTATCTCTTTCTGCATATTCCGATTTTTGATTCTGAAAAACTTTTCATTCCCAGATAAATACAGAATATAAAACAAAATAACATTTAACATATATTAATAAATCAGTGTCTTGTGTGGAACCCAAGCTCATATGCCTTTGGTGGCTCACAAGCAAGCCAGTTGGTTTCCCAGAACAGATACCAACAAACTGGATTGATATTTTGTTTTGTTTGTTTTTTTTTTATAAAATGAACATGAAAAACTTCAAAATTCCTTCTTTTTTTTTTCTAAAAATAAATGCAGAATACACACGTTAAACACACAAAATTACAACTTAAGAACATGATTGAAAAGTAGAAACAAATGGAATAAATATATCAGTCCAAGCAAACTTTTTAGGCATAGTTCTTCTTGCTATTAATTCTGTTTTAATGCAGTTCTTGTTCCTTTTTAATTTGTAAACATGCAATATATTATAAATTCCAAATACGAGTGTATTACCATTAATGATATGTAATGCAGAAAGGGATCCTTTTTGGTTTCAGGGTAATGTAGCAGTTTCTATTTCTACATCTATTTCAATATACTCCTCTTCCCACTTCCATTCATTCATGTCTTCCATAATCCATATTTGAAATTTCATTAGTTCATCCCACCATCTTATCAGACATAAAGTAGGATCATCTTCTTCATTATACCACATTCCTATTTGAATTTCATTAAATTCTGCAGATGGTGGTTTAGCTATTTCACTCGGTACAAGTAAAATTTCTATATAATCATCATAACTGTCTATGCTCACTATGTATAAATCAGATCCATATGCTAATGATATCTCCGTGACTAAATAGATATATCCATCAAGTATGACATGTGTTTGGTTAATTAATGATTTCTGTCCTAGATATATTATAATGTTTTCATTCCAAGATCTGTTCAGAAAATATACACACTTAAGCGTAAATCTTCATCCCAATTTCCTGTAGGTCTCCAATAATATAATTTTTCAGGAATTGCAGAATTTTTATCAGAAAATCTTAAAGCTGACCCACAATTTTTAGTTGGTGCTTCAAATATATTAGGTCTTCCTATATTCCATTCTTCTCCTGTTATAGGATTTCTTATCAAAATATCAGGTAATGATAAACTTGCATACCTTGGTCTCGTCTTGTATATGATTAATCCTTCATCTATCCCCATAATATGACTCATTCCTCCTAATGCATTGGGTGGAATTCCAGTAGTTTCTTCCATAGCCAGATATTCATGGGTATTTGAACTACGATTAAATAACCTCCATATGAATCCATCTCTAATCTTAGTCATTTTTGCAGCTTGTAGTCCCTGAAAATATTTTTCTTCAATACAGTCTTTAATTTCCTTTGATACACAACACAGCCTGCACAGATCTTTAGCTGACAAGTTACTTAGTATTTCCCTTAGTGCATCCAATGGTAATTGCATTAATTCCATTTGTCGATTCTGTAAAATAAAAACAAAAATTTAGTAGAGACAAAAATTAACATAACTACTGCACACCCTCGTGGAGTTAAAGCATAACTCAACGGACTAAGTTCGTTGAGTTAAAAATTAACTCTACGATACTATTAACTTAAAATAAAACATATATACATACAGATAGTTGCTTCAGATATGCTGCTTCATTCAGCTACCCTCCCAGAAGAGGTATCAATTTCATTAACCGTTCTATTGACAGGATTAGGTATAGCTTGTATTGGCAATCCTCCAGTAGGTCTAACTTCCATTGGTTCCTTCTGTCTAAGTGATATATTTCTATTCTGATTTTGATTTGCAGCATTTCCAAATATAAATTCTAGACAATTGTTTACTTGTTGGATTATATTTGACAAACTTCGTTAAATTCTCTAAGGAAATAATAGGCATCCTCTCTTTCTAATCCATGAAAATGTGGCAATTGACTAATATAATTAGATTTCAGTTCAAACCTATCTCCCTCAAAGTTTGGCAATCGAATACATGAAGGTTCATCAATTAATTCAGGATACAGAATTTCTCCTAATGGTTTTTCTACTTGAGCAGCCATCTCTACGTTCTCTTTTAAAGAAAGGTTAGCTACACCCCAAAGAATTTCATTAAAGTTCAGTTCAGAAAATTTTTCAGTACTCCTCTGCAATGAAAATTCCTGGGTAGGTGTTCTTACTAATCGTTTAGTGCTTAGAGAACGAGTCCATGTGCTCATAAACAAATAGCAGAAGATTAATTACATACGAGTCTGAAGCTTTCCATTCTATAAATATTTGTTGTCGGATGAAGTTGAATCAGTTGCTTCTCCTTCCAGTTCCTCCAACGCTTTCTCCTTTCTTTTAAAAGTGTTGGTAACTCGTAAATAACATTCTGTTTCATATATATATTGCGCATCCATAAAGTGAATAAATCTTGTTGCAAGAACGTGGTTTGCAACGTGCATCGTGGTTCCTGTTTTTATGGGTACATGTACCACTACTAATTTCAAATTTTGGTAACCGCTAAACCGACGAAGTTTCGTTTGTAGTTAAAAAAATAACCGTTCTGCTTAATCCACGAACTAACCTCGTTGAGTTACAGATTACTCAACAGAACACAGTCGGTTACTGTTGCTAACTCCACGGACTAACTTCGTTGAGTTGCAGATAACTCAACGGAGTGACCTTATATTATATTACTGACCTCGTGGAGTTACGGTTCACTCAACGGACTTACTTCGTTGAGTTAACACTTGGCAACATCTAAGTTTCACTCTCGTAAGTTTTCTATACTATTTTTTTACCGGTTTAACCGATACTATGCTTCGGTTAGAACTAAATATTTTTTATTTTTTTTATTTTTATTTTTATTTTTCTTTCGATTGGACCAATACTATGTTTCGGTAAAACCAATATTTGTTTTCTGAAAATTAATATACAATTTTTTTTTCTGGTTTAACTGATACTACGCTTCGATCAGACCTAAATATTTTTTATTTTTTTTATTTTTTTTATTTTTTTTATTTTTCTTTCGGTTGAACCGATACTATGTTTCGGTAAAACCAATATTTTTTCTGAAAATTAATATACAATTTTTTTTTAATGTTCCGATCATATCGATTGATCTAGTCGGTTGAACCGCAACTATTTTTATGTTTTATATATATGTTTAATGTTTAACTCAATTCAATTCAATTCACTTCGACTCAATTCAATTCAATTCCCCGACAACGGCATCATAAAATTTGCTTGTGTTTTCCCAGCACTACACTAGAACAACTTGGATTTGTTACTTCTATTTTTTACTTAGTTAATTTATCTTTATGTCTATTCTCTCTTTTAGAAGTAAACAAACAACCTTTAATACAATTTAGATATTAATTCCAATTTGTACTTTAACTACAAGTGCACAGTGTCTATTGTATCAATGTGCAAGTACAGGTCGATCCCATAGGGAATTGCTGACGAATTTAAGAAATGTTTGATTGTGAACAATTCAAATATATATTCAATAAGCACTCCGTTGAGTTACAGTTAACTCAACGGACTAAGTTCGTTAAGTTATGGATAACTCAACGGACTCTCCTCGTGGACTTAAGTTAACTCCACGAGCCTGTCTCTTCTTTATAATACTGCTATTTACAGAGGAATTCGGCCAACCATTGGGCGATTCCATAGATTGTAAATAACATCAATTAAGCTTTTTAATGCTAGTTAACATTGGATTTGTCATTAAGCAATACTAACATTCAGATGATTCAAACAGTCACCATTAAAATCTTTAAGTTTTTTTGTACGAACCAATTTCAGTAAACTGTAAAATTAAAACTAACATAAAACAATCATAAAACTGATACACATAACATTAATCACAATACAACACTCAAATACAACATACAAACAAAGATAAATTGTTTTTGGTATTTTTGTTTTGATGTGAACATGGAAATGGGCGAAAGGTGAAATGTAAACTAATCTCACTTGACAGTAAATACTTCTGACACTACTTGCAACGCGATTACACCACTGAAAATTAAACCACTTACAATTCTGTCTCCTCTCCCTATAGAATCGCGAGTCTAGAATTACAAGATGATCTCCTCTTCAGCATACAGGCATCAACCCAAAGCCAAGGCTAAAAGCTTTATGATCTCCTGAAATATGAGTCGGCGCTTGGTGAAAATGTCTTCCCTTCCCACGACGCGATCACTCCTTACAGTGGTTGTCAGGCACTGTGTTTGGCTCGGAATCGACCCGACATCAAGAAAGTATTCTCACAGACCTCCAACGATTGATGATTATGGTGGTGATACGATGGTTGTTGTGATACTTCGGAGAATCGCCGATACTGTCTGCAGAAAGCTCGGGGCTCCTCCTCTGTATACACTGCCGTCCATCGATCACACCTTCTTCTTTTTTTCTTCTTTTCTTTTATATTTCTTCAGTAGTAACTACTTCTGCTTAAATGATCGATTGGATTTCCTTCCTTCAGATCAACAGCGATGCTTCCTTCTCCATGCGCGATTGAATTCCTATGTGATACGTGCAAACGTGGTTTTTCCTTCCAAATGTCTGTTCCTACAACCGCTACAGTGGCATTTTAGAAAATAACTATAAAATACATGCAATAAAGAAATAAGCCGCTAACCTAACATGTTACCTTAGTGTATATTCATGTAACTCAACGCGTACAGTTATGCTAACTTAATGAGTTAAACATGTGCATCTCATTTGATATTCTAAAGCATTTAAATTCAACACGTGCATAAAATACATGCAATAAAGAAATAAGCCATTAACCTAACGCGTTACCTTAGTGTATATTCATGTAACTCAACGCGTACAGTTATGCTAACTTAACGAGTTATAACTTAAGTAAATCTACCAGCTCTCGACACGTGTCAACAATAGTTTAAACATAAAATAACATTTCAGAGAGTTACAGGTATAACTATCCGATGCTCAGATGCATTTTCGGATACTTAAGAATTTCACAACATGTAACTTATCGACAGTTCATAAATGTACTAAATTAACATTAATTCCCCAAAATTAAGTAGATTTTTCAATTAAAGCATATAACAGTGTAATTATAACATAATGGCTTAATTCTCATATGATAAGCTAAATATTATGCAATTAACCATCATTTAACCGTTAATAATATGCACTTTTTCATTCTAAACAGTTTATTATGCACGTGCTGAATTAAATAAAGTAGTCGGAAACTTAACGAAAGGTTACTGTAGCTAACTATCCAACAGTTAAATAATAGATCGGTAAGGTACAACTACAAGTATCCGATTGAATGACAGCTCTTATGTACGATCTGAAATCCTACATAGCAGAAAGACTTAAGTGACTTTTCGGTAAGTTACAAGTATTTTTCGGAGAGTTACAAAGGAATATATCGGTGTTACCAAGGAATATATTTAGAATAGACTTTTGAAGTTGTTTATTTGAGATACAATTCATTATTGTACTTGTTTTAATCATATTGAATTGGATTGTGTTTTGGTTCATATGTAGTTGAAATTTATTCTGGAAATCATATTGGAAAATTCAGGATAATAGATGTTTGAAAAGAGAAAAAGATGATAATATAATTACCACCTATGTGATGCTAATATATTTTGTATGTAATTTACATATGTTTTAAATATATTTGCAGGTTCAAGAGGAGAAAACAATGTTAAAATAGAGTACTGAAAAATACAGAATATCTTTATAGTAATCTAATTTATGTATTCTAAAGATACAAAATGAAGAATTAATTCTAGCAACTTTAAAAAGACCAACTAGTTAGATCTTAGTAGTTTGTTAAGGGACTAGCAAAAATTTAAGTATGGGGGAAGTGTTTAGAATGAAAAAGTGCATAATATTAACGGTTAAATGATAGTTAATTGCATAATATTTAGTTATCATAGGAGAATTAAGTCATTATGTTATAATTGCACTATTATATGCTTTAATGAAAGAATCTGCATAATTTCAAGGAATTAGTGTTAATTAAGTACATTTCTGAACTGTCGGTAAGTTGCAGGTTTCTAATTAAGTATTAGAATTTTCTATTATTTCGAAGAGTTATATTTTATGTATCAGACAGTTATGTTTTAAACACTAAAAGAATATTTAGGTATACAGTAACAACTCGTTGAGTTAGTGAGTAAAATCGTAAGTTGTATATCTGAACTCGTTAAGTTAAGATTATGAACGTGTTGAATTTGAATGCCTTATTATGTCACATGAACTGCACATGTATAACTCGTTAAGTTAGCATAACTATACGCGTTGAGTTACTTGAATATATACTAAGGTAACAAGTTGTGTTAATAGCTTATAAGTTATTTCTTTATTGCACGTGTTTTATAGTTAAATCAATGAAGTAAGTCCATTGAGTTAGCTATAACTCTAGGAACCATTTATTTTCTAATATGCCACTATAGCAGTTAACTGGAAAGGTAGGCTTATGGAGTTAACTTAAGTCCACAAAGTTAGTCTGTTGAGTTAACCATAACTCCATGAACTAGGTCCATTGTGTTAACTATAACTCAATGGAGTGCTTAATTGAACACATATGAACTCTGTTTGGGGTTGTTAAGTTAATTCTTAAACTTGTTTAATTTGTCTTTATGCTTATATCAATAATTACTTTTAGAAGAAAATAAACAACCTTTCACACAAATTAGATATTAATTCCAATTTGTGTTTAAACTGCAAGCGCACAATGTATATTGTATTTGTGTGCAAGTATAGGTCAATCCCACAGAGATTGAGTAAGAATTGTGTGCTATTCTAGTTTTTATATTGGAGTTTATATGTGTTCAGTTAAGCACTTCGTTGAGTTATAGTTAACACAACAGACTTAGTTCGTTGAGTTATGGTTAACTCAATAGACTGACCTCGTGGACTTAAGTTAACTCCACAAGCCTATCTTTCTAGTTAAATACTGCTGTTTACAGAGGAATTCGGCCAACCATTGGGCGGTTCCACAGATTGTAAATAACATCAATTAAGCTCTTTAATGTTAGTTAATATTAGATTTATCATTAAATAATACTAACATTCAGATATTTCAAATAGTAACCATTAAAATCTTTAAGTATCTGGAATGAATCAATTTCAATAAACTATAAAACTATTTTCTATTTTCTAAATCAAACAAACTTAAAACATTCACAATACTGACAATGATAACATTAATTACACTACAAAACAAACAACACAACACTTTAATACTAAATGTAAACACAGATAATTTATTGTTTTTGGTATTTTTGTTTTGATATGTTCTTGAAGATGAATGAAAGGTGAAATGTAAAAATCTCTATCGACAGTAAAAACTTCCGTCACTACATGCAACACGATTACACCACTGAAAACTTAATCACTTACAATCTTGCCTCCTCTCCCTATAGAATCACGAATCCAAAATTGTAAGATGATCTCCTCTTTTGCATACTAGCATCAACCCGAAACCAAGGCTAGAAGATTTACGATCTCCTGAGATATGAGTTGGTGCTTGGTGAAAATGGTTTCCCTTCCCGCGATGCGATCACTCATCACAGTGGTTATTAGGCACCGTGTTTGGCTCGGAATCAACCCAACATCAAGAAAGTATCCTCACAAACCTCCGATGGTTGGTGATTATGGTGGTGGTGTGGAGCTTCAGGGAACTTCCGACACTACCTACAGTTAGCACGGTTCTCCACCTCTGCACACACACCTTCTTCGTCTTTCTCCTCTTCTTTTATATTTCTTTCTATGGTAAATGCTTCTGCTTAATTGATCGGTTGGATTTCCTTCATTCATATCAACGAGGTTGATTTCTTCTTCATTCCACGAGTGAATTCCTACATGATACGTGCAATCGTAGTTTTCCTTTGTATTGTATCTTCTTATAACTCTTCTAATTCTTGTAAGTCTTCATTTTAGTCGAACACTTATCCTTTAAGTCCTGTAAAATCTCAAACATTTATCTGTAACTCTTAAAGTTTTTGCACCTGCAAAACACGTGACTGAACATAGAAAACTTATCTATTCGTTAGTCATTTTATAAAACTCGAACAGTTATCTATCCATGCGTGTAAAAACTCAAACAGTTATCTAACTCTTCGATTTTCCTTACTAAACGCACATGGAAAACACGTGACAACTTAAAACATTAAAAACACACGTGCAAATAACTTAACTATATGAGTTTTTAACATAACTCTACGACTAAAATGAAACATTAACTATCTGAAAGTTTACTTTTCCTATTTTTGCATAACACTAACACAATGCGTTAGTTTAGTGTATATTCAAGTAACTCAATGCGTATAGTTATTCTAACTTAACAAGTTATACATGTGTAACTCACGTGACATAATAAAGCATTTAAATTCAACACGTGCATAATTCTAACTTAACGAGTTCATATATTTCGGATACTTACGAACCTAACTATCTGATGCTTAAATGTATTTTGGATAGTTAACGAATAACTTACCGAACATTCACTTAAGTCATGCATTATGGTTACGACACGTGTACTCCTAGAAATAATAAAATATTCTTTAAGCATTTAAAACATAACTGTCCGATACATGCAATATAACTCTCTAAAATAACAGAAAATTTGGATACTTAAAAATTTCACAACCTGCAATTCATCGACTATTCAGAAATGTACTAAATTAACATTAATTCCTTGAAATTATGTAGATTCCTTCATTAAAGTATATAATAGTGCAATTATAACATAATGGCTTAATTCTCCTATGATAAGCTAAATATTATGCAATTAACCATCATTTAACCATTAATATTATGCACTATTTCATTCTAAACAAACTTCAATATAAAAATCGAAACAGTATACAATTCTTACTCAATCTCTGTGGGATCAACCTGTACTTGCACATAAATACAATATACACTGTGCACTTGCAGTTAAAAATACAAATTGGATTTAATATCTAATTTGTGTGAAAGGTTGTTTGTTTACTTCTAAAAGTAATTATTTATATAAGCATAAAAAGAAATTAAACAAGTTTATGATTTAACTTTTCATAACAATACAAGAGCCCATTTTTGTAGATCTGCTATTCGAATCTGAGGAGGAGAGTAGTAGCAAGAGCAAAGAGAGAAAGAAAAACAGGTTGAAATTAGTCTACATCCTATACAAATCAAAGAAATTGAAGTTAGGGCAAAAACTGATTTGCTTGTGACTCCATCTCAATCTACCACAGAATCAAAAAGAATAGTGACAATGCAGATTGGTAGTTAGGAGGAAGAAGAAAGAGAAGAAACTAAACAAGAAGTTGAACAAAAGCATATGAAACAAGAAGGAAATATCTCGACAGATTCCACTAAAGAGGGAGAGACTCTTCAACAAATTATTGAAAGAATTCAAGAAAGAAGAGTGGAGAGTTCTGCCGGCTCTCCACTATAGATAAAAAGAGGAGTTGAAATGCAGGAATCCCTGGATCATTTCCAACAAACTCAAGTTCAACAAATTAAAGAAGAAATTCAAGAACAAACCCCTCTAGAGCAACAAATTCAAATTCCTGACTTGGCTGAAATTTAGTTCTAAATGAAGTATACTTTTGGAGTCAGGAAGCATATAATAAATATTAAGAGATTAGGAGTTACGATATTATATATAGTAGACCAGTAAACTAGGACGGCATGAATGACATTAAAGAATTATTTAAGTTCCAAGGTCTACTATAATTTATTTCTCAACAGAGAGGACATGCTACATATGAAAATTTAGTGCCTTGTTTTTATGCAAACTTGAGAGAGAAAGAAGGAAATTTAATTTCCAACGTGGAAGAAGTTAATGTACAAATAACACTAGAGCTTCTCCACAACATTTTTGGAGTGAAAAATGAAGGAATAGAAATTCTGGAGAGCACAACTACAGTCGAGTGGACGGTATAGGAAATAAAGGACTGTTTAGCTATCAATCCTAGTGTGCCATTATTAAATAGATTGAAATACTTAAATGGTAAAGCACACATGGTAGCTAACATTTTGATTAAAAATGTCTACCAATGATAAGGCCATGATATTGAATTAAGTCAGTTTGTTAAATGGGTTAGTTTGAATTAAGGCCATGATATTGAGCACATAATTCGGTCTGAGACTCTTTTGTCGTGATTTTAACATGTTTTTCTCACAACTAAGATTGCATAAAAATTTGAATAAATATTTCATTAATATCTACATTCTGTCTATTTTGCAACGCATCTGATTTTGTAATTTTTGGTTGAGTAATTCGGGATTTATAAGGTTTTTAAGATACTATTGTTAACGCATAGAGATTTCCAATTTTATGCATCATTTTCAATCCCCGAATTTTCAATCATACCATTCGTACGTTTTTAAGTGTGAAAATTTTTATCTGAAGTCCACATTAACAGATCTGATTGAGATTAAATTTTCAGTCTAATCTGTTGATTGGTTGATAAATTAAAAATCCGTGGACTTACCTTTTTTGTAGTCTAATCTATATTTAGAAAGTATTTGCTTACCATATTCTTGTAATTAGAATCCTAGATTATCCCCATTTCTCTATGGTTCGACCCGTACTTGCCAACGTACTTCATTGGATGCCGTGCACTTGCGATTATTAAATTTAAAACTTCTAAAAAAAATCCAAACACATATGCAGTTGTGAACAGAATTCAAGTAAACTGGTCTTCAGTTTTTATCTCTAAGTTGAGAGCAGCACAAAAAAAATTATTTTATGGAGATTTGATACCAGTATTAATGGAGGAAAGTATTAACTTCACGAAATAGACATCCAAAAGGATAAAATCTAAAGCCATTTCAGTGAAGGAATATAAAAATTATAATGTTGCAGCTACTGAGATAGCTAGATCTTCTTGAGACATTATAAGAGCTGTTGAACGTATAAATCAATTAGAACAACAATTAGAAAAGCTTCAGAAGGAAGTAGATGAACTTAGGAAGAATGACTAAATGTATTGTTCATCTACTTGTATTGAAAAACAATATATCTGACTGTATGTAAATGTAAACTATTTATATAAATGAATGTTTGAATTTCAGATGTTTCTGAATTTGTGTAATTGTGAATGAATGATATAATTGGGAACTGTATTAAATTGAATATTATATAACTGTTTAAAGATTTGCAGACTGTTTAAAAGATTTACAATTTTTATGAATGACATAGTTAAATGCATGATGATTGGTTAATGCTTGAATATATCTGCATACTAAAAAGTAAAATGTAAATTCTACATAATAGGAAATGAACTATAAGTTAAATATGCATATAATGTTTAGATTTAAATGAGTTTAAATTAGAACATTGCATTAATGACATGTATTTAACTTTAATTAAGTTGACAAAATGCAGGAGAGAAAAAAAATATAGAAGTTAATACGAGGAGTAAGTTGTAGAAAAATTTGCTAAGTGTTAACTCAATGAACTAAGTCAATTGAGTTAACCTTAACTCCACGAGGTTAATAATAAAATATAAGGTCACTCCATTGAGTTATCTGTAACTCAACAAAGTTAGTCCGTGGAGTTAGCAAATAGGCAATGAAGCTAGTCCATTGAGTTAACTATAACTCAATGAGGTTAGTTTGTGTATTAGGCTGAACGATTATTCTTTTAGCCACAAATGAAACTTCGTGGGTTTAGCGGTTACTAAAATTTGAAATTAGAAGTGAAACATGTATCCATAAAAATAGGAATCATACTGCACGTTACAAGACACGTTCTTGCAACGAAATTCATTTGCCTTATAGACGTGCATTATAAATATAGAACAAAATGTTATTTACGAGTTACCAGCACTTAAGGAAAGAAAGAAAATTCGTTGGGGAATTGGAAGGAGAAGCAGTTGATTCAACTTCATCTATCAATAACTATTTACTGAAAACAAAGCATCAGACTGGTATGTAATTAATCTTCTACTATTTTACTTTATGTTAAGAGTTTATGAACACATAGATTCGTTCTCCTAGCACTAAACGATTAGTAAGAACACCTACATAGGATTATTCAATACAAAAGCATACTGAAATATTTTCTGAATTAGACTTTAATGAAATCCTTAGAAGTGTAGCTAACCTTTCTTTAAAAGAAAATGAAGATATGACTGCTCCAATAGAAAAACCATTAGGGGAAATTCTATATCCTGAACTAGTTGATGAATCTTCGTGTATTTGATTGCCAATCTTTGAAGGAGATAGGTTTGAACTGAAATCTAATTATATTAGTCAATTACCACACTTTCATGGATTAGAAAGAGAATATGCCTATTATTTCCTTAGAGAATTTAACGAAGTTTGTCAAATGATAAAAATGTCGAACATGAGTATTGATACTATTAAACTTAGATATATCCCTTTTGCTTTAAAAGACACAACTAAGAGATAGTTATATACTCTATCATTTAATTCAATTTCTACATGGACTGAATTTTACTCTATTTTTCTAGAAAAATATTATCCAACACATCAAATGATTAAAAAGAAAAAGGAAATATTAATGTGTAGCCAAAAATAGGGAGAATCATTCTGGAAATATTTTGAAAGATTTAAAGATTTACTAACTCAATGTCCACATCATGCAATGAGTAAAACACAATTAATAGGTATAATTTATGAAGGCATAGATGTTTCAACTAAATCTTTATTAGAATGTACTTATTAGAATGGATTTTTAAAACTGTGTAGTGAAGAAGCATGGGCATACTTAGAAAACTTTGCAAAAAGAACTACATAGTGGGAAAACTTGGCTGAAGCTATTACAGATAAAAGAATATTGCCAAGGGGAATGCATGAAATAGATTCAAACACTATGCTTGAAGTTAAATTAATTGAATTAACAAAGAAAATAGAAGAGTTATCATTAAATCAAAAACTAGTAGAAAAGAATGCAAACATTAATGATTTAGATATTATTTATGCTAGAAACTAGAAAGATAGCTTTGAAAGTTTGTTTGTTTACTTCTAAAAGTAATTATTGATATAAGCATAAAAACAAATCAAATAGAAGTTCACAATCAATAAACAAGCACATGTCAATGCCACAATTTATGAACAAGAAACTACTAAATACAGGAATAAGAAAAGAGAATTAACACAAAATGTATTGGCAGCTTGTAATTTTGACATGGAAATCATGTATGTACTTGCTGGTTGGGAAGGATTAACTGCAAATGCAAGAATTTTATAAGATGTGACTTCTCGACCACATGGGTTAGAAGTACCAGTTGGTATGACAACACTATTGTCATTCAGATTATTTGTTTATATAAATGTATATAATAAAAAGTGCTAAATGTTATGTATATTGTGTAGGTAAGTATTATCTGGTAGATGCAGAATTCCCAAATTGTCTAGAATTTATTTCTCCATTTTGAGGTGTACGATATCATTTATCAGAATATGATCAAAATCGATTTCCAAGTAACACGGTATAGAATTTCAATTACAGACATTCTCAATTGAGAAATATTATAGAATGTACAAGTGATCAAGCATCGGTTTGCAATTTTACGATGTTACATGATATATCCATTTGAAGCATAAGTTAAAATTGTTTTAGCATGTTTTCTTGTCTATAATTTCATTAGAAGAGCAGATCGAGAAGACTTATTATAAGATCTAGCAGATAAATTACGTAAAGAAAATGTTGTATTAAATGAAGAATTTGTTAACAATATTGAAGAAGATAATGTACATTGTTTTGTTAATTTAAGTATAGAACGAAAGAAAGTAGTAGCTGATGTAATGCATGAAAGAATTATGTATTCCATGTGAGAAAGGGATAATATATAAAAAAATGTATTCAATGTAGTTCTAATGAATTTTACTTTTGATGAAAAAGTTATTTCATATATGCATTTTGTATAGTTATTTGAAGTTAATACATCAAAAATTTAGAAATATTCATAATATATATTTAAATTGGTTTATAAAGGTAAATTTAAAATGTTTAAAAAAACTTCTTGTTACTTCATATCATTTCTTGATATGCATAAATAGTTCAAATTTTCTTATCATTTCTTATTATTTTCTGGTGTACACAAATACTATTTTATTTTATGTTATTTCTACTCTTTTTCGTTTATTACTATTTCTTGAATGTCATGTTATTTCGTTTTTTGACAAAAAATATGTACAAATAAGCCTTAAATTAATAGAAAAGACTGGTTGGATCATTTACTTTAGAATTGAAATTAAATTATTTTCTCTCCAGTAATTATAAAGGTCGAAGATGTGTGGATTCCGGATCGACAAATCGCGTAATATGTTTTGCTAAGGTTGCCGAGGCATAGATTGGTATTGGGTCGACATCTGACGGGTGGGGTCCACCCTCAGAGGGGAGACCCGCAGAACAAGCTTATGATATATAAATGTTGACAGCACAATTTTTTTTTCCGTTTTTTTTGGTTATCGTAGACAACGCAATCTTTCGACCGACAAAAATAATTGCTAGTGGACAGCCAGTAACATTCAATGCTTGCACAGCTCTGCACGCCCGCGGGTAAACAAGCTTGGTGACTTCCAAACCACCCAATATCACGGCCCCCTAATTGACAACCAACCCTGTAAAAATGTATGGTCTGTTTTGCAACTGCTACTGCATGTGTTGTTTTAAAAAAGAAATCTGGTTTAGGCCAATCAAAATACGCCCGTAGATCTAAAAAAACGTACAACACATTGGTTATTATTAAGAAAACGGCATATTAATTGATAACGAAGCCGCCTGTTCTGTATCGGGGGCTGACCAGAATCATTCGTCCCATATCCTGGCCAACACGAAGCCATGGGCGGCACCATCTCCAGACAACTCCAACGCCGGAAACAGGTGAAGGAGCAGAAGAAGGTGCTGGCCGATCTCAGCATCTCTGTCGGCGAGAAGTACCCAGGATGCGACTACCATCCGACGGACCGCAAGACGTGGATGTCCGGCCTCGACCCGGGGAAGCTCACCGTAGATCGCGTAGTGTGGCCGGGCACGCACGACTCTGCGACCAACAAGATCGGCGTGTGCCTCGTCACCCGGCCCTTCGCCCAGTGCCAGTCCCGCTCCATCTACCGCCAGCTGGTGATGGGAGCGCGCGTGCTCGACATCCGCGTGGGGGAGGATCGGCGAGTGTACCACGGCATCCTGGCGACCTACAATGTGGACGTGGTCATAAACGACGTCAAAAGGTTCCTGGCGGAGACGGAGTCGGAGATCGTGCTGCTGGAGATCCGGACCGAATTCGGACACGACGACCCGCCGGAGTTCGACAAGTACCTGGTGGCGAAGCTGGGGGAGGACGTCCTCATCCCCCAGGACGATGGCGTCTTCCGCAAGACCGTGGCGGAGCTATCCCCTGGAAGAGTCATATGCTTCTGGAAGCCAAGGAATTCCCCTGCGCCCAAGCACGGCGATCGTCTCTGGAGCTCCGGGTAATGATTGCTCTCGTTCTCTCTCTCTCTCTTCGTAATTTTTCTTATTATATTATTTATAATAACTTGTGAATCGAAAAAAAATTTTTTTTTTTTTTTTTCTCATAAATACGTCGTATCATCAAACATAATTCATCAGATAAGATACATACAACATAACTTATAAATTTGAAATAGATTATCGAAAGTCATACAATGAAAAATCTTTAAAAGAGTGAAACAATAATTAAAATCAGACAAAACAATAATTTCAACGCCAAAGACTTGAAATTAGGGAAAACATATATACCAGAAATTGAGATCGACCTACTGTAATTTTGTTATTAAATCTATGCATTATACATCTGTATATATGTAATTCATGTATAAAATCCAAATATCATTAAAAAACGGTAAAAATCTTTAAAATTCAAAGGAAACATGAAGATTTACTTAATTAGAAATAACCTAACATGGTAATAATATATATATGATGAATATGACAGGAAGGAAGGAGAACATCTTGAGATGGCATACATGGACTTGGATTATTAATAGTTGGATCTTGAGATCGATCGAAAAGGAGCTAGTTAGGATGCCAATTAACTTGATCTTCGCTGATAAATTAAAATATACACATATATACAGGCTTATATATAAGTTCCCTCCTTCAGGTACCTCAAGGACAACTGGATAGACACGGACTTGCCATCAAACAAGTTCGACAGCAACATGAAGTTCCTAAGCCAACAGCCACCGGTAACGGAGAGGAAGTACTTCTACAGGGTGGAGAACACGGTGACACCCCAGGCGGACAACCCCGTCGTGTGCGTGAAGCCGGTAACGAGCAGAATCCATGGCTACGCCAGGCTCTTCATATCGCAGGCCATCTCCATGGGTGTCGCCGACCGCCTGCAGGTGATGTCCACCGACTTCATCAGCGAAGACTTCGTCGATGCTTGCGTCGGCTTGACGAACGCAAGGATGGAAGGCAAGGCCTGAGATTATTATTTGTGTGACGTGCATGTATGTGCCTTCAATTTGATATTCCCTGTTTATCATATATGTTACCTTAGAAAGATTAATGGTTCTTGAACGTAGTTTTTATTGATTCTATTTTTCCTTAAACAATTTTTTTTTATTTACATTTTGAGATATATATATTTCATATATGTGCATAAAAAAACTTCTTAAAAGTTAACAACTAATCTTATACTTTACATTTTCTTGTAAGAATGATACCTAATATGCATTATGTCAATCACATTAAGCATATCAAATATATTTAGATAAATCAAATTTTATTATCATTTGTAAACAATGGTTCAAGGTGATGTTGTACAATGTAATTCTTGTAAATAAAGAAAAACAACAAAAAATATCTTACATATGTTACTAGACTTCTCATGCCATTACGAGGAAATATCAAATAGCTTAAGCTTTTTTCAAGAAACATTTAATGTTTTCAATATTTAGGATATTTGGAAATTTTTTAAAAAAATTCATCTTGGTAATTAATGTATTATTAGTATTTTGATATTTACATTTAATATCAAAACACATATTATATAGATAATTTAGGCTCTTACTTGAGCATTTTAATATTTTAAGATATCGCTATTTATATTGATATATTCATATATTAGATAATTTAAGCTTATATCTAGGGATAATTAGTGTTTTCATTACTTGAATACATCTACGTCTGAGTAAAAATTAGATAGTTTAAGCTCATATCTAAGAGCACTCAATATATATATATATATTGAATATTTGTACATGTTTCATTTTCAAATATATGTTTAAGACAATTGAAACTCATATTTAGGAGATATATATTTTATATTTTAAATATTCCTTTTTTTATCTAAAATGTTATAAATCCACCTAAGACATTTGTATTTATGACCATATACATTGATTTCATTTAGATATTTATATTTGATATCTAACGTATTTTAATTAAACAATTTGTTGAATGTTCATGTTTTATATTTGAAATATTTAGTTAATTTTTTTGTATTCTAGATATAAATGTTTCAAATTTTCAAACATTTCATATTTCATATATCTTTGTTATATATATACATATATCCTTTTTTTCTTGTTGAAATATGATTAAATAAAATCTTTGTGCACTTTACATTTTATATATTTGTGTTTTTTGTTTTGATATAATAATTTTCTTTTAGATATTTAGATTTTATATCTAAAATATTTAATAATACTTTTTTGTTTTGATGTTTTATATCAAGTCTAAAGCATTTTACTTCCTACTCTAAATATTTATATTATATCTAAAGTGTTAGAGATGAAAATGATTTCAAACAAGTTATAAGGAAGCAACTAAAGATGTACTGTAGAGACAAGTGCAGATTTGTAGGAAATGTCTCAAAATATGATTAGATATTTAGAAAAGTATCCATCAAGAAGCTCAAGTATCCAAACTCTCTTAGATGGTTAGTGGGTCACATGAGTAACTTAAGACAATACATAATAGAAGCTTAGAGAGTTGCAACTTAAAGTCTTCAAGAAAGCTTGGAAGGTCAAGACTTTAGTTTCTCAATAATAACTTGGTTGGTTAACACTTAAGTCTTCAAAAGGTCAAAGAGTTAATACTAAAGGTTTGTTATATTTAGCGAAACACCATGAGAGGATCCATTATGTTTAGTTCAAGATCACCAAGAGGTCCATTAAGTTTAGCTAAACACCATGAAATTAGTGAGTTAGCACTTGAAGATTGTGAAGTTTGAATAGTTTAGGTCTATGTATTGGAAGGTGTTAGAGGATTGCAACCAAGTGTCTATTGAGGCTTGGAGGGTTTAGCATTACACTCTACTAAACTAAAGAGTTAAACTTTAATTGTTCAACAATTATAAATAGTTAGTAATCAGTTGCTGCAAAGTATTATTTTGTAATTGAATTTACTATAGTAACCTTGTACTCTAATAGAGGTTTATAAAAGAAGTCTCTAGGGTCATGAAATATTGTAATCCTGAGTGTAATACTTGTTGGCAACTAAGTGAGATTAATAGATTGAGAGAAAGGCTGTAGATGTAGGTGGTTACCAAATCATATAAAATCTTGGCATTCCTTCTTCCTTTCCCTCTTCTTACAAGTGTGAGTGCATTTCTGAGTTTGTTTGTGTTCTGTTTTATGATTGTTCTATGTAAATAATCACTCTTTTGTTGCAACCTTGAGGTGGAAAGTATGTGTTTTCTTCTATATAAAGAATTGTTAAGTATTATGTTTTGATGATGTGTGAAAAACATAAGTAATCATATTTAATCAATTACTATTATTTGTGAAAGTAAATTAAGAATATCAATTAATACAGAAAATGTTTAATGTTATATACTTGTTTCTAATGGATCTGGAATTATGCTAAGTTAAATAAATAGTCATTAAGTTATATTAACTTTTCATTTAACTAAACGTTAAATTAATGTGTATTTTTATTATAAAGCATGATATGTTTTAAAGTTATAGATTTATATCATGTATAGTGCACGTTAAGAAAACTCATTGAATTAGTATTCTTTTTGTAAAAATGTTATGTGAGAACTCGTTGAGTTATTGAACAAAATGTTAAGTTTCATGAATGAACTCGTTAAGTTACTATTATGCATATGGTGAATTTAAAGTTTATGACTGTTATATTGTATCGCATGAGTTGCATATATTTAACTCATTAAGTTAACATAATTATATGCGTTGAGTTGTTATATTAAACACTAAGGCAACATGTTAGGTTAGCGTTATAAACTTAAATTTATTATTTTTGCACATGATAAATACATTATTATTTAACATTTATACTAGTTCATAAAGTTAACTATAATACAATGGAGTTAGTTCATAAAGTTAACTGTAATACCACAAAATTGGTTCGTTGAGTTAGCAACTTACACAATGGAGCATGTCATGTGAATGACACATGTTGAATTTGTTAAGTTAGACATGTTGAGTTATAAGTTTACTTGTTTTATGCATTTAGTTGGTATTAACACAATGTCTTATTATTATATTTTGATGAAAAGTTTTGGACAATAAAGTTATTTTGCAGAAAATTTTTCAAAGGATCTAAGATTGATGATTCAAGAAAATTTGAAAAGAAAGCGTGGAGTAGAACGTGTGTATTTTGAAATTTGAATTTGAAAGTAAAATAGAAGATGTGAAGAGTGGAGATTTATTGTGGATGAACGTAGAGGATATGCAAGGAATGAAAATTGACTATAAAATGCATAAAATTCTTGTTGATCAATTGATCACTACACACTTAAAGAAATATATTTTCAAGGATCAACACCTCTCTTGAGAAAAACTCTTAGAAGGAAGAAAGTTTAGCAAATTTGGTGAAGAAGAGAAAGTCAAATATTTGTCACTAAAGATTTGCAAAAGAAGAAGAAGAAGAAAAGGAAAATCTTAAATAAGAAGAAATGTTTTAAATTTCAGAAATTAGTTTTATCTATTTGTAATTATGAAATTGATTAGATAAAACATTGTATCAATATATCATCACATCTAAAATTTTTAAGGAGAATTGAATTGTACATTGTAATTGAAACCTTGAATAAAATAGTGTCTCAACTTGTTCTAATTTTGAAGTTTTGATTATAATTGAAAATGTTAAAAAATATAATTTACCCCTCTCTTATATAATCTTTCAATCCTACAAGTGGTATCAGGGTATGATTAGTAGTCTTTGATATAAAATCAATACTAATATAATTAATATCAAAGCTTACTTTATCTTCCTTGTTTTTAAATAAAAATTAACATTTGAGCATAGGTTCAACTTTATTGATTATAGGCTCAACTGATATCAAAAGTTTAAATTGTTTAAAATCTTATAGGTTGAAAAATCTAAGGTTAGATGGGTACTAGAAATAGTAATTTTTCTTTATATAAAGACTAGAATTTTTACTGTTCTCTTTTATTTGGTGGAATACATTTTGAATATTAGAAATATAGGATGATAGTCTTTCTTCAAAGTATGGATCATAAGTTATGATTTATGATTTCTAAACTATATACTTCGTTAACTACTTCTTATAATACTTGGACACTTATTGAAAAAGAGAATGAAACTCTAAATGCAAAAGGCTTAAATTTCTTATTTTGTACTTTGAGTTATGATTAGTTTAGTAAAGTGTCAGCATATAAATTTACTTATGAGGTGTGACATGCATTAGAAATTTCATATGAAGGTACTTCTCAAGTTAAAGAGATTAAGATTAATATGTTAATTCATAAGTATGAACTATTTAAGATGTATGATAATGAAAGTATTTTTGAGATGTTTTCCAGATTCCTAGATATAATAAATTCTTTAAAATGGCTAGGAAATAATTTTGAATAGATGGATTTGGTGAGAAAAATTCTCAAATCCCTAAATTCTAAATGGTCTCAGAAAGTAACTTCAATTTAAGAATCATGAGATTTAAATATTTACATTATAAATGAACTTATAGGAAATTTGACTACTTATGAAGTTCAATTAAATGATTCCCTGAGTCATAATAAATTAAAATTGAAGAAAGAAATTACCTTTGAAATTAATTTAGACTCTAATAACCTAAAAGATTCTAATGAGGACATGATTTTATTAACTAGAAAATTCAAGAAAGTATGGAAAGCTAGGAGACAGTAAATGAACAGAAATGAAAAACCCTTAACATCAAAATCTCTAAATGAAAATGATTCTTCATCCAAAAAGTACGTATGTTACAACTATAAGAAACCTAGATATCTTTCTCTAGATTGTCCTATAAGGAAAAATGAAAAAAAGTAGGACAAATAAGAAGAAGGCTTAGAAAACTTAGAAAAATTTTACAAGAAAAAAACTTTGAAAGTCACTTAAGATGGCACGTCAGAAGAGTTTAAATTTAAGGAATTGTCATCAAGATCTTCACATTCAAAAGAAGAATAAGAGTTAAAAGATGTTGCCAATGTGTGCTTCATGGTAAATAAGTCAGACGTAATTTCTGATCTTGAAAATCATTCAAATTTTGATGAATTATTATGTGCTTATAATGTATTATTGCATAAACTTAAAGCTTGTAAACTTGAAAATAAGAATATTAGACATTCTTTGTCCATTATGGAAGAAGAAAATTGTTTCTTGTCTACAACTTTAGAAAAATTTAAATGTGATAATGAAAAGCATGTTGTAGATTTGCATAGATTTAGATTTAATGAATCTATTTTGCATGAACAAATATAGAATATAAATGTTGAAAAATTAAAAATAGAATCTAAAAATGAAAAACTGAGAATTAATATAAATGATCTTGAGTTAGAAATTGATGAACTAAAACTAAGAGAGCTAGAGTTAAATTCCACAACTGAGAAATGAAATTTATGTCAAACTTACTTAAAAAAACTAATTAATATGCTAGTGGTGTCATATAAATTTGGCTTAGGATTTGATTATCCTAAATACCCTGAATCTCAAGCCAATAAAGGATTTATTACTTGTAATTCAAGTAAATCTAAGACTAAAATTCCTTTCATTATGAAACAAGGAAATAAATATGTAGAAGTAAGTACTTCAAGGGATGAATCATGTAGTAATGATATAAATCAAAGTGATTTATCTAAATGTACTTCTAATATGACAATTAAAGACAATCAAAGTGATTTTTCAATATATTTTGCATGAATGTTAATAAGAGTAATAATTCTATATGTAAGTATAAAGCTAATGATAAATTAGTAGTACTTACAAATAACAACATTATAAATGATAATGTTAGACTATTCTTAAACAAATTAAAGACATTGGGTACCAAGAAATAGTTCTTCTTAATTTATTTTGTAGGAGAAAACAACATCAAAATGGATTTTAGATAATGGAGCATCAAGTCACATGACTAGATAGAAAACCCATTAAAAAATTTTACAAATACCAAGAAAGGAAGTGTAACATTTGAAAATAAAAGCAAAGATAAAATCATAAGTATAGGCAATGTTCAAATAACTCCTACTTATGTTATTTTGAATATACTTTATGTAGAAAATCTAGGATTTAATTTGCTAAGTGTTATACAACTAAATGATAATGGATACTATGTATTGTTTGAAGATAAGGTATGCAAAATTATTGATAAAATTACAGATGAACTTAAGTTTATTACTAATAGAAAAAGTTTTGTATGTATTTTATCCTTACCTTTTGGTGCAATTGATTTAAATTCATGTTTGCTAGTTGAAACTAGTGATGTATATCTTTGGCATAGAAGGATCAAACATATAAATATGAAGCTATTGCATAAATTATCTAGTAAAAATTTAGTACGAGGTTTACCAAAGATTAAATACTCAAAGGATTTCATGTGTGATGCATATGAGTTAGGTAAACTTCATAAAAACTCTTTTAAACCCACAAATGATATATCAACCAAGAGAGTCTTAGAACTTATACATATGGATCTATTTGGACTAACAAGAACCATGAGTCTTGGTGGAAAATGGTATGTATTTGTTTGAATAAATGGCTTCTCAAGATACACTTGGGTATATTTTCTAGCATCTAAAACAGAAGTTTTTGAAAAGTTTAAAATGTTTTGCAATCTTGTTTAGAATGAATAAAGTGTCTTTGTTCAAAAACTTAGGAGTAATCATGGTACTGAATTTGAAAATGATTAAATGGATAACTACTATAAAGATCATGGCATTGATCATAGATATTCTTTTCCAAGAGCACCTTCTCAAAATGGTGTTGTTGAGAGAAAGAATTGATCACTTTATGAAATAGACAGAACTATGTTAAATGAACATAGTTTACCTTAAAATCTCTAGGCTGAAGTAGTTAATATAGCTTGTTATATTATTAACAAAAGTCACCTAAGACCTCTAGTTAATAAAACTCCTTTTGAAATCATGTATGGGAGGGTTCCAAAAATTTCCTATATGAAACCATTTGGTTGTAAATGTTTTATTCTTAACACTAAGGATAAAAGGGATAAATTTTAAGCCAAAGTGGATGAAGGAGTTTTTGTAGGTTACTCAACTAGAAGTAAAGCCTATAGAGTTTATAATAAGACTTCTAGAACCATAGAAGAAACCCTTTATGTGAGCTTTAACAAAAATTTATTTAGAGAATCAAAATCTAAAGATGATAATGATGATATCATTAATTTCCTAAAAGAATTAGAGATTGATAGAGATATTGAAGACTTATCTAAGAATATCAAAAATATGAACTTAAATGATCAAAGTGATATACTTTTAGATGTTGATGAGAACAATGACGAAAATCATAGAAATTAGCGCTATTCTTCATCACATCCCATCACTTAAGTCATTGGTGATATTAATGAAGGAATTAAAACCAAAGCTTCATTAAATTTGAATAGTATGTGTATCTTTTTTTCTATGGTGGAACCAAAGAATATAAAAGAAGTCTTATCTTATGAAAATTAGATATTAGCAATGCAAGATGAACTGAATCAATTCATCAAAAATGATGTTTGAGATTTAGTCTCTCCACTAGAAGATCAATTCATAATTAGTACAAAATGGATCTTCAAAAACAAAACTGATGAGACTGGACAAGTGTTCTTTCTGTTTTATAATTTTGTTGCAAGTGCATATTATCTAAAGTAGTAGCATGCAAGTATGGGTTTGTCCTCAATGAAAGGGTAAATTGTTTATTAAATTTTATTTTAATTTAAGTGCAATCTTATTAAGTCTTAAGTAGATTTCTTAATTATTCCTAAAATTCAGGGGAAAAAAATTTATAACTTTTAACTTAAATTTACTTAATTAAATTTAGGAACTCCTACTACAATTTCTAGAAATAAAGGTAAAACTAAGGGAAGTTAGTTTTCTACGTTAGTTTTTACTTGGCCTTAAGAAGCATTATTGTAATTTTAACATTAGAATTTGATAGTTGAAAAGTATTCTAAAATTACTGGTTTAATTGAAAATTATTCTAATTTTTATAGGTGAAATGCATGCAACAATATTACACACAACCAACACACAAACAAGCATTAACATGCATCTCTTTAATTTTTAAAAGCCAAGATATAACATATATGAACATAGAAACATTCATACAAAAACTCAAAATAGCTCTTTTTCTCTTGTCGTGTTTCTAATTTTCTACCGCATGTGCCATTTCTCTGACTCTTTCAGAAATTGTGTTGTGTCAACTGCATCTTCCCAAAACTCGGGTGTCATCTTCCTCATCGTGGAGTTACACAACAGCATAGAATCGCTTTGATATTTCTGTTCTAAGTTCTAAATGATCTACCAGATATTGCCCCCAAAACCCTAAGTTTTAGTCTAAATAAGCCCTAAGTTTAGGCGAGTAATTGGGTCATTTCTCGAACCAATTCTTGCTCTCTCATCCGTGGAATCACGGATAACTCCACAGACTAAGTCTGTGGACTAAACTACAGTACTCCGTTGAGTTACAGTTAACTCAACGGAATAAGCTCATTGACTAACTCAAGACTCAACGGAGTAAGTTCGTTGAGTTAAGCGTAACTCAACGGACTTCCCATATAAACAGATATATTAAAAAATACTTAAGATAATAGTTTTTTTCTGTTTTTACTGGTTTAACCGATACTATGTTTCGGTCAGATCGACTTTTTTTCCAATTGAACCGATACTATGTTTCGGTAAAATCGAAAGTTTTTTTTTTAAAAATTAATATAGATTTTTTATGTTTCGGTCGTACCGATGGATCTAGTCGGTTGAACCGCAATGATTTTTTATATTTTATAAATTTTTTTAATTTTTTTTTATATGAAAATAAAATAAAAACTAATTTCTTACTAAGTAAAGCTTGAGTAGTCCTCTACTCTGACTTCTTCTATAATTCCAAATGAGCTTTTTGGTAATTTCAAAATAGGTCTAAGTCTTTGTCCATTTACTTTAAAGATATTCTAATTTTTAGGATTTTCAATCTCAATAGCTCCATAAGGATAAATATTTCGAACTATGTAAGGTCCTGCCCATCTAGATCTTAATTTTCCTAGATGGTTATGGAGTCTAGCCATGTAAAGATATACTTCTTGTCCTATTTCAAAGCTTTTTGGAATAATTTTCCTATCATGCCAGAATTTCATTTTCTCTTTTTCTCTTACAGTCTTCGAATAAGTTTCATTTCTAAATTCTTCTAATTCAATTAATTACATTTTCCTATTTTCAGCAACTTGATTTAAATTAGTGTTTAGAGTTTTTAATGCCCAATAAGCTTTATGTTCTATTTTAGTTGGTAAATGACAACTTTTTCCATATACTAGCCTAAAAGGTGACATACCTAAGCTTGTCTTATAAGCAATTCTATAAGCCCAAAGTGCATCTATCAATCTATTAGCCCAATCTGTTCTAGTAGGATTTACTACTTTTTCTAAGATTAACTTAATTTGTTTGTTAGCACTTTCTACTTATCCACTTGTTTGCGGATGATATGATATTGCAATTTTGTGGTTTACTCCATATTTCTTCATTAAGGCTTCAAAACTTCTATTATAGAAATGAGTTCCTCTATCATTGATAATAGCTTTAAGTATTCCAAATCTGGCAAATATATTGGTTCTTATAAATTGTATTACCACTTTGTTGTCATTAGTTTTTATAGGAATAGCTTCTATCCATTTAGATACATAATCCACCCCCAACAATATGTAATTAAATTGATTAGACATAGGAAATTGACCCATAAAATCTATTCCCCACACATCAAAGATTTCAACCTTAACAATAGGATTAAGAGGCATCATATTCCTCTTTGATATTCTTCCTATTTGTTGACATCTTAAACAACTTAAGCAACATTTATGAGCATCTTTGAATAGTGTTGGCCAATAAAATCCACATTGCAGAATTTTTGCAGCAATTTTCCCTAAGTCAAAATGCCCTCCACAAGCTTGGTCATGACAGAAAGATAATATGCTCTGATATTCAGTTTCTGGAAGACACCTCCTTAAAACCAGATTAAGACATTTCTTAAATAAGTATGGGTCTTCCCAATAGTAATATTTTACTCTTGAGAAAAACAATTTCTTATCCTGTCTATTCCAATCCTTAGGTGTTAAACCAGTAACTAAGTAATTAACTATGTCTGCATACCAAGGTATTGTGTTGATAGTCATTAATTATTCATCAAGAAAATTATCCTTAATTTCAATATTTGATTTGTCTATTTGTAATCTTGATAAATGATCTGCTACTACATTCTCACAACCTTTTTATCTTTAATTTCTAGATCAAATTCTTGTAATAATAATATCCATCAGATCAATCTAGGCTTAGTCTCTTTTTTTGCTATTAGATGTTTTAAAGTTGCAAGATCTGTGTATACTATTACTTTAGCTCCAATCAGATATGATCTAAACTTTTCTAAGGCAAACAAGACAGCTAATAGTTCTTTTTCTGTAGTTGTGTAATTAACTTGAGCATCATTTAAGGTTTTGCTTGCATAATGAATCACTCTAGGAGATTTTTCTATCTTCTGTCCTAACACTGCTCCTACAACAAAATCAGATGCATCGCACATTAATTCAAATGGATGGCTCCAATCAGGTGCTTGAATTATAAGAGTTGAAATAAATCTAGTTTTAAGTCAGAAAAATGCTTCCTTGCAATTTTTATCAAAGTTAAATGGGACATCTTTTAATAGATTAGTTAAAGGTCTAGCTATTTTGCTAAAGTCTTTAATAAATCTTCAATAAAAACCAGCATGTCCTAGAAATGATCTAATATCTTTTATTGATTTAGGTTCTGGTAGATTAGAAATTACTTCTATTTTAGCTTTATCTACTTCCAACCCTTTCTTAGAAACAACATGCCCTAAGACTATTCCTTGTTTAACCATGAAGTGACATTTTTCCCAATTTAAAACCAGATTTTTTTCCACACAACGTTTTAATATTTGGTCTAAATTTCTTAAACAAACTTCATATGAGTTGCCATATACAGTAAAATCATCCATAAATATTTCTAAAAAATTTTCAGTTATTCTAGTAAATATGCCCTACATACACCTTTGAAAGGTAGCTAGTGCATTGCATAATCCAAATGACATTCTCTTAAAAGCATAAGTTCCATTAGGACAGGTGAAAGTTGTTTTCTCTTGATCTTCTAATGCTACTGGAATTTGATTATAACTTGAGTACCCGTCTCAGAAACAAAAATATTCTTGCCCTGCTAATCTTTCCAGCATTTGATCTATAAAAGGTAAGGGAAAATGATCTTTCCTAGTCACAGCATTCAACTTTCTATAGACTATACATACTCTCCAGCCTGATTGAATTCTAGTAGGTATCAAGTCTTGACTTTCATTCCTAATAATTGTTAATCCTGATTTCTTGGGAACTACATAGATTGGGCTAACCCACGAGCTATCAGAAATCAGATAAATTATGTCATTATCTAACCATTTCACTATTTCCTTCTTGACTACTTCTTTAAGGTTTGGATTTAATTTCCTCTCAGGAATTCTAACAAGTTTAGCATTCTCTTCTAAATATATGTGGTGCCAGCATAAAGTTGAACTTAACCCTTTTATATCAGTCATAGTCCATCCTATTGCTTCTTTATAATTTTTAACTACATTTTTTAATTTAGCTATTTGATCCTCTTTTAAATCTGAAGCAATAATGATTGGATAGGTTCGTTTCTCTTCCAAAAATATATAGGTTAATTCAGGAGGTAAAGGTTTTAATTCTAAATGTTTCCCATCAGAAGCTAGAGCTCCTAATTGAACATCATCATTTTCTAAATTAATTTCTTCCAGATCTCCTTCTATATTTATGCTTTCACTTTCCTCTATAGTTTTAGGATTGATTTGCCTATTTAATTCTTCTTGAATCACATCCTCTAACATATCTCCTTCATCCTCTAAAAAGTTTATGGTATGTAAGGACATTTCTAATTCCTCAAACCTTTCTGGTTTGAAAATATTTAATTGAGTATCCTTATTACCATATGCTAACTTCATTACTCCAATTTTATAATTTATAACAGCCCTTGATGTTGCTAAAAATGGCCTTCCCAAAATTAAAGATGTATCACTATTTTTATGCTTAATTTGTTGGGAATCCAAAATTACAATATCAATAGGATATATAAAGTTTTTGATTTTAATTAAGACATCCTCTATTTTTCCTCTACGGTATCTTATACTTCTATCAGCTAATTGAATAACTGAACTAGTAGGAGTTAAGCCTTCTAATCCTAAGGATGCAAATATATCACTTGGCATAACATTTATACCTACACCTAAGTCTATTAAGGTTCTTTCTAAAATGGAATTTCCTATGGTGCATGATATAACAGGGATTCCAAGATCAGATAACTTTTTAGGAATTTGTGGCAAAAATAGGGAACTACTTTGCTCAACTAAAAAGACATTTCTAAGAACCTTTCGATCTCTTTTGTTAGTACACCAATCCTTCAGAAATTTAGCACAAGGTGGCATTTTCTACAATAGATCTAATAAAGGAATGTTTAACTTGTACTTTTTCAAAAATTTCTTTGATTTTTTCTTGTTTTTTAGGTATTGTTTGGTGTGTTCTTTTAGGATAGGGGGCTAAAGATTGTGATTTAAAAGATTCTTTCTCTTTCGTTTGATTTGTTTGATCATTTTTAGCCTCATTAGCAGATTCAGATTGTTCTTCAGTGATCTCTAGATTTTTAGCTATTACATTTTCATTATCATTTTGATTTTTACTCTTATCCACCATCATATTATTTTCTGTAGGATCATATGGCTACACAAGTTGGGGGTGAATTGTGTATTTTTAATATTTTCTAACATATAATTGAAACTTTAAAACTCAAAAACAAGTCGAGACATTGTTTTCATAAAATCATATTTATTCAAGGTTTCAATTACAATATACAATTCAATTCTCCTCAGAAATTGTAGATGCAATTATATCTCAATACCATGTATCATCTAAACAATTTCATAACTACAAATAGAGAAAACTAATTTGCGGAATTTAAAACATTTCTCCCTGTTTGAGATTTTTCTTCTTCTTCTTTTTCTTCTTCAGCAATTCTTCAGTGACAAATATCTTATCTTTCTCTACTTCACCAAATTTGTTTTCTTCTGATACTTCAAATCTTCAGCGACATATATAATACCTTTTTCTGCTTCACTGAATTTTCTTCCACTTGAGAGATTTTCCCTGAGATGGTGTTTTTGATCCTTGAAAGAGATTTTTCTTTTGGTGTGCAGGGATAGTTTGATCCTTGAAAAGATTTTTCATTTTGTGTGCAAGGATGGTTTGATCAACGAGAATTCTATGCCTTTTATACTGTATCTTCATTTCATGCATATCCTTCACGTTTAACCACTACCAGTTTTCCACTTCTCCACGTCTTTTCTTTTTCCTTCATCGAAACACACGTTCTAACCCACCTTTATATTACGAATTTTCTTTAATCATCAGTCCTGGATCTCTGAAAAATTTCCTACAAAATGAACTTTCTCGTCCAAAGAATTTTCCATCAAGTGTAATACGAAGTTGTTACTTTAATGTTAACTAAACGAGTAACACAAGTATATATATATATAACTTAACGTTTCTAACTTAACGAGTTCTTCATGTGCCATTTCACGTGACAAGTACTGTAGCTAACTCAACAAACTAAGTCTGTGGTGTTATGCTAACTCAATGAACCAGCTTAACCTTTCTTTTAGAAGGTTAAACGATAACTCATCGAAAACAGTTTAAGTTTCGGATAGTTACAGTTGTAAGTCACCGAAAAGCTCTTTATATCATAAAACTAGTGAGACACATGTCAAGACCTGAAAACATGACTTAAGTTACCTTTCGGATAGTTACGACTGTAAGTCTCCGAAAAAACTTTAACTCACCGATTCAATTATAAATAAATGTTTTTATACTAAGAATTTTACCACGTGCAAAAATAACAACTTAAGTTTATAACGCTAACCTAATGCGTCGCATCAATGTTCAATATAGCAACTCAACGCGTTTAGTTATGTTAACTTAACGAGTTAAACATGTGCACCTCACGTGATACAATATAACATTCGTAACTTATAATTTCACCACGTGTATAACACTAACTTAACGAGTTCGTCTCTTCTTTTACTCACTAACTTAACGAGTTATCATGTGACCTATTTTAACCTTTAAGCCTCTAACTTAACGAGTTCTCACGTGACCTCTATACAAACAAAACTCTAACTTAACGAGTTGTCTAAACGTGCACTGTTCATGATACAGAAGATATAATTTTAAAACATATCTTGCTTTTCAAAAAACACACGTTAACTTAACGTTTAGTTAAATGAAAAATTAATGCAACGAAACGACTAGTTATTAACTTCAGATCCAATACAAACAAGTATTTATGCTAGTAAGCTTTTTCTGTATTAATTGATGATTTTAATTTCTTTTCACAAGCAATAGTAATTGAGCAAATATGATTATATTCATTCAGCACACATCATCAAAACAAAATACTCAACATTTTCATTTTGAGTTCTTGGTGGTATATCAGTTCCAGATCTTAATGTTACACATACATCTTTTAGATTTTCGTTACTCTCATGATATTTTTGTATATCATTTTCGTGATTATGATCTTTAATTGTTTTTAGTTTTAAAGTGCATTCTTTAAATTCTCCTACATTAGTCTTTTCTTTTGGTTGTGTATTTTGCAAATTATGCAGATCTATAACATTATAATTTCCATTGTCCTGTTGCATAACTTATATTTTCATTGTATATTCATCCAATGCTTTTAGTTTTCTTTCCAAATCATCTAATCGCAATACATTCAATTTTTGATCAATTTTCATTATGGCTTTTTCAGTTTCGTAAATTATATCCATTTTAGGTTCTGAATATGCTTCCTTATAGTTTAATTGGTTGACTTCTTGTTGCTGACACATAAAGTATTCTATATTGTCTAGGTTTTGCTCTATACTACGCTCCAATCTGTCATACCTATCCCAAACTTCCATGTCTTTCAACATATTACACATTCTATACTAACCATTAGTTGGGTAAACTATAGAATTCTCATACTCGGCTCTATTATATTGAGGATAATTCATTTGTTGTTCATGTGATCTAACCATCTACAAACGTCTCAATTTCAAACAGTCAGAAATGTTGTGTCCTTCAGAGTTGCAGAATTCACATATACTAACTACAGGTTTCAGAAATCTTTGTGCATAAGCATATGCCATATTCTCAATTACAGAAGAAAACACACAACACACTAGCTATTAAAACAAAACAGCTCTAACAGTTACTTATATGAATTCCCTAGCAACGACGCTAGAAAACTTGTTTGGATCTCCAGCATAGCGCCAGAAAACTTGTTTGGATCTCCAGCACAGCACCAGAAAACTTGTTTGGATCTCCAGCATGGCACCAGAAAAACTTGGATTTGTTAACTTTTGTTTTTACTTAGTTAATTTATCTTTATGCCTATTCCTTTTTATAAGTAAACAAACAACCTTTCACACAAATTAGATATTAATTCCAATTTGTATTTTAACTGCAAGTGCATAGTGTCTATTATATTAGTGTGCAAGTACAGGTCGATCACATAGGGAATTGCTTAAGAAATGCGAACTGTTCCATTTTTAACAATCAAATTTATATATTCAATAAGCTCTCCGTTGAGTTACAGTTAACTCAATGGACTAAGTTCATTGAATTATGGCTAACTCAACGGACTATCCTCGTGGACTTAAGTTAACTCCACGAGCCTGTCTTTCCTATTTAATACTGCTATTTACAGAGGAATTCGGCCAACCATTGGGCGGTTCCACAGATTGCAAATAACATCAATTAAGCTCTTTAATGTTAGTAAACACTGGATTTATCATTAGGCAATACTAACATTCAGATAATTCAAACAATAACCATTAAAATCTTTAAATCTTTTGAACAAACCAATTTCAGTAAACTATAAAACTAAAACAAACATAAAACAATCACAACACTCACAAAGATAACATTAATCACGATACAAAATAAACAATACGACACTCAAATACAAAATATAAAAACAGATAAGTTGTTTTTGGTGTTTTTGTGTTGATATGAACATCAAAATGGGTGAAAGGTAAAATGTAAAGTAATCTCAGTCGACAGTAAATACTTCTGTCACTACATGCAACGCTATTACACCACTGAAAATTAAACCACTTACAATTCTGTCTCCTCTCCCTATAGAATCACGAGTCCAGAATTACAAGATAATCTCCTCTTCAACATATAGGCATCAACTCGAAGCCAAGGCTAGAAGCTTTACGATCTCTTGAGATATGAGTCGGCGCTTGGTGAAAATGGCTTCCCTTCCCGCGACGCGATCACTCCTCACAATGGTTGTCAAGCACTGTGTTTGGCTCGGAATCGACCCAACATCAAGAAAGTATCCTCACAGACCTTCGATGGTTGGTGATTATGGTGGTGGTTGGTGTGGTACTACAGAGAATTTTCGACGCTGCCTGTAGAAAGCTCGATGATCCTCCGCTACACACTTTGCTTCTTTTTCTTCTTTTCTTTTATATTTCTTCAGTGGTAACTACTTCTCCTTGAATGATCGGTTGGATTTCCTTCATTCTTATCAACGACGATGATTTCTTCTCCCTACGTGATACGTGCGATCGTGGTTTTTCCTTCCAACTGTCCTGTTTCTGCAACCGCTACAATGGCATATTAGAAAATAAATGATCCGTGGAGTTATAGATAACTCAACGGACTTGCTTCGTTGATTTAACTATAAAACACGTGCATAAATTTAACTATCCGATACTCAGGTGCATTTTGGATACTTACAAACTTAACTATTCGATGCTCAGATGCATTTCGGATAGTTACAGACTTAACTATTCAATGCTTAGATGCATTTCAGATAGTTATAGATACTCACCGATATATAACTTAAGTAAATCTTCTAGATCACGACATGTGTCGACAACAATTTTATAATAAAGAAATATTTCGGAGAGTTACAAGTCTAACTATCCGATGCTTAGATGCATTTCGGATAGTTATAGATAACTCATCGAAAATCCACTTAAGTCATTCTTCCAGAACATGACACGTGTCCACAGTTATTTTATAATAAAAGGAGATTTCGGAGAGTTACATATATAACTATCCGATGCCCAGCTGCAATTTCGGATAGTTATAGATAACTCACCAAAAGTTCACTTAAGTCATGCATTATGGTTTCGACACGTGTACTTTAGGAAATAATAAAATATTCTTTTAAAACATAACTGTTCGGCAATTTAAACATAACTCTTTGGTACATTAAGCATAACTATCTAGTATGTTAAACATAACTGTCCGAAATAACAAAAAATTCGGATACTTAAGAATTTCATAGCCTACAATTTACCGACAGTTTAGAAATGTACTAAATTAACATTAATTCCCCAAAATTAAGTAGATTCTTTCATTAAAGCATATAATAATGCAATTATAACATAATGGCTTAATTGTCATATGATAAGCTAAATATTATGCAATTAACCATCATTTAACCGTTAATATTATGCACTTTTTCATTCTAAATAGGTAGTTATATGTGTTCTTAGTTTTCATTGTAATAATATAAAAGTAGAAAATAGATTCGTTTTTATTTGTATCTTCCCTTTTGAATCCATGAATCTTTGTTATTTTCATCTGAAAACCATAAAAACAAGTGTTGTTATTGATATATATTTATATATTGTTGTTTGTTGATGCTGAAATGTAGATATTTCATTCTGTTATGTATGAAACAAAGTAGAATTCGATGAAGGTTGTGCATGATGTTTACAGATTTGCAATTCTGTTGATTTGTGTTTATTCCGAGAATTCATATGTGATCTAGAGTGTTTCTGTTTAATTAAAAATTTTGAAAATTTTCATATCATTCCATTATAAGTATTGTTTGATTCTCTGAAGTTTCATAGCAATCTGAAAAGATTTGATGCCATTTTCAAGCTACAACTTCATCAGACGTAGAATTAGGTTTGAGATTCTTTTGTTTTGTTTGTAATGCATATTGCTCACAACTCGGATCGCATAAAAATTAGAATAAATATTCCATTAATATTTACATCTTATCTATTTTGCAACTCATTTAATTTTGGAATTTTTGGTTGAGTAATTCGGAATTTATAAGCTTTCTACGACATAGATGTTAACACACAGAATTTTCCAATTTTCTACATCCTTTTCAATATCTGAATTTTCTATCATAACATTTGTGCATTTTTAAGTGTGAAATTTTTTATCTGAAATTTGCATCAACATATCTGATTGAGATTAAATTTTTAGTCTAATCTATTGATTGGTTGATAAATTAAAAATCTGTGGACTTACCTTTTATGTAGTCTAATCTATATTTGGAAAGTGCTAGCTTGCAAATTTTCTTGTAGTTAAAGTCCTAGATTGTCCCCATTTCCTTGTGGTTCAACCCGTACTTGTCAATGTACTTCATTGGATGTCGTGCACTTGCGGTTTATAAATTTAAAACTACAAAAAAAAATCCAAACAATATGTATGAAATAAAGATACAGTATAAAAGACAGAATTCTCGTAGATCAATTATACCTGCACACCAAACGAAATATATTTTTAGGGATCAAAACACCTCTCCAAGGAAAAGCTCTTAGATAGAAGAAAATTCAGTGAAGAAGAGAATGTTAGAAATATGTCACTGAAGATTTAAAGAATCAAAAGAAGGAAAATTTGATGAAGTAGAGAAAGTCAGATATTTGTCACTGAAGAATTGCAGAAGAAGAAGAAGAAGAAGAGAAAAAAAATCTCAAACAAGGAGAAATGTTTTAAATTCTGCAAATTAGTTTTCTTTGTTTGTAGTTATGAAATTGATTAGATGAAACATGGTATCATTATATAATTGCATCTATAATTTCTGAGGAGAATTGAATTGTATATTGTAATTGAATCCTTGAATAAAATGATTTAATTAAAACAGTGTCTCGACTTGATTTTAATTTTGAGGTTTCAATTATATTTAAATATGTTGAAAAATACAATTCACCCCCCTCTTATGTAGTAATTCGATCCTACAAGTGGTATCAAAGCGAGGTTTTACCTGAAAGGACCTCTAGATTTTGATAATGCAAAAATCAATGTAAGGTTTTGAATTGTATTTATCAGGTTTAGTTAGTACAGCAAAAAGATCAGAAGGCAGACAAATCGAAACAGCAAACAGGTTGCAGTAAATCTCAGAATGTACTGCTATAGAAAATCGAACAATTAAGAAAGGATTGAATGATCAGAAAGTTAAGGAGTTAACTATCCGAAAGCTTAAAGGACTTTTCGGAGAGTTATAGGTATAACTATCCGAAAGTTAAGTCATTCAATTAATCACATGAAGAAATACAGAATTGAAGCTTAAAGGACTTTTCGGAAAGTTAAATAACTATCCAAGTTTTCTTTTCGGAGAGTTAGATAACTATTCAAGTTTTTCGGAGAGTTACAGGTATAACTTTCCAGAACTTAAGTCATCTTATTACGCACGTGCAGAATGGAGAAGCCGTTAGTCAAAAGCTTAAAAGGAAAAATCGAAGAGTTAGATAACTATTCGAAATCTCGAAGAGAGTTTCGGTGAGTTACAGTTTAACTATCCAAAACTTAAGTCATTGAATTCCCCACGTGCAGAATTCCAGACAAAAGTTCATATAAGATTTCAGAGAGTTAGAAAAATAACTATTCGAACATTCAAGAGAGTTTCGGTGAGTTACAGTTTAACTATCTGAAACTTAAGTCATTGAATTTCCCACGTGCAGAATTCCAAAGAGAAACTCAAATATGTTTTCGGAGAGTTAGAAAGATAACTATCTGAAATCCTGAAGCGTTTAGGTGAGTTACAAGGATAACCATTTGAAACTTAAATTAGTCTTTTATGCACGTGCTGAATTAAAGCAAACAGAAAGTTAACAGAGGGTTACTGTAGCCAACTATCTGACAGTTAAATAACTGTTCGGTAAGTTACAATTATAAGTATCCGATTGAATGACAGCTCGTAGTATATATTCTAGAATCCTACATGGCAGAAAGGTTTAAGTGATCTTTCGGTGAGTTATAGAAATTCTTCGAAGAGTTACACAGCTAACTATCCGAAAGGTTAAGAAAATCAGAAGGACATCTTGAAATAACTTTCTAAATGGTAACTTACCATATTTGGGACTGAAGTCTAATCAAGTATAGTAGAATACATCCGTTGGAAGAAAATATGATCATTACACATGTTTGGTATATATACAAGATAGAGACAATGGATTTAGATAGCTTTTGCTCATATACATACTTACACCAAGCTCAACAGAAGAAAAGCTTTAGAGATCAAATCATCTTCAACATTTATAGACTGAATTTCAGAAGCTCATCATGCACTCAACTCTGTTATTCACAAGCTAGTGTTTACTAAAGTACACGAATCAAAACTTCAGAGAAAGGATTGATTGAAGCTTCGACAAGGAAACTCAAGTGAATGGTTGGTTGGTTCTTGCTTAAACCTTAAAGCAAGTGATTGTAAGTTTGCAAGAGTTTAGTGAAGCCCAAGTATCCCTTGGGGGTGGACTAGCCGTTAGTGGTGAACCACCTAAAAATCTCTGTGTGAATTCTTTTATTGTGTGCTTGCTATCTCTTTACATTAAACTACTTCTAAAAGGTTAAGAAACGAATTATTACCATTCACCCCCCCCCCTCTAGTAAGCCTTAAGGTCCTAACATTACCTTCCTTGTTTTTAAACAGAAATTAATATCTAAGCATACGTTTAACTTTGTTGATTTTAGGTTCAAGTTGTTTTCGAAAGTTTTAAACTATTTAAAATCTTATAGGTTGAAAAATCTAAGGTAAGATGGCTACTAGAAATGGTAATTTTTCTTTGTAAGAATGCCAAAATCTTAACTGTCCTCCTTTATTTAATAGAATACATTTTGAATATTGGAAATATAGGATGACAGTATTTCTTCAAAGTATATATCACAAGTTATGGTTCATGATTTCTAAACCATATACTTTGTTAACTACTCCTTATAATACTCGGACAGTTACTAAAAAAGAAAATGAAACTCTGAATGCAAAAGACTTAAATATCTTCTTTTGTGCATTGAGTTATGAACAGTTCAGTAAAGTATCGACATATAAATCTGCATATGAGGTATGCATTAGAAGTTTCATATGAAGGTACTTCTCAAGTTAAAGAGACTAAGATTAATATGTTAATTTATAAGTATGAACTCTTTAAGATGCATGAATACAAAAGTATTTCTAAGATATTTTCCAGATTCCTAGATATCATAAACTCTTTAAAATACTTAGGAAAGAATTTTGAACAGAAGGATTTAGTGAGAAAAATTCTCAGATCCCTAAATTCTAAATGGTCTTAGAAAGTGACATCAATTGAGGAATCACGAGACTTAAATGTTTATACTATAAATGAACTTATATTAAATTTAACTACTTATGAAGTTCAATTAAATGATTCACTGAGTCACAACAAATTAAAAATGAAGAAAGAAATAGCCTTCAAAATTAATTCAAATTCTGAAATATTTACTAATTTTGACAAGGATTTGATTTTGCTAACTAGGAAATTCAAGAAAGTATGGAAAGCTAGGAAACAGCAAAGGAACAGAAATGACAAACCCTCAACGTCAAAGTCATTGAATGAAAAGAATTCTTCACCGAGAAAGTATGTATGTTACAACTGCAAGAAACCTAGACATCTTTCTCCAAATCGTCCTATAAGAAAAAATGAAAAGCAAAGTAGGGCAAATCAGAAGAAGAAGACTCAAGAAACTTAGAAAAAGTTTTACAAGAAAAAGGCTTTGAAGGTCACTTGGGATGACACGTTAGAAGAGTCTAAATCTAAGAAATTATCATCAAAATCTTCACATTTAGAAAAAGAACAAGAGTTAGAAGATGTTGTTCATGTGTGCTTCATGGCAGATGAGTCTGAGGTAATATCTGATCCTAAAAGTCATTTAGATTTTAACTTTGATGAATTATTATGTGCTTATCATGCATTATTACAAAAACTTAAAGTTTGTAAACTAGAAAATAAGAATATTAAAAACTCTTTGTCTATTACAGAAGAAGAAAATTATTTCCTGTCTACTACTTTAGAAAAGTTTAAATGTGATAATGAAAATCTTGCTAGAGATTTGTATAAATTTAGATTCAATGAATGTGTCTTGCATGAACAAATATAGAATATAAATGCTGAAAAATTAAAGATAGAATCTTAAAATGAAAAATTGGGAAACAACATATATGATCTTGAGTTAGAGATTGATAAATTAAAAATGAGAGAGCTAGATTTAAATTCCACCATTGAGAAATAGAATTTAAGTCAAACTAAGTTAGACAAACTAACTAGTACCCCTATAGTGTCATATTAATTTGGCTTAGGATTTGATTATCCTAAATACCTTGAATCTCAAGCCAACAAAGGATTTATTAGTTGTAGTTTAAATAAATCTAAGACTAAAATTCCTTTCAAAGGTAATAAATATGTAGAAGTAAGTACTGTTAGAACCCGAGTATTTTGATAATGCAAAACCTATGTGAGGAAACATATTGTATTTCATAGTTAAGTCTGCACTACTTTAGTTCAGAAGGCTATTAGAACAATTTCCAAGCAAACAAACATATTGAGAAGGTTCTAGATGATAATACTTTCAAGTTACAGTAAAATCGGACAGTTACAGGTTCAAGTATCCGAAGAATAAAACAGCGGCAAGACTTTCGGACGATTAGAAGGATAACTATCCCAATTTTACAAAGCCTTTGGAGAGTTATTATATCAGACAGTTAAGTTGGTTGAATGATCGGAGAGTTATGGAGTTAACTATCCGAAAGAAAAAGGAAAATCGGAAAGTTAGAAAGGCTAACTATCCGAAACTTAAGTCACTCAATAAATCACGTGTAGAAATATAGAACGGAAGCTTAAAGGACTTATCGGAGAGTTAGATAACTATCTGAGTTTTCTTTTCGGAGAGTTAGATAACTATTCGAGTTTTTCGGTAAGTTACAGGCATAACTTTCCGAAACTTAAGTCATTTTACTACGCACGTGCAAAATGGAGATGCCAGCAGTTGAAAGATTAAAAGAGAAAAATCGGAGAGTTAGTTAACTATCCAAAATTTCAAAGAAGAGTTTCGATAAGTTACAGTTTAACTATCCGAAACTTAAGTTATTGAAATTGCCACATGTAGAATTCCAGAAAGAAAATCATTTAAGTTTTCAGAGAGTTAGAAAGATAACTATCTGAAATCTTAAGAGAATTTCGGTGAGTTATGATTTAACTATCCGAAACTTAAGTTAGTGATTTTCCCACGTGCAAAATTCCAAACAGATGTTCAGATGGATTTTTCGGAGAGTTAGAAAGATAACTATCCGAAATCTCAAGAGAATTTCGCTGAGTTATGGCTTAACTATCCGAAACTTAAGTTATGTTTTTATGCACGTGCAATTTTGAAGGAACAACTGTTAGAGGCTTAAATGAAAGTTCAGTAAGTTACAGTAGTTAACTATCCAAAATCAAGAGCTCTTTCGGTAAGTTAAATACAAGACTCCGAACACTTAACTTTACACATGAGCAACTTAAAATCCTTACGTGACTCAGAGAACATAACATGAGTGATGAATCAGCAAGTTATGGATGCTTTTCGGTAAGTTATTTTTATAACCATCCGAAAGCCTGAGATTTTCGGAAGGTTATTTACTGAATATCAGACAGAACGGTAACTTACCATTTTTAGGTCTGATTATTTTCCAAGTACAGTAGAATACATCCGTTGAAAGAAAAATATGATCGTTATGCCTTTAGCATATATATGAGGAGTTTAAGAGAAGAAGACACACAACAGATATAACATATACAGTGAGCTACACTCCAATTTCAAATACACTCAAGTTTGCAAACAGTGAAGCATACTCTAAAGACTTACTACAGAAAAAGCTCTATGTGCCAAACTCTGATTGAAAGATTCAAGATGTTGGTTCGTGGCTTCAACCTGAAAGCTACATTCAGTTATTGGTTTGAGTTTTGACCTGAAAACTCTAGAAGTTGGTTTACTGAAGTTTTTACTTGAAAACTTCTGTGTTGTTGGTTCTTGCTTTGACCTGAAAGCAAGTGTGTAAGTGTTGAAACACTTAGTGAAGCCCAAGTGAATCTTAGGGGTGGACTAGCCAAGTTGGTGAACCACCTAAAACTTGTTGTGTGTTATCTTTCTTTATTGATTTGCATTCGTTTAAATTCATCTCATTTCACTTCTATCTGAATCATTTGTTTCAACATTCAAAAGAACTTAAAAATTACACACTTTCACCATTCACCCCCCCTCTAGTGAGTCTACCGATCCTAACAAGTACTTCAAGGGATGAATCATGCAGTAATAATATAAACCAATGTGATTTATCTAAATGTACTTCTAACATGACTATCAATGTTTCTAAAAATCTTGTTTCTTGTTCTGAAAATTCAGTTACTAATGTTTCTAAAATTTCAGACAATTATAGTAAACTGAAAATTCAGAAACCTAAGCATGAAATTCAAAACACTAGTATTAGACTAATTACTGGTTCTACATGTTCTTTATCTGAAAATTCATGTGTAGAAAAAGATTTTGTATGTACTAAAAATTTAAATACAAGTATAAAATCTTGGTATGAACTTACTGAAATGTATGAACATGACCAAAATAAATTAACATCTGATAAAAATCGATTTGGTCTTGGTTATACTACATCTGAAAATAAAGAGAATATTAATAAGAACAATAATTCTATAAGTGAGTATGAAGCTAATAATAAATCAATAGTACTTACAACTAATAAGAATATAAATGATAATGTTAGACTATTTTTAAACAAAAAGAAGAAATATGCTTTTAATGAACTTGATCCTCAAAAATATTAGGTACTAAGAAACAATTCTTCTTAATTTGTTTTGTAGGAGAAAACAACATCAAAATGGATTTTGGATAGTGGAGCATCAAGTCACATGACCAGACAGAAAAGCCTATTGAAAAATTTTACAAATACCAAGAAAGGAAGTGTAATATTTGGAAACAAAAGTAAGGATAAAATCATAGGTATGGGCAATGTTCAAATAACTCCTACTTGTGTTATTTCGAATGTACTATATGTAGAAAACCTAGAATTTAATTTGTTGAGTGTTATAAAACTAGTTGATAATAGATACTATGTATTGTTGGAAGATAACATATGCAAAATTATTGATAAAATACATATGAAATTAAGTTTATTGCTAAAAGAAAAGGTTCTGTATGTATTTTATCTTTACCTTCTAGTGTAGTTGATTTAAATTCATGTTTGCTAGCTGAAACTAGTGATGCATATCTTTGGCATAGAAGGATCAGGCATATAAATATAAAATTGTTGCATAAATTATCTAGACAAAATTTAGTAAGAGGTTTACCAAAGATTAAATACTCAAAGGATTTTATGTGTGATGCATGTGAGTTAGGTAAACTTCATAAAAACTCTTTTAAATCCAAAACTAATATATCAAGCAAGAGAGTCTTAGAACTAATACATATGGATCTATTTGGACCAACAAGAATTATGAGTCTTGGTGGTAAATGGCATGTATTTGTTTTAATAGATGACTTCTCTAGATACACTTGGGTATATTTTCTAGCAACTAAGACAAAATTTTTTGAAATGTTTAAAATGTATTGCAATCTTGTTCAAAATGAACAAAGTATCTCTGTTCAAAAACTTAGGAGTGATCATGGCACTGAATTTGAAAATGATCAAATGGATAATTACTGTAAAGATCATGGCATTGATCATAGATATTCTTTTCCAAGAGCACCTTCTCAAAATGGTATTGTTGAGAGAAAGAATCAATCACTTCAGGAACTATGTTAAATGAACATAATTTATCTCAAAATCTTTGGGTTGAAGAAATGAATACAACTTGTTATATTATTAACAGAAGTCACCTAAGACCTCTTATTAAAAAAACTCCTTTTGAAATTATGTATGATAGGGTTCCAAAAATTTCTTATATGAAATCATTTGGCTATAAGTGTTTTATTCTTAACACTAAGGATAAAATGGATAAATTTCAAGCCAAAGCGGATGAAGGAATTTTTGTAGGTTACTCTACTAGAAGTAAAGCCTATAGAATTTATAATAAGACTTCTAAATCCATTGAAGAAACCCTTCATGTAAGCTTCAATGAAAATTCTTTTAGAGAATCTCTATCTAAAGCTGATAATGATGATATGATCAATTTCCCAAAAGAATTAGAGATCAATAGAAAGATTGAAGATTTATCTGAAAAAATTAAAAATATGAACATAAATGATCAAACTATTGATCAAAGTGATGTACTTTCAAATGTTGGTGAGAATACTGAGGAAAATCATAGAAATTGGCGTTATTCTTCATCACATCACATCACTCAAGTCATTAGTAATATTAATGAGAAAGTTAAAACCAGAGCTTCAATAAGTTTAAATAATATGTGTATGTTTGTTTCAAGAAGCATTATCTGATGAAAATTGGATAGTAGCCATACAAGATGAACTAAATCAATTCATAAGAAATGATGTTTGGGAATTAGTTTCTCTACCAGAAAATCAATCCATAATAGGTACAAAGTGGATCTTTAGAAACAAAACTAATAAGACTAGTCAAGTTATAAGAAACAAAGCTAGATTAGTTGCACAAGAGTATACATAGAAAGAAGGTCTTGATTATGATGAAACATTTACTCTTATGGCTAGGTTAGAAAGTATTAGAATATTATTGGTCTATACTTGCTATATGGATTTTAAACTATATCAAATGGATGTATACAATGCATTTTTAAATGGTTTAATTAATGAAGAAGTTTATGTGAAACAACCACTTGAATTTGAAGACATTAATAATCCTAACTTTGTGTATAAACTGAAGAAAGCCTTACATGGTTTGAAGCAAGTACCTAGATCGTGGTATGAAAGATTATCTACTTTTCTTGTAGAATAAGGATATATCATGGGAAAAGTAGACCATACTCTATTTATTAAGAAAGATGATAAAGATCAAATTGTTGTTCAAATATATGTGGATCATATAATCTTTAGAGCAACTTTTGATAAACTAATAAAAATATTTTCTAAAGAGATGACTAGTTAGTTTGAAATGAGTATGATAAGAGAACTTTCATATTTTCTAGGATTTCAAATTAAGCAAATAGATAAAGGTATATTTTTAAATTAGGAAAAATATGTAGTTTAAATGCTTAAGAAATTTAATTTTAATGATACAAGGATTCGAGGAACTCCTATGAGTACTTCTTTAAAGTTAGATATTGATGACATAGGAAAATCAATAGATCAAAGAAAATACAGAAGTATGATTGGTTCTTTACTTTATTTGACAACTAGTAGACCTGATATTATGTTTATTATGTGTGCTTGTGCTAAATTTCAATCTAATCCTAAAGAATCACACTCAATTGTTGTTAAAAGAATATTTAGATATATACAATGAACTAAAAATTTCGGAATGTATTATTCTAAGGATAGTTCAATAGATCTTATAAGATACACTGATGCTGATTACGTAGGATCTAAATTTGATATAAATAGTACCAGTGGCACATGTCAATTATTGGGAAATAATTTGGTGTCATGGTTTAGTAAAAAGTAAAACTATGTAGCACTTTTGTTTAGAATGAAAAAGTGCATATTATTAATGGTTAAATGATGGTTAATTGCATAATATTTAGCTTATCATATGAGAATTAAGCCATTATGTTATAATTGCACTATTATATGCTTTAATTGAAGAATCTACTTAATTTTGGGGAATTAATGTTAATTTAGTACATTTATGAACTGTCGGTAAGTTGTAGGATGTGAAATTCTTAAGTATCTGAATTTTCTGATATTTCGGACAGTTATGTTTAACATACCGAACAAATTCGGACAGTTATGTTTAACAAACCGAATATGTATCGGATAGTTATGTTTAAATTGCCGAACAGTTATGTTTAGAGAAAATATTTTATTATTTCCAGATGTACACGTGTCGAAACCAGAATGAATGTCTTAAGTGAATTTTCGGTGAGTTAGCTGTAACTATCCGAAAATGCATCTGAGCATCGGATAGTTATACCTGTAACTCTCTGAAATGTTATTTTATATTTAAACTACTGCTGACACGTGTCGAGATCTGGTAGATTTACTTAAGTTATAACTCATTAAGTTAGCATAACTGTACGCGTTGAGTTACATGAATATACACTAAGGTAACGCGTTATGTTAGCGGCTTATTTCTTTATTGCATGTATTTTATGCACGTGTTGAATTTAAATGCTTTAGAATATCACATGAGATGCACATGTTTAACTCGTTAAGTTAGTATAACTACACGCGTTGAGTTACATGAATATACACTAAGGTAACACGTTAGGTTAGCGGCTTATTTCTTTATTGCATGAATTTTATAGTTATTTTCTAAAATGCCACTATAGTGGTTGTAGGAACAGACAGTTGGAAGGAAAAACCACGTTTGCACGTATCACGCAGGAATTCAATCGCACATGGAGAAGGAAGCATCGCCGTTGATCTGAAGGAAGGAAATCCAACCGATCATTCAAGTAGAAGCAGTTACTACTGAAGAAATATAAAAGAAAAGAAGAAAAAAAGAAGAAAGTATGATCGATGAACGGCCAGTGTATATAGAGGAGGAGCACCGAGCTTTCTACAGACAGTATCGGCGATTCTCCGAAGTATCACACCAACCATCGTTATCACCACCATAATCACCAATCATCGGTGGTCTATGAGGATACTTGCCTGATGTCAGGTCGATTTCGAGCCAAACACAGTGCTTGACAACCACTGTAAGGAGTGATCGCATTGCGGGAAGGGAAGACATTTTCACCAAGCGCCGATTCATATTTCAAGAGATCGTAAAGCTTTTAGCCTTGGCTTCAGGTTGATGCCTGTATACTGAAGAGGAGATCATCTTGCAATTCTGGACTCGAGATTCTATAGGGAGAGGAGACAGAATTGTAAGTGGTTTAATTTTCAGTGGTGTAATCGCGTTGCAAGTAGTGTCGGAAGTATTTACTGTCAAGTGAGATTACTTTACATTTCACCTTTCGCCCATTTCCATGTTCACATCAAAACAAAAATACCAAAAACAATTTATCTTTGTTTGTATGTTGTATTTGAGTGTTGTATTGTTTGTGTTGTATCGTGATTAATGTTATCTGTATCAGTTTTATGATTGTTTTATGTTAATTTTAATTTTACAGTTTACTGAAATTGGTTCATACAAAAAACTTAAAGATTTTAATGGTGACTGTTTGAATCATCTGAATGTTAGTATTGCTTAATGATAAATTCAATGTTAACTAGCATTAAAAAGCTTAATTGATGTTATTTACAATCTGTGGAATCGCCAAATGGTTGGCCGAATTCCTTTGTAAATAGCAGTATTATAAAGAAGAGACAGGCTCGTAGAGTTAACTTAAGTCCACAAGGATAGTCTGTTGAGTTAGCCATAACTCAACCAACTTAGTCCATTGAGTTAACTGTAACTCAACGGAGTGCTTATGGAATATAAATTTGAATTGTTCACAATCAAATATTTCTTAAATTCATCAGCAATTCCCTATGGGATCGACCTGTACTTGCACACTGATACAATAGACACTGTGCACTTGCAGTTAAAGTACAAATTGGAATTAATATCTAAATTGTATTAAAGGTTGTTTGTTTACTTCTAAAAGAAATAATAGGCATAAAGATAAATTAACTAAGTAAAAAATAGAAGTAACAAATCCAAGTTTTTCTAGTGTAGTGCTGGGAAAACCCAAACAACTTTCAACCACTAAAGCTGAATATGTTGCTGCTGCATTATGTTCTACTCAGATTCTGTGGATAAGGCAAACTTTAGAAGATTTTGGATTATCTTATGAAACAATTGAGATTTATTATGATAGTAGTTCTGCAATAAATCTTTCCAAAAATCCTATATTACATTCTAGAGCAAAGTATATAGAGGTTAGACATTATTTTCTAAGAGATAACGTAATTAAAGGTAAAATTAAATTAGGATTTGTATCTAGTAAAAATCAATTAGCTAATATATTTACAAAACCTCTAGATGAAAATACATTATGTAAAATAAGATTAAATTTAGTTATTTGTAGGCTGTGTAAAATGCTTAAACTTCACAAAACATAAATATTGTTGATGATGTTGTTTACCTCATAGATATTATATACTTATCATAAATATCTAAATAATATCTAAACTGCTGCATAAAATACTATGTATTTACGATAAAATTATTATAGTATCTTATTAATTTTACTTATTTTTCCAAATTTAATGGTTTTTCAAAATTCTAAGTTGAAATGTCAATGAAAAACATTAAATTGCTTTGAAATCCTAAAATTTTGATTAAGTGTTTTCTTTGGATCAATGAAAGTGTATATGATCAAGAATGAGTTTAACTTGATTGATTAAACTTGTAGAATAATTTATATGTAAATCATATTAAGCTACTGATCAAAAGTATGAGCTTATTGAAATTGATTCATATTTTCAGTAAACTCATAGAAGTAAAAATTGTATGAGATTTGTGATTTATTACATATGTATTAATGAAATACATATATACTATGCTTAAAATAAAAAGTGCTTACAAAGTGAAAATCTTTGAGAGTTTATTGATCAGTTTGATCACAAGCCTCTTGTACTTGAGTAGATAGGTATGTAAGGATTGTTGTCCTGCAAAAAGATTATTTAAATCTGGCAACCTAACGTCCTGATCAAACCTGGGATTGTTGACTTAAAGCTCATTTCGCGAGTACATTAGAAAGCTCTTATATGATTCAAGCTTTTCAAACTAACTTTTAAAAAACTTATCAACATTTACTATTTTGAAAAGATAAAAGTTGTTCCATTAAATACAGATGTCTTTGAATCGAATATAGTTTCTACCAATATGATTGCTGACTTATTGAATCTAAATTAGTACTTTTAAAAATGTTTATTTGAGATACATTTCTTTATTCTCCTTGTATTAATCATATTAAGTTTAAAGTTATGTTTTGATTCATATACAGTTGGAGTTGATTCTGAAAATCATTGTTGATGAATTCAAGATAATGAAATTTTCTGAAAAGAAAAATTTAAAGTATAGTTATAATTAACACCTATTTTATACAAGTATATTTTGTATGTTATTGAATATATTTGAAGTATATTTGTAGGAGGAGGAATTACAATGTCCAAAACAGATTAATATCATTTAAAATTTAAATCTTAGTTAATTTGAGTTTAGTCCTCTTAAGATCTTGATGAAACAATTTAACAAACAAACAAATTATTTTAAGTTCATACAAAGAATATTAGAATAGTTTACAATGTTCTCAAGATAATGTTCTATATAAGTTACTTATAGCTTGTATGTGTTTTTGGAAGCTTTCAATTGAAAACATCCAAAACTTGCTTTTTAGTCAAGTATACTAATTAGACGTTATGTTATGTAAGGTAACGTATAAAACTGCCTCTAGACAGCATTTTACTCGTTAGGTTAAGTAACTCAACGAGTTATGCTTAAATTTTTTTTGGGTACCTTGATTGAATAAACTTTATTCAATATTCATTTAAAACCCAAACCCGACTAATAGACTCGTTAAGTTATGCTACTGAAACCCTATTTAAACACTTATTACATAGGAACTTAAGTTATCTCGTATCATCTTTTTGAAAATCTTTCCCACTTGTTCTTTTAACCACCTACGACGATGTATTCAAAGTTCTACAAAGGGTGTGATAAAGGAAAAGGAAGAGGTAGAGGAAATGCAAAAGGCAAAGAAATAGATGAAGATGAAGTTCCACGTACATGATTTAAGAAAATTTTTCAAGTTGACAAAAGGTTAGCTCAAATATATAGTGACTATTTCTTTTTTGAAGAAATACTTGATGAAGTTCAACAAGAACTTCAAAATACAGTTGACAGTATACAATACATGGGTATTAGAAGTAAATTTGATAAAGAGTATCGTATGAAATGTGCTGAAATAGCATTTTTGGAATAATATGCTAAATACCTAGAAAAAAGAGTAGGTTCATCAAATAGAATTCCTCAAACACCTATCAACGGAACACAACTACAAACATTTGAGGAAGAACATGAATTTGTAATACCTACACCTTTATTTTCAAAGGAAAAGCAAACAAATATTGCTGTAGATTAGAGAAAAGTTGAAAGTCTTTGAAAGGCAATAGCTATAGAAAGTGCCTTGGAAGAATTGGAACAAAAAACTTTTATGAAAAAATGCATAAGAAAACAACAATAATTCAACAGGAAAAATAGATAACTTATTACAAGAGACAAAGAGTCAGAAAAATAAAGCAAAAGGAGATTGTTTCTAAGGAAACAAATTCAGTTGAAAAAGAAAAATCAGATGAGGATTTAATTCCAAAGGACAATGTATGCCTAGATATTGAGCATTACATTGCATCTAACAAGATAATCAGTTCAGAACACACTAAAACTAATGATGACAATGAAACTTTATTATTTTTTTCTAGAAAACTTGAGAAGAGATCAAAGCAACAAATTAGTTCATGTTTTTCTATAGTATCAAGCCCTGATGATAAGGAAATTGAACAATCAGAGCATTAGGCAAACAACATTGAACAAGTTATTGCTGATGTGCTTGAAAATATTGAGGCAGTAACTAGTTCAAAGGTTGGATTGTCTAGAGTAGCAGCTATTGAAAAAGACAAAACTCCAAAAGAGCTTAACATTGATCAACCTTTTTTAGAATCTATAGAACTAGAGTTTGAGAATTCATAGCATGATGAAATGGAAATATCTGTTGAGGAACATGAAGAATTATAGACAAATAAACCGATTGTTGAATTTGTGAAAAAATTGTACTCTAACTATTCTATAGAAACTAAACTTATGGATGCAGTGGATATTGAAAATGTTCCTCACACTATTGAAGCTAGAGAATCAAGCTTACCTGAGTAGCTTCAACAAAATATTTTGGTAGAGGAACACAATGACATTCATTTTGATGAAGAGATTCTTGAAGGAGACTTAAATTTTGAATCAAGACTTTAGGTATCACCTTCTGATTATAGAATACTAAACATTCAAGGCAATTCAATATATTTGAGATTTAAGGAAGCATTGCAGAAATACAACAGTTTGATTTCATGTCAAATTCTACGTGCTCGACCAATAAAATTTAGAAGTTTACTGGAAATAAAAGATCTATTTGAGTTTCAAGGCTTAATGCAATTCTTACTAGTTGGAACAAAATGGAAGCAATATAAAGAGCTTATTGCAACTTTTTACAGTAATCTGATATAGAATGACAATCTTTTGAAAACTCAAATAACTTAATAGGAGTTTATTTTATCTCCTGAATTGATTTTGAAAGTTTTAGGATTAAGGAATGAAGATGTTGTTGTTACAAATAGATTTGACATTGTTAGACAACTGGAATGAGACGTTCAGTGTTTATCACAGATTCCAGGTGTACATACTGAAATGAGATTAATGGAAAATCTAAATGTAGAAGCTAGGTTTATTGTAAATATTCTACATGCAAATGTATTTTAGAGAGTTGGACATAATTTGGAAATAAGCAAAAGTTGTTTATATGCAACTTATGGCATACTACACAAAATTCAAATAAATTGGTTTGATGTTTTCATATATCAACTATAGCATATAAGTTCAAAATTATTTTTTGGTAATGCTGTATGTCGAATTCTTGCAAGCCAATTAAACTTATCTGACTGGCCCTTTGAAACTAAAGGCATGAGAGCATTTAGTGTCAAAGATTTGCAAAAATACCAGCAAACACAACAATAGCAACAACAACAACCTGACCTTACAGAACAACAACAATAGCAAAACTATTCAGATCAAGTACAACAGCAACAAGAGCTACCTCCTAACTTAGATGTAGTGCTGAATGACATCAAAAATGATTTTAGGCATCTAAGAGATAAAATTTGTAATGCTATTAGTGATATCATTAGGAGGAATAGATAAATGTACTATCATTTGTCTGTTTACTTAATGTTTGAATACAACATGTAATATTTGTATTCATTGTTTGACTATTTGAACAATACATTTTACTGTAAATGTGTTTTCATTCTTATTAATGTTTACAGAAAGTTTAGCTGTACATACTTGTCTCTCGATTTTTATACTATGTAATCATCTTTTTAATTAATGACAAAAAGGGGGGAGATGATTATGTAATCATTGAAATTTTTCTAAAA